>JAJHZJ010000949.1:0-1346982 GCA_023548195.1 Bettongia penicillata ogilbyi
AATTAGGCTAACCAGTAACCTTACAATGGCCTCTAAGTGTTCAAATGAAAGGAAGAGTCAATCACTAAGGCAAACTTTATTGTCCTATTTTAAGAAACTGCCACAGCCACCCCAACCTTCAGCAACCACCACCCTGATCAATCAGCAGCCATCAACACCGAGGCAAGACCCTCCATCACAAAAAGATTAAACTCACAGAAGGCTCAGATAATAGCATTTTTTAAGCCACAAAGTATTTCTAATTCAGGTATGCACATGTTTTAGATATAATGCTATTGCACACTTAATAGACTATAGTATAGTGTAAACATAATTTTTATATGCACCGGGAAACTGAAAATCTCCTGCAACCCATTTTATTGCAACATTAGCTTTATCGCAGTGGTCAGAAATTGAACTGGAATATCTCTAAGGTATGCCTGTATGGAGTGTTAAGATCTGCAAAGACTGCCAAGTTAATGCTAGAGACAAGTGGGGGAAAGAGTGTCGAAATTTGAAGACAGAGGCCTTGGGTTTGAGTTCTAGCTCTGTCTCTTGTTATATGGGGGACCTTCAGCAGGTGGTGCTTCTCCTCTCTAGGCCTCAGTTCCTCATCCATTAAATGATGAAAGACTTGGATTAGATCAAAGATTCATAATATAGGATCAATGATTTCTTAAAAAATTCTGATAAATACATATTTGACAAATATATTCCAAAATAATTATTTTCCTTTGTAACTTTTTGTGTTCCATGTTTTATGGACCAGGGCCCTGACTCATCCAACTAAATGTGTGTGGGAGTTTGATGATTGCAGAAGGGCTGTTTCAGGCTAGTGATTATAATATGAGGGAGCTTGTAAGACCTGAAAGCAACCAAGAAAGGACCATAAGAAAGGGTGAGAGATTTGTAGGAAACACATGGAAATGTTTGAAACTGTTAGTTTTCAACTTTCTCTTCATCTGGGGCAAAAATCATCTCAGCCAGTTATTTTCCAAAGCTCTCCCTGAGAGCCATCCCAGGAAGGACATATTTAGCATATTCTACTTGGTATTATGGTTATTAGTATGTAGTTATTTTTTCCCCTGTCTGGGAAAAGCCCCAAGACTGGAACTTGTGTCTGAAGGACTTGGGTGAAAATCCTACTTGGGATACTCATTAACACTCATTTTACCTCTCTTGAGCCTCAAGCAACTATTTAAGATTATGTAGTAAGTTTGTTTCCAAGTGATTGAAGAAGGACTTCCTTCACTGATTGAACCACTGATCCTTAATATATTTCATTCATGCCGGGACTTTCAGTGATCCCATTTGGGGTTTTCTTGGACAAGATACTGGAGTTATTTGCCATTTCCATCCGCAAATAATTTTACAGATGGGGAAACTGAGGCAAACAGGGTTAAGTGATGTAAGCTAGTGAATGTCTGAGGCCAGATTTGAATTTAGGAAGTCTTCTTGACTCCAGGCCCAACACTCTATCCACTCTTCTCTACTAGACTATAAGTCCCATAAGAGTAGGTAATCTGTATCTTCTTCTAAACAGTGCAGTGTTTTGACTTAGCAACTTTCCAGTAAATATGTGTAGATTGAATGAATATTGTCAATAGAGAAGATCTCACAAAGGTCAATGGGTTCCGAATGAAGAACTAGAGACTGAGGAACTGCAAGAGGTTTTTTTTTGGCGGGGGGGCATGGAGTGAGGAGATGTAGTCTGGATAAGGAAAATAGGGGTATGTAAATTGCAGAGCACTATAATATATACTGGTGAGTTATCCTTCATGATGTAATTTCACTAAAAGAGCCTGTATTGGATGTTCAACTCCTATACAGGTCACTTACTTTTTTGTGTGACTCTTGAAGTGGCTTCACTTCTTTAGCCACAGTTTTTCTCATTTATACAACGGGAATAATGATTTTCACACAATCTTACTAACAAGGGTTTCTGCGAAAGAGAGTATTTTGTTAACTGTGAGGCACTGTATCCACATGAACTGCTGTTTTGGTTGTATTAAAATATGGTATATGTTTTTAATCAACCCATGTATATGTTGTACACATACATGCTGTTTTTTAATCTATCCACCAACAAATACTAAGGCCCATGGTATTTAATTATGTAGGATGCAGAAGTGTATGCTAATGAGGTACACAGTATCAATAGTGATAAAAGACCAAGGATGTTTTGGTATCAGTACCTTTAGAGCTGGAGAGAACCTTAGAGATCACCTAATTCCAACCCTCTCATTTTATAAATAAGGAAACTGAGGCCCAGAGAGGTAAGCAACAGAGTCAAAATTTGGACTAGTTGACGCCACATCTTACAGTGACAAGACTGTCTCATGTGAAAACACTGAGCCTCAGATTTAAAATCAGGAGCCACATTTCTGGGCCCAGGACTTGAAGGAAAAGATCAGGTAGCTTGAGATGAGACCTTTCCTAGTTGCCACTGAAACAGAGTATGTCTCAGGGGTAGAAAGCAGGAGGTTTGTAACAGCTGCCTAGCAACCAAAAGAAGAAAGGTGGAATGGTTTCCATGTACTAAGTATTTGCTTAGCTTACTTGGTGTCCTGTGACCTGAGACACAGACCTTTGGCTGGTGCCCTAACTTACTTATCTGTAAAATGGGACTGACAATTCCTGGAATTCACATGAAGATTTCTAACAAGGAAAAAATGAACAGTAAACCACTCAGTCAATAAGAAGTGGTTTCTTGAAGGGTCATGTTACTTGGTTTGGGAAGAAAATAAAGAAGTCTATTCTTATATTATACTAAAACAATTAATTGAAAAGTAAAAAAATGACTAGCCAGTGAGTTGTTGCTCTATGTGATATTCCAAATCCAGTTTCTTTTTTAATCAAATTTTATTTTTTTCAATGAACAAAAACTGTTTTTTCTTTCCTTCCCAACCTCATCCCCATTGAGAAAAGAAAAACAAAATCCTTAGTAACAAATATGCATAGTCAAGCAAAAACATTCTTACATTAGCTGTGCCCAAAATTACGTATCTCAGTTCCACACCCTGAGTCCATCATCTCTTTGTTCAGGAGGTGGGCAGTAGGTTTTGTCATTGATTCTTTAGAATCATGGCTGGCCATTGCATTGATTAAAGTTCTTCCAGCTTTCAAACTTGCCAAACTGACCCTCATTGACTTGTATTTTTCAAGCAATGTGGCATAATGGAAAGAGTATTGAATTTTTTAGAGTCAAAGATCTTGGGGTTGTATTCTGACTCTGTTCCTGACTTATCTGTGTGATTCTGGAAAAAGTTACTTAATCTCTCTGGGCCTCTATTTCCTCCTCTATAAGTTAATTGGATTGGACTAAATGGTTTCTAAGATTCCCTTCTAACTATAAAGGACATAATTTCTAGAAAAATTATAGTCTTTTAAAAAAAAATTTGCCCAGAAGGAGGAAAAGCCTTCTTTGATTTCCAAAGGAATAAAAGTCTAAGAGTGGAAATTAATTACTAGATGTGGAGGAGGCAAGGTCTACCTCTCAAATCAAAACAGACTTGTGACCATCCTGTTCCATCTCTCCATGGGCAGGACACGTTTTGCTTAGAAAAGCTTATCATTAACTTCCCTTTATATACAGCCAAAGTGAGCTTCTTGCCATCTCTCATCTCCATGGTCTTGCATAATGCCTGGAATTCATTCCTGCTTCACCTCTTTCTTTCTGAATCACTAGTTTTTTTTAAAGCTCAACTTGTGCCAGCTTTTAAAAGAGACTTTTTATCGCCCCTGCTACAAGTGCCTCCCCCACTCCTTAATTTGCTTGCATATATATAAAATATTTTATATATATAATATTATCTCCCCTGATAGAAAAGTAAGCTCTTCGAGGGCAGGGACTTTTTCATTTTGTCTTTGTATCCCTTGCACCTAGCACATTGCCTGGAACGCAGTAGGTGCTGAAAGAATGCTTGTAGATTGAATGTATGAGTTTGCTAGAGATTTCTAACCCCTTTCTGTCCTCCACCACTGATCCTGGTAGCATTTTGGATTCAGTTTAAACTACTAGTTGTTTTTAAAAGTAGCTATTTGGGGTTTTGTTTTGTTTTGTTTTGATTTTCACTTAAAGACAACTGTGGTGTGTTTTTACGGGCATATGGGGTTTCCTCAAATAGACTATAAGCTCCTTCAGGGCTGAGACAGTCTTCCCCTGCGCATTTCTCTGAAGTGCCTCATCCTGCAGTGTCTTGCATGCGTCTAGCACAGGCTTGAAGAACGAATGAATGCATAAGGTTTAAATATCCATTTTTATGAACCATGAAGGTGAAGAGGACCTCTGCCAGTTTCACTGAGCTCCTTTCCATCCTTCAGTTGTCAGTGAACTCACAGGTACTGTTCGACGCAACAGTGACACATCACTTCAAATTTCCCTGAGAGAAAATGCATGTGCACGCACACGCACACACACACACACACACACACCACCACCACCACCACCACCACCATCAACTCTGCTGCTGAGATCCAACTGATATACAATAAGCTACATTAACGGGGAGGAGCTCACTGGAAAATGCCACTGCTCATTCCCCTAACATAGCTATGCTTGAATTTGTTGTGACATGACTGAAATTCCCATCATTAGAGGACTAATAGTTTCATTATTTTTGCTATGTGTTTAATTTCTCATGCAGGCACTGTCTTTGCTTACCTCGTTGATTCCTATCATTGATCGATACTTACCCTGCCCTGCCGATATGATAGTGGTTTCTAACACTGAGTTATTTTGTCTTTATGATAGTCAGTACAGGATTCTTACTGTCTTTTTCTTAACGTGTCTCCACTTAATTTGCCTTTGCAATCAGACACTTCTTACCCAGGTAAACAGGACAGACCACCTATTCCATTTACTACTTTAGGGGGCGCCTCCTAGGAGGGAAGAGAATTAGTTGTCAATCATTCCTTCTCAGAGGTCCAATGACATCAGGAGAGTGATGTTTTGATTGCAAGTGAATTGGATTTCAGTGAGGCAGAGCTGTGCAAAGTCATCAGCCTTACGGGTAATCTCTCCTCCAGAGTCATGTGAGTCCAGCAGAAAGACATAGGTGAGGACAACTGGTGATGGCACCAGATGCAATGGGAGCCCTTGGTTTTTTTAAAGCTAAGGTCTTTCCCAGGTCTAGGTTTGTCTGAGGCAATGTCTATTCAGTAATTAAAGGCTTGGTAAGAAAAGAGGCAAAAGATGGTCTAGTTTGCCTTCAAAAAAGAATCAGTCTGGGAGGGGAAGATCTTCAGAGTTTCAGGGTAGGACTAGTGAGAAATGTATGTAGGATGTGAAGTTTTATTGATTCATTTTCAATTTGAGAAATATTTATAAAGCACCTACTAAGGACATAGCACCAGAGGAAACTGAGGATACAAAGGATAAAGGAAACAGCTCTAGTTCTAAAGGAACTTATATTCTGTTAGTTGATATGACATGGGTAAATTCCAGGCAATTTTAAGGGCAGAGGAGGAAAGAAAGAAAGCCTATTAAAACCTGGGGTGTGTGTATATGATGGAATCATGGAGACTTCAGGAGTGTGGAGACACCTAAGTTGAACCTCAAAGAAGTGTTAAAGACCTGAGAGGTTGAGATGAAGAGGAAATATATTCTAGGGTTCAGGTTCAGTCTGTACAAACGTACAGAGGTCAGGGGATGGATGTAGACTAGGATAGCTAGACCAGACACTTACTAGCTGTGTGACTCTGGGTAAGTCACTTAGCCCTGTTTCCCTCAATTTCCTCATCTATAAAATGAGCTGGAGAAGGAAATGACAAGCCACTCCAATATCTTTGTCAAGAAAACCCCAGATGTCTTCAGGACTGAAACAACTGAATAACAAAAGTTTTGTTGGAAGACAGAAAGTGTGAAGGGGACAAATATAAAATCATTCTGAAAAGGAAGGTTGGAGCTAGAGTAGAGGAGATTTTCAATGCTGGATTGAGGAGCTCATATTTTCTTTTGGAGACATCAAGAACAACTCAAGATTTTTGAACGAAAAACTGAAGTGGTCAAAGGAAGAGTGTTAGGAAAATTATTTTGGCTGCCAGTTTTTGGTGGAAGACAGTTTGGAGAGGTGAGAGGTAGAAGAGCATTAGACCAATTAAGAAGCTACTTTCAATAATTCTTGTGAAAGACAGTGAGGGTCTGACCTCAGACTGTGTAAGTAGTGATAATAATATTATTATTATTTCTATAGCATTTAAAGTTTTGCAAAGCACTTTACAAATATTGTCTCATCCAATCCTCACAACATCTCTGAGAGGTAGGTGCTATTAATATCCTTATTTTACAAATGAGGAAACTGAGGCACAAAGCAGTGAAGTGACTTGCCCAGGACTCACAGAGCAAGTAAATGTCAGAGGTTGGATTTGAATGCAGGTTTTCTTGACTCCAACTCTGGCACTTTACCCATTGAGATAATTTTGAGAGAGACAACGGAGCTAAAATTGAAGAAACTTAGAAATTCTTGGCTATGAGGCCTATGGGAGAGGGGGAAGGGTCAAGGATGATTGTGCGGTGATGAACCTGAGCAACTAGGGAGGTCATGGTACCCTCAATAGAAATAGGGAAGTTTGGAAGAGGAACAGGTTTGGAGAGGTGAAGACAAAGGACACTAGGTCTTCCTAGTTTTTGTTTTTATTTTTTTTCTTTCAGATCCCTAGGTTGATGTTATTAGAGTCAGAATAAGTGATTAGTAAGCATTCCATGCTGGTTTTAGCATTGATTTAATCATCTGGCTTTTTAAATAGCTATTTATGAAAACTTAAAATACATCTTCTATAGAATGTAGAAATAAAATCTATTCTGTGAACAATAATACCTATCATTCCCACAGCATTTTAAAACCATTATCTCATTTTTTTTCTAAACAACCCAATGAGGGAGGTACTATTATCATCCCCATCTTACAGATGAAGAAACTGAGGGAGACAGAGGTTAAATGACTTGAGAAGTGTTACACAGCTAGTAAAGATCTGAGGCAAGATTTGAATTCAGGTCTTCCTGACTCTCAGGTCCAGTGTTCTATCCCCTGAACCACCTAGCTACCTTTAAAATAAGGCTTCATGTCTATGACATACAGCAACATGAATATATAATTGCTTTTGATTTTTTTAAAAAGTATCCTTCTGGGAAGATGGAATCCAAATCAATGTATCATAGGAACTGTGATGGAACTGAATTTACTAGATCCAAATCCCAATAAGAAAATAAGATTAAATCATTTCAGGTTCAAAAATTGGAGGGTTTTTTTGGTAGCACTCTCCCCTTTTATTTCACCAGAGGGCCAAATTCAATTCAATTCAGGAAGGCTTTATAAAAAAATGAAAATAGGCCCTGTCCTCAAAGAACCCTATGTACACAGATAAACAAGTATAAGAGCATACAAAGTGAATACAAAGTAATATGGAGTGGGAAAGTACCAATAGGGGGAATTCTGAAAAGACCCAGAGTGGGAGATGCTACAGGAGCTGAATCCTGAACCCAGTTAAGAGTGGCAAGGGGTCAAGGTGAGAAAGGAGAAGCTTCCAGGCTTGGAAAATAGCTTGGGCAATGGTACAGAGGCAGGAGATAAAACTGTAAATGAACAACAGATGGGCCAGTTTGGCTGGAACTAGCGGACATGAAGGGGAAGAATGTGAAATCTGCAAAAAGAAGCTGGAGCCAGAGTGAAGATCAAAGTGCCTTCAAGTGCCAAGAGAGGTGCTTTGCATTTTATCCTGCATTCATGCCACAGGTTCTTATTAAGTGTGTACTATGTACCCAGTACTGAATTAGGTGCTGGAGAACCAAAAAAATAAAAAAATAAAGAATCAAGGAATTTACATTATTTGAGATAGTGAGTGAGAAAGAGAATAAATAAATACAAACCACAATCTAAAATATCAGCAAGCATTATATGTAATGGGGACAATCTAGAGGCATTTTCAATAACATCAGGGGTGAAACAAGGATGTCTATTTTCATCACTGTTTTTCAATATGGTACTAGAAATATTAGCTTTAGCAATAAGAGGAGAAAAAGAAATTGAAGAAATTAGAATAGGCAAAGAAGAAACTAATCTGTCACTCTTTGCAGATGATATGATGATATACTTAGAGAATCCTAGAGAATCAAGTAAAAAACTACTTGAAATAATAAACAACTTTGGCAAAGTTGCAGGTTACAAAATAAACCCATGTAAATCATCTACATTTCTATATATTACTAACAAAGCCCAACAGCAAAAGATAGAAAGAGAAATCACATTTAAAGTTATGGTAGGCACTATAAAATATCTGGGAGTCTACCTGCCAAAACAAACCCAGGGACTATATGAACACAATTACAAAACACTTTTTACACAAATAAAATCAGATCTAAGTAATTGGAAAAACATCAGTTGCTTGTGGGCAGACTGAGCTAATATAACAAAAATTACAATTCCTAAATTAATTTACATATTCGGTGCCATACCAATCAAGCTACCAGAAAATTATTTTCTAGAGCTAGAAAAAAATAATATCAACATTCATCTGGAAGAACAAAAGGACCAGAATATCAAGAGAATTAATGAAAAGAAATGCTAAGGAAGGTGGCCTGGCCATACCAGATCTCAAACTGTATTATAAAGCAGTAATCATCAAAACCACTTGGTATTGGCTAAGAAATAGAGGGCTAGAGCAGTGGAATAGGTTAGGTACTCAAGACACAGTAGTCAATGAATATAGTAGACTACTGTTTGATAAACCCAAGGACCCCAGCTTCTGAGATAAGAACTCATTGTTTGACAGAAACTTCTGGGAAAACTAGCAGAAACTGGGTATAGACCAATGCCTGACATTGTATACAAAAATAAATTCCAAATGGGTACATGATCTAGGTATAAAGGCTGATACTATAAACAAATTAGAGGAGCAAGGGACAGTGTTTTTGTCAGATTTACTGAGAATGGAGAAACTTATGACCAAACAAAGGATAGAGAACATGAAGTGCAAAATAGATCATTTTGATTACATCCAACTGAAAAGTTTTTACACAAACCCAATGCAACCAAGATCATGAGGAAACTAGCAAAGAATTTTTACAACTTGCTATCTAGAGTCATATGAAAAAATGCTCTAAATCACTATTGACTAGAGAGATACAAATCAAAACAGCTCTGAGGTACCACATCACACCTATCGGATTGACTAACATGACAAAACAGGAAGATGATAAGTGTTGGGGAAGTTATGGGAGAGTTGGAACACTAATTCATTGTTGTTAGAGCTGTGAGCTGATCCAACCGTTCTGGAGAGCAATTTGGAACTATGACCAAATGGCTATAAAAATGTGCATACCTTTTGACCCAGCAATATTGCTTCTAGGACTATATCCCAAAGAGATCATAAAAATGGAAAAGGGTCCCACATGTACAAAAATATAACAGCTCTCTTTGTGGTGGCCAAGAACTGGAAATTAAGGGGATGCCCATCAATTGGGGAATGTCTGAATAAATTATAGTATATGAATGTAATGGAATACTATTGCGCTATAAGAAATGATGAACATGAGCACTTCAGAAAATCTTAGAAAGACTTATATGAACTGATGCTGAGTGAGGGGAACAGAATCAGGAGAACATTATACACACTAACAGCCACAGTGTGTGAGGACTGTTTCTGACAGACTCAGCCCTTCACAGCAATGCAAGGACCTAAAACATTCCCAAGGACCCAAAACTATGCCCAAAACAATTTCCACTCGAGGCAAAATGCCATCCACATCCAGAGAAAGAACTATGGAATTGGAACGCAAAACAAAGCAGACTCTTTTTTCTTGTGTTGTGTTTTGTTTTGGTTTGTTTTTTCTCATGGTTTCTCCCATTCATTTCTCTCTCATTTGTTTCTCTCCCATTTGTTTAAATTCTCTAATGGGTCGGTATCTCCCATCTTACTCCACAGGAAGCTATATTTGATTTAAAAATTTCAAAATAACCACCATTTTTCTTCTGCATCCTCTTTCAACACTCCCACTCCAACATGCCCATATTACTTGATCTTTCTCTTTCCCCTTCTATTATCTAGAAAACCCTTTTACTCTCAGTCCCTCTCATTTTTATTTTCCCTCAGAATAGTACAACTAATCTTTACTCCTGGGTTTCATTCCAGCCTCACCAGAATTGCACATTTCTTTTTCCCTGGACAACATCTTTTTTACCCTCCAGCAAGTTCTCCAAGCCAACCTTACTCAGATTTAGAGAAGAGACACAAAATATAGGAACTCCAAGTCAGTCAGTATTCCTTTGTCAGCCAACGAATCAAATTTTTTCTTTTCCCCTTACAGTAAAAGATCTAGGAATCTGAATAATAGCAAATATTGGTTTAAGAAACCTACCAGAGGTCAAATATACAACTATCTTTTATTAATACAAGGCCTGGAGGCTGGGAAAGCCCCTTAGCCTAAAAACAAAACAAAAATCCTCCCACTGCTGGTTAAGGGTTGAAATTACAGAGCTTCAAAGCAAAAAGTTTAGATTTTAAAATGCAAACCTTTCCCAGAATGTAGATACTCAGGTTATCAGTCCTTTATATCTTAAGTGGAAGGATTTGTTTCTGTTGTTTGTCCTTTGTTCTTGAAGAAAGCCATGACATCAGGAAATGATGCCTTGACTAGCAAGTGTATTGGATAGAAGTAAGGGAGGGCAAAGTCACCAGCCTTGCTTTCCCCTGTGGAATCATCTGGAGCCAGCAGTAAGATAGAGATCAGGATGACTGGAGATGGCCTCAGATGCAGCGAGCAGAAGCAAAAGTAGTGGTCAGCAAGGGTTCTCCAGATTTTTAGGGCTGAAAGGGACATGTGAGGTCATCTAATTCAACCTCTTCACTTTAAGAATTAAGGCCCAGAGAAGTGAAGGGACTTGCTCAAAGATAGTAGTTCAATCAGAATTCAAGTCCATCTCCTCTGACTCCAAATTCAGCACTTTTCTGCCTCACCATATTACTTCTGGGCTGTTAAAAGTAGTTCCCCAGAGGGTTGGGGAAGGGAAGGGCTTGGAGGGAAGACAATTACAGACTTTACTTTTTTTTCTAAGACCAATGGCTGATAAATTCTATGGTTGGTGGCTGGCACCCCTGTTGGGCAGGCAACAATAGCTGAAGAAGGTCACACTTGGCCTATCCTTAGGGGAGATTTGAGATCCGTGCTGCAGGAAGACTTAGTATCTAAGACTTGAGGAAGAAGAATGTCTCTGAAAACCCTAGGTGCTAATGCCTGAGTCTTGCTGCCCCACAGCACTCCCCTCCCAAGTTAATTCATTCATTTTTGGATGTCTCACCCTAGGATCCAACCTAGCTGATTGGTGACTAGGGTACGCAAATCCCCCACTGAGCCGACTAAATCTATTGGCTGGCTCTAGAAACTAGAACATGTTTCATTTTCTTATTGCGTTAGTCTTCCAGCCATTTCTGTAAGTCATCTCATTAACTGCCTATCAGTACATGAGTTTCTCCCCCACCTTTTCCACTTCTCAGAACAAATTCCTTTCCCTAGTCATCATTCACCTAGTTTACTTCCCATGTTAGAAGTAAGTTCCTTGAGGACAGGGACTGTTTTTTGATTTTGTTTTGGTGTTTTTAAGTACATCCATAAGGCTTAGCTTTTAAAACCCTTCATAACCAGACTTCTTCCTACCTTTTCCATCTCACTTGCCACTCAACATACCTTGAGATCCACTGGGTCACACTGGAACATGCGATATTCCCTCTCCTGATTAAGTTCGGTCTCATTGGTTGTGCCCTTGAAATGCTCTCCCTCCTTATTGGCCTCCTTGGCTTCTTTCAAATTCCAGGTCCAAACTCATACTCTACAGGAAATCCCTCCCAATCTCCCTTAAAGCTAGGACCTCCTCTTTCAGATTACCTCCAATTTATCTGTATTTAGCAGTTTGCAAGTTGTCATTCTCACTAAATTGTGAACTCCTAGAGAAAGCAAAGACTGCCACTCTTTGTATCTCCAGTGCTCAGAGTAGTGCCTGGCACATGGTAAATGCTCAATAAATGCTTTTAACTTAATTAATTTATTTGGGAAGCAACAGTTTCGAGATTGTCTTATTAAAAACCTGCTTTGCACCTGTATGCATGGCCACTCATACACACTTTCCCCAAATGTAAACTACATTCTTGAAAAGTTCCTAGATTTTTCAAGGCTTAGTGGGTTCACCCTGACCTCTGTTCTCTGGGGAACACATTTCTGAGGTTAATCCACTGCCCCTAAACCTTGATTTACTAACATGCTCATGGAATGGGAGTGACTGGAGTGAAAGGGAGGAGTATTACAGTTAATTAATTTTCTCCTTTAAGTAGAAATTCCTTATTGGTTCAACACTTATTGAAAATCTTTCCAAAACACAAGACCTAATCTGAATTAATAATAGGCAGAACGGCTGGCTCCCTGCTTGCATTTGAAGGATGCTAAGAAGATATTTCCTGTTCCCTCTATCCATCATAAACCTGAAATTCTACCATTAGATATTCATTTTTCTTGCATTCTGAAAGCTTCCGGGGTTTCTCCAATACCCCTTTTCCAAAATCAATGATCTTTTCCCCTTAGCTACTACAAAAGTTCCTTGAGAGCATTATACACTCTAATTTCTATGAGAGAATTCACTGACATTTGAGGGGTAGCTGAGGGGCAGCTGCTTCAGGGCATCAGGAGATGGGAGAAGGGCCAGGAGAGACACTTTTAAATGATTATCTCTGTGCATATAACACTCAAATCTATATTATACAATCTTCATTTCTCTCCTGAATTCCAGTACCTAATCATCTACTGACCTGACTGCTGGACATCTCCACATCGATGTCCCATAGGTATCCCTACAACACAACTCATTATATCTTCCTCCTTTCAAATACAAAAAAGTTCAAAAAAAAAAAAAGCCTAACAAACCACTCCTCTCTATAACTTTCAGATTTCTGTTGAAGGTGCCACCATCTTTCCAGTCACCCAAATTCCCAATGAGTCATCTTTGACTCTTCATTATTAAACTTAAAAGTGTTTCATGACAGCTGAATGTTAAACATGTACTAGCACATCTGTGTTCTATGCTTCAGAGGATGTGACTAGACCTGCAGTTAAGTGGCAAAGTAAATAGAGTAACTGGCCTGGAGTCAAGAAGACCTTGGTTTAAATCCTACGTCAGTACCTCAGACACTTACTAGCTGTGTGAACCTGGACAAGTCATTTAACTGTTGCCTCAGTTGCCCATCTGTAAAATGAGATGGAGAAGGAAATGGCAAGCCACTCCAGTATCTTTGCCAAGAAAAACCCAAGTGAGATCATAGAGTCAGACATAACTAGAAAATGACTAAACAGCAATAACAAATATCTAGGTCTATCTAATAAGGAGCCATATCATAACAGCATTCCATCATGCCTTTACCTATTTAAATACACACACACACAGAGTGATGAAGTAGGCATTATCACAACTCTCATTTCATATATGGAAGGCAAGAAGAGTTAGTATGTTATATAAGGTTAACTGTACAGTAAATAGGAACAGAACCACAAGTGTAACCCAATACTTTTTACCACTAGTTAGAAGAATTGGGTTCCAATCTTTACTCTTGGTGTAGGACACCTTGGGCCAAATACCTTATCTCTCTGGGATTTAGTTTCCTTACCTCATTGTTGGATTTAGTTAATCTTTGGAGTCCCTTTCAACTTTAAATCCCATCTATGGTCCTTGCATTGGAGTCCTTTCTTGCAAAATCTATTGGAGTCTGCTACCTAACAGGTACAGCAGATATGCAAAGGGCAGGGCAGGAAGGTTAAAGCTGGTCCTCTAAAAAGCCTGAGTGGAAGCATTTCACCTTTGCTCTATTGAGACAGGGGGAAATAAAGGGATTTGGGGATAGGACTGCTCCATTCAATTTGATTGTCTTATTCTATGCAATTCAGCTAATTTTGAGCAAGGAGGATCTCTAGGGAGACATGCAAAGATAAAGTAAAATAGATAAAAAAGATAAAGTAAAAAGGTTAAAAAATGGAGTTTTATGTTTTAGCAGTCTGAGGATATTTGAAGGAACTGCTTCATTTGGGGCATCAGGTACCCTAAATGTTAGTATTTCAAAATTTCGATAATACAGAGTTGAAGTTGGGGATGGGGTGGGAGAAAATAAATAATACCTCTATCAAATCCTAGCTCTGGAGTCATAGCTGATTATTTCATTGATCAGAACTCAAGTCTTCCAAAATTATTTTTACTATGTTAATGTTATGGTATACATTTTTCTCCTAGTTCTGTTCACTTTCTTCTGTATCAATTCATGCAAGGCTTCCAGAGTTTCTCTGAAATCATCCCTCTCATAGTTTCTTATAACACAATAGTATTGTAATATTCGTAGGCCATAACTGTTCAGTCATTCCCCAATTGCTAGGCATCCTCTCAGTTTCCAATTCTTTGCCACAAAAAGATTTGTTATAAATATTTTGTACTTGTAGGACGTTTGAGGAGAGCACTTTTCAAAATTTAAGTTCAATGTAAATATAATATATAAATGCATATATAAAATATATGCAAATGTAACTCATATAAATGATATCCTATTAATTTAAACAATATATAAGATATGCTTCTGTATAGTCTTAATTTCTAGACACCACAAATGACAACAACCTTTCTATACATTCAGCCTTCCTGAGGTGCTTAGGCTAACTAGTCAGCAATCTTCAGCCAGCCTAATGATAAACTTCTCTGAATTAGGCTGGCCCTTAAATGCCAGACACAGCCTACACTAGGTCTTAATGCATACATTTTTGGTTTGTAACTTCATTGGTGTGGGAAACTCCCACTGTAGAATCACAGTGTGCTGGTTCTTCATTGCCGAAGACCATGCCATCAGAGAAATGGACATGACTTGCACTTGACTTTGTTTTGAATGAGAGAGGGCTGTGCAGGTCACCAGCCTCACTTCTCCTTCAGAGCCATCTGAATCCAGTGACCAGATATTCCTCAGCATGACTGGAGATGACCCAGGATGCACTGGGAGCCCTAGGGTTCTTTAGGCCAAGGTCTTTGCAGATACTCACTTAGGGTGAGGCAACGCCCATTCATTGAATAGGCCTGTTCATTGAATAGGTCCCTTTAATGAGGTCAAGAAAAAACAAACAAACATCAGGCTGAGTGGAAACCAGCAACTGTTACTATTGATAAGCTGATATAATTGATAATTAATTGATAAATAATAATTGATATTACTAGCTCTAAAGCTAGAAGGGTCCAGAGGAGCCCTTAGGCAGGGGCCCGTTGGAGTCCCAGTTTCAGAGTGCAGTGGATTTTAGGACAGGACAGGACAGGACAGGACAGGAAAGGAAAGGAGCTAGTAAAACCCAAGTCAACTGGGCAGCTTTTGGCCATCCAAATTTACCCTCCTTTGGAGAGGAGAAGGAAGGCAGACAGGAGAGGAGTTGAGTTACCCAGCTATATGGGTCCCCACTCAGCCAGCTGCATCTACTCACAGTTAGTGGTTTCTAAAGAGCAGATTTTACCATGTTACTCCCTCTACCCCAACTATAATGGCTCTCTTATCTCTAGAATAAAATATAAATTTCTCTGATCGTCCCATAAAGGTCTTCACAACTTATTTTTTCCAGTGTTTTATCACCTTCTCTCTCCCATACTCTTTGATTCAGTCATACTGGTCTACAAGCTGGTCTTCCTTACATGAAACTCCGGCTTCCAGCTCTGGAATGCTCTTTTCTTAACTCTTCTTGGAAACCTTGATACTTGGCTAAAGTGAAACCTTCTGCAGGAGACCTTTTCTGATCCCTTTAGATGCTAGAGCATTGTCTTATATCTATTGTGTATCAGATTCTTATGAACACATACAAATGTATTAGTGCCTTCCATAGAGGCAAAATCTTTGAGGTCAGACATTATTTTGCCCTTGTCTTTATATACCTGGGGCTTAGCATTCTACAAGAAGTGCTTAGGAAATGATTGTTGTTCATTAGGATGCAAACTGGCAACTAGTCTATAATTGGTTAATCAGAGCTGGGATGCTGAAATATGAAGTGATTTGCCCAGGGTCACACGGTGAGAGGCAATACTTGAACCGAGGTCTTCCTAATTCTAAGGCCTCCAGGCTCTACACTGCTGCTGTAGTGCTATCTTAGACGATACTTACCATAGACTTTACAGGGAACATCATACTGTGTGTGTGTGTGTGTGTGTGTGTGTGTGTGTGTGTGCGCGCGTGTATGTGTGAAATTTTTGTTTAAGAGCAACCTGGTATATTGGATAGGGGATGAATTAGGCTTGGAGTTAAGACGATGAGATGAGATTTAGAATCCTGTCCCTTCCTTCCTGGGCTGGACAAGTCCCTTCAGGTTTCTGGGTCTATTTCCTCAGGTGCTGAGTGAGAGGGTTGGATTAGAGGGCCTTCGAGGTCCCCAACTCTAAATCTACGATCATATCTATGTGGGTAACTTTCATTTCCGTACATGTGTACCCATCTCCCTTTAGGGGGTGAATTTCTTGTGGGTAGGACTGTTTACGTGCCCTCTTGGCAGCGTCTTGGAGGTGTTTCATGTACACCTGTGGATGCCTTTTTTAGTTGCCGGGGCGGGATGGGGGGACACCCTGAGGGCAGGGACTTGCCCCGACACCTCGGGACTGCCCAGCCAGCCCTCCAAACCCTGGACCATGCCGCCTGGCATCACTGCACTCTTCCAAGCTGTCCCCATGACATATGAGATAACAGACCGCACAGTCGCATCGCATTCCACCACGCGGCACACCCCGGAGCGCGCAGGTGACGTGCGACATGCACTAACACGAAACACCATTCATAACCACAAACACAAAGACTTGTCCGGGGAGGGCTGCTGGCTGAGCGCGGTCGCGGCGCTCCGGCCGGCCGGCAGCCCCCCGAGGCCGGGCGGGGGCGGGGGCGCGGCGAGGGGGCTGCCACTCCCCCCCTTTTCCTTCTCCTCCTTTCTCGGGCTCAGACCGGAGTGAAGGGGCGGGGCGGGCGCGCTGGCTCGGGTCTCCCGGAGGCCCTGCAGGGGGCGCTGTCCAGGTTTCGAGGACAGCGGCTGAGGGACGAGCGGCTCCATCCAGACAGACATACCAGACAGAAGGGCGGGCGGGCCGGCAGGGCGGGCGGACGGACGGACAGACAGACAGACAGACAGACAGACAGACGGGGATTGACAGGCGGGGCGGTGAGGGAGGAGGAGGTGGAGGACAGGAGGGAGGAGGGCAGGGGCGGGGGGCGGGGAGGAGGAGGAGAGAGCGAGAGAAGGAGGCGAGCGAGGGAGGAGGGAGGCAGACACAGACCCAGAGCCGGGACCGAGGTGGAGGAGGTGGAGGAGGAGGAGGAGGAGGCTCGGGAGGCTCTGCCAGCGCCGCCGCCTCTCAATCCGCCGCCATCCTGCTGCCTGAACGCCCCTCTCGCCGCCGGACTGCGATTTCTCGGCACTGTCGGACCCCCGGAATCAGACCAGGTGGCTATTTCGGGGCGCGGGGGGACGCGGCTGGCTTCTGGGGGGGCGGGAGAGGGGGGCCGAGGAGCGCTAAGATGGAGCCCGAGGCGCGGAGCCGCCGCCGCCGCAGCCTTCCTGCTCCCTGCCCCGGCCTGGCCCCGGCTCGGGCCTGGCCTCCTCTCTGGGCTTTTGTCTCTTCCCCGCCCTCACAGCAGGGGGAGGGGGCGCCGGGGGCGGGGTGACAGGGCTGATCGGCGCGCCCCCCCTTCCCTGGCAGAGTGGGGGCAGGGAGAGCGAGCCCCCACCCCCTCCTCACTGGGGGGTGGGGGCGCTCCTGCTCATTGTTTACCCCGCCGTAACACCCTCCCCTTCCCCTCCGGTCCGAGTCTGCGGAGGCCAGGTCGGGTTTGGGCGCCCCCCCCCCTCCGCGGTTCTCCCGGCCTTCCCCCCCCCCGCCCCCATCGTTCTCCCCAGCTCTCCTTGCCTCCCCCGCAAAACTGCTAGCCCTGCTCTCCGGACTCGCCGGTTATCGCTATCTGTCCCCCTCCAATTCTCCGATCTCGTCACCCCATTTACTTTTCGCCCTTAAATTCTTTCGCCCCCCAAATTCTCGTTGCTCACCCTTCCATTCTTTCCCCAGTTATAATTCCCCCTCCCTCCCACCTCAGTTTTCCTGGCCCCGGGAATGCCGGGGTCTAGGATTTCTGGGGAAGGGTGTGTGAATGCCCCCTTCCCCCAAATTCTTCCCAAAGGGCTGGGGCCGGGGCCGGGCATAGTCTGAATCTTTTGCCTGCACACCCCTCCCCCAGTTTGCAATGGTGGTGGCTGTTTTTCCAGCCCGATTTGTGAATCTGCGAGCTGCTGGGCCTCGGTCCCTCCCCCAACCTGCCCCCTTTCTCTCTGGCTCCCTGGTTGTAGGGCCGCAGGGGATGGGGATGTGTGTGTGTTTCTGTCTGTGTATGTGGGTGGCTCTTTTCTTTTTCTTCGGGAGGAGGGGCAGAGGTACTTTCCCCAACACCTCTCTTCCTCGCCTATGTCTAGGGCTGGGCTTTTTTTTTTTTTAATGTCATTTTACCCCATTGTTTTGGACCTGCGTCCTGCGCTCTAGAGGGCTCAGAATGTGTGTGTATATTATTTTTAAAGCACTGTCAGGCTTACGCTGGATGGGATGATCTCATGATTCCCTGCAACCGTATGTCTCTGATCCATTCACCCTCTTCCATGCTCACCTTCTTCTCCACTTTCCCAAGTTAAAATGTCTGAAGGATGCTTGTTGAATAGTCAGGGTAGCTTTTTCCATATTTTTGAGGTAGCCTTCCATTTTATGACATTTTTTCCCTGCTATGTCTGTTTGAGAATTTGAATCGTTTTTTAAAAATCTCTTAGATTTTTGGTAATTTGCTTGTTGTGAAGAGGGAACACCTTATATGCTGCAAGAAACAAGCTTTTTGCTCTCTCTGCTTTAGGTGTTTGGAGATATGACTGGAGAAGGAACAGTCTAGTTTCCAGGTTCTTGGGTCCTGAAAAAGTAGAAGTATTTTTTCTGTCTTATTTTTTGAGGCACCATTGAAATGAAACTTAATAGGCCCTATTTCACTATCTCAGACCTTAGCTTCTGTGGTATTTGGAGACAGAAAAAGAGAATTATTAAATTCCATGAGTTCCCTAGGATGGTGGCTAGATTTCACCTAGTCTTTTAAGTGGAGTTGGTGGATAAGCTGTGATTATTGGTTTGTGCTGAAGGAACAGGAGAGACTCAATATCCCCCAAAGATGAGTCTGTGTTGGTGTGCCAAGACTAAGGGGGTTATTTGGAAAAACAGTTTTAAAGCACTATTGCTAAAAAGATTTAATAATAAACAGGATGTAACTGTTCAGGGGCCTGCCAGATGGCTTCCCTTCCCCCCCTCCAAATAAGAAACAGTACTGTTGGAAATGCTGGCTGGATTGGTCTTATAAAGTAGGAAGGTGCTGTTTTATATGCCAAGTGGTGAAAACATACCTTTTAATATATGGAAGAAAAAGATGCTTTTTAAGACAGAGATGAGCAACTATGTAATGGCAGAAGAGAGCTATGTAAGAACTTTGAATTTGTTGTTTGGTAAATATATGGCTACCTAGGGCAAAACCGTCTCCAAGTGTCAGTTTGTTTGTAGAATTGTTGAAACTGTCCCATGGGAAATTTACTGTCATCCGGGTTTCTTTTAGTGTATTAGTACAGATAACACATTGCCATCAATTGAGTTTTGTGACCTTCTACTTTCAATGGTTTGGGAAAGAATTTACTGCATAACCAAAAAAAAAAAATGCAGCTTTCAGCAATATATATATATGTATATAAAAAGAAGTTTTCTTTGTTACTCTTAAGACTTGGTCTAGCAACTTCTGTAGCCCTGAATGCCACCTGTAGTGTCTTAGCAATGCCTGCAGCTGTGACTGGGAGCCCTAGGACAAAGAGGGAAGAAAAGGAAGAAAGGTATGGGAGAGCAGAAAAGGGTAGAGATTGCAGAAAGAGGAAGCAACCAGAGGTGTATATGTTGTATCATTAATGCTCCTCTTTCAGTGAACATAGGCTAAGGTTTCAAAATAATTACCTCTTTGAAACCCAAGAGTAGCATTTTGGAGCTGTAGAGAACCTTGGCGGTAGGGGGGGGGGGGTGTCAGTTTGGTTTAGTCTTTTTTATAGGTATAGAAAAAGTGCTACCATTAATGACACTGATGATTTATATAAAACATCAGACCAGTCACTGCTTTAATAATTAGAGCAGTACTATAGGTTGTCTCAGGAGGTACTGATATTGAGTTTCCCACCAGTAGAGAGGTCTCTAATTGAGGCATTATGGTACTATGGAAGGAGTGCTGGATTTGGATTCAGAGAACCTGGGTTCACATCTTTCCTCTGCTACTTGTATGACTGTGGGCCAGGCCATAGTCTGTAAAATGAGGGGTTGGGGGGGTGGTTGCATTAGATGACCTTCTAAGGTTCTTTCTAGCTCTAAATCTATTAGTGTTTGTTAGGGATGTTGGAAAGAAGATTCCTGTTCAGATTTCCAAGGTTCTGACCAATTCTGAGATTTTATGACTGTTATCTTTATTTCTTGTATTTATCCTTGTTCAGCATGTAAACCTCTAGGGACTCAGCCTTTTGGGTTTAGTGTACTTGGGGAGTTTTCACTCCCAATTAATCCATTTTGGTTTTTCCTCCAATTCTCCCTTTTGTATTCACTCCTCCTAGGGTAGAATATTTTCTCCTGCCAGTCTTCTTGGTTGTTGGATCTGGCTGGAGCTCCTCACTAATTTACTTCCCCAGTTTATTTTTAATTTGAACTGTATCATCTAAATGTCAGTTGACAACACAGCAAACAAAGGAGGATGGCTGCAGTAGTGTCATGGAAGATGAATTCAGTAGGCATTTATTAAGTGCCTACTATGTACCAGGCACTGTGCTGAGCTCTGAAGATACAAAGAAAAGCCAAAACAAAACAGAAACGTCCCTGCCCTCAAGGAGCTCACAACATATAATGGGGGGAGACAACTCATGAACAGCTTTGTATGAACAGGATATATCCAGGCTAAATTGGAGATATTCTCAGAGGGAAGGCACTCACATTAAGAAGGCTTGGGAATGTCTTCTTGCAGAAGGTGGGCTTTTAGATGAGATTTGCTGGAAGCCAGCAGGGAAGAAGAAACTGCCAGGCATACATAGCACATAGCGGACCAGGAGATGGAATGTCTTGTGAGAATAGAAAAGGAGGCCAGATCACTGGATCTCAGAGTAAGTGAAGGGAGTAAGGTGGAAAAAGCCCAGAAAGGTATCAAGAAGCTAGGTGAAAAGTGCTTTAAAAGCCAAACCAAAGATTTTCTTTTTGATCCTGAAGGCAATAGAAAGCCATTGGAGTTTGTTGAATAGAGTGACATGGCCAGACTTGCACTTTAAGATTAGTTTGACAGATGAAGATGAACTAGATTGGGGAGAGGTTTGAGTTAAAGGAAGGTAAACTTGGAGGCAGGAGACCAGTCACACATCTGCTGTTAGTAGCAGTGTGAGTTTGAGCAGATCCTTTCCTCTGGGTCTTGGTTTCCGCATCTGTAAAATGCTTGACTAAATGGTCTCCAAGGTAACCTTCCATCTCTGAACTGCTGTGTCTAGATTAAAAAAAAGTGTTGTTTTGACTTACTAAGCCATACTTTGGTACCCAAATGAAGGTGAAATTTCCTTTCCAGAATTCCAAACCTTTCCAGATATTTATCAGAAACCCTCTTAGATAGCACTCTAGTCCTCTGCAGAAAAAGGGGCAGGGGAAAGGAGAGTTCTGAAACATAAAAGGCTGAGACAGTATGCCTCTTGCCCAGACACTAAATGACTTGCTAAATAAGGCATGCAAATTATGTTCTTGGAAATGTTCAACAGAATGGTAGAAACTTCCTTTGTTACTTTGTGTTTTCTCCATGCCTCAGTGAAATGAGAAAGTTTAGACTATGAAGAAGTCATGGGTAGCCTTCAGCTTTTATGCTTTGCATTTTGCTAGGTTTCTACCTGTTTGTTAGCATTTTTCACACCTTCTTAGTAATAGAATCTGTCTCTCCTTGTCCATGGGATATTGCAGTCTTTGCAAGTTAATGTCATCCTTTTATTTATCTGTTACCTATTTTTATAATCTTTTTCACTTTTCCTTCTGTCTTCGAGAGTTGAAGCTTCTGATCACTTTAAGTTAGCTGTGCTGGTGGTTACTGGCTACTTCCTGAAGTTCTTATTACTATTATTATTGTTATTATTATTATTATTTACTAAGAGGATAGTGGAAAAATGAGAAGAAAAAGCCTGTCAGTTTAACTGATTAGTTCTTTGAAGAGGAAGATTGAAACTTGTGACAAAAATGCAACTTTTTGAATACCAGTTTAATTGATTTATCCAAACTATCACGAATTCTACTTACCATGGATAATTGAGAACTGAAGGCTTTCTGAGTAGTTTCTGTTTGTGTTTCTCACAAGTGGAGAGTTGTTGTTTCTGTGATACAAAGGCAGTGAGGCTTGCCTTCGGTCATCTTACTTCTTATTCAGGTCCAAGTGAGTAAAAATAAAGTGTGAGGAATGGAGAGTCCGAAAATGCAGGGAGAGTGGAATGTGAGGAATGGCATGTCACAACTAGTTTGAGAATGGGACTTGGGTGCCTTTTGCTTTGCATTATTTTATGCCTTTTATTTTGGTTATTGGTAAGTTAATATTGTGTATTTCTTCCCAGATTTTGACTCTCCTTTTTCACTGAAAAAGTATTTTATTTTTCATTTAAGAAGGGTAATAGCAGTAGGCAGTGATAGGACTTTTCATTATTCCACTATTTAAGTTTGATCATGCCTGTTTGATTTCTTTCCTTTCCTTATACTTTTCTTTTGCTAGTCATGTATTTCTGAATTGGCAGTGATTCTTATTTACCATGAAGAACGCTTTATTTTGATTCACTGAATTAGATTGGCTTGATTGTATTTGAAAACAACAGAAGTTGCCTTTTAAAACTATAGTGTCTATGGGACTTTGTACTTGCATGTAACTGAATTTTGTATTTTAAAATTTTTTTTCAAAAATGTTTCCATCTAAAAGTACAGAATAACTGTACTATCTTTTATGATAATCTTGAATTTTGACTTCATTTCTTTATTCAAATTTCTGTCTGGACTCTCCTGTGCAGCTTTTAGGAACTTAAGCCTGTGGTACTTGGGAAAGGAAGAATGAGAAAGGAGAATTGATGAGTTGTACTACTTGAAATAAAATTGTTTTTAAAAAAAGATATTAGTATATATATATATGTGTATATATATATATATATATATATTTTTTTTTTAAACTTGAAGTTTTTCTTGGTATTGCATACCATTGGGAACTTGCAGGCCTGGGCTTTTGCTACCAGTGATATCACTGTTTATAACTGTGGATAGCACTTGGGAGTTCTTAACCCACTAAGGTACATAGAGATTTACCCTAGTGATTTGAGCCAGGGATTGTGAGTTTTAAGATTTGAGTTCTGTCCAGTTCTTAACTGTATCTATTAACTTTCTGTGTGGCCTGAGAAACATTTTCTAACTGAGACTTTGGGGCTCTGTGTCCTTGTGTGTAAAAAACGCTAGTAGAGACATTGGCTTATGAAGCATTGGTTTTATACATAGAAAGACATTTATAAGACAGAATACAGTTTATCTGGAGTTGTTTGTAATCATTCTTTCCCTGTCAGAGCCCTACTTGGCAGTTGAATGAAGTTTGCTGGTATTCTTGTGTTATTGTTTGCTTTAAATTCAATATTATGTCCTATTTACTGACTTTTAAAAAGTTCATCATGATAACCATAGTCTTTGCTATCTTTTCTTTTCACAGTTTTTTTGTGGTTGTTGTTCGTGTCTCGGTGATATGGTGCAGTTCTCTTAAGTTGCCATTTTTTCTTCAGTCCTGCAACTTTCCCCTCCAGTTCAAATACTATACATTAGACTAGGGGATCATGGTGTTACTTCAAAGACCTTAACCAGATGCAAACTGAAAATGAGCAGTTATTGGAAATTACATGCCGAATTCTGAAATATTAAAAACATATTTCTCAGCAAAAATTAGAAATTTGTTTACCTCTATAAAAGAACCAACCCACAGATTCTTATGCTTACCAGAGAGCACTACGTTACTTTAAGGATGAGTGCTATCTATATGTTATGGCCAGCAGCAGTCCAAGGATTTGAGTAGTGAGTTTGCTGGGTAGTTAATTGCTTTGACCTCTGAAAGCCATAGCTAGAACTCTTCACATGCTGCTGACCGGTCTCTTTGGGCAGAACATTTACAGTTATTTATGCTGGCCCAACTGGAAAAAGGATTGTAGTTTTTTATGTAGTGCATAAATTTCCTAGGCAAGTTATGTTTTGACACAGAATGTAGAGAACTGCTTTGTTCTACATAAGAACAAAGTCCAACCTGGGAAGTTAATTCTGTATTCCAGCCATAGAACCTGTCCAACCTGGGAAGTTAATTCTGTATTCCTGCTTTGTGATAGAGGGTGTAACCTGTTGGTTGATTAAATAGAATGTATATTTTGAAAGAGATTGGAAGAGTGGAACTTGTTGATTTGTATAGCCTGTATAGTCCTAAAGTATAGGACTTTAAAATGGAATAGCATTTTGGATTATTTGGCTTCAAGTAGTTGTCTGGATGAAAATAATTGTTAGAGGAGTATAGGCTGTCATGGTCATTCTCGTATTTTACCTTGATCTTTGATTGTTTTGGGTATGAATATTTTGCAGAAGTGTTACAGGAATAATTAGCACTTATAGTTTCCTACTGTGGAAATTAAAATAGAAGTTGCTCTCAGTATCTCATTAGATGAAGACTAGAGATGAAATTATAGAGATTTGTCAGATATACATTTTTAAGAGTTGAATTTTTTATTATTAAGTAAAATGATGGTTCTTGGGAAAGATGTTTTCTTCATAGCTCTGAGAAACCAAAGCCTGGCAGAGGAAATTCAGATACCTCCCCTGTTCTGAGATTTCATACAGTCCCTGTGGAAATGGCTGTCAGGCTCTTGTGTTGCTTTGCACTAGTGTGTTGTTTTGTTACTGTTAATGTTTCTTATTTTTGGAGTGGAATTTATTTGGTGACTGATCCCTTGTTTCTATCTCCCAAGTTAATGAATGATACAATACTTTAAGCCATTTGTTTTCTGTGTTATATAATAGATCACTACTTCCATTTCACCTCTGTTAATGGCTTGCTTATCTTTTTTTCTCCCAGTTCTTCAAGATCACAAATGAGTTAACTTCTTTAAAGTGATTTCAGAAATTAAGTATTTGGCAATGCTTGCTTGGGTGGTATTTTAATTAGATAAAGTCAGGAAGGATTTGAGCTCCTAAAAGACCAGAGCTATAGGAGGTACAAATTGTTATTATGATACTGTGGTGCTGGTGTTAGTGTTTATTAGTGTCTGCCTAGAGAGAATTCTTTTTAATGGCTTGTGGGGGCTGTTTTTATTTGATTTTGTACCATATGAATGGCTCTATGTGATAGTCAGAAGATCAGTCCCAGAATATAAATGGCAAAATGGTTTCTTAAATTTGTTTGGTTGTTGCTGTTGATTTGAAGGTAGAGTTGAGACTTTAGTTGGTGGAAACAGACAAACTTAAACTCCAGGTTTGATGTGGTTAATGTTGATGTACCATTCTTTTAGGATAGGCAGAGTGGGATGGAGGGCACGGGTTTGAAGTTGAAGGTACAACTTTGCATTTCCTTTTTCTGCTTAATAGCCTCAAACGTAAGCAAGGGCTGGATCCATGCTTCCTTATGGAATTTTTGTTCACACCCTCTCAGCCAGAGGATTTATCATCAATATATATGAAAGAATGGAGATAGTGCTGCAGTTAGTTTTTAGGTTAAACCCAGGCCAGAACATGAGAAGGGAAAAACCTGTTACAGGCAAACAAGCCTCTGCTTTTCTTAATGTTGATCCCTATTGGTGAAATTCTCTCTTTCCTCTTCATCTGCTGCATTACCACTCATACTTCAAAGCACTATTAAAATGTCATCTCCTCCACGAAGCCCAGACTTCCTCTGCTCTTTTCCTCCCTCATACATCACATAGCATTTTGGTAACTCTCATTTGTGCTTACGTGTAATAAATATCATGTATTAAAACTATCTATTTCAGTAGTATCTTAATATTACCTTGTACTGTAATATCCCTAGCATAGCCCCTTCAACATGAAAGGTATGTTAAAAATGCTTGTATTTTATTGCAGGAAGGTAGGATAAGGATAATTTTCTCTTCTTTTTAAAATTCTGAGGTCCTGTCATACTCTAAAAATCTGATATTCTATGAGATAAGGATAGGGAGGACTGGTCCTGTAATGTAAGGACCTCCTGAGTGAGGAAACTCCCTCTGCCAGTACCAGTTGACATTCCACTTTGTCTTAGAGTTGCCTTGAGTAGTGAGAAGACAAGTGAATTACCTAGGGTCCCTGGGATGTCAGTGGCAGGACTTGGACTGGAGTCTTCTGTGCTTCCAAGGGCAGTTGTCTATCCATTGTGTAATGATGCTTCTTGTAGTAAGTTTTCAATCAGAATTCCTAAACTTGTTAAGATTGTTTTTAAGGACTGATATGTCATTGATTGCTGTCCCCAGTCTAAGTTTCATTGTAGCCTTGATTCCAAATTGCTTTTTGAGTATAATTTTGTCTCCAGTGAAACTGTCTTCTATTTCATCTGATAGAAATCTCCTGGTTGTGTCTGGAAGCCTGAACTTGAAGAAAAGACTAACTACTTAAATCCAAATAACCTTAAAGGTTTTTCAGTTACTAAATACCACAAGAACTATGGTGATTGTTGCCAGTAATTTTATGTATGAAAACTCTTAGTGTTGGACTATTCATTTATGGTTCCTTGGTAGTGCCAGTAATGTTCTTTTTGATCTTCAGAAAAAAAAATTCCCTTACAATTCTTTTTGGACAGGTTGGCTTTCAATATGGTGCTATGGTGGGATAGCATAGAAGGAGTACTGAATATAGCTGATTAAATAGCTCTATTCTCCAGTACCCTGAAAAGTCTGACTGTAGGGAGACAGCATAGTATATTGAACTCAGAATCTGAATACCTGTGTTTTGAACCTTGACTTTAAAGCCATAAAATTGTCTGATATTAGGGAAGTTATCTTCTTCTCCCTTCTCCCTGCCCCACACACCTTAATTTTCTCTTCTTTTTAAAATGAAAGGTTCCAATTAGACAATTCTGAAGTCTGTCTTACTCTAAAAATCTGATGATCTATGGGTTCCAACAAAGATTGTTTTTTTTCCACAGTTTCTAAGTATAAGGTTTTATTGGTGGGGTAAGAGGATTTATAGGTAATTGATACTTAGTTATATACACACATATCCTATATGCATGTGTACCTATATATACATACATGACTATAAAAGAATGTTGGTACCAAGTGATGTATTTTTTTGTTCTTAGAACCTCATTAAGATTACCAAGGGAAGAGATGCAGGGGAAGAATATGACTTGTGTTGGTAGAGAGAGTACAAATGTTGGTGAAATCAGTGATTTTGGAAGTATGTTTGTATCATTTTGGATCAGACCTTTGATTTCGTTGATATGTGGAACCCTGAGGTAAAACCATAGTTCAGATTATCACCTCCTTTGTAATTCATGGTCTTAGAGTTTTAAGTTGCTGAGACATTCAAGAACTTGAAACAGGGGCTTCCAGCTTCTATTTAAATCCAAATCTAAGGCCTGTTTTGTTTTGTTTTGTTTTTAGCCGTTCCTTCATATTGCCTTTCACATATATAATGCTGGCAAAATCTCCCATGTTTCCCTTGCCCCCCAGTCCATCAGTCATTATAATGACCTCAGCAGGCTTGTGGTCTTGGAATACAGCCATTGTTGTGATACAGATTGGAGGACATTCGGTCCTTTCTTTTTATCCTCTTACACAAAACATGGTATTATCTGTGTAGTGGCTCTGTGACTGTAATTATGCAAACTAAACCAGATTTCCTGTTGGAACCTTGTGTGTATGTGGTGGGGGCAGGGATAGAGTGTAGATGAGAGTAAATATTGAGCTGTAGTTACTCACTGGAGAGGAATTCAAATTCAACACATTAAATAGTAGTAATAGTAGCTAACGTTTTTATAGTGTTTATCACACAGTTATTAAGTATCTGGATTGAGAATCAACCTAAATCTTCCTGACTTCAAGTTAGGTGTTTTAATTGTGATGCCCAGCTGCCTCTACTATGTGTAACCTACTGAATTGGGAATAGAGGATGAAAATGACTCAGTGACTTTCCTCAGGAAGCTTATATTCCTCTAGGTAATTGGGGTGGAGATAGATTTAATTTATGGGTTCCTTATTCTTTGTTTTCTCCCTCTGATACACACTGGACCCTTCTCCTTGTTTTTTCCCTTACAGGAGAAATAACAATAGTTGACATTTCTGTAGTGTTGTAAAGTTTACAGAGTATTTTCTAATACATTCTTTTCTTTGATTCCCACAGTCGCTAGGTATATGTGCCTATTTTGTAAATGTGGAGAGGTGACTTGTCCGTGATAATACAGATAGTAAACAGCAGAGGCAAGATGTAGCCAAGGTCTCTCTTGAGTCCAAATTCAGCATTCATTCTATAAAACCAGCTGCTTCTCAGGATCAGAGTCAAGAGGTGAAGAGGGTTGAGATCAGCTGAGTGGCTCAGTGGAGAGAGTGCTGGACTCCAAGTCAGGAAGACTTGAGTTCAAATCCAGCCTTAGCCACTTATTAGCTCTCTGACCCCGGGCAAGTTACTTATCTGCTTTGTGCTTCAGTTTCCTTATTTGTAAAATAAGGATAATGATAGCTCCCAGGGATATTATGAGGACCAGTTGAGATAATAGTTGCCAAGTGCTTAACATAGTACCTGGTGAGAAAGTTAATGCTATACAAACGGTTGAAAGAGAACCATGGAGGTCTTCAGGACAAATTCCGTTATTTAACTGAGAATTTAACCCACGTCCCAGAAAGGTGAATTGTCCAAGGTCAGACAGGAAGCAAGTAATATGCATCTGAGACTCAATTCTAGGTCCTTATTCCCAGATGATAGATATATAGATCTATGGAAAGATACATGTAGATAGGTATTCAGATGGCAGTTGGTGATCTGAGATTGCAGCTCAGGAGAGAGACTAGTGCTCTTATCTGCCTTTTGAACATCACTAACTGCAGATCCTATAGGCATCTCACACTCAGCATGTCCAAAAGAGAATTCGTTCTCTTGCCTCACAAACCCTTCCCACTCATTGTCATCACTTAGGCTCCAACCTCACTCTCGTCCCATGTGTCCAGTCCATTACCAAACTTGTCATTTCTTCCTTTTCAACATCTCTATTTGTGTGTGTCCCCCCAATACTATTTACACAATTACCACCGGAAGTGGGCCCTCACCACTTTTTCCCAGTATTCCCAGTAGTCTCTTGGTTGTCTCCTCATTTCTCCCATTACTCCATACGTCTTCCATTCAGCTGTCAAAGTGATGTTCCTAAATTGAGGCTCTGACCGTGTTGCACTGATTATTCCTCAGTCCTCTGAGACTTCTTAGTTTTCCTTCAAGGTTCAGTTTAGTTCTCACCTTCTACTGGAGTCTCATCCCTCTGAGATTTTCTACTCTCCTCTCTCTATATCTTACGTGTACTTAATTATTTTAATCTTTAACTCCCCCATTAAACAGTAAGTTCCTTGAGGGCAAGTATGTCTGATCCAGTATTATTTCTGCTTCACCAAAGCTGCTTCTGTTTTGTTTTTGTGCTTTTCTTTTATTATGAATGTGGAGTTAAGTAATATATTTCAACTCCGTCCCAAAGTCCTTTACATTTTAGCGGGGTTTCTTAGCCTGTCTAGGGAATGGAAGCGAAAGCCTGGTGAATTATTTCTTCACCGTAGCCCTTTCTAAGTTAATGGAAGAAGTTAATTCTAGGTTGGAGTGGCCTCTTGCTGAGGAATTTTCTTGGGGGCTTTCATGAAGCCCTGCTGTTCCAAGTTTGCTGACTTCCTGAATTTCAAGTTTACTAGCTCGGCCGTTGGAAGAGTTGCTGCAGTTGAGGGGTGGGGCATGGAATGAAATGTCTTTTTAAGAAGCCTGTGGGGAAAGGGATGTGCCTTGTGTTCCTCTCTAGACATTAGCTGCTGAAGTCCTCTGACTCCCTGGATAATTAATTTAATTGGAGACGAGTGGTTCTGTTACACTCTGGCATTTATAAATGTATGGGATTATAAAGCTATTTCTTTTTTCTCTATTTTATAATTACTTTACAAAGGACTTCCTTAGCCTACTCTTGCTTCCCATACCCCTCTACCCATTCCTTTATATTAAAAAAAAAAACAAAACAAAACTTAGGCCCTGGTTAATTTTCATTATTTGTGCAAATTCAGAATTCCTGAGCTCCTTGTTTCTTTTATAACATGAAGCTAACAGATCTGAGAATCTAGATTTGATCAGAATTTTGTGTTGGTCCTGTATTAATGGCTCATTGTTACAGCACATTGTTGATCTGGTTACAAGGGGTAGTTCAACAGAAATGTTATATCCAACTTTTTTTTTTTCATTTCTTGTCTTGGTCATGTAATGATGTTTTATAATAAAGAGCACTAAGTTATCTAGATGTTGACACAGAGCCATTCTCACTTGCTAATTCATTATACAAGCTAAAATATTCAGGCAAAGAAGAAGACTGAAATATAACTTAGGCCTTGTTGGGTCTTTATTTCATGGTTACCCTTCAAACAGCCAGTATCAACTAGTTCAAGTCAGAATAACCCAAAGATCCAAGAAAAAGTAGTTGTAGTGGAGGTGTTTATGGCACCTCTCTTTGCACTTGTGTTTAACACACTCCATTTGCTCTTGCTTCCCAGTCACTTCTTCCAATTCATCATCCACACAGCTGCTAAAATAATCTTCTGATCATCAATCAGTTGAGCATTTGTTAAGTGCTTCATACATTCCAGGCACTGTACTAAGTGTTAGAGATTCAAAGAAAGGCAAGAACAGTCTGTGCCTCAAGAAGCTTACATTTTAACGGGTCAGACAACATGTATATAAACAAATAGTTCTGCTGTAATGCTTGTTTTGAAAAGGAGAATTTGTTCAGGGAGGATTCTGAGAAGATGGCAGAGTAGGTCAGAATATTTTCTGCTCTCCAAATTCCCTGCACAAAAAAAGACAGAACATCACCTCTGAGTAGAAGAAATAACTACAGGATAAGGCAGTTGGCAGTTGTGTCCTAAGACAATTTGAGAAGACCCTAGGAAACATCGTATGGAGGGCAACCTGAGTGAATTGCCAACACCTGTAGGGTCCCTGCAGAATCAACAGACAAGTCCTGGGGGCAGCGTCAGCCTTAAAAACTTTTATCTCATAGTGGGGATTTAGAGGTGGGGGAGTCCGAACACTAAGTAGGAAAAGAGTGAAGAGCCATCTACTGTTGAGGGGCCCCAAGCACTGCTGTGCTGACCAGATAGGTTTTGGACTGTGACTGCAGGGAGAAGGAGCTAGCACACATCGGGTGAGTGCAGTCTTGAGGGGTGGGGATCCTGTTGCCTGTGGGCACTTCTAAGAGAGCAGAGTCTCTGGTTTCACTTCTAGGGCAGAGAGGACAGATGTGGTTTGTAGCCATTGGAGGGATTGTAAGGAGCAAGATCATTTGTGGGAGAGTGTGGCTGGGACACCTAGCCTTGGTTTAGGAGTGGAGAAGAAGGCCCAAGATTGGGCCTGGAGACAGACCTCAGAAATAACTGGAAGAAGGACTTGAGGGGGGGAAAAAAGGAGGATCTGAAGATTGAGGCATCATTCCCCATACCTTGGGACTATAACTTGATTACACTAATAGATGCTAAAAATGAAATAAAACAAACAAAATGAGTTAGCAAAGGAGAAAGAACCCAACTATAGATGGTTACTATGGGGATAGAGCCAGTCAGCTTTCATATTCAGAGGAAAATAATGGCGGTTTAAAAGAAGCCACTCCTTTTTCAGCGAGAAATATCAAAAGGCCCCAGACACAAAAAGAGTTCTTGGAAGAACTTGAAAAGGACTTTAAAAATCAAATAAGAGAGATCAAGGAAAAATTAGAAAATATCAGAAGAGCAATCTAAGAAAATTATGAAAAAGTCAACCAACTAGAAATAGAGAATCAAAAACTTAAGGAAGAAAATAATTCCTTGAAAACTAGAATTGGTCAAGGGGAAACTAATGACATTCTAAGACACCAGAAATCATAAAACAAAATCAAAAGAATAAAAAAAGTAGAAAAAGTAAAACATCTCATCAGAAAAACAACTGATCTGGAGAATACATTGAGGGGAAATAATATAAGAATAGTCAGACTTCCTGAAAATTGCTATTAAAAAAGAATCTTGATAGAATATTTAAAAAAATTATGAAGGAAAATTGCCCTGAAGTTCTAGAACAAGAAGACAAAGCAGAAATAGGAAAAAACCATTGATTACCACCTGAAAGAGATCCTAGGAGGAAAACTTACAGAAATGTCATAGTCAAATTTCAGAATTCTCAGGTTGAGGAGAAAATATTGGAAGCAACCAAAAAAACCCCAACTTAACTATTATGGAGCTACAATAAGAGTTATATAGAACCTAGCAGCTACTAGGTTGAAGGACTGTAGGTCTTGGAATACTGTATTACGTGGAGCAGAAGAACTGAAGTTACCGTCAAGGGTAACTTACCCAGCAAAGTTAAGTATAATCCTGAATTAAAAAAAAAAAACTGAACTTTTAATGAACTCAAAAACTCAGATTTTTATGACAAAAAACCCAGAGCTTAAGGGAAAATTCGACATATAACATCCAAGAGAAATGTATGGTAAACATTAAAGACCAATTATATTTACTTCATATATGTGGAAATATTAGCAGTACTGTTATGATGGTCATTATCCTTTAAGTTGATTGAAAGGAAGGAGTGGGCTGACCTGAGTATGATGGTGTGATTCTAAAAGATAAAATTGTGCAGGGAGAGATAAAAAGGAATAATTATCTCATACAAATGAAGCATAAAAGGAAAAATTGATAAGAAGGTACTAGTGCGGGGAGGGCAGGTAGTGCTGAAATCTTACACCCACTGGGAATGAATTAAAGAGGGAACAATACCTACATCTAAAGTCAGAAAGAAATAAGAGGGCAAGGGGTTAGGGTTGGAGGAAAGGATAAGGGAGGGACACTTAGAGGGATGGATAGGTTAAGGAATAGGAAGGCAAGATAGCAGGGAGAAGTAAAGCAGAGGAGTGAGGAGGGATAGGGTGAGAATAGTGAGGGGAAAATATGCAACAAGTAATTGTAGCTTAGAACGTGAATGGGATGAATTTACCCATACAATGAAAATGGATAGCAGATTAAAAATTTGAATTCAACAATATGTTGCTTTCAGGAAACACTATAAAAATGAGAGATACAAAGATAAAAGGCTGGAGTAGAATTTAGTACGTTAAAAAAAGCAGGAATCATGATCTCATGCAAAGTTAAAGTTGCTGTATTACAGAATAATTTGAGCAAGCAAACCAAATTTCTTGTTTGTTTACGTGTGATTTCCTCCTGAGAACTTAGAAAACTATACGCAGCTGAACCAAGCCTCATAGGAATACTTCTTAAGCATCTACCAGCTACTTGGTTCACTCTGTGTATTTAACAGAGTTGTATAATGCTATTTCAAAATAGCTACTAGTTAAAACCCTTCTGTCATCCACTTCCACAAATAAATTTCAAGTCTTTTTGGAGCTAAAAAGTAACATACATACATACATATATATATATATATATATGTATGTATATATATATATATATATATATATATATATTTTTTTTTAGGTCCTGTGGGAGCTATAGGTGGGAGGGCTGATCTGCAACCTTGTGGGCTCCCCCCTCCATTTTCTCCATCCTCCTTCTTGACCCTCTCACACAAGACTGCCCTCTGTAACCTGGGACTTTATCAGCATAGGAACCAGAGCACAAGTCAAGCAGCAGACTTCCTTGCAGTGACTATTTATTGTAATATTTTAAAATTTCTTAATCATTTATTAAAACTGTACTGCCATTTGTATTGAGTTCCCATCTATTTTTTTAATGTGTCATTCATGAAGTTTCCATGAGCCCTGTGATCTTGGTTGTATAGTTTTACATAAGTATAGTAATTTTTAGGAAGGAATATTTTCATCACAGCAGAACTGACTATAGCTACAAGAAGGTTACTTTAGAGGAGAAGGCTCTGGCAGCTGGGAAAATGGGAAAGGCCTCTTTGAGAAGGTGGAGTCCAAGCTGAATCTTGAAGGAAGCTCAGAGGTGGAGGTGAGAATATGTGACCTAGTATAAATGCACGTAGGTGAGAGATGTGAGTATTGAGTCGCTTCCTTGATCAGTGTTTGTCAGTGGTTCTGTGTTGCCTTTTGGATAAAATATGAGTTTTTCAACTTAGCATTCAAAGTCCTTCTCAAGCTGGTTATACCTTACCTTTCCAGGTTTTACATTACTTCTCTTGTTATACTCTTCATTACAGTTAATTTGGTCTCTTTGTTATTCCCTGAACTTGGTATTCCATTCCCTTCTCACCTTTCTCAGAGCCCTTCGCAGAACACTTAGCTTCCTTCAAGGCTTAGCTCAGATGATACCTATGGGAAGCCTTTTCCGTGTCCCTTGAAGTTGTTAATGTTCTCTCCTTGCTTATAAGAGCTAGTAACTACTCATCTCTTTCACGTTGTGTCTTCCTGTAGTTCCTGTTTGTCCTTTGTTCTCAGAAGAGGACCATGACATCAGGGAGGTGATACCTTGACATGCAAGTGAATGGATTTAAGTGAGGGAGAATTGTGCAAAGTCATTAGCCTCACTTTCTCCTCCGGAGCCTTCTGGGTCCAGTGGCCAGATATGAATCAGGACAGCTGGAGATGGCCCAGAAGGCAGTGGTCTTTAGCAAGATCTAGCTAGCTAAGGTCCTTAACAGCTCTCTGTTTGACTGAGACAGTGCCCATTCAGTGATTGAGGCTTAATAAAATGAGGCAAAGAATGGCCTCTTTAAAAAAAAATAGATCTGGGAGGGGAAAACCCTCAGAGTTTCTGGCCAAAACAGAAAAAAATGGTTATTTACATTCATTCTGAGCCAATTGGGGCCCAAATAGTAGCCAGTTAGGGTTTGGTCTGGGACCAGACTGATTTGGGGTAAGGCTGGTCTTTAAGAGGAAAAACCAAAACAAAAAAAATTTTCAGAGATTAAAATTTACATTCCTTTTGGGCAGAGCACCAGCAGGTAAGTAATAGAATATTAGTTCCATGTAGGCAAAAACTATTTAGTTTTTTAGCCTCTGAGGTAGACAGCCATCTTACCTTTTTGGAGTGTGTTACTATTGTTCAGTCATTCATTGTGTCTGACTGTTTGTGACCCGGTGGATCATACTGTCCTTGGGGTCTTCTTAGCAAGGATGCTGGAGTGCTTTGCCATTTCTTTCTCCAGTGGATCAAGGCAAACGGAGGTTAAGTGACTTGCCCTGGGAAACACATCTACTAAGTGTATGAGGCTGGTAAACTTGAGTCTTCCTGACTCCAGATCCTGCACAGAGCACTGAGCTACCTTACTGCCACTTAATAAATGCCTTTTGGATTAAATCACTAAATTGACTGCCTATTCATAGAAAAGAGAAGCTAAGCCAGCAGTTCTTAACAGACTGAGAGTGTATTTCCTATCAATAAAATATTCTCATTAAGTGCATTTTTATAATGCCTTGTACCTAGTAAATCTTCAGTAGTTGTTGAATTATTGAATTAGAACAAATACGTTTGAATGTCTGTATGCTGTGTAGCAGGTGCCTGACTGTATGAGGGATAAGTAGGTAAGATAAGGGCAGATGATGAGTCCTCCTATAACTAAAGTCATAGCCATACACCCATTAAGGGGTATAAACCGGTGAAGAGAGAGGTTGTATTTTAGCAGTGAGATAAAATAAACATGGTATTATTATAGATTTAGAACTGAATGGGATCTTGGAGACTGCCAGTCCAAATTGCTTATTTTATAGATGAGGAAACTGAGCCCTAGAGAGGTTAAATAGACTTGTTCAAAATAGAGGCAGGATTGAAACTTAAATCCTTTGGCTCCAAATTCAAAGCCACACAGTGAGGTAGGTATATGTCTCAATGCTAGAACCTGGGTCTTCGGATTCCTTGTCTAATGTGTTTTCTAGAGAAGCCAAATTCATGCTTGAAACTTACATAAAAAAAAAATCAACAAACATCTACTCTAACCTCCCCCCATGCCCCAGAGAAAGAAAGAAAAAAAAACAAGAAATAACGTAATCAGGTAAAACAGATGTCACATTGGCCATGGCCAGAAATGTGTCTTTCGATCTATATATTTAATCTGTTACCTCTGTCAGGAGATGAGCAACATTCTCAGTCATCAGTCTCCTGGAATAATGGTTGATCAAGTCTTTCAAAATTATTTGTTTTTACAATGTTATTATAATATAAATTATTCTCTATAATATAAATTATAGAGTAGGTCTGCTCACTTTACTTTGCATTAGTTCAGGTGACACCGCCCCCCCCCCACATTTGCATACCCACATTATATGAGTTAATAAGTCTATCCCCAATTCATCACCTTTTTTTCCCCAGTTTAACTTTTTTTTGACCTTCCTTTTGTTTTAAAATAATCAAAGCATAATAATGGTTTCTTAGGACTCTCCATCTTATTTGACTCCTTTTGTGACCTTCCACCTGACATGATTCTTAGGGTATACTTATATAATCTCCCTAGCCCCATAAAATGTAGATACTTTATCCTTATCTTTCATTTACCTTTTTATGTTTTTATTAAATTCCTTGTTTATATTTCATAGTTTCTTCTACTCATTTCTGTTGTTTTCATCAGGAATGCTTCGAATTCCTATATTTCATTAAAGATAATTTTTTTTCCCCCTGCAGGATTACATTCTGTTTTGTAGTGCAAGGTATTCTTGGTTTTAAACCTTTTAGAATATTTTATTCCATACTCTCTGATTTGTATAGTGATAGCTACTAAATCTTGTGTGATCCTGATTATGACTGCTCTTGAACTTTTTTTTCCCCTAGCTACTTATGTTATTTTTCCTCTAACATGGAAGTTCTGAATTTGGGCTGTAATGTTCCTTGGAGTTTTCATTTGGGGATTTCTTTCAGGAGGTGACTGATGGAATCTATTTTCACTTTCTTCTCTGTTCTAAGATCTGGTCAGTTTTCTTTTATAATTACTTGAAATATGATGTCTGAGCTCTTTTTCGGGAGGTGGTGGAGGTAGGGCTTTAAGGTAGTCGCTTAGATTCTCAAGTTATTTCTCCTTGATTTATTTTTCATGTCACTTGTTTTTGATATGAGGTGCTTGACTTTCTCTTCTATTTTCTCCATCTTTTGTCTTTGTTTTAATATTTGTTATTTCATGGAGTCATTAACTTCTATATGATCCTTTCAAATTTCCAGGAACTTTTGTTACTTAGGTAGGTTTTATATCTTGTGCTCTTACTTTTTTTCCAAGTTTCTCTCATCTGTAACTCTTATTTCTAATTTTTTTATCACTTTCATTTCATTTACAGTTTAAAACTTTTTTTTAAAAGTATATAATTTCTTCTGGGAATTCTAATTAATCTTGTGGGCAAATAGTGTTTGTACCTGCCTCTGCTTGTTTTTGTTTCTGTTTTGTTTTGAGGGTTTGCCTGTAGATGTTTTGGAGTGAATCTGTCAGGCGTATGCGTGGCCGTCTTTATTTTTTTAGCATAGTTTTTTATAATTGTTATTAATTTTTGTTTTGTAATCCTTTCAGAAACCTTCTGTAGGCAGCCAAGGCTTGTTAGCCTAGCTGGGAATTCTGGGGACTCAATTTGTGATCCAGCTCTTCCGGGAAATAGCTTAACCTGCTATCCCTTTGCTACTTTTTTTGGGCAAGGAACTGAGGTCACAAGTTACTGTGGTTGAGTAGGACTTGGGGCTCTGGGTGCTAAGTCTACATTTTTGGGTTCCTCTGAAAGGAACTAGCCTGATCAGCTATCAGAGACTTTGCACTGCTGGCTTGGGCCAGGGCTGGGTCCTAGATCAACTGGTTATCCCTGTGCTGCTGGTGTGCCTCTGGCCTCAGAGTCCAAGCTCTCAATCCCTGTGGGAAACCTCTCAATTCTTTCTTGAGCCAAAGGTTGAGTCAGAGATCAGCCCTGGATGTCCCTATGCTGCAGGCCTAGATCAGGGCTCATTTCCATGTAGGTCAAATTAGTGATCTTGGACTGAAAACACAAGCCACTTTAGTTTCTCCTTTAGTTTTCTGAATTAGTACTTGGTCAAGATTGTTAGATAATTTTTGTTGTTGCTGAGGGGAGCTGGGCTGTACTGCTTTCTCCTATTCTGCCATATTCGCTGGACTCTCCTCTTCTAGGGTTTCTAATAAGTTCTGTGTGAACTAGAGTCTAGACTCTTTAGGGAAGGATCTTCAAAGCCAGCCCATACCTAGGGGCAGGGAGTGGGGGGCAGAATTTGATGGAACTGTAATAGTTGTGGCTATTATACCATCAGGGATTTGGCAAGGAGTCTCTTGTCAGTGCCATTTCCCAGGGCTGGAAGAGTATCATTTATGCCTACGTAAATCACCAAAAGTGGATAATAGCTTATCTACTATGACATGTTTTGGAGGTTCTGTGTTATGGTTTGAATATGGATATGTGCCTCCAGGAAGATGACAGACTTTTCTGTTACTTTTAGCAGGCCAATAAATCAATTGTTGCTTCATTACCCCATAGCAGGGAGTCACCATCCTCCACTAGCTCGTCTCTTCTTTTTTTGATCCATGTTGGTTATATGCTCTCTTATGTTGTCTATCACCTGTGGATGGATCCACATCATTGTTCCTTGGAAGCCACTCAGCTGTTTCTTCCTCAGAGATTTCAGCTCTCTCCTCTTTGAGAAGAATCTTTTTTCATAAAGTGAATAGAGTCTACAAGGTATAATCTAGTGAGTTTGATTTTGGTTCCTGATACTACTCCTTTAGGAAGTAGTAAAGGGATAGCTTATCATTTACAAAGGGCAGCAGTGATAGCTAAGAGCTAGCCAGATGGTTCTTATCAAACATGATTATGTCAATCGAACCTTAAATCTTTGTTTACCAGACTCAACAGGGAAAAGTTAGAGACAATCAGATTAAAATGTAATTGAGAAATATTTAATAGTATAATATAATAGTAAAATAAGTTCAGGAAGCTTTTGAAAAACATTTCTCATGACCCTGAAAGAGATGAGGAAATGAATGCAAATGCATTTTCCTACTTTCTTTGGAGACTTGAGGGCCTATAGGTTGATCGTAGGGTTAGTTGGTTTTGATTAGTCTCCTTTTCTTTGTTGAGAGGGGAGGATTAATGTGTTGTGTTGGGGGTAGGGGGTGATCTTACATGGAAATGACTTGAGATGGAAAAACAAAAGTGATGATAATTTTTTTTAAAGAACTATCTTTTGCTCTCCTTGTGAATAAGATGTAGAAATACAGGCTAAATCAATGGTATCAAATTAAAATGAAAACAGGGTCCACTAAACAACACATAAGGATCCTTGTGGGCAGCACATTGACTTAGAAAATTATACATTAGCATTATCTGTATTCTGTTCTATTTTTATTTATATTGTCAGATATTTCCCAGTAACATTTTAATTTGTTCAGGTGGTACTTGGGCACTTGGGAGTGTTGTGGGAAGCTATGGGTGTTTGACACCTCTAACCTGAATGATCATAAAAGTATTAATTTCAAAATTGGAGGATACCTTGTAAACATCTAATCCATTATATAATAGAAAAGAAATATTCTCTTCTACAACATACCTGACAAGAGGCCATCTAGCCTTTGATTTGAATACGATTACTGAGGCTATCACCACCTTGTCCTAACAAGCTATGCTTCACTTAATTCTAATCCAGATCTCATTAACTTTTCAGACTGTCATCTATGACTTAACTGTTGTGCTCAGAAAGTCTGTCAAAACCCTTATATCTTTTTTCTTTAATCTTTTAATTTTTTAAATACAAGGTTTTGTACTCATCTGATTTGATAATTTAAAAAAAAAATCTGCTATGATTGCTTTCCGCTCCCACATTTATATAACATTTTATAGGTTTACATATATAGAACAATGTTACATTTCCATAGCACTTTAAAGTTTGAATGTTCTTTAAACTTTTTTTATTATTGTCGTTTGTTTTTATGTAATCTACATTTCCTGCTGTATTCTTCCTCCTTCCTCCAACCATTCCTTAGAATAAAGAAGAAAGAAATAAGGAAAAATATTTAGGAAAACCAATGTGTCCAACATGCTCAGTGTTCTACACCCCTGCTCCCCTACCTCAGAAAAGAAGCAGGGAGATGTCTTTCATATATCTTCTTTGGGGTTATGTTTAGTCATAATTTTATAGCGTTTAGTTTTAGTTTTACTATTATTGTTGTTCTTTCATTTACATTGTTGTAGTCATTTTGTATAATATTTCTTGGTTCTGCTTATCTTAGTATCAGTTCATGTAAATCATTCCACCATATCTGTAATCATCATATTCATCATTTATTGTGGCACAGTAGTAACTCCATTAAATGCATGTGCCAAGTTTTGTTTATCCATTTCCTAGTCATTGGGTACCAATTTTGTTTCCCCGTTATTGCTTCCATCGAAAGTGATACTATAAATATTTTAATGTATGTATCCTAGAGGTATATATACCTCTTAGTGAAAATTGGGGGCCAAAGGGTATGGACAGGTGAGTCTCTTACTTTGCATAATTCCAAACTGCTTTCCAGAATGGTTGGATCAATTTACAGTTCTACCGGTAATGCATTAGTGTGCCTGTCTTTCCACAAGTCCTCCAACACTGACTATTCTTTTTTTTTCTCAATTGCCAATTTGCCCACAGATCTTTTGCAAACTATCTCATAATCATGTCTTACAGGAGGATCATAGGATTGTGAATTTAAAGCTGTAATGAACCAGAGAAGTCTTAGAAGAACCTAACTTCTGAAACAAACAAACCCAGAGAGGCGAAATGACTTGCCTGTAATTATAGGGCTAGTACAGGGCAGAGCCGGGTCCTCTAGAGCTCTCTCATCTCAGGGCTCTTTTACAACCATTCTGTAGTGGTAAAGTTAATTTTTAAAACTCAAATATAAGACTTTACATATGTTCCTATTACATTTTCACTATATTTAGTCCAATGTTTGGATCTTAACTATCAAGTACACTAGCTCTTCTTTCTGAAAACAGCAGGTATATCTGTCAGTACCATGGTTTTACAATTAGGTAAATTTGGAACTAGTTGACAGTCACTAAATCCAAAGAGGGCCAACGTCATTTAAAAGGAAGTATCTCTAGTGGATTGCCCCAATCTCTTCTCCCTGGCTTTGCGATGCTTAATATTTTTATTACTGGCTTGGATTAAATCACAGAAGACATATTTATCAAATTTGCAGATGATGGTAAACCTTGAAAGGATAGCTAGTACACGAGATGACAGAATCAGAATTCAAAAGATGACTAGAATATGGGCCAAATCCAAGAAGATGAAATTTAATAAGAATAAATATAAAGCCTTATTTTTTGGTTTAAAAACATCAATTTCAGTTTTTGTGAAAAAGAATTTGAGATTTCAGTGTACTAAAAACTCAGCAATACGAGTCATCGGTGTAAAATGGCAGCCAAAATAGTTAACTGCGTCTTTTGATGAATTAATAGTTATAGGATCTGAGAATGATGAAGGTGATAGTCTTAGTATTTTACCCTCCTCGAACCATACGTTTAGTGTGTTTAGTTCTAGGTAAGCATTTTAGGAATGGTGCATTCACAGCTGGAGCACAAACAGCAAGATTGATGAAGAAATCAGCGATCATGACAAGCATTGATGTGTAATGCCAGTTACTTCGTGGGCTGAAGGAATGGGAGATGTTCAGTTTAGAAGAGAGGAGTGTTTGGGGAAACGTGATAGCTGCCTTTAAGAATTTTAAGGACTGCCTCAGCAATGCAAGGACCTAAAACAATTCCAAAGGATTCATGATGGAAAATGCCATCCATATCCGAAGAAAGAACTATGGAGTTGGAACGCAGAGTAAAGCAGACTGTTTTCTTTTTTGTTTTGTTTTGTTTTCCTTTCTCATGGTTTCTCCCATTCGTTATAATTTTATGCAACATGACTAATGTGAATAGGAATAGGAATGTATATGTAGAGCCTACATCAGATGGCATGCCATCTTGGGGAGGGAGGGGGAGAAAATGTAAAAACTTATGAAATAAATGTTGAAAACTAAAAATAAATAAGTTAATAAAAAACAGCAACAACCACAACAAAAGAATTTTAAGGCCTGTCGTCTGGAAGAGAGAACGTGACATAATGGAAGGGCACACTGGATACAGATCCATGAGGACTAGGTTCAAATCCCTCAGGAGCACTTATTACCTATAGGACTGCAGATGAGTTCTTCTCCCTGGACCTCTGTTTCCTTATCTGTAACATGAGAGACATGTTGAACTAGAGGACTTCCAAGGTCTCTCCGGCTCCAGTTTATTTATGTGTGAGCAGTTTTGAGTAGACTCCTTGAATACCTGAGATACTACCAGGGGTTATCTTTGTCTGCTCTGTTGCTTGAGACTGGGCAGAAGATCACCCTACTATTTCTTCCCCATCTCTGCCTTTTAAAAAAAGTACACTCTTTTCCATTTATTCAATAATTACTAAGCCCTGGATATGTACCTTACATTGTATCGGCTCCAGTGATACAAAGACAGAAATAAAACAGGCCCTGTCATGACAGAGGTTTACATTATACTGGGGAAACAGCATGAATGCAGATAAGTGAATACAAGATATATACAAAGGAAAATACAGTGTTACTTCCTGGGGGAATACTACCAACAGTAACTAGTGGGACATCAGAATAGGCACACAGTAGTACAGATTTAGAACTAGAAAGAACACAAAGATGTTTATCTCAGTAACCTCATTTTAGAGATGGAGACATCAAAATTGACTGGAAGTGGCTTGCTCAAGGGGACACAGGTAATAAGCATCAGAAGCAAGATTCAAATGCAGGTCCTCTGGCTCCAGAGTTGAAACTTTTCCCAGTGTATTACACTGCCTCCTATGGGAAGAAGTGCTTGAACTGAACCTTAAAGGGAGCGAAGAGTTCTGCATGGTTGAGTTGAGGAGAGAGTACATTCCAGGCATGGGGGGAAGAGCTGTGCAAAAGACATGGAGCTGGAAGTTGAAAGATGGACCATGGCATGTAAAAAATAGCAGAAAGACCAGTTGGATCATAAAGTGAGTTGAAAGAATTGCCATTGTGCAGAAAGGTGGGCTGGCAAATTGTAAAATTAAATGCTGACAAGAGTTTCTTTGTTGTCCCAGAGGAAATTGGAAGCCATTGGAGTTCTTAAGAGGAGGAATGATGTGGTCAAAACTTCTTTCGGAATATTAGTATGGCAACTATGTAGAGGACAGACTGGAGAGTGGAGAGACTGGAAGCAGGGAGACAAACTAAGAGACTGTTACAATGGTGCAAACTAGATATGAGGAAACTGAGGCATACAGTGCTCAAATGACCTTGAAGTGTTTGAGGCATGATGTGAACCCAGATCTACTTGATTCCAAGCGCAGCACTTTTCTCCCCATCATGTTGCCTGGTACTGATGTGCAGAAGAGAAAAACCAGATTTAGAGAACTGGGAAGCATTTGCATAGTGGTGGTAATTAAACCTATGGGTGGCAATGTGATCACCAAGAGTGAGAGAAGAGAAAAAGTTTCGTTCAACAACATAGAATAATCCAGCTGCAGAAATTGGGATGTGACCAAAACAAATAGGAGAATCAGGAAAACAGTGTCCCAGAAACCAAAGGAGGAAATCTCCAGATGGAGGAGCTGATTCAGAGTGACAAATGAGCTACGGAGTGGTCAAGAGGGATGAATACTCAAGTCGTTGTATTTGGCAATTAAAAGTTGTATAACCTTTAAGGAGACCAGTTTCAGTTGAATGATGAGGGTAGAGGCTAGATTGCAAAGGGCTGGAAAGTGAGTGAAAGGAGTGGAAATGGAAGCAGTGAGTACAGACAGCTTTTCCTAGGAGTTTGTGAAAGAGAGGAGAAAGATAATGCACAATCACTTGGATGGATAGTATGGTGAAGAGGGTGAGAAAGGTCTGGGTTCTGTTTGTAGGCATCTAGGAAGGAGCCTGTACTTGAGGAGGGGGGGAATTGGAAGTAGAGTAATGGTAAGGGAGCTGAACAACTAACCGGTCACAAATAAATTACTGGGAACCTTTAGAGATGACGCCGGTGTAGTTGGCTCTGATTGGCCCCACTACAGCACATAAACAGTCCCGGGTCACGGTTCCAGGGTAGAGAAGGGCACTTGTGCTCCATCACAGTGGAGCAAGGAGCCCTGGTCACAGTTCCCAGGCAGAGGGGAACACTAGAGCTTGTAGCTGCAGGGGACCGGTGAACCTTCCTGAACAAAGACCATAGCACAGACTAGGAGAGCAGTGACCATACCACCTTGGAAGCGCTGAAAACTTGCAGACACCCAAAGCTGACTCTGAAAACAGCAGCATGAAAATGTCTAAAGCTTGAGACAATGCCTCCCCCACCTCCAGGTGAGCAGTTCCCAACTTTAACAAAAAGTTCAAAGTCAAGAAATAGTCTGGTTTCTTACTTTGTGTTTGTTTCAGTATTTAAATTTGATTTTTTTTTCTTCTCTTTGTATTCTGGTGTTTGAGTCTAAAATTTTAAAAAAGAAAATATTTTGAAAACCATATGGTATATTAGAAAAGTCAACTATTATAATAAAGAAAAGGAGAACCTGACAATGAAAAAAAGGAAATAGGCTAAAAAAAAAATAAGCAAACAGGAAAAAAAAATGACCACAAAAAAAAACTACAATGGTAAGTAGGGAAGACCAAGGCTTTACCCTCAAAAGAAAACAGTGTGAAAATAGCTACAACCAAAGCCTCAAAGAAAAATGCTAATTGAACTCAATCCCAATAAGAATTCTTGGAAGAGTTCAAGGAAGAGAAGAGTGGTAGAGGAAAAACTGGGAAAAGAAAATGAGTGATGCAAGAAAATTATGAAGAGAGAATTACCAGGTTGGCAAAAGAGGTGCAAAAATTCACTGAAGAAAACTTAAAAAGCAGAATTGGTCAAGGGAAAAGGAGGCATACATTCACTTAAAGAAAAGAACTTATAAAGCAAAATTGACCAAATGGAAAAAGAGGTACCCCCAAAAAGGGTACAAAAGACTCTGAAGAAAATTATTCTTTAAATTTTGGAATTGGGCAAATAGAAGCTATAATAGCTCCGTGAGTCATTAAGAAACAACAAAGCAAAGGCAAAAGAATGAGAAAAGAAAAAGAAAATGTGAACTCTCTCATTGGAAAAACAACTGGCCTGAAAGATATATGAGGAGAGACACTTTAAGAATTATTGAACTACCAGAAAGCCGTGATTAAAAAAAAAGAACCTGAAACCGTATTTCAAGAAATTATAAGGGAAAATTGCCTTGATCTCTTAGAGCCAGGGTGTAAAATAGAATTGAATGAATTCAGCAGTTAGCTCCTGAAAGAGGTCCCAAAAAGAAAACTTCCAGGAATATTATAGTCAGATTCCAGATGATCTATCTTCCCTCCCCCCCAACACTTCCCCCCCCCCGTCTCTCATCATATATGATGTGTGAAAAATGTTTTGTAATTGTATACATATAGTACCTGAGCTTGTCCTTGGCAGGTAGACTCCCAAGTATTTTATATTTTCTCCAGTTATTTTTAATGGAATTTCTCTGTCTCTTCCTGCTGGATTTTGTTGATAATTTATAGAAATGCTGATGATTTATGTGGGTTTATTTATATCCTGAAACTTTGCTAAAGTTGTTAATTATTTCAAATAGTTGAGTCTTTAGGATTCTATAAGTCTTTTTTTTTTAAATTTATTTATTTAATTTTTTTACATTCATTTTCACAAATTTTTGGGTTCCAAATTTTCTCCCCTTTTATCCCCTCCCCCCACCCCAATACCCCAAGCAATCTAATTTTCCCTATCTCCAATCTGCCCTCTCTTCTGTCATCTCTCCCTTCTCTTGTCTCCATCTTCTCTTTTCTCCTGTAGGGCCAGATGACTTTCTATTCCTCCTTAACTGTATGTCTTCTTTCCTAGTTACAACAACAATATTAAACAGTTGTCCCTAAAACTTTGAGTTCCAAATTCTCCTCATCCCTCCCTCCCCACCCATTCCCTTTGGGACAGCAGGCAATTCAATATAGGCCATATCTGTGTAGTTTTGCAAATGACCTCCCTGATAGTCGTGTTGTGTAAGACTAACTGGATTACCATCCCTCCTAACCTGCCCCTCATTGTTTCTCTTCTGTCTTTTGATCCTGTCCCTCCCCAAGTGTTGACTTCAAATTGCTCCCTCCTCCCTTTGCCCTCCCTTCCCATCATCCCCCCCCTTGCAATACCTCTTTCTCCCCCACTTTCTTATACTGTAAGATAGGTTTTCATACCAAAATGAGTGTGCATTTCACTCCTTCGTTTAGTCAAATGTGATGAGGGTAAACTTCTTGTTTTTTTTTTTTTTTTCTCCGCTCTCCTCTTTTTCCCTCCACTAAGAAAAACTCCTACATGCCTCTTAAATGACATATAGTTACCCCCTTCCCTTTCCCTCCCCCTACATTTCTCTCTCACCATTTACCCTAGTTTCTTTTAAGGTATGGTCCCATCCTATTCAGTTCAATCTGTGCTCTCTATCTCTGTATGTGTGTGCATGTGTGTATGTGTGTGCATGCGTGTACATGTGTATGTGTGTTCCCACCAACTACCCAGATACTGAAAAGTTTTAAGAGTTACAAATATTGTCTTTCCATGTAGGAATGTAAACAGTTCACTCATGGTAAGTCCCTTAAGACTTCTCTTTGCTGTTTACTTTTTCATGCTTCTTCTCATTCTTGTGTTTGAAAGTCAAATTTTCTTTTCAGCTCTGGTTTTTTCATCAAGAATGATTGAAAGTCCTCTGTTTCATTGAAAGACCATATTTTCCCTTGAAGTATTATACTCAGTTTAGCTGGGTAGGTGATTCTTGGTTTGAGTCCTAGTTCCTTTGCCTTCTGGAATATCCTATTCCATGCCCTTCGATCCCTTAATGTAGAAGCTGCTAGATCTTGGGTTATCCTGATTGTATTTCCACAGTACTGGAATTGTTTCTTTCTAGCTGCTTGTAAGATTTTTTCCTTGAGCTGGGAGTTCTGGAATTTGGCCACAATGTTCCTAGGAGTTTCTCTTTTTGGATCTCTTTCAGGTGGTGATCGATGGATTCTTTCAATACTTATTTTGCCCTCTGGTTCTAGAATGTCAGGGCAGTTTTCCTTGATAATTTCATGGAAGATGATGTCTAGGCTCTTTTTTTGATCATGGCTTTCAGGTAGACCCATAATTTTTAAATTGTCTCTCCTGGATCTATTTTCCAGGTCAGTTGTTTTTCCCATGAGATATTTCACATTCTCTTCCATTTTTTCGTTCTTTTGGTTTTGTTTGGTGATTTCTTGGTTTCTCATAAAGTCATTAGACTCCATCTGTTCCATTCTAATTTTGAGAGAACTATTAAATTCAGTGAGCTTTTGAACCTCTTTTTCCATTTGGCTCATTCTGCTTTTGAAAGCATTCTTCTCCTCATTGGCTTCTTGAACCTCCTTTGCCAATTGGGTGAGCCTATTTTTCAAGGTGTTAATTTCCTCAGCATTTTTTTTGGGTCTCCTTTACCAAGGTATTGACCTGTTTTTCATACTTTTGTTGCATCTCTGACATTTCTCTTCCCAGTTTTTCCTCCACCTCCACTGTCTAACTTGCTTTTCAAAATCCTTTTTGAGCTTTTCCAGGGCCTGAGCTTTTCCAGGGCCTGAGCCCACCCACCACCCCCCTGGGGTGTCTGGGGTACTGAGGCCCCGCCCTCCACATCTTTCCCTGATGGCAAGAATACGTCCTCATCTTCGTCAGATCCGAAGGTCGGGATCATTTGCATTTGTTGGAAAAAACTCTCTAAAGTCTTATTTTTCTTCCCTTTTCTAGGCATTTTCCCAGCCAGTTACTTGACTTCTGAGATTCCTTTCCACCGCCCCCCCCCCCCCCCCCCCCCCCCCCCGCCTGGATCCGCCCAGCTAGTGCTTGGCCTCTGAGATTTAAATGGGTTTTCCTCCTGCTAGCTGTCAATCAGTGAGCTTTAGTTCAGGTGCTGGGGTGGGGCCAGGGCTGCCTCCAAAACTCTGATCCCTGGGGGCTTTATGCAGAGACTTTCAGGAATGGAGCGGGTGGGGGCGGGGTGGGGGGCCCACCTCCCAATCTCAGCTCCCCTGGGGGTCCCGAGCAGAAGCCTTCAGCAACAGAGCGGGGTGGGGGCTGGGCCGTCTCCCAGGCTCAGCTCCATCAGGTTTTATGCGGGAATCTTCCGTAATGAAGATCCTGCCTGCTGCTGGGGGATTCCTGAGTCCTGGGCCGCTGGTGCCTCAGCCGCCGCCCACACCTCTGCCGCCGCCGCTTCCTCCCAAGGGGGCCCGAGTCACGGAGACGCCCCGGCTTCCCCTCTCCTTCAGCCCGGCCTCTCTCACTGACCTGCTTCTGTGGGTGGAGGGACTTTCCCGGCTGCTGGCGCTTCCATCTCTGAAGCCTGCTCTGATCAGCTTCTCTGGGGCCCCGGCCAGGGCAGCGCTGGGGGTCGGGTTTACTTTCCGGGGTGCGCCGGACCCTGGGGACGGGTCTTCAGGGCTCCCTGGAACGGAAATCTCTTCCACTCTGCTTCTGCACAGCTCGTATTCACCCAGAAGTTATGGGGGACTCTTTTTACATTAATTCTATGGGCTTTGGTTTTGGAGCTCGTAAACGTGCGTCCTTCTACTCCGCCATCTTGGCTCTGCCCCCGGATTCTATAAGTCTTTAGGATTCTATAAGGGTTTATTTATATCCTGAAACTTTGCTAAAGTTGTTAATTATTTCAAATAGTTGAGTCTTTAGGATTCATCATGTTGTGGGAAACAAAAAAAGAATTCTTTTTCCACAGGATTAAAACTCCTCCTAGCTTTGAGTGATAGCAGTTAATCAGAGTTGTGACCTAGCATGGTTAGGTAAGAGGTCAGAAACTTGTATATAGGCTTTTGTTGAGCTGTTTGAGGGGAAGCCTATCAGAGAGGAGAACATGAAGTGAGGTATTGAGGAGGCTTCTTCTGGCCAATAGGGGGTGTGGTGGGAAGTTCAACTTGGAACCGTATAAAAGGCTTGCATTGGTCTGAACAAATTGTAGTCTTACTGTAGCCTTCCTTGGGATCTGCCTCTTCGTGGGGGTGAGGGATGGAGAGAATGGACATAAAAATTAATAAAAACTTTCCTAATTTTACAACAAGTATTGTTCTTTGTTTAAGATGAGTACGTTTCTCATAGTTGGAGGCTTGTTGGACTCATTTCTCACAATGTTATCTGCAAATTTTGATAATTTTGTTTCTTTATTGCCTATTCTGATTCCTTCGATTTCTTTTTCATACTGGTTTAGCTAATATTTCTAGTAAAATACTGAACAATAGTGGTGATAATGGGCATCCTTGCTTCACCCCTGATCTTATTGGGAAGGTTTCTGGCTTATCCCCTTTACGTATAATATTTTACTTATCATTCTAAGGGAAACTCCATTTATATATTCTCTAGAGTTTTTAATAAAAGCAGGTTTATTTTGTCAAAAGCTTTTTCTGCATCTGTTGAGATAATCATATAATTTCTGTTGGTTTTGTTAATTGAAATGATCAACTATGCTGATAATTATTTAAATATTGAACCAGCCCTGCATTCCTGAGGTAAATCCCACCTGGTCATAGTGTATGAATTTTGTGATATATTGCTGTAATCTACTTGCTAATATTTTATTTAGAATTTTTTCATCAACATTCATTAGAAAAATTGGTCTATTGTTTTCTGTTTTTGCTCTTTCTGGTTTAGGTGTCAGCACCATATTTGTATTATAAAATGAATTTGGTAGGACTCCTTTTTCATTTGTTTTTCCAAGTAGTTTATACTGTATTGGAATTAATTGTTCTTTAAATATTTGGTAAAATTCACTTGTGAATCCATCTGGTTCTGGGTATTTTTTCTTAGGGAGTTCATTGATAGCTTGTTCAATTTCTTTTTCTAAGATGGGGTATTTAAGTATTCTACTTCCTTTTATGTCAATTTGGACGATTCATATTTTTGTAAATATTCATCCATTTCACTTAGAGTGTTACATGTGTGTGATAATATTGCTTGTCCTTTTAGTGGGCAGGGGAAAGAGTGGAAAGGAGTGAAAGAACTTGGAACTGAAAATTTAAAAAGAATGCTAAAAATAAATAATAAAATTTAGTAATATGGCCAAAAATGGGAGTGGGAGGGACACGATTATTGGGGTGGGTTCAGAGAAGATGGAATCTAGGGCCCAAGTGCCAGGTTAGCTTTGGCAAGAGGGACAAAACAAAGGAGAAAAATATAGGGCACGATACCTAGGGGTTTTGAGATATAAAATGGGGAAGAAAAGAAGAGCTAGGGCAAATGACCTCCTTTGCCCATGAATATGAGATAAAGCCCTCTTTTAAGGTGGTGGGGGGTGCGGTAAGGATGATATATTTAGGAGTTTGAGGAGTTGAGAAAGGTTTGGAGTAGCCTCAGGGGAGAACATAATAGCAAATTAGAGAAGCAAGAAAGGATTGTCCTGCAGGATTGAGGACCTAGTTGAGATTACATAACAGATTTGTAACTGACCTGGTTAGAAGTCTTCGTTAGTACTGTTCTGCAGCATGTGAATAAGAGCTGAGATTGGAGCTGTGGTGAGTATAATCCAGAGTTAGAGTTTGGCAAGGCATAGGACAAAGAGTTGAGGAGTTTGAGAGCAGAGGATGGAGCATGGTTGAACTGGTCAGCTAAAGTCGTTATTGGAAAGGGAGGAAAGTGAAGCCAGAACAGGCGTCATGTTCTGAGAAAGCACATAATGTCACTAGGAAGAGCAGGCTTAGGAATGATGAGACACTGGGGGAGATGGAAGGATGAAATGTTAGAGGAATTTCCCATTCCTTGTGCATGGAAGTAGAATGCTTTTGGGTAAGAAAGAAGATTAAAGGTGTGACTTCCTTTGTATGGCTGATGTGTAGTGGAAGACATGTGTAACTTGGTCAACAACACTTTTTTAGGTGTATAGACACTGTGCTCATTGCTGGATAGAGAAGAAAGGTGAAAACACAGTTCCAGCTTTGAAGGCTTTAACATTCTAATGAGGGAAACAGAATTAAAAATCTGTTCTTACAAGATTTGTCAGTATAAATGGAAGGTAATGACAGAGGGACAGCACTTAGCATTGGGTAAGACTGGGAAAGTCTTCCCACTGAAAGTTGGATTTAGATTGTCTTAATGCAAACAAGAAAGTCAGGAAACAGAAATAAGGAGGGAAAGAATTACTGGCATGAGGGACTGCCTGTGAAAAGGCACACAAGCAGGAGTTGGAGACTCATGTTCTAGAAACAGCAAAAAGGCCAGTGTTGCTGGCTAGTTAAGTATTCAGAGGGAAGTCAAACATAAGACTAGGAAAGTAGGAAGGGGCCAGGATTAAAAAGACTTTAAATGCCAAAGAGGATTTTATATTTGATCCTGAAGGAAATAGGGTTAGACACTGGGGCAGTCAGACCAATTAGAATGTGATTGTAATAGTCCAGGCAAGAGAAAGGGAGTAGATGGGAGAGAGATTTTGAATGTAAAAATTGCAAGACTTAGCAATAGATTAGAAATGTAGGGCAAATACACATGAAGTTGAGAATGGCACTGAAGTTGCTAACCTGGGTGATTGGGAAAATAGTAGTATCTTCAGTAGTTTTGGGAAATCTGAAAGGGAAAGGTTTTTGGCAGAAAAATGTGCTTCTGGGGGGAAATGTTGAGTATAAGATTAGTCAGTAAGCATTATTAAGTGCCTACCAGAATGGGGATTGTAAAGGGGGGCACTCTAGTGGAGAAGGTGGATGGAATGAAATCAAGGGTGCATGTAGATGCGGTTGCCTTGGTAAGGACAAAGGCCACTTCATACTGTGAAATTAGTGAAGATCAGGGGATTTGAAGAAGTTGATGAATTGGAAGGTCAAGAGTATTTAAGATCTCTCTTTTTCTCTTTCTCCCTCCTTTCTTCTATCCCTCCCCCTACCTCTCCACACAAAAATATATATAGAGAGAGACTTAGATATATAGCTCTCTATATATTTATTTTATACTTTGGGACTACATTATATGATGATGATGATGATGATGATATGTGTGTGTGTGTCTGTGTCATCATATATAATACAGTCCCAAAGTATAAGAGAAGGAATCAGGGTTGAGAGGAATACTTAGCCAGGTACTGAATTACTTCAGAAAGGACAAAGAGAGAATGACCCTGTGAGCTGACAGATAGCTGACATCAGAGTCCAGATAGTGGGGTATATCTTGATGGAATGAAGTTCACAGGACAGGTTGCTGACTGAGGGCAGTAGAGGTGTTGGGATTTTACAAAGGCAGTAGGAATTAAGGAGTATGTCTGCTACTCCTTCTGGTCCATTGTATCAGATGCCACAATAGAAGATATATCCCGTACTGGAAGGGATGGTCAGGGAGACTCTTCTGGAGGAAATTAGGGTTCTTCTGACTGCCAGAAGGTGAAAGGGTATGTAGGAGGGGAAAGGCCTAGGACAAAGGGAAGTTTGTTGACAACAGAATGGAGATTTCCAAAGGGCACAATGAATTAGGATTTCAGGTACTTCTTCCTTAATTTCTGTCTATATTTGCACTTCAAATTAGTTCTTTAGAAGTAACCCCACCCTCCACTCCCTTGTGTTTACAACAAGACACACAGTTCCTGGCACTTTCCATAATCGCCCTTTCTGAGTTTGGAGAGCAACTGTTTTTCTTTGTTTAGGGGACTTGCTCTTTTCTTCAGGAAATGTTTCTGCTCTGTATTTTGTGTAACATGTATATAGCTCAGTGAAGGTTTTCCAACGTAACTAATTAATGATAATGTGCCTTGCAAGTTTTAGCCTGTGCTACAGTGTTTTTTAGTAAGATGGTGTCTGCTTATACATGAGATGTCTCTTGAAGGTTGCTTTCTCATCTTCTATACCAGAAAAAGGTCTTCAGAGTGGATATTGGCTTCAACCACAGGTAGCTTACATATTAACATGAGATGATTTGAAATTATAGTTTCTGATGAAACTGGTTAGTCTTTGGCTAGAGAGGGGAGTTCTGACTCAGATCAGCTCATTAAACATTAGTTTGTCTTGCTATATACAAGTCTTCCTGAAAATCTGTAAGAAAGCATAGTACTTGGGAGAAGAGGAGAGATTCTTCTGGTAAATGACTTACAGGCTAGGAGATAGTCCTACCCTTATCCAAAATTAGGACAATCCTGGTTATTTGTTTTCCTTAGGTTCTAGCCCACTGCAAATAATGTCATATTCTTTATGTAAACAGACATTGTTGGCTTCTCTGTCCCAGCAACAGCTGCAGTCAGCTGGAACTTCCTGATGGTATATTTTAATTAGATATGAAAGCCTTATACTTTGCAAGCATTCTTTTAAAAAAAATTTTAAACTATTTTTATATTCAGTTCCAAATTTTCTCCCTCCAGCCGCTCCCTTCCCCATTGAAAAAGCGAGCAATATCATACCCGTTATGTGTGTGAAGTTATGCAAAACGTATTTCCGTATTAGCCATGTTGCAAAAAATAAAGTAGAAAAATGTTTCAATCTTGAACTCAGAGTTCATCAGTTCTTTCTCTGGAGGTGGATAGCATTTTTCATAATGAATCCTTTGGAATTGTCGTGGATCTGCAACTATTCTTTTAATTTTGTGTATGTTCTTTACAACCAGTAGTATTTATAATAACACATTATTTAAAATATTACAACCTTTATTAGCTGTTTTGCTCTTGAAAAGAAATATACCACAAAAATGAGGATTTGGATGAGGGAGATTGAAGCACACAGAAATTTTATGTCTTTCTTTTAAAATTTAACAAAGTAGTATCTATACTCACACTGCCTTGCTTGGCTTTCTCACTTTCTAAACATTCTGCTTTTTTCTTTTTCTTTTGAAAATATTTCATTGATGCCCCTTTTTTTTTTTTTGACATCAGTATCATTACTTGCCTATCCTGTTCCGCCTCCTCTGTACAAACCTTCCTTTGTAATGAATATGTATAACCAAACAAACTAACTTTGTGTGGTGATGTTTGTATCTAGAAATGTATGCTTCATTTTGCACTTACACTCCATCACCCTTCTATCAATAAGTGGGAAGCATGTTTCATTATCAGTCTCCTCAAGTCAAAGATTGATGCAAGTTTTAAAGTTTTTCAAAGTTATTTTCCTGCATAGTAATTGTAGTCATTTGTATGACTTGTTCTTCTGGCTCTGCTTTCCTCACTCTGTTGTTGTTATTATCGTTGAATCATGTCTGACTCTATGTGACCTCATTTGGGGTTTTCATGTTCAAGATACTGGAGTAGTTTGCAGTTTCCTCTCTGGATCATTTTACGGATGAGACAGCTGAGGCAAACAGGACTAAGTGACTTGCCCAGGATCACTAAGCTAGTACGTCTGAGACTGGAGTTTAAACTCGTCTGCCTGACTTCAGCCCAGCACCTTATCCACTGTGTCACCTATTTCCTCTGTCCCTCTTCCTACAAGATTTCACAGCTTACTTAAATCAGCCTCACTCTCATTTTTTACAGTGCAATAATATTTTCTTACATTCACATATCATGATTTATTCAGCCGTATCTCAGTTGATGGATGCCTACTTTATTTTCAGTACTATCAGGACAGAGATTTTTGCTATAAATATTTCTGTACATTAGGGTCCTTTCCTTCTGTCTTTGCTTTGTGACATGTGCCCAGTAGTTGAATCAGAGAGCATATTGAAAGACTTATAGAGCATAGTTCCAAATGGCTTTTAAGAATAGTTGAATCAGTTGAGCTCTACTAGTTAGTGTTAGTAATTGTCATTTTTTCTGTTATCTTTGCTAATTTGTTGGGTGTGAACATTTCACAATTGTTTAATTTTCATTTCTCTTATTAACGATTTTAGAGCATTTTTTCGTAGTTGTTGATAGCTTTGATTTCTTTTGAGAACTGCATGTTTCTAAGTTTTGGTCATTTCCCGATTGAAGAGTGGCTCTTGTTTTTATTGTTTCATGTATTGTATACTATATCATTATCAGAGAAATTGCTGCAAATATTTTTCCCACTTTTCAATTTCTAATTGTATTGATTTTATTTGTGCAAAAATTATGTAATTATGATTATTCATTTTTTTTCTTTTATGATAATCTCTACCCCTTATTTGGTTAGGAATTCCTGTATCCGTAATTGTGAAAAGTATTTCCTTCCCTTCTTTGCTTATTTGTTTGATAGCCTTCTATATCTAGATCATCTCTCCTTTTGGAGCTTGTTGTGAGTGAGATATATAGTAGGAGATGTTGAGTATTTCTCCCAGATTGCTTTCCAGTTTGCCTAGCAGTTTTTGCCAAGTAGTAAGGTTCTTATGTTAGTTGATGTTCTTGGGCTTATTGAACATTGCTACTGTAATTAATGGTCTCTAGTTTTTATGTACCTATTTTGTTCCGTGGATCCCACCTCCATTGTCTCCAGTGTCAGATATTTTTGATGATTGCTATTTTGTATTATGCTGTACTTGGAGATCTGGTACTTCTAGCCCCCTTCCTCCTTTTTTTTCTTTATTATTTCTCTAGAGATCCTTGACTTTTTGTTCCTTCAGACGGTTTAGTTATTATTTTATCTAGTTCAATTAGGTAACTTTTTGGTAGTTTGTTATGGTGCTGAATCTGTAAGTTAGTTTATTTGGTAGAGATTTGGTTAATATATGAACTGGACCTGTGATTTCATAGGAACTCCTGGTTGAGAAAAACTCTTCTTTAGCAATGCAAGTTGGAACCTTCTCTGCTACTTAAGAGATTTAGGAAGTTGCCTAGGTACTGAGAGGTTAATTGCCTTGTCCACATTCACATAGCCTCTTAGCTTCTTGACTTTCTTTATGATCCATCTCTTAATTTCACCATTTGCAGAGATCTTTCTTGGCATCTTCTTCCCCATACCCCTCTTTTCCTTTGAGATTACTATATTCCATGTATTCCACATACTTATTACTTATATGTACCTAGTTATTTAAATGTTGTATTCCCCAGTAGAATGAGGGCTCCCTGGGGGCTATATTTTTTACCTTTCTTGGGTGTATCCCTAGGGCTTAGAACAGAGTAAGCACCTAATAAAGGTTTGTTAACTGAATGACAGCCAGTATATGTTAGGAGTGGGACTTGAACTCCAGGTTTCTGGTTCTGTTACTCCACATTGCCTCTTTAATTTAGATGGTGTTGTCATTATTATTATATTAGCATAAGCAGTTATTTTAAGTCCTTTGTTTCTGTAAAGAGTACTTTGTAGTTATGTTCATATAACTCCTTTGTCTTGATAAATAGACTGACAGATATTTTACATATATACTGTAGTTATTCTGAATGGAATTGTTTTTCTGTCTTTTTCTCCTGGGTATCCAAATATATATCCATATATATTTTTTAAGAAAAGCAACCTGTTGCTTTACTGAATTTTTTTCATTTTTTCATTTGAATATTTTAGATTATAAGAAGTAAATCAAGCAATATCACTGCTAGGTCTATATCTCAAAGACATCTGAAAAGGGGGAACGGACCTATTTATACAACAGTACTTACAGCAGCTCTTTTTGTGGTGCCTAAGAATTGGAAATCAATGGATAACATATGATTGTAATGGAATGTTATTGTAGAAATGACAAGTAGGGTGGTTTCAGAAAAACTTGGAAAGACTTACATGAACTGATGCATATTGAAGTGAACAGAACCAAAAGAATGTTGTACACAGTAGCAGGAAAATTGTTTGATGAAGAGTTGTGAATGAGATTGACTGTTCTCAGCAATACAGTGGTCCAAGACAGTCTCAAAGGACTAATGATGAAGCATACCCTCTACCTCCAGAGAAAGAACTGATATTGTTTGAATACACACTGGGAGGCATGCTGTTTTTCACTTTCTTTCATTTTTTTGTTTTTTGTTTTATTCACGTCTTCTTGTACAAAATGACTAATATGAAAATGTTGTACATAATTGCACATACATAACTTATATCTGACTTTTGGGGGCAAGGCTGGGGGTGGGATGGTAGTTTCTTTGTGCCAAAGATGAGAAGGCTAGTTTACTATGATGATTGAATTTTTTCACCTCGCATCTGTATCGCGAAGATCTCTGATTTTTATTGTTGTAAATACAGATCTCTGTATTCACAATTTTAACCTGTCTTTACCCTTAAAAGGGAGAGAAACTGATAGCATTGTATTTATTGCATGTGAGAATTTATTTGACTTCAGTCTGAGTCCAACCTCAGGATGGGTAGTTAGTAGTGCTCTACAGTGTCTGAATGAGGCAAAGTGGGTAAATGCTGTGGATCTTGACTGACTCTTTCTGTTACTGTTGCAGTGTTGCTCTGATCACTTACTTTACACTTAAGCAAAGGGGATAAAATAAAATAAATTCTTAGAACTCCTCCTGGATCGATTTTACAGTGTTAATCAGGTCTTCATGCTTTGACATTTTTTGATCAAGCCCTGGAAAAGTATGGGAAAAATGAAATGCAAGTGTTTGAAGAAGCGCTTTGCTCTAAAAAGACCACTCTCAAGTATTTGTTCATCCACTCTGTGTGTAACCCTGTTGGAACTAATCATAAGAAGGAAGCTCATAGTTTCTAGAGTTTCCAAGGACCTTAGAAATCATTTGTTGTATAGATAGACAAGGAAACTGTAAGTTAAGGGGAGATTAATTAATTGACCTGTGTAATATCTTTAACACAGGGATAGTTATCAGCAGTGTTTTTTAGTCTGGAATTAAAACCCTTTCTGGTCTGCTTAGTGAGGTTTCATAGTGAAATAGAAAGGGAGAGTGAATTTGGGGTGGAAGGATTTGAGGTCAAATCCTAGTTCTGTTGCTTACCACGTTTGTGACTGTAGGCAGTCCCTGAACCATATTCAATTCCCTCATCTGAAAAATGAGGAGCTTACAGTAGATGTCCTTAAAAGGTCTCTTTTTGCTCTGTAAGAGCCTTTGATCCTATAGGTGCTTGTTAACTAGTGCATTATTTCTAGATCATTCTAAAAATGGGTACGAGAAGATTTATAGCAGCTTTTTTTTTTTGTAGTGACAAAGAACTAGAAACTAAAGAAGTGTGCCTGTTAGGTAGAGAATGGCTAAACAAATTACAGTAATTAAATGGAATGAATGGAATACTTATTGTGGTGCTGTGAGAAATAAGGAAAGAAATGTTCAAGGAAATTTGGGAAGACTTTCCTGAGCTGAGGAATAGGGAGATGAGCAGAGTCAGGAGAACAATTCATACAGTAACAACAACACTGTAAAGACATAGCTTTGAAAGACAGATCGATGCAGTAACCAGTCAAAATACAGAGAATTGATAATAGCAGATAAAGATTTCTCCAGGTAGGGAAGTGATGGATTCAAGACACAGAATGAAATTTGGGTTTTTAGACATGAGCAATGTAGAAATTTGCTTTTCTCAAGTTTTTGCGCAAACAAACCCAATGCAACCAAGATTAGGAGGGCAACAGAAAACTGGGAAAGAATTTTTGCAACTAGTGTCTGTGATAAAGGCCTCACTCATTACTAAAATATATAGAGAACTGAGTCAAATGTACAAGAATACAAGTCATTCCCTAATTGATAAATGGTCCGAGGATATGAACAGGAAATTTTCAGAGGAAGAAATTAAAGCTATCTATAATCATATGAAAAAATGCTCTAAATCACTGTTGATTAGAGAGATGCAAGTCAAAACAACTCTGAGATACCACATCACACCTATCAGACTGGCTAACATGACAAAACAGGAAGATGATAAATGTTGGAGAAGACATGGGAGAGTTGGAATACTAATTCATTGTTGGAGCTGTGAGCTGATCCAACCATTCTGGAGAGCAATTTGGAACTGTGCCCAAAGGGCTACAAAAATGTGCATACCCTTTGACCTAGCAATATGACTTCTAGGGCTGTATCCCAAAGAGATCATAAAAATGGGAAAAGGTCCCACATGTACAAAAATATTTATAGCAGCTCTCTTTGTGGTGGCCAAGAACTGGAAATCAAGGGGATGCCCATCAGTTGGGGAATGAGTGAACAAATTGTGGTATATGAATGCAATGGAATACTATTGTGCTGTGAGAAACAATGAACAGGAAGACTTCAGAGAGGCCTGGAAGGACTTATATGAACTGTGCTGAGTGAAAGGAGCAGAAGCAGGAGAACTTTGTACGCAGCAACAATGGCAGTGTGTGAGGAATTTTTTCTGATAGACTTAGGACTTCCTTGAAATGTATGGACTTAAAAAAATTTCCAATAGACTCTTGAGGCAAAACACCTTCTACATCCAGAGAAAGAACTATGGAATTGGATCGCAGACAGAAACAGACAATTTTCTTTTGTTTTATGTTATGTTTTGTTTTATGGTTCCCCCATTCATTTTAATTCTTATGTGCATCATGCATTTAATAGGAATGTATATGTTGAACCTATATGAGATTGTACGCTGTCTCAGGGAGGGAGTGGGGAGGCAGGGAGGAATAAAGTGGAGGGAGTGGAAAAAAATCTAAGATATATGGAATTGATTTTCGAATACTGAAAACAAATAAAATAATTCAATTAAAAGAAAGAAATTTGCTTTTCTTTACTAAGCATATTTGTTATAAGAATTTTCTTTTTCTTTTAAATTGTGGGGAGGGAGGAGTGGAAGGAAAGAAAATATTTGTGTTAATTGAAAAAGAAAAAAAACCCATTGGATAGCCAGAACAAGCAGTTTTTTTCCCCAGTGTATTAATAATCAGATTTTAATTAGACTTGCCAATAATCAATAAATTCACGGTAAGTGGTTTCTGTTACGCAGGTCACCGTAATGTGCCGCTGTCTTCTTTTGTTATTATTATTGTTATTGTTAATTTATTGGTTTTAGTTTCCAGCAGTCACTCCCATATGTTTGGAATTTTTTCCTCCCTCCCGCCTCCCTTTCCAGGACAGCAGGCAGTCGTAAACACCTATATTTTTATGAAGCACATTTTCACACTAGTCTTCAAATAATTATTTCTTACTGATTGCCCTGGTTGTCCCCTGTTATCTAGAGGACTATTATTGTTTAAAGATAGGATGAGATAATTTTGAGCAGACCTCATCAAATAATGGAGGAAAGTTTGGGATAAGAAGATTTTGACAAGAAGCCTGGGGTCACAGTCCCAGAGACTGTGTTTTGAGTACTTACTTTGGTCTTACATTAATGCTTTGTCCTCAGAACTTTCATCAGTAAGATCCATCAACCTAGCTAGCCAAAAAAGCTGCAGTCAAGCAAAGAATTGAGGAATATACTTCTGGCAGATCTTTTCCCTCAAATTTTTCAATAGCCCATGTTACATAATGACTTGGAATTTTTCTGAGTTCCTACAGGATGTCAATCAACAAGCATTTATCAAATGTTTACTATGTGCTAGTAATGTGCTAAGTGCTGGGGATTCAAAGAAAGGCAAAAAATAGCCCTTGCCCTCAAGGAGCTTATATTTAAATAGGGCAAGACAGACTACATGTAAATAACTAGGTTACATAGGATATAATAAATAAATATGTGTGTATATATACATATACACACGGTGGGAGGGGAGAGTGAGAGTAGATGGCAGGTAATTTGAAAGAGGAAGACACTAGCAGCTTGGGAGGTGGGGATAGGTTCCCTGGATATCTACACAAAATGAGATTGAGCTGAGTCTAGCAGGAAGCCAGGGAAAGACTAAGATGCTTTGTGGGGCGGGGGGGATGTTGGGGAGGAATGTCTCTGAAATTTATGGGTTGTATATGTGCAGATATGTCACAGTTATTTACTGCTGTAGAAATGCACAGAGTACAGACACTTTTTAGATTGGCAAGTCCAGAATAAGCACTGGCTGTAAGGATTTTTGTATAAAATCTCTAAGTAATTAAAAATGCATTTTGGCAAGGCATTATGTGTGGAAGTTTTTCCTAGTGTTGGAAGACTGAAATTGCAGTAACAATATAGATTTACAACTTGTTGAACTGAAGAGAGGTGACTACTATATTGCATTTATCTATTTTTCCACCTCTGCCTGGCTTTCTGACCTCAAGTGTAGCCCATACTGTTAAGGGAGGACTACTTGGGAAAAATTTCTTGTGCCATTCTGTAAAATCCTATAAAAATCTAGTATTCATTTTTTTGTTTAACTTTCTTGTTCCTACATTTTAAAATACCATTTTCCTAGGAATTCTAGACCCCATTTCTTTTCCTGCTTCTAATACTTAGATAACTTCTAAACAGTGATAGTTTGTGACAGTGAGACTTAACTTCTGTTTCCTGACATTTTGAGCCATTGCCCCAAGACTGACTTTTTAAACTCTTCTCTAGTTTAATAAAATTCCTGTTTTCTTCCTTTTGGCTGTAGCTTTCATCTAGACCTAGAGACACTAGAGTAGAAAGAACCCTAAGTTTAAGACTCAGCACCTAACTTTATTGTGTTACTTTAGGCAAGTTGCTTTACCGCTCTGATTCAGTTTCCTTACCGTAAAAGGGAATAATAATACTACTGTTAGCTGCCTCATAGGGCTGGAGTAAAGAAAGTACTTTGTAAACCTTCAAGTAGTACAGGATGTTAGATATATGTACATTATTAAAAGAGTTATTTATTGGAAAATGGAAAGCTAATTAAATCACTAAAAGCTACAATGCTGGGGAAGGTGCCTCTGGGTAAGAACAAATTTTAGTGGAGTTATTATGTATGGCTGGAGAATTGATTAGGTTTGCATTTGGAATTTGTGTTTAATAGGATTTGGTTAAACAAAAGAATCCGTAAATAGATGCTAAAGAAAATTAATTGCTAGAAAAATCTTCAGTGATTCAGTTCAGTCTCATGGTTGAATATTTCACTGAGGCAATATCAGGATATTGGTAGTATACCTTTGAGTTAGTCCCTTTGCATATTAGGGTTGCAGATTTGATAGAGGAATACAAAATGCCATGTGCGTATAGAATGAGATGGGAATTGAGTTTCAGTTTGCCCATTTGTAGTTTGAAATTTAATGATGGGTTTAACCTGTTCAAGGATACTAAAACCTTCCATTAGTTGGATTTTTCCCCCCTATACCCCACTTTTTGGAAAGAAGACAAATTACAACAAAAAAAGTCAGGATTTGCTTTTTAAAAATTGTCCAGAGGATAGCTTGGGATTGGTACACTTTCAGCTTAATTTCTTTATGTTATCAATCTACTGATTCTTCCTATGTTACTGGGTAGTTATTAGTGATATTCATAAGCATGAATCTGAGACATTGGAGCATTCTGCTATCATAAAACATTGTCATTTACAAGATAATAGGTAACAGTTCAGCAAAGTGAATGAATGTATTTTAGGAATATGCTGAACAATACAAATGTTTTAAGTTATCTGGCTTTCTGACCTAACTGTAACTTAAATATGAAATTGAGTTGGTTGTTAATATAGTATTGTATTAAAACACTAACTTCATTTTTTAAGTCATTACTGAAAAATTGCCCCCAAAATACTCTTAGGATATTTTTTCCTTTGCTATTTTAGCTTTTTAACTATTGTAAATTTAACTTAACCACTAACTATGTAACAATACTCTCTGTTCATATGTAATATAAAAGGGGGTATAAGTCTTGGATAGTGGGGTGAGATGCTATATAAGGCAGAGTTGGAGAGAGAAGTGAAATCAAGAGTTCCCATGGCAGCATGATCAGTGCTGTACGCTTTCCTTTTCTAGGCTTGTATTGGTTTCTTGAGAGTGGGCTCCTTGATTCTCTTCTCTTTGTACTTCATGTTTCATGTTCTTCATTATTTAGGATATGATACCTGCATCTCACAGGACAGTTCTTAGGTTGAATTATCTAATACTGGTAAAGTTCTGGGGAGAGTCTCTCATTCAGTAAACTTTAAGTATTTTGTACCAGGCACTGTGCTCTGCTGTGCTACTATGGATACAGAGGCAAAACCAAAACCATCATACCCGTTCAAGGGCTTGTAATCTTTTGATCTGGTTTCCAGTTTTTTATAGAATTATATTTGTGTTAAAGACACCTAAATACAATAAGTAGTTTTCAAACAAAATGGGACTTTTTTTCTACTCTCTTGCTTTTTTCTTGGGTTGGTTTGTTGACTCAGATTCCTTATAAAACATATCTAACCTTATCCTAATGAGGGGGAAAATTGTCCTGTAAATAAAACAAAGTCTATATTATTTCTATTGAAACTGGAAATTAGAAGAAAAGGGTAGCATGGAGTCTGATAATGATCTGGATTTGGAGTGTTGAATGCAAATGAAATTTCTTTCTTTTTTGGCTCTTTTTCTCTCACACTACCTTCAAAAGTCATTATGCTTCTGGGTCGTGAAGGCAAGGATAGAAGAATATAGGAATATAGATAGGACAGGCAGAACTAGACATTTGTCCATAACATAATATGTTAATCTGTTAAGACTTTCTGGTTTATGTATGTGTTTAATCTTCCCTGTTTACCTTCAGAAATTTATGTTCTTGTTGTCTAACCAGATGTGTTAATGCTTTCCTTTTCAAAAGCTATATATATTGATTGTCCTATTTGTATTCTTTTCTCCATTGGTATTTTGCTTTTTGCTGAAATGAATAGCACTAGAGAGTAAATGGATTGTGCCATTCTCCATTTCTTTTGTTTTGTTTTCTTTGACTTGTGTCTGTTTTCTTTGATGAGCTAAATTGATGCATATAAGTATTTAGTAAATTTTCTGCAATCTTGAAGCTTGTCCTGGATGTAGATTACCAAAAGGGAAAGTGCTAAATGTTGCATTTGTTGTGGCTTTCTAATAGATGCCAGTTTTTCACATCTTGGCCAGATTTTCTTAGTTCAGAGTTTGATCAGAGGGTAAAAGCTAATTGCATTTTCTTTTCTTTCTTATTTTGAAGGCAAATCGGGAGTGGTGCCGAGAAAAATTTCCTTACTAGATGACATTTCATCGCAATGTCAGATCGTTTGGGGCAAATAACCAAGGGAAAGGATGGGAAAAGCAAGTACTCGACTCTCAGCCTATTTGATAAGTATAAAGGAAAGTCAGTAGAAGCTATCAGAAGCACAGGTAAGGAGACAGGGAAAGCAGTTATTCTCCTTAAATAAGAATCTCTAAGTTAAAAGCCCTAAGAACGTAGTAATTACTATCACACTGGCTCAAACTACTATGATCGTGAAGTCCATCATTCTGCCTTAACAGTGGCAACAGAAACATTTTGTGGGAAGTCATGATTGCTCCTGTGATGAAAGGCCCTGAAAGTTAGGGAGACATTCCGAATGTTTCTAATTTACCATTCTGGAAAGCCTTGATGAAAACCATTTGTATTTGTAGCCTGAATAGCTTCTTGGAGTATTAAGCTCTATAAGTACAGGGACTTCTCTGTGAAATAATTCTTGTTATTTGTCCTGAAGCCAACTCAAGGCTAAGATTCAAGGTGACAGTCCTTCCTTCTGACCTCTCTGTATAATCTTGATCCCTGCCACTGTCGTTTTCTTGTACAAAATAGCAGTGTAACACTGAGCAAGTCATTATGTAACCCCTATTTCCCTCAGTTTCCTCATCTATAAAATGGGAGTGATAATAGCACTTACCTTATAGTAAAAATAAAATTATATATATAATATATACATAAATATATAGATTTATAAAGTGCTATTTAAATCTTAGCTGTAATTATTATATAATCCATATTGAACTTTTCGTACTCATCATGATTTTTTTTAATAAAACTCAATAATTTACCTTCTTAGTTTGACCTGTAGACTCTAGTCCAATTGTCTTAGTCTATCAGGGAGTTTTTCTTCTAAATTAAGATTATAGAATGATTCCAAACTATTAGGTTGTGAGACCAGGAAATGGAGTTTCTGCTTCTTGCTAGGCTCTAGAGATAAACAGATGAAAACTAAAAAACCAACAACTCTCAAGTAATTTATCATCTGATAGGGAGATACGACTTTTCTATATTATTATAATTATTTACGGTGAAAGAGACTTCTTATTTTGGTCACTCTTTGGTTTAGTGGATAGAGTACTGGGCTTAGAAATGGGAAAACTCATGTTCATGAGTTCAAATCTGTCTTCAGATACTTACTAGCTGTGTGACCTTGGGCAGGTCACTTAACCTGTTTGCTTCAGTTTCCTCATCTGTAAAATGAAATGGAGAAAAAAGTGGAAAACCACTCTAGTATCTTTGCTATGAAAACCCCATATGGAACCAAGAAGGGTTGGACATGACGGAAACGACTCAACAATAAATGTTGTAGTTTGTATGTTTCTGACTATATTCTTTGTGTTTGTGTTTTATGTCATTATCATTGAGGATTTGAAATTGAAACTGTGCTGATATGGTCTAGCTCCTTTAATATTTATTAACATTCTTTTCCATTTTGCAGTTATTCCTAGACATGGCTTACAGAGTCTCGGGAAAGTTGCCACTGCCCGGCGAATGCCGCCTCCTGCAAACCTGCCAAGCTTGAAGTCTGAAAACAAAGGAAACGACCCTAACATCATTATAGTGCCCAAAGACGGTACAGGATGGGCAAACAAGCAGGACCAGCCAGACCAAAAGAGGTGAGGCAGACTGCATGTGGATGTTATAGACTCAGTCAGATAGAAAATGTTTGTTATCTTGTTGGCTCAGGCTACAGTGTGTCCCAGGGTCTGCCTTTTGTAGAATTTCCAATTTTGGAATGAGAATTAAGGAAAATCAGATTGAAGAGGATCTTCCTCTTTAGCTTCGCATTGCTATGGGTGATTCTTGCTTTCTTTCTTCACTTTATCCAGTTGTTAGAGTTGATGTTACTATCTAATAAATGGAAGAAATTCTTACAGATAACATGGTCTTTAAAGTATTTTTTGTTTGCCCTTAAAGCAGGCACACTTGGTCTCATTAAAAAAGGACTGTTATACCAAAGGTTTTCTGTAATGACTTTCTCTCTACTGCTTCTGGGTAACATATTATAGAGTTACTTGGGAAGTTTAGGATTATTGTATATGATATTCTTTGTTTCCTGAGCAAAAGTGTCAAAGAAAATCATGCACCTTAGCAAATTTGTGGTCTTCTGGCTAATCACATGCAGTATTTTAAGAGAATCCTGTATGGTCATTTATGTTTCATTTGACTAGATAGACTGGTGTTAATATTTTCTAGTCACAGTTCTTTCTGTAATCTGTGATCTCAGAGTGTTGACTCCAAGAGGATTGATTTCAGGATGAAGGAATTGGGACATGAGAGGAAAGGGTTTCTTCATAATTGCCTACCAGAGAACTACTTGTCAGAGCTACTTGCTAGAGAGCAAGACCATCAATATATTTTGTATTCTTAGAAAAAGAAGGTAAAAGTAGCTCAGAACATTGTTTTTCTCTGAACACTAGAAGAGATCATGATATCATCTATTAAAAACCTATCTAGGGATAACTTGTAGAGTAGATGGGCAGATGAGGGATCATGGTAAGCTGATAATAACAATATTTTCACATTCCTAGAGTTTTAGTTTTACAGAGCACTTTTCCCATATCAGCCCTATGAAGGTAGGTAGAGTGTAGTTAACCACATTTTATGTAGAGGGTAACTAAGATTTGGAGAACTAGGAAAGATCTTATAATTCACTTGATCCAGTCTTTTAATTTTTTTTCTTTTTTATAGTGGAGAAAATTGAGGCCCCAAGAGATTGTAAGCTCTCTGAGAGTCAAGATCAGACTGATTCTAAAGCCAGTGTTCTTTGCATTATAGCATGTTGCTTGTAGTGAGCCCGTGTATCCAGGTTTAGAAAGTAAATCCAAAATATAGTCAGATGAAAAGATGTTAAGACTAGCTAAAATGAAAACATAAATTTTTTATCTTTTGAAATATACACACACTCACAGACACATATCTCTTAAGAATCATATACAAGTTCAAGAACTCATGTGCTTTGACTTGAAAATAAGTATTGTACACTATCTATGAATAGTGAAATTTAGGCTGTCCTTGTGGTTCAGAGAAAATGATTGATTGCCATTTGAGATTGTCTAGTAATAAATGTTTGACAGTCTTAATGAAGAATATTCATGTTGGAGCAGATCCACAAACGTTGAGGTGAAAGAGGAAATTTTTTTTTAGAAGAAAGCGTGCCTGCTCAGTCATTCTCTGTATTCCTTCCACTGCTTTTTTAGGTATTCATGCTGGAATGGGTGATTATTTCCTTTCTGCTTCAGCTATTTTTTTCCTATAATGATGAAAGATAATTGGAACTGGGGCTGATTGGATCCTAGTGTTTGGGAGTAGGAAGCACCAAACTGACATCTCTGGACTTGACTGAGCAGAGACAGTGAAGTGTAGGGGAGCACCAAAGCCATCTCCACAGCAGCCCTCTCTTTGATCTGTAGTAGGGACTGAAAAGAAGGTGTAGGTGTAGCAGAAGAAGTAGGAGAGGAATGAAGAACTTTGGTTAATGAATGAGCTCCTAACATAGGGTAAACTATTGCATGTTCCCCTAACCTCCACCCCTGAAACTGGAAAAACAGTGACTGGGTTGAGCTACTGAATCAGAATACAAGGCTTTCTCATTAAAAATGTTTTTATGTTTTTCTGTTGTTAAAAAAAAAACAACCCAACAACTTACCTGTGTTTCAAGGAGTTGAAGCTCCTGACAGTTTCCTCTTCTGTAAAATGAAGAGGTCTGATTAGATGGATCCTGTGATTCCTGGGAACATGAAGATCTTAGACCAGAGAATTCACTACATTACACTTATCAGTTAAAGTTACTTTTGCTGTTGCTCAGTCATCCCTTGTATATAGTTTTTATCATTTTTATCTTTTGCAAAAAAATTGAGCTTTTGTAGACAAATGTACCACAGAAGGGCAGAAGTCTGTTCTGTCCTCATGTAAACAACTTAATTTTCCCTTTCTTGCCAGAATGTTGGGGAAAGAGGTTTTTTGTTTTTTTTTTTTTTTTTTTTTTTTTAAGAGGGTAATAAAGCAGTAGATTTTGCCTCCATCAAACAGTTGAGCAGTTGTGACCTCTGGGGTTTTGTCAGCATGCAGTATCTTGTGTAATAACGCTAGTTCTGATTTTATCTAGTTCCAGTGTGACGGCCGCACAGCCGCAGGAGTCGCTGCTGCAGCCGGGTTTGCAGAAATCTGTCTCCAATTTACAGAAGCCGACACAATCAATCAGTCAGGAGGTAAGTGCTAGTGTCTATAGCATAAATCCTCCCTAAGCTCTGTGGCCCATTCGTTTTTGTTGGGAACAAGTAGGAGCTGTGCGAATAAGACTTTGGAAAACGCTTCTGTGATATCATGTAGTTGTATTTAACAAATACTGTTTTAAAGAATGACCACAGACAATAACAAATGGATTTCATTTACAGAGAAGGGAGGGAAGTGCTTTTTTTTTTTGCGGAGCCAACCTTGATCATTATCGTTAAAGTGTTTGATTTCATTTTAATTGATGATTTTGTTCTTTTCCTTTACATTATTGTCACTTGTATATATTGTTTTCATGGTTCTGCCTACTTGACTTTCTATCAGTTTGTATATAACTTCATGTTTCTCTGTATTCTTAATCGTTTGTCTTACAAACCAAATTTGATGGAGGGGCATACATATTCCTACTTGCTCAGCCCAGTGACTTCTTTTCTTTTTTTTTAATTTAGGCCTTTGGGTTGTTTTTTTTTTTGGTCACAGTAATTTCCTTGTATTTCTCTATTCCCATTAAATTCTCCCTTCTAGCAAAGAAAAATAGCTAAGAAAAATTAAATGATGGAATAACTGCTTCATTCTCTATGCAAAAACATTTTCCATCACCACTCGAGTAAGAAGAGTGATGTGTATGTCCTTTGTTCTTTAGATTCAAGATTGTTCATTGCTTCAGTTCGTTTGTCTTTTAGTGTTGTTCCTTTTACATTATTGTAGTCATTGTATATACTGTTCTCTTGGACCTATTTTTCTTTATTCTGCAACACTTAATGCAGATTTTTCTGAATTTCTCATCTTTGTAATTTTTATATTGTAATAATATTCCATTACATTCATTTACCACATGCAATCTGTTTACTCATTCTTATGTCAATTGGCACCTACTTTGTTTCCATTTTTTTGATACCACATAGAATACTACTATTAATATTTTGGTACTGTGTGGAATTTCTTTTTGTCTTTCACTTTCTATGGGCATCTTATATCCAATCTAGTAGTTACAACATTACGTCAAAGAGTATAAACAGCTTAGTGACTTTCCAAATTGTTTTCCAGAATACTTAGACCAGTTCACAACTCTACTAGTCAGGTGGCTTTTTTTTCTATTTTATAGCCTCTCCAATATTAAATTTTTTCATCTTTTATCTGAAAAGTATAACGTGAAACCTAAGAGTTTCTTTAATTTGCATTTTACTTATTAGTGATTTGGAGCATTTTTTCATGTTTACCGATAGTTTGTATTTCCTCTGAGAACTGTTCATAGCTTTCGACCTTTTATTTTAGAGTGGCTCTTGGACTTATATATTTATGTTAGTTCCCTTTGTATCTTTGATATAAAAATTTTACCAGGGATACTGAATGCAATACTTCCCTCTCCACTTGACAGCTTCTTTTCTTTTTCTAACTGCATTGGCTTTGTTTTCATTGATTTATTCTAGTCTTCATTTTTATCCACTTTGTGCCATAGTTATACTACTGGTTAGCTGATTTATATTTTGTATGAAAGATCATAGAAGATCTGCTCTGTTCATTTGACACATACAGTTTTTAAAGCATCTGTTTCATGCCAGGTACTCTGCTAGGTCTTAAGGATACAAAAACAAAAAAACAAGACAGTTAATGCCCTTGAGAAATTTCTGTTTTGGGGGTGGTGGTGGTAAAAAACATGTATACAAATAAGGAAATACAAAAGTGATGCAGAGTAATTTGGGGGAAGAGGAAAGTATTAGCAACTGAGAGGATTAAGAATTGCCTCATGAGGAAAGTGGCACCTGAGCTAATAGAAGACAACCACTGCAAAGTCCTGAAGATGAGATGTGGGAGGCTATGTGTGAGGAATTGTAGATATAAGTAAAATAATGCCATCTAGATGAACCATTTAGGGAAGTATTATTCTATATTGATTGTTGTACAGGTTTAAGGAAAATTTTATATTGAGCATTAATATACTTATATTTATATCATATTTACTGATGTTGATATTAAATGTAATATTTTAATATGTCTTTTGTCTACTTTTCTATAAAAATATCGAGATATTGTGTAGCCAGAGGGCCCCTAATTGGGCTCCCAGCATGGGAGGGTAAAAAGGAACTCTTCTATGCTTGGGAGAAGCTGGTGTGTATGAGCTCCTTGAAGGTAGAGAGTATTTTTTGCTTTTCTTTTTATTTCAGCACTTAGTACTATGCCTGGTCATAGGAAATGTTTGTTTTTTTTGATGGACTGTTGAAGAGATAGGTTGGAGAAGACTCTTAAGATTGTTAAGGCATCTCTGTCAGTCACCCTAACCATTTAAGTTGTTATTGTTGTTTTTTAAATATCTCCCTTTCCAATTAGAAGAGGAAAGCAGTTAATAATGACCCTAGTGAAGGTTGCAGCAAGGAATAATAACTCCACAAGGAAAACTGGATTAATTTTGAGACCTAGCAAACTTAGATTAAGAAGGAGGATGTATTTCTAGAGTGTTGTGCCATGCAGAATAAGAATAACCTGAACTATTTTATGCGGAAAAAGATGATGGTAGTGACTTATATGCCACATCCGTGAGTTTTCACTGATCTGTTGATACTCTTTCTAATTCCCTTTGTGACTGACATACAGTTTCAACCAATATTTTAAAAAGTCAAATTTAACAATGAACCAAAAAAGGGGGTCAAAATTTTATTAACAATCTTTAAGCTTTAATGAGAAAAATCAAATTAATTAATAGCGAAGCAAAGAAAATGCTTTTCTTTTGTGTGTCTTGTTCCAGGCTTACTTGAAGTTCTTCCACTTTATGTCTATCTGTCTTCCTTCTCTTCCAAAGAAAAGATAAATAGCTACAGACGCTGTATATGAATATGTAGTTCTAGTTGTGCTATTTCTGCCCTGTAACATCTCACAAGGGTCTTGTAGCATATAGTTTTTAAATGGCTGTGAGACTGGAGGTGTATATAGTTGATGGGCACCAGAGCACACAGAGTGGACTCAGTAGAGCGACTGAACTGAAGATTTTTGCTTCATTTATACTGTACTCTAACCAAGTAAAGTAACTCGCCATAACCCCATTTTTGTTTTCTTCCTTCCTTTTTATAGAATACAAATTCAGTGCCAGGTGGACCAAAGTCATGGGCACAGCTGAATGGAAAGCCAGCAGGACACGAAGGTGGTGAGTGTGGGCAGAGGGAGTTGTGTCGTGAACTGCTGAGGTGGGCCTAGTCAGCCTTGCCTTGACTGGGCATTGTGCGAGATGGTTCTGAATACCTTAATTTCAGAGTCTTTGTATGTAATGGATTTGTTTTGCAGTGTGTTAGCTCTTTGAAATCATTGTGTTCTGAAAGAAATTTTTGTGTTGAAGTATGTATAGGAGAGCTGAATAGGTTACCTTTCAGTCTGTAATTTGTACTATTAATAGCTTGGTTTGGAAGGGTTGTATATTTCTTCTCTGCCAGAACCGCCAAAGAAGTGTTGCATTACCTTTGTGATGTCTTTGGGTATAGGGTTATAAATAATACCACCTTAGAGAGTTTGTTGCTTGGTTATTGGCAATTATGTAGGTTAAACCTGTAGAGCAAAAGGAGGTAGATGTAGGTATCGAGGGGGATTTCTCTGTAATTTACCCATAAATGATAGACAACCCTCCAGAATGAGGGATAATATTGAATTTGATAACCATTAATTCATACAAAAATTCCTATTGGTTCTATAAATGCTTAAGGTTCTTTGGTCAGACTTGAATTGGAAGGAATATAGACCAAAGGGATGAACTACAAAGTAAATTTCAAAGTAGGAACAAAACTATAGCTTTTCTACAGGAGATAAGGACACCTCCAGCCATCATGATGGCGATGGTTCTGTTCACTTTTGGAAGGCTAATAAGCAAGGGAAAAGTTTGCCCCAACACCTTAGGAGAGCCCTGTCTATCAAGGTAAGAAACCTTAACATTTTAGAAAGGGGAGATGGGAAGACAAAGGATTTGGTTTGTGAGAAAATTTTATTACTTTAAAACTAGCACTCTTTCTTCTACAGAATTTTAATGCCCCAGCTTTTGTCAGGAAAATTATTTAGTTTTATAGCAGGCAATGTGAGAACATTCTGTGAATACATTTGCTTCATAGTACTGGTTGGTGCTAGAATTAAACTCCTATTTCTTGGATGTTAACAAGATGCTTCAGATAAAAAGCAAGGGGTATGATAGTTTTAGTAAGTATGTAGAAGGAATTATTAAGTAGTTTTCATAGCTTGATGGAAAGACTGGTGTTAGGAAATTATAAACATTTTGGATTAACACACAGACCCATTATGTGGTTATGAAATACTTAAGAGAAAAAAAGTCATAACAATCACAATTCACATCCTGTCTCTAATGCTTGGAGAGGCAGTATGGTGTATAGTGAAAGAAATAATGACTTTGGGATCAAAGACCAAAGGTTCAGATCCCACCTCTGTCACATGCTGCTACCTATATAATCTTGGGCAAGTCAGTTAACTTCTGTGGGAGATTAAATTGTAAAATGAGAGAGTGAAACTGGGATCATATCTGTTAGAGCTGGGAGTTTAGAGATCATCTGGTCCAATCTCCTTATTTTATTGATGAGGAACTGAATCCCAGAGAATTTAAGTGACTTGACCAAGGTCATACATAGTTATAAGCAGCGGTGCCGGGATTTGAATCCAGGTCCTCTGAAACTAAATTCCAGTAGAATCCCATTTTATCACATTGTCTCAGGCTTTGAAGTCCTTTCTTGTTTTAGATCTATGATCCTATGATATGATCATGTGATTTGAATAGTGCTTTTTCAGGACTCCTTGGTTCTGTTCCCAGCATCAGTACTTTTTTGACCCTAGAAGCCAGTTTTCAATTTACCACATGTATGCACAGTACTCCTAGCTAGTTGTTAGGGGAAATACAAAGTTCAGCTAATACCTTATGCCCCTACTAGAATGTAAACTCCATTAAGGTGTAAACTGTCCTCTCTCCTCAGGGGGATTACATTTTAATAGAAGATAAGCCACAAACACATATGACCATAGTGAAAAACATTCATGTTAAGTGCATTAAAGAGTTTCAAAGCAAAGTGCCATATAAGGTCAGATGCCAAGCAGAGGCCACAGAGAAACAGGAGGTGGGTAAGGGAAAGGGATACTTTAGTAAGATGTCATAGAGGAGGTCACTTTTGAATTGAACTTTCAAGGATACATTCAAGGTCAAGGCATACACAAACTGGCATGAGCAAAGGTATGGAGACAAGATAAGTATGTGGACAGTGGGTAGGCAGACCATTTTGGCTAAAGTGTATGGAGTAGACAACATCAGAGAAGACTGGAAGGTTGGACTGGTAACATTGTGGAAGACCTTAAATTTACCTGTAATACCTTCATTTCTCAATTCATATGCGGTTAGGGAATCCCCACTTGAGATTAGTGACTGAATTTTTTTAAGTTAGTGACTTTGCAGTTAACTAGCTGGGCACTATTGATAGAAGTTGAAAGAAATTTTAATAAGAACTGTGTTAATGAGAGGCAGTGTGATTCAGTGGGAAAAGCGCTGGATTTGAAGTCAAGAGTACCTGGGTTTATATCCTGACTCTGCAGTTTGCTAATTATCCGAGCTCATGAAGGCTGGGATCATGAAAGATCCCAGGCTGACAGTACTGAACACTAAAGTATTAATTGTCCACAAAACAGGTAGAGTATGTCTTAGGTTTGTCATTCTCCTTTTAGGTAATTGGTGAGAAATGCTTGATTTCGATTTTGCCCCAGTTCCTCCACTGAGAGGTGGTATATTTTACCTTTTAGATATTGCTTTTGTAAAGATGACTGTAGTCTAGTGATTTAATTATGTTTCATCTATTATTTTGCTGACCATTACTGCAAAGAAGATTAATGTATATTTTTGAGGGAGTTGAGAATGAGTTAGCATCTGGTATGAATGTGTGTATGGACATTTGGCTAGTAGATGTCATTAGCTGTGTTACTGTTACAAGTTCAGGTAAATGGCAAGTGACCTGTAAAGTGATAGGTTATGGCATTTATAACTTAGCAATATTTACCTTTTTATGTGGATTCTATAGATTAGACTGAGAAGCAACGGAAAGAGCTAGATTTGGAGTCAGAGGTGTTTAAATCCCTCTTATTATTTATGTTAACTTTCTGGACTTCAATCTCATCATTTGTCAAATGAATGAGCTAGTCTCGATGACCTCTAGAATCCATTCCTCCAACTGGACCCTAAATCTGTGATTTATTTGTCTTTTGACATTTACATCTCAATTAACTAATCTTAAACTGCAAGAATTAGACTAGAGAATCTAAGGACCTTTCTAGGTTAAAGATTCTCTATGATAATGATAACTTGGGTTTATATAGTATCTTTCTTCCTAAGATACTATAGAAATCAGGTTTATACTTGATGCTTATAATTATGCTACCATGACCAACTTGCAAAAGGAAATGCAAGAAAAACCACAACATATTGAACATTGACTTTTTAGATCCAGTGTTCTCTCGTTTTAAAAAGTAGACCTTCATATTTTATTCCTATACCATGAAACAGTTGCAAGCTGGCCACATCCTTTGCAATTGTAACTCCTTTGTAACACTTACAAATGAACTCTGGTTAATTTGTGAATAATGTGCACAGTTATTACAATAGCAGGTTTATTTGATTTTGATACTTCCTTACTAACTGTGGCAGAAAATGAATTTCTACCTTCTGTGGTTAAGCAGGACCATGAATCGGTAGTGTTCATTATTCGTTGGGGAAACTTGTACTTAAACTGTGCAGGGAACAGTGCATGCCACAGTCAGGCATTTGGTGTGTGATTCTTCTTATTAACATTGTTATTGGCTTTACCAGATTTATGGCATGCAAGAGGTCTGTTAGTCTTTCAGAAAATTTCACTAAATCCCACTGTGGGTTCTTGAATTCTTCACTTGTCCCCAAGGGCTAAATGTTTGAGGTTAGAGGACTTGAAGAGATGTAAACAAAAATGAGCAGAGAAAAGATAGACCAAACATAGGAGGGTAGGGAGACCTGGTGATATAGATGCCATCTGAAAATGCTGCTAGAGACACTTAAGTTGAAGAGGAAATGCAGTCATTGTAGTCATGTGTTGTCCTTATTCAAAGATGATACTACTGGTTCATCATCAGGAAGGCATGAAATTTACATTTATTTTTTTCCAAGAGTGGTGATGGAGTTGTGCTTATCCATCAGCCCCATCAGCCACATCTCCTCATCTGCCCTCCTTATAACCAACTGTATTCGTTTACTAGATCGTTTGCAGTGGTAGGGGTATGGTGGTTTATGGTCTATAGCCAGAAAGATATTTACTTGCCTGTTTTGAGGATGGAACACATGACTTTTACCCCTCACTACCATTGTACTCCAATCAACCCAGGGTGGACTATTTAAAAGCAATTCTGTTTCAGTGCATCGTGGCTTTAAATGCACCACAGATTCAGATATAAAATTTTTTAGTTACACAAAGTTTTCCCAGTTCTTAACTCATTTTTTCCACTGTCTTCCTGGTTTATTTGACAGGTTCAAGGGGCTCAAGCCGACTATTATCCTTCTCTCCCGAGGAATTTCCGACGCTGAAAGCAGCTGGCGAGCAGGACAAGGTTGGCAAAGAAAAGGGCGTCTTAGATCTGTCGTATGGGCCAGGACCAAGCCTCCGCCCGCAGAGTAAGTCATTAAGACTCTCTGTATCCAAACACCCTTTGAAGAAGCACTGGTTTTTCTTCATTCTGTCTTTCTGTCCTGTCTGAAGTTCTCCCCAGTGGTGGAAAGTGCAAGGGGACCCAAGATGCCAGTGGAGAAACTGGCTTTTATTAGATTCTGTCATTCCCTGGGCTATTCTTGCCTAGTTACTTCTCCTGTCATCTTGGCCATAGAGGAGGAAGATTAGTTCAAGGAAGCTAATGGAAAATCTAGAGTTACTTGCCCCTTCTGGCATACAATTGTTGCAGTCATGGTTTTGATAGGCAAAGGGTTAGTTGATTGGGTCACTAATCCTAGTCATGGTCTGTGCCATTTTGTCCCTTCCACTTATAGGTAGAGATTTTTTTGTGTTCTGTCCTGGGGGTTGGGAAAGATATGACAGAGGGCCACATTTAAGAAGGTGCAACGCATCATTCCTTTTCTGAGGACCAAAGAAGAAGCACCTACTTTTTAGGATTTGATTCAAGGATTTGAAAGTGGTTTATTCATTTGTCAGTTAAAGTGGTTAAACTGCTTTTATTCTCACGTACCAATTAAACCCCAAACCCTGCTCCTTCTCTGTCTATTCATTGAAGTGCGGTAGAACTACTTTCATTTTTAATCAGATGTTTGAACAGTATAGTAGAGTTGATTTTAAACTGAGAAATTTCTGGACTAGGTAACTACAGGCTTGGATTCAAGTCTCAACTCTGCCATTCAACGAATTTTATAACCTTGGATGTTCAAGTCTCTTTTCTCATTTGTAAAATAAGTGTTGGATTAGAAGATCTGTGAGGTCCCTTCCAGTTCTCACATTTCTTAATTCCTTAGATTTTCTTACTAACTGAATAGAGGATGAATTGCTGCTATCTCTTACCTACCGTAATCTCAACTCCATCTTTCTGGCAAACTCTGTCAGCAGGACCATGAATCAGTGACGGTAACTATACCTATAGTAATTTGTGCTTAAACTGTATAGGAAGTAGTACATGCCATGACAAGTTGGTTGTGTGGTTATTAGTATTACTGTTACGGATTTTCTACTGATGTAGCAGTGGTTAATGATTGGCTGCTAAAAAGATTCAGGAATCAACAATGTGGTCTGACTGCCAAAAATATGTTATGTAGTTTTATGATGCATTAATATAAAGATTTTAAAATTTGTTTTGTTGACCTTTTTCATATATCACTAACACTTCCTAATTACTCTCCCCATACCCTTTACTGTCTTAACAAAGACAAACACAGTTAATTCTGCACTTGTAGGCTCCTGTCTTTATGCATAGGAAGGAAATCCATTTCTAGTTCCCTGGAAACAAGACCAGTCATTTTAATAATCTGAATTCTTTTCTCCTTTAATGTTACTTTTCTTTCTTTTTTTAATAATTGTGACCAATAAGATGCTGTTCTTTTAGTTCTCCTCTCCAACTCTAGATCCTGCCCTAATTCTCTCTTGAGCTCTAACCCTGCATTACCAATTAACGACCTATTGGACATTTCAAACTTAATGTACCATAGACACTTCAAACAGAACTCATCATCTTTTCCCTAAAACTCCTGCCTCTTCTGAACTTCCCCAGTATTGTTGATCAGGTCCTTGTTGAGGTTACCACCATCCTTCTCATCACTTGCATTTGCAACCACAATCTTATCCTTGACTTCTTACTCTGCTTTACCCACATATCAGAGCAGTTGCAGTTGTCTCGGTATTTCTTTTAATTCAGCAACTCTTCTGTAAATGTCCTTCTTTCCCCTCACATAGCCACCACCTTCGCTTAGGCCCTCGTTGCCTCTTGCCTTCACTATTGCCACAGTTTCCTATTGGTGTCCCTTGTCTTGTCCCTCTTCCTCTTCTTATCCATCTACCACATGGCTGCCAAAGTGATTTTCCTAAAGTGTTGTGACCATATTATCTCCTCATTCAGTAATTCCAGTACCGGGGCTTAGCATAGTTCCTGGCAGATAGTAAGAGTAAGTATTTAATAAATACTTAATGATTGGTCAGTTTCCTGTTACCTTTATGATCAAATATAACTTCATTTAAAGCTCTTCACAACCTGACCCAATCCTACCTATTGCTTCTACCCAGTCTGGGTTCCAACAATGTTAGCCTTCATGCTAATTGCCACACAGGACACTCTTGTTTCCCATCTCCATGCCTTTGTATGGATTAGTCCCTATCACTAGACTGTTAGACCTTTTGGAACCCTTAGCTTTGAGACTCAGCACAACCATCCCTCCTTACAGAGGCCTCTCTTTGTCCTTGTAGCTCATATGGTGCCTTCCCCTTCAAGATTATCTAGTATCTGCTTTTGCATGTTTTAAGTTCCCTATATATGGATAAGTTGTCTCTGGTTAGAATTTTCCTGTGGAAAGAGCCTGTTTCACTTTTCTGTTTGTAACCCCAATACCCAAACAGTACCTGAACGTATAAGGCCGCAATATAAAGCCTTTATTGATTCTTCTTTCTTCATCCTCATAGTTCATAAAAAAATCTTACCTTTCTCCTAATTCCTCACAGTTACCGTTTTTTAAGGTACAATAAACCATTATTTTCATACACTATGCTTTATTCAGTCATTTCCAAATTGATTAGCAACACCTTTGGTTCTAATTTTCTGCTACCACAAAGAGTCTTTTATGCATGTTTTGGTATCTGCAGGACCTTTCTCTTTGTTTTTGATAATCTCAGAGTATAATGCTCAACAGTAAGTACCTTGGAGCAGAGGCCATGAACAATTTTGTAACTTTTTATGTAATTTCATTTATTTTTCAGAATGGTTGAACTAGTTTGTAATTTCTCTAACAGTACATTAAATCTGACTATCTTCCTATAGCACCAGCTTTAACTTCCTGTCATCTATCATTTTTGCCAATTTGATGGATATGAAACAAAACCTCAGTGCTATTTTAATTTATATTTCTTTTATTACTAGGGATTGGACTATTTTTGCAAATAGTTGTTGACAGTTTACATTTCTTCTTTTGAAATATGTTCATATTATATAACTACAAACCTATTAGAGGATAATTTTTGATCTATATTTATGTTAGTTCCTAATATGTTTTGGATGTCAGGCTTTCATCTGACTTCATTTTCATATTTGATATGAAGGCTTTCATTCAGTAGTTTCTTTTATTCTAGTTACATTGATTTCTGTAAGTATGAAAACTTTTTAATTTTATAGATTCAAGATTAACCTTTTAAAAACGTTTTCTTTTATTCCTTGTCTGGTTAAGAATTCTCTCCCTAGCCATTGTTATGAAAGGTGCTTAGTGGGAACATGATAGCCCACTTTAAATGGCAGAACTGTTATTTGGAAAAGCAATTAGATTATAAATCAAAAGGACAGAACAAGGATCAATGAAAGTGATGTTATAGGGAGGCAGATTGTAGCTCTAATAGAACTTTCTAAAAATTAGAGTTGTCTCCAAAATGAATGGATTACTTTGTGAGGTCTCAAGTTTACTGATCACTGAAATTCAAACACTAAGTGAAGAATTGACTGGTGTGTATATTGTAAGCTCCTTAAGGATAGAGTTTATGTCATTTTTGTATTTTTATCTCTAGCACCTACCACAGTGCCTGGGATATAGTGAGCTTTTTAAAAATTGATTGGTTTGCTATTGTAAAATAAAGAAGGGGATAATGGAAGGGAATAAGCATTGATATGACCCCTCCTTTGTGTGAGGAGTTGTGCTAAGCAGATTTACAAGTATTATCTCATTTGGTCCTCACAACAATCCTGAGAGGTAGGTGTTATTAATATTCCCATTTTAGAGTTGAGAAAACTAACGCAGAAGGAGGTTAAGTGACTTGCCCATGGTCTTGCAGCAAATAAATATCTTACACCAGATTTGAACTCCGGTCTGTCCTGACTTCAGGCCTGGTGCTGTATCGATTGCACCACCAGTTGTCTCTAGCTGCCAGTAAAGTAGACTCCTATGGATTAGATGTTCAAGGCTTTGATTTTTTCCAGAGATTGCTTCTATGACTATTTTCAGACACATAGACTTTAGACCTTCTGTATCAGACCAAGTGTTTAGTGTGGTGTAATGGGAAAGAATTATACATTTGAGTTTGAATCCTGTCTTTGCTACTACTTGTAGTCCTTAGACAAGTAACTTATGTTTCCTTAGATCTCAGATTCTTATAAAATATGAGAATTAGACTGGATGAACTCTAAAGTCCATTCTAGCTCTAAATACCATGACTTTTATGGGATTGGTCAAGATGTGGGAAACCCTATATTTCTGGGAAGTATATTTCAATAAACTTTTATGTTGTGGTACCCTTGACTAACAGTTATTTAAGAAGAGTCTTTTAGCTCAATTAAATTGTTTTTTGGCTGTAACCGTATTCCCGAGTAGCTCTTAAATGCAAAATTAAATGATGCTGTTAGGTAGTTTGATAGTGCATTACCAATATATTATAGTAAAATGCTATAGGTTCCCACTTTTTAAAAATTTCAATTACTGTTGACTAGAGACTAATTTGTTTTTGCACCTGCTTTAATTTATTTGGAGGGTTAGTTCTGTGGGCCTGTGTTGATCTATATGTTTGGACCAGGACTCTGACATTGGGCCATATTTCTCATTTACTCTTGCCAACTGAATGCCTTTTAGAGAGGCCCATTTATTCTTGGAGGTCATACTCATGTGAAAGATTTCTGCTTGACCCAATTCAGCTTGATTACTCAGTTTATATACATTTTTTTTATGAAAGAGGGGGTCCCTTTGACCTTCATAACTTCATACCACTCCTTCCCCCTCCCTCCTTTTTGCCCCCTTTTAATTTCCAGATGTGACAAGCTGGAGGGAGGGCGGTGGGCGGAACATAACCTCTGCCACATCTCTGACCGCCTCCCCGACTGAGCCGGGCAGCAAGAACTCGAGTACAGGAGATGGAGCCCCCTCCTCGACATGTACCAGCGATTCTAAGGAGCCTTCTCTCCGCCCGGCTCAGCCTGTCCGAAAAGGGGCTTCACAGTTCATGGGAAATGTATACCACCCACCTACATACCATGACATGCTTCCTGCTTTTGTAAGTCTTAAGTGTGTAAAATTTTTCTTGAAGTTGGATTGTGTCTAGCAGACCTTAATAGCTGAGTTTTTTTCATATTATCCAAAACCTTTTACCCAGATATGTAATTTTAGAGGTTTCCACCCTTTTGCATTTTCTTGGTATTTAAGTATTTCAGCATTGGTTTTTCAGTATAAAAAAGTTGGTGTTCCCCAAGACAGTCTCATTCCTATTTTTCAAACTTGCAGCAGGAAAGAAATGAAAGGGTGGGGGCTAGTACAGTTTTGGGATGATTAATTAGGAAAGCTAAGGGTGCCCCACTGTTCTCTTCCTTAGCGGTTCTTTTCTAGGCAAGTCAGATTTGACAAGAATCATCTCTTTTGTATAATGATTTGAAAAACTGTTTATCAATATTGTGTTTCAGATGTGTTCACAACAGTCACCGGAGACCCAGGGTACAATGGAACGAGGGTCTTTTCCTCTTCCTCAACTACGCCTAGAACCTCGAGCTCCATTTAGACAGTACCAGATGAATGACCAAGATGGGTAAGGTTACTGTGTTTGATGTGTGGAGACACAAGGCACATGTAGTTTTTATTTAAGAATATAATGAAGAAGATTGTAAGCCAAGTGAGTTATCTTGAGTTTTGGTATACTATTTCTACAATGGACAAGGGATACTCAGTTTTAACTCTTAAGTCTTTGGGTAAATTGCACCAACATTACGTTTCCTCAGGGTGGCAGGAGCAATGAATGATGGCCCTTATACTTACACTATGGAATCTTCTTACTCTTATATGAAAATAGTTGAAGGAGGGTTGCAGGAAGTGATTTTAAGCATCATATATGTACCCTTGAACCTTTTAGTCATGGAGAATTAAAACAGAAGGAAGAAAACAGAGAAAATGGTTTCTTTCCCTGCAGCCTGTGCAACTGCCATACGCAGTGTCGTCATTCATTTCCCTCCCTTCCAACAGGAAAGAAAGCAGAATGGCAGTGTCCCGCCCAGCGCGCCCCCTAAGGCAGCCAGGGGAACGGGCTCCACGACCCACCATTATCAATGCCGAAAACCTCAAAGGACTCGATGAACTTGATACTGATGCTGATGATGGCTGGGCAGGTATGCTTTTCAAATGACTGCTTGGAGGTAGGAGTGATAGGCATTTGCTTTTGTTCCTGTCTTCTTGAGAGGGTTACTACATTTTTTTATTCCTTTTGGCATATTTTCCCCCTTAAACTAAGGAAGTGAAGGGAAAAGGTATTAGAGGAGCTTAGAGGGTTTACATTTTATGGCAACAGAACTGGGGTTTCTTATTGGCCGTCCAACTTGAGCAGTTGCCTTTCATGATGGTTTTTGAAGTTTGGTGGGCTTCTTTTCTGTGTGTGGAGTGAAATGGGTATTGCATTTCAGAGTAATGGGAAACTTCAGAATGTGACTTTATCTGGAGGTAGTACTGGTGGTGTTTTGTATGGTTTGTCTAAGCAGCTGATTTGGGAGGCTAGTGTTAAGTTCCACATTGGAAAAATGTTAAATTTCTCTTCTCATGTTATTTTCTTCTTGACCCTCCTGTTACTGCAGGCCTTCATGATGAAGTGGATTACTCAGAGAAACTGAAATTCAGCGAAGATGAGGAAGAGGAGGAGGCTCTTAAGGATGGAAGACAGAAGTGGTAAGAAGTCCTTGCTTGGTCAGCAGCTGTCTAGACTTGAGGATTTTTAAAATAAACTTTAGGTGCTGTTATAATGCCTTATCATGGCGTGAAGGCTATATCACTAAACCATAAACTCTGTAAGGTTCTTCTATTTTGGAAAGATTTCCATAGTTCTAGCAACACCCCATGTTTTGTTTTTTGAGAACCAACCTATATAATAAATATGGTGAAGGCCATCACCATTAGAATTCTTTGGCTGCAACAACCAGTGAAACAGAAAGATTCAAAATGGTCAATCTTGATGTTTTCACAGGAAACAAAATCAGAAGAAAAAAGGAAGACACAATTAAATGAAAGAGTAACTGATAGTTCTTCTTAGGAAATGTATAGAGGAGAGATAATCAGTATAAAGACCAAAAGATCTTGAAACTTCCTCATCCAGAAAACACTCAGTGTCCTTGCCACATAGAGCGATGTCTGGCCAAGGGCAATGTTGTATTAAAATATAGGAACTCACCTATAAGATCCTAAAGAGGATAGCAGAAGATAATGAATAGTATTACCTCATAAAACAGTAAGAAGCAGTGGAGGGAGAAACAAGCTTAATGCAGAAGACCCAACTGAGCAAAGATACCCCAAGGTTACTTAAGAATAAAACTGCAATTATAGTGACAGCTGAAATATAGATATCCTGTAAATATCTTAAAACTGAATTTACTCTTTCTCCCCAATCCTTGTCTTCATAACTTCCTTCCCTTTTACTGTTAAAAGTTGCCACCATCCCCTCAGTCCGACAGGCTAGAAATCTTAGGGTTCATCATAGGACTCCTCATTCTCATTCCACCTCCAATCAGTTGTCAAGGCTTGTCAATATTACATTCATAACATCTCTAGTATATGCCCCCTTCTCTCCTCTGGCACTGCTTATCACTCTAGTGCAGGCCCTCATCACCTTCCATCTGAACTAGTGCAATAACTTGTTCATTAGTCTTCTTCCCTCAAGTCTTTCTCCACTACAGTTCATCTTTCACTGAGCTGTCAGATTGATCTGACCATGTTGCAGATTTCTTAGTCCATCATTCCATAAACTAGCGAATCCCTATCACTTCTAGGATTAGGTATAAAATCCTTCGGAGTTCAAAACCCTTCCTGAAATCTCTTAGGCCTTCTTCCACCCCACCCCCTTCTACACAGTCTACTGTGTTTCCTTACTACACTATACACTTCCTCTCCCAGCTTCGGGCATTTTCATTTGCTGTCTCTGATTCCTGGACCGCTCTCCCTCCTCATCTCTTTTTACCTCTGACATCCTTCAAGTATCAGCTAAAGTCCCACCTTCTGCTAGAAGCCATTCTTAATCCTCCTTTAATGCTAGTGCCTTCCCTCTGTTGATATTTCCTCCAGTTTATCGTACATATATTTTGTTAGTGCATAATTGTTTTCATGTTGTCTTCCCATTAGAATCTGAGCTCCTTAAGAACAGGAACTATCTCTTGTCTTTCTTTGTATCTCCGGTACTTAGCACAGCACCTGGCACATAGTAGGTACTTAATATTGACAGAATGACATAAAAAAATTCCATGTTTTTATTACTTCACTGTGTAGTATGGTGGAACCATCTGTCTCTCTTGAATTTCTTCATTAGTGTTCATGTACCGTAATCTTTCTTGTTTACCCAGATTCTCAATCTCTTTGTCTCTTCTCTTAACCCTCTTTCTCAATCAGTCAGTGTATCTTGTTGCTTTACCTTCACAGATACTACTCTCATTCATCATAAATCTCTCTGGTTCTACAGCCCTAACACTTGTTCATGGTCTTTAGGCCTCTTGTCTGGATGACCGTTGCTATAGCCTCCTAATTGTTCCCATGCTGTCAGTCTCCCTTTCCCGTCTGTCCTTCACACGAATGTCAGATAGGTGTTCCTACAGCAGAAGATCGGACTTTTGTCCCTTACTGAAAAACAACTCTTGTAGTTGTTGTTTAGTCATATCTGACTCTTGCGACCCTGCTTGGGATTCTTTTGGCAAAGATACTGGAGTGGTTTGCCATTCCTTCTCCAGATCATTTTACAGATGAGGAAACTGAGGCAAGCAGAGTTAAGTGACTTGCCCAGGGTCACACAGCTAATAAGTGTCTGAGGCCTGGCACTCCACCCACTGCATGAGTGAGGTAGATCGCTGTTGTCCCTAGAATAAAATATAAAATTCTCAGCTTGGCATTGAAAACTCTGCAAAATCAGGTTCCCACCTAGCTTTCCAGTATTATTTTATTAATCTTCTTCACCCCATCTTCTTTTAGTCCAACTGGCCTCCTAGGTAGTATAGTTCCCATGTATCGCATCTAGTGTAATTCTCTCCCCATCCCCTCTTAGTTATTAGTGTTCTTTCTTCCTTTTTATTTTCTCTTTCTAAATTTCTTAGTGTTTTCTCTGTATTGACTTAGTTGTATAATGTTGGGTTTCCTCAGTAGAATGGAATGTCGGTTAGAGCAGGGATTTTTACACCTAGTAAGCCTTTAATAAATCTTGGTTGAACTAAATAAAATTTTTGTCTTATATCAACCACTGGAGGAACTGGAAATGACACCACAGGAAATGTAGTTCCTTTACACAGGTTGTTCATTCTAGAGGTTGGATTCAATTGGAAGGCTTTGAGGGGACTCTACCAAAGGTGTGGAAAGGAGGGGACAATATATAAGATTTTGTTACTAAAGAAAACGAGCCATGAGAATGTCAATTACTAGACTTGTTTGCCTACTTTCTGTTCAAAATTTTTAAGAGAACAGGCCACATATATTTCAAGAGTACTGACTAAAAGGTATAGAGAATACAAGGTACCCCTGTACTGACTGTTTATTGACTACACTACAAAAAAATAAGTGATTTGATAGAGTAAAACTTGTACTGTAATGACGTTTTCAACGTTTTCATTCACAGTTATGTGCCTAGCTATGCACGTAAGAATTATTAAGTGTATTTACAGTGTTTATTGTCCACTGCCCAATCTGTGGTGTTATACACAGGATACCAGTGTGTGAGACATACACTGCAAAGGGTTGGTGAACTGGGTCTGTGATCAGAGAGGAGAAACATGATGAGGGAAGAGGAACAGGAGTATGGGCTGGATTGTTAGGTTGCAGAGTTTCCAGTTATCACATCTTCTTTGGGGAATTTTCCAATTTTCTAAAGAATTTCAAACCTGTCCTGGCAATAAAGACCTCCCTTTTTAATGTCAGTTTTCTTTTAGCTTCCTCAGTTCCAAATTCTCATATATACACCCCTCCTTCTAGCCTTTTCCCTACCCACTGTGGAGTCAAGATATATAATAACTGTTATACATGTGAAATCCTGCAAAACGTTTCCACATTAGTTACATTTTAGGGGGAAGAAAAGCAAGAAAACTAAAAAAAAAAAATACTCTTCAATCTGTACTCAGAGTCTATCAGTTCTCTCTTGAATGTCATGTATCTTTGTATTGATCAGAGTTAGCTCCCTCTTTTTTAAGCCCTTTAAAAATCCTGACACCTTTTTGTAGATCTTAAGGGAATCCTGTAGAGGTTGGGAATCTGGATCCTATAGCTTTGATGTCAGACTCAAATAGAAATGTCCTCCTGAAGGCTGCATATTGAAAATCACAAATTAACATTACCTAGGTTGTATTTTTTATTTAATTTGTTAAACATTTCCTAATTACTTTTTAATCTAGTTTGGTTACACCAGAGTTTTCATCCTCTGTCCTACAGCAACATGATGTCCTATTCTATTACTCTTTTGTTTTTAGCTTAAAATCTGTGGAAGAAAACAATTAACTGTTTTTAAATATTTAGACTGATATCTAGATCCAAAGCAAACTCTCTTCAACTAGGAAATAGTCTGTTACAGTTGAAAGAATACTGGATTTAGAGTGAGAGGACCTTTGTGTGAATCATAGCTCTTCTGTTTGCTACCTTTATCATTTTGGATAAGTCAGTTAACCTCTCTAAACCTGTTTGCTCATCTTTAAAATGGAGGTGTTGAACGTGATCCCTAAAGTCTTTTCTATCTAAATTCTATGCTTCTAGATGACTTCTGTGACTTTTAAGTGGAAGTCTAATCACACACAAATAATCTTTACTCATACTAGATTTTAACTTTTCTCCTTCATTATAGCCTAGTGATGTTACTGACTTTGTGGGGGTTTGTTGGATTTCTCAGATGCGGCTAGTTAGAAGGAACAGAATTTGTTTAAAGTGATTGAGGGAATTAATGTTAAAAGGAATTTTGTTATAGGAACAATTGGGATCCAAGGAGACAGCGGCAGTTGTCACTGAGTTCTGCAGACAGTACTGATGTCAAGCATACCCTGGATGAAGGAAAGAACTGGGGTGAATCTATGGGCATATCTCGGGCCATCCGTAAGGTGCTAGAACCTCAGCCACCTTCTAGGAAGCTGAATAGTTGGACCCCAACCCCTGATTATCAGGTATGTTAGATGCTTATGAAGTTTGTGACTTAGCATTCAGGTAGAGAAACATAAAGCTCTATTGATTAGAACAAGAATTACAGTTTACCACCTGTAGTCCCAATGCAGTAACTAAACAGGGGCATTTAATTAATCATAGGATATAGTATTTCCACTGAATTCTATAGATGTGTCCCTAAAAAGGACATAAATTGTATCATTTTTTTATCCCCTTGGGAAAGGGCTATTTAAAAAAATCTTATTGTAAATATTTTTATAAAATGGATAATTGTGGCTTATTTTGTCTTACATATGTCTAGATTTGATTATATTTTATTAGTTTCAAATGAGCAGTTCATTAACAATTTGAATATAAGGAATGTAAGTGAAGGTTTGTATTTAATCGTACCCCTACAGTATTGTGTAAACAATAAGTACTGCCACATGTTGCTTTAACATTTTAAAAATGGCTTTACTTGTATCCTTTGAGCTTTACAACAATCCTCTGAGTTTGTTTTTATTCTCATTTTATAGATTAAATTGAATTGTTATCTTTTAGGTAATTAATATGACCATTCAAGTAACACTTCTTGCCAAATTTGTGATGTGGTGAATATCTTAGGCCAGGTATTGTCAGAATATGCAAAATAATAACCATTTTTGTTTGTATTATGAACCCTGATGGGTAGTAAGTTGCCCTTTACCAGCCAAACTTTGTAACCCATCTGCAATCCAGCCTCTTCAAAGAGAAAGTCTCAGGTTTTCCTATTTTATCTTCAGTACTCTAAGTAACTATCATAGTTTGACTAGGGTTGCAGTTTCTTTTGATGAATTAGGTAGGAGTCACTTTAATTTTGTATGAATGAAAATGAATTTTATTGTTTCACTGTGGAGTTGTATACTTATCCATTTTTAAAGGACTGGAGAAATTGAGTAGTTAGGGTGGTGAAGGTGTGGAACTGTGACCCTGTGCTCTAGTAGTCTAAGCCTACTGATGTCTGGATTTGTGATCCGTGGCTCTTTTAGCCCTGCAAAGTGACTTGGGAAGCATAGGGTACAACCTTCATTGGGCTAAGATTTGTGACTTCTGTTGTCTTCTGAAGTGGCATCTCATTATAGGTTCTCTTGTTTTGGTAGAAGCCTTCAATAAATAGCATGCTCCGGCAACAGTCTGTGGAAGACAAAGAGGACAAGCTGCCCCCAAGGCAGAAGTTTGTACCCTCAGAAATCTCTGAAGCTGTGGAGAGAGCCCGGAGACGCCGGGAAGAAGAGGAACGTCGAGCCCGTGAGGAGAGATTGGCTGCCTGTGCTGCCAAGCTCAAACAGTTAGATCAGAAGTGCAAACAAGCCCAGAAGGCCAGTGAGGCCCAGAAGCATCCAGACAGTGAAGCCCCCCGATCCCCAGCCACGGAGAAAAGCTCCCCGCAGGAGAATGGCCAGGCTTTCCACAAAGGTATGAACTGTTGTTCCTTAGCTATGTAACTCCAAGCAGCCTCATCACTCATCCCGTAATTCCATGGGGTTGGTAAATGTTATAATACTTTTGTAATTACACAGCAACATTCTCTGATGACCTTGGAGTGTATAAGCCCTACCTTTGTGTCACAATTTTGTTTCAACAAAGTTTGGGTGAAGTTTAGGCTGAGACTTTTTTCTAGTGAAACCATTGCCCTGAATTAAACTTGCTTACAATTAAGTGGTTTACTAGTGGAGATGGGAGAAATTGACACTTGGTCTTTGATTTGGTGCCTCTGCTCTGATCAGGCTGGGAATTTTCTCAGTGTGTCTTTTGGGTTTGATGGTAGCTGCTTTGTATTTGGGTGGGGATTGTTTCTTAGCCATCACTATCTATAGCTGCAGCAAAAGGAAAGGCATTTTAGGAGCCATTTAGGAATGTTGTTTAGCCTGGAATCTAAAAGCTAAAAGCTTATGTTAGTACTCTTGTATAGTTAAGTTTTTCCTAATTTATTAAAGTCATGTGTCATGAAAATTTCTTTATTCCTTCAGCTTAAAAGAGTGAACAATGTATGTGCACAACGCAATGTGAATGTTGAAGGATGATGCCTGGCGTCCCATTTTCAGTGCTTTTGTGAAATGATGGTTTATATTCCTTCTATATTTTTCTCTACAGCAACACCTGAGTTACATGCCCAGGAATCTCCTGTTACTTATAATGAAGAAGAGTCAGCTATCCCTCCTGCTGTGGCCCAGAGCAGCAGTGATGAGGAGCTCAGAGAATCTGCATCTCCTGCACAAGAATTCAATAAATACCAAAAATCACTTCCCCCTAGATTTCAGCGCCAACAGCAGCAGCAACAGGTAAAGATAGTGAGCATTCAGAAAAATTCTCTAAAACAAAACAAAGTGACAATTCCAGTTTCCTCCTCCTTTTGTACCTTAACTTTATCCTTGCCAATCAGTAATTTTAAGGGTTGGGCAATTAACATGGAGACATTCCATTCTAGAGCTATTATTTATTAAAAACGAGGAAGACTGTTTTGAATGAAACTTTTGTTTCTAGAAAGAAGCTCTTGGTCTTTCTTCTGTTTTCCTGGCAGTTAAAAGACAATGTGCTTGGCTAGTAGTATGTAAATGAAAGAGTGTACCTTGGGCCCTGAAGAACACTTCCTGTGCCAAATTCCTTTGAGTGACTAGAGCTCCTTATGAGGAGTGCCTTGGCTCTTTTGGTCATCACACTCTCCACTTCCCTTTAATGTCCACATCCCAAACTAGACTCCGTTGTGTTTGGAGGGAGTCACCATAGGACTTTAAGCCCAAAGTCTTCAGGTTCTTCCTGCTAATAAACCTTACACTTCCTACAGGAACACTTAACTTGTTGGGTTTTTTTGTGCTACTTTCTTAGATGGGGAATTAATAAGACAAATTCTTGAAGTAAGGTCTCATTACTGATTGGAGAATTTGGATAAATGCTTTTAAATAGCACATTAATAACAGTGACTAAAGCTAACTCTTAACAGAGAGGTAGAATGGACCAGCACCAGACTGAAAGGGATAAACAGACAAACTGGAAGAAACCAGTAAACAAGCTGTGTTCTCTGCTCCTCCACAGACAGCTGAGCTTTGGACACGAGGACCTCTGCTGAGTTCTCATGCCTTGCTTCTATTTTTGAAAGAAGGAAAATAGCCATTATGTCTGTGCTACCGGTATTTCATTAATCACTTGCCAGGTTGCCCTACAGAGTAGATATTGCTAGAGCATCCAAGATCTTTTGATGTACCACATTTGTTGAGTATTCGTGGAACATGCTATTTATGCATATTGATCCTCAGCCACCTTCTTGTCCATATGAAATCTTCCATAGCTCACAGAATCTTAGCTGGCAGATTAAATGGCCTTTTTTGTTTTTATTTAGGGAGGTTTGTGTAGAAGGCATGCTGAATAATGTTACATTAACACATGTCCTACTAGCAAGGATATGTGTGTTGAATTGATTTGTTTTTTCCCAACACAACCAATAAACTGTTGGGTTTAGGGAACAGAGTAGGATAAGGGGAAAGTAAACTCTCTGGGGCACATTCCTTGATTTTTCAATTAGCACTGATTCTGTAGAAGGGATGGATGCTGATCAGTTCCAGGCATTAGATTGCATTTGAATAGAAACTGCCTGCATTGTACTGCAGCAGCATGTCTGTTTCTGTGGTTTGATGACACAAAGCAGTTTTCACTTTGGAAAGTTTTTATGTCTGAATAACTTGTGACCAGCTACAAGAGCTTGAGGCCAAGGCCATAAGGGCTAGTACTCCTGGGTTTCTCTTCTCCAGTAGTAATTTCCTTCTTTTATTTTCCTGTTCCATATGGGATACTGGTTTGTTTAGTTCTTAATCTCTCAGAACTGTGGCATCTGTTTGATTAAAGCTGGAAGAACATACCTGTGGGTGGGTGCTTCCAGTTCCTGATGTCTTGTACCTTACCAAATCCATTCTCCATCTTGATTAGGAACAGCTGTACAAGTTACAGCACTGGCAGCAACAGCAACAGCAGATCTATCCTCCACCTTCCCATTCCCACCCTCAGCGTACCTTTTACCCACATCACCCTCAGATGCTAGGATTTGATCCTCGTTGGATGATGATGCCCCCCTACATGGATCCACGAATACCTCCAGCTCGAACCCCTGTTGACTTTTACCCTTCAGCCCTACATCCTTCAGGTAAGAGCTTTCTGATTGTGATCTAACCCAGCATTACTCAGAGGTCCAGATTCTTTTAGCATTTAAAAAAGTAACATTCCCCCCTGTTCACCTGTAGGTTTGGGGGGAGGATGACATACATGTTTAATCCTTAGAACTTCTTTTTAAATACATTCTTAGAACTAAAAGACCTTAGAAGGTTGTCTTGTGTGACCTAAGTCTGACTAGTGAAGAACTTCACCTCCCACAAAATTAAGTGACTGGAACCAAAATTGATCAATGAATTTTACCTTGTCCATGATTTTATCCTAATTACTTAGGTAGAGTAAAAAAAAAAAATCTCATCTTTTTCTTCTCTTCTCTCCCTTAATTTCCCTAAGCTGAGGAAGCCTTGTGACTTTTTAAAGCTCTTTCAAGTTTCCAGAACCTTTTATTTTGTGGTAGATAAGGGCTAGAGATAGAGCCTAGGAAATTTCAAAATGGCATATAGTTTACCCTAGGCAAGCTTCTGAGACCTTCATTCACTTTCTTCAGCTCTATAGCAGCAAATGACCCCTAACACAGGACTTGACTTTAGCTCTCCATCATAAAACCATTTCATTTCTTTAAAAGTTATCTCTGATGTATTATAGATATTAGTTGTGAATAATAAGCTCTGTAGATTGGTAACTGATGAGTGGCAACATTCCAGTTCCTTTTCCCATTTTTCTATTTCTTGAATGTTCTCTCCAATTAGCTCATACGTTTCCATATCCACCTCCTTTTTCTGCCTTAAGGAAGAGATTGCACTGGCCCTCGCTATGCAGCTGGGTTCTTAATAAGATTGTAGTTATCAGTTCTTTGCTATCTTTAGGAATGATGAAACCAATGATGCCACAGGACTCGATCAATGGGACTGGCTGTCACTCTGAGGAACAGAACTGTCCACCCCCAGTTCAAGAAAGAAAAACGACTTCACTGGAGCCTGCTCCTGTGTGGAGCCAAGAGAGCTATGTGACAATTCAAAACAAGGGGTACTCTCTCCCAAACCCAAAGCAAAATGACCCAGCTTTGACAGTTGAAGGAGTACATGCCAGGTGAGAGGACATGTGATGCCACTGACCTACTGCTGATTAACTGAGGAGAAGTCTACAAGTCACTGCTTGAAAGATGAAAGTAAGAGTTCAGTGACGAGATGCTAGTTAGGTGAAGGGGTACATTAGACCTCTTTATGTACACTTAGGAGAAGAAAGAGTGAGATAGGCCTTTTGGACATGTGTATTTTTCTTTGGATGCTTCTTTGTGAGAAAATTCTAACTAATGGCAGAATTGAAAGCCAATAAGGAATTCTTGATAACTAAAGTGAAGCAGTAGCAGGTACTTCCCTATTCTCATGCAGTAGAACTTCAAGACCTTCTTTTCACAGTGGGTGGGACAAGGCTGCTAGTTGTTAAAGGAAATTAATGCTGATTACCTAGTAGACTCACAGAATTCAGTTTACCATTGCTTTCCCTCAAGTTCATTCTGTTTCTAGGATGATACATTGTGTCTCCTAGGGTTATGAATTCCTCAGTGTTGTGGACTCTAAAGACCACGACAGACAGATTAGTCAGACAGTCTGATCTGTGGGTTTGTGATTACTTTTTTTTTTAAAGACAGAGAATTATCTTGATGCTTGAAATTTAAAACACCAAACTTTTTCCCTCCTCTCTTGGAACTATATTCAGAATGGAAACCTGGACCAGGTTCAAATCACATTTACTTTTTTTTTTCTGGTTCCTTTTCAGGAATGAAATGTCTTACTCTCCCTCAGCTGGAAGGTCAGGTTTAAGTGTCCAGCATGATCTCTTTGAGGAGAGAGGGGATGAGTACTTAAATGCTTTTGACAAGAAGGCCCAAGCAGATTTTGACAGCTGTCTCTCTTCTCAAAGAATAGGCCAGGAGCTTTTGTTTTCACCCCAGGAAAATGTGCAGGAGGCCATTGCTTCTGGGGTTCACCACACAAACCTCAGGTGCTCCCCATTAGAGTCTGATTTTGTCCCAGGTGATAAAAAACCAGAATATAGCAACTGGGATGTTGGACATCAGCAGAAGCCCCCTGACACAGCTAATAACCTAGAAGAAGAGGCTCCTAAGGAAGAACAGTCCTTCAGCTCTGACCCATGGAAAAAGGAAGGGAGTGTTAACAAACAACCTGCCTCAGAGACAGAATGGATTCCTGAGACCCGAAACACTAATAACCAGCAACAGGAACAAATTGGGAGGACCCGGAGGTCTGGGCCTATTAAGAAACCTGTCTTGAAGGCTCTCAAGGTTGAAGAAAAGGAGAAGGAACTGGAAAAAATGAAGCAGGAAGTGGGGGAAGATAAATTCCATCTAGCCAAAGAAAAGGAGCCACTCAATAAAGCTGAGAATGATGGGACTGATGAGGGAGACCCTACATTGATCAACTCTTCACATTCTCTGCTGGCTCAGAAAGGTTCCTCCCAAATTAATCCTGGCCATGAGACTGAGAAGTTGGAGGAAGAAGAGAAGCCTGATAAGCCCTGGGAGACCAAGGTGTCAAAGGAATCTAATGATCTTCCTCCCACAAAGAGAAATAATTGGATTTTTATAGATGAAGAACAAGCCTTTGGAGGCCGAGGTCAGAATAGAAGCCGTGGCAGAGGTTTCAGAGAGTTCACTTTCCGAGGTCGGGGCACTGGTGGAAGTAGTGGCAGTGTTTGTGGTAGTGGTGGTATCATTGGTGGGAGAGGACTATACAATAACCAAAGAAGTACCCGAGGGAGGAGTCTCCGTGAGTTCAATCAGTCTGAAGACTTCCCTAGAGGCAAGCCCCGACGCAGAATTGCCAGTGAGACTCACAGTGAGGGCTCTGAATATGAAGAACTTCCTAAACGGCGCCGTCAAAGGGGATCGGATAATGGGAATGAAGGTTCCCATCTGGAAAGAGAAGAGAGTGATCTGAAGAAAGGTGATTACAAAGATTCTTGGCGCTCTAACAAGATCTATTCAGATGACCATGGTAGTCTGGATGCTAAGAACAGAGCCCCTCGAGCTTTTGGCCGAGCACTCCCGCCACGGCTGAGTAACTCTGGGTATGGACGGAGAAGCTTTGTGTCAAAGGAATCATCCCATTGGCAGGGCAAGAGTACTGGAGGCTCTTGGCAAGAATATAACAGTAGTATGTCCTCAGATACTTTTGGGGCTCGACGACAAACAGACCGAGACTATATCCAAGATAATTACAAACATTCTGATTCATTCAGTGGGAGAGGCTTTGAAGACAGTCACCTGGATGATAAGAGATCCTTTTTCCAGGATGATTATGGAGATTCTGAAAATGTGGAAAACCGGCCCTTCAGGAGGCGGCGACCACCCAGGCAAGACAAACCTCCTCGATTTAGGCGCCTCCGACAAGAACGAGAGTCCTTAGGCCAGTGGGGTACAGATGAGGGACCAAACTTACTTTCTTCTGGTCAATGGCCAGGAAGGCCAAAGTTGGTTCTGGCAGAGAAAAGCAATCTATCTGGTCGGAGAACCCCTGAACTCTCCTACCAGAATTCTTCTGATCATGCTAATGAGGAATGGGAGACAGCATCTGAGAGTAGCGACTTCAGTGAAAGGCGGGAGCGGCGGGAAGGTGGAACAGCTGAGGCTGATCCCCAGCTGGACAGTAGCTTGTCTGGGACCAGTTTGGGTGAGAAGAGAGAGTTGGCCAAACGGAGCTTCTCCAGCCAGAGACCTCTAGTGGACAGGCAGAGCCGCAAGATGGAACCTGGAGGATTTGGAGAGAAATCTGTAAGGCAGGGAAGCAGCGGATCTGCTACCCGCTATGAGACCCAACAGAATGGGACATCTTTGAAAGCCAAAAGGTAACAAAACACAAAATCCTGGCTTGCTTGTTTTTCCATTTTTTAAAAATACAAAGAAACATGTAGAGTTTCATACACAGTGTCTAGCTTTCTATCTGTCGTATATCTGACATATATGTAAGATGCTCCTCCCTCAGCCTAAAGTTGCATACCAGAAAGGGTAACTGCTGAGATCACTGTTCATGGTTTTTTTGCCTCCATCAACCATAAGCAATGTTTTTCTGTTGTTTTTGTTGTGACTTTGAAGCACTTTCTCTCTCTGTCACTCAAGTACTACACACACACACACACACACACACACACACACACGTATCTTAGTATCTTCTTCTGGCTCTGAAGATAAAAGTAAAGAACGGCCTTACGTCTGTCCTCTGTATGACAAAGTCTAGCTGCTCCATGATAAAAAGCAATAACTGTTTTGCCACATTTCTCTACTCAACGTTTCTCTGGTCAGCAGCCCTGTCTGAGGAGATTTGTAGCATCCTGACTGCAATGAGTCAGCTTTACTAGGAGTCCTGCATTCCTGCAATAGTAAGGCAGGCAGTTCTCCTTCTGGAATGTTAACTCGGTGTAGCCAGGAACGAGTGATAATGAAAATAACTCAGAATTTGTCTCCAGTGTTGTTTCCAAGCCCGGGCTGCCTGACAGCTCTCCAAGCACATCTCTGGTAGAAACTTTGAAGTGGACATTCTACTCTCAGGCATTTCCGCTCCCTTGGGAGAACCTACAGGTTGTTCCTGGCTTGAAAAGATAGGACTGCTTGATTGGTGATTTCTCTTAAATCCACTCTCTTCATAGGTCTGAGGAAATGAATACTCTTGAGATCTGTGGAGTAACAATTAATTAGATGCTAAAATGGACTTTATGCTCTCAAATGTTGGTCTTTTCTAGCTTTAAATGCCCTCAGCTAATGATGTTTGGAAGAACTTCTGATCTTTGTTCCTTTTTTGGTATTTCCATATAGTTCTACTAGAGGGAAGAGCCAAGAATAGATTTATGGTTAGAATTGTAAAATGTGTCTAGCAAGGGCATTTTTACTCTTTTAATTCTCTTTTGTTTTGCATTTATGCTGAATCTGACAGTCATATATGGTAGAGAAGAGAAATACTTCTAACTAGGAGTAATCATGGAAATAATAGTAACAACCAGCATTCAGATAGCATTGTAAAGGTTGTAAAACACTCTGCCAATACAGCCCTGAGAAGGAGGTACTGTTATTAACTTCATTTTGCAGATGAAGAAACTGAGGCAGAGATTAAATGATTTGCCCAGGACCACACAGCTAACTAAGCTTCTGAAGTTGAATTTGAATTCAGGTCTTCCTGACGTCAGATCCAGTACTCAATCCATTTAGCTTACCTGACTTTTATAGAACCCGTGTCATGAATGTATAGTATTGCTGAGTCAGTGCTTAGTAGTGTATTCATTTTTTAAAGAATGTTTTTACGTTATTTTTTCTCAATCACATATAAGAATAGTTTTTAACTTATTTTTTATGATTTTTGACTTCCAAATACCCTGCCCTCCCCATTCCATGCAAAAGCAAGCACTTTGATATAGATTATATATGGACAGACATACAAAACATATTTCTGTATTCGCCATGTTGCAAAAGAGAACACAGATCAAAAAAAAAAAAACCCAAGAAAAACAAAGTTTAAAAAGTTCTTCAATCTGCATTCAGACCCCTCCATCGGTTAGCTCATAAAATTTGCAAATGAAACTACAAGGAAAAGTGAGAATATGGCTACATTGATTTGAAAGAACTCTAGTAGGACACTGTGTGCCTGTGTGTGTGTGTGTGTCTGTCTGTCTTTCTATCTGTGTACACTAAGGTTATTTATCTTCTTCTGTTGGCATATGGCTTATCTGAGTTTACTCATACTCTCTTCCCTTTGCAGGTCTCCAGAAGAGGCTTTACCTGGAGGCATTGGCAACTCTAATAGTGGGAACAATCATTCCACATACAGTCTGGAGCGAGTTGCCCACACCAACTCTGATGTTACTGAATCTCCGGTGAAGAAGCCAGAGAAAGACTCCAAGTTGGCTGTTCAAAGGGCAGGCGAGAAAGGAGAGGCCCTTCCACAGTTTGACTTAAGTTATGGAAGTGAGTTTCTGATCAGCCTTTGGAAATTAGGGAGTACAGAGAAAATGAAGCAAAAAGAATGAACCAGGAACTCCTATCATTAATTTGTTAGTCTATCCCTTCACCTAATGGAAGACTTAGATAGCATTTTTCAGTTAGTATTGGATGTGGTAGATGAGGGGTTGGTATCTCTTTGATGCAGCAAGGATAAATATCAGGAGGTCTTTGCCGAGGTAGTATAGGACTGCTCTTTGATATAGTTGGGTTAGTACCTGTACCACAGGCATAGTGAGCTCTTAGCAACCTAAAGAGAGTTAGGGCATGCTCATATATCAAGGTACACATTAACTTTAATGGAAAAAAATTTTTTCCCCTTCTTATAAAACTGCCACTCAGATACTATCATAGACAATCGGGTTTCAAACCCTGGAGAAGAAAATGAAGTGGGTTCCATGGTGAGTGAAGGCTTCATTGAAGTTTTAACTAAAAAGCAACGTCGCCTGATGGAGGAAGAGAGGAGAAAGAAGGAGCAAGCTGTCCAGGTGAGTAGAGCTAGGAAAGTAGGAAGAGGGCAGACAAGTAGTTTGGTGCTAAAGGGAGCAGGGAGGAAATGGTAAGATTGTAGATAAGACAAGAGAGCAGGAGCTAAGAAGCCATTTTGCTTCACTCAGTTTCCAAGAAGAAATGTGTAAGAAAGCGCAGGTAATACTAATAGGGTTATGCAAAAATGCCAAGGAGTTCTGTGTGTACACTGAATTTCTTTAACTTGTCTTAAGACTTTTCCTTTCTTACCTAGATAGTGAGTCTGATAGTGTGAATACAGTTGTTGTTTTTTCATAGTTTTATGTTTTTTAATATTGAAAAATGATTTAGTATTTTATTTCTTTCCAATAACATTCTTTTTTTTTTAATTTGTGTTCCAAATTCTCTCCCTCCTTCCCCTCCCTGCTTACTCCCATTGAGAAGGCAAGTCATTTGATATAGGTCATACACGTACAGGCATGCAAGACATAATTTCCATGTTAGTCATGTTGTGAAAGAAAACACAGGCAAAAAAAGGTAAAGCAAAGAAAAAGTATGCTTTGATCTGCATACAGATGCCATCAGTTCTTTCTCTGGAAATGGATAGCACTTTTCATCCTAAGTCCTCATGAATGCAATTCCTTGTTTCCAGGTTAGACTTTTGATGAAGTCTTATGAAAAGGAGGGAAGCAGGACATGAGTGAGGTGTATAGAGAGAGGCAAACATCTGGATCCTCTGAGCCTCCTTTGAGCAATCTCAAAGCCTGAGTTGAGTCTCTGGTGATTGAGTTGGCAGGAAGGTCTAGAATTTGTATTTCTGGCATAGTGTTTAAGCTAATTATCTTTTAACTCTCTCTTTCCTCAGGCGCCTACCAAAGGCCGTGCTCTGTCATCACGAATTCCTCCTCGCTTTGCTAAGAAGCACAATAACCTATGCTTAGAGCAAGGGGATGGAGCAGTGCCCAGCAGCAGCCTGGGCACAGAAATCTGGGAGAGTAACAGCCAAGGTGAGCTCAGGAGGTCACCCGGTTGGGTGTGTAGAATTTAGGCAGCTAGTGGTAACAGAGGCAACGTCTGATGAAACCTAAGTTTAGAAGTCCTGGTCCTGTTTACAGGGGGATATAAAAGAGCCTGGTTGCAGGGGAGTGGGGGGTTAAAAAAACCCAACAAAACCTCTTCTTGGCCACTTTGGTTAAACAGTGGCTTATTATGTAAGGATACTTTATTACCTAGAAAACTCTTCACTGCCTTCGGCATAATGTGTTAATGATCTTGACAGGATTTGAGCCAGTGATTTTCTCCACCTTCCTTATTTTAGGGGGGGAAATAACAAGAAAGGGAAACGCATTACTGTTGTCTGTCAGAGATTCTGACATTCTTACACCTACAATATGCCCTTTCCGGCTCTATTTCCGTTATAATATTCAGGCAGTTTTTGGCCAAGCAGTTTCATGTGTAGACAAACATAAATTCCGTGTTCTTTACTTTAGAAAACAAAGGTGTCTAGGCCAATTGTATTTCTACATATCACTGTTCTGTGTTCCTGTTGTAAGTCTGAATATCTTAGAATCCTAGTTTTAAGCTGGAAAAGCATGGATGTCCAAAAGTGCTCCAAACCAGAGGTGTAGAACCTGCAGCTTCCAGGCTACATATGGCATTCTAGGTCCTCAAATGTGGCCCCTTGACTGAATCCAAACTTCACAGAACAAATCCCTGTAATAAAAGGATTTGTTCTGTAAAAGAAGGCCAAAAAAAAAACCACATCTAAGGACCTAGAAGGCCACATGTGACTCAAGGCCTCAGGTTCTACACCCCTGCCTAACCCTTCCTTTTACTGATGTCAGAACTGAGATATAGAGGCCACAAGTGGCAGGGGGAGGACTTGGACTGAAGACCTTCCAACTTGGAATCCGTTGTTTTTTATAATATTCTACTCTGTTTCTTGGTTTTATTGCTCTGGGAAAATTCTGTTTCTGAGACATCGTAGAATGACTTGATGATGAAAAACATTTTAAATACTGTGTTTATCCTCTGATAAAATATTTCATGATACTCTGAATTTTAAAATATCAATGCAGAGATGCTAGGTTTATTTTTCTATTTAACATGATTGTTTAAGAGAAAAGAATACCAGGTTAACTGAATAGCATATATTTTTTATCAGACTTCCATGCTACTACAAAAACACAACTATATTTTCTTAGATTTTGTCTTGGTAAGGCTCTGAGGAGGTACAAAAACAATAGTTTAGAATGTAAGTGTGAGAACACATTATGTAATTCACATGACTGAGGGAAATTGAAAATCATGTTCTATGGAGCAAATCAGTCTCCTGGGCTTATACTTTTTATATTTGGATTTCTGTTAAGTTTGTGTAATGGAATGTACTTGTATAACCTTCTTGATAGTCTAAAAACCCAAGTTCTTCTAGTCTGTTGGTTTGTGTTCCCTTACTTCATTTCCTCTTGCCTCTTAGCTCTTCCAGTGCAGTCTACCAGTAGTGATTCCTGGAGTAAAGCTGTCAATGCCTTTACCAGTACAGAGTCCAGCTCTACAGAAGTGAGTGGTCCCTTCCTTGTTTGTCAGTGCATTTCTGTGCAACTGGTATTATAGCTGATTCAGGCTGCTGCTTCTATTCTGTTTGGTAATTCTCCCTGAGCTCTACCACCTGCAAAGCTTGTATTCCTCGAAATAGAGGCTGATTCTGGATTGAATTAAGTTCTGGCAAACTAGAGTTCAGAATTGACTTTGCAGTCTTAATTTGTGATGTTTCTTATATTAAAGAAGTATTTCCTTGTGGCTATTTATAGTGGGAAAGAACAATTATATAAAATAACACGAGTGAGGAGATGGGAATACTGCACATAGCGGTTGCTATCCTTGAGGACATTGGAGTTTCTGGTTTGGGTCATAATTGAAATGAGTTTGGCAACCTCAGTTTAGGGACCATCTGGTTATGAAGTATAGAGGGGTTAGTGCATATAATAATCTCTTTGGTGATGTTGGGTACTAATAGTATAGGTCATTTAGAGATCTAAATGGGCAAGAGGTACAGTGAGGTGTTTTGAGTTAATTTTAAGGATATCTCTCCCTTCTGTCTTAATTATAAGTATATACCTTCACCTTGCATTTTTGCCTTTTGTTTGATGGGGTATGAGAGTGTTAACCCATTTTGTGCTTTGCATAGCAGGGTTTTAAAAGCAGCCAGGGAGATAGTGGCATTGACTTGAGTGCAGAATCTCGGGAGTCTTCTGCGACCTCCTCCCAGAGAAGCTCCCCCTATGGCACTCTCAAACCAGAGGAGATGAATGGGCCTGGCTTGACGGAACCCAAATCTGATTGTCAGAAGGAGCAGGCTCAGAAGCAATCTGAGAAAAAGGTAATCTTCATTTGATAACCCAATCTGAGAACAAAATGACCAGGTTGGACATTTGTTTTCCTTGGGGTTGTGTAGAAGTGAGAGTGTTGGCTTTCTTGGTTTTTGTGTCTTAGCCTCTGTGCTTTCCCTTAAGGATTCAGAACAAGGTTCAGGACAGAACAAGGAGCACAAGCCTGGACCCATCGGCAATGAGCGCTCTCTGAAAAACAGAAAGGGCTCTGAGGGTGGCGAGCGACTGGAAGGGAATGTCCCACCTGTTAATGGGGTGGAGATTCATGTGGATTCCGTGTTACCTGTTCCACCCATTGAATTTGGAGTCAATCCTAAAGTGAGGATTTTATTTTTGCTTTTCATTTCCTATTTTAGGGATGGGAGTTTGGTAGCTTTTAAACTTGGTGCAAGGACAAGACAGGGTATACTTCTAGAAATTAGAAGCAACAGGTAGTTCAAGATGGGAAGGAGAAAAGATGGCAGTCAAGTTTAAATATTATGAATTCTAGGTAGATTTAAATTGCCTAATAGATTTCATTACTGACACAAACCAGGTTCTCAGGATGAATTTAGCACATAATGTTCATTGTCTCCATAAGGAAAACAAATGGGAATGGGAACTGGTGAAAATTCCTAATCTGCCTTCAAACGTGCATTTGGAAAACATGTCATTTTGTTGAGCACAGGGTGAATGTTTGGCTGAATATGTGGCTCTTTGTTCATTGCTTCTTAATGAATTTTTTGGGTTGCTGAGTTTGGAAATCAGTTATATTTTTAGTGCTCCTAAAGCGTGGACCTGGAATGGTCTAAATGGGATGGATGTTTCCTTCTTTCAGGACTCTGATTTCAGCTTGCCTCCTGGCTCTGCTTCCAGTACTGCAGCAAATCCAGTTGTCAAGCTGCAGGATGCCTTGGCCAGTAATGTAAGTGTAACCTACCTCTTCCCTTTTATTTATCTACCTATCATTGTTTGGATGGTAGGAATACAGAAATAATATTAAAAGCATCTTCATTTTCTTGAGAATTATCTGAAGTGAATTTTCCAACCCTTCTTTATAACAGCTGCTTTAGAGTGCATCTTGTTATTTTATAAGGGCTCTTTAAGTTGTTCCATTCATAACAACTGGATTTGGACCATGGCATAGAGGCAGGCCAATTGCAATGTCCATATTGCATGTTAGTAATTGGCACTTTCCTAACTTAGTCATCTGTGAAATCTTCCATTCCTACCCAAGGACCAGTTTCTGGCTATACAGCCCAAGCAGTATTATATTTGCATGCTGAATCCTTTGAGCCACTACTCTTCCTTAGAAATTTGAGTCAGATCCAAGCCACTTAAGTCATGAAATGGAGCTTGCTCAGATCTAGAGAATGTGAATTGATGAAGTATGGAATGTCATTCCCAGGATCTCTACTATAGCAAAAGAAAACTTAGTTTGACTTTGACTATTAATGTATTCCCTTAGCTACAAGCAGATCAGCTTCTGGGTATAAGTGCCAAAAAGTTAATATTACTATTTCACTCAAGCTTTCTCCTCATTTCCTCTTCTTTTGAGTTCTTTTTTCCTTTATAGAGACTTTTTCTTCCATGCTGTACTCATGACCTTCCCATTTTGCTCTTTCCAGGCAGGGTTAACACAGTCTATTCCCATTCTCCGAAGAGATCATCACCTCCAGCGGGGCATCAGCCTCAACCCAATGTCTTTCCCTACAGCTGACCTCACTCTCAAGGTAATAAGGGCCCTGGTACTGTCTGAGTGACTGAAACCTTATTTATGGTAAAGAGGTAGGGAAAACAAATTACCCTGGATAATTGACCTTCATCCTGGTTTTCCTCTTATATTTGAACCCTCAGAATTTCCCTAAGTAGCTGTGTGTGTGTGTGTGTGTGTGTGTGTGTGTGTGTGTGTAGCTGCTTTCACTACCTACTGCTATCACTACTAGTAATTTTTATCTCCCACCACCACCCTTCCAAAGATGGAGTCTGCACGCAAGGCTTGGGAGAACTCCCCCAGTTTGCCTGAGCAGAATTCTCCAGGAGGAGCTGGTTCAGGCATCCAGCCTCCTTCCAGTGTTGGAGCTTCCAGTGGGGTCAACTACAGCTCTTTTGGCGGAGTTTCCATGCCACCTATGCCTGTGGCATCTGTAGCACCTTCTTCTATTCCAGGTATCTTGTTCCCATCCCAACCAAGTTTCAAATGCTCCTTCCAGGTTACCAAGAGAGATCTATGTTGTAGCAACCACCCTTCTTGCCTTGATTTCTTTTTTTTTTTTTCAGTGTGTGTAAATATGAGTTTCTTAAGCCCAGATGACCATAGATACCTTTATTTTGTGATGAGATTGACCATCACTTGCTTACTATTATCTTTCCAAAGGCAATTTTGAGAAATATGGTCCTAGGTCATTTGTGGTAAAGCTCTGTACATTGGTGTCCCAGAAAAAGCAGCTTTCCGTGAATACATAGGGATTTTGAGTCCCCCACCTCACCCCACTCCCCAACAGCATTGAGTCTCTATGATGTATTCCAATAGATCCTTCTGACCCTTTAATGTGTACTCAATAAAAGGGAAATGAAGAGATAATACCTGAGAGACTTAAGGTTGCTTTTATTTTCATTCTACCATCTGTACTTGTCTGTTGCCTAGACTCCTAAAGTCTGGTTAAAATGAGGACTAAGAAAGGAAGAAGATTGACCTTTAGTTCCATTTTCTATCCTATATGACATTGAGATCTGCCTCCTCAAGTCCTAATGCCTTAGACCAAGTCTTCTTGTTATGCATATTAGCTAAAATATCTCCTTTAAACCGTCTTCAGGTACCTGAATCAGAAATACAAATACCCAACTATAGTTAACAAGTTGGCTAACTGGCCTGGCCTGGCATCTTACCTGCGGCATAAATGTTTCCAAACTGAGATATTCATGTAATGCTTTAGGGTATACAAAGTACTTTATATATAATACATTAACTGCCTTGAGAAAAAGGGTGTTAAATTTTGTAGGTGCCCAGTCACCTCTTTTTGTTCCTACTTTATAAGCATCTAAATAAGATTGACTAAAATGGGAAGACTGTAGAATTTTCTTTTTGATTCCTAATTTCAGGTAACCATATCCCACCTTTGTATCTGGATGGCCATGTGTTTGCAAGTCAGCCTCGTCTGGTCCCCCAAACAATACCTCAACAACAGAGTTACCAACAGGTAAAAGCAGCCTAGCTAAATGTCACCACAGTGTGAGAATAAAGGAGTAATATCGAGTTAAATATTTTTTAATTAATTCTTACCTTCTATTAAATTTCTTCCAGTTGGGATCCCTGACATAGAACTCCCTTTGAAATTAGTCCTCTTATTCCTAGATGTGATGACAGGAAAGAAGGCCTGTTAGGGGGCCTTATGGTGAAATGGTTATAGAAGTGAACTGGCACTGATTTTGACAAGAGGGTCTTTTTCTTAGTTGCTTAAGGATTAATTCTGGAGCTTTGCCTCACTGAGTTAGTGAGCCTGTCTCTCAGTTCCTATAAAACCATATGCAAGACCGCTATTGGGAGTAAATAAGGATACTACTGTGTGGTTTTATCCAGCGGTGGTATCAGTCAAAAAGAGTACCTGGGGAATGTAGTTAAGGCTTGAAATATCTCTTGTTTCTGTTTCTCATCATCTTGGTTTTTTTTCCCCTTTTTTCTCTTCCTCCCAGGCTGCAGCTGCCCAACAGATTCCAATTTCTCTCCATACATCTCTACAGGCACAAGCTCAGCTTGGGTTGAGAGGTGGACTTCCTGTCTCCCAGTCTCAGGAGATCTATAGCTCCATACAGCCCTTCAGGTAACATGCATACTAAATAGTGTCCCGAAAGTTTTTTGGGGCCACCCTTTATTTCTTTCTGAAGTTAGTTTGTGAATAGGGCCTTGAATATAAAATTTGACTTAAATTTCCTTGTCTTACCTGACCACTGTTATTGATATGCCTTCATTGTTAATTATTGGATTAGAGATGTCTTGGGCCCAGGTGATAGCTTTGTTAAAAGTTCAATGCTTTGTGTATAGCAACACCTAGATTATTTCATAAATTTCATTTCAAATTTACTACGTTTTGCCAGCCTAGTAAAACTTGATTTTTGGGATGGGAGTGGTAGTTATCTAAGAATGAACTTGTTCTGATAAAAAGATTCCTTCTTTAGATCTCAGGTGTACATGCACCCCAGCCTGTCCCAGCCCAACACCATGGTCCTAACTGGAGGAACTGCCTTGAAGCCTCCTTATTCTGCTTTTCCGGGCATGCAGCCCTTAGAAATGGTCAAGACTCAGTCTGGATCTCCTTATCAACCAATGAATGGAAGCCAGGCTCTGGTGTATGAGAGTCAGCTCAATCAGGCAGCTGGAATGGGGGCCTCCCAGATGATGGACTCCCAGCTAACACAGGTTAGAAATAAGCTGACATCAGGGGAACATAATTTTTATTTTGTTTTTAATATTTTTCTAGTTTTTTTGTCTTTAAAGCTTTGGTAACATCTCTCTAGCTATGGTATTTTAGCCAACAGAGGATAAGAAGCAAAGGACCATTTTTCCCTTTGTATTCTTTTTGTCTGTCATAAGCCATGACCTTTTAGTACTGAGCCATAACAGGTACAAAACAAAAAAAAGAAAGAATTAAGTCCTGCAATTATCCTCTAGAACAATAGGATGGTATAGCTGATACTACAGGTACCCTTAGAGTTGAAAGGACCTGAGTTCAAGTGCTGTGTCTGACAAATGTTGGTTGTGTGAACCTGGGAAAGCCAGTTACCCTCTCAGTGTGGATAGACATTGCTAGAGTGAGTTTTCTTACCAAGAGTTTATTACACAGTGAAATCATTGGCTTAAAAAACTCATTCTGTAGGATAACTGTTCCCATTATAATGCCTATGCCTGAGTTTAAGAATAATTCTTGGGTTAAACATTTTCACTATTAAAGATATATGCTAAATTTCATTGTATAGATAGGGGAGGAATGGCATGATTTAACCTGTATTTGCATAATAATAAGCAGGGTGCTTATTAATGAACAGGATTTTATATAGTATTTTATATGCAAAGATGCTTCTTACTCATCCTACAGACTTCATTTAGTACCTTCCTGCTATAGACTCATCCCCACCATTTCTTCACATTGCAGGATTTGATTCAACAAATAGATAAAGATATTTTTTTAGGTGCTGGAGTTAAAGGCAAAAGATGACAGATAGTCTCTGTTGCTAAAATAATTTCAGTTTTAATCTCAAGTACTGTATCTGGAAGATAAAAAATCAGGGGTAAAATTTTTTGTGTCTGAATAAGATTCAGGAAGTTATTGGTAAAAAAAAGAAACCTGGCATGCCATTAATGAACTGATTAACGTGAAAAAACGTTGCATCAGATAAAGAAGCTTTTTAGGATTGAAACATATAATATTTTATGTTTGTAAAAGAAAAAAAAATGAAAACCTTTCAAAAACATCAGCCCCTTACTCTGGGGTATTTGCAGTTCCTGAGCCAGTGTTACAATGTGTTTCAGATCACCTTGTGTCTCTGCAGTATCACTTTTAGTATCATGGAGTTCCACAGTTCAGTTTTAACTTGTTTTTATGCCACTGAAACAAAACCCTGCTGGAGACTTCTGTCAGAACAGTTTACCCAGTGCAGATTTGTTAGTGATACCAGGCTTATTCTACATTAAGAAAAACAAATGATATCTGAAGAAGGAAAACTTCTTATGCATAGAATATGGATATATGCATAGACTTTTTCTATAGCTAGCTATCTCTATGAAGATACTTATATCTATATGTTGACTTGTTTCTATATAGATAAGTATATTTATAAAAATTTTCAAACATTAGACTAGATGAGAATAAGGGACAGTAGGATTTTTAATAACCTGTCCATTTTGAGTGAATACCCAATGTTTTTCAGCAGTTAACAATGCCATTGCCTGGCTCCCAACTACCTTTGCCTCGTTATGGTTCTGGTCAGCAGCCATTGATTTTACCACAGTCCATTCAGCTGCCTCAGGGGCAGAATCTCTCTGTGGGAGCTCCGCGAAGAATCCTTCCACCTGGATCCCAGCCTTCTGTCCTTGCTACCAGCAGAGAGGTAAAGATGGACCCTAATCAGATTGTGGTGCAGGATTGTTGGGTTTTATTACATTATTCTTTTTAAGTAATAGTTGAGTCCACTTAGAAGAGAAGGCATCTAAGATTTGAGCCTTCTGGTCATTTCCTTGTTGCTATGAAACACTAGCCGCCCATTACCCTATTGTAAGTGTCCACTACTTGGTTGTTCCTATTTCTAAGACATTCTTTATTTTTAATCCCTAGAGTTTATGAGTGTTGATTTCACCGCAAAGATTTGTGGGAAGCCTAGTGTCTGTTGTATATAAGAAACCCCAGTCTGTGTCTGTTGACACAGTACAGTAAAGGCTCAGCTATCCCCCTGGTTTCATCACATGATGGATTCTTACCTCTTGGTCTCCTTTAGTCCTCCCAGATGGAGATGAAGGGGTTTCACTTCGCTGACGGTAAACAGAACATCCCTTCTGGAGGGTCTGTTCCATCACCACAGACCTACAGGTAAAGAAGCTATGCTTGTTAGATCCTGAACAACCAAACACTCCATGTGATTAAACACTAGCTTGTGGAAAACACTGGGTGGCTTAAACATTGGCTTTGGGGATCCCAAGAGAAGTCAAATAAGTTGTACCTTATATTAAGTAACTTGTGTTTCAGATGACATTAGAAAGTCCTAAGTAGACCTGTGAAAAGCCTTTGTAGTATAATATATAGAGTTGAAGAATTTACTGAGAAGTCAGGGTGGCAAATGCTTAAAATTTTGCTAGAAAGTGAGATTTTTTTTCCCTCTTCCTCCAAAGGACCAAGGGACCTTAATAGAGCAAGGAGTCTATAGAGATGGAAGCCTCGTTTTATTGAAAAGGGAATTGCCTCTTAATTGTATCTTCTCACCATAAATGGACAGTTATGCCTCTGGGAGGTGACTTTTTCCAGTACCTTGCACAGTTATTCCCCAAACAAGCTAGTATGGCAGCTCTTTAACTTGGGTGGGGGGGTGGGAGGGGTGAGACATACAGACATAACCAAAATACAGTGTTCCAAATATATTGCTTTCTGTAAGTTTTTGGGGGTAGGGGCAGGAGTATCTGAAGCTGGACCTTTATATTTGCTTTGATTCAGTGTTAAAAATAAGAGCATTCTACTACTTCCTTTGGAGTATTTGGGAAATTTTACTTCCTTATCCATCTTCTATTAGTTGCTTTAGATAGAGTTAGAAGGTGGGTATTTATTTCTATAGCATTCCATTTTTTAAATTAAATTTTTAGTATCCTGTTTTTGTTCTTCATTTAAAGGTTATATACACCAGTATTACAGCTTAAATTCACTGTTAAGTTGCCAGACATTAGCTCAAGGAGCTGTTAATTTAGTAATCAAGTTAAATCAAAATACCAAGAAAACCTCATTTTAAATGGGTGTTTTCTGGTGTTTCACTTTACATTGACCATTACACAACTCATTAGTCCTGTTGTTGAGCATCCCTTTATATAAAATGTGTATGTATATCTCATGGTTTCTTGAGATCTTAGTATACTAAGGTTGTAGTTCCTTAGTTGAGAATTATTGCCCATGTGCTTCTGCCTTTTCTGTCCTTAGAACACCTCTCCTAGTTTTTAGCTCCTTCCATTCTGTTGCCTTAGGCCTTAAATTTTTCATCTACGTGTTCTGCAGACTGCCCAGATGGGTCCAGATGCCCCTGGCCAAAGAGGACCTTTCTTCATGCTTCCTCCATATACTAGGTTTTTGTTCCATTTTTGTGGTGATACTTTGTGTATTCTCAACCACTCCCTTTGGTTTTTTCAGGCCTAGCTCTGCTAGCCCCAGTGGGAAGCCATCTGGACCAGCAGTTAACATGGGCTCTGTGCAGGGACACTACGTTCAACAGGTAGAAGATGGCTTTCCAGATCTTGTCCTGTACTCTTAGGCATTTTTCCAAGTGTCCAAAGAGAGGGGAACATTTCATTCTATTGAGAATACTCCTCTTTTAAAAGGAGGACTGTGCAGGAGGTTAGAGCATGGGATTGGTAGTCAGGCTGTCTGGCTTCTCTTCCCATCTCCACCTCTGATACATTGGTTGAGCTACTTCTTTTTCTAGACCTCAGGCTTTCCTTTCCTTCTTAGAACAAGGGAGAATGCTAAAAACCCTCTTCTAAGAGCGATGCTATCAAGGTATAATGTTTGTAAATATATGGAGATCTTTGTATGAAGAGAGGCATTCCGGAAGTGTATTAGGTTTGTGTGTTAGCTTCAGTGGAGAGAAAGAGAGTGAGTGTGCATGTGTGTGTGCGTGTGTGTGTTAGAGATGGAAACCGGCAAAGACCGATATAAGTGTTGTGTGTTTTAGTTGGCCTCACATTGGTTGGGTGAAATCATTCATGGATGCTAAGTCTTGATGGAATTAAGTTTTCCTATTTTGCAAGAACAAGAACATTGTTATTATTTTCATCACTGTATTGGGCTGTTACTCTTAAAACATGTAGGACCCAAGAAAGTCCCAGAGAACTTAGCATATGGGATTTTTATTGATCCTTATGTGGGCAATTAATATGGGCAGCTAGGTGGCAAAGTGGATAGAGCGCTGGACCAGGAGTCAGGAAGACTTAACCTTCTTGAGTTCAAATCTGACTTCAGATACTTACAAGCTATGTGATCCTGGGCAAGTCACTTTACCCTCTTTGTATGTTTCCTCATCTGTAAAATGAGCTAGAGAAGGAAGTGATAAATCACTCCAGTGTCTTTGCTGAGAAAATCCCAAATAAGGACACAAAAAGTCAGAAATGACTGAAACAACAGTAACAAAACTTGGCACTTCACCAAGTGTTTTTAAGTGACCTCTTCATTTGAATGGAATTCACTTTTAAAGCTTTTTCCCCAAATAAGAACTGCCCTTTGGGAGCAAGGAGAGAACATGATTAAGGTTAGCAACTATTCTATAAGGTTGGCTACTATTTTTAATAGCATTTATGTGTGGATCTTTAGAATTCTGGAATGTTTATTGTGAGGGCTCACTGTCTGACCCTTGGCCTGGGGGGATACACTTTATAAACTGGACTGTCATTTCTTGGGTATACAGTTTGAAGACTAATAGATGGGTTACTCAGAATATCTTAAAGGACTAAATGTGAGAGGCAGCATGATAGAGTGAAAGAGGGCTGGCTGCATTTGGAATCAGAGGATTTGTGTTGAAATTCCTGTTCTGCCCATTGGAACACTGGACAAGCTACTTAACCTTTCTGGGCCTCATTTCCTTCATCTGTAAAATGAAGGAACTCAACTAGATATGCTCTAAGGTCCTTTCTAACCCTTATGTGGATCCTATGAGTAAGCCTGTTTTTGACAGTTGCTGGGTTCTCTCTCTCCTTTCTTCCTCTCCTACCTTAATCACAGTGAAAAATTGTTCATAGTCTGGTGAGGTACAAGGAGGTCTTTATGAAGGTGCTTTATGTCACTTGAGATGCATGTCATGAATTGAAATGAATCGGTCAGCCTGGTAAAACAACAGTTCACAAAGCCTCTTTATTACAGTATTTCTCTCACAAACATACTTAGGTCATCACTACATTCTTTGCCCAGATCACTCTGCTAAAAGTTCTTTGGAAGTGAAAGCCAGTTTCATAAGAATTTTTAAAAGTACCTTTGAGTCTAGCACTTCAGCTAAAATGTGGATCACTTAGTTCTTTCTTTGCAGCCCTACATCAGGAAGGGGGATGGTGGGAATTTTGTATCTAATAAAGAGCTCAGCCTTTTAAGCTTATCTTCTTCTTTCTCTCTGTTTTTCCAAAGGCAAAACGAGTGGATGAAAATAAACCCAGCCTGGGAGCTGTGAAATTGCAGGAGTCAGCCTCTGCCACACAGATGAAGCGAACTGGAGCAATCAAACCTCAGGCGGTGAAAGTCGAAGAGAGCAAGGCCTAGGAGTGCCTGTTGATGCCCACCATGCCAGCTCACACCCAGCACCGCCGCTGACCTTACACAATTGGATGCTTGGAAATCTCGCCAGATCCATCATCCACTTACTTGACTTTGACTTGACTCAAGTGACATCTTCAGATTTCCCTCCCTTCCTTCACCCTCCCCTTTCCTCTACCCTCTTCTCTTCCAACAATGGATATGACATTGACCTGCTTGCTTTAATAACAAAACAGGCAAATGATCCCTTCAACTCTTGTCCCGCCCCAACCTTCATTCCTTATCATGACTGTTGAGTGGCTCAAACGGTTTGTGCAGTGCAGGTTCACTTCCCAGCCCCCCTCTCACTCTGCCTCCTGCTGTCATGCAACTCATTAAGCAACAGCAGCCTTCTCTTCCCAAATCTTTCTCCCAGCAGAGTGATACCCAGGCACAGGAGTAAGGTAATAGCAGGGGCATTTTTAGTTTGAGGCTTTTCATTTTAAAAGGCAGCTGAGGTTTTTAAGGAAGGAAAAAACAAAAAAACAGGCTATATCTACATATAGCAAAACATTTATATGTTCTTTCTGCTCCTTCCCATCCATTACTTCTAACCAAAATAGTTTCCTTTAACCTCTCTCCTTCATTTTATATGTTGCAATGCTACCCTAAGAACTGATTTTAAAACCATTGTTTTTCCCATGTTTCCCTTAAGATTATTTGAAAAAAAAAAGAATAGAGAACTCTTAAACTTTTGGTAATATGGCGTTCTTGATTCTCACTAGAAGTGAATTTGTAACTAAGGTAGATTGGTGTATTGATTGCATCCTGATTGCTGTACTTGTTACTGTGGGAAGTTTGTTGCCCAGAGAAACAGGATGATGTTTTCAGCATGAGGGAAGATGCATAGGCCCATCTAAATCTAGTTGAGAGATTGTCTCCCAAGACAGCCAGGGACGAATCATGGATTTGCTAACTCACTGGTGTGTTCCAAACTTCTCTTGCATGAATGAGAAGAGCTGACTCATGAGGTTCCTCTGGCAGCTCCTTATAGTTGTTATAAGTCTCAGTGTTGTGTAGGCCAATTCTCTCCATCATCCTTATTCCTCTGGGCTGATATATGTGTGCACTTGTTTTATTTTCTAAAGCTCCTTTCTGAGCTTTGCCCCCTTCGTAAGTGGCCACTGGTTCTTCTGTGTTTTCCTGTCTTCTCTGCAGAGCTCGTCACTAAAGAAACAGTGGAAATTGATCTGCATAGCAGTAATGGTGCACAATTTTCTTTGTTTTTTGGTCTTTTAGCAAAAATGTATGGTCTGCAAGGCAGTTTTAAGTCTTTTTCTTCCCTCAGCAAAGCAGACCTAGGCTACTCCTGGATCATATGGAACCTGGACTCTACAGCCGGTGTCTCAAAGATCACCATTATTTTCTCTGGAAAATGGACCATGTCTTAAGTCAGCTGAACTCCTCCAGCTAAATGTCTATGCGAGCTATGTTCTTTATCAAGGCAACCACAACAAAAACAACAAAAAAATGTGATTCTGTCACGCACAGGTTAGGGGGAGGAAGTTTAAATTTTTCCCATGCTCTTCTGATGACCAGCCAGCCATCTGCTGATAGGAATGACTATGGCTTGATATTGATCTACTGGTGGTTCCAAAGAAGACTTTTCTATGAGGAGGGCATCGTAGAGGGGACTGTCAGGTGGTGTTATAAGATTTGGGTCCTCTAAGGTTTTATAGGGATGCATTAAAGTTATAAGCTAGGTATAAATGTGAATGTTCATACAGTAGGCACAGCTCTTCAAGCTATTTCCCCACATAAGTAATGGCATCTCCTTCTATGCCCCTTATAGAATGTGGGAAAACACAAATCCTTATACAACTGTGCTAAATTCCTTGTTATTTTGATGATGGTTATAACTTTATAGTGGAGTATCAGTGTGACTTGTACTTAGTAACATCTGGGGCAGGGAAATTTGGTTAGGAATCCTTTCTTTTTTTCCATAGCCTTCACCAACCTGCCTCTCTCAGACCTTACTTACACCAGCTTGACTATTTTTCTCTCTCATTCCCAACAGCCTTATCCCAGGAGCCTGTTCTCCAAGGAATGCCCTATTGTTGGACCGACCCAGCATTGGCCTGCCCCATGCATACATCATCTACTTTTCCTTCTCTTCCCCTATGCCTTGGAGCTTGTGTGAGCATATGAATAGTCTTCTATCTTTATTACTTCTCCCTCTGCTCGCCCACACCATGATCACTGCTGAACTGTCCTTCTTCTGAGTCTGTCAGCTCAGGCCACACAAATTTAAATCTCTCCTTGTGTAGTATAGAGACTCATTTAAATCTGTTCACAGCAGATTTAGGTGCACACTATTAGTTTTACTTACCAAAAGGGAAAAAAATTATTCTTCCTTTCATTATCCTGTTATACATGATGGTCCTACATGCTGTTACAGAGATGACTCTGAAAATAATACATCCCTCAGGCATACAATGCCATCAAAATGACAGTACTTCCTGTTTGAGAAAAGAAAAATCAAGACAACAAGGTCACCTGTTCCCCTACCCTTTTCTCTTTTACTCCCCCAAAACACTAGAATTTATTTATACGTATTTGATGTTGTAGGTCTAGGTGAAAAAAAAAAGTAAATGTTTCACTGCTCTATTTATATATAATGTCTGAATTATTCTGTGCAGGAAAGGCCAAGAAATTGCATGTGAATTTCATTGCGTTCACCACCACTGTGTAACCATTCAGCTGGAGTTTCTTTTCTCCTCTAAGATAAAGATTTAAAATCAGACTTTTTGAGGGACAATAAGGGGCCTTGCTGCTCCTCTGTTCCTTTGTCTGATGGAAAGCAGTTTTTAGTGCAGAAACATTTTAAGGTGCAATATCCCTTTTCCTGTTGTGTGGTCTTAGAGCTAAAGCTCCAGGTAGTGTGACTTCCAGTCCTGGCAGTTTAAACCCCTGTTCTTCCAGTGCAGATACATTCAAAGGCTTCTGTTGGGGTTTTATCAGTTCCTGGAGGGAACAGAGCAGATTATATATTAAAAAAACAACAAAAAAACCCTACACTTCCTGTAAGGTAGTAGTGGATTTTAACTTTTCTGCTACTGAGGTGAGGATTCAGAATTAACCCACTGAATCTTTGCTTAAGAATTGCTTTAGTCTTGGATGCTAGTAAGCCTTGCCCCAGCTGTAGATAAAGTGTAGCATGCATAGGGAGGAGAGGCAACTGGGTTACTCCACAGGTGGTCTTAGAAAGCCATGTTTTGCCACTCTTTTATCTACCTGAGTAAGCAAAAGTCCAGAGTATATATCTGTGTAATTGTGTGTTGTTTATCAGTTACATTAAGTCTGGTTTCATTTCTTGTCAGGAATTTTTTTTTAAAGTTCTGCATTACTAAACTCTGGCTTTAGGTTTCATCTTAAGGGAAAACACAAAGGATAAAGTTAGTATGTGCTCAGATGTACAGACAGAAGGTGTGGTTTCTATTTTCAGAAACTAAAAAGTCTTTCCTCACAACCATTGCAGAGCCACATTTGGGGACATTAGGGTATCAATTTAAAATCTGGATATCAATTATGCCTAGCTATGTGTTGGCTTTTCTGTACTCCTATGCCTTCTAGATGTTTACTGCAAATCTTAAGACTCTTACCGTAACCATGGGACTATAGGTAATGAGGCAGTGTGTTGTATGTCTGTACACTTGGTTGTCATATAAATTACTCATGAATGTACTGTCATCATGTGGCAAGTTTTCCCAGGCACCCAACAGGTCCTTATGACCCAGCTACTCCTCACTGCTTGCTGGCTTCCTTCCTTAGTAAGCAGGGGAGCTGGTGCATATTTGCTTCCCATTCCATATATCATTCTGCCTTTTTTTTTTTTTTTAAACCACAAGATAAGTTCAGAGACTATGCTCTGTAATTTACTTTTGAAAGCCAGTGGCACTGAAGTTTCCTTTTGTTATGTTTTCTGATGGAATGGGATGTACAGATGTCAGGAAAATGAGCCCCCCAACTCATTGGTGTGACCCAAGGACAAGTGGATTAGTTTGGGATTGTAGTAATTCCTTGTGATTCACAACATCAAGATAAATCTGGTGGTCACCCAGTCAGATAGATGTTCCTGCTGTTACTGCCAGTGTATATGGTTACCGTGATTTCTCTGGCTCATCAGAACATCCAAACGGTTGCCTCATTTCCCCTAATTCCCTCATCCCACCTTATTATGGTGGCCCTGGAAATGATAGTAGTGGCTTATGGCCACCTTAGCATGCAGAGGCACCTGTTAGTGTAAACCCAGTTAGGCTCTATGATGACATTCATTGTTTTAATTGGGGATATTGTACTCCTTAAAGCTTTTAACCTCATGCCCTGTATAGTAAAATATTTTGTTTGGGTTTTTTGGTTTTTTTTTTTTGGCCTTTCCTCTCTTTGTCTTTTCATGTAGACCAGATATTTGAAAGGGCAGACGATGGACAAAAGTGTAATGTGCAACCTGTTTATATATTATTTTTTGGAAACTATTTTAACTTGGATGGGAAATTAGAATCACGGAGTCACCAGGCCAGTGGTGGCACTCTCTTGCCCTTTCCCTCCGTTTCAGTACCTATTGTTTCTCCTTTCAAATATGTGATTGTATTAGCTCTTTCCATATGAAAGAATTCTCCTTATTTAAATAAAAAAATTTTAAAAATAAAGCATATTTGCTTTCTCAGATTTTGTGTAATTTGTTGGTTGGTGAGATAGATTGACTTATGTATCTCTGGATGGCTAATTTAGAAATTATGCATATTAAGAGTTATCTATTCAAAATGCCAAGGAAAAATTCACTTATATTTGTTATTTGGCCTGCTTTTACTTTAAGTACAGCAAAAGGGTTTGTGTACTGCACGCTGGGGGACTGACAAACCATGAAATTATTCCCTACTGGGGAAAAAAAGTCCCATCACGGATAAACTCTATCTCCTAAGTGTCTCCAACGTGGGGGTCTCGCACACCTCTCTGAATTCACTCCGCACTGATGCCGATTTAAAAACATGAGGGCCTTGGATCACTTCTCAGCTCTCCGCCTTGCACGGCCCTTGAACCTACCGCATAACGGAACGTCTCCCGCTCTGGGGACAACTGCAGGTGCCCCTCGGCGCTCCCGCTCGGTCCCACCTTAGACGGAAGATGGCCGGACTGGCGTCTCCGCTAGGATGAAGGCGGAACCAGGCGCGCATGCGCGCTGCTGAGTCGGTAATGGGTCGAAGGTCGGCTGAAAAGGGCTCCAGGCAGGCCTGCACGGGCGAGCTCAGGTCCCTGCCCTACCTGCTAGCCGCGGTGTCGGACTGCCGCGAAGGAGGGGCAAGCGTGGATCCCACCGCCTGCTGCCCAAGTCGCCGCTTCCTCCTTGGACGTGTGCGGTTTATTTTCTGTCCGGGTCACAGGTTTGGGGGGCGGGGTTTGCACAAATAGACTTCCAACTTCGGGGGCGGAGGATCAGGAATTGCGTCGTCGGTCTGGATTGCCTGTGCGCATGCGCGGTGGGCGCCATTCGCTTCTCGCAAGTGTGTTCTCTGCCTAGACCAATAGGAGCAGGGTGCGATGCGCACGTGACCTATAGCGTCGCTGCCGTTGGGCCGCATCGCAGGCGCAGCTAATCGAGCCTGATGCCGGGATCTGGTGGATCATCTGCTGAGGTTGTGCCGTGGACCGAGAGAGCGAGAGTGCGGCAGCGGAATTCAGCTCCGAAGCTCGGTGACTTTAATTTTAAATGTCCCCACGGGTGATTTTAAGGCCGGTCCTGTCCTCTGCGCTCCTCGCCTACTCGGTCGAGGGTCGCAGAACCTCGGGTGGTAGAGCCCGCGGTACCCCGACGCTCTCGCTGACCAAAGAGGGAAACTGAGGCCCAGAGGGGGGAAGCGACTGTAAGGAAAAGGAGGCAGAGCGGACGGGCGCACGCGCGGGGGGGGGCTCCGCAGAAGTCGGGGGCAGCTGCCGCTCGTCCGGGACGCAGAGGGGTGCCATCATCCAGCCGGTGACCCCGCGAGCGAACCACTTGACTTTTCCGAGCCTCAGTTTCCTCATCTGTGGGCGCCGCACCTGGGATTCCTTTGGCTTAGGGGGCTCCCTGGGGACGACACACCCCGGGCCCGCGCAGGTGGGCCCCTTCTGCGCCGCTGACCGCATCGGAGCAGGGAGGGGCCCTTGGCCTGCGGGCCACGGGGTCTGTGGATGGATTTCAGGGGGGGGGTGAGGACCTGGATGGGGGAAGAATCCACGTTATTTCCGTATTTTCACGGCTCTCACCGACATCCGGCATTTCCTCCCGTTACTAAGGTAGGCGACAAACCCTATAAAGTAACATTAGCAGGACCTGTGACTATCGCCAACAAATCACGAAGTAGAAATGTCGCCCATAGAAATCAGTGTGTTTCGGAGCTTCCGACGTGTCTTCCCACGACTTCAGAATTCCTCTTTTAGAGAGTTGTCTAACGCCGGAGATTAAGTGACTTGGCAGAGGGCAGACAGCCTTCGTGTGTCCGAGGCAGGACTTAGAGGTCAGCTGGCCATCGTCTGTAAGATGAGGATGATCGTCCTTGCGCAGCGATCTCGGGGCTGGCCGCTGCTGAGGATCAAGTGTATCTAAAGCGCTTTTAAAGCAGCCCACAGTCTCCCTGCTCACTTAGCCAAGCCAAGGAAGCTAGCTAGCTCTGCTGATTCCAAACGGGGAGTGCTTCCATTACTGACCAAGGGGGAGCTGACCGAGGAGCGAGCGCAGCAGACGTCATCTCAGTAGAAAGCTGGCCCTGGTGACTTACACCCATCTACTGGGAGAAATAAAAGTAGTGTTCTTCAGCTTAGACTGATGAACTCCTGCATCCTTGAAGAATGGGAAGATAGGCATTCTTGTTCATGGCAGAGCCAGAATGAGAACCCCAGATTCTCTGACTGCCTCAGGGCTGCTGCAAATTCCCAACCCTGGTTCCGAAATAACATTTCTTCCTATTAGATCCAGTCCTTTTCCCCCTTGGTTTGGATCAGTGATTTCATATGTGAGGAGAAATCTCTAGTGTGCAAACTTCCTCCAGTCAATTAATATTTATTTAGTGCCTACTTTTTGTCAGGCATTGCTCTAAATCCTGATAGAAAGCCAAATAATTTCCACCAAAAAGAAAATTACGTTCTTACCATGTGTTCCCATTAATGCAGATGTAACTCATTTGTCTTAGTTGCCTAGGTCTTTGAGAGGTTAAGGGACCCATGTTGCTGATGTGGCAATACTTGAGCTTATTTCTTTATGACTCCACTGACAGCCCTCTGTCCATAACACCAAGCATATGGAATTTTAAGAGCTAGACTGGACCTTACAGACCATCTAGTTGAATTTCCTTATTTTATAGATGAGAAGATTGCTAGAGAGAGGGAGGGACATGCCCAATGTTACCTGTCTCTACAAAGCTTATATCATTCACTGTGTCATGATACAGCAACTGTTCTAATCTGATATGATTCCATTAAAAACCATTTTCCTCCAGGCTTTTAGCCCTTTGATCATTGGTTTCCATTTGCTGACTGTGGCTTGTTTCTTTCCATTTTACAGGGTGACTCAATCTACTTTCCCACAAGATGTTAGGATTTTTGAAGCACCCTGTTCTTGTAACTGCAGAGATCAACTTGAACTTAGTGGCTCTGACAGTAGTGGCTTTGTTGAGTCGATTGTGGAAATTGTCCTATCCACGGGCAGTAGTGTAAGCCAACATCTGCATCTCTCAGATTCCAGAATTTAGCAAAAATATTAATTGCATTTGTTTCAGGACTTGTTTGTGCAAAAAAAAAATGCCTTTTAAAAAATGTTAAAGAGAAGAAATAATTCTCAGCCAGTTTATATTTTTGAAAGTGAGGATCAGGATCAGTTTGTTCATAAACCAGTACAAATCCTTCAAGTTAGATCTTATCAGTGTAGAACAATGGTACATGGAACTTGATGTGTTGAAAATAATATTTTTTATTTTTTCTGGGCATTGTGGTTCCTAGCGCATACTTGAGAGTATTAAATTCTGAAGGATATCCATTACCTGCTCTTATCCAAGAGGGAGAGAGAAAGAGAGTATATGTTTGATGGTGCAATCAGAGAAAGGTCACCATAATAGCAGAAACTAGAAAAAAGAAAGAGAAGCACATAGTAGGTGCTCACTAAATGCTTTTAGAATGAATGAACGCAAACAAAATATGACTGAGTAAGGCTATTTTCCCACCTACACTTAGAACTGTGCTGAATTTCACATATTTTTGTTCTGTATTTACAAGACCTAGCTCATAGAACTACACAGTTCTACAACCTGCTGGTTTATCGGCCACTAAATAGGCCTGGGATCTATGTTTTAAAATTTCCTGCTTACCTGCAAGAATGTACAGTCACAAGTATAGTAATTCTATATGGATAACTTAATTTTTTTTAAGTCACTTTGAATAAGACAATAACTGTAAGTTCTTTTGGATGACAGCAGGTAATGGATATCCTTCAGAGTTTAACATTCTCATTTATGGGCTGGGAACCAAAATTCCTAGAGAGAAGGAGCAGTGAGATAGGTAGAAGAAATGTCTTGAATACCTAGAGAGAAGAGAATATCAAGGAGAAGAGGATCATTTATAGTATCAGCGGCATCAGAGAGGTCAAGGATGAGGATTAAGAGAAGTCTATGGAATTTGGCAGTTAAGAGATAATTGGTAGCTTTGGAGAGAGCAATTTCAGTTGAATGATGAGGTTGGCAGCTGGAATGAAGAGAGTTAAGAGAATGAGAAGAGGGAAGTGGTGGCATGTGTAGACAGTCTTCTTAAGGAGTTTAGCTGAAAAAGGCAGGAGAGGTACAATTATTGAGAATGGTTAAGGTAAGGACATTTTGAAGATAGGAGAGTTCTGTCTGTAGGCAGTAGAGAAGTAGGGAGTTGAGGGAAGGTAAATGAGAGTGGGGTTAACAGAGGGAACAATCTATTGGAGGAGAATGGGATCACTTGTGTAGTTAGAGCAATTAGCTTTGGCAAGAAGGGCTACCTCTTCATGTGAGAGGCGAAGGTGGAAGTAGTGGCAGAAGGTATCAGAGTAATGATAATAGGAGGAAAGAAGAGGGAAATCACTGGAAATGGTCTCAGTTTATTTTTTCCCTATTAAAATGGAAGAAGCCATAGGAGACTGAGGAGGAAAAAAAATGTGGAGGAGCCATTGTGGAGAGTGGGATAGTGAGTTGATTAGAGAGGTATAGGAGGATTGCCTAATAGCAGTGAGGGTCCCAATGAAAACAGCTGTGTGATTTTTCTCCACCTTTGATTAGCAGCAGGTATGTAGGAGCAGAGGCAACAAACGGTAGTGAACCCAAGGCTGGTACTTGGCAGGGCACAGTTGGTGATATGATAAGACAAGGGACTCAAGAGAATAAGACATTGTAGAGTTTAACTAATTCACCAAGGGGCCAACGTAGAAAAAAGAGAGTATGGTGCAAGGGTAATGACCTTGGAGAGAACCTAAGGGTCAAGGGATTAAGTTACAGTTCAGACAGAGAACAGAGTTTGGTATTAGAAAGTGGAAGGAGAAATGGAAGGTTAATAGACTGAGCAGATAAGAGTATTTCAGAAGATATTCGTGAACATGGAGTGGGTGAATTTGGGTAATGATAAGATCAAAGGTATTCCACCATCTCTCTGTGTGGCTGAGGGGGAATGGAGGAATAGGTCATGGGAAATAAGTAAGTTGAGGAACTGAGAGCTTAGGGTATTTGAAGGAGCATCAATATGTATGTTGAAGTCCTCTTTTATGAGAGTAGGAGTTGGGGAGGAGAGAAAAACTGTGAGCCAGGTACTGAGCTCAATGAGAAAGGAAAGGGTGTGTCCTGGAGGTTTGTAGGCAACAGCTACCAGGATTTTGATTGGGTAGTACATGTGGATTGTATGGATCTCAGAGGAGCTCCTTAAAGTATTTTGATAGGGGAGAACCTGGGAAGGCAATGGGGAGCAAGGAGTTTTCCACTCCTACACTGGATCCAGAACGTAAAGAGCTTTAAATGCTAAACAGGAGTTTGTAGTCTGTCCAAAATGCAACAGGAAGCCATTGAAGCTTTTTGAGTGGGGAATATATTGTCAGACTATACTGTGGGAACATCATTTTTTATCAGTTTTTTGTAGGATAAAGACTGGAGGAAGGGAAATCAGTTAGGAGGCTCTTTCAGCAAGTCAGAAGGTGATGAGGGCCATAATTGGATTAGTTATGGTATAATAGAATGAAATGAATGTAAGAGATGTTGAGACAGTGGAATCATCAAAACTTTGCATTGTGCAAATATATTACAGGCATTGTTAAGTTCACCCTTGAGAATTCTGGTTAGATGTAATACTATCCTTAAATTTTTTTTCCAGCTTTGATGAAGTCTACTATGGGCAATTTGTATCGCTTTACATGAAGCAGATCTTCTTTGTGGATGGAAGTGGACCACCACTTGGCCACATGTTGCTTGCTTTTGGAGGTAAGCTTTAACAATAGTTTAAAAGTATCCGTTGACCTTGAAACTTAAGAAAAAGCTAGTTCTTAAGTTTCCTCTTAGTAGGGAGAAAATAGTCTGTTTTACTTTCAGTAAAATAAAATTAGAGCCTCTCATTTGTATAATTTAAACTAGTTAGAAGCTGATAGCTTATGGACCTTAAGGTTTAGGGTTGAAGGCAGAGTTATAGCTGAGAGATGGTGTTTATGTCCTTTAAAATCTTTTCAAGGAACTTTTTGGAATCAATGGACTGTAGATCATAAAGTTTCACTGGAGAAAATCTGGGCCTAGGTTTATAGGACAAGTCATGACCTATAACTTATCTCTAGCCTAGTCCATAAAGTAAAAATGTTGAAAACAAAAGCCAACAAAAGAACATTCTTGCTAGTTTTTAAAGTTTGAACAACTAAATACTCAATTAGAAAATTATCAGGAAAAGATAAGGTTGCTTTTAGTTTTCATTGTAATTGAGAATGTTCTAGGAGAAGAAGCCACAAGAGCTTAATTTATTTTTGGGTTTGGATGATCAGAATACATGATAGGATACATGAAAACATACACTCTTAGAGTCTGCTGATGTTACCAAGTTGCTAAGACCTTGGATGATAGACAATTCAGGTGAATTAGTTTCCTTATCTGTAAAATTGGAGTAATACTCCAGAAAGTTGCTATGAATTTCAAATAAGAAAATGCATATAAAGTACTTTGCAAACTTTAAAGTATTATATAAATTCCAGTTACTATTTTTAATAATAATAAATGTTTATTGATGAATTGGCCTTATATTTTAGGTTATTTGGGAGGATTTGATGGCAACTTTTTATGGAACAGAATTGGAGCAGGTAAAGGTTATTTTTTATTTTCAACTCATTCTTCATTAAATGTTCCTTCTTTATTAACTGTTCTACATACTAATTAAGTGGTAACAACGTTTTAAAAACTGACAATGTAGGTTTTTTTCCTCAGTGAAATGTTAAATCTGAAGTGTTGAGGATTATGCAACTTCTTGAAAAAAACATAGTAAATGCTATTTGGATCCCCAGTAATCCTCCCTTCTCTCATGATAAGTGGTTCTAGTGAATGAGCACTATTAATTGCAAAACATAGATGACCACTGATTTGTACGTTGCTACCTTAATCCAAAATCATGTAAATTGTTTTTTAGGTATTTCAGATACTGAATTATTGTTGCATCTGAAAACATGCCTGCTATATGCTAAGGTCATTTGTGCTAAAATCTGCCTGCTAATATTTGATTATCTTTTCCAGAGTACAGTAATAATGTACCGGTGTGGTCTTTACGCCTGTTGCCAGCTCTCGCAGGGGCCCTTTGTGTCCCTTTAGCTTACCAGATTGTATTAGAGCTACACTTTTCCCACTGCTCTGCTTTGGGAGCTGCACTGCTGATTCTGATAGGTAAGAATGGTAAACTGAGTCATTTCCGGATGGAGTTCAGCAGCTTAACTGACTTACTGCAGGCAGGTTGAATTTCATTCATTTGTGTTTGTACTCTAGTACCATCTACTTGTTTCCAAAGTGTTTGACAATAAGCCCAAAGGATGATTTAACCTCCAGAACTTCACAGAAGAGCTAGTGGTTTCATTTTCCAACTTTTAGGAGTGGGAATTGGGGATTGCTGCACTTTACAGTCAACAATCAGAGGAATCAGGGGAGCCTCGATACACTAGTTTGATGGTGCCTGAAAGGTGGATTATAAGGTACACATATGGATATGGATCAGTTCTTAACAATATTTTTTACATCCATGATGATGTCTGCCTTATTTAAACTTCCCCTAAACAGAGTATTGAATAAGCAAATACTTCTCACAAAGCCTTTCTTTTCTATGTTTTTTAAATCATCTCAAGGTTGTTCACAAATGAAATTCTTTTATCTTGTTAAAGTCAATCAGTCTTATTAATTATTCAGCGTCTGTGTTTGAGGCAATATACTAAATACTGGGGATACAAAGAAAGGCCAGAGACAGTCCTTGCCCTGAAGGAGCTCACAATCTAATGGGGGAGACAACATGAAAACAACAGTGTGAAATTAAGATGTGTGTGTGTGTATCTATCATCTATCTATCAATCTATCTACCTGATAAATCAGACATAATCTCATTAAGAAGATGGGATTTTAGCTGGGACTTGAGGGAAACTGGGGAAGCCAGGCCTTGGGGACAGCCAGTGAAAATGCCCCAAGTAGGGGGATGGAGTGTCTTACATGAGGAGCAGCAAGGCAGCCACTGTCCTTGGATCACAAAATACCTGTGCAGTATAAGAAGATTGGAAAAATAGGAAGAGTTCAGGTTATGAAGAACTTTGAAGATCAAACAGGATTTTATATTCAGTCCTGGAGGTTATAAGGAGTCACTGGAGTTGATGATTGTGGGGGAGGGGCTGGAAGGGAGTGATATGTTTATAACTGTATTTGAGGAAGATCACTCTGACTGCTGAGAGGAAAATGGCTGAGAATGGGAAAGAAACCTCGGGCAAGGAGACCAGCCAGCAGGCTATGGCAGTAGTCTAGGCACTAGAGTTGTGGCAGCATCACCCTAGGTAGGGAGCCTGTACAGTACATTATACATGTAAAATTGACAGGACTTGGCAGAGAGCAGGAGGTTGAGGATGATGCCTAGGTTTTGTGACTGGGAAGATGATGATTCACTTGACCATAATAAGAAAGGTTGTTGTCGGGGTAAGATAGTGAGTTCAGTTTTGGACATGTTGAGTTTGATTGGTCTACAGGACATCCACTTCACGATGTCCAATAGGCGGTATTAGAGCTTAGGGCTGGATAAGTAGTTCTGAGAAACATCAGTGTAGAGATAATAATTTTGTCCATGGGGGCTAATAAGATCACTAAATGAAATAGCATAGAGGGAGAAGACAAGAGGACCCGGCAGCCTTAGAGAACACCCACCATTTTCAAGTGTGACCTGTACAATAATCCAATAAAAGAGATCAAGGACAGTAGAAGGAAAACCAGCCAAGAGTAGTAACACAGAACCTAGGAAGAAGAGATTGTCAGAGAAGAGGGTGGCGACAGTGTCAGAGACTGCAGAGAGGACAAGAAGGAGGAAGATGGAAAAAAGTCATTAGTTGTTTAAAAATAAATTTTTAAAAAATTTTAATTTAAATTTTCAATTAGGAAAGCTACTTTCTCTCCCACACCCAACTGAAAAAGAAAGATGGAAACAGTTACAAACACTTAGTCAAGCAAAATGAATTACTGCATTTAGACTTAAGCAAAACAAACTCTCCCTTAATATAGCCTCCCTTGTATTTTCTCTTCTTTTTTCTTCACTTTCCCCATTTTCCTGTTGAGTAAAATATATTTCTGTACCCAGCTCTATGAGTGTATCCTTCCCTTGACCATGTCTGATAATAGTAAAGTTTGAGTGTCATCTTCTTCCCGTCCCCACCCTTTTCTCAGTGTTTGTATGGACTCTGTACACCCTGATTATATAATAAGATGAGATAGGTTTCTTTCTCCCTTCCCCCTCAGTGTATTCTTTCCCTTCCTTTCTTCTAAGATCATCAAAAAAAAAACAAAGCTACTCCCAGGCTGTGTCTAATTAGACTCTTTATGATCCCAAATGAGGACAGTTCTGAGGGGACACATTTATCATCTTACCATATTAGAATGTAATCACTTTTTTAAAAAAAGGAATATCCCCAAACCTTTTTATGTTTCTCTTGATTCATGTGTTTGTATCTCATAGTTTCTGTGTAGCCTTGGTCTTTTTCATCACGAAAGCTTGAAAATCCTATTTCATTAAAGATCCACTTTTCCCCTGTAGGATTATATTCAGTTTTGCTGGGGAAGTTATTCTTGGCCTAAGTCTTTGCCTTCAGGAATACCATATTCTAAGCTCTTTTCTCCTTTACAATCATGACTGCTAAGTCATGTGTGATTCTGACTGGCACTGCCTAGTTGTTCAAGTCTTTCTTGCTGCTTGTGATCTTTTTTCTTTGACCTGGAAACTCTGGATTATGGCTACAATGTTCCTGGGAGTTTTGGTTTGGTTTTTTTTTGAGATTTTCGTGAGGTGGCCAGTAAATTCTATTTCCATTTTCCTCTCTGGCTTTAAGAGATATGGGCATTTTTCTTTAATGATTTCTTAAAATATGATGTCCACTCATTTTTTGGTCATGGCCTTTGTAGTCTAGTGATTCTTCAGTTATATTTCCTCAATCTGTTTTTATCATGAGGTACCTTATATTTTCTACTTTTTTTAGCCTTTTAACTCTGATTTTTCTTGTTGTCTTGTGGAATCATTAGTTTTCATTTGATCATTCTGATTTTCAGGGTGTTTGTTGCTTAGACAAGATTTTGTACTTTTGGTGCAAAGCTGTTACTCTCATACCAGTTCTTCCTGGAATAGCTCATATCTTTTCCAGTTTTTCCTTCTAGTGCTGTCAATTAATTTGTAAGAACATTTTTAAACTCTTGATTCATCTCTTCTAGGAATTCTAATTGATTTTGGCTCAAGTTGTAATTTTCTTTAAGACTTCACTTGTAGATATCTTGTAGTCATTCTTTTCTGGATTTGTGTCTGAAAACCCTGTCGCCATAACAACTTTCAGTGTCGGGATTCTCTTGTTGTTGTTTGCCTGTTCTTCTAGTCTACTGCCTGACTTTGGAGTTTACGTCAGGGTCAGGTGTTGATCTGAACTGGTCCTGATGCTGCTTTCTTGGGGTTTTGAATGATGGGATAATTCAGACTAGGAATTTGCAAGCTTTCAGTGCTCTCTGATCTGAGCTCTACAAGTTCCTATCCAGGATTTGGGTTTAGGCACTAGACCTGTAACATTGTCTGCTGTGGAGTTCTGGTAGATGGTTGGAGACTCTTCTGGTTCAGAGTGTCAGAACTTTAGGCTTCACTTTGGTTTGGCTGTTTCGTTATAGGCAGGGCTAGAAGATGAAACAAGATCGATTCCTGAGGTCCAAGCCACACGGCTATCCCTTGCTTCTAAAGTTGTTTCTTTCCCAGTATACAGCCAAGGACCACTGACAACTCCTCACCCTGCAAGGTAATCCCTCCATGCAGGTCCCCTCCTCCATCCACAGTGAATCTGTGACTGGATGGAGCTGGATAGTGAGTGACTCCTTGTACAGTATACAACCTTAGGTCACTTAATGGTGGATCTAGAGCCTCTTCTTGCCGTATTGCATACATAGTCTTTCCCTGGGCATGCTCCTGGCCAGATCCTGTCCCCAATGTCTGAAAAATTCTCTGGCTCCCTAAGTCTCTGCCAACTTGGGTTGGAATAATGGCTCAACGTAATATATTTCTTGGATTTCCCAATCAGGATTCAGGCTAGTGTGTTTTCTTGATCTATTTGGAGGAGTTGGGGTACAGAGAATAGTGGGGAGCTCACTGTACTTTTTTTTGCTTACTTCATCATCTTGGCTTCAGGCCATTAGATTTGACAGTTAAGAGAGCACTGATAACTTTGGACAGAGTAGTTTCAATTGAATGACAGGGTTAGAAGTTATAGATTCTTAAGAAAAGAGGAAAGGAAGTAGAAGCATCCATTGTAGACAGTTTTCTCAAGGAGTTTAACTATAAAATGGAGGAAAGAAATGGAATGATAGATAGGAGGGATAGATAAGTTGAGAATTTTTTGAGATAGGTAAGATGTGGATAAGTTTGCAGGCGGTAGGGAAACAGTCAGTAAACAAGGAATGATAGAAGATAAGTGAGAGGGGGATCAGAGTAGGGCATTCTACTGGAGGAGACAATGGAATGGGATCCCTTGTGTAGGTACGGAGATTTGCCATCACAAGGAGGACTACCTCTTCATGTGAGATGGATCAAGGCAGAGATAGTGACAGAAAGCATCTGAGTAATGTGGGATGAGGAAGAAGGGAGAAAAAAGGAGCTGTTGGCTAATTGCTTCAATTTTGTCAGTGAAATAGGAGGCAGTTTTCTTAGCCGAGAGGGTGGGGAAGGAAGAGCCATAGAAAGTTTGAGAAAGAATAAAAAGTTTTGAAAAAGCCGCTTTGGTGAGTGAGGCAGCGAGACAATTAAGAAAGTATAAAAGAATCCCAAATGTTTTGCGTTCATTTTCATAATTTGATCACGGTTCATTTTTGTTTATTTTTTTCTCCTTCTAACAGAGAATTCTTTGATTACTCAGTCGAGGCTGATGCTGTTGGAGTCATTGTTAATTTTTTTTAATCTCCTTGCTATTCTGTCCTACCTGAAGTTCTCCAATTGCCAAAAATACAGGTAAGGTTACTTTGATGAATCCTTTTATAAAAATAATCCATATGTTGCTTTTTCCATTTGAACTTTTGTATTTTGAGAGCATGCTTGCTAAATTAATACTAATACTCAAATTGTGTTAGGTAATATTTATAGGCACATTTTATCTTTCTTTTATAATACTTACATTCACACCTTCTAAACTTGGCCTCTGTGCTAACCATATTGTACACTGTATGTTTATATGACTTTGTGTGTATTCCTCTGTAATATATACATGTACACACAGCCCCTAAAATCTTAATTTAGCTTTAAGCATTAATGTATTCAGAAGTGTGTTTCAAATTTACAAAAAACATAATTTGAAAGTTTATTTAAATTTTTTTACTTAGTTTTATGCATTTCAAATAATTAGTTTTTCTTTTTAATTTTTAACAAGATAGAGCACCCTGTCATTATGCATTGCATGTCTGACAGTTTCTGGATGACATTTTCTCAGGTTTATCAGTAGAGAAGCTTCTTTTGCTTTACCTCATCAGTCACCTGATCTCTCTGTGTGACACTTTTCTTGTGTGGTAATGTCAAAACTGTCACGTATTCATCAAAACCTTGTTCTTCAGTAATCTTAAGACATGATTATAAGCCTTTTATTCACTAAACAGTAGTTAAAAGTTTTTACAAAGTCTAAAATTTGCTAGTGCAATGTTTATCACACAGTGGTAGTTATATTGAATTTTAATAAGAAGCATCAATATTTTGAAATTAAATAATTTGCATTTCAAATCTTGGGTAGATTTTTTTATGGTAAGTTTGTACTATTTATCTTCTGAATTTATCAAAGCTTTAAATACACTAAAACTTTTGGGAGAGACAACTGGGTGATGCAGTGGATAGAGTGCTGGGCCTGAAGTCAAGAAGATCTGAGTTTAAATTCGACTTCATACACTCACTAACTACGTAACCCTGGACAAGTCATTGTACCTGTTTTCCCTTAATTCACTGGAGAAGGAAGTAGCAAATCTTTGCCATTTATCTTGACCAAGAAAGCCCCATACAGGGTCACAAAGAGTCAGACATGACTGAACAGCAAAGATTTTTGGGACACCCTGTATCATGTTTTTACTCTAGTGTGTGTGTTTTTTTAGCCTAGCTCAAACATTTGACTTTTTAAATAGCCCATTGTTTTAAGAATTTATTCTGCTTCCTTTATAACATGTACTCAACTGGGAAAAATTCTGCTCAGGGAAAAATATTTCCAGGATGGTTTGGATATAGAAACTTGTTATGAAGTGTTTCTTGTACCTGTTAATAATTTGTACCCAAATAATCCAGAGAAATCACCCTCTGTTTCATCTTTGATCTTTATGTAACTTTGACTACTACAAAATGAGAACTGTTTTGATGTTTCTGTTCTCTTCTCCTAGCTCATTCTCTGTGAGCTGGTGGGTTTGGTTAATCCTGACTGGAGTTTCTTGTTCTTGTGCAGTTGGGTAAGTTCAGCTCTTTTATGTAGATGTGAGTTGCCTCCCCCCACTTTACTTACTATATCCCAGTTTTATTTCTTTATGATATATTTTCAGGATAAAATATATGGGCCTTTTCACTTATATACTGCTACTTACCATTGCTTCAGTTCATGCCTGGCACTTGATTGGAGACCAAGCTTTATCAAATGTAGGTACTAAAATCCATTGGTTATCAAATTTATTGGCTAGAAAACATAATTTCACATAAAGTATCACAAAAATGTATCAGTGCTCTGATGTGAATATGATTTGTCAGCTGCTTAAAGTGCACCTATCATTAAAGTTCATGCAGTTTATATTTCCCACGTTCAGATACAATTAGTAGATATAGTGGAAATTCAGAGTTGGAGTTTAACTTTGACAAGAAGTAGTAATCATGTGTTTTTCAATCTTCCGACAGGCTCGTGTGTTCTGTCATTTGCTAGCCAGAGGAGTGGCCTTGTTGGTCATACCAGTAGTTATGTACTTATCTTTTTTCTACATCCATTTGATGGTGCTATACCGCTCTGGACCCCATGATCAAATTATGTCTAGTGCTTTCCAAGCCAGCTTGGAGGTAAGAAGTAGAAGTAAGGAATGGCTTTGTAATTTAAACAGCAGCCTAGAATTCTGTGCTATGGAACCTTCATTAAACAATTAAGCATCATCAAACAAACTGACATTTACGTAACACCATAAGATTTGCAAAGTGCTTTACATAAATTTTATTGAATGGGAATCTGATGGAAAAATAAATACAATAATAAAAATCCATTCCATTTGTTTTTCTTTTTCTTTTTTTTTTTAAACCCTTTTTATCCCTTTTATTGTGATCAGGAAATCTGTTTTGCTTGTGACTTTTCCATCACTGGTATTGTCCTCCTTCTTAACTCTCCTCCTTATTCCCACTTGCTTCCTGCTGGGTTTGATTTTATTTCCATACCAAACTGTTTAGGGAGATGGAGGGCAGGGGCCAATGTTCAACCCTCTTCTCTTTGTTTCATCTAAGAGGAAAGTTAATTTGATGCCCACTCCCCTTCTTCCCTTCATGTTTCTGTTCTTTCTTTCTACAGTACTATATTCTTCCTTTTACCTTCCTTTCTCATCCCCCTCTTAAAATCTCATAACAAGCCATCTACCTCCAGGATCTGTATTTTTCTGGGCCTGATCTATATCTCACCATTGGACCCAGATGGCTCCAGAGGAGGAAGTGAGACTGGTGACTTTGCACAGCCCTGCCTTATTTAAATCCAGTTCACTTGCAAGTCTTAGCCTCATCTTCCTGATGTCAGGGTCCTCTTTGAGACTGAAGGACAAACCACAACTACCTTAATACACTTCGTTTTTGTTTTTTCAAATTATATTCAGTTCCAAATTCTGTCCCTCCCTCCATTCACTTCCCCACCCATCTTAATATCCTTTGAAAATGCCGAGGTTCCTCATCAGTTTCTAGGTTTCTCTGGACCCTTATGTTTGTATTTCAGAGTAAGTACTCAGCTGTGGTCTTTGTATCAGAAATGTTTGAAAGTCCCCTATTGAATTAAAGATCCCCCCCCCAACTCCTAGGATTATACTCATTTTTGTAGAATAAGTTAATTTTGACTGTAAGCCTTTTGGAATATTGTATTACAAAAATCTATTTTTAATAGAAGCTGTCAAGTCTTTTGTGTCATGGCTGCGATTTCTTGGTACTTGAGCTGCTTCTTTCTGGTTATTGGCAATGTTTTTTTCTTTAACATGGAAACTCTAGGTTTTGGCTGTGATGTTCCTGGAATTTTTCTTTTGGGGTTTTTCTTAGGAGAAGATTATTTCTATTTTCACATTGCCCGCTGATTCTAATAGATCTGGGTAGTTTCATTTATGATTTTTGAGCTGTCATGTCCAGGTTTTTTAACAGTCAGGGCTTAGAGTGGGGCGGAGTCAAGATGACAGAGTAGAAAGATGCATATACTCTGGTGCTTCCCCCACAGCCCACAAAATACCTATAAAAAATGACTCTCAACAAATTCTAGAGCAGCAGAAGTCACAGAGCAACAGAGTGAAAGAGGTTTTCAGCCAAAGGTAACTTGGATGGCAAGGTGGACAGGAAAGGTCTATCTCATGGGATGCTAAACAGAGCGGAGCCCAGCCCTGGCCATGGGGCACTGGGAGGAATAGGATCTGAAAAGACCGCCAGGGCAGAGTTCCCAGCAGGGAGGGTCCCAGGTACCTCAACCCACAAGCAACAAAGAAAGCTTTAAAGAGCTATGTTAGAGGGAATGGGGTTCCTCTAGCAATAGCCTCAGGCAACAGAATGCTGACCAGGAAGCAATCAGGATCTATAGTCCAAGCAGCTCATCTTAAAGCCTCTGGTGGTAGGGAGCAGCTGATCCTCAGTCCTCAGTGATGGCCCCACCCAAAGCCCCGGGGTGGGGGTGGGGGGCGGAGTCGAGCAGCTGAGTTGCATCTCAGCCTTGAACACAGCACTGGGGAAAGGAGGGACAATAGGACCATCCTCTTGACAAAGGATTCAGTAGTCAAGTAACTGGCTGGGAAAATGCCCAAAAAAAGGAAAAAAAATAAAACCATAGACGGTTACTTTCTTGGTGAACAGGTGTCTCCTCCTGTCCTTTCTAATGAGGAAGAACAAGGCATACTGTCACAGGAAGTCAAGGCCCTTGCCTCCAGGGCCTCCAAAGGCAACTTAAACTGGGCTCAGGGAATAGAAGAGCTTGAAAAGCGAGTTAGCAGCTTACTAAAGGAGAACCAAAAAATGCAAGGAGAATAACACTTAAAAAGAGGCTAACTCAATTGGAAAAAGGTCCAAAAAGCCAATGAGGAGAAGGAGGCTTTAAAAAGAAGAATTTGAACTTAGGTCCTGCTGACTTCAGGGCCAGCACTCTATCCACTGTGCCCCCTAGCTGTCCCTTAGAACAAATAATTTACTATAGGTAAATAAATCCAAGAAAACATGCTTCAGCCACTCAGGATAGCTTTGCTAGTTGCAAATGAATGACTTTATAAGCTTCTTTTACACACTGGTTGCTATCTCTGATTGAAATTTTTATTTTATTTTATTTTTTTAGGGCGGATTAGCTCGGATCACACAAGGCCAACCACTAGAAGTGGCTTATGGCTCCCAGATCACCCTGAGAAATGTCTTAGGTAAACCCATGCCCTGCTGGCTTCATTCACATAAGAACACCTACCCTATCAGGTAACAAACAAGAACATTTTACATCTTAAGATAGATACACATCTTAGAAATGCGTTTGAGCAGAATCACCTTACAGAGCTTGGTGATTGACAAACTAATCACTTTGAACATTCCAGCTCTGCTACAAATTTTGCAGAAGGATTTAATGAATACCTTTGTTATGCTGACACTTAGTAGAGATTAAATTTAACGAATAAAGAAGTCAGATCATCTCTACATATATACTAAAACTTGCTGTTTTGGACTAATTGCGTGGTTAGTCTGAAGTAGTGAAAAGTAGGTGTTAATGGTTTAAAGTAGTTTGCCAAATTCATACCTGGTAGAAATTCTGCCAGATTTACTCTCGATGAATAGATGAGAATGAATTATAATCAGCACATTCTATACTCTCTGGGCATGGTATCCTTTATCTGTAAAATAAGAGCACTGAACTGGTTGAGCTGTATAGTCTCCTTCCACTCAAAAAGACTTTATCTAAATCCATCTTGTATATATAAAGTGATGCTTATAGAGAACTAAAGGAAGGAAGGAAATAAGCATTTCTTAAATGTTTATGTGCCAGGCACTGTGCTAAGCCCTGAGGATCCAAATGCAAATAAATATAAAAGCAAAAAAAGACCATCCCTACCCTCAAGAAGCTTACTTTATAATGGGAAAAGATAATATATAAAAGGAAACTAAAGAGTAGCAGGAGGTTGGAGGGAGGTGATTTTGGAGACCAAAAAATCTGGAACAAGGTCAGGAAGGGAATGAAGGTGATCTGGCCCCATCACAAAGTAGAGGTTCCCAGAGGAACACACTGATGGGAGGAAAGGGGATGGCTCTTTTAGAGGGATATTCCAGCATGAGCAGGCCAAGAGGGCAACAGGATGTTCCAGGATGAGGAGGCCTACAGGAAGTTCCAGGATGAAATAGTAGCAGATGTGTGATACTGAAATCCAGAAAATCAGGATCTGGGATTCTTTTTTTCTTTTATTTATTTATTTATTTAACTTTTTACATTCATTTTCACAAAATTTTGGGTTCTAATTTTTTCTCCCCTTTTCTCCCCTCCCCCCCGCCCCAATACACTGAGCAATCTAATTTTCCCTATCTCCAATCTGCCCTCTCTTCTGTTATCCCTCCCTTCTCTTGTCGCCATCTTCTCTTTTGTCCTGTAGGGCCAGATGACTTTCTATTCCTCATTAACTGTATGTCTTATTTCCTAGTAGCAACAACAATACTAAACAGTTGTTCCTAAAACTTGAGTTCCAAATTCTCCCCATCCCTCCCTCCCCACCCATTCCCTTTGGAAAGGCAGGCAATTCAATATAGGCCCTATCTGTGTAGTTTTGCAAATGACTTCCATAATAGTCGTGTTGTGTAAGACGAACTGAATTACCCTCCATCCTGTCCTGCCCCTCATTGTTTCTATTCTGTCTTTTGATCCTGTCCCTCCCTGAGTGTTGACTTCAAATTGCTCCCTCCTCCCATTGCCCTCCCTTCCATCATCCCCCCCACTCTGCTTATCTCCTTCTCCCCCACTTTCCTGTATTGTAAGATAGGTTTTCATACCAAAATGAGTGTGCATTTTATTCCTTCCTTTAGTCAAATGTGATGAGGGTAAACTTCTTGGTTTTTTTTTCTCAGCTTTCCTCTTTTTCCCTCCACTAAAAGGTCTCCTGCTTGCCTCTTAAATGACATGTAATTTATCCCATTCCATTTCATCCTCTTCCCTCCCCCTACCTTTCTCTCTCACCATTTACCTTAATTTCTTTTAAGATATGGTCCCATCCTATTCACTTCACTCTGTGCTCTCTGTCTCTGTATGTGCGTGCATGCGTGTACATGTGTGTGTGTGATCCCACCAACTACCCAGATACTGAAAAGTTTTAAGAGTTACAAATATTGTCCTTCCATGTAGGAATGTAAACAGTTCACTTCTGGTAAGTCCCTTCTGACTTCTCTTTGCTGTTTACTTTTTCATGCTTCTTCTCATTCTTGTGTTTGAAAGTCAAATTTTCTTTTCAGCTCTGATCTTTTCATCAAGAATGTTTGAAAGTCCTCTGTTTCATTGAAAGACCATATTTTCCCCTGAAGTATTATACTCAGTTTTGCTGGGTAGGTGATTCTTGGTTTGAGTCCTAGTTCCTTTGACTTCTGGAATATCCTATTCCACGCCCTTCGATCCCTTAATGTAGAAGCTGCTAGATCTTGAGTTATCCTGATTTTATTTCCACAATACTGGAATTGTTTCTTTCTAGCTGCTTGCAAGATTTTCTCCTTGAGCTGAGAGTTCTGGAATTTGGCCACAATGTTCCTAGGAGTTTCTCTTTTTGGATCTCTTTCAGGTGGTGATCGATGGATTCTTTCAATACTTATTTTGCCCTCTGGTTCTAGAATGTCAGGGCAGTTTTCCTCGATAATTTCATGGAAGATGATGTCTAGGCTCTTTTATTGATCATGACTTTCAGGTAGTCCCATAATTTTTAAATTGTCTCTCCTGGATCTGTTTTCCAGGTCAGTTGTTTTTCCCATGAGATATTTCACATTCTCTTCCATTTTTTCATTCTTTTGGTTTTGTTTGGTGATTTCTTGGTTTCTCAGAAAGTCATTAGACTCCATCTGTTCCATTCTAATTTTGAGAGAACTATTATCTTCAGTGAGCTTTTGAACCTCTTTTTCCATTTGGCTAATTCTGCTTTTGAAAGCATTCTTCTCCTCATTGGCTTTTTGAACCTCTTTTGCCAATTGAGTGAGCCTATTTTTCAAGGTGTTATTTTCTTTAGCATTTTTTTGGGTCTCCTTTAGCAAGGTATTGACCTATTTTTCATACTTTTCTTGCATCTCTCTCATTTCTCTTCCCAGTTTTTCCTCCACCTGTCTAACTTGATTTTCAAAATCCTTTTTGAGCTCTTCCAAGGCCTGAGCCCACCCGACATCCCCCTGGGATGTCTGGAGTATCGAGGCCCCGCCCTCCACGTCTTTCCCTGATGGCAAGAATATTTCCTCGTCATCAGAACCGAATGGCAGGAACATTTGCACCTGCTCAAAAAAGCTCTCTATAGTCTTATTTTTCTTCCCTTTTCTGGGCATTTTCCCAGCCAGTTACTTGACTTCTGAGATTCCTGTCCACCCCTGCCTAGATCCGCCCAGCTGATGCTTGGGGTCTGAGATTCAAATGGGCTTTCCGCGGCAGGCCCAGCTGCTAATCAATGTGAGCTTTAGTTCTGGTGCTGGGGAGGGGGCAGGGCCGTCTCCCAGGCTCAGTTCCCTCAGGGGCTTCATGCAGAGACCTTCAGTAATGGAGTGGGTGGGGCAGGGCCGCTGCTCAGGGAGTCCGGGCGCCTCTGCCGCCGCCCCCGCCTCTGCCTCCGCCGCTTCCTGCCCCTCCCTCTGCCTCTTCCTCCCGAGGGGGCCCACGGAGACACCCCGCTCCCCTCTCAGCCAGCCCAGACGTCTCTCTCACTGACCTGTAGCTTCTGTGGGCGGAGGGACCTTCCCAGCCGCCGGAGGTTCCGTCCCTGAAGCCTGCTCGGATCAGCTTCTCTGGGGCCACCTGGCCAGGGCGGCACTGGAGTGGACTCCACTTTCCGGGGCGCGATGGACCCTGGGGACAGCTCTCCAGGGCTCTCTGGAACGGAAATCTCTTCCACTGTGTTTCTGCACACCCTGCAGTGATCCAGAATTTGTGGGGAACTCTTCTTACATTAAATCCATGGGCTGTGGGTTCAGAGCTAGCATACATGAGTCTTTCTACTCCGCCATATTGACTCCGCCCCTCCAGGGTCTGGGATTCTTGAAAGCAGTTTATTCTCAAACATTACAGTCTTGTTTATATTATTAATTTATCCTATACATGGAGAAAATATATGAAATAAAATTAAACTTGAGTGCTTTGATGCCTTTCAATACAAGTGAAGTTTGTTGGCAGCTTGGCTGCCAGTTTGATTAAATCCTATTATTCTTGTATTCAATATTCCCTCTCTAGGTATGAGAATGGCCGAGGCAGCTCCCACCAGCAACAGGTGACCTGTTATCCCTTCAAAGACGTCAATAACTGGTGGATTGTAAAAGATCCTGGGAAGTGAGTACGTAAAAGGAAACTCTTCCAGAGGCATCACCAAGCTCTTGGATATCTAGTAATTAGCATCTCTTTACCATAGACATAATTGAACTTTTTGGATTTTTTTAATATTTCTCTCTGGTAACTAGAGAATTCGTTTCTTGATGATCATAGTATGTATTTTGGCAATGGAAAATTCTGTTCTGTTGGTTTGTTAGTAGGAGATGTAGAACCCATAAAACCATAGATAATTGTAGTAAACCAAAAGATCATAGAACCATAGGTTTAGAGCTAAAAGAAATATCAAATGTAATCTAGTCCAGTTCCCTCATTTTATAGATGAGGAAACTGAGGCCAGAGAAGTTAAAGCACAAGTTATAAAAGGCAGAGCAAACATTTGAACCCAGGTCCTTTTACTCCACTTTCCACTAGAAAATGTGAAGCAAAATGGAATTTGATATGAGGAATATAGCTTGAGTCACTTTCAGAATTTTGTAACTTTGAAATACCTATTTTAATTTTCTTTTAGAACTAACTTTTTACTTTCCTTTTGTTTACAGATATAAATTAAAAACTCATTTGTATTGAGAGGAATAGGACCTGAAATTTAACTATTTCACAAACTTTCTTCATATATAGGATAAATTAACATAATATTTCTATGGGAATTTTTTTTAATATTTGAAAAACTGTTTTTAAGTACCCTCAAGCTCTTTTTAAATAACTAGCTTCATTATGAACCTAATTATTTATTTACAAACTAGAATAGAAGTTGGAGATATAGGGAAACAATAATAATGTTAAATTTTACTTGTTTTGCTCATATATTATTTACTATGTAAAAGATGCTGTTGTCTTGGAAGGTACAAAATTAAATTTGTCTTTCTCTCTTCCTTAGTTAGCTCAGCTGTTTTGCTAGCTATCATGTGACATAGCCTGAGCTATTCCTTTTGTGTGTATATACAAATTCTTTTTCCTGTTTACTAGGCATCAGTTGATGGTAACCAATCCTCCTAGGCCTGTACGACATGGGGATGTTGTGCAGCTGGTCCATGGAATTACGACCCGTTTCCTCAATACGTAAGTGTTGCTACCGTTCCCTGTTCTCTTCCTTTGTTACTTCTCTCCAGGTTCACTTTTCATTCAGACATAATTCAGTTAGTGGGAAGAAATTGCCACTTCTGGATGCTTAATTTTCCTAATTGATGTACGTACTTTTCATTTGCATAATCACATTAGGAATCTTCAGTCTGAAAATGTATATGATGAAGGTATATAGAATTAGAACATGTTATGTAGTTGTTCAACAGCTGCAGGAGGGTTAAAACTAAAGAATATCCCTTGAACTTTGAAGAACATGCTTTTTAAGACAAAGGGAAGTTCTGCTTTATGTAGCATGTAGTGAAATGGGCAGCTTGACAGTCTTGAAGTATTACATGGATTCAGAAAGGGTGATAGAGCTGTGAACATTTTTTTTTAAAAGCTAAAGTTATCTGAAGGTATGGCCTTTTGAGGTTCATGTCAAGGAGGGCAACTAAATCTTTCAAGAAATTTTGTTTTGTTTTACTATTACATATTATGGGTAAGGTAGACTAGGAATGACAGGAAAAATTTTTAGCATTCATTCTTAATAGCCTAAAAAATTATCAGGAAAGTGAAACACAGCCTTAAATACTTTTGTCCAATAGGAGGTCTATTACAAAATAGATGTAATTACAGAAATAGGTTTATTTAAGGATATGTTCTGAATGCAAATGATAATAGTCACCAACATTTGTATAGTACTTACAGTGTGCCAAGCACTGTTAACTCATTTGATCCTCACAGCAACCTTGGGAGGTAGGTGTTATTCTCTCCATTTTTACAAATGAGGAAACTGAGGCAAATGGGTTAAGTGCCTTGTCTAGGCTCATGCAGCTGGGAAATGTCTGAAGCTGGATTTGCCCTTAGGTCTTCCTGACTTCAAACTTGGTACCGTGTCCATTGTGCCACCTTGCTGCCTTTGTCTGTCAAAACTGTTGGCTCTGCAGAGCCTAAGTGACAAAGGGAGTTTCTGATGGTCCTGTGTAGGAGTGATGCTGTGGTGATGCCCTACACAACATGGCCCAGGTCACTTTTCCAAACTCATTGTCTGTCCTGCACACTTAGTCCAGCCAAATGGGCTTTCTCTTGGCTCCTCACACGTGACATCCTGTCCTGTGTCATCTAGCATGTCTGGAAAGCACTGCCTTCTCACCACCTCATAGAAACCACAGCTAAAGTGCCTCCCATCTGCTTGAAAGTATTTCCTGATTCTCCTCCAACTACTGGTGTTCTTCCTCCCTAGAATACCTTGTATTTAACTAGTCTGTATTTATTTTTATTTGTTCTGTTTATACTTATATATGCACTTAATTGTCACTTCCATTAGAAGTGTGAGTTCTGATTATTTGGTTCTTTGTATCTATATGCCTGGAGCTTAACAGTAATAATAATGCTTAATAAATGTTTGTCAGTTATTTAAACTTCTATTCTGGATCTCATTTGTGAACAAAGAGGAACTAATTGCACAAGTGAAAACGATGAGAATTTTGAGGACTAGCTAGCTACTTCTTTGATTTTATGGCAAAGGAGAAGAAATCCAGACCTAGTCTGATATGTACCCTAAATTTGGGGAGAGTAGATTTTAAAGGCTTCAGAAAAAGAATCTCCTAAACTTTTTATAATGTGTACAGAAGATGGGAGCTGGAGCAGGTGATGGAGGGTGAATACAAAATTTTACAGTCCTGTAACAAGAAGGTTAGGAGTGTTAGCGCTCTGAATCCGGCAAGTCAAGAAGCCTTTATTACGAAACCATTTACTATTGCTGCTTTCCAGGGGTTCTTGAATCCTTGTTTACTGAAGGACAGCCAGGCTCTATAACTGCCATGGTGGTATAGTTTTCCCCTTACTAGCTGTTCTTATTTTTCAGTCAGTCAGCAGTCAACAAACATTTATTAGCTACCTTATATGCCAGGTACTGTATAAGTGCTAGGAATACAAAGAAAGACAAGGGAAGAAAAAAGCCAAAAATATTCCTTCCTTTACGAGACAGCATATGAGCAACTGTTTACGCATGTCTGTATGTTGTTTGTAAATAGGGGTGTATGTGTTTGTGTGATGCACATACAAATGTATAGATGTGATGAACATGCACACACACAGACAGACAGACATTCATACAGGATGTGAGTGTGTGTGAGTGTGATCAACTCAGGGGGAAAGGACTTAAATTAAGGAGGATGGGGAAGAGGCTTCTCTAAAGAAGCAGTTTAGCTGAAACCTGAAGGAAGGCCACCCAGGGCAGCCTGTGAGGAGGCAGAAAGTTCCCAGCATGGGACAGCCAGTGAAAACTGCCAGTCAGAGATGTAGTGCCTTGTTTGAGGAACAGCCAGGAGGCCATTGTTGCTGTATTGAAAGCAGGGGCCAGGTTCTGAACAGCTTTAAAAGTCTATAGTGGAGGATTTTATATTTGATCCTGGAAGAGCTGAGGCTGGTGATGAAAGCTAAGGAGAACACAAAAGGGTTTTAAAAGTTTCATTGAAGAAAAGATGAAAAGAAGGATGGAATGGGAGCCTGGGACAGATGGTTCAGGGATAATAGTTGGTGAAGATAAAACAACTGTTCACCTTTTATTTTTCTGGTTTCTCTGTTGAGGACAATGATCTTTGTACTGAACAGGTCATACATAAATATTGGTAATAAGGTCTTAATAAGTAGGATAGATAAGGAGATCAAATGAGAGTGCCTGGCCACCTCTTATGAATTCAAGTCATTTGGCCCAGGGGAACTAAAAACTCAGGGTACTGGAAAAACTGGGGGGGTGTCATTGCTGAGCTCTTATCAGTGCTCCCTGAAGGAGCAGGACTGGAGAAAAACAGATGTCTTGATTTTTACAATAGAAGGTAATTGATTCTGCAAACTGTGAGGCTTGATTTCTATTCCTGGCAAAAGTCTAGAATAAATTTTTTGTTTTCATCAGGGGCTGCTAGGTAGTACAGTAGATGGAGTGCTGGACTTGGAGTCAGGAAGAATTGCGTTCAAATCCAACCTTTGACACTAACTCTGTGACCCTGGGGGAGTTACTTAATTTCTGTCTACCTCAGTTTCCTTAACTGTCAAATGGGGAAAATAATAACACCTACCTTTTGAAGTTCTTGCGAGAATCAAGTGGGACGTAAAGTGATTTGCAAAACTTAAAGCACTATGTAAATGCTGGTGACAATTATTTTTTATTTTGTTGATATCTTTTCTTTTTATATAATCTTCATTTCCAATGTTTGCTTCTTATCTCTTATACATTGAACCATTCCTGAAAAAGAGATTAAAGAAGAAAAAAGAGAAAAGGTATTTGAGTAAGAACAACTAGCATATCAAACCAGTTTGACAGTATATGGAATAGTCCACACATAATCCCCTAATTCTGCAAAGAAGGGAAGGTACATTTCTTTAACCCTTCTCTGGGGCCTAGCTTGGTGATTATAATTACACAGTCTACTTTCATTTTAATTACAAAAATGCACTCAATACATTTAGCAGCATGTTATTAAAAGAATAGTTACCAAACACCTAGAAAAGGAGGCAGTGATTGCCAACATACAGCTCAGGGGAAGACAGCCACACTAATTTACTGCCAACAGAATTGTTTTAGCCATTCTTGAAAATGGTTTAGAATTTCAGAGGGACAGTTATCAAATTGCTTTGAAGCTTTTGAAATTGCCTTTGAAGCAAAGATGCCACTACTTGGACTGTACCCCCAAAGAGATTAGAAAAAGTTTGCATATACAGAAGTAATCATAGCAGCAGTACTTTTGATTATAAAAAACTAGGAAAAAAATATTTGCCCGGTTATTGGAAAATGACTGAACAAGTTGCTATGTGAATATAATGAAATATTAAGGAATGATGAATGTGAAGAATTCAGAGAACATAAACTCATACATGTGATGGAGTGTGATGAAAGCCAGAGCCCCAAATACTTACACACATACAGTGTGATTAAAGTCAACATCGAGAGGTTACAAAATTGGTCAGATGCAGTATTCATACCATACCATCAAAGTGAAGGACATATCCTTTCTGTTCATAATCAAACTAATTTTCAAGGAGTGTAATTTGCAGTAGAGTTTGTTTGGCTGTACATTGTGAAGTATTTGTGTCAAAACAGAATATATCAGTAAGTTTAAAAACATGGAGCTGTCTTGGCTCATCGAGAGCAGGTCTTACCAGAGTTGACTTTCTTTCCTTTTTTTTTCTGACAATCACTAGATTGGTCAGTCATGAGAATGTTATTGATAAATATAATTTATATTAGTGATATAATTTAGCTACATTTTAGCAAAGTATTTGGCAGTCTTTTGTTGTATTCTTTCTAAAAGCTTTATTAAAGCCTTTTGATTTTATGTCATTAGCTCCCAACCTTATATCATGGGGAAGAACATCCTGTGTTTCTCATCTGATATTCCATTATCTGACCATAGCTTCCTATCATTCCAACTCTTACTGTGTCTCACTCCTTATAATCTCTTCTTTATGCTCACCATGACATCTAGTCCCTTTATCTTTTAGAACTTTGCCAGGCCATCAGCCTTGCTCTGGCTTCACTTTCTTCCCTTCCTAATTTCAACCTTGTAGGCATCCCCTTTGTCTTACTACACTTGTGCCTTATCAAACACCACCCCTGGATTACTTTCACCATTTATTTCTACTCTTACTTAAGTGCTATTAAATGGAGATAGAGGAAGTCACGTGATTGTGCTGCTTGGAACAAGTACACATTTATCAGCTAACTTCTGTTGGGCTCTCACTGCAGCCAGTGAGTTCTTTTAGCTACTCCTTAATTGATTCTCCATCCCACTCACCACAGTAGCTATTCCATATCTCTTCTCTCCTCATACCCCTCCCACACTGCCTTCTCAATCAGCCCTCACAACAAAGTAAAGTGGAGGCAAGGAGAGAAAGTGTAGGGGCCAACTTGTGTAACATGTGGAGAAAGATGACAGTGTTGTGGGTGACAAATACTGAAAAGGACATTTTGGCTAAACAAGTATATGAAGGGGTGTAATGTGTGACAAGATTTGAAAGGAATTTGAGCCAGGTTACAAAGGGCCTTAAATACCAAATAAAGCAGTGTGTATTTGACCCTAGAGGCAATAAAGAGCCACTAGAGTTTGTTATGTGGGAGAGTGAGATGGTGAGACTCATGCTTTAGGAAAATCACTTTGGCCATTTTGTGGAGGATGGATTAGAGAAGGGAAGGAGTGGAGGCAGGGAGGTCAGTTAGGGTGCTTCTGCTGTGATCTAAACGAGAAATGATGATGGCCTGAACTAGGATGGTGGTCGTGTGAGTAGAGATAAGAACAGGGAAGTGAGAAGTGGAAATGACAAGGCTTGGAAACTGATTGGATATATGGGGTGAAGAAGGGAAACAGGGAGAGAAGCATCTATGCGGTACCAAATGTCATCTCATTTGATCCCCAAAATAACACTGGGAGGTAGATGCTGTTATTACACTCCTTTTACAATTGAGGAAACTGAAGTAATCAGAGGTTAAGTGATTTGTTCAGTCACACAGCTAGTAAGTGTCTGAGGCCAAATTTGAACTCAGGACTTACTGATTCTGGGCCATCCTTGTTTCCGCTGCATCATCAACTGCCTTTAGGAAGTATAAGAAGTTGAGGATGATTGTGGGATTGCAAACCTGGGTGACTAGAAGGAAAGTAATCCCCCCAGAAGAAATAAGAAAGTTCAAAATGGTGTAGGTTTGAGGGGAAAACTATGATGAATTCTGTTTTGGACATGTTGATTTTGAGATGCCTATAGGATTTCTAGTTTAAAATGCTTAATAGGCTCCAACTTCTCTTTCTGAACTGATCCTGAGAGTCGGTAATGGTGGCAGGACAGGAGTACCAGTGTTGGATAAGCATCTGTGGGGCATGCTGTCCAGGAGATCCTTGTTTAGGGGTGGGTTGGAGTAGAGGGACTCTGAGGTCCCTTCTAAACACTCTCTGAGTCTTTGAGCTGAGCTTAGACTTGACTGAACAGAGGAGGGTGGGCTAGATTGCCTTTGGAAAATTGCATAACTGTTTTCAGTGATCCTAACCTGCCCCTGGATACCAAAGCCTTTCTTATTCTTCTGGTACTATGTGAGACACAGCAATCTTGGAAGATTCAAAAGTGCACTTGGCCCAGAGGGCAGTGGAATAAGTTATAATAAGGGTAAGTAACACAGCATTGTAGCAACAATGATTGCATACAAAAATGGAATAAAAGACCTTACTGAAGATATTTATGTCTGAACTAGGAGTTTGGCCAGCCATATAGTGGAAGGTGGACAACCTAAATGTTGTAGTGCTATGAATAAAATGCTTTAAGACTCCAATGAGTAGGGAAAGCTTTTAAGTAGCTCCTCCAAAGGAGCATTGTACAACAAAATGAATAAGAATCATAGGGAGAAAATAGCAGTGTATTATAGACTGTGCCAGTGAGAAAGGTGCCCATACTGGTGAGTGTCATGGCTCAGTGAAAGCATTGATTCCTCATCAGCCAGCAAACCAAGTGACTTGTATTTAGCTTAGTCTAATACTATTTCATAGTGAGATTGAGGTGGTTTTGGTTTTGTCTCTGCCTTTAAAAGTATCATCAATAGGAGTAATTCTTCAGGTAAGGAAGTTTGTCACCCATTTGTCCCTGCCCATCCTGTGAGCTCTTACTCATCTCCTTCCATAAATTCACACCATGGGATCGCTCCAGGTACATGGAGTCCTCCTCAAGTGTTCTTGGTGTCATGAAGACACAGCTGTCCATCAGTTAGTTACCCTTCATTCTTGTCACATGACTGATCCATCTTATCCGTATCTTTTCCTAAAGTGTGATTGCTAGAGAACTAAACATTTTCTGACACAGGACAGACACCATTGGTACTGTCACCTCCCTATTCCTGGACTCTGTCCTTCTGTCAATGCAGACTAAGATTGCATTTGCTTTTTTAGCTGTATGTCATATTGGAGACTCAAATGCAATTAACTTGTAGTTCATAAAACTCCCAGATTATTTTTAATTTAGTCTTCTCTACCCGTGTCTCCCCTTCCATGAAGCTAATTTTTTGAATTCATATTTAATGCTTTACATTCATGACTGTTAATTTTCCTTTTGAACCAGTATTCTAACCTGTTGCTGTCATTTTGGGGATTCTTAGTTTGTCTTGCAGCATATTAACTATCCCTTTGTTGGCTTTGTGTCACTGAAAATTAGATAAGTATGCCATCTGTGGGTATCTGAAGTCATTGATAAAACTTTTGAACAGCTTATGCAGCTTTTCCTTAGGCTAATTCTTTGTTGTTGAAAATCAGACTTTTTTTTTTTTACCTCTCAAATGTTCCCCAGAGTTATCTTAAAATGGACAAAAGACTATCTAAAGCAATACCGAGGAATTTCTCCATAAAGTATTTTCTTCATTGATTCAGGCATGATGTTGCTGCACCTCTGAGTCCACACTCTCAAGAAATTTCCTGTTATATCGACTATAATATTTCCATGCCAGCACAGAACCTTTGGAGAGTGGTGAGTTGAGTAGAGTACCTAATCCAACCTTTTAATTTTGCAAATGAAGAACCTCGGACCCAGAGGGGTCAAATGACTTGCCCCACATCACTATGTGAGTCAAGGGTACCACCTGGTTTTGAATTGCACTAGTGAGAGTATTCTGATTCTCAGCCCAGAGCTCTTTTTACTGCATCAGATATTGAGTGATGTTCTGTTGAATAAGAGTTTTTTGTTGATAAGTTAATGAGATTGTTATTAAAGATAATCATACCTCCAAAAACCAGTGCTTCCTTATTCTAGGATAAAATACACTGTCATGTTTGGCTTTTAAAGCTCTTCACAGTCTGGCTTCACTCTATTTTCCAGACAGATTCCCCATTACTCCCTCTCATGAACTATATTCTGTCACTAAATTAGCCTTTTGTATCCTCAGGAAACAACATTCCTGTGTCTGGGCCTTTGACCAAGCTGTCCCTGGAATGCTCTTCATTCCTTCTTTCGTCTTCTAGAACGCCTAGTTTCCTTCAGAGCTCCCGTCGTGCCACTTTCTGCAGGCAGCCTTCCCAGAACTCCCCTGCCCCTCCAAATTACAAATTGTATTTGTTTTGTGTATATTCATTTGTGTACTCTTTGTCCCTGCCACAGTACTCCCCCCAGTCCCTCACCCCCCCCCCCCAATAAATAGTAAGTTTTTCAAGGGAAGGGACCGTTTTTATTTTGTTACCATGTCCTTAATGCCTAACCCAGTGCCTGGCAGGCGTGAACTCTCAGTAAATGCTTTTTGAATTAAGTTGAATAGTATACTTGAACCCCCAGTGGAGAGACGGCTTGGTATGGTAGAAAGTGCACTGGATGTGGAACCGAAAGACTTGATATCAAATCAAATGCTGGAGTGTTGTGAGCCTTGGGCAGTCATTGGACTTCTTAGAGCCTCAATTTCTTTCTCTATAAAGTGGGGATGATAATACTTTCCTTAACTACATCATTGGATTGTTTTGAGGAAACTGTTATATCAACCTTAAAATGTTATACAAATATATGAGTTATTATGGAAAATCTTGATTTCTGATTCTAATTAGAAGTTGTATTCATTTACCTAAAAGCTCTTACATCCATTTGTGAAGTATGTTTATTTTGTTTTTTCTTTGGAGGCATTTGGAGAAAAGAGATAAAAGAGGTTACTAAAAGATAAAGGGACAGAATATTTTCTCTCTTGCCAGCTGCTCCTCTTAAGTAACTGATGTCAAATCCCACTTCAGGAAGCTTTGTGCCAGGCAGGTGCTACTGTTAGTTTTGGCACTGACAGCAGCTGACCTGGATTTTTGCCACTCCCTCTTCTGCACTTAAATATGTTTAAGAAATGAGTCTTAAAATGACTCAGCACCTTGAGCTTCCTTTGTGAAAAGATACTACAGAAATGTAAAATAGGAAAAACCCTCTAAAATGGACCTCTCCTGTGCTTATCTGTATTTGTAAAGTGGGTCATGAGCCTCTGTGTACAGCTGTGGAGAATCACCATTTCTAAGTGATTTGTATCGTCATTTTTGTTAGGAGAGATGTGAGTGGTAGCAAAAAGAACCGTCTGTTGTCTTTCATTGGGTGTCAGTTGTAGGATCTGATGATTATTGGTCTCCAGCCTTTTTTTTTTCCTGCTGAATCTATGATTTAGTTGATACATGAAACTCCTGATGAGGAAACTTCCTCTAATCATGCAGAACAGTGCCTACTTTGAAACTTAAGAGTCTGAGAGAGTTATCAGGGACACTGAGGTTCAGGGATTTGATCAGTCACATAGCCATCACAGGGCAGAAGGCCCTGACTCTGAAGTTGGTTCTGTCTCTGCCATGTCTCCTCTCTAATATAGGCCTGGAGAAGCAAAAGTCATGCAGCAAGATCTGATTTTTTTCTAGGATATTGTAAACCGTGAGTCAGATTCAGATATATGGAAGACCATACTGTCAGAAGTTCAGTTTGTACACGTGAACACTTCAGCAGTCCTGAAGGTAAGGGTTCCTAAGCTGTAGCTACTCAGTTTCTTCTTGTTTTACTTTCCAGTCTGAAAAGGCTTTAAAAAGGCCAAAAAAAAGCAGAAGGTAGATACAAGTAAGGGAAGACTTTGCCAAGATTTCTTTTTTACTCCTGTGATAATTGAAGATGGCTCTGTTTCTTTTTAAAAAAAACTTTTTTACCCATCTGTTTTGGTTTTGTATTGCCCTTTATTTCTGAATATATCCCTTTTCCCTTCCCCATACAGCCATCCTATGTAACAGAGATTTTAAAGAAGAAAAAAGCATTTCATAATATCTAATCAGCACATCAGCTGAGTTTAGCATTATGCATCCATAGTCCTCAGTATCTCTGTAACGAAAGGAAAAAGTACATTTTTTCATTTCTTCTTCAGGGTTAAGCATGGTCATATTTACACAGAGTTCAGTTTCTGTTTTTTTCTCTATTATGTTGTGTATATACTTTCCTGGTTCTGCCTCTTTGACTCTGTATCAGTTCATTTAAGTCTTTCTGTGCTTCTCTGAATTCTTCACATGCATCATTTCTTACAGTTTGATAATATTCCATGGCATTCAAAAAGCACAATTTGTTTAGGCATTTCCCTGTCATACTGTGTTTTCAGTTCTTTGCTACCATAAAACAGAATGTGAATCTTCTATGAATAGTTTGCTATACATGGAACCTTTCTTTCTAGCTTTGATCTCCGTAGAATATATGTTTAGTATGGGGTTGAGTCAAAAGATGTTGACATTTTAGTTAACTTTTTAGCATCATTCCATATTGTTTTCCAGAATGTCGGGACCATTTCACAGTCCATCAGCAGTGTATCAAGGTGTCTGTTTTTCCACAGCGCCTCCAACGTCTACTATTTCCATTTTGTCCTCTGCCAATTTACTGGCAGACTGAATCTTTTCATTGCTACGGTTTATCTGAAGTATTGGCATTAGTCCAAATAATTCTGAAATGAGGACATCATAGCAAAAAAATAAGGTTTACTTGTCTGGGAGGGAATGAATCACTGGTAACCCTAATACTTTAAGCCCAATTGTGGCAGATTTGAGAAACTTTTCTTTTCCAATGCCTTTTATTTTGATTTCCCTCTCCTCTTCCATCTCTTCCCCCCTTCCCCCCCAGCTGAGTGGAGCATCATTACCTGACTGGGGTTATCGGCAGCTGGAGATCATTGGTGAAAAACTTTCCAAGGGCTATCACCTGAGCATGGTATGGAATGTGGAGGAACACCGATATGGAAAAAGTAAGTCCTGAATGAGTTAGGAATTCTGTAATGTATGACTGATATATCTTTGTAAGGAAAACCTTAGTCTAGTTAATTTGATTTGGGAATACTCTATATTTTCATCTTTGGACTTCGTCAAAAAAAAAATTGAAAGCTGAATTCTTACATTCTGTTGAGAGTTCTGCTTCCTTTTCTTTACTCTCACCATGTAAATCTTTTCCCCATTATCTCTACTTAAATTTCAGAATATTTGTATCCAGCAAAAGATAACCAAAGCTGTAAATAACTAAAGGTCTTTTTAATTATCATTGGGAAGGCAACTGATTTTTTTTCAGTGCCACATGAGTTTTAAGCATGAGGAACTATAAATTCATGGTTCTCCCAACTGCTAATTTGCTGAAGAGAAGTTTACCTTGAATGATATAGCTTTGACCAAGGCTGGCTCACTAGACATTTGGAAGTCAAGGGAGGTAGGATTTTTTTTTTTTTTGAGGGAGTTCAATAGCTGCTTTTCATGGATAACTGACCTTAACCTATTTTGTTCCTCTTCAGGCCAGGAACAAAAGGAGAGAGAGCTGGAGTTGCATTCTCCTACTCATTTTGACATCAGCAAAAACCTCAGTTTTATGGCCAGATTCACAGAATTGCAGGTGAATGGGCTAGGGTATGCTTGGAAAACAGACTGCTTGCTAATTCCAGCACTTTTTTCTAACTAAACCTTGCTGCCTTCTGTGCTTTATTTAAATAATTTACTGTCTTGTGAGCTCCGAACTGAAGACCCAGAAATTGTATGTGTTCCCTCTTTCCTTTTAATTGTAAGTAGAAAGCAGAACCTTTGTTGATCCATCATCTTTATTTTGCCTACATACATGGTTTGAGTTTCTGCAGGTAGGATTTGTGATATATTTAATGAGAGACTTAATATAACTGTGCCATAATTAGTTCTCTTTGCCAAAGGATAAATTTGAGCTCCTTCTTTGCTGATGAAATGGAAACTTTTAGTTAGTTAAAATTCCAAATTTATAGACTGTTAGAGGTAATAAGGATGTCTTAGACATCATTAACCTAACCTAACCTCATTATATAGGTCAAGGCTTCTTTAACTTTTTCCACCTCCGACCCCGTGGGTGATTCTTAAACTGTGGATCACGACCCCATATGGGGTCGTGACCCACAGTTTAAGAAGTGCTGTTTACAGATGAGAAGAAACTCAGGTTCACAGATGATAAGTGACTTACTCCGTTACAAAGCTTGTTCATGACATAACTGTAATCTAAGACCCACATGTCTAGTTTCTGTTGGTGCTCCTGATACTGCCTGTTACTATTGTATAATCTAGAAATGGATCCCTGCTGGCAAATATTGACTTAGAAAAGTATTGACATCACCCCTGTTGTATTTTTATTTATTTTGTTAAATATTTCTAATTTACATTTTAATTTGTTTCTGGCCCCACTTGGAAGTTGTGAGGACCATAAGTTTCAATATCTCTGATCTAGAATGAACTTCAAGGTCATGTGAAACAAAAATGTACCCAATATACCTCTGGAAGATCTGATCAGTGTAAAGGATCCAGGAAATCCTTGAACAATTTCTTGATCATTATGGTATTAGTTACATTATAATTTTGAATCAAGGAACTAGTAGCAAACCTCTTTTATTTTAGTGGAAGATGCTGACGTTGAGGAGTGAAGAAACTGAGCATAAGTACAGCTCTTCGCCTCTGGAATGGCTGTCACTGGAGACAAATATTGCCTACTGGCTACATCCCAGGACCAGCGTGAGTGGGATGGTGGAAGGGACATTGGGTGCAGAGTGCTAGCAAACCATGTGCAATAACGTGGTGCTTTATGCTTTCTTTAAGAACTCTGTGGTGACTGAGTATTATGTTCAGGCCTTCTATTTCTTTGAAGCAGAAGTCTATGGCCCTTTTTAATGTAAATGTTTGGGTGACTCTGAATGAGCACTCCCACCAGATATTAAGGAGTGAGGGTTTTTTTTCCATTTAAATATTTTTATTGATACCTTCTATTCTTATGCCACATTTATTTTTTTTTCTCTTTTTAAAAAAATCTGTCCCTCCTACTGTCTCTGAGGTGAGCTACCTACTTCCTCCATTACCACTGAGTATATTTTTGAAAAAACAACCCACAAACTCCCCTAAAATAGAGCTCTCAGTACATGGCTGTGTGGTCCGATAAAACAAATTCCCACATGTCTGAAAATGTATGTATCTTTCTGCATTTCTTATCAGAAGGTGAATGGTTGTATGTCATCTCCATTCTTTGGGATTCTTCATTCTTTATCATTACATTGCTCAGAACACCAGAATTTTTCAAGGTTGCTTTTCTCTATAATGTTATCATTGTATAAACTGTTCTCCCAGTTCTTAATTCACTGCATCATGACACAGAGATCTTCCCAGATTCCTCTGACATTGTCCATTTCATTATTTCTTATGATACATAGACCACTGTTTGTTTATCCACTCCCTTAGTTTCTCTTTTTGTGGGCTACCACAAAAAGAGCTGAATATAGAAATAAGTATTTTTATAAATATTGGTCCTTTTCCTCTTTGATTTCTTCTGGGCATAGGCCTTGATCATGGTACACCTGGGTCAGATGATGCAGCCCAAAGTTCTAGATTGTTTTCCAGGATGCCTGCATCAGGTCAGGGCATAAATGGGTCTGTTTTCCCAGAACCCTTCCCAGCCTTTGTCATTTTCCATTTTTGCTCCCATTGCCAGTTAAGAGTGGGAAGTGGAGCCTCAAAGTTGCTTTAATTTTCATTTCTGTAATTACTAGTGATTCAGAGTACTTTTTTGTGTGGTTGTTGATAGCTTGGGTTTTCTGCCTTTGAAAATTTCTTGTTCATATCCTTTAGCCATTTATCATTTGAAGAAGGATTCTCAGTCATATAAATTGAATCTGTTCTTTCTGTAGCTTGGATATGGGATCTCAGACAAACTTGCTGCAAAGATTTTTCCCAGTTACCTGTTTCCCTTCTAATTTTTATGAATTAAATTTGTTTGTACACAACCTTTTAAATTTAATGTAATCAAAATGGTCCATTTTATCCTGTAGATTCCTCTTTATCACTTGTTTAATCATTAACTCTTCCCCTATCCATAGATTCTAAAGATAATTTCTTCCTTGCTTCTCTGACTTATTTATGAGGTGACCTTTTAAATCTAGGAAAGGTAACCATTTAGAGCTTATGTTGGTGTGTGTGGTGTGAGATGTTGGTCTAAATCTTAATTTCTGCCAGACTGCTGTCCTGTTTTTTCAGCAGTTTTTGTCAAATAGTGAGCCTTTCCCCAAGTGACTGGAGTTTTGGGGGTTCTCAAACACTGCTCCTAGGTCTCTTTTCTTTTGTGTGTCATGTGTGTCATGTGTACCTGATTGATCTTTTTTTTTTTTAAACCATTATCAAGCCATTTTAATGATTACTGCTTTGGGAGGAGTTCTTTCAAGCTTTTGCATTGCAGATCAGTGAAGCTCTGTGGCTGTCATAGTAGCATAGTTTTCTCCTTATCCACCAATTATTTTTCAGTCAGTAAAGTCAGTTAACAGTCAAACTTAATGTGGGTGAGGCACTCTGATAAGCAGTGGGAGTACAAAGAAAGGTAAGAACAAAAACCAGTTCCTTCCCTGGGGGAGCTCTCAGTCTAATGAGGGAGACTACATACAGACAACTGTGTACAAACAGGATAGGTAAATAAGATAAAGATAAACTGGAGATCATCCCTGAAGGAGCGCACCAGGATTAAGGAGGATTGGGAAAGACTTCTGGTACAAGGTGGGACTTTAGCTGAAACCTGAAGGAAGCCAGGGAAGTCAGAAGACAGTGGCAAGGAAGAAAAGCATTCGAGGCATGGGGGGCTGGCAGAGAAAATGGCTGGAGTCAGGAGATGGAGTGTGTTGTTTGAGGCTAGGAGGCCAGTGCCTGGATTGCAGAGTATGCCTGGGGAGAAAACTGGAAAGGTAGGAGGGAGCTAGGTTATGAAGGGCTTAAAAGGAAGAGGATATTTAATATCAATACTGAATTCTGGAGGCTGTGGGGTCTGAAATTGACCAATCTGCAAGAAAGCCACTGAGCAGAGCTCCAAGCTCCATGGCTCCCTCTAATGAAGTGAACCTTAGATTTTCCCCACAATCTGAGATGCCCCTGGTCCCAAGGGTTTTGTTTTTATAGGGTTTGATACTGGGTTTGGTACCAGAACATTCTGGAGGAGCTACATAAAATATAAAATCCCATTGATTGGTAGACCTTATTTTGAGGGCCAAAACTGATGCATCAACTAAAAAATGGTATAGTGGCAAGGGGGTCATGGGTTGGATGAAGGTATCTCCACTGAGTAATTGGTCATAAGATGTTTGGGTCCCTCCTTATGCTGAACAAAAGGAGATAGTACAAGTAATACAGATACCAAAAACGAATTGGGAGACTTTCCAAAGAATCAAAGCATCTCACCCTTGCTGGGTTTGGACATGGAATTTGAGCAAAACAGGATGGAGGTATTTTGTCAGCATTCTTGTGGCTGTGTAAGTAAGCTTTGTAACTGGGAAATAAATGGATTAAAATTTGAGGCTTACAGTAAGGACCTGTCTTCTAATTATCCCTATATGATTTATACAAAATATCAAACTGATTAATGCCGATTAGAATAGAGAAGGGGTCCGGATGAGTTGTTTCTCACAAGGTAGTAGGGGGAGCCATCAGAGGTTATTGAGTAGAAGAGTGAAATAGCGATAATAGCTAGCATTCATATAGTGCCTGAAGGTTTGCAAGAAAGCCTTATAAACAACTGTCTTATTTAATCCTCACACCCCCACAGGCAAGTGCTATTACTGTCCCCATTTTATAGTTGAGGGAACAGAAATTTGGAAAGGTTACATGACTTGGAAGGAAACAAGTATTTGTTAAGTGCCTACTCTGCCCTAGGCACTGCACTCACAATTATTATCTCCCTTGATCCTTATAACAACCCTGGAAGACAGTTGGTATTATTATCCCCATTTTACTGTTGAAGAAACTGAGGTATACAGGTAAGTGATTTGCCCAGAGTCACACAGCCAATAAGAGACTGAGGTAGGAGTTGTGCTCAGGTCTTCCTAACTTCAGGCCCAGCACTCTATCCACTATGCCACTTCAATTTGCCTAAGAACTCATGTCTTCCTGATTCCAGCTCCAGTGTTCTAACCACTGTTTCCCAAATTCCTCTATAATACAGCCGTGATACGGTCAGACCCTTGTTAAAGGAAGATCAGTTTGAAAGCTGAATGTAGGATGGATTGGTGTGGAGAGAGCTGAGGCAGGAGACCAGCCTGCTGCTGCTTTTCTCTTTCTAACTCACAGAAGTTAGGCAGAGATTTACTTACGGCAGAGCTGGATCTGAAGTAAGAGAGTGACATGCACAGTGCTTACAATAAAGACCTAGAGTTTTAAGTACACTTTCACCAAGCTTCACTCAAATTGTCCTGTGAAAAAGTTTATCAGAAAACTTTGTCTCTACTGTGTGTGGTTATTTAGAAGTTCCCCAAGGAACAGGGGCTGGTTTTGGTTTCATTATTTTTTTCATTTTGTCTCTGTTCTCAGTACCTGACCCAGTGCATTGCACATAGAAATTACTTAATGAATACTTATGTTGGGAAAAGAGAAAACATCATCTAATATACAGCTTACTCCTCAGTTTATCATTCTGCAAAGCAGAACATTTGAGTACCTTTATTGACAAGGAACTCTCTGCAGACTGCTAAAAAATAAGTGGGTTTTTAATCATTTTTCCATCTTTCGTGTATGAGACCAAATGGCCACAGTAATGCCACATATGTTTATAGGCCCAGATCCACCTTCTTGGAAATGCTTTGACTTGGTCTTCAGCCAACATCGCCACTTTGGCCTATGTGCTTCTGTTTTTCTGGTATCTGCTCAGACGGAGGAGAAATGTCTGTGACATCCCTGAGGGTAGGTACAGGTATTTTTTTTTTCTCATTTATAAGTTCTTTCTTTTTCATTCTGGTGAGTGTTCAGGGTACCTCAAGGTGATAGCTGGACAGACATGAGCCCTGAGTCGGGGAATGGTGAAAATTAAGTCAGCAGGAACTTCTCCTTCTGGTGGATTTTTTCTATTTCTCTTTTCAGGGGTGGGCAGTGGGAATTATTTTCCCACTCTCTGTTGCAGGCATTGCTGTTTCAGTGCAGGGTAATGGGCAGGAAGAGTTTTCTAAATAGAGGCCCTCAGTGGCATTCAGCCTGAGGATCTCACTTCCTTGAGATTTTGCTTTTATGTCAGTTCAAGGTGGGAAAAATGGACCCCGGTCAAACATCCTACTCCTTCTCTATGGAGAATGTGGGAAGGAAAATGAAATAATTAAGAAATTACTTTGTAATGTTTTATTATATTTGAGTCTAAAAAGAGTTAAACGATTCAAGTAGGCAAGACTAAATTTTTAAAATTCTCACCAGAATCCACATTTTCTTGTTGGTGATGCAAGTTTAAGATTCTTTTTTTCAACTTAATTTTCTCCCTCAGATTCCTGGTCACTGTGGGTATTGGCTGGGACTGTGTGTGGTGGAGGCTGGGCCGTGAACTATCTCCCCTTTTTTATGATGGAGAAGACACTATTTCTTTACCACTACCTGCCTGCTGTCACCTTTCAAATCATCCTGCTCCCCATTGTGCTGCAACATGTGAGCGAGCACCTCTGCAGGTACTTGCAGTCACTTGCAGTTTTAAATAACATTGTTTTGGGGGGACTGTAAAAATGAATGCATTTGCCATTCATTCAACAAGCATTTTTATTGAGCATTCTGTATACAAGGCACCATGGGGATTAGAGAGATAAGTAAGATATAACTACTGCAAAGAACTTTGTGTAGCAGTATTCATGTACATTCCTTACTAACAACTATGATACAGAGTAGAAAAATGTGAGACATGCAGAACAGAGCTATAAAGTCCATAAAGGTTCAGATAGGTTGAGAAGCAAGGAAAGAATAATTCCAGAGGACATGAGCTAAGTCATAGCAGCAGCAAAGCAAAAGGGAAAGTGTGTCTAATAGTTCTTTAGACTTTCTTAGTTGGCAGTAAAAGAAATGATCAGAGCTGCCTTTCAAAAAAATGAATCTGGCATATTTTCAATATAGATTGGAGTAGAGGGAAACTGATAGGGGAGATAAGATTTAAGGAAGAGGCTAAACCAGTGTGGTGGCAGTGAGAGTACAGAGATACGTACAGATGCCAGAGATGTTAGAGTTAAAATTAACATTCTGAAGACAGTCGATGTAATGTGTGAAGAATAATAAAGAGTTGGAGAGGATTGCAAAGATTTGAGCCCAGGTGACTGGGAAGACAGTATTACGCAGTAACATAAGTAACTCAGGAGGAATGGGTTTCAGGTGCAATTAACTCCCAGCCAGGTGTAGCGGCATACACTCATAATCCTTGCTACTGGGGAAACCAAGGCTGGTAGTTTGTTTGGGCTCAGAAGTTCGGAGCAACAGTAGAGCTAAAAGTCTATCGGGAGTCCACACCAAGCCCAGCACCAGGGGCAGCCAGCCCAAGTCAGAAACAACAGGCCAAAGCTGTTGTGCCAGACTGCAGGGAGATCGAGACTGAGTGACCACTGCACTTCCAGCTGGGATGAAATAAGGAGACCCAGATTCAAATAACAAAAAGTAATAATTACTCTTGGGGTAGCATGATGGAAGAAGAAAACAAGACTCTTTTTGGAGACACTGCAAGAAGCAGTAGAAAAAATATTATTTACACTTGGCTTTGGGTTTGTGTCCTTTCCAGACCAGCTCTGCCACCACTTGTGACGTCTCAGACAAGTTCCTTATTATCTCTGAACTTGTATCCTCATTTGTCCTCATCTGCTTCTTAGAATTCTTGAGAACATCTAGTAAGATCACATGTGGAGAAATGCTTTGGAAGCTGTGAAGTAGCTCTGTAAATGTTCATTGATTTTATATATGTATGTACATAAATGCTTAATCTCTCATCTACATTTATCTTCTGATCCCACAGGTCCCAGCTCCAGAAGAACATATTCAGCTCCTTAATTATAGTGTGGTTTTCCTCTGTGTATCTGGTTTATCACACTTTCAGCCCAATAACCTATGGAGATCAATCTCTCTCAACAAATGAACTCAAGGCCCTTCGCTGGAAGTCTAGCTGGGATATCCTGATGAGAAAACACTAATGGAAAAAGAATAAACTAGTGGAAATCTGAGTTAGGGGCTGGAGAAATTAGAACAGACCTAGTTTGTTTCTTTCTTGCATCTGTTTAACAAGCAAAGCTATTCTGGGATTGAAAGAATGACTTATACAGGAACTGTTGAGTTTCTGGCCTTTAACTACAGGAAGAGGTAACTGAAAACTTCACGTCTGGTTTAATTGTTTCCATTTCACCACTGAGAAGGCCCTTTAAAAAAAACTACATTTTGAGCAAGGATATGTCTTTTTCCTGGAAACTAGAGAGCGACTATTTCCACTGACTTATGTGGTCATTGATTGAACAAAACTCCCTTTCATTTAACTGATTAAAGTAGTCGCATCCTGTAGCCCGAGGGAGATGAAAAGAAGTCATGTAGGCCAAAAGAATCTGAGAGTCCATGATAAAACTACAATTCAGCTTTTTAACTAGGAAGCTGCTGGTAGTGCTAATAAGCTGTTACCCTCAGTTTTTCCTTCGCTAGACTCATGCTGCCATGAATGCTTCTAAACCAGAGCAACAGCTGAGTATTCATCTTCGGTGGGACCTGACAGAAGCCACGTTCTTGAATGAGTCCATTTTCCCAGTCTGTATGATAGGAAGGTAAGTTACTTTGATCATAAGCCTCTTAAGAGGCTTCATTTAAGTTTTCCGAATACAAGATGAAAAATCATACTGCATCCTAGTATCTTATTGCTATATTTTTTTTTACATCTTCACTATGGGTACTACCGTGGGGTAGCTTTATGTTAACTGAACACAGTCCCTAATTCAAAGGTGTTAGTTATCTCTGTAATTCCTCTTTCTGAAATTTGATCAATGTTAATATATCTAAAAATAATTTTTTTTGAATTTTCAAGCAGTGAGGTTTTATTGAATAGGAAAAAATGTCTAACATTCTTAGTTGTTATTCAGATTTATTTCCCTACACATAAGGGAATCATCCCATTAGGGTTAATCAAGCAAGTCTTCTGTCTTCATCCCAGTAACTCAGCATAGCCGAAACTATAAAAATAATTTTAAAGAGACAAAGGAACACTACTATTTGGTGTTTGTTTATTAGTCCCAAACAGTACATGAAGCATGACAAAGATTTTAGGTAATTACAGGTTAGAAAACCAAAGGACCTGAAACAAAGTTCCCTGTCTTATGTATCTCGTAATAACTATAATGATTTATGCCTGGTAGAAGAAGACCATAAGTGGCTATACATGAGAAGATTAATTATAAAACAGCTTTTATATATGTATATATACATATATATAATGTACATATATTATATAGAGGGAATTGAACACTATTTAGGAGGAAAGATTAAATGGAACCATATAGACCAAAACATTCTCATATATGCAATTCAGTGCTAGGCCATATATGATAAGTAGTACAGCAGCTGGAAGGCTGATTTGTGCAGCAACATTCATTTTGAATCCCTAGATTCCACTGTGTAACTTAGCTCTAAGGAAAGCATGCACCCAACATGGCAATGAGTAATAATGTGAATGATTTGGCGGTAGGCAGCATGTGTCCTAGATAGATCCCAGAACAGGTAAGCCTTAACTTGGCAATGTCCAGGTATAGATGAACAAGGTCAGCAGACTCAGAGCTGTTTGCTTGGGCATTGTATAGCTATATTTAAGTCAAAACCACACAAACACCAGAACTATGTGATTGACTTTCTATAGTGGCAAATCTTGATTCTGTAGTAACCTGTCAAGTCTTTTTAGGTCCTCAAGTAAACACATTCAAAATAGGAGACACTCTCCTTTATAATGAATAGTTTTTCTTTTTTAAAGTGCTTATCAGCATTCCCACCTCTGCTTATTTGCCCTATATATAACAAGACATTTCTACATGGTTCATGTTAAGGTCGTACCAGCAACAGAGCCAGGACCCAGACCCCCAATTTATTTTTAAAATGTGCTACTAGCATTACTTCTGGGAGCAAACATAGTAGGTTTACTCATGCAGGTGTTGGGCATTTTTCAGGTGGCCCAAAGAGATTTCAGAAGCCTTCTGAATACATGGAAGATAAAAACATCAAGAAGGGCTTTTTAGTATTTCCCACTTTTAAAACTGAATAAAATTAACATTTTTCTATTCCTAAAGGGTTAAATAATTCATCTTAGGATCATTTTGTAACAGGTGCTAAAAGAATATTTCTAAAGGGCTTAGGGTTTTTGTTTTTTTAAAAAAAAAAAGTCACTCCAGACCCATTCATTATACAGATGGCATCAAGGAAGATGTGCCCTATGGGCTGATTAACAGCCTCTGGCTCCTCAGTGGGGTCTACTGCTAGACTCCAGGTGGGACCGTTTACCAGAAGTTAGGACAACAGTTGGGTCTCCAGGCTCAGGAAATGTCCTCTTGTAGCTCCGCCCATTTGGAACTCCCCGCTGCCATTTGCAGATGTCACCATTCAAAATGTCCTGAATATGCTGAACAATCAGGTTGATGGCAACTGCAAAAAATAAGTACAGATGTGGCCCTCATTCTCCAGAGACAGCAAACAATCAATAACATTTCTTGAGCTGGTCTACTACATGCTAGGCACAGTACTGAATGCTAGGGGAACAAAAAAAGGCAAAAAAACAATCCTGCCCTCAAGGAACTTAAAGTCTGATGAGGGAGACATGCTGATAGATGCAAACAAGCCTTATATAGGATAAATAGGAAAAGATTAACAGAGGGAAGGCACTAGAATTGAGAGGTTGGAAAAGCCTTCCTATAGAAGATGGGATTTTAGTTGGAACTTAAAGGAAGTTAGGGAGGTCAGTAAATAGAGATGAGGGGAGAAAACACTGCAGACATGAGGCATAGCCAGTGTTCAGAGCTGAGAAATGGAGTGTCACTGTCACTGAATCAAAGAGTCTGTGGCTAAGACTGGAAGTGTAGGAGAAGGCTAGGTTGAATGACAAACAGCACTGGCATTTATGGAATGGGTTAGAGGGTGGTAGTGGTGACTTAATCAGACCTGCATTTTAGGAAAATAACTTTGGTGGCTGAATGGAGGATGGATTGGAGTAATGACTCAGGCAGATCCACCAGCAAGCTCTAGCCAGGTAAGGAGAAGCAGGAGAGAGAGAAGTACCCTGAAAATGTAGAGACAATAGAGTATCAAGGAGGAGAGAGTGATCGGTGGGTGTCAAAGGCTACAGAGAGGGCAAGGACAACGAGGACTGAGAAAAAGGCTGTTGGATTTGGCCAGGGAGGTCATTGGTAACTTTGGAGTGTCAGTGGAAAGCCAGATTGTAAGGGAGTTAAGGAGAGTGAGAAGAAAACAGAGATACCTATTTAGATGGCCTTCTGCTACGAAGGGCAGAAGAAATGTCAGATGACAGCAGGGATAGAAGGATCAAATGAGGGCTTTTTTTCAGGATGGAGGCTATATGAGCATGTTTATAAGGAATAGGAAATGAGCCAACAAGGAGGGAGAGATGGAAAATAAGAGTAGGGGTGAAGGAGAGGAGGAGGAGGAAAGGAGAGAGGATGGAATGGGATCATTTGAACAAGCAGAGGGGTTAGCCTTGATAAGGCCACTTTATCATGTGAAACAGGTGAAGGCTTATGAGTAATGTGAACGAGGGAAAGAGAAGAAGCAGCTCACAGTGCATGGCCTCGTTTTTTTTCCGTAAAATATGAGGCAGGGTTTTCAGCTAAGATGTGGGGAGAGGAGAGCCATGGGAAGTTTGAGAAGGAATGAATAGGTCTGGAAGAGCCACTGTGAACAATGGGATAATGAGTTGATCAGGCAGGTATAGAAGGGTTGCTTAGCAGTAGTAAGGGCCCGTTCGAGGCTGTATAACAAATGTTTGTATGTAGTAGACACAGAAGGGTTGCATGATTTTTTCCGGTTTTGTTCAGCAGTGCCAGTATAGGAGAGAAGGTGGCAAATCAGCAAATGGTGGGAGGATGTCATCAGGTGAGATGAGAGGGTTCGGAATTCAACAGAGTAGGACAGCGTAGAACTGTATTGGCTCTGGGTAAAAAAGAGGAGAGACTGGCTAATGCATGGGTGCTGGCCTGGGGATCGAGGGGTCGAGGGACTGCAGATCATGATACAGACCAAAAGCAGAACCTGTAAGGGAAGGCTGAGGTGAAAAGCCAAGAAATTATAGGCAGATAAAAGGATTTTGGAACTCTTGAACATGGAGGTGATACATGTGTGGGTGACAGAAACATCCAAAGTCTGACCGTCTCTGTGTGTAGCAAAGGTGGGGTGGGAGTAGCTTAAGGGAAGTGAGCAGCTAGGGTATATGAAGGAGAATCAGTATATAAGCTGAGGGCAAGAGTTGGGTGGGGGGGATGAGAAAAATTGTGAGCCACACAGGGAACTCGTTGAGAAATGAAAAGGAGCAAGCTGCAGTCGGTAGACAACACCTACCAGGATTCTGATTAGGTTACTGGTAGATAGGAATAGCATGAATCTCAAAAGGAGAGAGGTTAGTGAGTCAGGGGGAAAACCGGAAAGTCGAAATGGGAAGCAAAAATCATTCTAATTAAGAGCCAAGGGGAATGAGTGGTCTTATTAGCTCACTGAACTTAATCCCAACCCAATGACTGTTTTAGGAAATTTTGCTGCCTGCTTCAGTTTTATAACCAATAAAATTACTCATTGAAACATAGCTTTTTGCACTCAAAGGCAATGGATTGTCAAATCCCAGCATGTAAAAACAATGGAAATCAATAAGTGAGCTCTTTAAAATCTACACACTTGGCACTTTATCATGGCTTTATATTAATATCTATAAGGAAATCTAGTTAAAATACTCTGGTAGTAAGTAATAATTCCTTTCCAATTTTTAAAGTTTTAAAATGTAATTTTAAAGTAGATAGAAAACTGGCAAGAAAATACAACTGTGGTGCACAAGCCTTCAGGCTCTTAAATCTGGAGGTTTTACATCAAACTACATTTACAAATTGTGGCCAGAATGCGTCTTGGAGGATAGAAATTGCAGGCACTCAGAGGAATAAGTGAGGTCAGACATTTTTCTTACCCATGTTGTCAACCCCTCGAGGAATGATCACATCAGCATACTTCTTAGTCTGTAAGACAAAATAACAGTATAACAGTTCTCTTAAGCAGATTTTTCTAGGATGATTGCAATTTTCAGTGGAATTCACCCTACTTTGAACTTTTGATGCTGGGTGGGGGCACACAGTGGGAGGGATTGGAGATGTGGCTCTCAGTGGCCTCAGGAATGGATAGGGTGTTTCAGGTGAGTTTTCCATCACTCTTCCAGACAAAATGAGTCAAGTTGAACAGGTATAGGAAGCCAAGAGAAACATCCAGTGACTTTCTATCATTTTCATTGCCCATGATGTTTCTTGTGAAAAATAACCTGTACGGCCCATCATTTGGTACTACAGACCCAACTTCCAGCAAAACTGAACCAAGTAGGATAGAAAGACTCCAGATTCACCTCCTAGCAATCCATGACATTCTTCCACTCTGATTCAACTTCTGACCCTACAAGTAGCTGGGAAGCAAATGTAAATAAATTCTCATGTGTGGATGCAGAAAAGTGAGCTTCACTACTAGACTAAGTCTCATGGCATTGTGAGCAACACATGGTATGACAGCTGCTTTTTGCTCATATAACCTGACTATTCCTGGTCCATTGGATCTTTAATATGAATGAGCTGACTTATTAAATGTTTATGCATTTAGGAAAGTCTGGAACTGCCAGGTTATTGATGCTAAATAAGTTTCTGGAAACGGAGGATCTAAGCAGAGGATTACATGGGGACTATACATTTTTAAGGCTCTGCAACCGTGGGCAAGTCCACTTAACCTCTTAGTGCCTGCCCTCAAGAAATTCTTTTAACACTTATTTATAGAATTCATGACCATAATTCATTCCTTCACTGATGAAATCAGACATCTGGAGAAAAAACCTTTTTCCAACATAAATCCATATTCTCAGTGTTTCTAAATTACTAAGAAGTGCTAGCAGTCATGTTAATTTTGAAATTTAAAAGTTTACTAAGAAGCTAATCCCTTAAATATCCAAAGTAGTTGGGCACCTCAGAGGCTTAGCCACAATCGGTGGAGAAAGAGAGGAATTATTTAGGGGAATTGATAGAAGGTCAACTAAACTCTTCTCTCCAAAAAAATGCCTCCTTACATATAAAGAATATATAAATCCTTCCCTGCACACAAATTCCTCCATATGTAAATTATACATAAATCCTTCCATATAAATCCCTACATAAATCCTTCCTTACATGTAAATTACATGCAAATCTTTGTTTTAAACTAGATTTCATCTAAGACTAAACATCCTAGTGAACCTGTATAACACACTGGATAATCCCCTTTTGAAGGGTATTACTGAATCTATGATATAAAGTCATTTTAAAAAACTCTTAAATTCAAAGGTGGTACCGGTAGGCAGAATTCCTCAAAGGCAGGTTTGACAAAGGTTGTGTACTGTGTTAGGATCTGCTCCAAGTCCCTCCCACGATTCATATCTCGGAGAACTGAAATAGTAACAATTCCATTCCTTAGACCCAACATACGTGTAATTGTCTAAGGTTAGAGTTCAAGAACTCCTGCATCCCCCTTACCTCTACGAGAGAGCCTCACATCTGAGTCGGTGTCAACAAAGAGGCGAAGGTGAAACATGTCCCGGATCTCTTGACTATAGAATACCAAAATGCCCTCAAACAGAACCACATCCGCAGGGTAAACCACAGTTGTCTCCAGTAACCTGCGAGGCAGAGGCGAGGAAATGGGACACTGCAGGAGAGAGAGGGTCACCGGGGCAGTCTGCACAACCAGCTTCGGTCCTGGGGGCACTGAATCCTTGGAAGGGGCAGATCACGAAGAATCCACAGAAACCGACTGGGGGCAGGGCCTGCTGCAGGGAAGTCCTTGCTGTAAGCACCTGAGAGGAAGACCTAACGGGCTTGAAGTGCACAGCCCTTCCTCTGCCCTCCCAGAAACCATCTGCTTACCTTGAATGGGTCACAAAATCATAGGTCGGGACCTCAACGGTTTTGCCCTCCACAATGTGTTTCAGGGTCATGTGCATCAAATCATTATCAAAAGCATCTGCAGAGATGGAACAAAAGGCAAGACGATCCCAAGCTATTCTTTTATAGGTGCTGTAAATGTAGATTCTGTTGCCATAGGTATGGCCTATAGCTAGCTGGTGGCCATTAAAAAAATCCACAGTGGTACTTATAGAACATCAGACACTGTATAGGGTGAAGGAAATATAATTAACCTCTAGCAGGTGTACAGCCTTTTGAAATTCGGGAGATCACAAGATGAACATGTTTGTAAAGATCTGGCAATAATTGGTATTTACTATTATCTCCACCAGAAAGTTGGTTCTAGCCAACAAAAAAAAAAATTACATATTAAGGGCCCACTAAGTGCAAGGCAGTGATTTGGCATTCTCAAAGTTCTTTGTAGCAGGCAAGCAAGGACCGGGCTCTGTGTTTCTAGGACAGTCACTTGAAGGATAAGTTTACTAGGGCAATGTTTCTTTTTCTAGAGGAAGACAGGGCCACCATTGAAGTTAAGAGCAGACCAAGCATGACTGATCATCGGGCCTCTATTTACTGGCTTCTAGGTTCCCCCTCAGGAGCTGGGAATCTCTTGGGTCCTCAGTGGCTACTACTGACACATCAACTCCTGCTGCTGCCTTTAGATTGGCTACTAGGAGTCTCTGAGACCCCTACTGTTAGGGCTAATGAGGGAATGAAAGGGAAGTTGTAAAGAATTAATTTTTGTGCAATGGGTCTTTGGAAACATCCTGAGGGAGAAAAATCCACTTGACAGAGGCAGTGCCGGGATCCTGCCCGTTTGTCTGCTGAAGGCCGAGAAGCTGGTGTCCTCATGGAACAAGCCTTTCTGATTGGCTTCAGTTAAGAATCCACCCTCCGGCAGGGACAGCTCTGAGAAAGGCCTCAGCCTAACTCGGCACAGCCCACTTTGTCGTGGGAGTAGAGGCTTAACTCCACCTCGGTCTCCCCAGGGAGAACCCTGACCAAAGCAAAGAGAAAGAAATGGGGAAGGGGGCGGAGGTGGGAGAGGAAGAGGGGAAGGAGAGGTGGGGGGAGAGAGGGAGGGAGAAAGTGGAACGGTGGAACAATCCCTGGGGTGGATTCAGAGACCCTGGTTCTGCCTCTTACTAGCCATAGTCAAGCTCGGAGCCCCAGAGTCCTCAGCTGTCGAATAGGGGTGGTACTGGCAGCGCCTACCTAACGGGCTGCTAGTAAGGAGGTGCTCCGTAAATGAAAACCTCAGTGTCGCGGTTTCTCTGCCACCCGCCCCTTCTCTCCCGTCCCGTTCCCGGATCTACCTGGGTGGTCAAAGTTGTACTGGCCCTTCAGTGCTTTGGCCTTCTGCTCGGCGGTCAGGACCTTGTAGAACCTGTCCTGGCTCAGGATGACCAGCTTGCGCTGGCGGTGGTCCACTTCGTGCTGGCCCAGCAGCTCCATGATCTTCTCACACACTGTGGACTGGGGGAAAGCCGGGAGGACCCCCGCCTCGAGCCCCTCAGAATAGGCCCCCACGGAGCCCAAGTCCCGACTGGCTACAGGTGGGGGGGAAAGGGAGACCCGCAGAGCCCCGCCTTCCTGCCGGGGCCCTGGGAGACGGCTCGGGCAGCCCCCGCCGGGCCCAGCCGCTGCCCCCGCTGTCCGGCCCACGGACTCGCCCGCCCCCGGGCCGGGCCCCCAGGTCAGCCCGCGGGTCGTGCCCGCGCCCCGCGGGCCCTGGACGGGCTCCGCCGCGGGCGCGGGACGGGCTCCTCGCCTCCCGAGGGGGGCTGCCTCCTCCCCGCTAAGGCGAGACCCCGCTCCTGGTTCTTACCTTCCCACTGGCCGTGCCGCCGCTCACCCCGATGAGGAAGGGCCGCTGGTGGGGGCGCTCGGGCTCCGCCGCGGCCACCCCGCCGCCGCCGCTAGCCGAGGCCATGGCCAGTTGGGCTTTCCTGCATCGGCTTCCCCCCCGCCCCCAGCTCTAGCTGGCCCGACCGCCCCCAGAGGTCAGAGGCAGCCCTGGAAACTACGACTCCCAGCGGACACCACGCGCAGGTTCTAGTTGCTAACGGGTCCCCACGACGCCGCGGAGCGACGCGGGAGTTGTAGTCGGCTACGGCCAGAGGGGAGCGCGCATGCTCGCGACGGTTAAATGTCCCTTCAGCTAGCCGTCAGCCCTTCTGGGGCGGACGGGGCGATTTCAGAGTTACCGCTACTCCTTCCCTGACCGAAGGCGGCCTATTCACCCCGCCACTCGCTTCTCCTAGACCTTGGCGTTAAGGAAGCGCAGCCCTTCCCTCTCCCTCCCCCCGCCCCCCTTCCCCTAGGCCTCTCTACCCAGACGCCCGTTCTGCCGCACCGTTGCTAAGAAACGTAGCATCGGGGAGATGGCGGTACGGTTCGCTCCGGGATGCCGCGCCAGCGTGCGTCAACGTAACCGCTCCCCGGTGTGCGCCCCCTGGGCACGCCGAGGCCAACCTCGCCCCGGCCGGCCCAGGCCCCGGCCGGCGCTCCGCGGTAGACAGCCGCCTTCAGCGAGCGGGACCGCTGAACAGGAAAGAGCGCGCCGAGCCGAGTCCGGACGAGCCGCGTGCAGGGCCTCAGGGCCGGCCCGGGCAGTGACTTCCTCCAGGGCTCTGGTCCCTGTCGCGTACTCACCGGATGGGCGACGCCAGTGATTCCGGAGGCCCCTCGGCTGCAGGCCTCCCACCTGCCCGGCCCGGCGGCTTCCCCCGGGCCCAAGAGGCGGTGCGGGGCCCTCGCTAGGACCCAGACATTTACGGCTGTGTGACCCTGGGCAAGTCACTCCTCTCTGACTCAGCTTCTTCATCCGCAAAGTGAGCCGGAGAAGGAAATGGCAAACCGCTCCAGTGTCTTTGCCAAGAAAACCCCAGTGGGGGTCTGAAAAAGATACATCTGAACACACAGTAGTAACAGTAGTAGTGCTTTCATGGATAAAGAGGTGGGCTTTTGCTGTTTGGAAAGCTTGGGGTCCATAAGTAGGCTTCGCAATTTCCCAAAGGCAATTCCACCTGCTTTCCTCTTCCCCTCCAGCTGTAAGCCTAGCTCACGGTCCAGCTTCCTTAGCTGTCCCAGATACACAGACTGTTGGACGAGCTCCCTGGGAGTATCCAGATACTCCTTGGAACCCCCACAGTGGACATTCTTCATCCTTCCCGTGTGGGTGGAAAGGCCAGGCTCCTTTGGGTGATTAAGGGTCTCTTCTAGGAAGCTCTGTGATGTCTTGGAGTTTGATTCAGTCAATATAATGCCATTCAGCCAGGGGCATCATGTTCTCTGGGAATCCCGCCTTGATGGGAGCTCTTCACTGGATCTCCTCCACAGTGGTGAATACTTCTGGCAGGTATACAACTCCTTGTTTTATGCCTCACCAAGCGTTTGTTACTGGTTTAAACTCTACACCAATAATTCTCTCTACAAGGTGGAGTGACCAATGAAACCACAGGCCTTAAACAAAGAAAAAGGGGGGAGGGGATAAGGAGACGAGATAAAATGGGATTGGGGCAAAGGTACAGTGCTTCACTTGAAATTAGTAAATGTCCCTTAAGTGCTAGGAAAAATGTCAAAAATAGACAAAATACTTTAGAAGAAATGTGTGGTTCATACAACCTAGAACTGGAAGAGACCATAAAGATCATCTTGTTCATTCACCTCCCTTTACAGATGAAAGAACTGGGGCCCCGAGTGAGGTAGGAATAACAATAGCTCGAATTTTAAGGGCACAACCCATTTTACATGTTAACTCATTCGATCCTCACACAACCCTATGAGGTAACTAATATTATTATCCCCACTTCACAGATGAGAAAACTGAGGCCCAGGGAGGTTATTGGCTAGCCTAGGATCACACAACTAGGGAGTTATCTTGAGGCAGAATTGGCATTAATTTCTTCGTAACTCCAAGTCCATTATTCTGTCTATTATGTAACCCACTTGCCCAAGACTACATGGATAGCAAGTATCAAAGTCAGGTATACATCCAGGGCTTGTTCTATGGAACTTGCATTGCCAGAGCTAGCTTAGTGTTTGGGAGGCCCCAAAGAAAGGTTTGGGAGAGAGGAGGTATTAGACTGACTACCAAACTGAAGGTCTACAGAGCCCATGTGCTGACCTTATTGTTACATGCCTGTGAAACATGGACAGTCTACTATCGCCATGCCAGGAAACTGAATTGCTTCCATTTGAACTGTCTTAGGAGGATCACTTGGCATGATAAGGTACCAGACACTGAAGTCCTTGCTCATGCTGAACTGCCAAGTATTCAAACTAAGCTTCAGAGAGCCCAACTCTGATGGACTGACCACGTTGTTCAAATGCAAAATGTACACTTACCAAAAAGACTATTTTATGGAGAACTTGCATGGGGCAGGCAATCACATGGTGGTCAGACAAAACAATACAAGGACACTCTCAAGGTCTCCAGAACTTTGGATTTGTCTGTGCAACATGGGAGACACTGGCACAGGACTGCTCAGCATGGCGTGCCCACATTAGAAAGGGTGCTGTGCTCTGTGAGCAAAGCAGAATTGAAACAGCACAAAGTAAATGCAGGATGTGCAAATTTGGGATATCTACCCCAAATATTCAAATAGACTATCTGTGCCCAACCTGTGGTAGAGCATTCCAAGTTCGTATTGGTCTGATCAGCCATAGTTGGACACATTGAAATTTCACTTTACAATGGTGATGTCATTTTGGTTCTCTTTGAAGATGAAGGACAACAACCATAGTTTTAAAGCTGTTAAGGACCTCAGAGGCCACCCAATCCAACCTCATCATGTTATAGATAAAGACACTGAGGCCCAGTCACTTGTCTTTGGTCATGTATGTAGTAAACCTAAATTTCTAATCATATTTCTGTAATGCTTTTAAGAAGCACTTTCCTTACCACAGCCCTATGGGAATAATCATTGTTACTACCCTCATTTTATAGATGAGAAAACTGAGGCTGAGAGAGGTTGTAACTTGTTTGAGGTCAAAAGAAGGACCCCCTCACCTTTCCCCAGGACTTTTCTCCTCTTATGTTCCCTGCTTCCCTCTAGCATTATCTCTGTCCTCCCCATTGCTTTGATGTACCACTGAATACTAGGCAGTTTTATTTTTAAAAATCAGTTCATTTCAGTAAACATTTAGGAAACTCCAAATATATACCTAACATTGATTGAACTCCAACAAGACGTCCAACGTTATTGAGCACCAACTGTATATCTAGCATTTGCATGGCAAGCCTAATTACCCTCTGTCATGATCCCCAGTGAGCTGCTGATCCCCACTCTGAGTTCTTCCCCAGTTTCCCAGAAGACCTGAGCAAAGGGTGATTGAGACCTCAGAAGGACTTGCTCTTTCTTGGGCTCCACCAGCCAGGAAAAGGCACCGTGATAATCTGTCACCTTGGGACCCTCCAGAGTATCTATTGAGTGTGACTTAGCTGGTAGGGCTATTTGAGGATCGAAGGTTAGAAGCCTTGCTTCCCCAACCCTGGGCCCCAGAGGAGGGAGGTGTCATGCTCTGACCAGTTCCCATCAGGCAGGGCCCATCAGCTTTGCCAGGTACTGCTGTCCCTCGGAGTGGGGTCCTTGGGCACCGAAAAAACTGGTACAGAGGGACCCGGAATGAGAGCTCCTTGTTGACACAGCCGGCTGCAAACAAGCCTGTCAATTATTAACGGACCCAAAGTCAGGCAACAGGAAACTGGATCCCAGCAAGGAAAGAGGAGCCCCAGGGCGGGACAGTCACTGCTCAGAGGACTGGGCAGGAACAGGCTCCAGACGCTGGACACTGGGCAGTGAGCGGAGACAAGGAGCACCTGCGGTCTGGACAGCCCAGCTCTCTGCTCACCCTCCATGGAGCCAGGTAAAAGAGAGAAGAAGAGGTTCCCCCAGGGGCCTGGGGAAGACAGGGTTCGCAGAATAGACAGAGGTTCTCACCCAGGTACTGTGATCACCCCCTGCTCCCTCTTGCCTCCTCTTTGTCCCCCGTCTACAGCCCACAGAAATGGGCCAGAAGTTGCTGGGCTTCTAGGACTTCAGAGAAGCAGAGCACTATCAGGAGGAGGAGGGAGTGGGGAGGAAAGAGTGAAGGAGGATCAGGAGGAGGAGAAGGGAAGCAGCTTGTGGCTCCAGAGAGACTTGTGGGCAGGTCTTCATTTGATCACTTCTGAGGGGAAGAGAGGAGTCGCCTTCATTCCAGATCAGATTCCAAGGCCCCCAGGAGGCTCTGATTGTTTGCCATCAGTCAATCAATCAAGCTAACAATCTATGTTTGCACAGAAAGGAAGAGTATTTACTGGGGCCATAGGGTAGAGGGAGGAAAGGAGAGAAGAATTTGGACTGGTGCACCTTGGGATCTCCAAGAAATATGATATAATCATAGACTTCAAACTGAGGTCCTGAGGATAACCATGCTCATATGTGTCCGAGACAGGATCTGAACCCAGTTCTTTCTCATCCCAAGCCCAGCAAGCTTTGCACAGCCTCTCTCTAGGATGGAAGAGGTCTTGGGGATTCAGTCTGAGATCAACCAGTTCCAGGAGTTAGTGACAGCGAGAAGAATAATTATGTTGGAGGGAAGGGGTGAGGGGACGGGGTTGACTCCTGTGGTAATAGACCATCCAGGCCCAATCCTAATCTTACCCTTCACCCTTGGACTAAATTAGTGGTTACCCCAGCAACTTAATTCCCATTATAAGAGAGGACCCTTTGTCTCCCATGGGGTCAGAGATGGGGGCAGGGTGGACAAGGTGAGGTACCCTCCATTCCTCCAGATCCTCTGGAGGTGTGCATGGGTCACGGAGCAGAGTAGAATTCAGCAAGTGGCCACAGCTGTCCCCTCCCCGTCCCAGTCACTGTGTCCAGACTGTGCCTAGAGAAAAGGAGCTGGGCACGGCGACTGCAAGAGAAGGACAGTATTCGTTCAATTTCATAGCCTCTTAGAACCTCACAGAGTACACTGCACATAGTAGGCATTCCACAAATGCCTCAGAATAGAAGAAATATGAAAAGCAAAGGCTGAGAGAGAAACAGGCAGAGAAATGGAGAGGCTAGAAAGAGCACAGAAGGAGGGAGAGAGTGGGGCCAAGGTGGGAACTGGAGAAAGAGAGATGATGGGGAGAGAGGAATTACAAAAAGCTTGGTGGCCCTTCCCTCCCCAGCTCCACTAGCTGTCCCTGCTCCAAAGGGGCAGGGGGCCTCTCTAGAGCTCTGGGTTCACTTTGCTGTTGAGAGAAGCCCAGTCTGGTCAGCAGCCCTGACGTAAAGACGGGAGCTCACTGGGAGCTGGCCAAAGGGGTGGGCCAGGGACAGCAGAGAGACCTTTAGTTGCCGCCCCTTGGGGGTCCCCTGACAGAAGCCTCTGGTAGCTAAGGTTCCAGCTGACCATTCATGGTCTGAATGTCTCCACTGGACACTGATGTTTTCTCAGGGGGCTGGTCGCAGCCCAAGCCTTGGAGCCTTGTTGGCCCCTGATGTGAGATCAGGTGAGTCTGGGGCTCTCTTGAGAGAAACCTGAGGCCCCAAAAGCTTTCCAAAGATATCCCCTATCACCCTGGGCTTGGACATTTATTTACTTTCCCTCATCTTATCGGCACCTGATCAGGCCTGGTATTTGCCTGGGTGAGGCCCAGGCAGAAGCTGCGGTTTATGTTATGATAGCTGGGGTTTGGGGTAGAGTGGGACCAGCTAGCATGAAAGGGGGAGACTGCTGAGCTCCATGATGATGGGATGGTAGGGCTGGGAGTGGAGCCCCTCTTGGAGGACCAGGGGCCAAGCTGGGCCAAAGGAATTGCCCTGCTGAGGTCAGTGAATCAACAACAAACCTTCATTAATCAATCTGTAAGCACTTAATAAGAGCACTTGTCATATCATATGCCACACTGTGAGGCCTGGTTAGTCTCGCTTGGCAGGGCCAGGCACTAGGCCAGGCACAGGGCACACTGCGGGTGCTTCTCTTTAGGAGCTCACAGCCTAAGGCTGGTTTGGGGGGTGGGAGGTTGGGAGGGGACAACATGAAGACAGCTATTATACAAATAAACTGTATATGGGGTAAAATGGAAATAATAAATTGGAAATAACAAGAGCATTAATGAGCTTGGATTAATGAGAGGGTTAATGAGATTGGAAAGGCTTTCTATAGAGGAGGGGGTTTAGCTGTGACTCGTAGGAAGCCAGGAAGCGATGAGGAGGGAGAGCATTCCAGGCTTAGGGGATGGCCAGAGAGGAAGCCAGGAGTCAGGAGGTGGAGGTACAATGGGGAGGCCTGTGTTACCTGATCTGAGGATACATTGGGGTGCAGAGTGGAGGCTGACCACACAGAAGGGAAGGGAGTAGGTTTTAAGGGCCTTGAATGCCAAACAAATGATTATGTATTTGATCTTGGAAAAAATAGGGAGTACTGGAATATAAGAATGGGGGAGGAGGGGAGCAAAGGGAAGAACCATCTGTCAGGCAATCGACAAGTATTTTTTAAAGCATCTACCTACTATGTGCCGGGCGCTGTGCTGAGTGCCAAGGATATAAAGAAATATATAACATAAAAATATACTTAAAATAATGTCAAAAATGTAATGGAGACAAAAGCCAACCTGTGTAGAAACAAGCTGTATACAGGGTAAATAAACAAATGGGCGGCCCTCCACTTCAAGAAGGTCACTTTGGCAGCTTGGCTGCTGATGAATAGGAATATTGTTGCAGTGACAGTGCAAGGATTGCTGCCAGATCTGTGTTCTGATTCCTGCCCTGTGCCTTACTGCCTAGGTGACTCGTGGTCACTTTCACTCTCTCAGGTTCCAGTTTCCTCATCTATAGAATGAAGAAGGGCCAGCAGCTATGGACTCTCTAGGTTCTAAGTTCTCCTCCAGCTCTGACACCCTGTTCTCTGATTCTGGGAGCTGGGATATGTATCCAAGTGGCAAACGCGAGAGAAAGGAGGCAGAGCACAACAGCAGCTTCTCCAAGGCCCAGGCCCTTTCTTTCCAAGTTCTGCTCCAAAAAGTTGGGGCAGGAGAACTTGTAAGAGGACTCAGATGTGTGATGTGGGTCTCATATGACTATCATTCCTTTAAAGGTCCAGAAACCAGAGGCAGCAGCACCATTCCTTCCTCAGAAACACCGCCCAGCCATGAACTCTTGGACAACACAGGGGATACTGCGGACACTGCAGCAGAACCGGAGGAGGCGGGCAGTGCCTGCAGGGCTAATGAGGAGAGTGGAGAAACAGCCCCAGGACCACCACCACTGCCCAACCTGGCATCCTGGAATGATGGCACAGCCTCATCCTACCTGAGTCCTCCACAGCCCAAGCCTGCTGAGGAGAATGGGCAGATACCCAAGTGTGCCACAGGCATTGGCTTTGTGGGAGAGCCCCCACCCTATACCCCGCCAGATCCCAAGGCTGTCCACATGCTCTACCCTCCATTTCCAGCTAGCTTCTCTGGGCAAATGCCTATTCTGTACCAGCCAGGGCCTTCACCACAGCCTCTCTTCCCGCCAGCGCCATCAGCCACACCTTTGTATCCATCAGGACCCTCTCCAACACCCCTCTACCCACCGGCGTCTTCATCCTCATCGCTGTACCCATCACCAAACTTGTCTTCTGGAGCTTTCCCCTATACCATTGTATGTGGCATGAGCTCTATCCTCATCTCTCCTTCCTAGCCCACATGGGGTCCTAGATGGGGAGGCAACTTAGATGACTAGCCTAAATTGGATTAGCCCCTCCCTGCTTCCAAACAGAGGGATCAGTTTGAGAGTGGCACCTCTTTCCACAGGTCCCCACTTGGGGTGGTGGTTAGGGGAACCTTAGTCTATGAACCATTTTTCAGGGTGGGCAGAAAACCCAAAAGACCGAGCCCCTGGACACTTTCCACTATGGCCTCCTGTCATTGGGCCTAGTGTGTCCTACCTTAGAAGGGGATGCCAATCCCTTCATTTTACAGATAAGGAAAATGAGGCATAGAGAAGTTACTTACCCAAGTCACAGTAAGTGCCAGGGTCAGGGACTGAAATCCCATCCTTCTAGCTCTGAGGGAAGGGAAGCATTTATATAGTGCTTATTATGTTAAGCACTTTTAAAAAACATGTATTATCTCATTTGATCTAAAAATTCATTGTTCTTTCCCTGTTATCATGTTGGATGGGGTTACCCTGTTGGTTGGATGGGGAGGGTACTGGGTGTTCTTTTGTGGGGGACAGTGCTACACTGGCTGCCTCAGGAGGCCTGGAGTTTGGTCCTCCTACCACTTACTAACTCCGTGACCCTGGGCAAGTCATTTAACTGCTTGGCCTCAATTTGCCTCATCTTTAAAATGGAGATCATAAGACTTGACCTGCACTGAGGCTGGGGACAGAGTAATGGCTCTGCCTTAGTCCTCGCCTCTCCCTTCTTCAGGGCCCCTTTCACTCTCTGCAGCCCCCTCCTCAACCTCTATTCTCCTTTGCAGTATAATGGCCCCATGAACAACATGTCGGCTGCCATGGACCGGAGGCCCCTGCCCAAGGACTACATGGTGGAGTCTGTGTTGGTGACCCTCTTTTGCTGCTTGATCACTGGGGTCATCGCCATTGTCTACTCTCATGAGGTAGGGAGGCCCGGTGCCAGGTCGGTGCCATGTTGGGGCTGCAGAGGGAGGGTACTGGGGACTGGATTGTGCCAAGAGCCCTTTTAGACTTTACTGCCTAGGATTGCTTTCTCTTGGAAAGAGCTAGCCCCCAGCCCTGTGGCTCTCCAGGGCTCCCCAAGGAGGGGAGGAAAGCTTGGCATTCTTGGAACAATCGCCCTACTCACCTCTGGCCTTATTTCTCCCTCTGTGCCCCAGACCCGAGCAGCCCTGAGCCGCGGAGACCTGGCCCAGGCAGAACAGGCCTCCAAGAAAGCCCGCTCCCTGGTGCTCTTCAGTCTGCTCTTTGGGGTCTTCGTGTCCACCAGCTGGGTCATCTATGTCATAGTGGCCCTCTACATTCCCTGAGGGATCTTTTCTGGGCCTTCTCCTCTTGATGCCCAGAGCAATGCCTGGCTGCTGTTGCCTAGGACACAGAAGGGGAAAGCACCCACCAGATCCAAGCTGCTCTCCTTCTGTGAACTCTTCCCTTCTCAGCTGCCTGCCTGCTGTAACTCTGCCCCTGCAGCAGGAGTCTGGGAGGCCAGCCTTTCTACTGGAACTCACTGGGCACCATCATGCCATATCCTCTGGCCCAGATTCCCATCTGAGATGTCGGGGGCATTGGCACGGGTCCTCCATGAGCCGTGAGGGAGCTCCCCACCCAGGGCCAATCGCTGCTTTTCTATTAGCTTTCCCAACTCTGAAGATGAGAGAGAGAGGGAGAGACAGAGAGAGAGAGAGAGAGAGAGAGAGAGAGAGAGAGAGAGAGAGAGAGAGAGAGAGAGAGAGAAGAAGAAGAAGAAGAAGAAGAAGATGGAGGAGGAGGAGAAGGAGGAGAAGAAGAAGCAGAGAGAAGGGTGGGGAGAGTCTTTGGGCAACTTGTTTACCCTTTTCTGGGCCTCAGTTTCCTTCCCTGTAAAATAAGGAGTTGGTCCCTTAGGTTTTACATCCTATGACATCTCTCAGCATCGGCCCTGCAGCCCTTTAGTGTCCTTATTAGTAAAACCCAGCATCTACCAGGCAACCAGAGGACTAACCATTCCCCCACAGACTCTCCAAACCCAAGAAGCTGTCAGGAAAAGATACTAATTCCTCTCCAGTTCCTTCATCCCTGTTTCCCAGGAGAGCCCAGGGCAGAGCCAATCAGTATTTCTTATTTCCCCAGATGCATTGGAGAGATGAGCTCACCTGTGTCCCAGGGCTTTGGTTTTTTCCTCCTCTCCCCACTTTTTGACTGTCTGACCCAGAGCCATGGGTTTCACAATGACGCTCTCAAACCTTAACTTCCAGAAACCAGGTGAGAATGTTTGGTCAATAAATGAAAATCCTGAACAAAACACTGTGTGTGTGGTGTGTGTGTGTGGTGTGTGTTTGTGGTGTGTGTGTGTGTAGTATGTGTATGTGTGTGGTGTGTGTGTGGTATATATATATATATGTGGTATGTGTGTCTGGTATGTGTGGTATGTGTGTGTGTGTGTCCAAGTCTCTCTCTGCTTTGGGCATCATCCACCAGGTTTAGTAAGCTAGAAGTGTCAACCACGAAGTTTATAGGCAGCATGTTGCCTGTAACATTCCTGGGTGGGCCTGGTTCAAACCAGGTTAAAATGTAACTGGGAAATATTTAACAAAAAAAAATTAAAATACAATAAAACATAGACAGTGTTCCACTTTAAAACTAAGTCAAAATGTGGCCTACAAGGACCCTTATTGTGTAAATTAATGACCCCTGTTTCCACTGGAGGTTAACACCAACTGAGATAAGTAGTATTTGTCCTAACGTGCTGCCCTCCCGGATAGAGCAGTCCCTTCTGAGTCCCTGTTGTTTGACTCACTTAACCTCTGTCTGCCTTGGTTTCCTCAGCTGTAAAATGTAAGAGCCCCTACCTCCTAGGATTCCTGTGAGGAGTAGATGAGATAATATTTGTAAATTTTCTTGTAAACTCTAAAATACTCCAGAAGTGCTACTCAGGGGTCCTCGAGGTCCCATGTGGACCTCTAGATCCTCAGGGTGGAGGCTGCAGGCTCCCCACCCCCACTAGTGTTACTGTATAGGGGAAGAGTTAATGCTTATGTAGCATTTGAAAGTTCACAAAGCACTTCATAATTATCCCATTTGATCCTCTCAACAGCCCTGTGAGGTAGGTTCTGTTATTATCCCCATTTTACAGATGAGGAAACTGAGGCAGACAGAGGCAAAGTGACTTGCCCTGGTTCATACAATCAGGAAGGATCTGAGGCAGGGTTTGAATGCAGGTCTTCCTTACTCTAAGTCCAGTATTCTGTCCATCCAGCTGCCAGTCCTCAGGGAACTTATAGTTCAAAGGAGTAGTTTTTAACTGGGGATCTGTGATATTTAAAAAATACATTATTTTCATAACTTTCAATAGAGTAGATTTTCCTTTGTATTTTGTCTTGTGCATTTAAAAATACTATTCTGAGGAGGGGTGCCACAGGCTTCACTAGACTCACAGAGGGGTCCCATGTTCTTTGCAAACAAGATAAAGTCTGGTCTAGAGGCCCCACAATGAGTGCCTCCAGGTGGCCAGGTGAGACAAGCCTCTTGGAGAATGTGTGAGCCTCTGTTGCCACCTGGTGGTTGTAGGGACACATGACACTCATGTCTGGAAGCCAGATCTGGAGAAAATTAAGATGAAGTCTCTGGCCTCATCAACATGAATTTCTCTTTCCCACTTAATTAACTTTAATCGACACATCAATAATTTTTAGAGTATCTATTCCTAAGGTTGTGCAAGGCCTGTGGGTGAAAAAATAAAGTATAATTTAGTGCAAATCAACAGGAACTGACACATTCGATGTGATATGATAGAAAGAAGGCTGACTTTGTACTCAGGAGACTTGGTTGGTGTAGGTCATCGTTATTTTTACCGAGGGGCACACAAGGATGAAATACAGCTTAACTCTCACCTTCAACCAGACATGAAAAAGTCTCCTAAGGATGGGAACTGGACAGGTGATTTCATTTGTATAGATAACCCCCAGATGAGGGAACTACCACGGCCAAGTCATTTATCCTCCACAAACTTCAGTTTCCTCATCTGAAAATGAGGGTGTTGTGCTGGGTGCAGCGGCTCACACTGAATCCCTTGTGCTGGGGAGGCTGAGGTTGGTGGATTCCTTGAGGTCCAACATTCTGAGCTGCAGTAAGTCTGACTGACCCCGACAACTTCTTAGGGAATCTCCAGTTTACCCTGAAATAACCCAGGTATGGGTGGTTTTTCTTTACCACTCAGTCTGTTCATATTATATCACACCTCCCTCTGTGTACTCGGCAGGTAGTTTCACAGCTCAAGCCAATCTGGGGTGACTGTTACATATGTGATCTCATTAGATGCTTAAAATAACCCAATGAAGTTCAGAGAAATAAAGTGATTCCCCTATGGTTACATAGCTAGCAAGCGTCAGAAGCCAGATTCCAACCCACATCTCCCTTGAATCCCATGTCTCTTTCTCTCCCAGTGGATCATCAGGGGGTAAAGGAGATCTAAATTGACTGCTCCAGGATCATAGTCCCTGCCATCAAGGAACTTAAATCAGTTCGTAGCAGATAAGGCACACATGCAGAAAAATAGCTTTCCATTTCCCCCCCGCCCCCAATGCTGTGACATTTTCCTCTGTGAATATCCCAATTCTAGGACAGAGACAATAAGGAGAAACACTTATTTGGGGGCCTCTGGGCCAAAGGTAGGGGAGATCCTACTAGTTCTAGGGATGAGTCTATCCCATGCAGTTTCTCAGATTTGAGGAAGAGAGGCTGATTTTCCAGTGGGGGTGTCAGGGACCATTGTGATTAAAGGAAATCAATCTGTGCTCATTCATCCCCACAACTTTACTTCCTCCAATTTTTCTAACCCCATTACATACCTTGAGGGAAAGATATAGAGTTTTTGCTGTAAAGAACTCAGGTTTTATGGTAGGAAATTAAGGGATTTGATCAACTGTGTGGGTGCCCATTAAAGGTGATGAGTGTGGTATGTAGTTTCTGATTGGGGGCTATATGAATGTATGTATGTATGTATGTATATCTCAACTGTGACATTCCCAACTTATTTGAGTTCCTCACCAATTCAAAACCATTGTTACTGGGCCCCTCCTGAATCTCCTCACAATTAGCCAGAATTAAGCATGTGACATGGGAATATAATAGTCAGAATTTATAAATCACTTTAAGGTTTGCAAACTACTTTACACAAGTTATCTCATTTAGTTCTCACACCAATTCTGTGCAGCAGTTGCAATTATTATCCCCCTTTAAATATGAAGAAACCAAGTCACAATGTCATCAAGGTGTGATGAAGGATTTGAACTCATCTTTCTAACTCCAAGCTCAGTATTCTACCCACTGCACCATCTAGCTGCCTGCACATGATAGCCTTTGGATAGCCAAAGGGCACTCACTTAAAATAAAAATCAAGGCAAGCTGTCAAAGGTTAAATTAAATAGGTAGCATTAACCAGGAAATAACTGTCACCTCTCCCACATCCTTTGGGAGTGCTTGTTGATTCCTCATTAAATACTCAGTCTCCTCAGTCCAGTGGGAGGGGGACACATCTGCTTCACTCTCCTACTGGAACAAATACTAGCAATTGACTAGCCCAAGCCCCTTATCTGTACGATGAAGCAGCCAAGATACAGGAAGGTTACATGCTTCAATGACAATCACCCAGGGAGGTAGTAGCGGTCAGCATCTTAGGAGAGATGACAGTTGTACTATACACTATTCCAGTCCTACCACATCTGGAATGTTGGATTCCCTTCAGTCCTGGGTGCCTTGTTAGGTAGGACATTAACACGCTGGAGTGTATTCAGACGAGAGCAGCCAGGATGGTGAGAGGACTGGTCTATGGACTCTATATTGTGAGGAAAATGGATGCCTATGGATGTGTAACCTGGAGAAGAGACCGAGGCTGAATTCAGAGAAGAAGATGACTGAATTCAAGTATTTGAAGGTCAGATGGAAGTTAGTTTTGTTCTTGACCTCAGAGATTAGAACGAGGAGTGACGAGTGGAAAGAGATAGATTGTGAGTCTTGAGTGAGTCTAAGCAGTGTTTCTTACAAGCTTGCCAAGTATTTTGATTAGATTATAGGGCATGTTTAGGTGCCCCACGGGGGCATTTTACCATGTAGACTGTGGGCATGGTGACTGGCACCTTGCTAAGAGGACACACAGCTCCTAACTGAACATGCCTTCTGGAAAGTGGAGGTAATAGAACTTACTACCTAGGGTTGGTGTGAAGACCAATGTATAAAATACATTCTTATGTGTGTGTGCACTTGTTTCCCTATTAGACTATAAGCTCCTCAAGGGCAGGGATCTCCATCACCCAGAACAGTGCCTGGCATACAGCTAAGCACTTAATAAATCATTAAAGAGTGTTTGGTTTCCAGTGACTGCTGTCTGAGATTCAGGAGGATGGACTCCTTGCAAAGATGACCCCTCACCTTTGCTCACACTAGCACTGGTAGAACATCTCCTCCTCTTTTGGACTTCTTTTGCACTTTCCCTTGCTCAGAAGGCAGTCTAACATCTGGTGAAATGGACTTGGTTTGGGGGGGCAGTAAGTGGGGATAAATCTGTTCAATCACTCTCTTGTCCCAGGGCCCCACCCCCCAACTAGGAATGACTGACCTGTGGCTGAGGCATATGGGTGTTGTATTTGCTTGGAAGTGATCTGAAAGGAGAGATGAGGGTACATTTTCCCAGTACAAGAGGAAGCAAGTCAGAGGCAAGGATGAATTCCCCCAAGAAGGCTTTGGGACTACTAAACAAGTAATCCTTTCTCATTGGAACTGCTTGTCTGAGTAACTCATCGGCTTTCTCTCCACATAAGATGCTGCTCAGAAGAGGTGTGGCCATAAATCAATGACATCTTTAGTTTGGAGGAAAGAATTTCAGTCTAAATTTCCTAGAGGAAGGTAACCTCGGGTAAAATTTGGCATTGATGGAAAAGTCAAGGTTTTAATGGAAAATTTGATTTTATGATTGCCATTTAATCAGGAACTAGAACATGTACAGAAAGGCATGTAAGGCACTTAAGACTTGCCTCAAAAGATGTTCCTTAGCCAAAGTGAAACTATAATCATATTTGAAACCTGGTTATTGGAACTTGCCATTTTTAGATGCTATGGGACCATTAAGTGACTGTTCTTCTGAGTCTAACTCCACATGTGGGTAGCAAGAAAGGGGATCTGAGCCTCCAATCCATGATGCCAGTAAGCTGATGAGATGCAGGTATGAACTGCATAGGTGATCTCAAGGGAAGGGTGGTAGAGCGGCTGTTCAGCATGGGCTAAGGTGGGATTCTCCTGACTCAATTTCTCCACTGACACCTGGCAGACTTTAAGCCTGACTGAATGCAAGTGGATAATCTAATCCTGCCTGGAATTGACATGAAGTTGGGGAGATACTGTATCCCTGCGATGTCCTTACTACTGGTGGCAATTTCCTATCGTCAAAAGGTTTGTAAGCTTAATACCAGATCTATTCAATTATAGATTATAGGTAGGGGAACATCCGACGTTATCTAAAATTAAGCTATTAGGCATAGGACTTTAGACCAACAACAAGTTAGGGTACTTTAATTCTTAGTAATACTGTGGACACAATTAGGTCAAGAGCTTGTGAAGTTAGCCACATAAATATTATTTGTGTCTCAGTTAATATTTTTAAAAACATTTTCTCTTGTGGTCCATATTGTAAATGCTTTAAAAAGAAGTATCACCTGACCAAAAGTTTGAATTGTTTTATCTGTTATAAACTGTTAAAAATAAAAAAAAAAAGAAGTGTGGCCAGCTCTCTTTTCTTCAAGGAGTGTCTTCATCTGAAAATCCCCTTCTCTCTCTAGAAGCAGGTGACCTGATCCACATATACCTCACTTGCCAGGCTATCCACAGCCAGCCATGCCTTGCATGTCTGCCTTACTGGGCATAAAACCCCTAATTCCTCCTTCCTAGATATCCTTCCCACCCCTAAAAGGAGAAGCTGGTGGGGGCAGCCCGAGAGGTTTGTCAGTGGAATGGAAACCCTCCTCATTGGGGAGTCTTTCCTGTTCAGTTCCCCTCTTCATCTCAGAATGGAAGCCCAGAGGGGTAAAGAATAAGTTTGGGGTCCTGCTTCCTCCACCAATGAACAGCAATCAGAAGTAGGAGTGAACCTGAAACTCATCCCCTAGGCTACTAATATTTAAGGGAACAGACAGGCATTTTTCCATCCTTTCTTTCTATCCTTTGGGGAGAGCAGAGTGGTGGGTTCTGTTGCTTGTCCTCCAGCTTCCTCTCCAGTCAGTGAATAAAGTCTCCTCTGGAGAAGGGTGGGGGAGAAGAGGCTAGAGATGTATCTTCTGTTTCCCTTAGAACCACATAATTACACCCTCCGTGTTACATGAGGGGCCTTGCTACATAAGCACAGGTCAAATTGCTATCTCAGCAAACAAGCAAGGGTGACCTCATTAGTGACCACAAGAGAAAACCAGAGCCTGGGTATCTGGGGGCAATGGCCGTGAGAATCGGCCATCCCGCTTCTTTTCTCCAAGAACTTGACCTCCAGGGTTCCCTGAAGGCTAGTTGGGAGGGCCACAGCTTTCCCTCAAGACCTCAACCCTTCTTACCTTCAGAGGGTTTAGGATTCAATGTTCCTCAAGTCCCAGTCCTTCCTCCAAGGACCAACAGAAAACAGGGTGGAGAGGAGCACAAATCCTCACATCCCTAGTTGAAAATCCTACCCATGTTTCTGGCCAAATTGTGACCAGGAGTATGCAGTATCTGCTGGGGGAGGGGAAAGGGGTGATGACCACTCTGGGGAGCTCCATGGAGATCATTAGAGGGAGAACCAAGCTGAGCTCCTCCTCGTCACATAGCCCATTCTACACAATGGAGAAGAGAGGAAATCATCATCTGGGGGGTGGAGAGTTGGTGAGAAATACTGAATTAGAGATCATTTAGTTCAGCCTGCCCCACCTCTACCCCACAATTTTATAGATGAAGGAACAGAGGCTCAGAAAAGAGAAATGTTTTTCCTAAGGCCACAAAGAGAAGTAGCAGAGTATGAAAATGGACTTAGGACACAGATTGCCTTGTTCAGGAGTCAGTGTGATTTTTCATTATATCAGATGCCTCTTTGAACTTGGAAGGACAAAATTTTATTTCCAGATTTCCTATACCCAAAGCATTGTGTAAAAATGCTTAGCACAGTGCTTGGCTTAAGAAATGCTTTTTTTTCTCTTTCCCTTTCTTTCTTCCTTCCTCTTTCCTTTTTCCCTCTTCCTTCCAGATGGGTAAGTGCCTAGAATTGGTAGGATTCTGATTCCTCAGTTCACTTTTTGGCTTAGGTCACTTCAAAAACTCCAGTTTTATCAAGGAGTGGGATTGGCCTTTGGAGCTCTCTCAGCTCTAACCCTTTTCCAAACTCTGCTTCCTCTCCTCTCTCCTTCCCTACAACTTTACTTTGGGTCTTGATCTCTGAGTCAGGAGAAGTAGGTTTGGAGACTAGATCTAACACTCAGAAGCTAAGTGACCATGGGCAAGATATTTAAATTTCCTTTCTAGCCTCAGTTTCATCATCTATGAAATTATCTTTGAGGATGATCTCCAAGGATCTTCCAACTCTGGCTCTTAGGATTCCATGACAACCCTCTTACTGGGTCTCATTCTGTCCTTCTCCAGGTTAAACATCCCAGCTCCTTCTGTCAGATTGACAGACACACATATAGGATGGTCTCCATCTCCTCAGCATACTGGGATAAGGAAAGGGCTGACAGATTATGGTTATTTCCAGAGGAAATTTTCAATGTCCTCAGCCCTGAAATAATCCAGCCACATCACAGGGAGGTTAGGGCTCAGGCACTCCTTGTTTGTCTTAGCAGGGATCATTCCCTTGGTGGACTCCAGCCTCTTGGAAGCAATGAGGGAAGATGTAGGCTGGTGCTTCATTTTCAGATCCGTGCATACCTTGATGCTGCCTATCACATCTGCTCTCCAGAATGTTCCTCTCTTCAGATCCTCAGCTTGAGGTAGGCTTTGAAATCATTTTTTCCTGACTCCAAGCTCAGTTCTCTATCCATTCCTCTCCAGCGTCTTTGCTCAAGGTTTCAGAGAAAGGAAGAGCTCTCTGTGACCTTGTCTGGTCACTCCTGCTTCATCCTCACCCTTTGCTATGCAGATATAAGGGTTGGTGGGGGGACAACCAGGAAGCTAGACTAATTACCCAGTCTCCAAACTTTTTTTTTGCACTTTTCAAGGAATTCTCCCTTTTCCTCCTTGGTAAGTATGTGAGTAGTGGTGGATTTCTCAAAAGCATTAGTGGGTGCCCAAGTCTAGGTTAGATGCCTTGAAGGATAAACTTCAGGCTTAGAAAGTAATAAAACAGTAGTTAGTGTAGTACTGGGTGGAGGTGTGGTTGTTTTGGAAACAAACTATGTGACTGGTTATCTTGGAGAGGCCTGGCTGTGACCCATCTTTTCATCCTCTAATGATATATCCCTTGGGTGCCCACTGGCCTACAGGATAAAATCCAAGCAATCTGGCCTGCTATTTGCAGGCCCCACCTAGCTTTTCTAATATTAACTCCCATATGAAACCTCTCCTCCCATCAGTTTTACTACTCTCAATGGGGCCATGCATAACTTTATGCCTCCCCCTTCATTTTGTCCCACCTTCTCCAAGAAGGTCTGTGACCATTTTAGCCCACAGTGAGCTCCACCTTTATGAATGCTTGAGGTGGAGCAGCATGGCATAATGTATAGAGCTGGATGTGGCATCCTGGATTCAAATCCTGTCACAGACACCTATTATCTGTGGGTCCTTAGGAAAGTCACTTATCCCCTCCAGGTTTATTTTCTCATCTGTAAAACGGGATGAGGAACCCCCTTCTACTAATGCAGTCCAGCTCCTTCTCTGCAAAGAACATTGAGAAGCTACCCATCTTGAATCAGGCCTTCCTTGCTCTATCCAATACATCATGGGATGTATTGAAAAGCAAATGTCAAAATAAAGATATTCTAAGACAGCTAATAGTATGTCCACATCACTCCTCCTTTTGTATAAAAAAAGAACAAGGCATACTCAGTTTCTCTCCTATCTGATGACCGTCAAAAGGAGCAATGATGTCAAATAGACAGAAGACATGTCTCTAGCAGGACCCAATTGGCCCAGCAGGGTCTGGCTCTTGAAGGTTACTCATTAGAGTAAGCGTCTCATCAAATTGGTCTCCTGCATCTTGTCCGTTTGTCTCGCTCCTTTGGCACTGGGTCCCTACATGATAGAAGTGTTTGTACTTCCTCTGTGTCTCTCACAGCACAGGGCCTTGCAGGTGGGCTATGAACATGCTCATAATGAGAAAAGTTTATTCACAGATTCTGTCTTGAAGTGTCTGAAGGGAACCCATGCATTTTTGGTGTTGTACAATCATTCAGTTGTGTCTAATTCTTCATGACCCAGGATGGGGTTTCTCTTGGCAAAGATACTAGTTTGCCACTTCCTTCTCTGGTGAATTAAAGCAAACAGAGGTTAAGTGACTTGCCCAGGGTCATTCAGCTAGTGTCTGAGGCTGATTCCATCGAGTTACCTAATGGCTTTCCACCCATGTATGTAAACCATCTATTATCTACATTAGGTCTTCCTTTGCCCCATGACCAACAGGGCTTTCTGTTCATAAGGGGAAAGGAGGAACAGAGACTTGAATAGACTTGAATAGTTTACTTTTGGAGAGAGGAAGACACATTTTATGACTTCAGTCTGCTTTTTTATACAGCATTCTCAGACTCAGAATTTCCTACAATGTCACTGAAAAATGTGGATCCCCTCTGCTCGAAGCCTCCAGTAACAAGGAATTCCTCACTTTCCTAGGCAGCCCATTCCAAACATGGATTACTTAGTAGCAGGAGGTTTTTCTTTACATGGAGCTAAAATCTCTCCCTGTGACTTTTGGGGGTCAAAAATCAGTGTAACCTTGTCCTTCCCAGGCGGCTCTCCCCTGCCTGTCAGCAGGAGGGCTCACAAATGCACAGAGATGGAGGCTCTTCATGCACCTCCTACCCTTCCGTCACCAAGTCAACCCAAGACAGCAGAGCCACAGAACACAGGAGGCAAGCCCAGCCTGAGGGGTGTGTCTGATTGTCACTTTAATCTCGCACACATGACTGCATGCATTGTAAACATGATCTTTAGGCCAGGGGCTTTCATCGGTATTTATTTTTTTTTTTACATAAAAGTTACACTTTTGAAATGTCTGCAGGGAGATGTCACTACTGGGATGGGTTAGTAGGGAATATATAGTACAATGTAACATGGGGAGAGGGGAAGGGACTTCAAGGAGGGGAGGCTCTAGAAAGGAAAAGGCAGGAGACTAGTGGTTTCCAGCTCAAACATGGGCTCACCACTGGCCCCTGGGCTACCCTTGCTACCCTTCCCGGCACACGTTTGTGGCAGAAGAGACTCACCTTCCTGTATGGAAAGGCAATGAAGCCTGATCCCTTCTGCCCTTTGAGGCAGCGCTTCCCTCCTCCCACTCCCCTCTCCCCTGTAAGAAATGAAATATGTATGGCAGTCCCAGGTCTGTGGCACTGAGCTGGGGAATGGTAGAGGCTAGAAGGGGAATTCTAATGGTGGGATATAAGGAAAGCCCGAATTTTCACCAATAAATTAAAAAATACTGCACCTCACTCTATGAACTCATGCAATGGGCCACAGATCAGGGACACCTCAACAATGGGTCCCTTTCCACCTATGACAGCTCAGTTGAGCCATCTGGGCTCACCAAGGCACTCGGCTCAGACCACAAATGGCCTAGGCCAGGAGAGGAGCTGGAAGAGCAGGCAGGGCCAGAAGTATTCACCCTATGGCCGTATCTTAGGTGAAACCTTGCCAGCTCAAGTAGAGACACAAGTGCGAAAATGTACATCTACTTTTCTCTCCGTCTCTTCACCCTCCCCCCATGGGGGAGTGTTCAAAGAAAACAGGCCAGGATGAAGTGGTCCCTGCTCACATATAATAAGTATCTAGATTGAGAGGGTCAGGAAAAGGGATCCCCAACTCACTGCTGAGGAATTAAGGCCAGCAACAAGAACGAACCTGTAGCCGGAGTTGACTGTGGGGCAGGCACGGTATTTGGGGTTGATTTTTGAGGAAGAAACTCAAAAACTACACGCCAAAGTCAGCAGTCAGAGACTGACTCCTACAGGCCTATGCTGAAGCCCAGGGTCATCTTACATTCCCAAGACCCATGGCGGGATCTCCCCTGGTCCCCCAGCACCTGTTTGTTTCAGGGGTATACACACACATTCACTCTAACATTCAGTGGGCAACCCTTCCCCCCAAACTCAAGGGTCCAGAGGCAGATGTGTGGGAATAAAGCTAGAAAAAGACTGAAATGAAAGGACAACTTAGAAAAAGAGAAAGAAAACAGAACAAAAGGGGAAAAAAAACTCACACAAACAATACTGTTAATGAGCATCTAGACTACAATGCACACTTTAAATAATAAAGTGACTCTTTCAGAACCACGGCTCTAGGTCTGCCCCACATTTCACAGATTCCTTTTTTTCTCTCCTATTTACAGAAAAAAAAATATGACTTCTTGATAAAAGATGCCAAAGGGCCCTTGATGGACGGTAGAATGAAGTGTCCTGGTTGTCTCTAAAAAAACAAAACTCCCACATCTGTTTAAATAATCAACAGATGTTGATTTTTTTTTTTTGTTCCATTAATGTTAAAGCTGGGGCTGCAAGCAGCGAAAGCCCCAGAGGGCCACTCCACTGTCCCATGGGGGAGGGGAGCATTGTATGAAGCCCCCTCTCACCCCTCCCCCTACCCAGGTCAGAGTTTCATCCATCCCAGAGTCTTGTGGTTGGGATGTCAGCTTGTAAAAATGCACCAGATGATGAACAGCAGGAGCCAGGAATCTATTGCTGAAAGACTCTCTCCTTTCACTGTGAAGCCCTCGGTTTTGCCTAACCAAGAGGGTTTCTATCCTCTCCCCCATTCCCTTTTCCCTGCAATAGCAAGCCTAAAATTCCCTCCAGATAAGTTTGCATCTCTCCTTCCTCAAGGTCTTTGCTGGACTGTCAATCTATGTGACCAACTGTGTTCTCCATAAGTAGCATGGAAGGAGTGCTGATGTGGATTCAAAGAAATGCCCCAAAGATCATGAGAAGCCAGATGTGTTAAATGAACAGGTGGAGACCTGACATTGTTCTGCCATGTCGATTTCCAACAGTCATGCCTTCTTCCTCTCCTTTATACTGAAACAGAGGCAGGGGGTCATCTAAAGTGAATCATATTGAGAAACACAGTTCTTCCTAAAGAAAGACAGAAATGGATTCAATGTGCAACATAAAGCTGGCAGAAGAGCTCTGTTGGGACTGGTGGAGGTGGAGTCATCCCAAGAGGCCTTAGAGGATCCTAGAAGGAAGGCAACGGCAAGAGAAGAGGTGGAGAGAGGGTGGAAAGTGAAGCTTAAGGCACGCACTAAGCAGCCCAAAACAGAACTCAGGCTCCACGGGGCTCACAGTCCTCCTGAGTCGGAAGGACACCAGGCTGGCCGGCAGCAGACTGTGAGGAGAAAGAAACAGACTATGGGAAATGTCCTTCATACCTATCCTTCCTTCTCTGGTGAAACTCTGCAAGTCAAGACAGTCTTCCCTCATTCCAGAAAGTGAGTCTCTAGTATCTGAAGCTGAACTGGAATTTCTTTCACTAATGGTAAAACCCTGCTTTCCTCTAAGCCCCTCTCCCTGACTGTGCACAGCTTCTAAAAGAAGCCTCATAGGAAACAATAACCAAAGAGGTGCCTTTTAATTATGGGAAAATGATAAAGTATTAAGGGGGTGGGGGTGGGGTAGTTTCCCTTTCTATCCCTGGAGACAGACCTATCTGTCTGTCTGATCAAATAGGATGCTTCCCCTATGCCTGCTCCAAGTCTGAGCCACTCCAGGGCCATGTGGTTTAGGCCAGAACTTCTTGGACTTTCTCAATCCTGGCATCCATTTTTGAAAGCGCGGGGCTATACGCAGGGACAAGAGAGAGGTGTCTGACACCCTCTGCTTTTAGAGAGACGAGTCTGGAAGCAGGTAAGAGATGACACCTTGGCAACACTTACAAAATAACCCCAGTCCAGTGGTGGCCCCCTTTTGGGGACTAGGTAAATTCTGGCTGTTTGGGAAAGTATCTCCTCAGTTCTATCCTCAGCCTGTGCACACATCACAAACAATCTCCACAGGGACCGGATCCTCCCCAACCTACACAAGGCTTTTCATGTGGGGGCTCGGTCCTTCACGCCGAGGGTGTTAAGGCTTTTTAGTCCCTCCTTCTGGCCTTTCAGGAAAGACAAAGATATCTAAGGGGGAGGGAGGCCTTGGCTAGGGGCTCCTCCCTCATTCTGCTGACTGGGTCTGGGATGACTGCCTCTTCACAGTGTTAAAATAGGGCTTGAAGACAAGCAGTCAATCATCCAGAGAGGAAAACACCAGGTCACAAACCAGTTACAAAACCTGAACGCGATCTGCTGGGTCACTGACTTCTTCTGTGCCCCCTACCTCCAAGAATGGAGCCAAGTCTTGACTGCATCCGGGAAAAATGGAAGTGGATGTGGAGAAGAATTTCCTGCACTGGCTGGAGGGGCTGGCCTCAGTGCTTGGGAACTGCTGTCCAATTGGGCAGGAGGCCCAAGCACAGGCTATTTGGCTCCAAGAATCGGGCATTTGCAGACCCAGTGGAGTGGAGGGAATGGGGGTGGGAGAGAGAATCATTTTTCGCCGCTGGGATGAGTTGTCCAGTAACAGGCCCAAATGTCTATTCCAGTCTCATAGCTGCCTTCTGTGTGTCTCGTGAGCGACAATCTCGCTCACTGCTCCTCCTCCTAGGTTTTCTCTTCTCGATCTGTTTTTCTCCGTGTTATGTTCCGGGGTTTGATTTTGAGAGAGAGTTCCCATAGGGCCTCCTCAGCCAGGTGGTCGCTGAAATCATTGAAGAAATTCACGATATCCTCATTTCTGCGGATTTCGTAATGTCTGCAAAACCAGACACAAAAAAGGCAGACATCTGATAAGTCAAGTCACTTAGAAGACTGTCTCCAAATCAATGTCAGGAAAACTAGAAAAGGGAGTCTGGTGCAAAGTGGGAGGCCGGATGAGATGATCTCTAAGGGCCTTTCTCTAAGATTCTCTGATCTCACTCCCTGAATGACCCTGGTCCAAGGATTTTCTTAAGAGGCTTAAGAAACCCCCAGAAATACTTTCATCTCCTTTTCCAGGAACTTTGCTTCAAAGTCTACCTGTTTCTAAGGAGTGGAAGGAGCATGGCACTAAGAGGCAGGAAGGATACCTAAGATTCTAGTTTTTATTCCATGACTGTGACGTTTGGTAAAGTCACTTAATTTCTGCAGCTTCTATTTACTCAGTCTGGAAAATGGGGAAATACTAATTGCAGTGATGGTAATGACTCACAGTTATAGGGACATGTAAAGATTTAAAAAGAGCTTTGCTCTACTACAACCCTGTGAGGAAGAAAAAGAAGCATTATTACCCCTGTTTTTGAGATGAGGAAGCTATGGCTCAAGAGAGTTTATGACCCAGTAATTTCATGTCTCCAAAGGCAGAGCAAGGTTGTATTTTGGAGCAGCCACCCAGAAGGAGGGACTTTAGTGAGAATGATGGGACCCTTGGGATGAAGTGATGATTCTCCCTTTGGATTTGGGACACAGGACAAAGCTATGGGACTTGTACAGGAATTCTGGATAGGTTCCGAGAGGGCAGATTTTGAAAATTTCAGAGAAGAGATGGGTAAGTGCTGATAAACTTAAATTCTACAGGGGAAGTCAGCCTCGAAAGGGATGGAAAGCTTAAGAATGAAATTCTGAAGCTACAATGCACAATAATTTCAGTGACAGGGAAGGCTGAGAATTGCCTAAAGATACTTTGGTGGACGCACAGGGAATTCACCACCCAAGCTAGATCTGGAAAAGATATGGACAGAGAACAGAGGGCAAGTATAAAAACATATTCTGTGGCTTTGTAGGAACAGTGACAAGAGTGTTCAAGCATGGTCTGAGCGGAGGCTGGGGAAGATAGTGATGGTTAGCACAAAGGTTTTTGTGGTTCTAAGCTACACTGAAGAAAAGAAGAGCAGAGAAGGGGAAAGAATCACTGCACTGTTTAGGGTCGATGAGATGATAGACGTTGGATGGTAGAGAGAAGGTAGAATTGGTCAGCTTGCGTTCTACTTCTATTTTCTCTACCAAGGAAAATTGGAAAATTCAGACTGAAAAGAACAGGACAAAAATAGCTAACAGTGAGTTGACACCCAGGAATAAGTAAGGAGCACATATGTGCCTTTTATGAATTGAAATCACTTGGCTCTTATGAACTATTCCCTTGGGTACACAACAGACTGGCAGACATGGTTCCACTATAGGGCATATATCCTAAGGAGGTCAAAGACAGGAAGAAAGGCTCCCGTGAATTCATTGCAGTCTATTTTTGTGGTAGCAAAAAAGTGGAAAAAAAAGTGAGTACCCAATGAATGGGGAATGGATGACCAAACTGTGGTACATGAATGAAATGGAATACTATTGTTCCACAAGAAAATAAATGAAGAACTGAGAGACATGAGAAGACTTGTAGGAACAGACACAGATTAACGTGAACAGAAACGAGAACTAGATGCCCCATAATGGCAACAAGTGTGAACCGAACCATCACCAGAAGGGACACAAATTCTGATGAACTCTTATCAATCTTGCTGCTGGACAACAGCTGATAAAATGGGACTTCTTCCTCTCAGTTAAGAAGTGGTACACTACCAGCGTGGTCACTGAGCCTACCAGTTTTGCTCAACTATGTTTCTTCATTGTAAAGGATAGCTTGTAAAGGTATACTGACTGGATGTATATCAGGAGGTACACTGTGTAAGGTAAACTGGAGGTATGCTGGAAGGGTATAATGGGAGGTATACTGTGTAATATCGGCTTGTTGGTGTCACGCTGTGGTGTCATAACAAAACATATCAAAAAAGGTATCTATGAAGTTTTCTTTATTTTTCTTTTTTTAAAGACCTGGCAGATGTGACTGCTGAGCTCATGCCAGTGATGTCAGAACATTGTGGAGAACAGGATACCAATACCAATTGGATATCTGGGGAGGAAAGAAAATGTTTTCCCAGTTTTCAAAAGGAAAGAACAGTTGTCCAACTAGAGTCCAGTGAGCTTTGCTTTGATGTTTGGCAACATTCTGAAATGTATTATTCAAAGGGATAATTAGCGAACATCTTAAGATGAAAGTGGAAATCACAAAAACAAAAAAAAGCCATGGTTTCTCAAAGTGAAAGTCATGTCACACAAATCTCATTTATTTTTCTCCAAGGTTTACTAGACTGGTCGATCCCAGGAATGCTACAGCTAGACCATGGCATAACAGGATCATGGAGCTAGAGTCAGAAAGGACTTGAGATGCTATCTAGTCCAATCTCTTTATTTCACAGATGAGGAAACTAAGGCCAAAGGAAGTTAAGCGACTTACACAAGTCACAAAAGGCAGTAAGCTGGGATCTGAACTAAGGTCTTGAGACTGTTCTCTTTCCATTATACCATGTTGCCTCTCTCCAGAGTTTATCTAGGTTTAGCAAAGCATTAACAAAGAATAATATTCACACTACTCATGTGGAAAGAGCTTGGCTATATGGGAGTACAATTAGGTGGACTCAGAAGAGGCTGACTGTTGAACTAGAGCCAAAGAGCAGTCATTAATGGTTCCATGTTTATTTGGGAGGAAGTCTCCAGTGCGGTTTGTGTACTTAGATCTGTGCTGCTTCACATTTTATCAGTTACTTGGATAAAAGGAGATTTGGTATGCTTATAAAATATGCAACAACTCAAAGCAAGGAGGAGTAAGTTAGGTGAGAGACCAAGATCCAATATGATGACAGGTTAGAAAAGGCTTGCACTGGAGATGAAATTTAATGGGGATAAACATAAATCTTACACTTGGGTTAAAAAATATCAGCTTTGTAAGTATAAGATTGGGGAAACATGGCTGGACAATGGTTCATCTGAAAAAGAAATGAGAGTCTTGGAGGAGCTGTAAGCTCAATCAGCCAACAGGAATGAGATGGCAGCTAAGAAGAAAATTCAATGTTAGACTATATTAAGAAAGATGTGGCCTCCAGCAATAAGGAGAGCATTGTGCCCTGGGACTTTGCCTTGATCAGACCATATCTGGAGTGCTGGGCTTGGTTTTGGCTCTCTGGACACTGACCAGACTGACCAGAACAAGGCAGCAGCATGGTGCAGGTCCTGAACTCATGCAGATTAGCTGAAAGAACTGGGGATGTTTAGTCTGAAGACAAGAAGAAAGACTGGACATGATGGCTGTCTTCAGGTATTTCTAAGGCTGTCACACTGGACTTGTCCTACTTGGAGCCTGAGGAAAGAACGAAGAAGAATAGGTGGATACTGCGGGGAAAATTTTCTAACAGATGCCCCAAGTGGAATGGACTGCATTGGGAGACAGTGGGGGATGGGTGTCCCCCCAGTGAAAACCTTCAGGCAATGGGGTGGTCTGGCTGACCACTTGTTTAGTGGCCTAGAAGGGAATTCTTCCTGTTGGGAGGAGGGTGGTTTCGGAGGTCTCTTCCAGTTCCGCGACTCCCTCTTAAACCCCAAGGCTCCTGACTCCAAGTTTACTGGTTGTACCACTAGCTCATGTTGTCCTTTCAAAACACCTGCCCAAATGACTTACTTGCACCGAATTAATTACAAGGACCAAGTGAAATAACATATATGAAAAATGCTTCATAAACTGCATAGTTCTCTAGGACTACTGAGCTAGAAAAGCTTCAGGGCCAGGCTGGGCCACAGTATATGACTGAGGGCAAGTGTTGCTGAGACCAAAAAAGCTTTTCCCATGACGTTGGCCATCTGGTAATGATCTTTTTGGTTGCAGGCACTGATGAGATAATATCCCCTAAAGGAGGTCTGGAGGGGTTGGGTCCTGCACTGGTGATGGGAGGAGCTTTCCCCCAAGGACACCTTGGAAGCATTAGGGGGTGATGATTAGTTGGAGGTTGTGTCAGAACTTACGCCTGCTGGAAACATCTCATACTGTCCAGGATGTTGAATTGTTGCCAACGTTTGGAAAAATTCACTTTCCCGTCAATGTAGTCTGGGTTTCCAAGGTGAACAAAGGTGAGATCCTGCAGAATCAGGCCCCTAGAATGATGAACAAGGTATTTGATTAATGTAAAGGGCTAACCTGATTTATAAGGAGTTCTGGGCAACCAAAGAGCTTGTGGTAAATTATCTGTGGAAGTTAGCTGCCATTGTTTTGCTTGACTATACTTACTTATTATAAGAGAGGGCTGGTGGAGGGGGGGTGGTCCAGTGAATTAACTGATGGGTACTGCTGCACAAAGTGACAATGAAATATTAGTAAATATAGAGAAGAGAGTATAAAGGTGTTCAGAAGGAGATAGGTAAGCAGGGCAGTTTTGTTACCACCATGTTAGATTTAACATGAGGATGGAGATTAGACCTGTGATATCAGTGGTATAATAAATTGCCTCTACCAACTCAAATTAGTATGTTTTCTTCAACTTACAGTCTCAAGAGGGCTGTCCAGAGCACTGGGAGGTTAAATGACTTGCCCAGGGTCACACAGCCAGTAAATATCACACTTGCATCCAAGTCTTCCTGGCTTAGAAGCTAGCTTTCAATCTACTATTTAACACCTGCCTTTCTAAATATAATCTATACTTAAAAAGAAACCCCAAATCGCATTAAATGGAAACTCAGCTTCATATACAATCCTGTTTTCTGTTCTTTGTATATTGAAATACTCATATTTGTTGAGTGGCTAATAAAAGAAAATTCATATATTTAAAAAAACATTGGGTCAAATGAAAAACTTTGTGGCAGGCGGCTCTTGCCTATTTTTGAGACACCAAAAGAATAATGAATGGATTTGTTTATATATCTACTCCTTGTAGGTACTCTTTGTCCATCAAATTGGGAGATTTGTTTCCCTCACATAGTTTTTCTGAATGTTAATCACTTTGTCTAGCTTCCACCCATTTGGAATCTGGATTCTGTCTGTGCCGCCAACCAGTGGGGTGACCATGAGAAGCTCACTTGACTTCTCTGGGCCTCAGTGTCCTCATTGTAAGATGATGCTCTCTAAGGTACTTCCTGGTTCTAAGTTCTGTGAGAATTTCTTTGAGAGGCTGGAGCCTCATGAATGGCCCTTGGGTGGTAAATGAAGGGCTTACCATTCATAACTCAGTAGTTCTTATCAAATTCACACAGGCTTGACTACAGGGAAGTAATTATGTCCTTGTAGTGGTAACCAGTTTATGGGTTATCTGTGATTGCCTATGAATATGAGAACAATTAAGTAGAAGGATTTCCCCACTTCATTGTTAATATCAGGCTTTAAAGTAAGATGGGGAGAGAGGGTTCACAACAAATGATAATGGAATATAAACAAAAAGTTCTCCTAAGAAGAAATGTAAAGTATCAATAACCATCTAGAAAGTGTCAAAATTGTTAATCATAGAAAAGAAAATGGAAAAAAATCCGTTATACTCATAAATGAAACAAAGACAACAAAAGATGAAAAAATTCTATAGTAGTAGGGATGAGGGAAAATAGGTCCAGTAATTGACTACTGATGGAGCTGTGAACTGGCCTAATGATTATGCAAAAAAGGTGAAAAAAAGGATCACATTCTCTGGTCCAATGCTCTCACTACTAACTCAAGGAAATTCCTGACAACAAGACCTATGGGTATAAAAAGATTCCAAGCAGAGCTACTGGTAAATTTAAAAAGAGAAACAAACTGCTCAATGACTGGGGAATGGCTGGAAAGATTATGAGAGATGAACATAATGGAAGTAGGAATGGCAGCTAGGGAGCATTCAAAGAAATATGGGGAAATACAGATGTAGTGATACAGGGTGAACATGGCAGAGTCAAAAAGAGAATATAGACAATTATTTCAGGCAGCTCTGTGGACCTGAGTCAGGAAGACCTAGTTCAAACTTGGCCTCAGACACTTAGTAGCTGTGTGATCTTGGGCAAGTCACTTAACTTGTTTGCCTCAGTTTCCTCAACTTCGAAATAGGGTTAATAATAGCACCTACGTCATAGGATTGTCATGAGGATCAAATGAGACGAATCCGTAAGGTGTTAGTATAGTGCGGGCAAGTAGTAGGTGCTATATGAATGATTAGTCCCTACTCCACGTAAATGGAGACAACTTTAAATGGCCACAAAATTTGGGAAAAAAACCCCAAACCATTGGATGACCGTATTTACACCATGGACTTCCATTTAGAAATACACTCAGTCCTTTCTTTTAAGGGATGGGAAAGCTGCATGATGTATCAGTTGGAATTATGTAGAGGTTTGAATGATGTGTTGAAACAAGTTACCAATAAAACAATTTTAAGATGAAACAAGTTGGGGGAGGACTATAAGATTAGCTGGATTAGCTATCCACCACGAGAGAAAGCTCAGTCTTGGGTACCACAGCTATACCCAAGGACTGGATGTCTGGATCCTGAGGGGGCCCCAGTGGGGCAGAGTGCACTGAAGGAGCCACCTGGCTTCAGGATGACAAGGGAAGCTGATTCTCTCTGTGGCGCCATCTTAGTTCTAAGGAACAGTCTAGAGATATTTAGTAATCACAGAAGGAAATTCATGAAAGGACTTGGTGATGTTAAAGCTGGCACATAAGACCCCTTCTACTGGAGAAAGATTCTTATTTAAGGGATCCAACTGCGTGGTTAGAAGCTAAGGTTTTTATGCAGGAAGGGGTGGAGATTAATATTTCTGCTATTCAGAGGAGAAAAAATCAAGTTCTGAGCCTGAGGAGATACTACTCACAGGTATGGGATACAGGGAGGCTCCACATCAGAAAGAGCTGCCCGATAGGCCCGGAAGGAGGAAGAGCTGTCAATCAAAGTGCAGTACTCTGCCAGACCCTAGAGGAGGACATAGGACAGAGAGACAAATATGAAAAAGCGGTATGGTGCAGTGGTTAGAGCACCACTCTACGAGAAGGAGCTTCCAGTATTGGCTTGATTACTAACCAGCTGGACAACCTTAGGCAAGACAAACGATCGCCTGAAACCTCATTTTCTTGTCCGTATGACAGCTGGCTGAGGGCCCTTCCAGCTCTGACATGCTACAAATCCAGGAATAAGTCAACTGAGAGTCAACATCTTTCCAAGTCAAAATTCTTGGTGCAACTGGCTTGATGTTCATGAAATCATGGATCTATTTGCTGCATGGGCCAGCTGGTACTGCTCTGTTCCACGGACACAAGCTGCGCTCCTCACCGACAGGCGTGCCCGTAGCCACTGCTTTGCCACTGGTCGCAATGAGGCACTGAGACAGAGAATGAGGTCCACCACCATTCTAGAAGCATTTTCCACTGATGGCTTGGTGGGGTTATTTTCTAACAATGACAGCCTAGGTGTTCATTCATGTATTTCTTTAATGCATACCTATAATGTTACTAGATGCCATGAGGGGATAAAATAAGAAGTAAAAGATAAAATGTTTGCCCTTGTGAAGTGACTATAGTTGGGGAGATGAGGTGGAACCTGCAACAATGAAGCTTTATCTTTTCCCACCTGCTCATTTCATTCCTAGCTGAAAAGCTGTTTCCTTCAAGAAGTCTTCCCTGATCCAGTATCTCACATATTGCCTTAGTTCAGGCCTTCGACTACTGCAGTGGTCTCCTAACTGGCCTCCAGTCTATCTTCTCTAGTTCACAGCTCCCAAAACTGATACTACTGAAATGCAGGTCTGATCATGTACTCCCTCTGCTCAAGAAACCCCACTGGCTCCCAACTGCCTTTAGGATCAAATACAAACTCCTCTGGGCCATTTGGCATAAAAAGCTCTTCCCAGTCTGGCCCCAGACTACCAAGCTCACTGTACACTATGCTCCCTCATGCACAACCTGGCCTGACTGCTGCTCTGCAACCATCTTTTATTTCAAGCCTCTGCCCAGGATAGTCCCGACGCCTGGAATGTGCCCCCTCCTCACTGGTGCCCGGCAGAGTCCCTCACTTTATTCAAAGCTCTACACAAGGCCTATCTTGGTCCCCCCAACACTAGCACTTTCTACCTAGGAAATAAAATGCAAGTCCAATTACATCACTTTCCTATGCAAGAATCTCCAGTAGCTTCCTATCTATCACCTAGAGGATCAAATACAAAATCCTCTGTTCAGCATTCAAAGACCTTCCTCACCTCCCCCACACCTTTTCAGTCTTCTTATACCTTGCTACCCAAAACTTACCATTCAACCCAGAGACACTGTTTGCTTTGTTTTGTTTCTGGCTGCCCCTTGTACCTGCAATGCTCTCCTTCCTCATCCTGGCCTCTTGACTTCCTTTGAGTCCCAGCCAAATCCACCTTCTACAGGAAGTCTTTTTCAATTCTTTTCTAATTATTTCCTGCATCTGTCTGTCCGTACTTACATGTTTGCTTGCTTGTTGTCTCCCCCATTAGACTGTACGTTACTTGAGGTGGGGACTCTCTTGCTTCTTTTTGCATCCCTGGTATGCAGCACAGGGACCAGCACAGAGTAGATGCTTAATAAATTAGTGCTGATTGACTTGCTCTGTGCATATTTTACATTACCTTCCCCAGGGTGTCAGGGAAGGGACTGTCTTATTTCGGTCTTTGTATTTCCAGTGCCTGGCCCAGTGTCTGGCACATGGGAGTCCATCATGCTGTGGTGGAAAGGATGTAGAATGCAGAATCAGGGGCCCCAGGTTCACATCCCTGCCAGGCCACCTCATGATATCTGTCATGTCCCTTCACCTCCCTCATGTGTCCCTTCACAGTTTCCTCATTTATAATGAGGCTGGACTAGATGGTCTCAAGTAATTTTTCAGCTCTGAAATCTAAGATTTTCTAGCACTTGTGTCCAGGTGATTATAATTCCCTTCAACTCTAAATCCTACCATCTTAGTGATTCTGCCAGCTGGAAATGATCTCTTCTTGATCTGACCTCACTGAACCCTGGGTGGTTCACCAGAATGTCCAATCAGGCAGGTGTGGTCTGTATGCCTTAGGATCAGGACAAAATGAGGCAACCTTACTGGCTCATTCAATCCATCAGCATTTATTAAATGCCTACAATGTGCTGGGCATTGGAGTTCACTGCTGTCCTTCCTCTCCTTTGTCTTAAAAATCCTAATTTCCCTTGAAGTTCAGCACAAAACCATCTCTTACATGAGGTTGTTTCTGTTTCTTCTCCCCGTTACTCCTTCTTTACCTACCCCCTAACCCTGCACCTTTTGGGGGGTATTTATCTCCAAAAGAAAACTCGTTAAGGGTAGGGCCTGTTTGATTCTGACTTTGTGTTGACTGTGTTCTATAATAGTACTTGATACACAGGAAGTTGTATAAAGAGAGATTCTGAAAATTACATACTATTTTGTAAGTTCTTCATTATAGGATCAGAGCTTTAGAGCTGAGGGGCCTCAGAGATCACCTAGTCCACCCCCCTCATTTTACAGATAAGGAAACTGAGGCCTGGGAAGGTGGAAAGACTTGATCATGGTCATGGTTAGTAAGTTCTTGTCTTATAATTCTTTGTCTCTGCATTGCTGGTGCCTTGCATGTGCTTAATTATTATGTCAGCTGACTCAACTAAATAAAATTCATCACCGAAGATGAAAACAATCAGAAATTCTCTACTTTGTCCTTCAGATGCTATCACCACTTATTAAGTGCCAACTGTGTGTGTGGTGCCATGCCAGGCACTGAGGGAGGCTCAAAATTTAGCCCCCAGAGAGCTAGGCTTATCTCTGACTTATGAATGCCTTGGGTGTGTGTAGTAAGTCCATGGATGAATGACTAGCTCCTTTCTTACTTGGTGGTTATTAAAACTCCAGAGGCAGAGGCCTTGTGCAAGCTCACCTCTGAGGTCTGCTTCTGCCACTCCAGCCTTCGGATGGGTGCTGAGTCCAGTGCTGAAAGGATGGCCAGATAGGAATTGAAGTTATTCAGCTTCCTCAAGTGCTACAAGAGGAAGGAAGCCTTTGTTACTGAGGGGGCTGGTTAGCAATGACCCAAAGGGCCGTCTTAAAGAATAAGCAGCATAGGCTCTGGCTAAGCCTGCATCACCTTCATGATCTTGATAAATTTCAGAAGCAGTCGCTCCCTGTCCTGGGCTTTTTCTTGCAGCATGATTATTGAACGAACCCTGGGAAATTGGAGTAAAAACAAGACTGAGGTCACTCCTAACTTGGTTTTGATTCTGGCCTTCCAATCAGCAGAGATGTGACTGGCTGGCCTTCTTCCGACAAGCTCACCCGTCCATCTCTGTCTAATCCATTCCTCCCTTCTTTCATTCATCCTCTTACCTACTTGGTACTGATTGAAAGATAAAGAACACTAAATTAAGCTTCATAAAGGGGATTTGAGAGAGAAGAAAGAGAGAAAGGGAGAGAGGGAGAGAGAAAGAAGAGGAGAGAGGAAGACAGAGACAGAGAGACAGAGAGAGAGAGAAGATTCCATTCTTGCTCTTGAGAAATTTATAAGCCACTAAGGTAGATGATATACTAGAAGAATAATGCAGAGAAACATATTGTCCATGGACCCCAGGTTAAGATACACCATCTTGGAGCATTTTTAAGGCTCAAAATCCTTTTCTGATACAAGGGCCCTCCCCAACCTTTCTTCAGTTGAATAAATTAATGAAGATGATGAAATGCATTGGCAATGGAAGGTAGTTGTCTGTCAATGGTTTAAAGATGTTTAGATGTCTGACTTCCAAGCTATAGGCCAAGACTAACCCTTCACTGAGAGGAAAGGAAGTTCTTTAGGGCTTGCAAGGTCAAAGTTAAACTTTGGATTTCCAGTTTTGAAATGTAAATATACTCCCAAATGCTCAGAATCCCAAAGGAAAGTCTTGAATGGCAGCCTAAACAGAATCACAATTCATGGAATGGCTCAGTGTCCTTCCCATGTTTACAGAGATGGAAACTTATTCCATTTAGGGGGTGGTTAGTCTGTTCGGGTTGGCTTTGGTTTCCTTGCTCTCAGAATTATATGCCTATAAGGTAGTTTCATTTGGGGAATTAGAAAAAATTTCAAAATGATGAGTGCTGTCACTTCATCATTCTTTCCAAGTGTTCCCAGGAGGGTATGTGCATCCAAGCTTGGCAGCAGGAGGCTCAGGGGCTGTGGGTCTGGGAAATGCAGAGAGAGATGAAGGTGAAGATGCCCTTGCACCCTTCCTCACCAGTAGGACATGTTATTAAAGTGCTCAGTAAACTGCGTCAAGTTAGGGCTCTTCTCTTCATTCTGCTCTTTTGCCCAAAGCAAAACTTCTGGGATCTGAAAGGAAAAAAGAAGTATGAAATATTCTGACAGCTGGAACACCGTGGTTTCCCTTGAGACTCAGAGCCTTGCCCAGCCCTTCCTTGCCAGCACACAATCTGCCTCCAAAGGCATGGGCAGTCCCAGGCATGGCTTCCATATTCCTCTGGGTCCTCCCCTCCCTTTCTCCCTCCTCTGGGGACCACGCCTGGGCTCCGTACCTCTATCTTATAAAAGAGCTCAGCATCTAATAGTGTTAGCTGCTCAGCAATCTCATGGCTGTGGAAGTCGTGCAGAGTCCCAGGCCTGAAAGAGATGAGGTGGGGCAAGAAGTCAGTATTAGCAGACCTGGAGCAGCAGAAGATCGGGATGGGAAGAGACTTACAACCTTAAACCTGGATGGGAACACAGACATGATCTGATCCAAGTTGCTCATTTCAAAGATGGGGCAAACAGAAGCTCAGTGGGGCGAGTGACTTGACCTGGGTTTTGTGGTTGTTTTACTGCTATCACCTTCTCCTCTACTGCTCAACACTCCAGAAAAAGAGAAACCTGACTCTTCTTCTCTCAGAATGCATGGTTTGATTCCAGCCTTCCTGGTTCTTTATGACAGTTTCCAGACAGCTGAGGCAACACTGACCAGGAGGGGTAACTTTGGGAAGGCACTCACTCCAACACAGCTCAGTATTCTGAGAGATGCAGTGGGTCTCACCTACCTTCCTGATCACAGTTTATAAAGATTAAAAGCAACTGAGGCTGAATCTGGTATCTCACTGGTACAAGCTTTCAGAGAAGGAAACTTCCTCTACAAATACAGGTTGTGAATATATTTTACAGTAAATTTAATAACTTTTCAGTGTATACATAGATGAACATACATGTTGCTGCAAAAGTTATCAGTGAAGTGTTATTAGCGTGCTTAAGATTTTTGGGGACACCCCATATAAAACTTCTTTTAGAAGAGAAGTGATTGTAGGGGTGCTCATGGAATAATCTGGTTGTTACTATATGGAGAGGCACATGGTGGAGTGGATCGAGGTTCAACTTTGGAGGAAGTCAGAAAGGTCTGGGTTGAAGTCCTGCCTCTCCCACAGACCAGCTGTGTGACCCTGAGCAAGGGGCTGACTCCTTCTCTCAGGGACAGTAATTACATGACACAACTCCCAAAGTGGCAGTGTGTTCTAGGATCGGCAATCTGGGAAACATAACACACTGTTCTCTAGAGGAACCCTGCTGTAAGCTCGCTAAAGCACTTAAGTCTTAGAATGCAGGACTTGGGGTAGAGGGGGCAGTGGATAGAAACATGGGTGGGTAAAGGCTGCTGAAAAAGTAGTGATGGATGTATCACAGTTTCAGAGCTGGAAGTGATCTCAAAGGCCACCCAGTGCAACTCTCTTATTTTACAACTGAAGAAAGAGAAGCCCATTGAGGCTAAAGACTGCCCAAGGTCACCCAGGTGGGAAGGGCCAGGATCTGAACTCAGGTCTCCTGACTCCTAGTCCAGTATACTGTTTTCCCTCTCCCCTGGCTCAGGGGCCGGTCTCACCTGGCAGCCACTCCTCGAGCAGCCAGGGGCTGGTCAGAGTTGGCACACTTTAGCATCTTCTTCTGGTTTACTTTGTCCAAGATATTCTTCCGGAGAACTCGGGCGAGGCTCAGTTCTCCACTGCACACTAACCGAAACACTAGCTCCATCAAGAGCTTTAGAATCTCTTCGGTCAATTCCACCAGGCTGAAGTGTGATAAAGAGACCCGCATCACCCAGAGGAAACAATTGCAGAGTCACTTATGACCTACAGATATCTATCTCAAAGAAGTGGCCAGGTAGGGCAACAATTACATTGCCAAAATAAAATGTTTACAGATTTCAAAGGCAGACAAACTGAGGATTAGTGTGCACGTAGGATTTGGGGCTGGCAAAGACCTCTGCAGTCATGGAGTCCAGCATCCTCTTTTTACAGATGAGGTCCAGAGAGGAGAAATGATTTGCCGAGGGTTGCATGGATAGTAATCAACAGTCAACAATGCTGGGATGTCTTAGGTTTGGGGGTTTTCCCCGCTTTTCCTCCCTTTACTTCTTCTAGCTTTCAATTCCATTTTAAGCGGCTCTTGGTAGCTCGTTAGGTCAATTCAATTTAAGAAACACTTATTAAACTTACCATAGTATACAAGATCCTATGGGTACAGAGATAAAAGGGGACATAAAGGGCTCCCTTAAAGATCTCATAAGCTAGTGGAAGAGATACCTGAGGCACACAGGTGCTATTATACCAGGTTGAATGGATAACTACAAAGGACAACTCCCAGAGTGCTCAGACAGCTGAGGGTGGGATGGAGTGTGGAGAGTTCAAGAATGGGCTTCATGGAGGAGGCGATGTCCAAGTTTGTCCTTGAACCGGGGGAAGTGGAGAGGAAACAGGAGAGACTTTGGAGTAAGACGGAGTGAGTAAAGGTACAAAGGAGCTATAGCACTGTGCCTGGCACATGTTTAATATGTTCTCATTCATTCATTCAGAGGAGACGGGAAAGAGTACAAAAAGTAAATAAGCCAGTTTGGCTTAATGACAGATTATGTGAAGGGGAACAGTAGTAGATAACGTGAGAAAGCAATGTTGTTGACAGACCATCATGGGGCTTAAATGTCAGGAGGAGTGTATGCTTTCTTTGGAAGGCAATGGGAATCCACTGAAGGCTTTTGAGGAGAAATGTGATCTGAGTTGTTAGGAAGGTTACACATGCATTGGTGAGAATGATGAATGGGAGGGGGAAGAAATATCATCTCTTGGAGAGGGCAGAAGGAGTTTCTGGGCTGCCAACGTTAGCCTGGGGCATGTTGGATCACCTTTCCCCTTGGGCACCTAGCATGTTACTCCAGCATCACACCTCACCTTTGATTTTCTTTCACCTGGGAAAGTTACAGGGCAATGTTCCTAGCTAAAAGAACCTGCCTTAAGGAAGACTGTACTCCAGAGAATTCTGGGGATTTCCATTTCCTTTCCTGGATCTGCATCCTCATCCTACAACTTAGAGGGAGGTGCCTCCGTGCTTCTGTCCTTGGCTCTTTCCATATTCTCTCTTTTGGTGATTTAATTATATCTTCTACTCAACTAACTTCCACATATGTACCTTTAATCCCAACCTTTCCCTAGACCTCTGATCCCATATGTACAACGTTGGGCTAACTCTCTCCATCTGTTCCAGCCTGCTGGGGCTTCAAACTCAACATGTCCAAAAACAAGACTCACTGACTCCCCTCCAAAACTTGCCTCTCCCCCATATTCTCCTCTTCTGTGTGTAGGAGGGAATCTCTCAGTCACCAAGACACATAAGTCCCAAGTCAGTTTTGAATCTTTCCCCTTATTTCCCATAAGCTATCAATTGCTAAATCCTATCAGTGCTACCTTTGAAGCATTTCCTCTCTTCTGTCCCAAGATTTTCATGGTTCTTTGCCCCTAATCACATTCTGCCTTGCCATCAGGAGATTGTGAATTCCTGAAGACCCAGGTGTTTGTTGCAGATGTCTTGTATCTCTAGGACTGACATGGTGCCTTACATACTGTAGGTACTTAATAAATGTCTGTTAAATGAAGGAATGAGCTCTTTCCCTGATATGGAAGAGCCTCATTACTCTGGCTGAGGCAGGTCAGCTTGATACCCTCCCTTGCATAGAACAGGTTTTAGACAGGCAGAATTATATGAATATATCTTTAAAGGATTCAACGTAGCCTAGTGGGTTTGAACATAGTAAAGATACAAGCCCTGTCTCCCATTAGCTTCTATCCATGGCAGATAAGTGAACAGACAAAAAAAAGAAGAAAAATTGATCAAAAGCCATCACAGCTTGTATGCCCTGGCAATGAGACTATAATCCTGGGAGACAGTACTAGGTATGGAGGGAAGAAGCAGACCAATCTAGGGGCAAACCCTCCCAGGGGAGGAAATGTCTCAGAATACCAAAAGTCTAGAGAATTAACCCTGGCATATGTCCTTCCGTCCCCAAACCCGCTCCCTGCTGAAGACAAAGGGAACAAGAGAGCTTACCACAGTTCATCCACCACCCGCACCAGCACGAAGAAAGTATTCTTGCTGACTCGCTTCTTGAATGTATCAGGGAAGGGGCAGAATTTCTCATACGTAGAGCATGTGCTAAGGAAGGTAACTCTCATTTTGACTCAGCTGAAACCCCTCAGGCCTCAGAGAACCAATCTAGCTGGGCTCCAGTCAGCCAGGGCCAGAGGGCAGGGAGGTCAGCCCCCTTGGCCGGGCGCTAAGTGTCCTACCTTGTGCAGGGATGTATTTTACATTTCCAGAGAAGGGAAGCTCACTGTCTTATAAGGCAGCCATGGTTGGACCTGTCAAAGCCATCCGCTCTCTTGAGCAAAGAGAGACAGCATGGTGTCATGCCCTGGATCTGGAGTCAGATGACCCAGATTTAACTATCCTGGTTCTGCTGCTGCATGCCACCTGTTTGATTTCAGGTAGCTCCGTCTGAGTCTCTGTTTCCTCATCTGTAAAATGGGGATGTCAGACTAGATGATTTTCAAGGTCATTTCTAACTTCAGATCCAGGATATAGTGTGGCTCCACAAACTCTACCTCTCTGTGAGTCCCTATACTCATACACTACTTATAATTTGGCTTTCAGGAGCTTTCCCTCCCACGTGACAACCCTCAAGATATTTGGAGAGGTTGGTCTCCATTTGGAACCTAAGAGTTCACCTTAAGTCATCTCTTCTCTAGACTGACCATCTTCAGCTCCCCTGACCATTCTGTGAGGCGCCATTTTCAGACCAGCCTAGTCTTCCTCCTCTAGGGGTGTTACAGATCCTCTATGACCCGTGTAAAAGGGCACATACCTAGAAGTGCATGGAAGACTCCAGGTCAGGGACAGGTTCTGTGGACTTGCTTTAAAATTATTCTGATAACTCTCTCTCAACATAACTGCTCTCATTTATCATCCTGAGTGTTTTATTTTGTGTATTTAAGAACTGCATCAGAGAAAGGATTCACAGGCTTCACCAGACTTGTCAGCGAGGTGGGGCCTAGGACTCATAAAAGACGAGGAAGCCCTGCTCTGGAGTATGAGACAGTGTTGGCATAAGGGATAGAGTGCTAGCTTTGTAGTCACGAAGACCGAACTTCAAGTTCTGTTGTGTGGATTGCTACTTATGTGATTCTAAGCCACTATGGCTCTGATCCTTGGTGTCCTCCTTTGTAAAATGAAGAGGGACCAGATGGACTCTGACTGTGATCCTAGATGTCTAACTCTTGTAGAGGACCCTGGCACAATCACCTCATCTTGTTCTTCAGATGCTGGGCTGGAGTTAGGGTGTGGATGGCTTCATCAATGAAGGGTGATGACTCCTGGTGGGGATCACTGAAACAGATCTACCACTCGTTTGGAACTGCTAGGAGAGAACTGCCTGGGGCACTGAGTGTGGTCCCTTCCATTACAGTTCTGTGAAGGGGCTGAAGGTCCCCTAAGCCTTTTTCCTTAGCAGCTGTTCTCATCCAGCTGGCTCATGTCGAGTTTCTGGACAACTCAAACGGCCAGGTCTCCTTCATTCACGTCAATGGCTGGTGCGCTGGGTCTCGTGCAGAGGATGTGTTTTTAAGATTGACATTTACAAGATTTAAAGGAGGGCCATAAGGGGAGGCTCTTTCCAAAAAGGGGGTGCTGCAGAGAAGGGGCGGGTAGAGACACCGAACCATGGAAGCAACAGGGCCGCAGGATGGCCACAGGGCACGGTGATGGTCAGGGGAAGTGGGATTCTCTTCTTGTGCTGAAACAGTGATTGCATCTGTCCAGAAGATGGAAGTGTTGAGCTATGTGGCTCGCAGGTCTATCGAGCCAGCCATCACAACTTCCCTGGGAAGCTTCTTGCAGGAAACGTGGGCTCTGGTGGGCCCAGCCCAGCAGGCAGTGCCCTCTGCAAGTCTCGGTGGAGCGGCTGTATCAGAGAGGAGGGAATGTTCTTTTGCACACTGAGCTGAAGTTTGCGGGTCACTTTCACCCACCGTTTCGAGTTCTGCCCCTGAGGCCTAGTAGGATGAGCGCATCTCTGCCACAGCGCAGCCCTCCAGACACCTGAAGACAGATCATGCTTGATGCTTCAGCCAATCCTCACACGCCATCTTCAAGTCCTTCTCCACCCTGGCTCTAACGATACCAATTCACCTCTATAGGACTTTGAGGTTTACAAAGGGCTTTCTTCAGAACAACCTCAAAATATCTATCTCACTCAAAGTCTTAGCTGGTAAGGTATCAGGACCAAGGTATCTACACAGTTTGACTAGGCTTTGTAGACCATGGGCTGATCTGTGCAGGATCTGAGAGGACCACCCAGTATCAGGCCTAAACTTCTAAGTCCTAGGAGGGCTGTGGGTGTGGGGAGTATGCTCACACAATTGCCAGATTATCTAGAAATGATGACTATCAATTAGCCAGTTGGACCACTTCCTGCCTCCTCATGCAACATCACTTCTGACTGCCCAAAGCTGAGGGGGTTGAGGGAAGGTACAGTACATGATGCTCTCTGACTCCTCCATCTCCTGCATCAGGATCTCCCAACATTTTTAGGGTGAGAACTCTGCTGCACACCTGAGACCTCATGATTGAGCAAGCTTGGAATGAGGAAGATACTTAAAACTTCCAAGACTATGGCCAGTCCGCGTGAGTATTTACGAAGTTTCAGAGCTAGAAGAGACTTCAGAGGTCACTGAGCTTAATCCTACCTGAACTGAAATTCTCTCTAATATCCCTGACAAGTAGTCCTCCAGGCTTTTCCGGAAGCCCGCCAGCACCCTGCCCATCATATTGTGCTGCCTTTCCAATCCCCCTTTCATATTTTATTCTTCCAACAGCTGAACAGTAACATTACTCTTTCCAAGGTTACATATCTCCACATCCTTCCAGTCAGTCCCTGTAGAGCACGTTTTTCAGGACCTTTCCAGCCACCTTTCCACCCTTTCTCCTGGGTATGCTCCAGCTGGGGTCTCAGCCTTTCTAGTTTAAGCTCACAAGTACAAGTATCGAGGGGCACAAGGAACGGGTTGTGGCTGAAGCCTGTGTTCCCCAAGATAGACCATGCTGAAAATTTACCTTAATCACAACCCCCTGGCTAACAGAACCCTTCCTTCTCAGCCCCAGTACTCTGGAGTGGGGGGCGGGGAGAAGCTTGAACATTACTGATGGTATTGCATAAAGGATATCTATACTGTAGCTTCTTAATGAGCTCTTCAGGCGTGATAAACGTCCTGTAGGTTGTCAAAAAGGCTTCACAGTACAAAACCAAATCTAAAAAGGAGGGAAAAAAGTGATCATTTACTGGGCCTTGACATGACAACACCCTCTGCCCTTGCTTTGAACCCTCCACCTCCAAAAATCAAAAAAAGATCCCCAAATCCTTAAACGGAGCACCTCCCTCCTCCTCCTCCCTCCACCCCCATCACCTTGCATGGAAGGACAGTGGAGTGGATGTGTTTTAGGAGTGTGAAGGCCTGGCTTTGACACTGGCTCACTGTGTGACCTTGGGAAAATCCCTCAACCATTCTGAGCACTAGCTTCCTTCTCCATGAAATGAAGGCTCCTCTCTAAGGTCCCATTCAGACCCCACATTCTATGTTCTGGGGTGAGGGAAAAATGGTCTCTCTTTTCCTTTTTAGTCACTTGGAAAAATGGGTGAAAAAACTAGGGCAAGCACCTATCACTGTAAGTGAAGTTGAGTGTAGTGAGGAATCCCAGCCCAGGTGGATAAGGCTGCCGCTGGCCTAAGTAAAAGAGAAAAGGGCTACGGTCTCTTCTGGACAGACAGGCCCTGGAGAGCAGCCTCTCAGCTGTACTCAAGGAAGCTTCAATAGCTCTCAGCTGCCACTAGGATAAGATACAAAATCCTTTGGGTTTAGTGCCCTTCTAGTGCTTACTTTCCACCCCCCCCCCCCATCTATCCTCATGCCCCCATGTCCTGGCCCAACTGGCCTGGGCTGCCTGTTGTCTCTGACATTTCTTCCCTCTTGTTTGTGCCTTTATGTCCAGAGGGCTCATCCTCAACTCCCCCCAAGCCTCCAAGGCTCAGCATAAGGGCCACGTCCTCTAGAATATGTGGCCTTCCCTGACTCCCCCCAGCTGTTGGTGTTCTCCCACTCTACATATGTATATTTTCTATTTACTTATCTGTATATCTCTCTGCAAACCTCTCCCCCTCAACCCCTGACACTGTTTCCACAGTTTGGTCTGTAAGCTCCCTGAGGGAAGGAACAGTATCATTTTTACTTCTGTGTCCCTAGTCCTCAGAACAACTGCTTTGTAGATGCTTACTAAATGTTAAATGAATAAATGAGAGAGCCTGGGGGAAGTTTGCATAGAGTCATCTGCATTAGTCTTAATTCACAGGGTTAAGGATTTAGATCTAAAAGGAACCTAAGAAATTATGTAGTTCAGTGGTGTCAAACATTGACTTAAAAACCAGAAATTCACATTATCTGTATTGTATTGTATTTATATTTATTTTAACATTTCCCAATTACTTTTAATCTATTTCTGTGGCTTGCTTATGGCCTTGACACTAGTTTGACACCTTTGATCCAGTTTAATCTCTGCAATTTACAGACAAGGAAACTGAAAATGAGAGGGTTAAATGACTGGTCCAAGGTCTCACAGATAGGAGGGAGTAACAGAGCTAGGCCATGACTTCAAATCTAATGTTCTCTATCTCACAGAGGTTTTTCCTTCTTCCAATAGAGGCACTTCCTCCTACTAGGGAGGGCATTTCTGTGAGGATGACAGAATCAAGTACTTTTGTACACAGGATGGGAGGCTTAGGTTATGGAAATGGACCCTAAACTCATTCTACCCTTCTAGAATAAAAGATCCTAGAGGGCAGGGACTCATCCGATTTGTCTTTGCATTCCCAGCACTTAGCCGTGCCAAGCACATTGTAGGTACTTAATAAGTGCTTGTAGCCTGATGGATCATTTAGTCCAGTTTCCTCATTATAGACAAGGAAGGGGCACCCAAAGGGGCTAAGGGACTCCTTTATCTGTTCTCTTTCACCAGAGAGGACAATGAATTCCTTTCCAACAATCTCCTAGGAATCCACAAGAATGAAGCCCTCACAGCTTGAATCCGGATTAATATAGTGGGATGAAGCACAGGATTCATGATGAAAAGAGTATAAATGGCCCATTGTCCCTCCCTTACAAAGATAATGCTGATGACCCAGTGCCAGAAGATGTGCCATTCTGCATTGTTCTTCTAGTGCTAAGGATGATTTTTCTGATTCCTATATATTTATTTGTCTGAATTTCCCCTATGATCAATGGCATATACCCTCAAACAACTAAATCCTGCCTGTGAGGCAGGCCATGCTCATGAAACAGAGCAATGCTATGAGTCTGGATTCTTTAGCATCATGCTCTTGTTTCTTGGACACCAGTCAGGGCTAAATAGTACTGCAGGGTCTTGCTCCCTAACAGTCAAGTTCACTAACCTTTTCTGTCGGTCTCAGTTGCATGGACCAGCAATATGTCCCCAGATCCCCCACGGACATCTGGCCCATCATCACCCTGCAATGGAAACAGAAATGGGTAATATAGGGCAGAGGGGAAGCTCTCAAGTCCCTTTTCTGGTTCAGTCTAATGTATAAGGGCTTAGGGCTGGGAACACAAAAGTTACAGGATGGTTAGGGCTGTCATACCAGAGAGATCACCAAATGAAAAAGAGTCATAATATAACCCCATGGAGGTCCTAGCTCAGCGGCCAAGAGTGAAAAAACAGGACTCTAGGTGTCACAGACATGAGCTTGTCTTTACGTGCCCATATGGAGGAAACAGGGGTAAGAACTTGGGGTTGTCAGGCATCAGTGGGTCAGAGGAAACTGAGTCACCTGACAGTGGGACAATACCCATTTCATCTCTATGTCTTATCATGCGTTGAATTCAAGCAACATATAAAATAGAAAGATTTTAACAGACAATCTGAAAAGTGAGTAGTGAGAGAAGGGAAATGGCTAAGGTAGGCAACAACCTCCCATGAGGTTCAGGTTGACCCCATCCTTCCAGGTGGGACGGGCTCTGCACTCGGGCTTTCCCAGAGCTGGATCTGTTTCTGTTTGCAGATATTTTGCTGAACACTACTTGGCCACAAAAGAACGTCCACAAGGCCTTTTACTAGAGGATTACAAAGAACCTTCTGCTTTGTTCAAGTGCCACTCAACCCCACGGGAGGAGCCAGTCTATCTTTCCTTGTTTGGGTGCAGAAGGGAACAAAAGAGGAAAAAACCAAGTCCCAGGGCTGGCGTCAGGGCGTTGCAATGTGGGCTCTGACCACCAAAGGTTTGTGCATTGTATCTTCCTGGAGCCAAACCAAGATCAAATATCACCCCTCCTCTTCACGCTTAGGGCAAACACTCCTGAGTGGCACCTGGGCCCCTCGGGCACTTAGGCCTTCCTCTGTCCAGAGTGCTAGAAGCACCTTCAATTTCTGGCTACAGGGTGGATGGGCCTATAATATGATTTTTCAGGTGAAATTCTGGCATGAAATAGCACTTAGGGGATTATTAATGGCTTAGCCCTCTCTTCAGTGGATCCCAGCTGTCAAAGTGAGCCTCCTGTAAGTGCTGGCCAGTGATAGATTGCTGCCCTTCCACACTTCTTGACACGCTGAAAGCTTTTCAGGATGAATGCGTTACTCTACTGGCCCTGAGTCAGGGAGAGCCAATCTGGTACATCAGCCAAAACAGGACATCTATCTGCCTGCCTGCCTCAGCCCCAGAGGCCAGAAGCAGTGCTAGCTCCTTAAGGGATGGCCAGGCTGCTCTGTCTAGTGATTTGAATTGCTGAAGCTACTTGGTAACAGAGATGGGCTGCTGACTCAGTATCAGGGTATGACTGCCATATTTAATTAATAATGATGATCAGGACAGGGAACAGACATAATTTTACTGGCATAAGAAACTCCCTCAACCAACGCAGGTTGATACCTTCTCTGTATCTTAGCCTCAGGGACCTGTCGGGAGCAATGAGGGAACAAATGACTTGCCTGGCCACTTAGTCAGTATGTGGCAGAGGCAGCATTGTATTCAGGTCCCCCAGGCTTTAAGGTTGGCTCTCTATCTACTACTGGAAAATAATAACAACTGATGTTTACACAGCCCTTTAAAGTTTGTAGAGCACTTTTCACATCCCCCTTGTGTCACAGATCTATTCCTTGAAGTAGGATTCATTCTATTTTGCAGTTGAGGACACTGAGACTCAGAGAGGTGAGATGATTTTGCCCACAGCTGTCACTAGGTCCATTCAGCCATGCTGCTTCCTCAACAAAAAGGCAAAAGAGAGAGGAAACCTGCAGTGGCAGTGGCAGGGGAATTTGTGTCTACTGGCCTGAAAATGCAGAGAAGCCATCCTGATGCTAACAAAGCCGGGAGTGACTGCCATTTTCACCAGCTGGTGAGAATCCTTGTGACCTCTGGGAGCATGGGCTAGCCTCAGTCCCTTGCTCTTTACTATTGAAGTTCCTTGGAAGTTGGAAACCACCCAAAGTTCACTTCCTCCTCTCTCCAGCTGTGTAAAATTCTCTGAAACTGAGGGTTTTTTTTTTTTAAGAGAACAGCCTAAATTACTCACCTCTTGCTTCAGTGTCAGCCTGGACATAATTTCATTGTGGTCAATCAGAGAGAGCTCGTCGACTTCCTCCTCAGACTGGGTCGATTCCAAACCATCTGGGGACTTTAGCTGTCTGGAAGAGGAAGGGTGATGGTCAAGGCTCTTAGAGAACCAAGGTAGGGCAAGGAAGTGATGAGTGAGTTTGGATGATGGATGAGGCTCTCTAGGCTTCACTAAGAGGTAAAGGGAATCATGGTAAAATCAATTCACCAAAAGGTATTTATTAAGCTCTGACTATGTGTCAGGTACTGTAGACACAAGTACAGAAGAAAAAACAATTCTTATTCTCCAGAAACTTATATTGTAATGGGGAAGACAAATTCTTATAGAAGTACATATGGCATAAAGCATGGGAATTGGAAGTCAGGACATTTTCAGTCTAGCTAGCCCTGGCTCTGCGACTGATTGGCTGCGTGGCCTTGGATAAAACGCTGCCCTTCCATGGGACTCCATTTCTTCATCTATGACAGAGAGAGTCCAGCTAGATTATCTCTGAGGTACCTCCTATTTAAAAAAAAAAACCAAAACTTGAGAGTCTAGTCACTTAAAATATTTTGTTTTAGGGAGATTTAAAAAATCCTCATTGCTGACTGTTTGATATTAGCAGGATTTTGTCAGGAGAGTTGCATCTTTGTTTGCTGATTTAATGTGGATGAAATCATTGCATTCTTAGGTGCACAGAGTGACTTAAAATGAGAGGAGGTATTTCAAAGGTTCCTAGATTTAAAGTAGGAAGGGATTTTAGAGGTCATCAAAGTCAACCCTTTTACTTTAGAATTAAGGAAACTGAAGCCCAGAGAAGGTAAGAATAAATAATGATGATAATAATAATGGTGATGATGATGATGCGAGCTATTTAGAGCGCCTACTATGTGCCAGGCACTGGCAAATATTATCTCATCTGAGACTTCCAGTGACTTTGGGAGGCAGGTGCTAGCATTGATTGCCATTTTACAGATGAGGAAACTGAGGCAAACAGAGGCTAAGTGACTTGCCCAGGATCATATAGTTAGTAAGTGTCTGAGTTCATATTTAAATTCAGCTACATCCTTTACTAGTTGTTATCAGGCCAAGACTAACGCTTGGGCCATCTGACCCCCAGGCCAGTGTTTTTTCTACTAGGACAGGGGTTCTTTACCTTCTTTGTATTGTGACCTTTTGGTGGACTAGGTAAACCCATGGACCCCCTCTCATAATAATGTTTTTAAATATCTTAAGGAAATGCTAAATTTCACCTACAAGTTAGTGAAAATAAAGATGTCATTTTTTTTCTTTCTATCCAAGTCCAAAGATGCCCAGAAATCTATCCATAGATCCCTTGGGACTCCAGGGTGAGAACCACTGTACTAAACTATATTGCCTGTAGGGAAAATAATCAGTTTAATCCTATCCCCACCCCTAGATGAAAATCTGTTTGGAAGCCGGGCATTGAGGCTAATTTCGTCTTTCCTTTGAGAGGACTCTATGAAACTCTAAAAGTTATATTTCCTAGTCCAAGGAGGGCAGAGGGAGGACAAACTAGATGTTCTGGCACCCCTATTTGCCAATTCATTTTTAAAAAATGAAAAATCGTTTCTCCTAACTTAAAAAAAGTCCCTTAAAATTAGAGCAGCCCTTGTAGCCTTTTCCACACCACAAAGCAAAGTCCAGGTCTCCTGGTATACCAAGTGGCAGGAAGGAGCCTCCACCTATCTCTGGATCTGAGTGGTCTCTGATTGAGGGGATCCAGGGATGGAATGAGGTGAAGAAGAGGAGATGATTCAGGTGGGTACATTTCTTACCTCTCTCCACCTTCTCTGTTTTCTTTTCCGGAGGCGCTGCCATGTGAGAAGGAATCTTTGGGGTGTCCATCTTTTGTAGCTGGTGATTCCTAAAAAAGGAAACAAGGCTTTGATGGTAACACTAGCACGAGGGTTGCTGGGGTCTCCCAGCATTCTTGCCTGCACATTCTTATGAGGTTTAACAATGGAACCTCAGAGTTATTTTCCTAGGAAACTAGTGAGCTTCACTTGGAACTGACATTTTATTTCTTGGTTTCTTTCTGACCCTGTGAAATGACACCAATAATCCTAATACATTATCAGCTGTCAACCTCAATGAAATAAAATAAACCAATTGTCTTTTAGAAGATCTCTCAAGAAACCTTTGCTCACTTTCTGGTTAATGAAAAGCCTTATGTTCTATTGGTGGCTAAGCTCAAGTCATCCTGGTTGCCCTTTCAATTGTCTTTTCCAGTTTTTATTCTCTGTAATCACCTTGCAGCACATATTCACGCATGTGCATAATGAATCCTTTGAAGGAGTTGTATGACTTGAATTCACTCTACTAGAGTCTGTGATTATATGTAATACTGGTTTGGAAACATACAAAGAAAATACAAATACTTTGACCTTCACAGGATTCAAGGTTTACACCAATTCAGGCCTAGATGTGTAAGCTCTCTCCCCCTACTTTCTCTTTCTCAGGGTCTCAAATACACTCCAACATCATGTTTTGTTGTACTGGAGGTGATGCTGGAAGCAGAGCAGTCTGAACTGAATGAATGCAATGCAACAGCAGGAGGAGAGCTCAAAGAGAAGAAATATGTACATGGCACCTGAAGTTAGCCATTTATCAGGGAGAGGAAACAGCCAAGAAAAGTAAATCAGAATTTTTCTCCTCTCATGCAGAGATGGAATTGGATCAGGCCACCAGAGGAGGATGATGACTTTGGACTGGCAGCACAAGAAAAGAAATATCCCAGTTCCCTTGGCATAGGTAGGCCTAGGTCCACCAGCTGCAAATATCCTGACATTCTGAGATGAACTATAACTTTGTAAACTCTGAGCTCAGTCTTGCTCAGTGGAGGCACAGAGGGATTTTCTTTTTGGGGTCATAAGGGAGAGAGCAGGGACACTTGGTAAGACTTTGGGTTTGTCTTAATAATAAAAAAAAGTACAACCAAACTTTCTGATTCACAGGATCAAAACTAAGTGCTCACTAACAAAATAACAAGGTCAAAACTTGTGCTCTTAGTGGCCCAGGCCAAAGTAAAGATGCAGTCGGCGGCCTTGGGTGTCTTCTCATGTTACCCCTTCAGCAAGGGACCCAAGCAGCTGCCTTCTGGCATCACTGGGTTTCTGTTTTTCTGTTGTCACACAGTTTTTGAAGGACGATGCTTTTTAACTTGAACCTGCCTTTACTAAATCAAAGCCAGAAAGAATGTTCAGAAAAACTGTTGTTCCTCAAGTGTCATGAACAGAAGCAACAATGGAATGAAGATAGAGATGTCGAGCAATCTGTCAAATGGTTACATGTGCGGTGTATGCAATAAACACAAAGGCTGCAACCACTCTGGGTGACTCATCCAGAATTCTAGGAGGAATTTACTAATGCCTGTTAGGCTCAGTAAACATGCTGAAGAGGAGGAAGAGAAAATGGTTTGGTAAAGGAAGCTCAGTCTTGGTATGGGAGAAGTTACACTCTCTGTCTTACTAGGGCAGGGTGGGAGGCTCTTTACCATAGAAGACAGGATAGGGAAAAGCCCCACAGAGATGTTTCTGTATAAAGTCCAGGCCTATCACCAAGACTGCCATGTGCATCAAAGCAAATGCCAAAGGAAAACCACTGCCAGGGAGAGTCACCAAAGCCTGAAAAGATGCAAAGATGTTTCTGCTCTCCACCTGAATGGGGCTTCCCTCCATTCACAGGGCGGTGGGGAAGTCAGCACAGCCATACAGAAGCATCCTGATGGTGGATGGGGAGGCGTGGGGAAAGCAGGCTGCCTCACCCTGTATGAACTCAGCATGCACTAAGAGCTTCTTTCTGCCTTCTGCACATTACTTACTCCTTCAGAGGGAGGGAGTTCCCCGTTGCTCTGGCCAGAGGAATAGAGATTGACATATTCCCCCTCCCCAGCGTCCTCACTGGTGTTTTCGCTCTACGGGAGACAGGATGAAAGGAAAGACACTTGTGTCGGAGCATGGCAACAGCCCCTCAAGTCCAGTGTGAGTAGCCAACAGAGAACAGATCCTAGCTTGATGACCTCTTTCCTTAGAGAGGAAGTGTATTTCTGCTCATGAGGAATCATGTCCTCTGGGTCAGAGGGCAGAGACCCCATCCCCACCTCTGACCTCTGCACTAGTGTTGCCATAAATATCAATAGCTTCCTGACTACTTTCAGAGAGATGACAAAGGGGGACCTCTTGAAGGGTCCTAAGGCAGCATGGAGCAAGTAGCTGAGGGAACAGCAGTCCCCCAGTGCAGCTGGAGAAGATGTCGATGTGGAAAGAGAAGGTACAGCAACAGAACACAGATGTCTATGTGGTAATGTGGGAGCCATTCAACACAAGGAAAAGTCAAGCCTGAATTTTCTCTCTGCCCCTTCTCCCAATAGAGCGGCTGGGTCCCCTCCCTCTCCTGATTCCCCCACCATGCTAACTCATATGGCAGTTTAAGGGAACCAAGGCAACTGGCCTCAAAGGTTCTCAAGTCCCTCCCTGCAGCTGAATAAAGAACTGGCTCACACAGCCTTTGCTTCCGAAGGTGTATGCAATTTAAAAGAATGTGATCATCTATAAACAGAACCAGAATCTGAGATGAATTTTCTTTAACATATAGTAAGATTTGGCTGGTTACTTGACTCTAAATGATCACTTTGTGATATGTGAGATGCAATGGAAAGAGACACTTCCCTTGCCCCTAGTCTTTCCAGGCTTCTTACACCTTCAATCACAGCACATATTCTTTAATCCCATGACCTTTCTATGCTCCAAACAAGACACTCCATTTCCAGACTTCAGGCATTTTCTCTGACTAAAATGTTCTCCCATTTTCTCTGACTAAAATGTTCTCCCTTCTCATTTCCATCAAGTCATATTTTCCACAGGAAACCTTTCCCAACACCTCTTAATTCTAGGGCCTTCCCTCTTGTTTCCTCCACTAGACTGTGAGCTCCTTGAGGGTAGGGACTGTCTCTTATTTGTACAAAACCTTTTTAATTTAACATAATCAAAATTATCCATTTTACACCTAACTTTTTGCATTCATAAACTGTTTGCCTATCCATAAGTTTGATAAGTGATATATTTCATGTTCTCCTACTTTTCTTGCAATATCTCTCTTTATATCTAGATCATGTATCCATTTTGACCTTATCTTGGTAAATAAATGGTGTAAGATATTGGTCTCAGTTTCTGCCATACTGCTTTCCAGTTTTCCCAACAATTTTTAACCAAATAATAAATTCTTATGTCAAAATTTTACATCTTTACACTTGCCAAATACAAGATTATATATTTATTTGCTGCTGTAAATTGTATGTCTACTCCATTCCAATGATCAACCTTTCTATTTCTTAGCCAGTACCAGATAGTTTTGATAATTATTGCCTTATAATATAATTTAATAGCTGGTACTGCTAAACATTCCTCCTTGGCTTTTTTTTCCTTTCCACTATTTCCTTTGATATTCTTGACTTTTTGCTCTTTCAAGTGAATTTTGTTATTATTTTTTTCTAATTCAGTAAAATTATTTTTTGTCAATGTAATTGGGATAGCATTGAATACACAAATTAGTTTGGGTAGAGTTGTCATTTTTACTGTGTTGGCCCTGCCTACTCTTGAACATTGGGTATCTTTTGCCTCTTTGCATGCCCAACACTTAGCACAGTACCTGACAGATAGTAGGTGCTTAACAATTTCATTTTGGCTTGATGTGAACCTTGTTATATAAAACTGAATTTTAGATTTAAGCACATACTTAAGCATTGTGCTTCCACATTGTTAATGTGGAATAATCTCATGGAATATTAGTGTCAAAAGGGACTTCAGAGAATACAGAAATCTAATCCAACCCCTTCATTTTACAGGTTAGGAAACTCTCAGGATCATACCACTAGCAAAAGGAACTGCTATTTCACACAGGTCACCTCACTCCCAAGATAAGTGATGTCTGGGTACTTCCACTACACATCTTCCAAGGAGATCTCTCTCTCTCTCTCTCTCTCTCTCTCTCTCTCTCTCTCTCTCTCTCTCTCTCTCTCCATCACACACACACACACACACACACAAACACACACACACAATCTAGTTTTGCTTTTTCACTATCACACAAAATCCTGATCTTATCGTCACTAGAACAAGGAAGGGAAGGGACAGTATTTTGGAAAAAACAATAATTCTCCAAAAATTTCACAGTCCTATGGGAAGTTGCATTTTGTTTTTTTTTTAAATCTCACCGAAGGCGTCTGGAGAGAATCAGTGAAAGAGGTTTCAGAAGGAAGGTAGACAGAATTCCCATTCAAGTTGCTCTCCTGAGAACAGGAATTGGGCCCATCCACAGTGCTGGGAGGCAGGCTGGCTGTGGTTGGCACTGCTAGGTCAGAGCTCTGAGACTGGTGGACAGGTGGGAAATGTGGAGAGGAAGAGGAGGTAGACGAGAGGAAAGGTGGAACAGAAGCTTGGTTGTGAGGCATGAAGTCCTGGGAGTAGGACCTAAACACAGACTTATACTAAAGGAAGCAAGTGGGACACACACACACACACACACACACACACACACACACACACACGGATGAAAGGGAAAAAAGACAGACAAAAGAAAAAGTGATTAGATTAACCACAGCTGAGCAGCTAGAAAATGTATTTTTTAGAAATGCTATTTTTTTTAGAAAATGATGCTATTTTAGAAAAATGCTATTTTTTTTTTAAAAAAGGACTATCAGAATAGGAAGCTAAACACAAGATTTCTACCTTATTTTTTAAATTAAGATTCCCACTCTGACTTACAACTCTTCATTGGATAAGAGATTACACACAATCTTTCCATAAAAGGCTTCAGCTGCCAGACACACACTGTACCTGTGTTGAGAAACTTTCCATTTCAGGGACACAGAATATTTAGCTGCTAAACATTTTAAAGAAATCTAAGTCTCAGGAAGAGGGCAAACAAAGCTATATGTTTTCTTTATTAGAAAATACTCAGTCATGTAAACATTCTGACTTGTCAGTTGGAAATCGTGGGTTCAGATTCAGGGTTTGATTATACTAACCGCATCATCGATAATACCCCCGTTGCCTTTGTTCCTTCTGTGTGGCCTCAGTTTCACTTTATCCTTAATAGCTTTATTTTTGGTTGTTGTAATTTGTAAGCCATCTAAAGTCTTCTGAGAAGAAGGCAAGGTATAACAAAACACACATCTGGGGGGTCTCTGTGGGTGCCCACTCCAATAGAAAGGATTTCTAAGTGAACTACCCTTCTAGTTATTTCTGTTACTAGGCTGATGAATAAATGAATGCATGCGGGTGTAAGGAGGAGGCACGCTGCAGCAGACAGGATCTTAGACTACAAGAAGGCTCTATATGCTGTCCTCTAAAGTGATGAATGCAGGTACCACAGTTTACATGGAAAAATAAATCTAGAGTCCCCTTTACTTGGGCAATGGGTTGTAGTGCTATCTCTTCTGCTGAGAATCTCTGCTAATGATTCCCCTTCCCTCTGGAATGAAGAACTGCTTCTAGGTGGGCTGGGGGATAGCAGGATAAGAGTGGAGTAAGGAAGACCTGAGTTCAAATTTGGCCACAGACACTTACTAAAATTGTGTGATTCTAGCAAGTCACTTAACCTCTGTCTGCCTCAGTTTCTTCACTGTAACATGGGGATAATAGCATCTACTTCCCAGGGCTGATGTGAGGATCAAATTAAATAAAATTTAAAGCAAGTAGCACAGTAACTGGCACATAGTAGGTGCTTATTACAGAAGGCGTCTGTGTCTCTAGCCTACCTTCAGCTATCTAGCTGGGACAGGAAGCGAGAAGCAACAATTCATAGTGAAACTAAATGCAAATGAGACAGGCAGCACACATTTCTCTTTTGGCTAATGCATTCAGACTTCCGTTCTCATGGAAACGAGGAAGGAAGATGAAACTAGCTTCACAGCATTACCTGGGCCCCCAAAGTAAAGATGAGAACCAAAGAGGGTCAGGGTTGGGAGAGACCTCAGAGGTCCACTTAAGTGCAGGAGGAAAGTGAGGCAGCGAAAGGAGAACATCACCCTTTACCTCTTACAAATCTCACCAGCTGTCAGCCCTTGAAAAACAAAACGCTTAAATTCAACTAATCTTTATTAAACACTTGCTGTGTATAAAGCCCCAAGTTTAACCCTTCCTGTGGGCAGACAGCATTGACTAAAATGCAAAGAAACTCAAAGATGGTATCCATACCATACTTCATTGTCAGGCTGTGTGACAAAGGTCTGGAGGGAACTGGTCCCTCTTTTGAACTCACAACTGACTTTATAGGGTTGTTGTGAGGAGAATACTTTACAAATATACTACATTTACAGAGGGCTACATAAATGTAGATTATGAATTTTTATTGTCATAAGACTGGGCTGCCTGACAGTAAAGCATTTGCATATGTGTCTAATACAGGGTGCTTGATAAATGTGAGATGATAAAGGAAAGGATGTCGGCACACCATCTGAAGAGTAGTTCAGAGTGATGGAGTCTGAACACCCAGGTTCAAAACCTGATTCTGAAACTCAGCATTTAATGTCTGATTCTTCATTTCGTCATCTGTAAAATGGAGATAATAATATCCATGGTATCAACCTGGCAGCCTTGATGAGGGGTACAAATGAAATAAATGCTATCTAAAGTGTTTTGTAACATTTAAAGTATAATATAAATGTCAGTTATTATTTCCCTGGCTACAGACTGTGTGTCTCACACAAGCAGGAACTATTTATTTCCCACAGTGCTTTGAATAGAGGTGTTCTTAGTAAATATTTATCAAATGAGTAATTCAGTGAATGCACCTTGTGGGCCCTTCGTAAATGTTGCTGACCAACCATCACTGACAGCTTTTATCTCTGTATTTACTTTCAGCTGCTTACAATAAAGGCACCACTTACACGTTCTTTTCTCTGGCAGAGAAAGTTAAATCCCCAGCTAGTCATCATCCCTCAGGCTCAGCAGTTCGAGTCATTTCACTGTCCCACTGCTGCTGCCTTTAGGCTTTAGCTCCTGGCTTGGGGTGGGGTGGGGAAACCTTCCCTTGGGAAGAGAAGAGTGATGATGGCTAGATCTACCTTCCCAAAGACACGGCATCACAATATACTTTCAGGCATTCTGTGCTCTAGCCCAGCTGACCTGGGTCCTGTTCTATAACTTCCTACAGGTCTCCCTCCCTCTTCACCTAGAATACATTCTTCCATCTTTACCTGTAAGAACTAATTTTATTACCCTGAAAGGTACAGCACAGGTACAAGCATCTCCATGGAGCCTCCCCTGATTTCCTCCACCATCAAAAATAAGGTCTTCTTCCCCACATTCTTGTCACATCTTGTTGAGATTGCATTTATCTGTATGTCTGATTTCCCATTAGATTAATAAAAATATGAGTTATTATCTCTAGTGTTTTAAGGTTTGCAGAGCAGTTGATACATATGGTCTCACAACAAGCAATGAGGCCTGTGATTTCACTGAGGCAGTGAAAAAAATGCCCTCTACCAATGTAGATCTGTGACTATCCTCAACTGAGAGTCTTAGAAAATGACAAAGTGACTTCACAAGGTGGAAGGTGAACCCAGCTCCTCCTGACCCCGAGGCCAGTTCTCTTTTTGCTAATTTCCTAAGCGCAGTGAGTGGGCCTTGCTGGTTTTGTCTTGCGTCCTTAGGTCCCAGCATGGTGTCTGACATACATTATATGTGTGTGTATGTGTATAACATATATGTGAGGGATACACATGTATGTAGAATATATATCTACATATATACTTAGTATTTGTTGAACTGAGAGGACAAAACAATAATTCCAATCATTTTCCTATCACTCCCTCAATTCAGGAATGATCTGGGGGACCTGCTTGAGATCTCCTTTTGCTGGTCATCAACATTAGTTATACGAAAACGACACCAGGAAACTTATCAAAAAGGGATGTGTGTGCATGTAGGAACAGAAGGGAGGCATTTCTGATCTGTGTCATTTGGACAAAAGCTCCCGGCCAGTCCCCTCCTCTTCCCTTTCAGGCTCAGCAGGTATTCAAACTATGCATTCGTGCTGGGACAAGAGCCAAACATAAAAAGGACCTTTGAAAAAAGGGCAAGAGCTTGGTGATAGTGGTGGGGACCAACTCTAATTGTCACAAAGGTCCCCACTTCTGCTTCTTTGTGGCATACGGCAACACTGTGGCACAGACTGCTGCCATCCCCATTTCAATCAGTGCCAATCACTACTGATTCCCCACGGGAATTTTTTCAAGCTGCTACAGGTCATCTTTATTCACAGGAGCAGAGAGGAAGGAGACGCTGTCCATGCGATGGGGCAAATTGCTGCCCAGAGTTTATTTTGGTCTGGCTGGTGCCAGCTTCAGACAGGCTGCACCACTCTCTGTAGTGGGGAATTTTTATTTATAGCCAGAACAAGTTTGTTTGGGTTGAGGATTTTGTAACACTGTGAGATGCCTGTCTGGAGACAGGAATACTTCTACACAATGTTTTGGAAAGGTGATGTGAAATGTTATGTGTGTGAAGTCTCTTGAAGAACACTGTTTCTATGGTTAACCAATCCTGGAACTACTGTTTTATAACTGGAGAACCCTGGGATCAGAGATTTAGGGGACCCTGAAACCATCTACTGCAATTTCCCTCTCCTTTTAAAAATTAAATTTTTTCATTTAACAAGCATTTATTTTTTTCTCCCACCCACCTTCCCTCCCCCCGCAGAGAAAAACAAAACCCTTGTAACAAATATGCATAGTCAAGCAAACTATATTCCTGCACAGGCCATGCCCAGAGATGCACATATGTCTCCCTCTGCATCTTCAGTCCGTTAGTTCTCTCTCAGGAGGTGGGTACCATGCACCATTATCAGTGCCTGGAATTTTACAGGTGGGGAAATGGCCAGAGGGATTCTCTGACTTGTCCAAAATCACACAGGTAATAGGAAACCTTGGAGGTGGCTTTGTTTTACTTTCTCATCTTGAAGATAGGAGACTGGTGGCCCAGAAAAGTTGGGTGACTTGCCCATAAATCATCAGGTAGTGTGTGGCAGAGATAAGATTTGAACCTAGGCCTCCTAACCCCAAATTCTGTATTTTTTCTTCTAAATCACATTTGCCTCCTTACAGACTCCAAATTCACAGATGCTAGATGATTATAATACGTTAAAAAAGTTACTTGTCCACAAGAGTAAGTAGGGGGAGGGGGCAGAAAGAATGGTGCGCATATGTAGGAAAGACAAATCTTTTGGGAGATCCCTGGACAGAATGGAAGCTCCCTGAGGACAGGGGGATTTTGTCTTTCTGTACTTGGTACCCAGCACATAGCAGAAACTTCATAAATGCTTGCTGACTGACTGATAAGAAATACCCCATCCATTTAACACCATAAAGTATCTCTGCACCTTTACTCATGCTATACTTCATACCTGGAACATTCTTTCCTACTCTGCCTGCTGAATTCCCACACTTTGGAGCATGATTAATAGGCCTGCAGATCTAGAAGTGGAAGGAACTTTGGAAAAACCATCTAGTCCAACCCTTTCATTTCATAAATTAGGAAACTGAGACCCAAGAGGTTAGGTCACTTACCCAAGATCAGAGGTAGGATTTGAACTCAGGCCATCTGACTTGGGGGCCAGTAGTGACTCCAATGTCATTACTACTAAGAAGGCTTCCCAGTTACTGTCCACCAGTAATATTCTTCCTTACAACTTACAGGGCACTTTGTTGCTCATCTCTCTGATGCTCTTAAACAGTATCCTCTATTACAGTTACCTGTACTTATGCCTGACCTCTCTCCTAGACTGCCATTTCCATTAGCCTAGAGACCTATAGCTTACCTGAACTTCATTATTTCCCACAGCTCTGAGCACAGTCAGAAGACTGTTTCCACTAGAGTCACTTATCTGCTGAAAACATGTGAGGAGCCAGGTCTGTAATGAAGCCCTATGTCTGCGTCCAGCACAGCAGGCCATTCATTCAACACAAGACTCCAGTGAGAACCCTGTGGGCTCTGGGCCACTTGCTTGGCTTTCTCTGCAAAGAAGGAAGGAGGAGGAGGCAGCCATGTGGAGTCTAAATTCACTGTTTCACTTGCTTGTGGGTCTCCTTGCCTTAGCAGCTGACTTGCAAAAGGATGCCTTACAGGAAGGCACTGTGCATTGTGATGCTGGGAGCGCAGAAGAAAGTTGCAGATGAGGGTTGAGATATACAGATATATAGATATAGATATAGAAAAGGATAGGGGATGCAGTTAATCACAGAATTATTTAGGTAGCTTTAATGGGCTGTGACCTAACAAAACACCCCATAAATCATTAGAAATCACAGCCTATTGCAGGAAGTCACAAGGATGCACATGGGCTGCTCACTAATATTCTAGATGGGGAGGAGGAGGAGGATGAACACTTCTAAGAGTAAGTCAGTCAGTATTTACCCATATGAAACAAGGTCAGAGTCACAGTCCTTCTTAAGGGTGCTAGAATGTCCTAAGGTCGCCTGTTCATTTTCAGATGCCCAAGTATACTGGAAAGAAACAAACAAGCCCAAAGCCTGCCAATTCCAAACAATTTACAAAATGACACTTTCTCTATTAGCCCAGGTGAAAAAAAAGATGCCTTGGGGACCCATTCTCTCTCATAAAGATGATCCCAGGAGGCAGCATCAGAGACAGACTCTCAGGCTGGCCGGCTGGCCCATAGAGTCCTCTTTGTGTCTGTTCGTGGACAGAGGTTTTTATTCTACTTGCCCTTGTGAATTATTTGAATGATGAGATGCTGGACTCTTGAAGGGACTCGAACCTCACTGGGGAGAAATCCAGGAGGAGTTTCCACTGCTTTATATATCAGCCCTGGTGGGTGTCCTGTTTGGAATTTATTTGTGTCACCTGAAAATTCTAAGGAAATATTTTGTTTGGAGTATTTTGAGTAGTGAGATGGAGGAGTGGTAAAATTGGGTGTTCTTTTTGCAGGGTGGAGGAGGAAGAAGGGTCTTAAATGAAAAGTTCAGTGTCCTCAATGTAACAGACATTCTGCTTCCTTCTGCAAACTCCAAGAATACCAGGGAGATGGTTGCAGAAGGCAACCGAGAGGCACAGCCACAGGTCACAGTACTTGGCATTAAGCTACCTTCCAAGTTACTCAGAGAACCCCGTCTTTTGCAAGAGCGCTCCTGTGCTGGGCTTACCAGGGCTCTTTGATCCAGCCAATGACAGGGGAAAGTGATAATGTAAATGAATGGACTTATTGATGTGATGGAGGGCTTGGTGCTTGGTCACCTCTGTCCAGGGCAGGTCATTGACCTCACTAATTGCAGAAACCACTCAGCAAAACAGATGAGCTCTCACTTTGGGATCCACTGGGTAGCTGGGTCTCATGGTGGGAATTTTTCAATTCAATTTTTATTGACCCAGCAGTGAAAACAGGATAATAAGACTGAATGCACCAAAGGGAAACTTGGCTTTTCTAGTTAAATTTGGGCTTGCTTTTTTGCAAGGAAAATATCAGTGGGAAAACACTCAAGCAGCCACATTCTAGCACTGTTGTCAGTAATGATCTTTGGATCACGTAACGCAACACTGGTACTAAGCCATTTTTGTTTTCAGAACAAGGGTTCTTTCAACTAGAGATACTCAATTCCTAAATAAATGTTGCTACTAATTTTATTTATTTTGGATAGAAGACTGAGCCTTTTAACAGCTGCATAGCAGCACCACATAAGGCCCCTAGGGGTTGGGGGAAGGGAGAAAAGAAATTGGCACACTCTCTTAGTAGATGCCAGGCCAGTGTGTTTTTCTTGACTGATAGCTTTTATTTCTAGCAAAGCAACTTAGAGCTCTTCAGGATAACATTCCCTGGAACTGAATTTGGGGAAATTTAAGGCAAATTCTCTCCTTCTTTGGTCTCGATTTACTCTTTGCTAGTAAAAATAACAGCTCACAAGGAGGGCTCACACTGAACATGTAAAGGGTTACAAAACAGTTTAACTGAAATAACCCTGTGAACTAATTAAACAAGAATACTTATTTTTTTGGACTAGCTCTGAGATTTCCACTGGTTCAGGGAACTCAATGCAAATATATATTATCATCCTACTTTCACAGATTGGGAAGCAAAGGTTCAGAGGGTTTCTACATCACACAGCTAGTGTCAACAGATCCAAGATCTGAAGCTAGGTCCCCTGACTCCAAGTCGGGCCTCTACTATTCACCACTTGCCTAGGACTTAATAGATCCTTTCGGTATCCAAAGACAAACTCTGGAGCTCAGTGGTTTAGGCAATTACAAAACAGGCCACTGTTATGTCATCATGTGACACACGCATTTTATGTACTGTCAAGAGAGGATGGTTTTGAAGCTGCTTTCATGAAAAGTAACCCATTCTCTCTCATAAAGATGATCCCAGGAGGCAGCATCAGAGACAGACTCTCAGGCTGGCCGGCTGGCCCATAGAGTCCTCTTTGTGTCTGTTCGTGGACAGAGGTTTTTATTCTACTTGCCCTTGTGAATTATTTGAATGATGAGACGCTGGACTCTTGAAGGGGCTCGAACCTCACTGGGGAGATATCCAGGAGGAGTTTCCACTGCTTTATATATCAGCCATGGTGGGTGTCCTGTTTGGAATTTATTTGTGTCACCTGAAAATTCTAAGGAAATATTTTGTTTGGAGTATTTTGAGTAGTGAGATGGAGGAGTGGTAAAATTGTTAATAAGTTTCTTCTTAAACAAGGTTTTCTTGCAACTTCAAGCATAATACTTAAAAAAATCCCAAACACCATTCCCGCACCCACAACATTTTTTTACCAGTGGCTCCATGGCTAATTAAAGGTTTTCCAAATATATCGAGGATGTTGTTAGAGCCTCAGCACATTGCCTGCTAAGTATTGACCTTAATATTATCAACTGCTTCCTGATAGCAACAGATTTAGTAGATATTAGGAACAGACTCAGATTCAGTCCTAGAAATCTCATCATACTATTTTTAGAATGCTCTGATTTAAAAAGCACGACCGGGGATCTAATTTATCCTCTAATTGGAACTCTATTTAGGGAATGCAGACACACTCTGATGTTTCAAAACACAAAGGAATGAAATGTCACTGTTGGAGCAAAGCCCATAGATTTTTCTTTTCTCTAGCCCTTCCCCTTAGATCATGGTGTAGTGAACAGAGCACTGCGTCTGGAATCAGGAAGACCTGAGTTTGACTCCTGCCTCAGATGCTAGCTGTGTGATTCTGAGCAAGTCACTTAAATTCTTGAACTTTATCTGGAAAATTAAGAGAACTGGGCTCAATGACAAGGACCCTTCCTGCTCTAGGATTCCTCCAGATCTCAGTATATTCATCTGATTACTAGACTATATGTGATGACTGCATGCAACATCATGCCTTGAGGCCACAGGTTCCCCACCCCTGTGCTGGTTGGTGAGAAGGTTTTGACTCTGGCTCCTTCTCTGTAAAAAAGGGAGTCAATGTAATCTATTGTATAAAGTTGCAGGGAAGATAAAAAGACTATGTATACAAGAATTGCTGGAAAAATTAAAAAATGTGAGTCCTTTATAAGTTACCATCTACTAATGTTTCACAACGCTATTGTCTTTGGGTTTGTGCCGTGCGACATCCTCCACTGACAAGGCCTACTGGGTGTTTCAGAGACTCTTAAACTGGGTTTAAGGCAGCTCACTGTCATCTTGTCTTAGATATTTCACCCTTATTTTGATGCTTTCAGGGCATTAGCTTCTCCCAAATGATGTAAATGGATATTAATCATAAACTCTGTGTTAGAGGCTAAGAGGTGGAAATTCTCACCCTACAGTCAAGTGGATTCTGGTCCTCATGGAAGCCCAATTCAAGGCCTCTGACCCTGTTGTACCCCTCCTTCTTGCCTGGCAGTAGGACCACTGGGCAGGATTCTGCTTTCACAATAAGGCCATAAGCCATTTTCATCAATGAGATATTCATATTAAATGAAAATATCAAATAATTATTAATATCAAATTAATTCATTAAATCAATATTTTAAAAAAATCATGAGTCCTATATTCTTCTTTTCTGGGATTTAATGCTTGAAAGAACACTGGGCCAGAAGTAAGGAGGCCTAGGTTTTGGTTCTGGCTCAACCATTAACTTTCTGTATGACTTTGGTCAAGTCATTTCCATTCCCCCCAGCCTCTGTTTTCTCTTCTTAAAAATAAAAAGGTGGTGGCAGAAGGTGAGATAGGGTTTGAATGGGATGATGTATATTTAAGGTTCTGTATCACCTCTAGAATTCTTGGTTTCTAAGTAGGTCTGAATTCCCACTGGTTCAGAGGATCAATAAAGCAGAATTAGATTACTAGAGAAGAAAGTGTGAATTTTGTCAAGACTTGAGCTTTCAAAGGTGGGCAGGGAGAGGGTAGTGCTAGTCAAACCATCACCCAGTTTTTGGTTTCAGGAAGAACAAAAAGTAAGGGCAGGGCAGGACCGGAAAAACAAAACCACACATCAAGAGCCAAATAGATAGCAATTACCCACAGAACTCAAAACAAAAAACACATCAGGCAAAAGCTTACTGGGGTCAGATGTGGAGGAAGCAAGCATCTGTCCACAGTACAAAAGCACTGCAGGGCCTGGCCATCACTAAGGCTGCCTTGGCTGCTGGCAGAGTGGTGGCTGATGAGGATGACAATGAACCACGAGGTTCCTGTGATAGGACAGGCCCATCATTGTTACAGGATTCCTGCTACCAGCCAACATTCAGGGTGCTTCCACAACATGCAGCGCCCTGGAGAAGGTCCTGCAGGCTACAAAAAAGGCATTAGAGGAAAGTCTTGCCTTGGAAAGTTCCATTCAACCCTGGCTAGCTGAGAGGAGGATAAAGGCATAAACAGATGATTGACAGATCAAGGCAGGGAACCCAACTACCAAAGGAAGGGTGGGAAAAATGGGCATTACAGGGTTTCACGAGAGACTGGTTACCCAGGGCTGGAAGTCTGGAAAGGCTTTGTGGAAGAGGTGTGTCTTGTATAGGGCCTTGAAAAGCCCTGGTTAACTGATTAATCAAAGTGTAGGAACTTAGATAAATGGAGAGGAAGAAAACCTCAGGTTCTACTACTTCCTACTTCCACGACCATAGGTAAGTCACCTCATCTATCTGAGTAAAACAGAGATGACAACACTTGTACTAACGAAGGTCAATGAGTAAGTTAGCCAACCAGTAGATAAGCATTTATGAAGTACCTGATTAGGTTAAGCACCGTAGATGCAAAAAGGACCCTTGAGGAGCTCTCATTCTGATGGGAGAAGCAACATGTAAGAATTGAGGTACACGTAAGACAGAAGGTAATCTTCCTTTGTAAATATGAGTCATCATCATGAGTATGTCATAATCCAAGAACAAGTAATAATAACAATAGCGAGCATTTTTATGGCACTTTATGCTTTGCAAAGCACTTGATTATGGAAACTGAGGTAGGGAGATATTAAGTCCCAGGGTCACTTGGCTAGGAAGTGTCTGAGGCAGGATTCCTGAGTCCAGGTCTATCCACTGAGCCACCTAGGGGAACAAAAAATTTTGGAGCAGGAAGGCTCCTAAGAGATGCCTTGGTCCAATCCTCTTAATTTTACATATGAGGAAGTGAGTTTCAAGGAAGTGAGGGCTCTTGCTCAAGGTCACATGGCTAGTTAGTGGTGAAACTGAGATTCGGAAGCAGGTCTCATGACGACCAGTCTAGCATGTTTTCTGGCAAACTGTGTCTGGTCAGGTCTGAGGTAGTGTAGGGAAATGGCATGAAAAGAGTTGGGAGTGGCATGTACATGCTAGATGATGAAGGTCCTTGAGTACCAATCTACAGAGTATGGCAGTGGTTATAACAACTTCAAAGACCTTTTCAATAAGGTCACAAACCTGTGCAAGAACATGGAGCACCCAAGCCAACTGGGGGGATACACAGGGTCTCTGGCTGCCTGAAGATTGGAAGTCAACACCTTTGGCACATCTGAGGAGCCCAAAACACAACCCTCATGTGAAAAACGATCCCTGTCTACCAGACATTTTGCTGAAACTCTGTCTGCCCAGTCCTGACCAGTTAAGAACTGAGGTGGCAACCTTCTTTCTACTGAGTAAACAGATTTCTAAAGCCAAATCCCAGAGAAGAACATAAAGGAGGCAAATGGCTACATTATCTGCTCAGCTGAAAGCATGAAAGTAGGAAAGATTTTTGATGCTGTTTTCTCCTCCCTTCCCTATTAAGTCAACAAGTCCCTTTCAGGGAAAAATTGAATTCCTTAGACAGATTTTTAAGAATGGATTTCTGCCAGAAGGAAGATGTTTCTCTCTAGGGAGCATCTGAAAAATCCTCAACTTCACCGGGATCAGAAGTATAAAGAGATATATGATGGAGAAAGATGAGCCAGCGTGGGAATGTGTTGGGATGGGAGAGGCCTCCATGCTTTCAGCACCCACCTGATGCTGGCTAAACAAACTCCTAAGAATGTTAGATTCGGAGGTAGGCAACCTGGATTTAAGTCCTGGCTAAGAGTCCTAAGCTAGGCACTAGTGACCAGCCAGTGACTCTGAGAAAGTCACTTAACTTCTTTGACTCAGTCTCAGCTTCTATAAAATGGGAATAAAAACACATACACTGCCTGCTTGAAAGGATAATGGCGGGGGGGGGGTGCTGGAAGAAGGCAACTTGCAAGTCTTACAGTACTACATAAATGTGAGTTGCTGTCACCTCTACTATTGTTTTACCATCCTCACCATCATCATCTCTTCCAATAGGGACTCAGAGATTAGACAGAACCTTGGAAGAGAAATATACTGAGGAGTTTTGGAGCCAACATAGTAGAACCTCCAGGGGCAGGGAAGATGAATATTAAGTAACTTGACAGAAGAGACTAAAACAACTCCCCGAAGGTCAGTATTTCATGGTTGCTAGTGTTCTCTGTCTCTCCTGCCAGTCTAGTCCCCTGCTGGGTCAGCAGCCTGATCCTAGCCTCCTTTGCCCACTTCCCTCTTTCTCTCTTTTTTTCTGTGAATCTATTGTTATGGGGGACTTCTTGGTGTGGAAATTCCCACTAGGCAGCAGATCAGCAGGATGGAAACTTACAGTCTTACAGAATTGCCTGAGAGGCAGGGAAGTTAAGTGAGCTTCCCATTGTTACAAAGCCTGACTCGATGGCTGGCACTCTATCCACTATAGCATGCTGCCTCTGCAACTTCCTCTCACAGCCTCTATGATAACAACAACTGACATTTACAGTGCTGAAAACTCTGTAGAGTGCTTTCCGTTCCAGGATCTAAGCTTTTTATCAACCTTGCGAAGCAGGGATCTAAGATGTAGTATTATCTCTCTGTTACAGATGAGGAAACTGAGGTCTGGAAAAGTTGCGGGACTTGCCCATGGTCACACAGCTAGCGTCAGAAGTGGGATTCCAACCCAGGCAACTGTTTCTTCAAACTCAGCCCTCTACCTCCTCTTCAGTTTTGACTCTCTTTCTCCATTTTTGCAGGGGAAAAAAACAAGTTGTAATAAAAGTATGTACCAAAAAGAAACAAGGATGTGAGACCAAAAGAACACAGGAAACTGAAATGGTGGCCAATGCCTCTGCAGTGGAGACAACCTCGTACTGTCATGGCCTGGGTGACTGTGACTGCTGGTACTCTCACCAACCCAGAGTCCTCCCTTTCTCATCTCCTGCTGTGCTCCCTGTGTTTATCATGTGTTCTGTGTTCTTATTTCTTCCCAGGTTGTCTCAGTGATGTACATAGCAATACTACTGGACTCTCTGAGGCCTCTCAAAGAGAGTTCAAAGGGCTTAGAGTGGGCAGGGACTGTCAGGATCACATTCTGGTGCCAGAGAGGTCTACAGGGAGAAAGGGATGCCCAAAGAGGACCCAGATCTTCTGACTCTGAATTTGGTGCTCTTTCTGCTACATCGTCCTCTAAAACCCTCAACAATATGATCATACACACTCCCTTGATTTAGGACATTACGTAAACAGGAAAAAAAATATCTTTCTCACTATTTTATTGACAGAGGAGGATAGAGTGCTACACAGAAGTTACAGTCTACATTAAGACAAGCCTTCTGGTATGAGCATATGTGCTGGGCCACCAACACTTAGGTCTGACATCTCAGAGTTATCCTATTTTTACCTATGGTGGTGTACCAGCTGCTTTATGAAGGGGGTGTGTGTGTGTGTGTGTGTGTGTGTGTGTGTGTGTGTGTGTGTGTGTCCCACCCCAAAGCTCTCAAGGTGAAATAACTTGAATTTTTCCACTACAAGATTTTTTTTTAATTAATTTAAGATTTTTAAGAAAACCAATCCTTCAGAGCATTTCAAATCAGCTTCTTCAATCTGGATCTGTTAACAAATGCTCTTTTTCTAAATGTCATTCTGGAAGTCAGAATGGTAAAAGATTATTCTCCAGTCTCACAGTAGTTATATCTGATAGTAAATATCATGTGTCTCAGTTATGGAAGGTGTGTATATGTATGTGCGTGTGTGCATGAGAATTTGTATGTGACCACACACATATCTGAACACATATGAATATTGGAGCAAGAGTCTGGAAGGGAAGATTTTTCTAAATTCTTTGATCTCATCTGCATGGCACATATAAGCCTGACAATTATAAAGAGGTATTTTTATTAAATCATTAGCAAAGTGTATAGGGATCCAATTCAAATTTTGTTATAACAATAAGCCAGAAGAGCAAGAACTTAAACACACACACACACCCCACTGTCAAGAGAACGGATATGGGAAAGAGAAAGCATATTGGGAATTCAGATGTCCAATTTGGAAAACACTCGGAGACAGGGGAATAGCTGCCGAGAGGCCAGTATTAAGGGGAAGGGGAGAGAGAGGGTAAGGACACAGCCTGTGCAATGTGAGCCAAATCCTGCGGGCTGAGCTGAGAATACAGCCCACAGGGAAGCTGGGATCAGGGCCGGGAAAGGGGACAAGGGAAGACCAGGGGCAGCAGAGGACGACAGGATCACCAGACAGCAACGAAGTTACAAACATGGCCAGAAAGTGGAGCAATCCACTTGGGAAAAGTCATTCCATTCAAACAAAGTGAATGAAAGGGATACAGAGGAAGTCGGAGAGAAGTGGCTTTTTGTCATTCACTTCAGTACCTTTTAAAAATTTTAAATAGTTTTGACTATACAGGTTTAGAACAGAAAGGGACCTTCCATATCATCTAATCTAACTCAATTCATTTTAAAGATGAAGACACGGAGGCTCGCAGAGACCAAGTGACTTTCCCAAAATCATGCACTTAAGTAGCAGACGTGAGATCTGAGCCCAGGTCTTCTGACTCCAGGCCTGCCCTGACCTCCGCACCAAGGACAATACACAACTTTGGCCTCCAAAAGGGCGACCCATCCCCCTCTCAGCCTGAAATGTCCTCTCAGGTCACCTCTATCTGTACAAATCCTACTTGTCCGTTAAGACCCAGCTCAAGTGGCCTTCCTCTGCTAAGTCCTCTCCAACTGTCCCCTCCTTGTAATGATCGCTGCTTTTCCCAGAACTCCCCCAGAACAAAGGCAGTATTTATTGGGCCCACTGCGATCAGGTTCAACACCCTTCTTGTCCTGTTATGTTGCCCTGCTCACACTGGGGTGTTTAGTTGCATACCCATTTATGTCTTATTTTCTCAAAAAGAGTGTAAGTTTTTCCATAGTATGGAAATCTTTCTTCATATCCCTCTTATAATCAATTTCCAAGGATTCATTAGCTTCCTGCTATGGGCCAGGAATTATGCTGGGTTCTGGAGATAAAAAGACAAAAGCAGAAGAGCTGCTGCCTTCAAAGAACTTACATTCTAATGGATGAAACAAAATGTGTGTGTGTGTGTGTGTGTGTATAGATACAGATATGGATGTAGGTATATATAGACACATAAAAATAAAATACAAAGTAATCTTGGGGAGGTTACTATAAGGCACTATAAATATTTCATGATTAAAAAAAATGTTGCTGATAAGTTGTTTTAAATTGTGCCTCATTTTCATGACCCCACGTCTTTCTTGCCAAAGACACTGGAGGGGTTTACCATTTCCTGTTCTAGCTCATTTTACAGATGAAGAAAATGAGGCAAACAGGGCTAAGTGACTTGCCCATGGTAAGCGCCTGAGGCACCACTTGGCTGCCTCAGTTTTAAAAAGAACAAACACTAAAAAACCCAAGGACCCTCTAAAGACCTAACACTTAATAAAGAAAGATGAAGCTCTCCCCATAGGAAGTAAATGGTATGTGCCTACCAGGGAGAAGAGGCTGTTATCATAATACTATAATAATAATACTAATAAATAATGAGTAAACATTCATATAGCACTTGAAGGTTTATAATGTGCTTTACACTCGTGATTTAGGAGACTGGTGTTATAAAAATTATTCCCATTTTAAGATGAGGAAACTGATGTAGACAGGGACTTGGTAAGTATCTGAGGCAGGATTCGAATTCAGTCTTCTTTACGTCCAGCACTCTATCCACTGGGTTGCCCAGCTGCCACACATTCAGCAAGAGCGTAATGCTATCAAAGGCTCCCTAGAGATACAAGGGGTAGCATTCTACAGCCTGAAGTCCTAGGAAGAGGCAGCCTCTAGGGATCCCAGGGGCTCCTCTCCTTTGGCCTGTCCAAAGCACCCTGTCTTGGGAATGGGCTGCACTCCATGGTTGATCCAGAGCTTCAGGATGCTTCTTGAGGTATGTGCGGTTGCCACTGACTAAGGCGGGGCTTCGAGGCGGAGAGGTCCATGCTCTGTCAGTGATCTCCCTGAATGATCTGACCTCTGCACTGGCTTTATTGCTCACTATAGAGTAAAGAAGGAGTTTGCTCTTTTGTACAGTGCAAATTAAGATTAAGAGTCCCATATCAATTAACACAGGAATTTAGCTATCATTGAATCTCTACCAGCAGCTAGCACAATGCAATGCAGAGCTGAGCAAATAAATTAATTTAACAATTAGCACTAATTGCTTTTTATCTGGTAGATGTGTATGAGAACAATATTCAGACCCCAAATCTAAATCTCCTTTCAAACTAGTAGGTGCCTATAGCTTAATCTTCTAGTAGATTCTACAAATTTGCTTATGTGGACTTTTTTGGGCAGTAAACTTTGTGGTGAAAGGGCTAGGGTGGGTGAGCAGAGATTCTTTCAATGCCTTTAAAGTCCTCTCAGCCTTGGCTGCATTTCCCCTGGCTCCTGGTGCTGTGACAAGTCCGAAGTCCAACAACGGGTGATCTGTCCAAACCCCACCAGCTCGGCTGTGTCTCATCTCTCAGATACTAAGGTCAGAAGGATGATGAATGCAAAGGTACCATGCTAGAACAAGCCACCTTTCTGCACTTCTGTGTGTCAGATGCCAACTATTCTAAGCATCTAACATTACAAGATGTCATTTTGGGCCTGGCTGCAATCTCCTTTTAATGAAGCACTTTCATTTGGCCAAGCCCCTGGGATCTTAACAGAGTCCTCTCCATCTCCTTTAGAACTTGTTTGTTTACATGTTATCTCCCTCATTAGAAGGGAAGCCCCTTGAGGGCTAGCACTATTTCCTTTCTTTGTATCCCCAGTGCTTAGTACAGGGTAAGGACTTAATAAGTAAATGGTTACAGGTTAACTGGTTCAAATAAGAAATGCCTCAAAATTACCTCTGGGCCCCATAGACACTATGATGTGTTTATATACACCAAGTGATTCAAGTATTTATATACACCAAGTGACACCAAGTCACCTTCTTCCACTGAAATGTCTTTTATTTCTAAAGAAAAACGTCCCGCCCAGATGGGATCACAACCTAAATTGTTTCCAAGGGTCACTGCAGAAATTGCCTCAGGATAATGCTGACTTAGTTTCTGTGCCTGGATAACGAACATAGTCAACAGCCCGGAGCATGAGGAGGATATGTGGTAAGGGAGGACTGCCGGGGCACACTTGCCTAGACAAGAGAGTGGGGGAGGTAGGACACTGGCCTTCTACTGCATGGGTCCTCTAGAGCTTTTAGGTTTGCTCCTGCAGGATTTACTGGATTTATTCCAGTGTTTTTGACTCCTGGTCCAACACTCTAGAGTCTAACACTCTGCCCCTGCCTCTTCTTTACAAGTCGTAACACACATGACTCCTAGCTCTTCAGAATGATAATTGTGTGACTTACAGTAGAACAGGAGCTCCATGAGGACAGGGATAGCTGTGTTTTAGCTTTTTCTTCCCTGTGTCTACTATACTTTGTGGGCACACACTAAGTGCTTACTAAGTCTTGATGAATTAATTGAATTGAATTCTTTAGAGGTCAGAGCAATCACAAAGAAAACGAGGCAGCAGTTGAGACTCAGATTTGCTCAAGGACACAAGGCAAGTTAGCAGTAAAACCCAGACAAAAAAAATCAGGGGTCCTGACGACTCTCTTACGATACTAAATCAGGAATTCTTAACTTTTTTTGTGTCCTGGAGTCCTTTGGCAGTCTGATGATACCTATGGACCTCTTCTGAAAATAATACTTTTAAATGTACAAAATAAAATACATGGGATTACAAAAGAAATCAGTTATATTGAAATAAAGTGATCAAAAGTATGTAAAAAAAACAACCAAGTTCACAGACTGCTCCCCCCCACCCCCACCTTCCCCACAAGGTTAAGAACCTTTGAACTAAAGGAAGAAGACAGGTTTAATTTGTGCCTTTTAGATAAATAGTGGAACAGTTTCAGATTCTCTTGCATGGAAGTGGAGTAGCAGAATGCCTTAAAGACACTGTTTTCTCACATACCCCCTTTATAACCTTCTAACAGTCCTGTGAAGTGGGCAGAGGTTATCTCTAAAATCAACAACTAATTCCTTGGGTAGCGTAGAGTGGTGGACAGTATTGGGCAATAACTGGGCCAGGCTCCAGGGAAATGTGCTGGAACCCTGCCTCTGCCACTAAGAGCTCTGGGGTCACCTAACCTCTCTAAGTTTTACCTTCCTCATCAGTAAAAGGGGGTATATAACTTAGCAGGACACCTATAGTACAAATAAGATCAAGTATGTGACAATGCTTTACAAATTTTAAAGTGCTATATAAATGTCAATTACTACTTGTAGCTACTACATACTTTACATTCATTTTTATCCTTTGATCTGCACAACAACCCTATGAGATCAATAGTATAGATATCATTCTTCCCATTTTACAGATGAGAAAACTCAGGGAGATCAATAACTGACCCCAAGTTTACATCACAGATCACAGATTAGAGTTGGAAGGAACTTTAGACCACACTTAGTACAAGCCTTTCATTTTACAGAAGAGGGACCAGAGGTCAAGAGAGGCTCAATGACACACAGGTCATGGGTGGCAAAAGAAACATAGGATTCTAGGGTTGAAAGGGACCTCAATGGCCATCTAGCTCAATTCACATTATAGCATATCCAACGACTAGTCTAGAGACCACTGGACTTTAACCCAGGTGTTCTGACTTCAAATCCAGCACTCACTGGTTCTATAAAACATACCAATTTCCATTTCATTGTCATCTTACCAATCCCTTACTCCAGACATTGTGGTCAACTCAGGAAAATTTGTTCTTCTTGTCCCTAACTACCTATGCTGTTCTATAGAGAGCCAGCATCGTTCTAGGTTTAAAGAGAGGAAAGACACAGAATTGAGGCAAGGAGTGGGATGGAATAGTATCTACACTGAGACTTTCTACCTGGGAAATGTCCAAGACCACCTTTGTAAAGCTACCGAGCCAGAATGCCTCCCAGTACACACCATGGTAGCACAGCAGGTGACAGGCAGACTGTAAAATCACATGGTGAAGCATCTGCCTGAGAGTCTTAAAGCCAGATTCTCCCCCTCCAAGATAAACCTTCTAATCTACCCAGGGCCTTGGAGAGACAGTCCATGCTCCTTTTCTCTCTATTTCTAGACTCCCTGCTGGAAGGGAGAGCTGAGATTTTTCTGATCAGGTGTGTTGTTGCTAAATGGATCTTTAACAGCACAGAGCCTCTCAGGAGGCACCAAATGCAGAGTCTCTCTGGAGAACAGGGAGAGGCCCCAACATAGAGACACAACATCAAGGAGGTAAAGAAACTGGAAGAACAGACTCACCGAGTGCACAGGGAAGGAGCTGTGCCGGCTGAGAAAGGAGTTAGAGATGGACATACCGAGGCCCTGAGTGGCACTGGTGTCCTCGGGCGTGAAGGGCACTTTAGTTGGCTGGACACAGTAGGAGACAGAGGAGAAGGAAGAGGCAGCATAGGAGGCCTGCTGGATGGAAACAAGAGGGCAAAAAGGGAGGAAGGATAAAAAAAAGCAGAGAACAATAGGGTGTGAGTAAAGGATAAGTGGACAGGTCCAACAAAAGTAAATCCAGCGCTCCTTTGGAGATGGAGCGGTTCTTACTTGGGTTGGTTTACTGACACACAATGCTTGCTGCAGACTAACTCCACTGGGCACCTAACAGAGTGTGGGGAATATTTTTTCATAAAATAAAGGAAAAACACATTAAGACCTGTTGGATGCACATCTTGGAATCTCTCCTGGGCCCTACATCAAAGAGCTCTGCCCTAAGGACTCAGAACAAGGAAAGAATTCTTTCCCTTAGTGAGTCTTTGGATCCCTGTCTGGGAAACCGAGGAGCAATAAGAAGTTATAGTCTGGAGGAGATACCCAAGAGCAGCCAAGGTGCGTCTGCAATAACCGCATAGAAGAACTCCGCTTCTGCTTCAGGAGAAAAGAAGCATTTCCATTCTAAATGAGATCGCAGAGCAGCAGGGTTCCTGCAGTCTTCTCCTGGGGCCATTATGGATAAGGCCTCTGTATGGATGCCCCTCCACTCCCACCTCTTAAATGTTTTTTTAAAGCAGCTTTCCATCTGTCATCTCATCATTATTACAGTAACTGTCTGGCAGTGAAGTGGACAAGTATTATTTCCATTTTGCAGGTGGGGAATTACATGCCTAGAGAAGGGAATTTGCTTGTCTGAAGTTACTCAGGTGGTGAGGGGTAGAGCCAGAATAAGATTCCATTCATTTGATGTTCACTCAAGTTCTCTACCCTAAACAAGGCTACCAGAAGGAATTAAACCAAAGCAAACATCCCTGTTTAAACTAATAGTGGATTTTAGCTGCAGAATGGGATGCATATTTTCAGAGCTGGCCAATATGATGTGACATGTCACTTGGTTATACTAATTTGTCACACAGGAAGGTTTTATTGGGTTCGGGAAGGTTTTATTGGAGCAGAGGTAGTCACTGGGAAGTGGCAATGATATTTTTAAAAAACCAATTCATAAGACATTTTTAGAAATGGCTATTTCTTTTTACTAAGCTGAAAGACTCAATTTAGCCAAGGTCATCAAAACACCAATGCAGACATGCTATAGATTTAATGGAAGCAGAAGCTAGGGAAAATGCTCCAGAAATCAGAGACAGGCTTTTGATGAATGATGACACCAGCCCTGCTCCTGACACTAAAGAGCAGACACAGAAATGGAACCGATGCTCCAGCTGGCCTCTGCTTGTAAGAAAAGTCAGGGCAGTACCTTGGGAGCTTGTAATGGGAAAAAAAGAAAAGAAAAATCACCCAACATGCCAGGACCTTCTACTTTTCTTATTGAAGAGGTACTAGATGGGGTGGATGAGAAACAAAACATCACATTTCAGGCTGAAAGGGTTTGGAATTCCTTTCTGGGAGCTTGGTTTTTTGTTTTCTTTTTTTTCTTCTGCTAGAGGTCGGAAGATGGCTGAAGGATAAGGCTGAATTCTAAAAAAGGGTCCATGTGAGCAATCTACAGGCATACAGAAGGGCTACGAGTATGGTTTGTGTTTGGTGCTGCCTTTTTTTTAGTTCATTAAAAGTAAAGAACATCTTTCAAACAGGAGGATTTGGAAGCAGTGAGTTGTCATGTGGAGTTGAGAACACTTGAGTTTAATCCTGCCTCAGGTGCTAAATTTTGGTGGGATGCTGATTAAGTCACTTCATGCCTCTGTGCCTCAGTTTCCTTATCAATAAAATGAGAAGGTTGGACTAGATGACCTTTAAAGTCCCTTCTGGTTTTAAATTTAGAGTCCTTTGATTAGTTAAAAGGAGAAACAAACTCAGGACATCTAAAATACAGGATGGTCCTGTCTAAAGTAGAGGCTCTTAATCTTGGGTTTATGAACTTGTCTTTAAAAAAACTGGATAATTATATTTCAATATAATTGGTTTTTTAAAATTCTGTGTATTTTATGCATTAAGAAAATTTGCCAGAATGCTAAAGTGCTCCAGGATATAAATACAGGCCCCAAATCCTTGGGTGAAAGTCATACTCTTCCTTTAAAGCTGGATTTTAACCAGGGCTAGAATCTAGAGAGATGGTACTCTCTCTGTCTCTCTCCCTTTCCAAGTGTAGCAATCTATAGCACCTGATGGTTGACAAAGCCCTTATATCCATGTGATCCTTCTACCTCTGCACTGAAAGTAGGAAGGAGGAGGGATTAGGCCCCACTAAGTAGAGCCACAAGGCTCATACTCATAAACCATCCCCAATGCCCTGATTCAGTTTTTCCTTCCTGGGAGAGTTAGTTTCTGAACCAGAAGAGAGTAGGAGGAGGGAAGGTGTGCAATAGAAGAGAAACGCAACGTCCTTGGTACACACGCCAGCACAAACCCCATCACAGCACCAAATGAAACTATTAGCAGGATACCTGGGAGCAAACCAAACACATCAGTGAGACATCACAGGTGTGCAAGGACTGTTCTAGCTCATGGAGACATATTAGGTTCAGACCTGAAATTCTTGCCCAAGAATGAGAGTAAGGACAGAGTCATTTGCTTCAGGAACTCCCGAGGCTGTCAGGCTGGGACTGGGCAGGGCCCAGGGGATGTGACTTACCAGCTGCCTCTGCTTGGGGGGCAAGGCAGGGGGTGGGGCCAGCTCCTGGGTGAAGGAGTCATTAAAGCCGTAGACCTCCATGAGGAGTTTGTTTTTCTGCTGGTAGATGTGCTCATTCTGGGGCGTCTGGTAGAACATGGAAGGCTGGGGCTCTGAGTAGTCCTCGAGGAGCTGCATGTAGGCCAGCACTGAAAAACAAAGTTTGTTTTGTTTTTGGAGCCCGGGGCTCTCTACCTGGCCCAGGCTGGAAACACATGACGTCTCCCGCAGGGCTGACCCCAATGTTGACAAACCATGCCAGCCCTGAGTTGCTCCATTTTTCCAGCTTGGGCTTGTTCCTCCCTCCTTGTGGCTTCTGGGGATTCACCATACTGGTGTCAGACTTAGTACATACACCAATTCAGCTGGCTTTAGATCTATTGCAGCCAGAAGTCGTCTACCAGCCTCAGCTTCTGAAGCAGGAAGGACTACGGGCATTTGCCTCCAACCTTGGCACTTACTGCTGATGACTGGGGGTGCTGAGCGTTAAGGGTAGAGTGCTTCAGGGCAAACCCTAATATCACTCTCTCAAATTAAAAGGCATACTTTAGAAATTGTTGAGGGGACACATCATGCTAAGAGTTCTAACAAATCTCTAAATGAAGCTGAATATTTATCATGACTCCAGTGAGTGAAATTAAGTATCATTCTTTTTAAAAAAAATTTGTTTCAATTAACAAAATTATATTTTCTCTCTTTTTCCCTCCTAAAAAACAAACCAACGAGGGAAAAAACCCCTTTGAACAACTGTGTTGTTGAAGGCAAAAGGCAAAAAGAAAATTCCACACTGGCCATGTCCAAAAAATATGTCTTGTTCTGAGTCCATCACCTCCCTTTCAGGAAGCAGGTGACATGCCTCACTGCTGTTGTGCTTGTCCTTCTTTAGTCCTTCATTCCACAGCATCAAGATGATGACATGACATGCAGTTGACTTTGATCTGAGGGAGGGAGGGCTGCGCAAGGTCACCAGCCTCACTTTCTCCTCCTGAGCCATCTGGGGCCAGTGGCCTGATATTCATCAGGATGACTGGAGATGGCCCAGGGTGCCATGGGAGACCCTGGCCCTTTCAGGCTTATCACCTTCTCACTTTGAGTGAGATACACCCATTCAATGAATAGACTTCTTTAAGTTACTCAAGGAATGGCCCCTTTAACAAAAAAAAAAAAAAATCAAACTGGGAGGGGAAGACTCTCAGGGTTCCTGGGTAAAAGAGAAATAATTACTATTTAGTTATTATGTGCTAGGTGGGTGGGGACTTGTTGTCCAGTCTATGAGCTCCAGAGTGAATTGGGTTTAAGGCTTGACCTTAGAGCAAGAAATGTAGCCAGTAAACCCAAAGGAAAAAAAGGCAGTTTTTCGGCATGTAGTTTACCTTCCCCTGGGCATAAAAGGATTGGACTAGACCTCAGATATCCTTTTCCTCTCTAAATTTTTGATCCTAAGCTCTCCTCAGTCTGAAGTAGGAACATGCCTTGTAAAGTGTTTACTGGGTAACAGAAAGAACAATGAATTGGGAGTCTCTGTTCTGAAGCTCATTAGCTGTGTGACCTTGGGCAGATCACTTCAGCACTTTTTGCCTAATTTAACCAGATGATGTGAAGCTTCTGGAGGTCAGGTCTCTCCCTTTGCCTCCATTTGTATTTTCAGCATTTATCAGCACAGTGCATGGCACATAGCAGGTGCTTAATAAATGTTTACTGATTATCTATAAAATGAGGAAAATAAAATTCATTCCACCTGTCTGAAAGAGTTAATGTAAGGCAGAAATGAGATAGCCTATAGAGAATATATTTTTTAAAACTTCATAAATATTAACTATTATCATAAGGAAAAAATGTAAAAACAGTGTCCCATAGTCTTCTAATACTTGTGGCCCTGTTCTGCATGGGGGGTGGACAAGGTGGCTGCTGGGCCTGGCTTCCAGTTCTGCCTCTGATGCATATTCCCTGTGTGACTCTGGACAAGTCACTTAACTTTTCTCAGGCTGTCTCTTAAATGGGGAAAATAATGCCTATAGCAGTTAGCTCCAAGAGTGGATGTGAGACTCTGCAAACCTGGAAGGCCTGTGTATAAATGGCTCTCACGGTGTATCACTACTGTCTCTAGGATCAAACAAAACGCCTCTGTTTGGAATTAAAGCTCTTCCACAAGCCCTGGGCCCAACCTGCCCTTCCTGCTTTATTACAAACCACTCTCCCACAGTTCCTCACACTCCAAATTCCACTCCTTGTCCCCAGGCCTAGAATGTTCTCCTTCTGCCCTCTGATTCTTAGAATCGCTTGTTCCCTTCAGAGTCCAGTTCAAATGCCTTTCTGGATCTCCCCATCTGCCAATGCCTTCTTCCTCTAAAAAACTTGTCTTTACTTGGAGAGGCAGCCTGACCTAGGGGATAGAAAGCTGGCCTCAAAGCCAGGAAGAGCAGATCAGTCTGGCAGCTCAGACTCTAAGGCAGAGAGGAGCTGCTGAGCTGCATTGGTGGGGGGAGTTTCTGCATTGAGGAGCTTCTAATATTGATGAAATCACAGCTCTGGTCCCTATCCTGCTTCTGTTAGTCTGTATATTATTTATTAAATATGTATATGTTGTCTCTTGTATAGAATATAAGCTCCTTGAGGGTAAGGACAGTCTTACTTTGGCTCTCTACCGACAGCCCCTAGCACTGGGGCTACCGAGTTCTTTAATCTGAGCTCTGGTTTCCTCCAAAGCACTTAATCAATGCTGCCTGACCAATTAATATGGATTATCAATTTCACATTGGGAAGGACAGGGATGCCTTAAGAAGAAGGGAAGAGGTTGGAAAAGTAAACTTTTTAAATGCATGTTTGGGCCTTCTCCCTAAAATCCCTTCAGAAAACCTTTTGCTTGCATTGAACTGCAAATTGTGAATATCATCAATTACAAATGCCACCAGGCCCCTGCTTCCTTGTGTACTTGTTTGAAGCAAGAGTATCAGCTTGCCAGGAAAGGCGGCCAGGTCTTTATTTGTTCTGCAAAGTGTGATATACACCAAAGGAGGTGTTTTAAAACCCCGTGGATTTTGCCTGGGGAGGTGAGAAATCAGAACAAAGAGCTCAGCTGTCATCTGTCGGGGTGATCTCATCCTGGGGACCCTTCCTAATATGACAGCAGATGCAGAAGCCCTAAGCCCTCACATGAGGGCATCAGCTTGCGCTTCATCAGCCTTTACAAGTTCAACAGCTAAAGTCACCTCCCTCTCCTCTACAGACCCAGATCCATTTCGGCAGACTCTGGAGGGTTTCTCTGAGAAGCCAGGATCTCAAGGTTAACAAAAGAACAGGCTTTTTGACGGAGGCAGGTTTTGGCATGTGGTTGTGCCTAGGCTTTTACCATAACAAAGAAAGGGATCCAAACTACCAAGTGGAGGAACCAGAGCCCTACCTCATCTATGGCCAGAGAAGGCTTGCAGATAGTTTCTTTGGTTTGCTTATATACCCTGGCACATTATCCTGCAGAAGTACCTAATCAGTACTTGTGGATTGAGAACCTGGGCTGCCCAGTCCTTCTCTGGTTGAGACTCAGCTGTTTTTTAAAATTACTTAAGTACTGAACTCATAATTATGTAATTACTCTGGCTATTTGGGCTCAAGGTATTTGCAAGTCTGGATGAGAAGGCAATGTAAGGAGGAGGGTTAAAGCCTAGTACTACAACACAAATGATCTAAATCGAAACAAAAACCAGAATACTACTACAAATGAGAATGCTAAAAGCTGTTGGCCTCTATCTGGGCTGGTTAAGGTTCATATACAGGGGTCACCCTCACTGGCTGAAGGAGGCAGAAGAGGTGCTATCATATTGGGAGGTAGTTTAAATGGCCTTGGAATGTGAGGACCTGGATTCCAATCCTGGCTCTACTACGTACTACACCACTGTCAGCATTTGCAGGCACAAGTATTTAACTGTTCTGGGGCTCAATTTCATCTTTTTGTCAAAGGAGAGCATTGTACTAGCTGGTTTCTGAGGCCCCTTCCTGCTCTTTATCTATGATCCCAAAAGGCTCAAGAATTGTTAGGGAATAGAAATTAAATTACAGTATGGGCATTTCAAGTGGTGAAATACATGGGAAAGAAATTAGATTAAAAAAAACCAAAGTGGTTTAATCTCTTCAGAGCTGGGCATTGTCCGATGATAATAACTACTACAATTTTAACGTACTTTCAGGTTTCCAAAGTACCTGTGCCCCAACAAACTGGCGATAAAGGCATTGCTAACATCATAATTATACCCATTTTACAGGAGAGGAGGCTGAGGCTCAAATAAGCTAAATGACTTAACCAGGTTCACACATATCTAGGACTTTGACTAGGCCCCTTCCTACAACACTACCACCTCTCACGTGGACCTAAAATTCAGAAGCGAATCAAACAGGCTTTTCTCTCCAGGGAACTACTTCAAGAAGTCTTTTTCATATCTGAAAACAGGTCAAGTGAATTTGTATTTTCAGGATGGCATAAAGGCAGGTGGCTCAATGGCAAACCTACATGGAGCTTAGAGAAATGAGCAAGGGGCAGCCCCTCTGAGCTGGTTAGTTAGGAAGAGTGGGAGCTTCTCTTTTTCTTTCTTGGCTCCCCTGTGGCTCCAGGTGTCCACAGAACATTCTCTGACTGATTTCAAAGCCTCCTTTCAAACACAAATAGACAATTTTTAGCAGCTGGAGGGCACAGAGTTCTACAATAAAGGGCAGTGGTGTAAGAGTGGATGATGGCGTCCCCATTATGTGAGCTCAGCCTTGTGGATCCTGCCAACACAAAAGCACAACTCCTGGGCCAGTTTCAACCTGAGGAACTCTAAGGCTGATTCCAAACATGGCTTCTGGCTATGTAATGTTCTAGGAAGGCAGAACCTACAAAGGCTATGGTAAAGTACCAGCAATTACCCTACTTTGGACAAAGATATAAGAGTGGCACATGGGAAAGAATGTTGAAGGGGGAATCAGTAAGACATGAGTTCAAATTCCACTTCTGATGCTCACTAGCTATGGGACTCTGGTAAAGTCACCTCATGTCGTCACTCAATTTCCTCAGCTAGAAAAGTGGGGATTTAAAGGGAGTGGCCTGTACTCAATGAGCTCTAAGGACCCTTCTGGCTCTAAATCTATGATCCCATGAGTAGAGAGCACTGAACTTGAAGCCAGAAAGACCTGAGTTGGTATTTTATCTCAGTCATCTATCACCTTGCTATGGGACAATGGCCGAGTTCTTTAATCTGAGCTCTGGTTTCCTCCAAAACACAGGGGAAATAATAGCACATCAAATAAGATAATGTATTAAAGGCATTCTCTGTCATACATCATCACCATCATCATCACTATCACCATTTCACCAAACAAGATGGTTTTCCATTATGAGAGAGGACTTCTCTATAGGAGAAACCTATCACTGCCCAAGCACTTAAGGATAGCTGTAATACTTCACAATCTTTTAGAAACACAGCAGGCTTGACATGTGTGAAAGGGGCACTCCCTAAAGGGCTCAAGAATACCCCTGGCAGGCATCACTTAGATGACTCGACAGAAGGAGCTGTAGTGGGCACTGGAAGTTGAGGGGGGAGTTTAGGTTGGCAGACCATAATTATGAAAATTGGATCCTGGCCAGGACTCCAGTGTGCCAATGCCTGCCTAGGGAGGAAGTGCCTGGCTCTCTGATGAGCTGTGGTTTCTTGATTTCTGTAGCTTACCCAAAAGAGAACAAGGCTTAGGTGTAAATAGTGTTGGATTCTCCCCTCCCCCTACCCCCAAAAAGGGCTGCTGAAATGTAAGGAATGGTTTTCATCACTTTTGTAATCCTCAAGACAACCCTGTAAAGTAGGCAGGGGAGAACTGTTACCTCTGTCATAAACATGAGGGAAAATGGAGGACAGAAATGAAGTAGCCTGGCTAAGGCCATCCAGCTAAGAACCAGGGCTAGAATTCTGGTGTCCTCCTGGTTCAGCACTGTGGGACAGCTTCAGGTAGAATACCCCCTACCGCAGGGCTGGAACACTGGCTCCATTCTCATCTCAGGGGTCCAATATTGGATGAGAATGGAGAAGAATGCACACAATCCCAACTGAGTCAATTTTAAAATGATGAGGAAGATAACAGTAATGATAACCATAAAAATGCCTAGCTTTTTAAATTTAGACTTATGATCTTAGATAAGAAAAAATGAATTTCCCCTTAGTTTCAGAGCTGTTTGGGTGTTTTCAGCAGTTAAGTGACTTGTCCAGGGTCACCTCACCAATGTATGCCAGGGATGAGATTTAAGTCCAGTTCATCCTGATTACACAGCTGCCTCTGTCCCTATGTCACACTGTCTCTCACACCTGAGAAACACGTATGGCCTTAAAGCTCACAGAGTATTTTTACCAACTTCTTTTCCTCTATTTTTGGAGACAGATCAGCACAGAAGATTTACCTTGTTCCATTTTTCCAACTTGGGCTGGTTCGCCCATTCTCAGGCAGCCTGGTGGTCCTCTGCCCCTGAGGGCTTGCTTCTGCCCAGAACTCCTGACCTCAAGAATGAACCTCACACAATCCTTCAGTCTTCCCAGAAGCAGGGACTACAGGCATGTACCACTCTGCCCACCCCACAGTTCACCTGAGCCTAAGGGTCACCCTGTGAGGTCTATGTTCTAGGTACCACTCTCCTTGGGCAGTTAGGGGGGCAGTGGGTGGAGCTGTTGTTCATCCTTTGCTCCAGAAGAGTACTAAAGACAACAGGAAGGTGACGTCTTGACTTGCACTGAAATGGATTTACGGGAGGGATATCAGTGTAAAGTCATCAGCCCTGGCCTGGAGGCACCAAGATTCATCTTCCTGAGTTCAGAAATCCAGCCTCAGACACTCACTAGCTGTGTGACCTTAGGCAAGTCACTTTACCCAGTTCATCTCATCTGTTTCCTCATCTGTAAAATGTGCTGAAGGAAATGGCAAACCACAAAAGCAACTACTATCCTTATTTTAGAAATGAGAAAACTGAATGTCCAAAGAGCTTAAGAAATCTGTCCATGGTCATATTGCTACTGTCAGGAGATCAAGATTTGGTCCCAGTTCTCTCGAACACTAAGACCAGCACTTATCTACTACAACATGCTGGCCTGGTGTAAGGTGAGTGTAAAAAAGGCTAAAACATGTTATGTCACCCAACTAGTGTGCACACTTAATAACAGTAACAGAGAATGACACATCCCCTAGGGAGAGGGAAAATTTAAAATTTAAAAATTTTCATCCTTTTATTAAGATTCCTAAAGTAACTGATCCTTGTTGTATAACTGGTCCTTATTCAGCTGTTTTCAGCTGTGTCTGACTCTTTGTGACCCCATTTGGGGTTTTCTTGGCAGAGATACTGGAGTGGTTTGCCATTTCCTTCTTCTGCTCATTTACAGATGAGGAAACTGAGGCAAACAGGGTGAAGTGACTTGCCCAGGGTCACACGGGTAGTAAATGTCTGAGGCTAGATTTGAACTCAGGAAGATGAGTCTTCTTGAGCCTCCACTGCAACATCTACCTGCCCCCAAACTGCTCCCTTGACATAAAGAATAAAGATTCTACTTCTACCTGTAAAGAAAAAAAAAGTATGCTTATCTCCTCTCTGCTTCTGTTTTCACAAAGGGGTATCTCTCCCTTTTCCAAAAAGGCAAATGCCCAACAAGATGAGTTCTGACAAGCCAGGAACAAAACCACGTGCCTGGGTCTATAGTAAACACCATGTGTCTGTTCCAACCACGCTGCACTGCAATCCCTGTCTACATTTTTACATTTAGAAGAATGCTACAAAAGGAAAGGAATGGGAGCCTGGAATTCAGCACGGCAGACTGAGACAAGTTAAAAGGGGGCACACTGAGTCTTTAAACACTCCTATTTGTAGTAGGAGACTGAGAAAATGGAAACATTCCTGGGATGGCTCTTTGCAGACCCCTCCTACTGGTGCTGTGGTTTTTAATGAGGCATCAATTCAAAAAGCAGATGGGAAATTACATCACTGGCCTATAACAGCCAGAGTACCCCAGTGCTGGTTTCTTAGATGAAGGGGTCTGCTCCATAGAGATGATGACAGATGAGCAAGACCTCTCAAGCTGAGCTTGGAAGGCAATATTTTTGTTCTTAGGTTCATAAGATTTGGAACTAGAAGGGAACGTAGGTCCACTGACTCCCAATCCAGAGCATTTTTCATTTGATCTCTATTGTTTTACTCCCTTGAACTTTTTAAATGTGTAGATAGCTCCTACCATTGGTCTCAGAGGCAGTGTGAGAAGAAGCCAAGAAGAAGGGAAGGAAAAATGCTAAAACTTTTAATCCTGAAACTGGCCACAGAGAGGGAAGCCGGAGAAGATGGAGGGTTTGCAAAGGTAATCTATTTCCTGAAATCATTCACTTGCAGCAAGAGAGTTCTCTTCCACTGGAGCTAAAAGGGCAAAGAGAGAGAATACATTCCCCTAAGTCATAAGTGGAATGTTGAGGAGGGAAGCATGGAAGGGTTTCTTGTAAGAAAGGGTAAGTGCTGACTACCACCAGAATTCAGGACAAGGGTGTTGCGATGTTTTTCTAGGAGGTGGGCTATTGCTAGCTGAACCAGCCAACAAGCCATAACACACAGAGGGTAAGATGGGCTTCAGAAACTCCAATAAGCAGAGGTTGATGCAATCAGGAGGAAGATAAGAGAATAGGAAGACTGAGAGGGCCTTCCATTGGAAGGAAACTCCATGGCAGATAAGAGAAATGAAACAGACAGATGGGGGGCTGCTGACTTCTTTCTCAGCACTACCCACGGTCAGGCAGCCCAATATGTGATTCCAAAGCATTACCCGTTAAAATGTGTGACTGGGGGACGAGCGTCCTCCATCAGTCCTGCCAAGCAACCTTACATCTCAAGCTGGATTACAGCACTTGTTTTTGTAAATGTTTGCAAACTAAATGGTAGTGCTGGCAAACAGGTATTGCTCCAAGACTGATGCTGTATCCAGCCTCTCCTTTCTCCAATCCTACACATCTGCCAAACTGATGTTCCTAAAATACAGATCTGATTTTTCTCTCTGTCTCTCTGTGTTTGTCTGTCTGTCTGTCTCTCCTCCCTCAAAAACCTTCAATGACTTCCTACTGCTTCTCACATAAAATATGGCTCTCAATTACCTTTCTGGTCTTATTTCATATTACTACTAATCCCCTTAAAACACTCTATCATAGACAAACTGGTGTGCTACTGTGTTTAAGATTCCATTTCCCAATTCCACGCCTCTGAGAAGTGGAATAAATGCATAAAAGGCCTTTTCACAATTCTGCCTTGGAAAATCCCAGGCTTCCTCTGAAGCACAATTCAGTATCATTTCCTAAACTATGGCTTTCCTGACTTCTCTGGTTAGTAGCATTTCTCCTTTCAGAAATTACCTTGTATATTCTTCACAATCATAATATTAGCTTCATTCATGTAATGCTTTAATGCTTGCAAAATACTTTAGAGACATCATCTCATTTGACTCTCACAATAAACCTGAGTCTCATGCTATTATTAACCCCATTTTATGATGAGAAAACTAAGGCTCATATAGGTTTAGTGACTTGCCTCAAGGTAAAAAAGCAAGCAACTATCTAAGGCAGATTTTGGACCCATATAATCCTGACTCAGGGTCCAACATACTACCTATTGCTCATACCATGCTGCCTCTTAAGTAGCTCCTCTGTGTTGGCTTGTGTATAGGTTGTATCCTATTAGAATATAAGCTTCTTGAAGGCAAGGCCTATTTTGTTTTGCTCAGTATCACTGCAACCTAACACTAGACCTGCACTACATAGCTAGGGAACTGGATTGAGCTGCAGGGAGAAGAGAATTACACCGCAGGATTCTAGCTTAAGACTGTGATAGGTAAAATCCACTTTTGGGGGGCAGCAACTCCCACTACCAAGGCAGATCAGCACATGATCCATATCTCAGAGCCTCAGGGGGTTATTGCCTGGGGCCCTGTGGCTTGCCCAAGATCACATAGGTAGTCACTATGGTAAAGAAGGGGAACTCGAACCCAGGGCCTCTTCCTGAATCTAAGGCTGGCCCATTATTCATCCACTGTGTCATGCTGTGTTACTATAACTCAGATAGCTTTCTGTCTCACAATGATGATGCTGGGTCAGTCTTCACAGTAGAACACAGACTGGAAAATGCAACCTCCTTTCTCTATTTCTGTAACTGAATCAACAGACAAAGTGGCTGGGTCAATGACCACCATTCTGGGCCTGATTGGCTCTCCTGAGAGACTGCAAGTTCTTGGAGGGCAGAGACTGTTTCTTTTTTGTCTTTGTATCCTCAGACCCCAGCACAGTGGTTGGCACATAGGAAGTACTTAATAAATGCTTGCTGATTGATGTGTTAAGGTTTTAGAGGGCACTGTGATAGGACAAAGAAAGACAGCTAAGAATGCTGTTTTAGAAGAAGAGAGCAATGGTTTATTATATTCCTCATATTAATGAAAGAGCTGGCCAACTGCCTAGGCTTCCTCGCTTCCATGACAGAATGGGGCCACTCACTTGCAGCCAAAGCTGCAAGCTGCAGATACAGAAGAAAAACAGCTCTCATGTAAAATTGGTTCTACCTCCAGACCACAATGCCTATTGCAAAGGACATAAGTATTAATGGAGAAGTTGCATAGTGTGCTGGAAAGAATAATGAATTTAAAATCAGAAGCCTTGAGTTTAAAATCTCAGATTTTTCACTTATCTGTGTAACCTCGGGCAAATTCCTTCCCTCCTCCTGCTCTTAGCCTATTCATCTATAAAGTCAAATGCTGGACTAATCAGTCCATAAAGTCTCACGATCCTATGAGCTAACCTGCTAAGATGGAGCCAGAGGGTAGAGTGAAATGGCTTCCAAACTGAGAGTCAAGGAGAACTTGGCCTTGCACCATGTACTTGGGCAGGTCCCTTCTTCTCTGGAAGTATTAGCTTCTTCTTGTGTATGAGAGATAGATGGACTAGGGGGTCTCTAAGGTCCTTTTTCTAGCCTTAATAGTCTATGAAACACTTATTCCTGCTTTGTGACCTAATATGAACATTTGGGGATGTCTTGGTTTCATGATGAAGACTTTCAAAATCACCTCTGGAGACCTAGTTGAAAAATAAGCAATCACTTCCTGAGGGGGAAGGATTATGTCTTTTTTCCACCATGTTCTACCAATCTCAGCCTACAGGACTCCATCGAATGTCATACAGTCTGTGAGGTCTACAAGAATATTCATATATACAGATAATGATTATCTGGGACAACCAGAAATACTCAGTAGCACTCTGCCCTTAAGTTATAGGATAATGGCTTTGGGGCAGTGTGGAATGGCCAGGTTCCATTACCTTCCTCTCCACATGGATGCCAAGCTGACTCACTCAGAGATTTAGCAGACTACCCTAATGGAACTTAGGTTATGGGTTCAATCCTGGTTCAATCCTTTAAAGCTTAGCTCAAAGGCCACCTACTATATGATGCCTTTCCTAAACCCGATCAAGCAAATTCTCTTGTATTTGTTTCATATCTAAACATGGCATCAAAGATCTAGAGGAGGGGGAGGAGCCAAGATGGTGGAGTAGAAAGACTCACGTACGCTAGCTCCGGAACCCACAGCCCATAAATTTCCTGTAAAAAGAACTCCCCACAAATTCTGGAGCAGTGGAACCCGCGCAGCAATGGAGAGGAGGAGATTTCCGTTCCAGAGAGCCCTGAAAAACCGACCCCAAAGGTCCGTCACTCACCGGACAGCAGAGCCCACCCATGCGCTGCCCTGGCCATGCAGCCCGAGAGGAGCAGATTCGAGCAGGCTTCAGGGACAGAATCTCCAGCGGCCGTGAAGGTCCCTCCGCCCACAGGCACTACAGGTCAGTGAGAGAGGCTGGCTGAGAGGGGAGCGGGGTATCTCCATAACTCAGGCCCCCTTGGGAGGCAGCAGCACAGGCAGCGGTGGCCCGGGAACTCCCGGGGCAAAAAGGAGCTCTGCTCCATTACTGAAGGTCTCCGCATAAACCCCCTGAGGGAACTGAGCCTGGGAGGCAGCCCTGCCCCCACCTGAGCACCAGAACTTAAGCTCACATTGAATAGCAGCCACGCCCACCCCTGAAAGCCCTGAGGCTGGGGAGCAGCATTTGAATCTCAGACCCCAAGTACTAGCTGGGCAGATCTAGGCCGGGGTGGACAGGAATCTCACAAGTCAAGTAACTGGCTGGGAAAATGCCCAGAAAAAGGAAAAAAAATAAGACCATAGAAGGGTACTTTCTTGGGGAACAGATGTTCCTACATTTCGTTTCTGATGACGAGGAACAATGCTTACCATCAGGGAAAGACATAGAAGTCAAGGCCTCTGTACCCCAAACATCCGAAACAGATATCCAATGGGCTCAGGCCATGGAAGAGCTCAAAAAGGATTTTGAAAATCAAGTTAGACAGGTGGAGGAAAAACTGGGAAGAGAAATGAGAGAGATGCAAGAAAAGTATGAAAAACGGGTCAATACCTTGCTAAAGGAGATCCAAAAAAATGCTGAAGAAAATAACACCTTGAAAAATAGGCTCACTCAATTGGCAAAAGAGGTTCAAAAAGCCAATGAGGAGAAGAATGCTTTCAAAAGAAGAATTAGCCAAATGGAAAAAGAGGTTCAAAAGCTCACTGAATTTAATAGTTCTCTCAAAATTAGAATGGAACAGATGGAGTCTAATGACTTTACGAGAAACCAAGAAATCACAAAACAAAACCAAAAGAATGAAAAAATGGAAGAGAATGTGAAATATCTCATGGGAAAAACAACTGACCTGGAAAATAGATCCAGGAGAGACAATTTAAAAATTATGGGACTACCTGAAAGCCATGATCAATAAAAGAGCCCAGACATCATCTTTCATGAAATTATCAAGGAAAACTGCCCTGAGATTCTAGAACCAGAGGGCAAAATAAGTATTGAAGGAATCCATCAATCACCGCTTGAAAGAGATCCAAAAAGAGAAACTCCTAGGAACATTGTGGCCAAATTCCAGAACTCCCAGCTCAAGGAGAAAATATTGCAAGCAGCTAGAAAGAAACAATTCCAGTAATGTAGAAATACAATCAAGATAACACAAGATCTAGCAGCTTCTACATTAAGGGATTGAAGGGCATGGAATAGGATATTCCAGAAGTCAAAGGAACGGGGGGCGGAGCCAAGATGGCAGAGTAGAAGGACGCACATTTACGAGCTCCGAGCCCACAACCCATGGAATTGAGGTAAAAGGAGATCCTCATAAATTCTAAATCTCTGTAGGGGGTGCATAAACATAGGGGAAGAGATTTCCGTTCCACTGAACCCTGGAAAGCCGTCCCCGGGGTCCATCGCACCCCGGAAAGCGGACCCCACCCCCACCCCTGGCCGCGACCCAGAGAAGCTGACCCGAGCAGACTTCAGAGAGGAAAGCTCCGGGGGAAGCTCCGGCAACCGGGAAAGTCCCTCTGCTCACAGAAGCTACAGGTCAGTGAAAAAGAAAGCTGGGCTGAAGGAGAGGGGAAGCGGGGCGTCTCCGTGACTCGGGCCCCCTCGGGAGGAAGCGGCGGCAGCAGAGACGGGGGCAGGAAGCAGCGGAGGCAGAGGCGTGGGCGGGCGGCTGAGGCGGCAACGGCCCGGGACTCAGGAATCCCCCAGGAGCAGGTAGGATCTTCAATACTGAAGGTCTTTCCAACCTGAGGGAGCCGAGCAGGGGAGACGGCCCTGCCTCCACCCTGCTCTACTGCTGAACGCCTCTGAATAAAACCCCCAAGGGAGCTGAGCACAGCAGGCGGGGCCCCCCACCCCGCCCCCACCCGCTCCGTTCCTGAAAGTCTCTGCGGAAAGCCCCTGAGGGCCCAAGCTTAGGAGACGGCCCTGCCCCCACCCCTGAGCCAGAACTAAAGCTTGCCGCGGGAAAGCGCATTTGAATCTCAGAGGCCAAGCACTAGCTGGGCGGATCCAGGCGGGGGTGGAAAGGAATCTCAGAAGTCAAGTAACTGGCTGGGAAAATGCCTAGAAAGGGGAAGAAAAATAAGACTTTAGAGAGTTTTTTCCAACAAATGCAAATGATCCCGACCTTCGGATCTGGTGGCGAGGACGAGAACGTATTTTTCCCATCAGGGAAAGATGTGGAGGGCAGGGCCTCAGTACCCCAGACACCCCAGGGGGGTGTGGGGTGGGCTCAGGCCTTGGAAGAGCTTAAAAAGGATTTTGAAAAGCAAGTTAGACAGGTGGAGGAAAGACTGGGAAGAGAAATGACAAAGATGCAAGAAGAGTATGAAAAAAAGGTCAATATCTTGGTAAAGGAGACCCAAAAAAATGCTGAGGAAATTAACACCTTGAAAAATAGGCTCACTCAATTGGCAAAAGAGGTTCAAAAAGCCAATGAGGAGAAGAATGCATTCAAAAGCAGAATGAGCCAAATGGAAAAAGAGGCTCAAAAGCTCACGGAATTTAATAGTTCTCTCAAAATTAGAATGGAACAGATGGAGTCTAATGACTTTATGAGAAACCAAGAAATCACCAAACAAAACCAAAAGAACGATAAAATGGAAGAGAATGTGAAATATCTCATGGGAAAAACAACTGACCTGGAAAATAGATCAAGGAGAGACAACTTAAAAATTATGGGACTACCTGAAAGCCATGATCAAAAAAAGAGCCTAGACATCGTCTTGCATGAAATTATCAAGGTAAACTGCCCTGACATTCTAGGACCAGAGGGCAAAATAAGTATTGAAAGAATCCATCGATCACCACCTGAAAGAGATCCAAAAAGAGAAACTCCTAGGAACATTGTGGCCAAATTCCAGAACTCCCAGCTCAAGGAAAAAATCTTGCAAGCAGCCAGAAAGAAACAATTCCAGTACTGTGGAAATACAATCAGGATAACCCAAGATCTAGCAGCTTCTACATTAAGGGATCGAAGGGCATGGAATAGGATATTCCAGAAGGCAAAGGAACTAGGACTGAAACCAAGAATCACCTACCCAGCTAAACTGAGTATAATACTTCAAGGGAAAATATGGTCTTTCAATGAAACAGAGGACTTTCAATCATTCTTAATGAAAAGACCAGAGCTGAAAAGAAAATTTGACTTTCAAACACAAGAATGAGAGGAAGCATGCAAAAGTAAACAGCAAGGAGAAGTATTAAGGGACTTACCAGAAATGAACTGTTTGCATTCATACAGGGAAGGACAATATTTCTAACTCTTAAAACTTTTCAGTATCTGGGTGGTTGGTGGGACCAAACATACACATGTACATGCATGCACACACATACACACATGCATTCACATGCAGAGACAGAGAGCACAGATTGAACTGAATAGGATGGGACCATACCTTAAAAGAAATTAAGGTAAATGGTGAGAGAGAAATGTAGTGAGAGGAAAGAGGGGGAAATGGAAGGGGGTAACTATATGTCATATAAGAGGCAAGTAGGAGATGTTTTTAGTGGAGGGAAAAAGAGGAGAGCTGAGGAAAAAAACAAACAAACAAACAAACAAACAAAAGTTTACCCTCATCACATTTGACTAAACGAAGGAGTGTAATGCACACTCATTTTGGTATGAAAACCTATCTTACAGTATAAGAAAGCGGGGGAGAAGGAGATATTGGGGGGGGATGATGGAAGGGAGGGCAAAGGGAGGAGGGAGTAATTGAAAGTCAACACTTGGGGAGGGACAGGATCAAAGGACAGAAGAGAAACAATGAGGGGCAGGTTAAGAGGGATGGCAATTCAGTTAGTCTTACACAACATGACTATCAGGAAGGTCATTTGCAAAGCTACACAGATATGGCCTATAATGAATTGCCTGCCGTACCAAAGGGAATAGGTGGGGAGGGAGGGATGGGGAGAATTTGGAACTCAAAGTTTTAGGAACAATTGTTTAGTATTGTTGTTGCAACTAGGAAAGAAGACATACAGTTAATGAGGAATAGAAAATCATCTGGCCCTACAGGAGAAAAGAGAAGATAGAGACAAGGGAAGGGAGGGATGACAGAAGAGAGGACAGATTGGAGATAGGGAAAATTAGATTGCTTGGGGTATTGGGGTGGGGGGAGGGGAGAAAAGGGGAGAAAATTTGGAACCCAAAAATTTGTGAAAATGAATGTAAAAAGCTAAATAAATAAATAAATTAAAATAAAAAAAGAAGTCAAAGGAACTAGGACTCAAACCAAGAATCACCAACCCAGCAAAACTGAGTATAATACTTCAGGGGAAAATATGGTCTTTCAATGAAACAGAGGACTTTCAAACATTCTTGATGAAAAGACCAGAGCTGAAAAGAAAATTTGACTTTCAAACACAAGAATGAGAAGCATGAAAAAGTAAACAGCAAAGAGAAGTCATAAGGGACTTACCAAAGGTGAACTGTTTACATTCCTACATGGAAAGACAATATTTGTAACTCTTAAAACTTTTCAGTATCTGGATAGTTGGTGGGACCACACATATATATATACACACGCACACAAATTCATGTACACATGTGCGCGCACACATACACACATGCATGTACATACAGAGAACACAGAGTGAATTGAATAGGATGGGATCATATCTTAAAAGAAATTAAGGTAAATGGTGAGAGAGAAATGCGGTGGGAGGAGAGAGGATGAAATGGAATGGGGTAAATTATCTCTCATTCAAGAGGCAAGCAGGAGACTTTTTAGTGGAGGGAAAAAGAGGAGAGCTGAGAAAAAAACATGAAGTTTACCCTCATCACATTCGACTAAAGGAAGGAATAAAATGCACACTCATTTTGGTATGAAAACCTATCTTACAATACAGGAAAGTGGGGGAGAAGGAGATAAGCAGGGTGGGGGGGATGATGGAAGGGAGGGCAATGGGAGGAGGGAGCAATTTGAAGTCAACTTTGGGGAGGGACAGGATCAAAAGACAGAATAGAAACAATGGGGGGCAGGATAGGATGGAGGGAAATAGAGTTAGTCTTACACAACACGACTATTATGGAAGTCATTTGCAAAACTACACAGATAGGGCCTATATTGAATTGCCTGCCTTCCCAAAGGGAATGGGTGGGAAGGAAGGGATGGGGAGAATTTGGAACTCACAAGTTTTAGGAACAACTGTTTAGTATTGTTCTTGCTACTAGGAAATAAGAAATACAGCTAATGGGGAATGGAAAGTCATCTGGCCCTACAGGACAAAAGAGAAGATGGGGACAAGGGAAGGAAAGGATGATAAAAGAGAGGGCAGATTGGTGACAAGGAAAATTAGAATTCTCGGTGTATTGGGGTGGGGGTAGGGGATAAAAGGGGAAAAAATTTGGAACCCAAAATTTTGTGGAAGTCAATATAAAAAGTTAAAATAAATAAATTTATATTAAATAAAAAAAAAAGATCTAGAGTTGGAATGATCTAGGAGGACACCTAATCTAAAATATGGACATGTTATCTCCCCTAATAGAATACATATTCACTGAAGGTTTCCATTTTATCTTTGGATCTTCAATACCCAGTACAGACAAGGTACTTAATAAGTGCTAATTGAACAACCAATTTAGCACTTGACAAACATTCTTTCACTGGATCTTCACAACCACCTTGAGAGGTAGGTGCTGTTACTCTCCTCATTTTAGAGTTGAGGAAACTGAGGGAAACAGAGATTTGTGACTTGCCCAGGGTCACAAAGCTAGCAAACGTCTGAGGTCAGATTTGAAATCTGGTCTTCCAGACCCTAGGCCTGGCACTCCACCCACTGCCTCAAGAGCTGCTTCTGGCTAGGTTTTTGGTGTACGTGGAAATCAGGTGGATGGATGAGAGCGAATCTGTAATTTATACTGGAAAGACGGTTCAAAGTGCACATCTTAATAAAAATAGTTCAAACAGCATCATCTCAGAGGGGATAGGTTCTGCTGTAAAGAGCACTGGGAGTCAAGAGGTCTGCGTTCTCATCTTACCTGTGTGTAATGCTGGAAAAAAATCATTGAAACTAGGAAATGATTGCTAAGGACCCTTCCTACCCTAAATTCAAGGATTCATTTAAATTTTTAAAAACTGCAAATCATTCTGGATACAGCTGAGGACATGGTCCATGATATTCCTCATGTCCTTTGGTAACATCTCAGCTACACAGTTCTTAGGAACAGAGGATTTATGGGAGGTAGAGTAGAAAGGGCCCAGGTCTGAATCCTAGTTTGGCTATATATTACCTGGGTCACCCTGAACAAACCACCTCCCCTCTATATCCTGTTTCCTTGTCTGTGAAATGGGTACGGGTGGACCAAGATGACTTCTGAAGGCCCTTTCATCTCTCCCTGTGTGACTCTTGGAATCTACAGCAGAAAGAACTAGAAGAAGCAGTTAGGTGACAGAATGCAGAGGGTACAGAAGTCAGGAAGACCTGAGTCTGAATTCTGGGTCGGATGCTGGCGAGTTGTGTGGCCCTGGGCAAGTCACCTAACCCCTCTGAAGTCTCAATAGACACAATGATCCCTAAGGTCTCTTTGGGCCCCAGGATCCCATTCTGAACCATTCTTAAAGGAGCAGGAGACATAGTCATGGTGGCAAGTGCTTGGTGGAGGGGCACTTCCACTGGTTCTTTGAAGATATGATTAACCAAGAAAATGTTCCTGCGTTTGTGGGATGATTCTGTAACTTGAACTATATTGTCTTTGTTCCTTTGTTAAGAAGTCAATTATGCATTTTTCACACATCAAAAAACAGCTCTCCCACCATGCTCTATTACATCAGGTTTGGAATATACGCAGAATAACTGGTCCATGAATCTTTGTAATTAAAGACACTCTCTCTCTCTCTCTCTCTCTCTCTCTCTCTCTATTGGCTTCCTTTAAGCTCCAGTGAAAGTGTCATTTCCCAACCCCTCTTAATTCTATTGCTTTCCCTCTCTTCATTTTCTCCTATTTATGTTGTACATAGCTTGTTTGTATATGTTTGTTTGCTTGCTTGTCTTCCTCTAGTTGCTTGCAAACTCCTTGACTGGGACTGTCTGTTGCCTCTTTTTTTATCCTTAATCCTTATTGCAGTGCCCGACACATAAAAGGTGCTTAATAAAATGCCTAAATGCTTACACTCTCACTCTCTCTTTCAGACTTAAGTATTTTCTTTCCTAGCTACTCCCTCCCAGGGAGGTCATTTAGAACAAAATGAATAAAATTAGTATTCTTTTCTATTAGCTAATCATAAATTAATATGATAAAAGCTCACAGTTAAATAGTGCTTTATAGATTACAAGACCTTTCTCTGTAAAAACTCCATGAAACAAGAAGTATTACTTCCATTTTATAGTCTGGGAAATCTAATAAGAAAGTTCAGAGACTCATCCATGATTGTAAGGGGCATAGCCAGGACTCAAAGTCAGATCTCCTATCTCACAGACTCAGAGCTGGAAGGGACTTAGAAATCACTTCATACAATCCCTTCATTTGACAAATGAAAAAACTAAAGCCTAACTAAAGCCTGACTTTCCTAGGGTCATTCATTTGGTGAAAACTGAAGTCCAGCTTCGAATCCAGGTCTTCAGGCTTCAGATCCTATGTGTTTTTTGTATTATAAAACATGCTACACTTCATAAATTCTCCTTCAATGGTGTTGAGTCTTCCTCAACACAGATTAATGCCCATGGAGCAATAAAGGCCTTCTAGGCAAAAGCACAGTTAGTATGTTGGCTTTCCTGCAGAACTAACTGGTCACTCTCATGGATCAAGCAGGAAAGAGAAAGAACGTGGGGAGGTAAGAAAGAAAATAATGATAACACTTTACATTTGTGAGTTTACAAAGTACTTTCACAAACATACTCATCAAAAACTTACTGTGTTTGTTCTTCTTCTCAGGTAGAGGAGGCGGTTTCTCAGAGTCACCTGTTGACTCTGGAGCAGCAAAATCAGACACAAATTCAACAGGGGCCGAAGAGCCCCCTTGCTGGAAGGGGAGGACAGCAGCGAATGGTGTGAAAGATATTGGCTGGAGGGAGGCTGGGTTCTGGAGATCATCCTCAGTGATGTTGTCATATTGGGAAGGGTGCCGCTCATAAGAGACTCTACAGCTGGAGCTGTCCATGGTCTGAGAGGCTGCACTCCTACGCTTCTTCTCAGGCAGGGCAGGAGGCATGTCTGTAGGATGCACAGTGGGCAGGGGATTGCCAAGCTCTGCTTGTGGGGAGTTGCCTGGTGGCAGCTGGAAAGCACGTCCATGGAAAGGAGAGCCAGATTCACCAACAGATTCCGGCAATGGGCTAAGATTACATGCTACTTGCTGAGTTATCTGGTCAGCAGTGGAGAGGTCTTGCTGCAGAAATTCATAATCAGGATCATAGTGATCTACGTGTAATGACAGGGAAAACAAATGCATCTGTTACCCAACAGAGTAATAGCAATTTTTCTCCTTTCCCTCTGCAATCCCCTTTACCATTCTCACCACCCTCCCTGCTTTTTACAAACTCCTGAGATATTGAGAGAAAAAAAATCTTTGCTCCCATCCATGAAGCAGCTTAAAAAAATTTTTTTGGGGTGGTATGCTTTGCCAAGAAAAAAATAGCACTATCTCCCATTTATAGACTCTCTTTACATTATAGGATTACAGATCCACAGAAGATACCTTAGAGTTCATTAAATCCAGAGGTATGTAATTGGGAAATGTTTAACAAAATAAATACAAATTCAATAAAACACAGATAATGTTAATTTGTGGTTTTCTAAGTCAACATGTGGTCTGCAGGGATCTCTTTTTATTTGAATTGGACACGACTGATCTTATCTAATTCTCTCAGTTTTACAGATGAGGAAACTGAGGTTCAGAGAGTCCAAGAACACTTTATGGAGGCTGATACCACTGAGCCCTGAACTTTGGAGATGAGCGGTCCCATAACCTGGGCTCCATGCAGCACCTTTAAAAGTCCCCTTTATCTAATTAACAAGCATGTTTTAGTTAGATATCCGTAAAAAGAAGCACCTCCAATTTCTTTCTTTTTAAAAAATTTATTTATTTATTTTTGGATTTATTTCCATGTAATATTGGGTCCCAAATTTTTTTCTCATCTCTCCCCTCCCCCGCAAAGTGCCATACATTCTGATTGCCCCTTCCACCAATGTGCCCTCCCTTCTAACACCCTCCCTTCCCTTATCCCCATCTTCTCTCTTGTCCTGTAGGGCAAGATAACTTCCTATACCCCATTACCTGGATTTCTTATTTCCCAGTTGTATGCAAGAACAATACTCAACATTTGTTCTTAAAACTGTGAGTTCCAACTTCTCTTCCTTTCTCCCTCCCTACCCATCCCCACTGGGAAGGCAAGCAATTCAATACAGGCCATATCTGTGTACTTTTGCAAATGACTTCCATAATAGTCATGTTGTGTAAGACTAACTGTATTTCCCTCCATCCTATCCTGCTCCCTGCTCCCTATTCCTTCTATTCTCTCTTTTGATCTTGTCCCTTCCCAAGAGTGTTTACTTTAATTGCTCCCTCCTCCCATTTGCCCTCCCTTCCATCATCCCCCCCCACTTATTCCCTTCTCCCCTACTTTCCTGTAGTGTAAGATAGATTTTCATACCAAATTGAGTGTGCATGTTATTCTTTCCTTGAGCCAAATGTGATGAGAGTGAGCTTCATTTGTTCCCTCTTGCCTCCCCACTACCACAAGAAGAAAATGTTTCTGCTGCTATTTTTCAGCTACCCCCTTGTTACAGAATCAGTCAGCACTACAGGCATGCAAACCAGTACTGACTATGGAAAGTGTCAAAGGGGCAACTACACCATGAAACACGTGCTCCTCCAAAGCGCCTGGTTTAACTGCTCTGTACGTTCATACAGTTGCATCTCATCCATTCCAAATGCAAAAAGTGTCTGAAATAGTTTTCCAACTTTTTTACAGCTACCACTGAAATAAGTCAGCAGTTTTCAGTGCTGCCTGAAGTCCCACAGTGTTCTATTGCTTCCTTAGAAGAAGATTTTTAAAGAAATAGGTTGGGTTTGGAAGTGGGTTATAGTTTTAGAAGTAAAACACATGACACACTGATAGTAAGACTGCCACCACAAGTAGATGATAAGCCTGATCGTGCAGGCACACTCACAGGCCTCAACGTAGAATAACTGAGTGCAGAGAGGAAAGAGTCAAAGTAGACCTCATGGCCATCCTGCTTCCTCTGTTCCCCAAGCAGCCCAGGCTCTCCTGTTCATGCTATTCCTTGCACCTGGAGGAACCCTCTCTCCCCCAATCCCATTCACATCTCTGGAGAGCCTACTCATTCCTAATGGCCACGGTCAAATGTCATCCACTTTAGGAACCAGATCTTTCTAAAGAGTCTGCTCTTCTCTGATCTCAAAACGGAGCTGTGCCTGGAATATGACATACTCAGCACATTCTAAGTGGAAGTAGATTTATCTATACACCTCTTATCTCCCCTGCTAGATCACAAACTCCTCAGGAACAGGAGCCACATTTTGAATCTTGCACAGCGCAGTGTAAGTGCTTTATACATTCTCATTAATTAGTTGTAGTGTGGATGAAAAACAAACATGATCATGGTGGTGTTCATGGTGGTGGTACTATGTGTAGTCAGTTTGCTGTTAGCAAAATTGGCAATGTTTGTTGAATGAAGCGAATATGAAGATACACAGGATGATACCAAAATCTTAAAGCAATTTAAATTTTAAGAGCTATTAAATGTGTAGATAAACATAGGAATAATAACAACTATATAAATACATGAACAATGAACAAACAAATGTTAAATAACTACTGAAGCTTAAAATTGCTCTAAGACTTTGGTGACACCCTGCAGAGTGTCTGCCTAATTTCTGCTTCCGTAAAATCCTACTCAGGAGTGTAAAACTGAGAGGCTACAAGGCATGATGGATGGAATGCTGACCTTTGAGTCAGAAAGACCCAAATCTAAATTCTGCTTCGGATACACCCTAGCTGGGTGATGTTGGGCAAATCACTTAAGCTCTTTTGGCCTTGATTTCTCATCTACAAAACAAAGGGAAGGAACTTGATGGGCTCTAAGGTCCATTCCAACACTACATCTAATGATCCTATGAAATTTCTTTGCTGTACATGAAAGCTAAAGCAACAAAACCTGAGGGGCAGAATTCTCAAGTCCATGAGCCAAAGTGGGAGGAAAGAGGCCCAAAGGAATAGGGCTGTTAATTTTCATCAGTCTTATTATAAATGGTTGTACTCTAGGTATAGAAACCAATAGTGACAGTAGAAAGTTGCCAAAGGGGAAACTATATACTCAAAGGTTTCTGACTTTAGTAGCTGTACAACAGACTTGTCAGAGTCAGCTGAACACAAGCTCAGACTCACCTAGTGTTTCACAGCTTGTATTCCTGGAGCACTGCCCACTGTCCCGGTCCAAGGAGGACAGCTGCTCATCAGACTTGCTCAGCTTACCAATGCTGCTGCACGGGGAAAGGCGAGGGGACTCCCCACCATAAGAGTGGCTGCCTCCGGATAGCCTCCTCTGTGCATAACAGTCCACATCAAAGTCCTTGTATGAAAAAGGATAACAAATTCAAATCACTTTTGAGAAACAGCACTTGTTAATAAGGAAGGAGAAAGGCAGGGGAACTCACAGAGAGGGAGGGGAAAGTTCCTGAGAGAAGCCTAGTTATGATGTGCCCTCCCTCTTCCCCCTCTTATAAAGAGGAATGACAAGAGGTTACAGGAGGAAGGTTGTCAGAATTGTATGACAACGGACTGCCTTGGTGCCGCATTATGCCATGGTGGAAATCCTGAGTTCCTGAAAACTATGCCAAAAAAACCACATTTTGTCTTTGAATTATCAGTGCCTGGAATACAGCAGATGATGTAAAAATGCTTACTGGTTGACTGGCATGTTCACCCCCGCCCCGCCCCAAGTGAAAGGCCTTCTAACATGGGTACAGTGACAGTATGAGCCTGTGATTGAGGGCTAGGTTGGCTGAGTGTGGAGAGGTTCATCACTAACTTGGCTGCTGGGTGAAGAATGTTTTTAAACACAATGATGCTCAAAGACCCTGGCAAGCTTTAGAAAGGAAGGAATACCCACACTGAGAAAAATCAGTGTGCTTGTAAACATTTAAGTGGCTATAATATCTACCACTTATATGATGCTTTAAAATGAACAAAGCGCTTTCAACACACTTCTCCCACCCCCACTGCTACTGGATAGTTTAAGAATTATCCTCATTTCAGGAAAAAGGGACAATAAGCTCAGAAACAAAGTGATTCTTCCAAGGGAGCGCAAAGCAGGTAGAATCTGGATTTGAACTCAGGTCCCTGAGCTGCAAGTTGGGGGCTCTGTAATGTGATTCATTACACATTGTAATTATTTTACAATGTGATTCATTACACAGAGTCTTGCCCAAGGGAAGGGGGAGGTCAGGTAACCTCTGAGGCTCCCTTTGAATTCCATGGCATTTATGATTCTAAACGAGGAGGTTCTTCACCTGTTTTGTGTCATGGACCCACCCCTTTGGCAGTATAGTGAAGTCTATGAATCCCTTCTTAGAATAATGTTTTTAAATGTATAAGATGAAATCCATAGGATTGCAAAGGAAACCAATCATATTGAAGCAAAGATATAAAAGTAATTTGTTACTGTTGTTCAGTCATTCCAGTCATGTCTGACGCTTCGATACCCCATTTGGGGTTTTCTTGGCAAAGATACTGGAGTGGTTTGTCATTTCCTTCTCGAGCTTACTTTACAGATGAGGAAATTGAGGCAAACAGGGTTAAGGGACTTACCCAGGGTCACACAGCTAGTAAGTATCTGAGGCTGGATTTTGAACTTAGGAAGAGGAGCCTTCCTGACTCCAGGCCTGGCACTCTATTCACTGTGACGCCTAACTGCCTGTCCCTATTCCAAAGTCAATTAAATAAATCTTTTTAGAAGAAAGCGGAGAGGCAGAAACATGCCTTGTGGAAACAGTGTGTCCAGAGGCCCGGGTTTAAATCCCTGCCTGCGTGACCTTGACCAAATTACTTTATCTGTTCCCTTTTTTCAACTATATAATGGCAGGTGGGCAGGGAGGGGAGGGGAGTGAGAAGACAAACAGCAGATGATCTTGTAGGTGCCTTCCACTTCCAAATGGAGGATCCCATGAAGTTTCTCTAGCTAAGGTCTTTTTAGATGGCCACAGGCCATTTCCATGACGACCAAGGCTAAAAGCTAATCCTATCTCCTGCTCTTCATAGCGGCGACACTATTACCTGTCTGTTGATTCCAACAGGTAAACTGGAGCCACTCGTGGCCCGACTCATGGGTGCTACCACAGCCACTCTGGTAGGGGATGGTGCTGACTGGCGCTTTTTGGGTGGTAATGCTGGCGGAGGACTGCAAGACAAAAGAAGAAGATGCCTCTTAAGAGACCCTAGCAAGAAGCAAGAGAAGGTCTACTCTGAGTAGTCAAAAACACCTACAAGAACATTCCCTTTCTCTGACATAAGTTGGTTGGCTCCCAAAACTCTTCTCCCTCTAATGTGTCCAGATGCAACAAAGTCAAGCTGGAAAACTTTCCCAGTAACAGCAGAACGCAATCATAAATACTCTGCCAAAGTCTGGATAAATCAGCCACATTGTGAACTCAAAACTTCACAATCCAGTCTTCACACCTAACTGTGACTCTCACTTCTGCCAGATGAAGCCCTATAAATAACAAGAAACCCCAAATCAGGGACTCTTCTTCACTCAGAATCAAGTGCCTCAGCTTTCACACAGCTGAGATGAAGAGGTAGAGAAAATGTCGAATGAATATTTCATTTCAAAGTCATGAGGCCCAACTTTTAAGTAGCAAAATCTAACTTCTTCGCCAAGTCACATTACCCGCATCACTCAGGCTTTCCAGCCATCGATGCGCTGATGGTGGCAGGTGGAGGCTGCAGAAGAACTTGGAAAACAGGAGGCTGATGAGGGTCATGTTACCTATTATCCACCACTCGGATGCCAGGGAGGGGGGGCTTGGGAGGAGCAACCTCTTCATCTGTGGAGTCGGGAAGCAGCAGCTCTGTTGACTGGGACATGCCAGTTGTCTTGTTGAGAATCTCCATTTCTCGGTCAGTCAACGGGAGCTCAGGTTGGCTGTAGAATTTAAAGGAGAGATAGAGATTATTGAGAATCCGGGTGGATAGATTTTCAGGGTGTCACAGACAGTAATTTCAGAGTGTAACAGGGAAAAGCATTTTGGACCTGGGCTCCAGGCCTGGCTCTGCCATGTGCTAGTGTGAGGTATTCCACCTGTCTGGGCCTCAGTTTACTTGTCTATAAAATAAGGCTGTTGAACTAGACAACTTGAGGTCACCCTTCAACTCTGAATCTATGCTCCTATGAATGCATATGCACAGAAATATGCACTAAGAAGAAAAGAAAGAAAAGTGCCTGGTTATGACAAACCATCAGAGTCTTTTTAGAGAGAGGCAACACAGCATAGTAAGAAGGATGTGGGACTAAGAATGAGGACAGAAGGTAGAGTTCTAGCCCTGTTATCCCTCTCTAAAAGGGCCTCAGTTTCCCTGTCTGTAAAATTAGTGAACAATACCTTTTTAGCTTTTATGGGTTCTAAAATTTTATGAGCAGAAACTGCCAAACAGCCCTATAACATACAACTAAAGTGCTTAACTTTTCCATAATATAGCCAACTGTTCTGGTACAATTAACAATGTGATGCAATTTCCTTGACATCCCCCTCAAAAAACAAAAACCAAAAAAAAAAGCCCCAGACCAAAAAAAATCACACCTACAACACCCTCAGACTTTTTTTTTTTTTTAAAAAAAAAGATCTTGGTCATCCAAAAATTCAAGAATCTTTGTCAAACAAAGCAGTCAGATAATGAATTTCTAAAGGCTTCTTCCTAAATACCCATGGCCAGGTACCACTCAAAACTCCTTCTATATCATCTTTGGGGCAGTATGTTTCTAGATAGATGACAATAAAAAGAGATGTCATGTATATCTCATGTTAAGGTTTACAAAGGGCATTCCTCATCACAATCTGGTGACGTACATGGTGTGAGTACTATTTTCTGTTTTCTAGATAAAGAAACAGAGACTGAGAGGGGTAAAGAATTTGTACAGCTAGTGAAGCTGGGATTCAAACCAAGGTGCTTGAATTCCATGTCCCCGGCTCTTTCCACTATCCCGAGCTATGGATCTAGGAATGTAAAATTAAAAGAGGTCATTCAATCAGAAGTAAAACACTTCATGTTCAGCGGTATGACCAACTTTGGCTACCAATTCTCTCTTGGCTACAGAGTCCCTATTCTAAGAGCATGGCTGACGAGCTTACCTGTCAGGCTTGCAGGCTGGTGAGCTGGGCTTAGCTGGACTCGTGGGAGATGGATGCTCCTGCTTCTCTATTGTGAGTCTGACAAGTTCCTAAATCCAAAACAGAAAAGTCATGAGACATGCACCAATGACAGGAAACTCTTCTCTCCTCTCCATTATCATCCAGCCAACCTTCCCTCAAAGGCTAAGGTTTTAGGGTCCTTCCTTTCTACCTGAATGTCTTTTGTAGGTTCTAGCCCTCAGTGTTCCAAAATGCAAATACTGCTTGACACCATAAACAGATGACCATAGGTACCTACTTGAACTTCCTCCCCAAATCTCCCCTCCGAAAATACCCATTTTATGCTTTATGCCAAAAAATTTCCAAAGCACAAAGGTTTCTGCTTCTCAGAAGAAAAAGCCTACTGCTTCTAAAAGCCAAAAAGAGGAACATGATGTTTAATGACTAGTGAACGCCTTTTGGAGCAGGGATGCTTAGTCTTTTTGTAGGATGGAGATAATCTTTGATTTTCTAAAGTCTGGAGATTACGATGTTTGTGTTTGCATGTGTCCATGCTATGAGCTGATGGTTGGAGTTTCTGAGTAGGGAAAAGAGAGGAAGTGGGTCACATTGTAAAATAATAATAACTCACATTTCTATAGGGATCATAGATCAAGAAGCAGACAGGACCCCACAGGTTATCTAGCCTGAACACTTTATTTACAGCTGAGGAAACTGAGGCCCAAGTCAGATAGTATCTGAATTCAGGTCTGATGACTCCAGAGCCTATGTGTGTGTGTGTGTGTGTGTGTGTGTGTGTGTGTGTGTGTGTGTGTGTGTGTGTATGTTTGTGTGTACACGCAGACACACATACGCTGGAAGGGAAAGAGGAGAGTGTTCTAACAACCTTTGTTCTTACATCTAGGAAAAAAAAATAATTTTAGAAACATTTATAGAGCAAGAATGGACAATGGAAAATGGATAATGGAAAGTCATTAATAAAACAATGATAGTAACAGAACTGTGAATCTTAACAGAAAATCAGAGGAGAAAAGGACTGGTATTTCAGTTTCTGAGTATCGAGTCTAATCTTATTTCTCACTAGCTTTTTATTCCAGGACTGACTCTGCCATGTGCTACGGGTGTGAGGCATTCAACCTGTCTGGGTCTCATTTTTCTTGTCTACAAAATAAGGCTGTTGAACTAGACAACCTGAGGTCACCCTTCAACTCTGAATCTATGCTCCTATGAGTGAATACACACAGAAATATGCACTAAGAAGAAAAATATGCGAAGAAGATGGCAACAAAATCCTTTTCATGGGCCAAAGGAAGATGGAGGGCAAGCTGGCCCTAGATGAAGACCTATAAAATTAACCTCAATTACAAAAGCATAGAGCATGTGCCATCAGATTCTTTAGAATGAGGCTTCACTCAAGAGAGGCATTTGGAGCTGCTACTCTCCCATTCTAGAAGGGGAGACACTGGCAGGAGAAAGGGGAAAAGGTGAATGTTAATATTTCCCTAGGAGTCATTAAAATTTTATAAACACTTAAAGGACAACTACCTTTCTGACTATTCTAGCTAAAGCAGCAGAGAAGGAGATAAAGATATGATAATCCCATGCTATGTATAACCATCAAAATAAGGATGGCTCATTTCGCCACACCACCTGAGGAAGAGGAGCATTTAATAGCTACAAAGGCCAGTCAGTCAATGAAGCTATTACAAGAGCAACAATAATGAATTCTAGTCACTTCTGCTCAAAAATGGAACTATCAAATCAGAGTATTTGATACTCCATATCAAAAGTATACCATGCTGAGGTTATTGTAAAAGTCCTAATCATGTTTGATTATGCATAAGAAAGCCTTTTAAATCACATGTGAGGTGAAGGGGAGCAATGAAATGTTGGGTTCCTATTCACATCTATTGAGAGAGTAAAGAATGTCTCAAAACTTCATTAGAGGTCAGAGCTGTAAGTAGGAGTTTTTTCCTTTGGGATGAGCAGAGGACAGTCTAACCCGGGGTACAACTGGACCATGAGAGAGGACAGCATGACCCTTGCCCCGATTTGCATTTAAGGGGAAGCCACTCTCTCTCCAGGAAGGTCAGAGGGACAGGATAAAATGTAGCTAACATCTCTCCTCCAAAGGTCTGGTCCTGCAGGGAAGGCTACGATTCTTTTAGAAATAAGAGGCAGCCAATCCCTCAGAGATAGGCAAAAGCAGCTGTGGATTCTACTTCTTGAGGGACGGGAAAAGAATCAAAGAAAGTCATGCACATGCATACAAGCCTTCCTTCTGACTTCTAATGTGATCTCCATTCACCCTTTCTCTGGTCTGGGATTGAAGGTCTGCAAACAAAACAAAACAAAAAACCTGGAGGTCTTCTCTCTACAAGTAACTTCCATGCTTGAGGAAACCAGACATGTAGAGTTTTGTCTGCATTTTCTTTGCTGAATGATAGGATGCCTTAGGGATCACTGCGGTCACAGGGGCTTCTGTGTGAATACCCAGATCACATCTGACATAGCCTTTCAAGACTCCAGGCAGTGGTCACGGGGCATCAGCAGAGCTCCGGGGAGTGACTGTTGCCCACTTTTGCTCCACTAGATGCATAAGCATTAACAAGGCCAAGTATAGTTCTTTCAGAATTAGCTCCTTTCATCAGGATGGTACAGCTTGAGTTGGCTGACCTTGAGGGCATGACATGCCCATCTGTTTGCTCAAGCTCTTGTGCTTTACATGTAGGTACAAGAAGAGTTTGTTAAATTTGTAAAGAGCTGGCCTGCAAAGTTTAACTTTGCCCCCTTTATGCATTTCTAGTGTTCCTACCAGTAAGCTAATGGAATTGATGTGCTTAAAGGAGTATGGAGTCCAATATATGTCCACAATATATTTTTACTGGTCAGTCTGAATAACCACAGAATGCTGTAAAAGACAATCCCATTGGTAACTGCACTGAGGAGAGAGCGACATTGGACTGCCAAGGAGACACCTGGATTCAAGTCTTGTCTCTGAAAGCTATGACCTTAGGAAAGTCACCTTAACCCTCCAGTCCATCTGTAAGATGAGGGAACTGGATGAACTAAAGGAGTTAAGGGAACACACACAGTTCCTCAGAGATTCTAGTCACCAGGTCTACACCCAAGAGGAGAGTGACCAGGATGGGAGAACACTGCAGACCATGTCATAGGAAGAGAAGACTGACCTGAGGAATTGGGGAAGGTTAACCAAGAGAAGCATGGATGCCATCTTTATAAGTGTTTGAAAGGCTATTAGGAAGAAGAGGGATTAGGATTGTTCCAGGGGGTTAGAGGAACTGGTCAGGAGGAAAGATAAAAAGTAATGAATGGAAACCACAGGAAGAAAGAGTTCCACTGGAAATGTCAGCAATAACACCCTAACAATTAGCACTACTGAAAATTGGAAGGGCTGCCTTGGTTTCTCTTTGCCTGGGATACTTAAGTGAAGATCAGATGACTACTGGCAAGGGATACTGTACAAAGGATACCTTCTTTAGATTACAGAGCATCTGAGGTCCCTTTCAGCTCAGGTTTTATCCTATCTAATAGCCTCCGTGCCTATGCACACTTACATCTGTGTTCCTGGGGGCATTTCCTAAGGTTTTCCTTCCCTTTCTGCTGCTCCTCCTTCAGAGCAAGCTATAAAAGTTGGGGACAGACACTAAAACCGAGGTTGTTGTAATTTTTTTTAAGGAAGCACAATAAGACACTTTGAGAGCTCAAGTGACTGATGATACCACATTGTACATGCAGCAAAAGGAATACAAGTAAATGACATTTTAAGCACAAAGCAAAAATGTATTTTCTGAGGATTTTCTGGCAATGTGACAAATAGAGTTTGCTTTATAACTTCTGTGACATCTCCCTGTTTTCATCTTTGATCTCATTTAGTCTCAAATATTAGCTGCCTAATATATAACATTCAAATGTGGCAGACTGAACACCTCTAACTTTATCACTGAAATGGGGTGAATATTAAAAGAATGCTCTCCCTAAAGATTACACAGAGAGGCAGCAGGATTGTGAAGTGGATAAAGAACTGATCTCACAGGAAGGAAGCTTTGGGTTCAAGTCTTTGTCTCTGAAACATAATGGATTTCTGATCCTTTCCATGCCGGAGACAAAGGGTTCTCAAACTTTATAGTCTCAGGACTCCTTTACACTCTTAAAAATTACTGAGGATCTCAAAGAGCTTTTGTCTGTCTGGATTATATCTACTGATATTTACCACGTTTGAAATCAAGACTGATGAAATTTGAAAAAAAAAACCCATTAATTTAAAATAAAAAACCCATTACAAGTTAACATAAATACTTTTAAGTAAAAAATAATTATATTTTCCAAAACAAAAAAAATTTAGTAAGAAGAGTGGCAGTGTCTTACATATTTTTACAAATCTCTTTTCTGTCTAGATTAACAAAGACTACTGGATTCTCATTATCTGCTTGAATCTGCTGTGATACATTGCTTTGGTTGAAGTAAATGACAATGACCTAGTCTCATACAGATATGCAGTTGGAAAGAGAGGAGTATTTCAGTAGTCTTAGTATTATAAAATCTTAGTAGTATAAAAATAGTTTTGACTTTGGAGATCCCCCAGGATGTTTGGACCACATTTTGAAAATCACTGCTCCAGATATCTCTTTTAAGACTACCTAAATAGTAAAGAAAAAAAAAGTTCTTCTATACTGGTAGAAGTTCCTTACATAAATTAAAGCACAGGTTCAGATCAAAAACAAAGTTTAAAAATTATAAAATGCTGAGGAATTTAGGTCTGTCTTCCCTAAACATCTTATGTACTTTATAATTAGTATCTCATTTCTCTGTAACTCTTAAAGATTTACAAAATACGTTTCTCAACAACTGCTCTGTGAGGTAGGTAGGTAGTGCAGAGTAGGACTGTCCTTGTTTCACCTCAGATGAGGACACGTGACTCACTCAGAGAGCATGTCACTTCACCACGGTCATCTGGCTGGAAAGGCAGAACCAGAGCTTAAGCTGAGGGCTTCTGATCTGAAGACCAGGGTGACTTTTCACTGGACCATGTTGACTCTTGTGTAAAAGTCAAAAAGGTGACCTGAAGGCATATTTAATGTTCTTTCTAGACTAGCCTTGAGCTTTCATTCTATCTTCTCACTGTTGATTTTACTCACATAAAAATGAAGGAAATGATAGGAAGGGGTTTCAAATTGCTAAAGGTAAACCGTTTTGTAAATATCTTCATTCTCTCCTTGGCGACAAGAAAGGAATGTGTCTAGCAAAGGAGAATGAAGACAGGGTATGGTAAATTTCCAACAGATGACAGTGCTCCCAGCCAGGTTATTTACTGGCAGGGCCAATGGGGCAAAATTCACCCATAAGAGCATACCCTGCACAACTCCCCAGTAGCAGCTCCATTTCAATACCCATCTCCTCCTGTAGGTCTAACTTTGAAGGTGAAACCTACATTACTCTACAGACGCAAGGCATTGCTGGAAGTTGCCTATATCTATTCCATCTCTTTCCTTCCCTTCCTATTTTCCTGCTTAAGTCACATAGGAGATGGTCTGGCCCTTGAGGGTCAGAGGTCAGGATACTGTAAAATTAACTTCACCAGCCCACGTCATGGTCCTTTCATCTACAGATCAGTTCTTGAGATATGTGGTTCCTCATACCTCTTTGGTCTTAACTAAGGAGGCTCTGTGAATCCCTGGAATATGGGGTTCACCAGGGCAGTGATTACACACAACTTAAATGCTTCCCTTAACTGATGCTTCTTAATAAATTTTACAGGACTTTTGGATACAAATACAATGTTATAATGGTGACAAAAGGGGATTTTTCTGTCCTGCCCACAGCCCAAGGTTTTTAAAAAAGCTAACAAACCAAGAGCAAAAGCTTGTTCCTCATGTGGAAACTGAACAACAAGCATTCAAAATAGAGAAGTGTATTTGGTGTGACTGGGTAACATCATTAGAAAAGTTCTTAAGAGTTTCACTTCTAGATACAAAGTGGCATTCCTTAAAAAGGCTAGAAATAAGGCAGCCAGAGACGGCTCAAATTCTTCCAAAGTCAAATGAAAACGAAGGACAACAAGGACAGAAGAGTAATGGTACTGAGGAAGTGTCTGAATTAATACCAGCAATTGTGCTTGGAATACTATTTTGAAACCAGGACACCCTGGCATCAAAAAAACACACATCTAGTTGGAAGAAATTCCAACTCAAAAATTAAAGGTAAAGGGGAGGGGGGGTAACCTGCTTCAGTTTCCTCTTCTATTATCAAACCTGGCCTTGGAGAGAGGAGTCAGATTAAACCGTTCTGAGGTCCCATCCATCTTGAAATTTAATGTGATTTGAGAAGCCAAAGGAACTGAAGTTAACTGTGAATTACTGGAAAAACTTAATAATCCACTAATACCCGATGATGTAGAAAGATTTTTTGGCCCAGAACAGGCAATCTAATAACTAAGAGTAATAGGATGGAATTGAAAAAGAACACATTTGGGTCAAATAAAAGAGAAAACTGCTGTTCCTTACAATTGATTGGAGCAGATGTGGTAGTTATGCACCCAAATATCTTTCTTTTGCTTGATGAATTAAAAAAAATTCTATCTCATGCTCTAGTTAAGCAGGTTTACTAAAGGGAAACTTTAATTCTCAAAATACCAAATGGGATATTATGAGGGTTTAAAAAATGGAGCACGAGCATACCTCACATTCCAGCCATGAAAATCTGAATTTACAGTTGCAACAAATTAGGGGGTGACCATTTTGCTTTACAAAGAGATCCTCTAGGAATTTCCTGTAAGGAACCTTCCTAGTGCATTTTAAATATGATTCAATCTATACATAACTTTTTCAGGAATATGATTACATACATCTAAGTATCATGAGATGAGGCATGATGATGAAAAGCTCTATAGCTATGATTTCTAGGAAGGTGCCAATTTAGAAAATAATTCACCTATTTACAGGTATAGAGTTTTTTGGGATTTTTTTTGGAGGGGGAGGAAATAGAAGAGAAAATATGTAATGATAAATTACATTACTCATTGAGGGAGAAAAAAATTCCCACACTTTTGGAACCCTATGAAAAACAGATTATATTTAAGAACTGAATGAGTTACCTCAAAGGTGGTGAGTCAGTTCAAAGGAACGTGCCAGGGTTTCTCCTCCAACTGTGATGAGTACATCCTCATAATCATACTTCATTTCTGCCTTCAGTGCTGCTGATCTCCCCTCCCCCTCCCTCAGGCTGAGCACAGTTCCTTTACAGTACTGAGCCATTAGCTTACAAGGTGTCCTGGCCTAAATAGGTCAACAGGGGAGGCTAGAAGCCAGATGGTCTCTGGAGTAAGGCAAATAAACCTTCAGGGCTCTTCTTCAGACTCAAGCACTCCTGGAAATAGGACCTGACATCTTTACATAACTGAGAAACTTAACTTTCCAGCCTCCATTGCTATAATGATTAGAGGCAGATCCTGCATACTCCCTCATTTTTATTTGTAGATGTCTTGAACTGGAGGTAGGGTGGGGTGTGAGGGGAGGCACATTTTGGAACATGTTTTACTTTTATTCTATGCTCTCCTATGTATAAATGACCCACTGCTCTATGGAGCTGCTAAAGGGATTTTTCCTAAAGTACAGGTCTAATCATATCACGAACACTGAGCTAATCATTCCATTGGTTCCCTAGGACTTCTAGAATCAAATACAAGATCCTTTGGTCCTGAAAGCTCTTGACAAGCTGGGCCTAGCCTACCTCTCAAGGCTTATTACTCAGGATGCCAGCCCCTCCATGCATTAGGCACCTCACATGATACTCCATCTCCCCACTCCAGGTTTTGCACTCAGTGTCTCCCATGCCTAGAATGTTGTCTCTTACTTCTATCTCTTGGAATCCCTTCTTTCTTTCAAGACTCAACTTAAGCACTGCCTTTTGCATGAGGCTTTTCCTGGTACTGGTGCCTCCTTCTTTATCTATCTCTCTCTCTCTCTCTCTCTCTCTCTCTCTCTCTCTCTCTCTCTCTCTCTATCTATCTATCTTTCTATCTACACACACACCACATTGTATTGTTCATTAGAATGTAAGTTCCTTGCAGGCAGGGACCATTCTGCCTTGCCTTTTACTCCTTTGTGTTCTTCACACAGTGCCTGGCAAAAAGTGGGCCCTTAGATGCTTGTCAGTAGAGAACAATTTTGACAAAAGTATGTCTTTTTTTGTTCTGGCTGTTTCATACGTCACAACGACGACTACTTTAGTCAGAGTAGATAAGTGACACGATGGTGTTTGAGTGTTCATGACTCTAGGTGGAAAATCAGGTTGGGGACACTACAAGTTTCATGCTAAGAAACTCAGTCTAACTCCTTTCTGAGCTTGGTAATTTCTTCTGAAAATTACTTTTTACTTGATTTTTGCATTATGATTTTTGCAATGGCCTTTGGTCATCTGGTCTAAAAAAAATACCTCTAACAGTGAGTATTTCTAGATGAAGGCTGAGAAGGGCTAATGGCTAAAGCCTTGTTAAACCACCCTTTGCAATGAGAATGAGAGGGATACACTGCTCCAAAGATGAGTTCAATAGCTGTGTATCCCTCAAACATGGCATCTCAGTAGGGTTTCTTTTCAGAAAGAAAGTTATATGGGAGCAGTTAAAAAAGTAGTTAAAAATGGGGGATGGGGAGGGAAGAAGGGAGAGAATCTAGAACTCAAAATTTTAAAAATGAATGTTAAAAATTATTTTTATGTGTAACTAGGGGAAAATAAAACACTAAATAAAAGCTAAAAAAAAAAACCCAAAGGACCTTATGGTACAGAATGTTAGAAATGGGACAGACTTTAAAATATCATCTATTAGGGCTGGAAGATGTTTTAGAACAGAGAATGTCAGAACTGGAAGAGATCTGAGAACCTATAATATCAAGAGTTGAAAGGCACCTTGGAACACATAATGTTAGACCTGGGAGGGACCTCAGAGGACTTCTGGTCCAACCTCCTCCCTGCTCCTAAATGCAGGAATTTTTCCTACAGCATCCCTGATAAACTGTCACTCAGTCTCCGAACAGTTCCAGTTCTGAGGAGCTCATAATGCATCCTTCTCCATTGCTGGACAGCTCTGTTAGAAAGGCCTTCTTTATACTGAGGGAGAAACTGCCTCTCTGTAACTTTCGTGCCTGGGTTCTAGTTTTTTTCCTTTGGAGCTACTGAGGAAGGGAGTCATGTTGACCTATCTTTTAGGAATCTGACAACAGAGCTATCCATATAAAAAGAATACAAAACACCCCACTGACACCTGGCAGACTTTAAGCCTGACTAAATGCAAGTTGACAATCTACTACCTGGAATTGACATAAAGTTGGGGAGATATTGGTTCCCTGCAATGTCCCTACTCTTAGTGGCAATTTCCTACAGTCAAAAGGTTTGTAAGCTTAATACCAGATCTATTAATTACAGATTGTCGGCAGGGGAACATACGAGGTTAAGTCTAAAATTAAGCTATTAGGCTTAAGACTTCACACCAACAACAAGTTAGGGTCCTTAATTCTTAGTAATAGTGTGGAGACAATTAGGTCAAGGGCTTGTGAAGTTAGCAACATAAATATTATTTGCGTCTTGGTTAATGTCTAAAAAAAATTTTTTTTTGTGGTCTATATTGTAAATGCTTTCAAAAGAAGTATCACCTGACCAAAAGTTGGAATTGTTTTATGCGATATGAACTGTGTTAAAAAAAAATTTAAAAAAAAAGAATGCAAAACTGGAAGTGCTTAAAGGAAAGATTCAGCCTCCAACCTTTGCACTGTTCCCAAGCTGAAGACTCAAGGTAATGTCTGGGAGGAGTGGGGTGGGAGGAGAGGGAGAAATGAATCTAGTTTTTCCTACCAAAAATTGATAAAAAGCCCTTTCTGGAAAATGAAGAGGTAACACTTAAACTGTTATTTCTCAGAACATTGCCCATCAGATTTCATTTAAGTAACAAAATTTTCCCCGTCAGACATTCAGTGTGAAAGTTTGCTGCAAATTTAATACAACACTCAGTGAAGGTGAGTTGCTTCTGGCAAGTTCCTAAACTGCCATAATGAGGAAGTGTGCATTGTTAAAGTTACCTGACATACCTCTCCTAAAAGAATTAAGTAAATAATCAGACAGGACAGTTCATTCAGCCCTGAGCTGAATTAAAGAGATTAAAATGTATTAATGTCACAAATAAGTCCTTTATGTTTTAGGTTCCCCTAAGAGAATCTGCTCATCAGGAGAATTATGCACAAATATGGTTATTTCCTTTTCCAGCACGTCCCATCATGGATTATTAGTGTGACGCCAGTTAGCACAGTACCTTGACTCCATCCAAAACTGCTTTGATGACTTCTCTCACAGTTGTGACCATCTCTTTATCTTCTGAGTTCACACCCTCCAGCATCACTTGGTCTGACCAGCGAATCAGATTGGCTAGACTCTGGTATACCCGGCTGTAGCAAGAGGAGATGGCTGAACTATAGGGGAGAGAAGGATGCCAGGGCCGGTAAGAACACAGTCTGATGCTTTAAGAAATCCTATCACTGAATGAGCTGTTGGAAAATGGAATATGATTCCAATACTGGTGGATTTTCCCTGCAGAGTCAACGGTGTTGAAATCAGATTTCAATATTTATCTCCTTCCATAAAAAGGTATTATTTACTTATCAGTCACAGTCTATACCACCATACCACCTCTGTGAATTGTGACCCATAGGCTGCCATTTTTTCATGGCAGGTTCTTCGGAAAGAGTATTGCATTTGTAACTGAATAGAATTTCTCTCTTAGTAAGCTATGAATAAAATATTCAACTTTTCAGCTCTTCTATTGTGACTTGGTCTCTCACAGGCCAAGCCTTTGCAGATCTGTGATTTTTGCTGGGGATGGGGTCATGGGGTGTGGATCAAGGTCCAAAGCTGTGAGGTCATTTACTCTCTAGCATAAGTTTAAGAAAACAGAAACTTGGGTTATTTTGAGGTTGCTTTAATGGCTATGCAACAGTAGCCAAGAAAAAGATATTTTCATAATGTTGCCATGTACTTTAGAATCACTTTTCAGATAACTTTCATTTATGCTTCCTTGGAAGGCCAAAAGCCATTTTGTTTTCATTCAGTGCATTAAGTATTCATGCATTAAGTATTAAGATGAACATAGGGGTGGGTGGGGGTTGAGATGTTTAATGAATATCCTTTCCTTCCTTGGCGGGTGAAGGCTGGTTGGGGAAGCAGGGGAGAGAACTGGATTAAGGTAACCATTTAGGAATAAAATACCCCATTTGGGGGAAGAAAATACAATGTTTCAAAGCAGAATGAAAATGGAAGTGCTTAGCAAAAACACTCATATGACAAAGTCTAGGAAATCAGATAAGGAAAAAAAAAATCTGCAAATCCAAGCCTCAAAGGAAAGTTACATTTTTCCCTCTTAACCCATCATTTAGTTCTGTCCATGCATGTTCAAACAAGAGATGAGTGAGACTAAAATGCAAGTTACTTTCAAATACCATTAGAAACAGAAATATGTCTACAAACAAGATGAATTCCTCACTGTATAGCTTCAGGAAACCAGGTACAAAGGACCAACTGTGAGTCTGGACTTGATTACCTTGGAGAAGGGAAAGTCACCAATGAGGGTATTTTAATGTTTACAGTGGCCTAAGCACAAATGGTCTGAGAGTCAGAAGTAATACACTTGGGATCAAATCCTGGATCTGCCACTTATGAGCTGTGGGACCTGTAAAAGTCATTTCCCCTCTCTGGACATCAGCTTTCCCAGCTGCAAAATGGAGCATATGACTAACAGGATCTCTAAGGTCCCTTTGGTTCTAGATCTTACAATCCTTCTTTGAAAACTCCATTACCTTCTCAAGAACGTTCCCATAAAAAGGAGACATTATCTAAAAAGGAATTCCTTCAAAGAAATTTTGGAAGGCTGATTAATCTTCCATGGAAGTCAAAATCAAAAAGCCTACTTTATACAACTTATTTCTATCTCCTTAAGATAGTAATGTTTACCTAGAAGCACAAATGGAATTCCACAATCACACTGTTTTCTTGCACACACATTCCCCCACTCCTCCTAATTGTCTGTGCACTAGCTTGTAAGTAAAATAATATTCCTCTTAGGTTTGCTGTCAGGAAAGGAAGGAGAGAGGCAGGTTTTACGAAAATGCTGCCTGGTGGGTCAGTCAATTCCCTGTTTTTGAAATGGAGGAAAGCAGTCTTGCACATGCCTGCAGCAATGCTGTTCTAACATGCCTTCCAAGACATCTGCTGATAACTTAGTGAAGGAGAATCATCTGTCATCATTTATGGAGCCTACAATCTATAAACGTAATTATCTTTGGATCTCTCCCAGTGCCTAGCACAGTGCTTGGCGCACAGTGGGCGCTTAGGAACAGGAGGGGACAAATAAATTTCTAAGGGACCTCAGAGACCATTTAGTCTGGCTTCATTTTACAGATGAGAAATTGGGTCCAAGGTCACCTGGTTAGAAAGTTCTGATTTCAGATACTCCAACTTCAAACCAAGTTATCTTTCCATAATACTATGCTGCCTCTTAAATGAAAACAGCACATGTGATGCCTAGCTGCCAAATTAACTTGAGGACAAGGGTTGAGTAAGGCTCCAGGATAAGCACTGATTTTCTGCTATATAAAAATCCCAACTGTCTTTTCTAAGATTAATTCTAATGAGCTTTCTGTCAATATGGGCTAGTTCAATGTGTAAATGGGCCAACTAGCTGAAATCCTATGAAGGAAGCGTAGGGGGCAGATGGTTCCTTGGGAAATGGTAAGATATTCTTCTGCTTTATCACTCTAAAGAAGGAAAATATTCCCCTCACTGTCAGCTTCTGAAAGCAGCTCATAAAAGCCCTCAGTCTCAGGGGGCTATGCAAGTACAAAGCCATCTCAAAGAATCAAAATGGGGATGCATTTATTCTCAACAGGTAATATAGCAGGAAAACATGAAACCAGCAGGGAATCTAATAGCTGCTCAAGACCTGTATCATCCTGGTTTGCTTTCATGGAGGATCTTATTCTATTAAAAACAAAATGAAAACCTTTCCATGTATTATCGAACAAGAATGGGTTGTTCTGGACAATCTATCGCTTTACTCTTTAAGGGAGACGCACTCTCTAGCATCTGAAGTATCAACCCCATATAATTTTCTTAAGCACTCCCTCCCTAATTCACCCTTCATATCATGCCCAGAATAGTCTTTCTTAAACATTTATTTGTTGATGACACCCCTCACCTCCAAGGTTTCTTACTGACTACTGCATCAAGTTCTAACTCCTCCGCATGGCATTCCAGGACCATCCTGATCTGATATCAGCTTCTCTTTGCAGCCTTACCTGGGAGGAGGAAGTGAGGCTGCTGACTTTGCATAATCCTCCCTCCTTAAATACAATTCACCTGCAAGTTATGACATAATTCCTCCTGAAGTCAAGGTCCTTTTTGAGAAGGAAGGACAAATGATAATTTGTGAATAGTCCAAGCTGCCCCTGGGGACTCAACTTGCCAGTTCTAGTTAGGCAACTCAACTCTGCCCTCTCCCAGATTGATTTTTTTAATTAGATAAAAGGGGCATATCTTGGCTCATTTCTTAACCAGCCTTAATCACTCAATGGGCCTTGCCTCAGTCAAAGGGAGAACTGGAAAGACCTTAGCTTAAAAAGGGCAATGGTTCCCACTGCATCCAGTCCATTTCAGGTCATCCTAATCTATAAGTGTCCACTGGATCCAGATGGCTCTGCAGAAGAAAGTGAGGCTGGTGACTTTACATAGCCCTCCCTCACTTAAATCCAATCCACTTGCAAGTCATGGCATCACCTTCCTGATGTCATGGTCCTCTTCTAGAATGAAGGACAAACAAGGACAACCACCACCAGCCTAGTTCCCTACTATTCACCTCTCCATATCCTCTACACCAGTCACACTAGACTCAGTCCCAGCACACATACAGTACTTTGCTGCCACTGGCCCTTTGTCCTGAAATGTCTTCCCCTTCTCGTCTGCGGAATCCTAATCCATTCTTTAAGCCTTATTTCCTCTAGAAAACTGTTCCTGACCTCCTGGCTTGTAACTATTTCCCCCCTTAGGTCTCATTTAGCACCTTGCTTTCATTTTAAAAAATGAACTATTACAGATTACAGTAACCTATATTCGTGTTTCAAAAATCAGTAACCTGAATGTATGAAATACTTTGAAGTTTACAAAGTATCTTACTCAAAATAACCTTGTGAAGTTGGTGTTATCGATGGTGTTACATAGAAAACAGAGCAGCAAGTGAAGAGGGGGTTGCAGTGTAAGTTTTATCTTACTGTAAGTTTTAGGAAGGCAGGGACTGCCTCTTACTTAAACACTGTATTTCTCCTAGTACAATGGTCTATGTACAATAGGTGTTTGATAAGAAGTTCTGGAATGAATGGGGTGATTCATGTAAACTCCTGACAAAGCTGATGTGGCTGGAAAGACCAGCCTTTCTCTCTCAGGTTCCAGATCTACACACATTAGCAGATGTGAACCCAACTTTGCAATAGCCTAGGATCTTTGGGCTAGGAGAGAGGGTAAAGGACTCTCCTGTTTTATATATCTTATGGGAATCATGAGCCTGGATTTAACATCTTAATAAAAACCAGGCTGAAGGTCTAGATATGTCTAGATCAGTTTAATTACTGTGAACAGTTTAACAATTCGATGCAAAAGACATTTAGTCAGTGCTTACTATGTGAAGTGAGGGGAACATAAATATGAAAAAATTCTGATTCTCAAACCATTTACCGGGGGGGGACACAGAATGAGACAGGATTTTGATTAGATGCTTGCTGTGAGATAGGGACAAAGAAAGTGTCATGTGGCTTCAGAACATGAGGAGGAAATCAGTCACACCTCATAGGGAAATGTGGGGAAGCTTCCTAGAAGAGGAAACTTGAAAACATGCGAGAGAAGAGCTGGGTGAAATAACCATAAAAGAGACCCAGAGATCACTAAATACAGCCACTTCTTTCTACAGATGAGGAAACAGGCTTGAGGTCACAGAGGTGTTGAGTAGCAGAGCTGGTATTCACAATTAGCCCTTTGAACTTCGAATTCATCACTCAGTTTGAGGAACTGATACTGATTAGACTCAGAATGTTTTGGGGTTCCTTTGGGGGGAGCTATGATAACTATCTTCAAATATCTGAGGAGCCATTGTATGAGTGAGGGATTAGGCTTGTTCTCCTTGGCCTCAGAATACAGAAGAACCAGAACCACTGAGGAGAAGTTATAAGAGAGACAGACTTTGGCTCCGCATAAGGAAAATTTGTCCTGATAATTGGAGTAGTTAACAAAATGGAACAGGCTATCTCAAAGGTAAGTCAGTCCTCTGTATCACGGAAGATCTTCAAGCCAAGGCTGACCGGTCACCTCTTGGAGACATCAAGGGGGGTTTAGTCTTCAGGCAGGTACTGGGCTAGAAGCTTGCTGAGGTCCCTTCCTTTTCCAGGGCTCCATGATTCTAGGAAGTGACAGTTGATCAGGGTCAAATTTTAAAAGGGAAAGGGGGTGTATTTCCAGTGGGGCACAGAAACAGGAGAGGATGATACAGTGGGTGTGGTGAGAAGGCAGCACAACACAGTGAAAATCCCCTTGCATTTGAGGTCAGAAGGCCTGAGTTTTAATTGCAGCTTTGCTTTTTAGTACTTGTGTGTCCTTAGATCAGACACTACTCCTCTCTAGGTATCAGTTTCTTTGTCTATATAAGCAAAGGATTGGATTAAATCAGAAGTTTTTAATCTAGATCCATGAAACTGATTATATATAGATATACATATACATATATATATAGATAGATAGATAAAGTTCTATTTCATTATAATAGGTTTTCTTCTTTAATCCTATATATTTTATTTTACACACTTAAAAACATTATTCTTAAGGAGGGAGTCAATGACATAAAAACATTTCAGAACCCCTAGATGAGAAGATGGAGATGCTTCTGAGTTCTAAGTCCTGTGATCCTAGGCAAGCACTCATTTGAGTAAATCAGAGATTAGGTGCAGGGAAGCAGAGGGCACAAAAGATGACATCAGCTGGGCCCACTCGGGATGGCACCTGATTAATGACATTTTCAATTCTCTGGAACTGTTCTTATCCAGTTCTGACCCTCTGCAAAACCCAAAGCAACTCACCTTTGTTGAATTCGAGGGTCAGTCTGCACTAGTGGCAGGATGGCTTCCAGGACCTTGCTGGCTGAGCCTGGAAGCATTTCCAATACCTTCTTGTCAATAGCCATTTTGTCCACAATGGTCTTAAAGTAGCGCAAGGCACTGACAACCTCCTTTTCTTTCTCTTCCAGCCAGCTGAGATTCTGAAACAGTGAGTTGAGGACGAGGAAGGGAAAAGAGAGAGATTAAAAGGAGCTATTTTTATTTCACTGAAATTAGTCTAAGGCTGATGGGAAAAGGAAAAGCTCTCAAACACAGAAAATCCCACCCAAAGGATGGCAAAGGGGACACACACACGTATGCATGTGTATGCATGTATATATTTATAGATACATATATACACATGCACACATGCATATAAGCACGCACACATGCGTGTGTGTGTCATTTCAGTCTTTTTCCAGGGAACCAGAGGGTACCTGGACATAAGAGGCTTAGATTCCTAAATTCCCTTCCCGGCTTCTCAAACAGACTTATTAGCCTGTGGCCTTGAAAAGTTGCCTCCTTCTTACATTCTCCATAAATCCCTTACAGTGTACCACTAATCAAGGGTACTGTGACAACTAATTTGCTAATGGCTATAAGATATTTAGAAAACCAGCAGGAGGGTCCCATGAGGCACACATAGATAGGCTGCAGATTATATAAGGAATCTTCCTTTCATAGTTCCCTAAAACTGATGGGTCTATCTAGGTTTAGGAGGGTTAAAAATGAAATACTCCATCATAATTTACCACTGGATACAAAACTACTTCCAAATGGCTTGGGTACATGTCAATTTAAAAATAAATTAATCCTAAAGGACTTGGGAACCACTGAGAGATGAGTGCTCTCTGGGTGAGAAGATGGTGCTCTGATGTAGACAGTGGTTGTCAGGATCCAGGTTTCCTTGGCTTACAGTAAAAGCCCTCTTACATCAAGGAGAAGAAAATAATCCTTTTTTGATGATCCATATTACTAGAAGGCACCAAGCACCCCCAAGCCATTTCTCTTTGGGATACAATAAATCACATGTAGTCAGGTCAAGAAATGCAGACCTTCACATAGCCAGCTCTTCAATACTCATCTCCACTGCCCTTCCCAGGATGGATCACCTGATCCTAGAGCTAGAGCAGGAAGGAAACAGGAAGGTCATCTAGTCCAACTCTTTAATTTTACTGCTGGAATATCGAGGCCTAGTACACGATGACCTGCCTAAGGTCACACAAGATAGTAGGGAGCACAGCCAGGATTTGAACCCGGGTCCCTCTATCTCCAAATTCAGGAATTTTTCCACTATATTATGCTGTTTCCAGTCTCAATGGCCTGAGATAGAGGTGGAGCAGAGAAAAGGGAATGGTAGATAATGATATTCACAAAACGGATAACCTATCTAAGTAATAGATCTCAATTACAATTTAAACAAGGAAATGACATCCTATGTCTTCCATGAAATTAGGGTTTTAAAACCACAGGTCCCTCTTTTGGGTGATAGATTCAACCAGTGAGGATATTCAAAAGAATGGACACACACCCATAAACACAGAAAGCAACATTAAATTTAAAGTGACATCTCTGCCAGTCAAACCTTAGTAATCATCCTAGTTGTAGCTTCTTGAATAATTAAAAGGAAAGCAATGAAAAGTCTGTGCATATTAAGCTTGTGAATCTAAAAATTAGCTTCATGTTCCCAAAAAGGAAGAGACAAGGAGTGTGGGAGGAGGAATAAATGTTCAATCTAAACCATTTTAAGTGAACAACCTTTATTAAGCACTTACTATATGCCAGGCAACATACTAAGAGCTAGGAGTACAAAGAAAGGCAAAAAATAATCTCTGCCCCCAAGGAGCTAGTCCCCAGTCTAATGGGAGAGACAACATGCAAATGACTAAGTACAAACAAGCCATACAAAGGATAAACTGGATGTCATCTCCTAGGGAAGGCAATAGCATTAAGCATGACCAGGTAAGGTTTCTTTGAGGTAGGATCTGAAGAAAGTCAGGGATGGTAGGAGGGGGAGATGAGGAGGGAGGGAAGTTCAGACATGGTGGATAGTCAGGGAAAATGTCCAGTGTCAGGAGGAAAAGTGTTTTGTTTGAGGAGGAGGAGAAGCAAAGAGGCCAATGCCGGGAAAAGGAGCAAAGTCTAAGAAGACTGCAAGGTAGGAAAGCACCAGGAGGAAAGGTTTTAAAAGCTAAACAAAGGATTGTCTATTTGATCCTGGAGGGGACAGGAAGCCCCTGGAGTTAAATGCACAGGGAGTGTTGCTGTGATCAGCTCAGATCTGCACTTTAAGATCCCTTTGGAACCTGAGTGAAGGATGGACTGCAGGGAGGAAAGACTTCAGAGACCAATCAGAAGCCTACTGCAATAGTCCAGGGTGTGAGATGATAAGGGTCTATGTAATAGTAATGGTATCAGAGGAGAGAAAAGGACATATCCAAGAGATAGTATGAAGGTAAAACTGACAGGGCTTGGCAACAGATTTTATATGGGGACTGGGAGAGAATGAAGGGCTGAGGACAATACCCAGGTTGTAAACTTGGGTGAATGGGATTATGGTGGCATCCTCAATGATGATAAGGAAGTGAGAAGAGATGAGAGGTTAGAAGGAAATATAATGAACTCAACTTTGGACATACTGAGTTTAAGATGTGTATGAGACATCTAGCTAAAGATTCCAAAAGATAGCTGGAGATTCAAGACCTCTGGATCAGGAGAGAGAGGTTAGGGATGAATAAAGAGATCTATGAATCATTTGCATAGAGATAACTGAATTCATGGCAGCTAATAAGATTATCAAGCAAAACAGTATAGAAGAAAAAGAGAAGAGGGGCCTTCATATAGTGCATATGAAAAAGAGGGGGGGGATTTCTCATGTGTGCACAATAAAAAAACTGCTGAAAATTTTCAAAGACTGTAAAGTGAGGCAGTTGGAATAGCTGGTTTTTAAGGTCCCCTTCCAGTTCTGATATTGTTCGAGCCTACAAAATGTAGAGTTCTGGGAGTATGTGTACAATATGGGAGTCAATGGTGACAACTGAGACAAAGAAAAGGCATTCAATGGAGAAAACTTTGTGAGAAGCTTTGCTACTGGGATAGAAAAACCCTTCCAAAGGCAACAGGCAATTCAGAGTAGAGAGTGGAGGAATTCATGAAATGTTGCTATTGGGGACCTGAAAGTTCCCTTGAAACTCTGCTGTCCTAAGATTCTCTGTCAAATCTGTACATTTATAGAGGCAGCCAGAATTTCCTAATAAAGGAATTGACAGATTCAGGCTTCATCTAGTAACTCTCCTACAAATTCTTCTTCCGAAATTAATGGGCATTATTCTTTCCCCTAGTCTCTTCAGTTACTAAATTATGGCTTTCTTGGAAAATTCAGTCAGCAGTCCAGGCAGTTTAGGCTGAGATATTTATTTTTAAGAAGCCTGAGCAAGAAATAGGAACTCAATCCCTCCACTTCTCTTAGATTGAGAAACAAACTCTCAGGACCTAAGTCAATCCAACTCTCTCACTGACATGTGCTGCTCATGGCACTAGGCTCAAGGTACTGTCACTGACCCAAGTAACCATACAACACACAGTGAATTCTAAATATGGGAATAAATCAATCAGGAGTTAGGTATGCTTTTAGCCTCCCCACACTCACCCCACTAAGAAACGCCTGTAGGACAGGTCTAAAGCACAGGTAGGGAGAAGGAAAGACTGGAGAAAATATGAAAAGTAAAAAGGAGAAGAAAAAAGATAAAAGATTCAATTATTTAATACTATACTTTTACAGCCATAATTTTAGGCCTAGGAGAAACCTTAAGGAAAATCTAGTCATTTGACTAGATGGGACTAAGGAAAACGAAGAAATCTGCCTGTGGTCACATGGTGAATTAGTACGGGACTAGAACCCAGGTCTCCTGACTCCCACTCCAGTGTTCTTTCCTTCTACATGATTCAATAGCTACTGCTCAGTTATTTTATCATATTTTATACAATACAGCTTTAGCTGAGAAGCTGGTGACAGGAGAGCATTCACTGTGGTCCCCAGACAGACCACTGCTATAATCAGTGAACAGGTATTCACTGCTCCTCCACAGGGTACAAATAGCATTATGTAAGAATTAGATAATTGTCCACTTTTGTGTTTGGTTCATCGTTTGCATTTTTGCTGCCATTCCCCTAACTGGGGGCCATTAATATTCCCAATAATTGGGTCAATGTACTTATAACATATTTGGCCTACATATATTTGGGTTTTCCATGGGGGAAGGCCAGTCTGTAAAGAGTTATAATTATTATTAGGATAATTCTAAAGAAGGATAGTTCTGTTATTCTCAAGAAAATATAAAAACCAGGGCTGGGCAACAATGAGCTATCTTTTTAAATATGAAGTGTAAAAAAGGCTAATATTAAATCTATGAAAATAGACTCCATTTCTGATAAATTTTGTTTTCTTTTACTCATTTGATTTGGTTCTCTTAGTATATGTTACCCTTTTAATAGATAATGCAAAGGTGAAAGTCAGTCCATCTAAACTGCCATAAATTCCAAAACCAGAATCAGACAATGCTGGAACCAGAGGGGGACCCCCTATAAAAGAGAAAAATCACAGAATGCTGGAGGAGTAAGGAGGACATTAGATAACAAATTATTCAAATGCTTCATTTGACAGACAGCGAAATATAAACTCTGGTGGCTCCCTATTACCTCTTGGATCAAATATAAAATTCTCTGTTTGGCTTTTAAAGTCCTTCCCAAGCTCTCCTCTTCCCCTCTTTCCAGTCTTTGGACACTTAACTCTCTTCCTCATACTCTGCAGACCTGTGCCACTAGGCTCCTTGCTATTCCCTGCACAACATCTCCCAAGTGGCTACTCACGGTGGCTGGTACAGTCTTTGTCCTCATCTCTTGTCTTCTGGTTTTCTTCAAGTTTCAGCTAAAGCTTCACCTTATGCAAGAGGATTTCCCCAGTCCTTCTTAAGCTTACTCCTCTGAGAACATCCCAAACTTACCCTCTCTATATATTGTTTGCCCACGGTTGTTTGTGCATGGTTGTCTGCATATTGTCTCTCCCGTTAGACTGTGAGCGGCTTGTGAGCAGGGACTGGCTTTCAGTATTTTGGGGGCTTTCTTGGTATCTCCAGCTCTTGGAACAGTACTTGACATGTAATGTATAATGTAATTATGTAATGTAAATATGTAATTATAATGTAATAAATACTTACTGACTAACTGAGGCCTATGCTAGGAGAAGCAGCAGGAAGTGACTTGGCCAAGGTCACACATTTAGTAGCAGAGTTGGGATATCTCCTAATATTCTGTCTTGTGCTCTTTCCATTACATTGTATTGTTCGGTAAGAACCATTTAATCTATTACTAACTCTTATTATAACGATCTATCCAAATGAAGCCACTTGGCAGCACCCATCATTGCTCAGTGCTGTGCACGCACCCCAGTCCTACTCAAATCACCTTGCGCTTCTGTTTGTCTTTGGGAGAATCTAAGTTCCTTGAGGGCGTGGCCTGTTTTTCCTTTTTTGTCTTCCTAGTGCCTAGCACAATGCCTGGAATAAATCTGGATTGCACTGGAAGGCTTAATCTCCCTGGGTCTTACTCTTCTTTGGGGCTCTGTTTATTCTATTTCATTTTTTCCTCTATTTCATCTTACTGCTTCTTGTTTAAAATGCTGAAAAGCTTATGGAATTGCTTTGTGGCAAATTCTTTATTATCATATTCTCCATAGGTAAATATCAAAGTGCACAAATTAATCAAAATACAACCATCCTGAATCTCAGAAACAACAAAGAAATCTTAAAAATCTTTTTTGGAATGGTCTGGCAGACTCCCCAATATTTCCTGGGCTGTCCTTATGTTCCCACTGTATATGTGGATTTAGAAAAATGCCCTGTTATATTTACTTTGTCCCGCATAATCACTCAAGTGGCTTATCAGCTGATTATGACGAGTCACCCCTTAAAGAGGCATAATCACAAAACAGGAATTCAACCGGGCCAAAGAATATTATTTGAAACCTCGGGCTAATTTTCTATCTTCCTCTCTCATGAGTCATTTTGCACCTTGAGAAGCCTCTGCCTTTTCTTTCTGCCTTCCCCCAAGCTCAGACCATCTGCCTGATTTTCTTTTTTTTTAGGATTCCCCACCAAGTAAATGACACTTTAACATCTATTTTCCCCTTTTCCTCCTCTATACATACAATGAAGCATCTGAAACAGCTTTGCATCCAAAGTTCTCTGTGTCAAAAAATAAAGCTTCCATACGCTCAGATGTATGTGAAAATACTCTCTGGCAGGCAGTGAATTGGCAGATGATGATAAAGAGAACAGTAAAGACAGAAGAATATCCAGCACGCCCATGCTCCTTTAAGCAGAGATGATTCCTTTCAAAAGCCACAGGGCTCGTGTGTACTACTAGTAAGCCCAATAATATTTCAACAGGCTCCAGGCAAGGCTTGAACATGACCGTTAGTGAATCATTTTCTTTCTAGGTTGAGGCAATATGACATCTTGCACTCTCCTCAGAGGTTAATGCTAAATGCTCCTCTAAGAGACTGCTAGACAAGCTTTAATAAAAAAATAATTGTGGCACAGACCAAATCTCCCACTTTACTATGTAACCGTGATCTTGCAATCTGGATTTTAGGGCAGCTCTTGCAAAATCTAAGTATACCACTTTCAATCCTATGATCCCCCTTGCTCTGGGGAAAGTTCATACAAAAATTCACTCTACTATAAAAAGGCAATAAAATTTCCTCCACCTCTCTCCCCACTTACTGCCACGAAGTTAACTAGTATTTTCTTAAGGTACTCTGAAAATTAACCTCAAAAGGAAAAACAATCACACCACAAAACTCGAGGTCAAATGAAAACATAAAGCACTAACATTTATGGGCCAGCTCTGTCCTCACTGATGGCTAGGACACACTTTGCTATAGTCACTTGAGTTTTTTTCTTTTTAAGGTTAATTTTATTTTTGTCCTGAATCATTAAGCTTTTTCAAAAAAAATACTGCTATAGTTTTAGGTCAGTATGAAGATATTAATTATGCTAATTAACTGCTGACCACAAATGTGATCTCCAGTATATCTCCAATATGAAGTAGGTTCTTCTGGATGGGTCACCACAGATAAAAAAAGTGATTATCAACTGGCCAACCTTTTGGGGATAAGTCACTCCAGCGGTCCTTGAAGAGCAGGTAAAGTCTATTACTAGAACCTGGATGGATGGCCCTTCTAGTTTAGAAGGTACTACTAGAATTTCACTTTGTTGGCATAGCCTTTGTGAACCCATTGTGTCCCTTCACATCTTAATCCAGACTCATTCTCTGCCTGTGAAGTTCAAGGCCTTAGAAGATACAAGGCCTTCCCTGACTATAACCCTTATCTTCCCTCCTCCCCTCTCCCCAGAATGTCCTACTCCCTTCTAAGCTATTCAGATAATTTTGGTACTTGGGAAAAACAGCTGTTGAGAGATGAAACACACCCACTTACCAAGAACAGACTCCACAGAGTAACTCACAACCCAACAACTGAAAGGATTCCAGCATGTTGCACATGGAAGCATGGCAGACTGTCCAAGGATCATTGGGCTGCCAGTTCTCTATTTTATCTTAGGATGGCATCTGAGGCCCCTTTGAATTATTCCCTTAGTGTTCTTTGAACCCACAGCTACCACCCAACCCTGAGAAAACAGAGAACCCAATAAATAAAGATGAAATAGATCGTCTTAATCCCCCCCAAACACGGGATCAGGGTTCACTGAAGTGGAAGGCAACCCCAATTGTTCTTAATGTCACACTAACCTTCTGCCTCTGAGACCTGGGAACCACAGCACTGGTGGACATAAATTGTACTGCTTGGTGATCCAGATCCAAGGGAGGAGGGTAGCCCTCTGGTAGAAAATTGTCTGTGGCCTCCTGGAAGAGAGGAAACCTGGATTCCTACAGGGCTTGAAATGGCCATTTTAGGCTGGAGGGAGGGGTTGACAACATCAGCAGCTGTTTCAATACATCTGCTGGATTCTCCCTGTTGAGGTTACCAGCAATTGAGGACATCTTTGGCTAAGGTTCAAAGACTTTGCATTTTTAAAAGCACACACCCTAAAGCCAAGAGATGATCTGGAAATCATAAACTCCATGATGGTGCATTTGTACGCCAGGGAATGTGGGAAACTTTGGGGTGGGGAGGTGGTGGCACCAGAGGGGTGTGAACATGAGGCATATTCCACAAAGAGTTGCTTAAATGCCCAAAGGATTATAAAGCTAGAAAAGGAGAATGGCTTTGGGCCAACTGAGCTTGCTTTTGATAAAAATTAAACACATTGACCATCTGGATGGTTCATACTATAGCAACTCAGAAGGCCTCTCCTAGAATAATGAAATACTATGGAATAGGTGCAAAGTGCTAGAGGGAACACTTCCCGGGAATGCAATTTAAAACCAGCAGAAGCCCCTATCAATCCCAGCAGGTACAGGCGAGCAAGACTAACCCAAGAGAAGATGCAGAGAAGCCCCATCTGTCTACTTACTTTGTTCACAGGTTTCTCAAGGGCTTTCACAGGCACATCGGCTGGTTTTCCTTTCTTTGATGGTGTTCTCTTGATTTTGGGTGAGTGAAATTTGTCCATCAGCTTCATGGTGAAGGAGGAGAGATGGGAGCGCTGAGAATCTGAAAACAACCCCAGGTAGAAGCACCATGAGTGAGGAGGGGAATGGCCCGGATTAAGCTTGCTGCTTGCGGCAGTGAGCAACATGGCTGTTCTGACAGGTCCAATTTCTTGGACAGGGAAAGGGAAAAAAACTCAATGTCACACATTTGTTTTGGGACATCTTAGTTCCAGCAATCTCCTTGTAGGCTGGTGACTTTGGCTTGTAGAGTTAGGAGAGAAAGCAAAGGGATTTGAGAAAATTTTTAAAACAGATCATTAGATTGGATCCTTGTAACTTTATTGATTTCCAATGAACACATCAAGAAGGAAGAACATGCTTAAGTAGGCTCACAGAATGCTAGAGCTGGAAAAGGTTCTTAGAGGTTATCTGGTCCAACCTCCTCATTTTTTATAGATAAGGAAATTGGGACCTAGAGAGGGGAATGTGTAGCCTCCATCTCACACAGTTAGGTGGGTGGCAGAGCTCCAGTAAAAACCCATCCCTAGGTCTCTTGGTTCTCAGTCCAGTACTTGGTCCTCCTAGTTCAGAAACAAAAGAAATTTTCTATGTAGATATCACAGAAGACAGGGTAACATTGAAACTGAGTGAAAAACCTGAGTTGGATGAATGGAAGCAATGCTAAAAGACAGCAAGAAGGAATTATGTAGCATTTTAGATTATGAAGAATAATCTTTTCATTTTTCTGTAACTTATAAAAAATTTAAATAAAACTTAAATAGTCAATGTGCACATTTCAGTATGCCCAGGCAACAAAACCCAAAGTTCAAGTCCATCTCATTAATAGCTATCCCTTAGTCAGAAAGAGGGATGACTTTAGATAAGCTACCTGATTTTGCGAGTTATCTAGGAATAAGCTGCACCTTGGCCCACCAGTGAGGAGAGGGCTAGATTGATCATCCCTTTGATAAGATGTAAAGTACAAAAATACTGCAATAGCGCCAAACCTCAGACTGACCAGCTACACACTACATGGCTAGGCTAATTCAGTCACAGCTGCAGCTTGAGAAAGGTTGGCTTCTCTCTGTCACAACTCCTCTCTGAGACACTCCTCACTAGAAAAGACCTCTGAAAGTGTCTGTCTTATGAAATCATAAAAGTATAGAATTTAGGGCTGAAAGGGACCTTCATGATCAACTAACCCAAACCTTCATTTTAGAAATGAGAAAACTGATATCCAGAAAAATGATCATTCAGAAAAGTAGCAAAGCTAAGATTAGGTTTACAATGAACAGAGGGTGTGAATGTGTAGAAGGTTTTACCTTGATGTTAGTGAGGAAGTTTATAGGCAGGGCCCTTTTAGCACCAAACTTGGGGAAGAAATTCCATTTTCTCTGCTATTGGCTGCCTACCTAAATTAAAGTCCAACCTCATCTAGAATGGGGGTCTGGAGCTGGACCAGCCAAGAGTCAGGATTCTGCTTGTAGCTTAGGAGTGAGACAGGACTGAGATCATATCAATATGAAAAGAAAATATACAACTACTGAATTAGACTAAAATATAGTCCTAGTAGCCTTCTTTCCACAAGAATGTAAGGATCACTGTCTTAGAGTCATCATTTGAAGGAAATACTATATCTATCATAATTCTCCCCTACCATAGAATTTTATAGTCTTTAACCAGCTTTATCATTACACACAAATAATCAAGTAGCAAAAAGTTTTGGGTTTTCTTTTGTTATCTGTTTATTTTAAAATGGAAATTAAAGTCAGCATTAGCTGGTACAGAATTAGGTTTTGATAATGTCGGCTTGCAAGCTATCAGCCAATAAACATTTATTAAAAGCCTGCTATGTGCCAGGTACTGTGCTCTACTCGCTGGAGACACAAAGAAAGGAAAAAGAAAATCCCTCCCCTCAAGAGCTCACAATCTAATGGGAGAGATATCATGCAAATAAGCTAACAATTAACAGAGGGAAGGTACTAGAATTAAAAGGGATCAAGACAAGAAAAGGCTTCAGGCAGAAGGTAGGATTTTAGCCAGAACTTGAAGGAGGCTAGGAAGACCAGGAGGGAAAGATGAGGAAGGGTATTCCGTGCACACTGGGACAGTCAATGAAAATGCCTGCAGTAGGGAGGTGGAGTAGGAGCCAGGAGGTCAGTGTTGCTGGATCAAAGAATGAAAAGGGAGGGGGCTGTGTAAGACATAAAAAGGGTGGAAGGGGACTAGGGCCAGGCTACCAAGTGCTTGGAATACCAAATAGAGGATTTTATATTTGATCTTGTAGGTGGCAAGGAGTCACTGCCTCGAGTATTTTGTTAAATGGTTTCTGCTGACCCTTACACCATTTCAACTATTTATTTGTCATAAAATTTAAATCTATGAAGGAAGAGCCTGACCAGTGGTCACAGGGCAGGAACATCAGTGCAGCTATAAGCCTCCATCACAGTTCAGGGAACACTGCCATCCCCTCGAATACCCTGCCCACTCCCTCCCAGGCCTTGACTCATTCATCCCATTACTCAGTCTTGACACATCACAAACACATATTTTGTAGAAGCGCATCAGAGCTAGAAGAATCTTTAGAACAAAGACTGTCAAAGATATCTTAGAGACCAATTCAACTCACTCCAATTTTATAAATGGGGAAACTGAGACCCAGACTGGAAAATGACTTGCTCAGAGTCACATAGAGACTTAGTGGCTGAGCCAAGACAAGAAACTGGGCTACAAATCTGGGTCTCCTCAGCTCTTTCCATTACTTATTGATGGCAAATTCTTACTGAAATTATATTGATCAGGAAAGTCTTATCAAATCCTGGGCTACAGGCTGCTACTGCCTCCAATTTCCCTTTCTTACCAATTCAATTCTATTAGATTGTAACGTCCCTGAGTCCATGAACAGTATCTTATTTGCCTCCCCAACACTTAGCCTATATATATAGTGGCCTATAGACAGTACTATAGTACTATACTATAGTATAGTACATACTATAAGGAGATTATTGGAACTGAATCTACTTACATAGTTCCATCTAGCTATTCCTGGATCTTTACTTGCATCCTTCATATATAAATTGCAGAACCATGTTTACTTCTTATTGGGCCTACAAATTCAGAATTACAGGTTACTTCAAAAGTCTTCTGAAACTTAAAAAGTACCTTAAAGGTAGACAATTACTTATATATATGACACGGATACCATAAATGGCCAGCAACCCCTAATGACAAGGCTTATTCTTCATTTCTTCCACATGAAGCTTGAGGCCTTCCACCCTTTTTATGTCTTACACAACCCTCCTCCCTTTTCATTCTTTGATCCTGCAACACTGGCCTCCTGGCTCCTACTCCACCTCCCTACTCCAGGCATTTTCAAGGTCCCAGTGTGCACGGAATACCCTTCTTCCTCATCTTTCCCTCCTGGTTTTCCTAGCCTCCTTCAAGTTCTGGCTAAAATCCTACCTTCTACCTGAAGCCTTTTCTTGTCCCTTTTAATTCTCGTACCTTCCCTCTGTTAATTGTTCGTTAAGTTATTTGCATAATATCTCTCCCATTAGATTGTGAGCTCTTGAGTATTTTCCTTTCTTTGTATATAAGGTATAAGAGGCTTTGAAGTCGTTTCTTTATTAGTGACTACAATATTAACAGGGGCGGCTAGGTGGTAAAGTGGATTAAATTGGCAGGCCTGGATCAGGAAGATCTGAGTGCAAATCTGGCCTCAGACACTAACTAGCTATACGACCCCCAGAAAGTCACTTAACCCTGTTTACCTCAGTTTCCTCATCTATAAGATGAACTGGAGAAGGAAATGGCAAACTACTCCATTATCTTTGCCAAGAAAATCCCAAATGGGGTTATGAAGAGTCAGATACAACTGAACAAAATGTCTTAAAACACACACACACACAACCACACAAACATAAAGGACAACGAAATCACATGTTCAGAATTTTCCATGAAGTTTCAGTTATTTCAGTTCACCCTGACACATATCATTGTCTTATGCTAAAGAAGGCAGGTAAAGTCATGAACTGAACTTTCCAACGTGGATTACAGCAGCAGGTATTCTAACTTAACAATATTCTCTACCAAGGGTTTGACTTTAACACTAAAAAAGAAAAAGGACGCATAGCCATAAAAATATTTACAGCAGCTCTTTTTGTGGTGACAAAGAACTGAAAACTGTGGGGATGCTCATTAATTGGGGAATGGCTGAACAAGTTATGGTATATGAGTGTGAAGAAATACTATTGTGCTGTAAGAAATGATGAAGGGGGTTGTTTCCGAAAAACCTGGAAGGATTCGTATAAACTGATGCACAGTGAAGTGAGCAAAACCAGGGGAACAATCTACACAGTGACATCAATATTATAAAGCTAATCTGATCAATACAATGATCTACCAAAACTCCAAAGGATTCATGATGTTAAATGCTATCTACTTCCAGATAGTGAACTAATATATTTAAAGTAAATAATAAAGCATATTTTCCCTCTTTCTTTATTTTTCTTGCTTTCCTCCTGTCCTCCTCTGCCCCAGAACATGGCTGATGTGGAAATATTTTGCATGATTTCATATGCATAATGGGTAAAGTATGCCTTGCCTTCTCAATGGGTAGGGAGAGAAAGAAATTGGAACTGAAAAGAAAAATAAGATTAAAAGCCTTTAATGCTCTGGCTCCAGTCCACTTTTCTAGACTCATTTCACATCATTCTGTCCGCATACACTCTTACATTCTAGCCACATTGTACCACTTGCTTTGCTTCTCACATGATATCTCATTTCCTCCAAGCTTTTGCATAGGAATGTTCTCTCCTTGTAAGAGGACTTGGAAACACCTGTTTGACCTTGGAAAAATCACTTAACCTTTCTGGGTCTTCGTTTCCTCTTCTATAAAATGCAGTGTGGACTGGAACAGATGACTTTACATTCCCTTCTTGCTCCAACTCTATAATCCTGTGACATACATATGGAAAACACCTTGCTGGAAGACAGTTTTAACCACAGCATTTTGCTACTAAATCCAATGCAAACCAAAGCACAGTGGGATCTTATATTATCTCCATCTTCCAGTCAATTCTGTGATGACAACGATGAGCCCTAATGTAGACCATCATCTGTGAAAGCCTGCCTCTTTCCTACTAATATCCTCACTAAGGATAAAGATGTCAATTATTCTCACAAAAAAAAATTACATAAGTGGGAAAGTAGGTATATAGGTCAGTTTTTGTTGTAATAAAGGGTATCATCAAGGAAATATGTAATTGGCAAAAAAGCTGGGCTAGTCGTGGTGAGAGTCACATGGATAAATGATGGTTTATCTGTGGGCTCTGTTAGTATATTTTTTGCCACAAAAAAGTGAGAAACACTCCCTCCTCCCTAAGCATACAGAATGGACAAACCTGTGGCAAACATATGAACAAGAGTCACATGAGATGGGCAGTCATGAGTTGTATTGTGCATTGCTAGAGGAAATATCTACCTTTACGAATGTACAAATCCATCTCAGTATTTGAGTACAATGCAGGGGGCAGGGTGCCTCACATAAAAGGTAAAGGAGTTTGTATTCCATATTGAGGACAATAGGGAAACCTAAAAGGCTTTGGAGCAGAATAGTGACATGGTCAAGCATAGGCCCTAGGAAGCCCATTCTGGCAAATGGAGGGAGTATGGATTCCTTAGGGAAGTAAGGAAAACTGTTAGGAGCTATTAAGATTATGTGTATTTGTTACAAGAGGTTTTTTTTCTTTTTTCCAATGTGAGGGAGATGGGAGGGATAGAAAACAGATTTTCATTCACTGAAAAAAATTTTTTTAAAGGAAGCAGCAGAGTCAGGACTTGAAATCCATTTCAAATCCATCACTCTTCCCATTGAGCCACTCTGTAATAAGGAGACAGATGCTAGAGATGTTATGGACATTGGGTTAACAAATTTGCAACTGATTTGATGGGGAAGTTGAGGAAAGAATAAAGAATAACTCCCAGGTTATAACCTGGGTGACTAGGGAGTCTGGAGGAAAGATAGCCATAGTGGGGGATAATACTTTCCACTTTGGATACACTGAGTTTAAGACACCCACATATAGAACCATTGGGAAGAAATGTCTAGTTGGAATTAGTGATGTAGGAATGGAGTTCAATGGAAAGGTTATGGTTGGATTTGATTATGATATGGATTTAATAATTAGTTTGAGAGTTACCTGCACAGAGATGATGCCTGAACAAATGAGAGTAGATGAGATCATAAAGGAGAAGAGTGTTGATTGGGGTGGAAGATGGATGATGAACTAGTAAAAGAGACTGAGATGAATTCATAGTAAAGTGAACCAAGAGAGTTAAGAACCTAATAAATTCCAGCTTAAGACAAGGCATGCAGTTTTCACAGCAGAAATTCATCAAGAATCATGGAAAATTCTCACCAAAGCAGGCATATGTTTTCAAGTAGATAAACTGCTTAGCTATTATTCAGTTGCCCTGAACTATCTTCATGAATAGCAAGATATGGTAGGTGAGGAGACACTGTGCTTTGCTAAGAAGTGGAAAAAGAATGTCATGCAGTCACTTGTGATGTTGGGACTTGTGATGTTGGTGACAGAACACGCACCTTACAAAAGCAGCATTTGGCACGGTTATTACGCAGTGGAAGACATTTGCTTTGAAAAGAAGTCCTAACTGTTTTTAACCCAAGAAAAAAACAAATTCCCAACTATTTGGCTAATAATGTCCAGAAATTGCTTTGTGATTCTCAAGTGAGCTAGAGTCTACATAAACACAATCAGTTAAATTCAAAACAAGGTATACAGGTCTATCCCATACTAATGGGGGAAAAGTCTCATGTGGTTGTATGAACAAGAGGAACAGTTCCTGGGGACTTTGAATCTAAAGGGAGTTATTGGCCCTTTCCTTATATAATTCAAAAAGTTAAACACCCTATAGCAGAGATTGATCTCAGTTCAACTGTATTCAACAAGCATTTCTTTAGTACCAAAAGTGAGCAAAGTACCATTCAGACAAGATACAAGGTTGAAAGAACACCTGTTCTTGTCCTTACGGGCAAGATCCTATTAGGGAAATAAGACACACAAACATGGAGGTAACAATCTGTTGGAGACCTGGGGATTTCATCTTCAAGGTGTGTAACTTTTTTGGTTGGTTGATATTTAGAGAGATTAAATGACTTTCCCACCGTCACACAACTGGCAAGAAAGGTGAGACCCATGAGACCTAATAATAAGTATAATTTCATAGGGCTTAGAGTAAAAAGGGATCTCAGAGAGCACCTGGCCACAGAAGCATAGACTGAGATCTTGAAAGGCCTTCGCAGTTGTCTAGGCCAACCCTCTCATTTGACTAGATGAGAAGTTGAGGGATTCATTCAAGAGCACACAGGGAAGAAGGAGAAGAAAAGGAGATTTTTTTTTTTACATATGCAATACAGGAATTTTTTTCTTTTTGCTTGACTTTTGCTTGACTCATTTTGTTTGTTATAGGGTTTTGTTTTTTTTCCAATGGGAAGGAAGTGGGAAAGAAAAGATTGTTGTTCCTTAAAAAGGAAAGTTTTAAAAAGGGAGCTTCCAAGGCAGGACTGAACCCAGGTCCTCTGACTCCAAATCCATTAGTTTATCCATGGTGTTACTTTGCAATATGGAAACTGATGTGTGGAGAACAGAAATACCTAACTCAAGGTCACCCAGGTTTTAAATGATATGAACTAGGAGGTGTGATTCAGTATTTCTGCCTGGGACTCTCCTAAATTTATCATGCTGTTCACTTGAGGTATAAAAGATCCTTACTGATGGAGAGGAGGGGCGGCAGACAGACTTCCTGGAGGTAGCATGTAAGCCAAGTTTTAAAAGCTATCAAGGTGGGAAGTCAGGGCATCCTAGACACGGAGCAGGAAAAGCAGAGAGCACATTGTGGAAGAATAATCTGGTTTGACCACAAGGTTGGGTGTACAGAAAGGTTTTTTTATACAGAACCTTCATACAGAAGGTTCTGTATAAAAGTAACCTGGAAAGAAAGAGTGGCACCAAAATGTAGAGCTTCGAATGCCAGGCAAAGGTGGAGAGAATGGGAGTGCCCTGCTGTAGATGAATGAAAGTCACTGCCAATTAGAAATTTGCTTCTGTTAACATGTTCTGGGAGATGGGTATTCCAGGTCTTATGATCTCCATTTCATAGAGGGAACTGACACGTCAAGGGCCAGGGGCAGGACTCATGAAGACCCAGGTCCTGAGCCTAAGTTCAACATTCTATAGCGTAATGCCTTTCAGTAGATGAACTGAACTGGAGGACACAATGGTACTCCTGAAATACGGAAAGAACCAATATGCCTTCAATGTATTAGGGAGACTCTCTGAAAGATGAGTATACAGGGACAGGGATACACACAAAGTAGCATACTGACAGCCCATATCTTGCTTGAACTCACAGCTTCCTCTAGATGTACTGGTATCTCAGCTTGAACTGATTAAGCTTGTGATACAGGGATCTCAATGCCTGGCATACCTACTTACAGGGCTACTTGGAGGCTCTAATGAGTTAAAGTACCCATAAACCTTAAGGCCTGATAGAAACGTCAGCTACTTCTACAGAGGTCATTCTTAACCTTTGAGAAGATGGCTTCACTAGAGTGGTGGCTGTGGGAGCTAGAGTAGAAATAGGGCTGAAGAGTGATGGGGTACGTGATGAGGAAGTAGGGCTATGGCATGGACGCACACATCTAATTTGAGAGATTTAACAGCGAAGGTACAAAAGACATCGCCAAGGCTGGGCTGGTGCCAGCTCAACCAGGCTTGACAGAGATTGCTAAATTCTCAATGTGAGCATTTATTCCTCAGAAAATTGGCAAAAACTACAAATCAGAGCTTGATTTATTGTTCTGTTGACTGCCTAGACTTAAGAAAGCGATGAAGAAAATGTTAATAATGCAGATCAACCAAAAAAGTGTGCCGTGGTTTTGGATGACCCATTGTCTCCTGCATGGGATGGTAGCGGGACAGGGGCGAACAGTTAAGGGAAGGCTTTTAGGATGGGGGGAAGTTCATTGTGTGACATAAGAAGAAGCCAGTAAAAGAGAGAGGTCTTAGACGATGGCACCTTTATTAATCCTTGAACGGCTCTCATATTCAATTTACACTGGATTTACATGATGTCCTGGCTAAAAATTAGGTAATTCAGGGAGATGGAGTAATTCAGTAGGATATAAACCCTTCAAGAGGAGGACTGTTTCAATTTTGTCCTTCCATCTCAAGCATTTTATACCATCTGCACTGTTTTTTGGCTTTTGGACTGGACCTATGATTTCAAAGGCAAAGGAAGAAATTCCCTCTAATGCAGGTCAGCAGCAGCTCTGCAACTTAGAGTCTGTGGGTCAGTCCACTACAGTTTATATTAAGCACCTACTACATGCCAGGCAGTTGCTAAGTGGGGGTGGGGGAGGGAGAGAATACAAAGAGAGGTAAAAGACAGTCCCTGCCCTGGAAGACCTGGAGGATCTGACCATCTAATCTACTCTTTTCTCGGTTGGGGGAGGGAAGGGAGGGTAAGAAAGACAAAGAGAGGCTAAGTGATATGTCTGTGTCACACGGCTAGGATGGTAGGCTGATGTGCTGATGTATCCCACCTTTCACACAGAAGGCTCATAATAAATGCTTGGAGTCACACAGAATGATTTGAAAGTTGTCCCATGGCCTCCTTGGGGCGCCTGCCCAGAGGTGATGAATGCTCTGACTACAGACATAGCTTTAGAACCTCAAAGCCCGCTCTGGGCGGAGCTCTGGGTTTTGGCTACTCTATTAATATATTATATGCCATTTTAGCAGACCCCATGTAAAATGTCAAGGCAATGTGAATGAATGTTGGGGAAGGGAGTCAAGGAAAAAGAGATTCATTAGTTTTTGGCTACTTTCCCAAAAGTGAAACCTCCCTCTCCTGGTGGTTTCTTATTCTCTATTACATCTGCCAGAATATTTCTCTTCTAGCATGGAATGATTTAAAAGGCAAACTAACACTTCAAATTCCTTCTCTGTGGACTCACTAGGTCCTTGAGATTACTGGCTGTTTTTGTTCAAGTTGAAAAATGCTGATCTTGTGGCTGTTCAGTCCATCCTTTTTCTAAAAGACAGGATCCTCAAGAGGCTGGACTTGGATGTCTTCCAGCTGTTGAGTCATAGTTGTATTAAGGACTACATGGCTGTCTCCCCCAAGTCGGCACGTGTCTAGTTCAGACTTCACAGGAAAAGGCAGAAAGCATTCAACTACAAAGCAAGAGAACTGTCTTCTTAGCCCTGGTTTCAAGGGCAGTGTTTTATAATACACCCCATACACTCCTTCTGACAGCTATTCTCTCTGCAAGAGAATATGGAGCTTGTCTAAATGGTACCTTTGATGAGGATAGAGGGAGTGATTTACTTTCAGTTAGATTAGCCCTTTCACCTGGAGGGAAAGAGAGGAAGACATGCAGAGAGAAACATCTGGATCCTTAACCTTTTTTGTGTCATGAATCCTTATGAACCCTTCTCAGTATACTATTTTTAAATGAATTAGATACATACATAGGGGTTATGAAGGAAACAAATTATACTGATATATATGTATATACATATTACAAATATATTTTTAAAATCGACTCCAGGTTAAGAACCCCTGATCTAAAATGACTTATGAATATATTCATTACGTCAGGCTCTGACTCCAAAGAAAATATGCCAAACCCTGACCCACTCTGGACAGGAGTATGGGAAGGCAGCCAGATTTGGCTCCCACTGGATTGAAGCACAGAGCTCCCACTACTGCAGTACAAAGCCTTGAATCCACAGCACCATGCAGACCAACTGGATGGCCTTGACCCAATTCAAGGCCTTTTCCTATAAATGAATATTCTGTTAGTGGTTTATTTATTATCAACAAACCTAGTAAAGGTCAGTTTAGGGTAAGACTTTCTTACCCTTGATGTGCCTTGAAATCTCTGAACCTTTCCACAGGCTGGTGGCAAATGGTAATGTTGAGAGCAATGGACTTGAAGTCAGAAAGCAGGTTCTTGGCTGGTTACTAGTCATGGGATTGTGGATAAGTGGCTTTGCCAATTTCCTCATATGTAAAATGCAGACAATAATATTTGTACTACTCATCTCACTGTGCTCGATAAACTCTAAAGCTTTAAATGGGGACTATTATTATAAAGCCAGAATTAACTAAATAAAACCTTATTACTATCATTAATAGTAACAGCTGACAACTACTTAAGGTTGGCAAAGCACTTTGTTATTTAATTTGATCCTGTGAGGTAGGGGCCGTTATTATGCCCATTTTACAGATGAGGAACTTGAGGTTCCAAGAGGTTCAATGACTTGCCCAGGGTTGTACACACAGCCAGTGTTTGAAAAAGGACTCAAACCCAGGTCTTCTTAATTCCAAGTCCAATGTTGTACCGACTGATCAAGGCTCTGACAGAGATGTCAGCTACTTATAAGGAGGTCACTGTTAAACTTTAAGAGGATGGTTGCTTTAGTGGTGGGTATGGAAGCCAGATTGGAAAAGGGTTGATGAGCAAATAGATGATGAAGAAGTGGAGGTGAGATGAAGAAGCTGTTCCATGAAAGCTTAAATTTGAAGGGATTAATAGTGCAAGGGACACAAAGGGACAGAAGACATTCAAAGGTTTGGTTACAAATACAAATGAGGAAAGCTTTCCCACAAACACCACCACCATCACCACCACCACCACTACACCACCACCATCACTGCGTTCATATAGTGCCTGCTATGTGCCAGGCTCTGTGGTAAACGCTTCACAAGCGTTATCTCACTTGATCTTCACAACAACCCTGAGAGGCAGGTGCTATTTATTATCATCCTCATTTTACAGATGAGGAAACTGAGGCTGAAGTTGAAATCAAGTCCTTTCTGACTCTGGGTCCAGTGGCCTACCCACTGTGCCACCTAATTGTTCCAAGGTATAAACACTACCTACCTCACAGGAGAATGGGAAGAGATGAACGGCAAATGTACAGTAAAAGGACAGTTAATCAAATGTATGTGAATTCTACCAGGATTTCCCATGACAGCATTTTTTCCCATAAAGTCAGAATGAAACATAAAGTCATATTAGAAGAATTCACCCACACACGGTGGGGTTCAGGATGGTTAAACTCCTTGTGACATGAGAATACAAAAAAAAAATATGGTTATTCAGTGCTAAAAATGACTCCTCAAAACTCACCTCAGGAAATCCCCTTAATTAGTCACACTTTGTGTGCGACAGAAAATGATGGTGCTTCTGCCTCTGGTAATAATCTGATTACCTCTGTTTCGTTCTGTTTATTTCTTGTTTGTACACAGTTAAACGTTTGTATGTTGTCTCCTCCATTAGTCTGTGAGCTCCTTGAGAATTAGGGTTGTTTTTTGTTTTTCTTTATAGCCACAGTGCCTGGCACATAGTAAGGAGGTGCTTAATAAATACTTACAGACTGACTACAAGTAGTAGTGTAGAGTGCTTCCCTGATGGGTGAGTATATCAATGTGTGAACCACTTTCATCCACATAAAGTGCAACCCCTATGTGACTTAGTAGATGGTCTTTGATAGTAATTACTAGAAAACAATCCATCACATTGGGGCCAATCTGGTGATAAACCTCTTCAAAATTAGCTAGGGAGCTACTCAGATGGCAGATGCCCATACTCAAAGCCTTCCCAGACTGATAAGAACTGCCAGAGGTTGGGTTCAGCTGGTATAGCTTTGAGAACCCAAAGTCATCTTTATGCCACAGTGAGGCATCATACACACATATGTTTGTGTATTACTGAAATACAGATTTTAGTGTTAGAATGGATTTCAGAATACAATCTTCACAACAGATGACCCACCTAATCTCCACTGAGTATCTCCAGAGACAACACATTCTTTTGCCAGGCAGTTTTCATAGTTATAAAGATCTTTCTTATATTAAACAGAAATAAACCTCTTTACTATTCCCACTTTGATCTCTGAAGTTACACAAAATGACTCTGCTCCCTTATGTTCACAGAAACCTTTAAAATATTTGAAAGAAATTTTAACAGGTTTCCTTAAGTTTCCTCTTCCCCTGGTTATACATTCTCACCTCCTTTAATTGTTTCTCCTAAAACATAGTTTCTGGACCTGTCAGTATCCGAGTTACCCAGAATGCAATGTATTGTTCCAAAGAATAATAACCATGGCAAATTATTCTGGTCCCAAAAAACTTTATTACCTAAGATCCTCATTTCTGAAAATGCAGTATTAAAAACAAACCCAGCACTTCTCTTCCACCTTCTTGTATCCTGACCTTTCCCAGCCCAGATCTTTCCTCTGTTCAGTAAGAGTGGGTGGAAAAACACCACTCTGGTTTGTCAATATCTCTCTTGAAATGCGATGTCCAAAACTTCCAATATGAATTGGCCGAGTAGTAGGACTACTACCAGCTCTTGATCTAAATTTTTATTAGTGTACAATAAGATCATGTTAACTATTTTAAGAGCTATATCACACCAATTCATTCAGCCATTCAATAAGCCAGGTAATATATAATACTTTGCACATTGCATCAGTGCTCGATAAATATTTGTGGATGAATGAATGAAGCAAGTCAATGGTCAAGTAAACCCTAACCTTTTTCATATGAACTGGTACCTGGTCTCAGCGACATCATTGATAAGGGTAATCCTTGTGGAGAAGGGGATCATCTTCCTTGCCGCCCCACCATCAACCACTGGCCACCTATGGGCAGGTTAAGTTCGAGAGCCCTAGGAATGGCAATGGTCCCTTGAACAACAACCCTCCTTCCAGATAGGCCCCTGCAGTCATCATCCCGGAGAGCAACCTCGTGGAGATGCCACTGGGCACCTGCCTCTGCAACTGGGGAAGCCCCTACCTCCTCAGTAACTACATCCGTTGGAAACCCAACACCCAAGTCCCTGGTGTCCAATATTGAAAACAGATAGTAATTCATCAGTGGAAATGCCATTCTGGATGGTGCATTACAATGTGGTTGACAGCTACAGCCTAAGGGTCATGAGATCTTTCTAGAAATCTGACTTGCAACAGAAACCACCCCAGTGTCTCTTCCATCAGAGGGCAGGGGCTGTCTCCATTTTTGTATTTGTACCCCCGCTGCTTTGTACACAGTAAAGCCTTGATAAATACCATTTTTTAAAATGGTATTTCATACCAATATTTATGGACCACCAACTGCAGTCAGCAAACTATGCTAGGCACTGATGAAGCAATACAGACCAGATGGGGACCTTGTCCTTAGGGGCAGCACTATGCCGTACAAATATCATTTTCATACTGGTAGGTTTACATTCCAAGCTCTCATTGATGAAGAACCTGTCTTCAGATGGAGGATAGCAGCAACAAGCTTAAGTGGAAAAGGAAATGGAACTCAAAGTCAGAAGAACTAATGTTGAACCAGTCATTAGGTACTCATTTCTGTCATATGGAAGGGAAAAAAGGTGGCTGTCCTATCTGATCTCTAAGGTCCCTTTCAGTTTGAGTTTGAGCCCCAGCTACAACAATGACCATCTGTGTGTGACTTAGGCCAGTCACTCCCCACCTCTGCCTCCATTTCCTCATCTATAGAGTACAAAGGGCTAGATTTGGAGTCAGAAAACCTGGATTTGAAGCCCAATCCTTACTACCACAAAATGAACAAAATCATTTAGCTTCTCTGGGACCCAGTTCTCTTTCACCTGTAAAATGAAGGAACTGGCCTCAATGACCTTAAAGGTCCCTTTTGGCCTTATATTGATCACTAGGATGATCTCTAAGTTTTGAATCCCAGGCCCAACATGGACCAGCTGTGACAGTGAGGAAGACATTCAACCTCTTTCTTTAACCCCCTAATCTGAAAAATGCTATTTATACCATCTCCTTCACAGGGCTATTGTGTAAGCTATAAAACAAATAGGAGTTGTTATCATTATTAAGGGCAAATCACATGTGACGCTGATAAAAATACTAGATCCACGATCCCATTTGCTGATGACTACACAAATTCCTAACAAAATGCTTGATCAAAAAATATTCTATCTTTACTTTAGATCATAAGGAAGACTGGTAAATCCATGCTTTGTAAAACCCATGGGGTCTGACACTTGACGCTGGTGGGCTTCCTTAGTGATACATTCCATTTCAGATGCTCGGTGAAGGAATGCATCATCAGGCTATGTGTTGGCCACAGAGAGGCCAAGTTACTGAATGCTTTGATTCTAAGCTCTGTACCTGGCCAATAAGAATTTTTAGATCTGTCCTAAATTTGAGTCACTAAGTTCTTCATGCCCACACCTGCCCCATGTGTTCTCAGTAATCAGTACACAACTATGATTGTTTGCCTCTCTCAGGGACTTTGAAGGGTGTTCATTCAGAGACCCTTGAATTGAGAATTTCCTATAGACAATGATAAACTAAGAGGTCAAAGGAGATATATTTAAAACCATGAGGAATCTTAGAAGTCACTTAATCCAACTTCTTTACTTTGCAAGTCAGAAAGGGGAAGTGACCTACCTAGGGTCACATATCTAGTAAGTATCCCAGGAGAAACTTGAACCCAGGTCTTCCTGACTCCAAGACTCTATCTATCATATCACACTGCTTCTCATGCTCTAATGAACCTTCTAGGTTTCTTACTCTGTCCTTGAAAAAGGCTACCTATTTACCATAGGGGTTGGTCAATGAGACAGGACACAAAAACACATTATCTCATTTGATTGTTGCAACCCCCAAGTGAGATAGGTTGCAAAGATTATTATTGCCAATTTATAGATAGTTACAACTATAACAATGACTAGCACTTATATACACTTTACAATATATAACACACTTCCAAATATTCCATTTTAACCTCATAACAATCCTAGGAGGTAGGTGTTACAAGTCTCGTTTTACAGCTGCTGAAACTGAGGTAGATAGAGTTTAAACAACTTGCCCAGGGCCACACAACTAGTAAGTACTGAGGTCAAATTTGAACTTAGGTCTTCCTGGCTCCAAGTCTAAGCTGTATCCACCAGCATACCTATCTGGGGAAAAGAAAAAAGAAAAAAAGAAACAGCCTCAGGGAACTGTCAGAAAACCTGTGTTCAAGTTCTCCTACAACACCAAGCTCTATCCCTTATCTTGCCAGTCTATAATAGAATAATAAAGGGCAGCTGATGTTAACAGAAATAGTGCTTTAAGGTGTGCCAAGTGCTTTTATAGACATGATTTCTTTTGAGCTTTACAAAAATCCTGAGAGGTAGGTACTACAGGAATAATTATCTCCACTTTAGAGAAGAGCAACAGATGGCTCAGAAGGGTTAAGGAACTGACCCACAGTCTCACAGCCAGAGGCCAGATCTGAGCTCAAGTTGTTCCAGCCTCCAGGTCCAAAGCTCTTTCCAGTATCTCCAAGCTGCCTTTCTAATCAAACAATTAAAAAAAAAATCAAAAGGATGCAAATGCAGACTTTTTAATGATCCTACCTGGTTTCTCCCTTCTAGCTGCCAAGTAAGAGTATCTGGTAATGCTTTTTGGTTCTGGAAAGTACACACATCTGCTGAGACTGGCAAAGAGGCTGCCAAAAACAGAACCCCACAGAATCTGAAAACAGGTGCAGGACTTATTTATCTGTCGGGTTACTGGGGTCACAAGAAACTAAAACGCTAGCCTGGACCAGCAAAGGCAGCAATGTAAAATGACCCATCAAGTCCCTCTGTAGCCTAAAGGATCAGGCAATGGGGGAGGGTGGTGGTGCTGGTGGTGGTGATGTGTGTGTGTGTCTGTCTGTCTGTCTGTCTTCAAGGGCAGCACTATGCAGTACAAATAGCATTTTCCACTGATAGATTTGCATTCCAAGATCTCACTGATGAAGATTCTGCCTTCAGATGAAGGACACTCTAGCTAGCTTAAGTAGAAAAAGCCACGGGATTTGAAGTCAGAAGAAAGGACGTTGAACCACAGGCATTTGGTGCTTATTTCTGACATATGTTAAAAAAGAAAAAAAAGGTGACTGCCCCATCTGATCTTTAAGGTTACACACACACACACACACACACACACACACACAAAATCACACATATATGAAGACATACATACATATATATATTTTGTATATATTATATATTTTCACATATTTTGCCTTAACAAAATATTTAGATCTAAAATTTGACAAAACTTTAACTCCTTCCACTCCCAGGTTTCAAACCGAACTTCACAAAAACCAAACTTCAACACAGATCAAGATCCATTTGATTAGAAATTTCTATAAATTCTCCCTTTTCTTCCTGCACAAGGTACCCAACGAAAAGATTCTGAAAGGTAGGGTTTGTCAGCGCTCTGCGTTTGGAGGAAGACCTGGAAGGGAATATCTGCTCAGTCAATTAGGATTATAAGTTTAGTGCTAGAACAGACCTTTGAAGAGTTCTCTAACCTACACTGCCATCATTATAACGCACAAAATTGAGACCCAGAGGAATGAGCTAGTGGAGTGACTTTGAGGATACTCATTTATTTCTGTAAAAAGACACAACTGGACTACTCCAGGAATTCTTAACCTGAGCTCCATGAATTTGGAGCTCTTACTATTTTGATAAGAATATTTCAGTATAATGGTTTTCTTTCAAAACTGTATCTATTTTTGAAAACATTATTCTGAGAAGGGGCTTCACTTATACCCTGGGTATAAGATACAAAATAAGTGAAGAACCTCTAGACTAGATCCTGTGCTCAATTAATTCTAAGAAACCCTGGGTCAAGGAAAATGCTAATTCTGTCTAGGCCCAGAGTCTCAATGTCAGGCAATGGTATGTTGTCTCTTAAAATGTCTCTTCCTTTCAAGCACACTTCAATCATGATGGGCTACATCTGACAGTCTCTAGTGGGAAAACAACAACAGAAACCAAAAGCAGCCCAGATGAGTATGTTCTTGAAATGTAAGTCTGTTTGTAAGGTGCAAATTCCCTTCAAGATGAGAGACAGTGAAGCTTAATGTGAAGGGTGCAGAAGCTGAGAGTCAGGAAATCCTGAGGTCAACTACTGCCTCGGTTGATCCTATACTGTGTGACCCTGAGTAAGTCAACTAGCTTTTTGGCGACTCAGCTTTGTTATCTATAAAATAATGGGGTTGGATTCAATGGCTTCTCCTTCACTTTCCAAATCTAAATCTACAATTCTATGATCCTAAGACCGGAGAGAATTCCATGGGTCCTCAGACACTTATCAACTCTGTGTGACCCTGGGCAAGTTAACCTCTTGGGGACTCAGTATCCTCACCACAGGAAGCATTTAATAAATGCTTATTGATTGATTCTAAAATGAAGAGGTTAGACTGACCAATCTTTAAGGTCCTTGATTTATGATCCTAGGACCACCCTAGGGCAGGGGACTTAGGAACCAGAAGAAAAATTCAGTAAGTCTTTGTGAAATAAGTGCATGAGTCTTATTTCATCTAAACCACAACCTTCAGAACTTTTTCCCATCCCTTTTTAAGAGCATCTCCTGTGAAGCATGGTCATCTGTCACTGAGTGACAACAGATGAGCTTCAAGGCCTCCCTCCCCGCCAAGTTTCATTTCTAGAACAATACAGTTCACATGTCTTTTTAAAAATTTGTTCATAGCATAACTATAAGAGAACAGAAAGGGAGTCCTGAGTGCCACCCAAACACACCAGAGGGCCAGGCCTGCCAGGCTTTTAGCTGTTGCTCTGTTCTCAACCACACAGATAGTGTTACAGTGTCACACAGCATTACAGCTAAAAGGCACTTCAGTGACTACCTCTGAGCATCACTGTCATTTTACAAATAAGAAAACCAAGACCCAGAAAAGAAAAAAAATGTTTTCCCAAAAGGATCATAGATCCTAAGTTGATCTCAATCCTCTCATTTACAGATGAGCAGGCTGAGGCCCACAAAGGTTAACAGACCCACGTTAGTTGTGGCAGGGAATGGATTCTTAGTCTAGAGCACCTTCCACTATGCTGGCAGATCAGCCTAGAGATTTCTAAGGCTGCCAGCATCACAAACCGTCAGAAGCCTGAATCTATCTGGTTTATATAGACCTCCCCCAACCCGAGACAAAACATGAAAGTTAAAATAATAATTTATCATCATTAATAACAACAATAATACTGTAAGGGGGAAAGTAGATGGGGTTGTACGGTGTCAAATGATTTAAAAAGCCTGTGGAGGGTCCTTCATCAGACAGGAAGCAGATCCACCCTAACATCAGTGCTTTAGGTGGGGCTATTGGTAACGGCTTATGTCCCTCTGAGGGACTTGTATATTAGGAGAGCTGCCAGGGTGCAGAGGAAAAAGGTGGAGAACACACATTTTAGAATCCAAACAACGTTCCTGGACTGCCAAAGGAACCCATTCTTCAGCATCACGTCACTGGCAAGACAGCCAGGATCTGGAAGCAGGAAGTCCGACGGTCCCCTCCCCACTGAAGGTCCATTACACAATGACGGGGTAGGATTTTTGTCCTGTGCAGCAGCTGCAGGAGTACAACTTCCCTGGGCCAAGAGAGAGCCCATCCCCTTCCAAGCTGGCAATCGCTGCTCTGGGTGACTCAGAGAATTCATTATTTTTCACACTGCCCTATGGGGCTTGCAGAGGAAAGAAAAGGAGCCCTTTTTGGGGGTGGGAGGGGGTTTGTCAGGGAGCATGTCTTCATTTATTTATTTTCTAAGCAACAGGGAATGAGACACCACCTCCAGCTGTTTCAGACCCCACGCAGAAATAGCTCACTGGGAGGAGAAGGAAATGGGTGGGGCTCAAAGTCAGCCTGCAAGCTCATCACTCTCCCCTCCCAACTTGGAAGAAAATTCTGGAGTTAGGGAGTAAGCTGGGAGGGAGGGGCTACAGGCCAGGTACCACACCAGCCACCTTCAGACAGCAGCTTCATACATATGAGTCCAGTCTGGGGCTGGTGGAAGGAGCCTTTGTGTCATTCAGTTCCCAAAGAGGAACCAATGGTTCTTTGGAATACTATAAAGGGAGGGATGGCTCCTGGAGCTTCATGAAGTCACTTGGAGAAAAATGAGAGAGACAGTAGGCTGCCAAGACAGGCCAGGGCTTGTGAAAGGCTCTGGAATTCTCCAACAGAGCTGAGGAATTGGAACATGACCATGTCTCCAAAGTGACACTTTTGATCTCTAAGGCTCGAGGGGAAATTAAGAGAAAGCCCTCCTTCCAGTTAAACCTAATGTCAGGGCCAGAGTCCCCCTCTATGAGAACGAAATGTGTGAGGGGTCACTTACAATTTCTTCACTGGCTAACATTCTCTGCCCCATCCCATTTCTGTCCCAGAGTCTCTCTTATGTGAAAAACAGAACTGGTTAGCCTCATGCAGACAAAATCAAGAGAGTCTTGCCTAGGGCTTTGGCTGATGTTGACAGTCACTCCTCTCCTAAAGGTTATAGAACAGGCAAAGTCCAAACTCCACCAAAAAAGTTCATCTCTAGCAACTGGAAAATGCTGCCATTAGCCTGTATTCTCCTATCTGGGCAACCTCATGGTTCCTAAAAAATTGAAACTGCCAGTGACCTAAAGGGTGATGTTGATGGTGGGGGTGAGGGGGAGAGGAACAGGACATGACAACGGCAGGTAGACTGCTGCATGTTGAGGATAACACCTGCAGCTCATGGAGTAAATGTAAACACAAATGAGTAAGGAATAGAAAGTATTTAATAAACTATAAATGGGTACTATACCCATGTTGGTAGTGATGGTTACTGTAAAAAAGGGGCAAAGAGATATCATCCAGGAAATACACAATCAGAAATGGAGGTAGCCAAACCTAAAAATAGTACATAAATGTAATTTGCTATTATTATTCCTATTACTATTTTTACAGTTTTAATTTCACCACAAGGCATCATGGCACAGTGGATAGGAAGATGACCTGAGTGAGGAAGACCACTCGGATTCTAGTCCGACCTCTGACTCGTACTGGCTGAGTGACCCTGGCCAAGCCATTTTTTCTTATCTAGGTTTAAAGACATGAAAAGTCATCTCTGTTCCATGGCAAACATCAGCAGAGAATGCTTTTATTTGCTCTTAAAGTCATTTCTTGCAGGACTTAACAGGATCTAGAATGCAAAGGAGATTCTTTTAGCACCCCAGTGATTTTGGGCTGAATTGCAGCAGATCTGCATCCACCAGTGGCATGACAGGTATAGACAAACAAAACAAAACAAAGTAGATATTATTAATGTTGTTGATTTATGGATTTACTTAACTACCAGAGTTGAGCCACTGGGAGGGAACTCTAAGGTCAAAGGCTCAAAGATTCAACGGTCCTAGAAAACATCTCCTCCAAGTCTCTCATTTGACAGCAGAGAACTGACACAACTTGTCTGGAGTCACACAGGTGGCAGCAGAGCTACTCAAAATCCGGAGCTCCAAGATGACGAATTCCTGTCCCAAGGACGTCTTCATTATTTAACCCACCTGCTGCCTTGCTCAGAGTCACTTTAAAGAGAAGATGGCTCACTCAGTCACACAGTCAAGAGTGGGATCTAAACTGGAACCCAGGTCAACTGATCGAAGTCCCGGAGAAAGAGTGTGCAAGAATATCCACTATATTTGAATATTCATTTTCTTCTCTTAATGTGACAAATTCGTATAATAAAAAGGAAAACAGTACATAAAGTCAAAGCAAAACAAATGAATTTGTCATTTCAGAATCACCTTTTCCTATTCAGTCAGATGTTTTCTCTAGGGTAGAATAAATGCGGTCCTATATATAATCAATAAACAATTACTAGAGACCTACCACATACAGAAAAGCAGAGCACGAGGATAGTATTAATACTCTCTATGTCTGCCTAGTGATTTAAAACACATCTTGGTGTCATTTTCTTATGTCAAGACCCAGCAAATGAATCATCTATTACATGTGTTCACAGCTTTGATCACTAGAGAAGCATGCCACCGCATGGATTAAAAGAAAAGACCTCAACCTCAAAAGACCCCAAACAAGAAGATGAATCATACTCTTCTGGAAATTCCAAAAATAAAGCAGCTCATTCAGGCTACCTCACATCAAAGAAAGGTCACTTGGCTATGCTACTACTCCTGTTTTGACTCAATGACTGTTGGTTGGAAACTTGATGGGGTCTTTTTGTCAAAGGGTAAAAACCTTGCTGAATTCTTTGGGCCCTCATTGAGTGTGTGTTAAGGAAGTTGAGATCTGAAAGTTTTAAACTCTTGTTATAAGGGCCCTGAACTAGGTGACCACTAATAAAATCCCTTCTAGCTCAACATCCATGATCACGAGATCCCCTATTTCCTATGCCCACAGTTCTGATCAAAACAGAGGCATGCCACCACATGGATTTTACAGAAAGCTGAGGAAATGGTTTTGAATTCCACCACTGAAACCTAATGTGTGTGTGACTTTGGGCAAAAATGGAGGTTCTGAGAAAAGTGACTTGGACTAGGTCAAACAGTGAGGTTAGTTTACTGCACAAACTACAGCTGAAGTTTTGACTGTTTTTCTGCTGAGAGGCTGCCCCACTATTTGATGAACTTAGATAAACATACTAAGCAAATGCAAATAATCATTTTTGCTGAATCTGGGATTTAACATGCATACTGGATGACACAACTATTTCTTTGACTGGCACCCCCAAGTTGGTGAAAACTAAATTCTCTCTCTGACAGCCTTCTCCTTCAGTGGTACCTGAATTCTGGAGGGCATGCATAACATGAAGAACGGAGACTCTCAGGTGAGTTGCACTGAGACCCTATCTAATCCATTCAATCTTGGATGAGATTCACCCATCAGGAAAATCAGTGCATCTTACAAAAAATACCTATCATTTTTCAATGTTCTCCCTCTAAGAACCCACGCTGGTGAAATGATATTTGGGTCTGCAGGATTCTGAAGCACTTGCACAGGGGTGTATGGGGAGGGGGCAGGTATAGGATCACAAGCTTTAGTCAACAAGTCAATAAATATTTATTACATAGCCACTCACATGTCAAGCCAAGCACTAAGTTTTGAGAATACAAAGAAAAACAGAACAGAAACAAAAAACCCAACCCCCAAACTGAAAGGGACCTTTGAGATAATCTATTTTGAGATAACCCCTCACTTTACAAATATGGAGACTAGGGCCCAGACCGCCTAGGTGACTACAACTTTGAGGCAGTAAGTAGTGGTATTCAAACTCCACAACCTTTGCCCCCAGACTCAGGGCCATTTCTACTAGCTCCCTATTGTTTCCTCTACCCTTTTTAAAAAAATTACAATTTTTCACTTAACAAGCATTTTCTCTCCCTCTCAACCCATCAAAAAAAAATATGCTCAGTTTCCTGATCAGAAGTTTTCTTCCACAACTGAATGGACCATGCTCTCTGTGGTCCAGTCATACTAGTCTACTTATTTTTCCCCCATTTCCTATCTCCAGGACTTGTGCCCTGGCTATATTCCTCATGTCTGAGACACTCTTCCTCCTCATCTTCAGGGCTCTTTAAATCCATGGTTTCCTTCAAGACTCATCCAAAACACCATCTTCTGCAGGGGGCCCTTCTCAGATACACTGGAAACCCTTATGATTAGACTGGATGATTTCTCAGGCTTTTTCCAATTCTCACATCCTACAAATTTATGAATATATCAAACATTAATAAATGAAGTATTACTAATGATCTAAGTGTGGTGGGGCCTACCAAATTTTCTTATCCCTAGGTAAAGGCCTTCTCCCTGGGTGGAAGCTAAGGGGTGAACTAGCTTTCCCCTTTCCCCTCCCACCAACGGGGAGACTTTTAAAGGAATGGCTAGGGATAAGAGTCCTGAGGAAAACTAAGGAACAAGATTAGCCAATCAGACTGGTAGAGGAGCAACTTGATGAGTGAGGTGAAACAAAGTTCAAATCCTTCTTTTGACTCACCTGTCTTCCTTGATGGAAGGACTCACCTTCCATCCAAGCTAATGGAACAATTCGGGTTATAAAGAGCAGCAGAGGCTTTTGGACTCTACTGCAAATCCCTTCCATGTTCTAACTGTGTAAATAAAATTATTTTAAGGTTTCATTTAATGATTAAAGACTTAAGGCTTCTATGACTTGAAGCCTCATAGCCAGCATCTATCATGCTAGTAAGGGGAGCTGGTGACTATCCTTACATCAAGGCCAGAAGCTGAAGTTACTAGGTTCAGCTCAGTTGGTCATTGAGCCAGGTGAGTGGGAAGTACCTCAGAGTGCTCCTGGACTCTGTGTGTCAGGAGGTAGCTTCTGAAACAAGGGTTACAAAAGCAACAAATAAGATGATAACTCACATTTTAAGGTTTGCCAACACTGGAGCCTCATGACAACGTTGTAAGGTGGGAGCAGTTATCATTCCCATTTTATAGATGAAGAAACTAAGAATCAGGGGGCTAAGTGACTTGCCAAGAGTCACAAAGCTCATGAGATGTCAACCCAGGTCTTTAAGAACACAAAAAGGAAAACATCTGAGCAGAGTTGCCATAGGTCAAACACATCTAAATTATGTGCACTCCCTAGCCAATGAATCTTTTACTAAAATGCAGTGAGGCCCAGAGGAGAGATGATCAAGAGACCTGGGTCAGAAAGTGAGTATTGATACTTACTAGTTATGGAACTGAGGTGTCAGAATTTTTGCTTCCTTATCTATAAAATGAGGTCAAAGATACCAGCCCCATTTATGCTACAGGATGTTGGTAGGTAGGAAAGCCTTAGGCAAACCTTAAAGCATTTTTCAAAAGTGAGTCATTACCATCATCATTATTAGATAGATAATTACTAACTTGGGCAAGAGGTGATGGGAAGGGAAACAGGTGACCCCCAACAGAGTTGGGGACGGGGAAGAAGGGGGAGATCATCTCCATTCAAATACAGTACTGAAGTCTAGGGGTAGGGGCAGTACAAAGCCCACCTGGCCGCAAGGCGAAAGAGGGAAGGGAAAATGCTATTTCTTCCAGTTCTTTTTGAAGCAAGCAGGGAAAGTTTTGATAAGATTTACAGGCAGGGTCAGGACGACAACAAGAGATCAGTGTGTTTTCTAGACTATTTTGTCTAAAATTTCTTTCATTGGGTCATAATAGGTCAGTGAGAACAAAAGCCTGTCCATCATGGCTGCTTCTGCTTTGTGATCTTCTCTCCCATGGTCAAATGTGATCTCCCTCTACCTCAGAGCTCTGAGACTGGGTCAGTTAGGATTCATCGTGGGAGATGCCCATCAATTGGGGAATGTCGGAATAAATTATGGTACATGAATGTAATGGAGTACTATTGCACCATAAGAAATGATGAACAAGACTTCAGGGAGGCCTGGAAGGACTTATATGATCTGATGCTGAGGGAAAGGAGCAAAACCAGAGCCACAGCGTGCAAGAGTTTTTTCTGGTAGACTTGGAACTTCATAATAACGCAAGAACTTAAAAAAAAAATTCCCAATGGTTTTCAAAGGCAAAATGCCTTCCACACTCAGAGAAAGAACTATGGAATTCATTCGCAGAATGTAGCAGATCATGTTTGTGTGTGTGTGTGTGTGTATGTGTGTGTGTGTGTGTATTATGTTTTAATCTGTTATATGATTTCTTCCATTTATTTTAGTTCATCTACACAGCATGACCACAGTGAAAACAAATTCAATGGGAAGGTATATGTAGATCTTATATAGAATTGTATGCTATCTTGGGGAGGGAGGAGGATGGTGGGGGGTTAGGTGTGGGGGGGTAAAAATCTAAGTTTTATGGTAGCGATTGTAGAACATCAAAAATAAATAAATAGATAGATAAGTAGATAAATAGATAAATAAATAAGGATTCATCATGGAGTCCTCTGACTCTAAGACCAAACACAGCTCTTTCCACCAAATTATGCTGCATCCCAGAGAGAAGCTCTATAGTTTAGAATTATAGTTATGGAACCAGAGGGGGACTGTATAGCAAAGGGGAAAGATCAGTGATCCTGGTCAGAATTTCAATGCTACATGTCAACTTACTACCAAGTGCTTTTAGGCAAGTAAATTAGTCTCCCTGTGCCTCAGTTTCCACATCTTTAAAATAAGGGAGTTGGACTAGATAGTCTTTGAGATTCCTTCCAGTTCTAAATACAAGATACTATACTTCCTAATGTATAAAATAAAATGACTAGATAAAAAAACCTAAATCCTTGCAGTATAAACAGTACCTATTCAGGGTAGTTAAAGCAAAACAAAACAAAGAACTCTTTCTTTAAAAGTATTTCTTGTTGTGATGTTTTTGAATTTTTCATCAAAACAAAAATATTAGCATAGAACTATCTGTCCTGAAGCTTCGTTAAATCCCAGGTCAACTCAAGTGTACGGCAACCAGTTTATTTCTGACATTCACTTTTATAAGGGCTATGAACTCAACTTGACTTTGGAAGGTTGGCCCCAAATATGCTTCTTCCAATAAATCTGAATTCAAGGTGTTTTTTGATCACTTATCCCTAAACATCATGTTAAGGAGGATATATTTCATCTCATAGACAACTGGAAGCCACTAAAGCCTTTAACTCATGGGTATCTGAGGTGAGTTTTATTTGACAAAAGCTTTGGTGGTCCTCTGGCTCCAGACGACCTTTTCCAGCTCCCTACTACTCCTCAGTCAAATTGTTCCTCAGTTGGGCAAGCCATCTCTCAGGCCTAGAATGCACTTCCTATCATCTTTATCAACATCCTTCTTAGCTTAGTTTGGGTACCACCTCTTGAGTGAAAGTCTTCCTTGATCAACCCAACTGAATGTGATTTTTCCCTTCTTCCCATCTCTCTACTTGGAATTAAATGTATCTGTGTACATGCTTCATTCACCTCACCTCTCACCCTCCACCCCCAAGAATGCAAAGCAGGGCACAAAGCAGACAATTAACAAATGTTTATTGAATTGAATTGGCAACCCTGCATCATAGATCCATACCCATGTAATAACCTTACAAATGAAGAAACTGAAGACTAGAGAGGCCACATGACTGACTCAGAGTTACACAGACGAATATTTTACTCTCAGCATTGAACATAGTGCCTAGCACATATAAAGTCAAGCACTTAATGCTTGCTGACTAGCTTAAGTAGAATAGACAGGGTTCCAACCTATGTTTTTTGACTTTAAATCCAGTGTTCTTTCTACTAAACTGGCAAAAATCATTAAAAGAAACAAAATGGTGCTTGTGGAGGTTATGAAGAAATAGCTATGTCTATTCATTGTTAATAGAATATTTTTGTATATTAATCAGGCAGTAAGCAATAAAATTTGCAAAAATAATCATACCTTCTGACCCAATAATCCCACTGATGGGAATACATATCAAAAATGTTATCAGAAAATAAAAAAATAATTATTAATTATCTTTATGATAGTCTTGTAATTGAAAAAAAATGAAAGCAACCTAATGTCTAAGAATTGTGAAACAAATAAATTGTGGTCCAGAATGGAATGATATAATGCAATTCAGATCAACAAGAGAGCAGAATACAAAGAAATCTGAAAAGGTGTCTTAAATGATGCAAAGTCAAAAAAAAAGCAGAATTAGAATAAATAGCTACACATTAAAACCATGTAAGAGGAAAAATGAGTTGGATCAGAAGGACAAAGGATCTTGATGGAGAGAGAGAGGGTGTGATGGGGAAATTATTACGGTATTTTATGCATTGTAATTCATTTATTTAAATGTAAATAGTTGTGAAACAAGTTTAATTAGTTGTATTGGCATTTAATATTAAGTTTCTAATAAAATATTAAAAAAATAAAAAAATGCTTGCATCATGTGTGCATAACGATTACAGCAAAAAAAAAAAAATATAGTGTTGAAGGGAACTATAATTACTCTGAGTATTGCACTGCCAATCACATTACAGAATAAGTACTAATTATACCATGGCCTTGCTGGAACCTGACAAGCTAACTCTGAATGTCTGCCTCCTGTCGACTCCGGCCCCCACAAAAATACAGGGAGATACACAAAACTACAATATAAAAGGAGCTCTCCATTCTACTGGTCACAAATATTCAATACTGGAGATTATCCCCATATACAAGGAAGGAAGGAAGGAAGGAAAGTACTGTAGAAGTAATACAATCAACTCTCCATCCACCTAATTTCTCTCTTGGAAGACTGTTTAATGGGTATTCAGTCCTCTGAAGACTCAGGACAGGGATTTGAAGCGGTATGAAATCTGTTTACTTGAACACTGAATGTTTAATAAACAGGTGACTGATTCAGACACCCAACTGCTGGGCATACATCCAAGGAGGTCAAAGACTGAAAGGTCCCATATACACCAACATACTTTTAGGCAGTAGCAACAAGATAGTCATAAAGTAGATGCCCATTGACTGGAGAATGGCTCAACAAACTATGGTACATGAGATGTCATGGAATATTACTATGCTGAAGAAATGGTGAATATGAAGAATTCGGAGAATGGGAAGACTCATATGAACTGATGCAAAGTAAAGCAAGCAAAACCAGGAAAACAATATATAATGATGACTATAACAACATAAATGAAAAGAACAAAAATATGTAAAACTGAACACTGTATAATTATGACAAACTTGATCCTGGATAAAAGATGAGAAGATGTACCTGTCTCTGCTCTCAGCAGTGGTAGGGGACTATGGGTGAGGACTGTTGCAGATATTGCCGGACCCACCTGATGTATTCAGTTAATTTTGCTAAACTGTTCCTTCCTCATTGGTTTGTTGTGCTTTTGTGTTTTGTTTTGTTTTTTAATATAAGGGCTGGCTAGGTGGGTAGGTAAGGGTGAAGGTATATACATGTATTAATTTTTAAAAGGAATATAATTGAGTTTAAACACCATTCGCACATTTTCTTCAGTTATTAGCCTTCATAGAGGCTCAGCTGTCATTTTCTGTAAGGAATCTTCAAATTTTTCATTGCTCTCTGCCTGGATATCTCCTCTGTATTTAACTCATATGACTTTAACTCAAACTTATTTCTATACTTCTCTCCCCTCTCTCCCATTAGACTGTAAAGTCCAGAAAGCACAGTTTATATATCCTTTATATATGCCATAAATGGTTTATATACACTCCAGGGTATACATAATAAGTATCTAATAAATGTTTCTTAAATTTGAGCTGAACAGGGGTATAGGATTTTTAAATGGAAGGGTATTTAGAGGTCAGATGGTCTAATCTTCTCAGTTTGCAGTTAAGGTTGGGTGAGTTGCTCAGTATCATACCGTAGTAACACTATGAGCAGGTTGGACGATTACCTCCAAGGACTTCTAGTCCTAGATCCATGATCCTATGAATCATCTCTGCAACTAATTTACTGTGTGACCTTGGACAAATCATTTCCTTTTGAAAGGTTTCAGTTTCCTCATTCATAAAATGAGAAGGTGGGACCAGATGCTCTAAGAGGCCTTCAGTTCAAGCCTTCTTGCACTGCCTAAGTTTCAGGGGCATTCCTATGTCAGCAGATTTTCCCAGATCTTCTTAGCAGTCAGTCCTAGGCTGCTGCTTAGTGGAAATTTCTTGCAAAGAAAGCAATAATAGCTCATATTTAAACAGTGCTTTATAGTTTATAAAGTTTTCCTCACAAAAGCCTCTTGATTCTAACTCCAGAGTTATTAATATTAATATTAACCCCAATATTAAAAGTTCAGCAAACCTACTTGGCCTCTTCTCTATGTCCACAGTGAAGTAACCTTTACTTACTACCTATTTATTCTCCCGGAGTGATAGGCAGAAGTAGTATGATATAGTGCTGGATCTAGAGTCAGAAAGACTTGCGTTCAAGTCCTACCTCAGACATTGTGTGACCCTGAGGAAATCACTTAGCATCTCTAGACCTAGGTTTCTTTTGCTGTACAATGAAGGGGTTACACTTAACGGCCTTTGAGGTCCCCAACCCTCTATCCCTGCTCTAACTCGAGGACTCTATGATCTATGATCCTATGATGCTACAGAGGTGCAAATTTCGGCTTGATATCAGGAAACATTTCCTAAGCATTAGCACCTCCAGAAGTAGAGTGAGTGGGTCACTGACAGGAGTGGCAGGGTTTCCCCCACCCCCTCCCCAGGATAGGTTTGCTATCCATTTGTCAGTGATGTTGAAGAGGGGATTCTGGGTCAGGTATGAGAAATAGATGGCCACCGAGAGCCTGATTCTGGGGGTTTCTCAGACCAAAGGGCAAATACACTCAGAGCCAGCAGATGTGAGTGGTGCAACAGGGTGGTTCTCTATTAATCAGATCTCACAATTACACACAGGTCACACAACATATGGGGACACAGACACTGATACTATTTTAGTACAAGACCACAGCACCTCGTGGTCTTGCACATTATTCCAGAGGCAAGTTGCAGCAAACACGAGGTGACATTTTTAGCAGCTGGCATAGCGACAAGAGAAAGAAAGAAACAGTATACAGGAAGTATACAAGCAAAGGCCAAAATACTTTCCAAGCTTAGAAGAATGCAATCAAACTAACATATTATTAGTAACAGTACTCATTAACTTTCTGACTACACTATTGCCTTGTCCTCTTTTTCTCTACCGCTGTAAGCAAATCTTGTGTTGCAAAATAGAACAATATTAATTTATTCAATGAACATTATTAGGTACCTACTATGTATGCTGGGATGAGATTCAGCTCATTTCAACAAGCATTTGTTAAATGAGAAGCACTATGTTCTGGAGCTAGTGATGTACACGAGTCTAGCCCTTTGTGAAGAACTCTCTCATAATTCATCTCATCTCAGTTTAATAATCTTGTCAGGTGGGCAGGACTGGTCTTGGGACCCAAGATTCAGAGGTTAATTGATTTGCTTAAGAACACAAAACTAGAAGAAATCTTACCTTCTGAGTCCAATGTGTCTTTTATATTACACCAAATCCAGAAATATCACACACAATTCCCCTTACTCACCCATCTGGGAAACTGAAACAAGTTAAGTTTCAGTATAACATTCACTAAACATCTACTGTATACTGGGGACACAAAGGAAAAATAAGACAACAGGTCAGTCACTGTCCTCCAAAAACTTATAATGTAATGGGAAGAAGAAGACATTTGGGGAAGCAAAGATCACTTCTAGCTGCAAGGATGCAAGAAAGCCACATGGAGAAGGTGGCACTTGAAGAGAAGGGTTTTGGGGCAGAAAGTGGGAATAAGGCAGCCAGGAGGAGGGTTCATTCTAGGCATGTGGGACAGTGGGAGCAAAAGCACACGGATGGTGAAGGTCAGTCCAGGATTGGGGAGTATCTGAGAAGAAGTTGGAAAAGCAGACTAGAATCAGGGTGTAGAAGCCTTGAATGCTAGGAGAGTTTATACTGAAGGCCATGAGGAAACCCACTGAATGTTTCTGAGCAGAAGTAACATGGTCACATCAAAGCATTTTGGCCCCATGTCAGACAGAGCACAGACACAGAGATATAGACAGCTGGAAGGCAACTTGGAAACCATCGAATCCATCTCTTTTATCTTACCAATGAGGAAACTGAGATCAAGGAGATTAGTAGAACAAACCAGGTAATATAATTCTATTTTTTTAAAGCTTTTGAATAAATTTATGAAGAAATGGCTCCTAAGAGAAGCTGTGATAGACTCAACTTTTAAGACTAAGTCCAAGTTAGACAACCAAGCCTCCTCCTACCAAATGATCTTCTTATTATAATGGAGCTTGATATAATCCCAGAATAGAGAATGTTAAAGCTAAAGAAACCTGTTAAAGAAACACTGTCAAAGCTGAAAAGGACCTTACTTGGAACATGAATATTAGGGTTGGAAGGGGTCTTTAGAGATCATCTAGCTATGCCATGGGGAAACTGAGGGCCCAGAGACAGATACCCCAGGCTATACAGAATTCAAACAGGGCTTTCCTAACCCCAAATTCAATGCTGTCTTTCCATAACCCACTTGGATGCTGATACCAAGGTAACTCAATTTTTGTCTTGAATTGGAGACTTTTAAAGGATGGTCAAAAGGACATAAATACATACTCCAAGGTTATAATCAGCACCCAGCCAAAATCAGACCTTTACAGGAAAGTTTGTTCCCACCCACTGAGTTAAATATAACAGAGGACATCCCACATACAATTCAGAGTACCTCCATAGTCCATGAGTTGTGCTGGGCACAAAAAAATTTGCAAAAAAGGTAGCTCTCAGTTCATTTTCAGTTCTATTACTTACAAGGCTACATATTTCGCCCACAGATTCCAGAATTATTTTACTTTAATGAAAAACAGTCAAGATGTAAAGTATTCAATCATTTTTTCTTCTCTTAAGGCATTAAGGAAATTGCCCTAAAACAGCTATGATTCACTTTTCAGAAAGACTGAGTCCAGTAAAAGGGGGGGCTTGGTGCAATGGAGAGTACAGAATTTGGAGTCAGGAAGACTTGGGTTCAGATTCCACCACTGATACATTACCTGTGTTAATGTGGGCAAGTCACTTGACCTCTCTAAGAGGCTCAGTTTCCTCATTTATAAAATGAGAGAGTTGGACCAAATGGCCTTTAAGATCCCTTTCTGTCTATGGTTTTATAAATAACACTGCCCATCCCCTACCAATACAATCATCCCATACCAATATCAAGAAATGCATCAGTATCTCAGACATAATTCTAGATTTGGTGTCAGAGGACCCAGGTTTGAGTTCTGGCTCTGCCACTTACTTACTGTGTGTTCTCAGGCTTCTGACTTCACCTCTGCAAGACTTAGTTTCCTTACCTTGAGAATAGAGATCCATTATATTCTCCACTGCCTATCTAACTGTTGCTGTGAAGTTCAAATGACAGAGAGGAAGTAGAGTATTTTTAAAACCTTAATGCCTTCTATAAATGTCAGCTACCATGAGCACTCGGGTCATTTGCAGCTGTGCTCTTGTAGAAATACAGGGATGCTGTGGTTTAGACAAGTTCTACATTGGGTTATGTTTCAGGGTGATTTGAGCTATGCTACATTCAAATTTTTCATGCTACCCTGTGGTTCTGATAAAAAAAAAGGTCTAACCTAAGGGAAATGGCTCAACCATTGAGGTGCTTAGCCAATAAGGTAGAGTTGGAAAGGCTGAATTGAGTTGGACTGCACAGCATGTCCATCCTTAAGAAAAAGCAGTTTGGAAGTTCAGAAGCTTGGCATAACATATAATAAGCAACCAAATTTAATTGGAGATGCTAAGAAAATACTTTCCTAAAGAATTAGGGAAGTATGTTGAACCTCATTAAGGATCAACTTCTCTTTGCTTGGATGGTTGCAATAGTGTTGCCTCAGGTTAAGACCCAAATTCGAGTTCCCTTGATTCAGGGGCCCATTTTGCAGCAGCTGCCTGATCAGTCTCCTTGCCAATGAATTTTCCAAGGAGCTGCCAAAGCAATTTTCCTGACGAATTGGTCTCACCATGTCACTCACCTACTCAATAAACTCCACTGGCTCCCTATTACCTCTAAAATCAAATAAAAATAAAACAAAACAAAAAAATCAACTCCTCTGCTTGGCATTTAAAACTCTTCAGGACCTGGCTCCTTCCTACCTCTCCAGTCTTCTAAAAAATGGCTCCTCCATACACTACTCTATAGTTCAGCCATATGGTCTACTTGCTAGTCGTCATCCAAGATGCTTCATCTCCTTTATTCATGCCTTTGGACTAGCTGTCCCTCACTACTGGAACGATCTGACTGTAGCTCATTAGAATCCATCAAACTCTAGTGGCCAAAGGTCTTTTCCAGATATCTCCAGCTGCTGGTGCCCTCCCCTTTAAGGTCACCTTACATCTCCTCTGTAGGAATCTTCCACATTCCTAACTATACACATGGTATCTTTTCCCATTAGAGCATAAACTCCAGAGGACAGAGACTAGGTTTGCTTTTTCTTTGCATCCTCAGGGCTTGGTTGAGACATAGTAAATGCTTAATAAATGCTTGTTGATTGATTGCAATGACCATAGCTTGGCTCACTTTCCTATTGGAAAATAGGGAGACTTATGCACTCAGCCTCAAGAGGCCCTCCTTTAGAACTCAGAACCAAGACAACTCATTCACAACTGGTCTTCTGAATAGAACCTAAAAGGGATGCAGTTTGGCAAGCACCCAATGGAAAAAATATTCTCCATGACTTCTCCAAGAGAGCCAGAGGCATGCATTGGAACTCTCCCCTATGCCAGCCCCTTAAGATTTCCACAGAAATCAAAAATTAACTTGTCAATCTAGATCCTGTATCAGCATCACATGAATTCAATAACTTCAAGGCAACACCCTGCTGATTGCTTGTAGCATCCTCTAACTACCCATCCAGGGAGACTTTGCATAGCCCTACTCCATGTAAAAATCATACTGAGTTACTCATGTGTTAATGCTTCTTGGGACCTCCTAATGGGAAACATTTTCATTAAGAATCCAATTACCCATGAAAGGCAATAAAAATGAGCAGTTTCCTGGGCTCATACCTTTCTCGTGAAGGGTAGTCAATGCTCAGTTATCTCCCTGGGTAGCAATAATATCAGCCAAAGAGGTGATCTGTAGCCTTAATAGCTGCTGGGAAAGAAGAAAGGAGTCTCCAAATTTTAATGCAACAATACCTTTGCTCAGAGTTGCTCTTTTTCAAAGTCACCAAACTTCACAACTCAGACCTCATCAAGAATTTACTGAAATTTACTGACGTCTTACAAGCACAACTGGTTCACAATCCACCTGACTCACTATCACTCTGCCCTTACAAACAGTGCAATTATAGTCATTAACAAAACATCAAAAAGTCTTTAAATGGAGTCATCTTATTTAGGAGGTGACCCTCCCAGCAGTTTAAATACTCTCTTTCTCTGTGGTCAAGTCTTAAGCTTTATATTTATAAGTAATGGAAGAGCAGAGCACAAGAAAAGCACGTGGTAAGAATATGTAAAGAATATTAATGAAAAAATGGTAAAATGACAATTTTAGACTAAAACCAAAACCATCATTAACACAAATTATTTACTAAGCAACTGCTATGGGGGAGGCACTGGGACTTCAGGAAGCTTACACTCTACTAGGAAGAACTTACAAAGTGCCTTCCTTACAAAAAAATGCTTTCAAGTAGCTAACTAGCATAAATAGTATTCTTCCAATTTAACCACCCAGGACATGCAAAGAACAGATGCTAACTTGTGAGGTGGTATGGCCCAGTGAGGGGCAAACGAGCCAGAGGCAGGGCAGTTGGGTGACCAATGATCGGAAGGAATCCTGGAGGTCTGTGACCTCAGGCAAGTCACTTAATTTCTCTCTGCCTCAGTTTCCTCATCTGTAACTTGAGAATGATAATGACCGCACTTACCCCACCTGCAGGGTCATCATGAGGAGTGAATGCGACAAAATGTTATTTGCTGTGGTTCAGGTGTTTCAGGTGAGTCTGACTCTTCCTCATTTCGGGTTTTGCTTTGCCATTTCCTTCTCCAGATCATTTTATAGATGAGGAAACAGAGGTCAACAGGGTTAAATGACTTGCCCAGGGTCACACAGCTAATAAGAATCTGAGGACAGATTTGAACTCAGGAAGAGGAGTCTCCCTGACTGCAGGGGCAGGACTACCCCCTCTACCACCTCACTGCCCAGAGAAGTATCATTTTTTTTAATATGTAAAGTGCTTTGCAGATCTTAAAGCACTGTATCAATGCTAAGCATTACTGTTATTATTGTTATTTGGAGTCAGATGATTTGGGCTTCAATTGTGGCTCTGCAATTTACTACCTGTGTGACACTGCACAAGTCCCAATCTCTCTGTGCCTCAGTTTCCTTATCTGTGAACTAGAGCGATAATCAAGTAGAACTAGATAACCGCTTCAGTTTCTGTTACCTCCAAATCTACGATTCTATCAAATGCCTACTATGTGCAGAACACTATGATCAGGCTGAGAGAAACAAGAAATTATTTATATAAGATGAAGTTCCTACCCCATGGGCAAGTCAGAGAGATAAGATGCCAAAGTAGAGAAATCTAATGCATGGACACTAACAAGAAAGATGCCAAACAAAGTGCTATTTGCCATATGATGAGGGAGACTTCATTCTTCCTACTACTAGGCAGATAATAAGAGATTGACTGAACCTGATCTAAAGAAAGTCAGAGAAACATAATATAGAAACACACTGCACCCTGCAAAAACTCAATAGGTGCTTAATAAATACTATCAAATAAATCCCACTAAGACAACTGACACTGTGATTAAGAAACTTTATAAAATAACAGTATAAACTTAGAATTAGTACTAACAGTTGTATATAAGGAGGTGCTAGCCACTTATCTGAATCATACACACAGAATATTAAAGCTTAGAAGAAACCTTAATTATTTTGCTGAGTTTACACAGGATGCACATAGGCTTTATTTGGCACCTGACTCTGGGTTCTTGCAAAATTACCTTCGGGAAGATTCTATTTTTCACTTCTTCATGTGCTATAAATCAAGATGTTGACAATAATAATTGGTTCTTTACTCTTGATTCAAATTCTATAAAGGCTAAGACAAGGGTTGCTTCCTGATTCCCATGCTCTGTCAACAGCTTGCTAAAAATACAACCAAAAACAAAGGGCCACTTCCCATATACTACTAGGGAATAAAAGGGCTTCTCAGCATGGAATGAGCACAGAGCCCCGCTCCTTCCTACAGCCCTATTGAGGGACAGGGAGAAGCTCTAGGAATAAGTGTCTCTTCAGTCTAAATTGTCTGATAATTCACCCAAATTATTCAATGCTTTAAGTCTAAACTGAATTTTCTTTTGCCCCGCACATATATTTATTTTTAGTTTTCAACATTCACTTTTATAAGATTTTGAGTTCCAAATTTTCTTCTCCCTTCCCCTTTCCCTATTCTCCTCCCTCCCCCATCCCCAAGACAGCAAGCAATTCAATGTAGACTATATGTGTACAATCATATTAAAAATATTTCCACATTAGTCATTAAACTGAACTTTCAGGACTCTTCTTATAAAGGTCACTCATTGGCAATGATCTTCCAAAATAATTCATCACTTCTCTGCACAGTCCTTACTTCAAAGGTCTAATGACACTGGGCCAGAGGAAGAAGCCTGAGGTAAAAAGGTTGAATCATCAGCACACAGACCCCTTGTCTCCTGCTAGTTTCCTAATTAGAATCAGAGGGGACAGCAGCTGTTCTGGCCCTGGGGCCAGCAAGTTATTGGTACCAAATGACAACATGGTAAAGGGAAACAAGAGGAACAGGCAGGGAATTGAGGGTCTGTCAAGTACACTAAGAGGTCAGCAATCAGGACTGAGCCCCGCAAGCTTGATGCTGCCACAAACAACTCTCTGGGCAGGCTCCACTCTTCAACTAGAACTTAGAATCACAGAACCAGAAGAGCTGGGAGGGTCCACAGAGACCATCTGCTCCGACAGCCTCTGTTCTCATGTCATTTTCAGACAAGCCTGTAGTGCTCTAGATAACCATACTTGGACACTTTCTGGCCCATCGCTACCCCTATCCATGAAGACCCACTTCAAGGGGCAACTCCTCAATGAAACTGTCCCTGATATCCTCCCCTCCTGATTTAGAGAAGCGACCTCGTTATACTCTGCCCTACCATCACATGTTGATTGTATCTTTGCCATGCTTTTATCTGGGCGTAGTTTGACTAATCCTGCATGGCTCTTAATATCGATCATTCTCTAAAATATAGGTTCCATTTCTAAAAATCTGGTCTCAAAGGAAAAAGTGTGTATGTGTACACACATGTATGTATACACTAAAAATAACTCCAATTACAGAATGCATTTAGGCTTTATCCAAGCCAGGTCTGGGGAAGATGTTTAACCTATATTCAGACCATTAAGGTAGGTTACACGTTTTGTCTGAGGACAGGGTCTGTGCCATTCATCTCTATCTGCCTGAGTTCTGGCACAAGGCTTTAATGTGACAGCCAGCCAAAAGCAGAGTTTGTAGCTTCTGAGTGATTTAATTTAACAACAACAGAAGAAACATTTTAAAAGTGAACAAGCCTAAGGGTAAGAAACAGCAAGTTTCAGAGGGAAGCTTTCTACTGTCCTGTTTCTAAAAAGGTGATACCACCAACCCACCCTCAAAAGTGGTGTCTGAGATTTGGAGGCACATTTATGTTGAGCACTGCTACTCTTTTGCTTGGTTCCCTTTTGGGGGCCCCAGATTTACAGTATGGCTAGATAAGGCAAGAGGTGTTGTCTATAAAGTGGTAGTCTAACTACCCGAGTTCAAAGTCTTTAGGGAAGTGGGCTGCCAGGCCCAGCTCATCCTTTGGAGATGTTGTTCCTCAGAATAAAAAGCTATTCTCAAGTGGCTGTGGCATGCTCTCCTGTCCGTTCAAAGAGCTCATTTTCTTACCAAGCTTCCTAAGCAAGGAGGAACAGTTGGCCTTGGAAGGGTTTCTTAAGAAAAGATTACAAGAAGGGAGAGAAAGCCATTATGATTCATCAGTATTTGTATTATTACAAAAGAAAGAATAGAGCCTCATAAAATGTCTCTTGTTAAGAAAGGTCCCAAGTAAATGAGCTTTTGAGACTTCCACAGAATCCTGAAGGTGTGGGGGCTACCATGTAGATAAAATCAATATTCTCCATACTAGCAATGTTTAAGTCACAGCTGGAAGGCAACTTAACAGACCTGAATTATTTATTATTTTAGACCACTCTTCAGAAAATCACCATCTTCCTCAACTCTTCCCTATCTCGGTCCCATGGACCATAGAACCTGGCAGGTGCCACTTTTTGTTGACTCCATCTCCCCATCTCCAGCATCAATCCCCCACTGTCCGCACCCACCTCTTCAGGCCCTCATTGCTTTTCTCACCTAGACTCCTGAAACAACCTCCTAATTGATTCCTGTCTCCCTCTCAAACACCACCCGGGCCCCAACCCCCCCCCCAGATGTCAAAGTAACCCTTACTCAAATACACATCTGGTTGGATCCTTCCCCTGGCTCAGGGGCTCACTTGTGCCTCCAAGACAAAAAGCAATCTCTCAGCCTAGAATTAAGAGCCTTCAAAATCTGGTTTTACAAGATTTATTTCACATCACTCTGCTTCATACCTTCTTCGTTCCAACCAAACTATGCCACTCCATCTCCCACCCTAGTGCCTTTGCTCAGGCGAGGCCGTCAAATCTGGAATTCATCCCTTTATGACCTTTGCTTCTTGGCGTCTCTGAGCTTCTTTCAAGGCTGAGTTCCTGTACCAGCAAAGACTAGAACTCTTCCCTGATGTCTTAGTTGATTTCTCTCCTTTCTTCTCAAATTATTCCCTATGTATTATCTGTTTCAGGGGTAGCATGGTATGGTAGATTGAGAGCCAGCCTCAGGCACAGATTGCTACTCCACGACACTCTTAAGTGTATCCAGGACCAGATTAAAGTGTAATTGGAAGATATTTAATAAAACAAACACAATAGAACATAAATAATGTTAATATGTGGTTTTCTAAGTCAATAAGTAGCCCACAGGGATCCTCAGGTATGGTTTAATGGCCTCATTTCTATTTGAATTGGATACCACAGATTTAGGCAACTCTAAAGACTTTCTGTTAAGAGATCCTGTTCCCCTGCTCCATTACCACACCAGAGGTGCCAAACATGTTGCCCCCTATACTCTCAAGTGCCTGAACCAGAATAAAATGTTGTTGGGAAATATTTAACAAAATAAGTTAAGAAAAAAAGGTAACATTTTAAAACTAAGTCACTATGCAGCCTGCCTGGATTCTTTATACAAATTGGTGTCCCCCCTTCTCTATTAGAGTTTCACACCACTGCATTACACACTGAACCCACAGATCCTGCCTATCCCTTTGGTATCTCCTAGCTCCTTGAGATCAGTGGCTTTTTTTAAACTATCCCCCATTAAATTATGTAGTATTCTGATCATTTCCATTTCTTTCAAACATGTGCAGTATGGAGCAACGATTCCCAAATCAGAGAAATAAAGTTGAGAAGGTAGAGAGTTCATAACAGCTAATAAACCTGGAGCAGCTAGTACAGTACATATCGGGCCTGGAATCAGGAAGACCTGAGTTCAGATCTGGCTTCAGACATTAGCAGCTATGTGACCCTGGGCAAGTCACTTATTCTATGTTTGCCTCAGTTTCCTCTCCCATAAAATTCGAATAAATAACAGCACCTCACAGAGTTGTTTTGAGGATCAAATGAGATAAGATTAAGCAGGTGCTTAGCACAGGGCCTGGCATGCACTAGTGATACATAAATGCTACTATTATTGTTGCTTGTTACTATGCTACCCAAGAACTTCCCAGCTACAGTCTGAGAGCCTTCTGTGCCCTTGCAGTATCCAAGCAGAGTTAGCTATCTTCATGCCTCTCAGTCACTGTCCTATTATAACCCACCACCTGCCTAGTGCCTTGTATATTTTCAACCATATTTTAGTGGGGGGGGGGGGGCTCTGCTTCCATCTACCCCAGTAACTGGACTCTGCTCTGTCTGTCCTATCCTGAGAGACAGGTGAACAGCCTCATTTTCATATTGTGCAGTGTCCATGTGATTGGGATCAAGACAGCAACCAAAACAAATCTTAATTAAGCATGAACCTGGAGGAGGCTTCCAAAAAGGAGGCCTAGCTTTCAGGCTAAGTCCTGTCACTTACCAATCATGAGGCCTTGGGCACCTCACAAATGCTAAAAGACTCCATTTACTCATCTGTCAAATGGGAGGAATAATAATTGCTACTGTATATATTGCAATAGCATAGACTTTTCTTGCCAGAGGGAAAAAGTGAAGAAGTCGGCCAATATGTGACTAACTTGGCCAATATTTTATCTTAGAAGTTGGTTGCTTGTTATTAAGATGACATACCAGTAGGGCTGTTTTACTTTTCCATTTTGATGGCATGGAAAGAGTGCTAGACTCTAGAGACCAGAGAGCTGGGTTTGACTAATCCTGGCTGTTACCCACTAAAAGCTTTACCTCTCTAACCCCCATTTGGTTATACCACCTGTCTCAGAGGATTGTTCTAAGGAATAAGCTTTGCAAACCCTGTCATTATTACTATTGATTTTGGTAACAGCTCCTAAGAGATTATTTAGTCCCAGCATCTCAAAGTTGGAAGAGATGTCTGAGGTCACCTAGTCCACACCTATACCTGAGCAACAATGTCATCTATAATATCTCCATGCCTCCATTTGAAGACTTTCAGGGATAAGGAGCTCACTACCTCCTGGAGCAGCACTTTGTGGACAACTCTGGTGTGAGGAAGCTTTTCTGTCCATCTAGCTAAAACCTGCCTCTGCAAAGTTTGCTCATTATTCCATGTTCTACCCTCTGGGGCCAAGCAAAACACGTCTCGTCCCTCTTTTATATGAGTGTTTCCAATGTTCAGTGGCAGTTGTCATGTTCTCCCTTAGTCATCTCTTTCCCAGACTGACCATCTCCAGCTCTCCAATGACTCCAAACATGGCATCATCGCCAGGATTCTCTCCATCCTAATTCTATTCTAGCAGTTCTTGAGTTTATCAACCCCATCATTTTACAAAGGAAGTCACTGAGGCCCAGAAAGGAGCAGCAACATCTCTAAGGTTCCAGAGTTAATATGTAAATCAGCTAGGATGAGAACTGGAGCTCTTGGAAGCTCAGGTCAGTGCTCTTTCTAAGGCTGCCTGATATATACATTGGTAAGAATTTTGAATAAGAGCATACAAAAACACATAATAAATTCAAAGTAACTTCTAGGGTGAGGGTAAAAAGAAACACTAAGGACAACGGGAAGATGAGGAAAGGCCTCCTGGAGGAGGTGACATCCCAGGTATGCTTGCTTGGAAAGAAGTTATTAGGATTCTATGAAGGAGAAGAGGAGGGAGAACATTTCAGGCCTTATTCTCCAAGACTGCTTTCAGTCTAGCATTCTATGCTCTAATATATAAGATGAACAGATTGGACCAGATTATGTCTAAAATCCTGATCAGTTTCATTCTCATAATCCCATATTATCAGTTTCCTTCAAGCTCTGACATCTGAGGCTCTCAAGTCCTTTCCAGCTCCAACATTTGGTTTCTGTCACCAGAAGCATCTCCACTGCCATGACTCTGGCATTAATCCCCTAGAAGACCACTAACACCTGATGCTAATGTAGTCTGGCTTGGCTTAGGAGCTACCAAGGACAGTAAATAATAAACAAAGAAATAGGCCACTTAAAAGACATAAAATAGCAGTTTCCCTGCTGGAGATGCTGATTACTGTAATTTAAGGCAATGGAGGAACCAAGTACAATTTGCAGAGACTTTGGAATGTATTATTAAATGTCCAGTGCCTATTCATATCTAATGAGAAACTGACGGGTTTCAATCTCCACTAGGCAATACTATAAACAGTCAGTCACTCAGCAAAGGTTCCTGTCCTTGAATGCCATTACTTAGAGAGCACAGTGCTTTCAACTCCACAAGGTAAATGCTTATCAGTTCAAGGGACAGACAGCAAAGTGGTCTGTGCTCAGATACACACGTTGTCTCATGGGAGGAGAGATTCTGATGATGTCACTGCCCAAGTCCACATCCCCATCACCTCCTGTCTGGGCTATTCGAAAGGCCTCCTAACTGATATCCTTGCCTCTGTTCTCTCTCCCCTGAAGATAAGCTAACCTTCATAACTTCTCCAAAGTATAAGTCTGACTGTCAGCCCCTCTGCTTAAAAACCTCAGTGACTTCTCCCTGTCTAGAGGATAAAGTAGAAACTCCTTGGTATGGCATCTGAGTACCACCTTTCCTTACACTATACTTCCTGTGATACACTCTGTTCTAGTGCAACTGGACTGACTAGTGGATACTCCCTAATCCTGTTTTGCAAAACACTCCCACAGGCAGCCCCCACGTCTAAACTGTAGCCCTCTTCTCCACCTATTAAGATCCTTCTTTTCCTTCAAGGTCTGGGCTGAGTGTTCCTCCTTCCTGCAGTCATTCTGCTTCCCCTCCTCATCTCCTACCTAGTGTTCTCTATGATGCTAGGATCATACTCAAGTGTTTTCCTAAAGCACTCTGTACTAAACCTTCCTTTGTTCCTATTATTATCTGCCTTGAATTAGACTCCTGTGTACACGCCATACACATCCCTCCTCTCTAATGTAAGCTTTGCTCACTCGGGAAATGGGAGCATCCAGAAGTTGCAAGCCCCTTAACTTGGCATTCAGGCCCTCTGCCCAGTAGTACCCCCCTACTTTGCCAGCCTCCTCCATCTAGGCTCCTCTCTGCGCAACTCCTACCCCAACTCAACCCACCCTTTCACACACACACACACACACACACACACACCTGACCCACTCACCCTCTCCCATGAAAATTCTGGGACTTCCCTGCTTCTTTCACTTTACTCATGCTACTTGCTCTACCTGGAATTCCATCCTCTCTTCTGTGAGGGAAGAGATTTATTTTTCATCTTTGTAGCCCAGTGCCAAGCAGGGTCCTTTCTCATGGTATGTGTTTAATGTTTGCTGGGTGAAACTGATGAATGGGGAACCGGTCCATCAGTTGTTGGGGAACATCTTCAACTAAATTTTGAGTGCTGACCACAAATGGGCGGGAGTTCAATTTCTGACTCAGCTACTTACTACCTGTGTGACCTCGGACAAGACACTTGACAAGGTACTTACCTCCAGGGTTGCTGTGAGGATCAACGAGATAATATCAGTAAGGCACTTAGTACACAGTAGGCACTAATTAAATAGGCACTAATTAAATGTTAAATTCCTTCTCTTCTTCCCATCTCTAACTCTGAGCTTGCAAACTCCTTTAAGAACAAGGTCTCTCTCCTAGATCTCTGTTATCTACTACAGTGCTTTACACACGATGGGTTCCCATAGGGTTAGTTCAACGGAAGAAAGGCTCCCAAGCTCTGCTGCTTGGTACCTATAATGCCTCATTTTCATTAGTGAAAGATGGACTCAGTGGTCTCTAAGGTTCCTTTCTACAAAGTGGTCAAAATCATCTTCTTAAGGATCTTAAGATGGCAGATTTAGAACTGGAGGGGACCTTACAAGTCATCAAGTTTAACTCTGTCATTTGACAGATCCAGAAACTAAAGACCCTAGAAATTAATCTGAGGCCATTACGGGTCTCACTCTACTCAAGAGTCTCCAAGGGCTTCCCATTGCCTGTAGGACAAAACATAAGCTCCTTGACTTGGTACTGAAGGTCCTCTACAATCTAGGCCTCCATCTGTCTCCCTTTCCAGTACTATTTCATACACTATATGTACACAGCAGACAAAGGGCTCTCATCACTGTTTCCCTTAAGTTTCTTCTGCCTTCTTTCTCTGTGTCTTCATGTGAGCCATCTGCCCCACCCGGAATGTATTCCCTTCCCTGCTCTACCTCGAAGATGCCCCCTCCTCCAGGAAGTTTTCCCTGGTCCCCCACGTTGTCAGGCTCTTATTGCTCCTTGGAAGCAGCAACTGTCTCATTCTTGTTTCTGAATGGACACAGCACCCACTTACTGCGGGGCCTCATATCCAATCCAGTTAGGTGCTTAATACATGCTCATTAAATTGAAATATCTGAAATGGATAGTTATACAAACTGCTTTATATATTCCACTTGAAAAATTTTTTTGGATCAGTTTGTTTCCTCCACGGCATATAAACTCCTAATGAAACCACCCACAAATTACAATCCCTGACAACAAAGTAAGCGGAGCTGCCTAAGAATGACTAGTATATATAACAGTATATGGTAACAGTATATTTTTTTATTGTTTACGTTGGTGAAGAGAGGAAAAGTGTGAACCTTGACCTTAATGTATCAGTATCAATTCTGTCCATTGTATTTGACCTAAAATTTGTTGCCACTTAATATATTCTTTTATATGGTTGCAGTTATTGTAAGATTGTTCCTTTGGTTCTGCCTTCTTCATTCTGCATTACTTCAAACAAAACTATTTCTTGAAATTCTTCACCTCTAACATTCCTTCACACACTCTATTGTCTCAACACTGAAAACTGCCTTTCCTTCTAAACAGCTAACTGTAATGGTCTTTTCTTTGTTCTCATATTCAGTGACCTCTCGGCAGCTTTGGATGGTGTTGTCCATTCACTGCTCCTGGATACTCTCTTCTCTCTTGAGTTTCTCTCTGACTCTACAACCTACCAGACCAAGCCTCAGTTTCCTTTCCCTGCTGGTTCAACATCCACTTCACATTCGTAAGCAGAGCTGTTCCTCAAGATGTTCTTTGGTCCCCTTCTCACTATCAACTCTTCTCTGGTGATTCCATCAGTTCCCATAGGTTCGATGATCATCTTTCCATAAATGGCTCCCCAAACCTGGCGTGTCTAACTTTTTTCCTTCCCCTCAAATCTCCATTCAGTCAACTGCCAAGTCTTATTCTGGAGGCAAAATTATTGTCTCTACTTTCATAGCCAACAACCTCCTACATGGTTTCTCCAATACTGATCTCTACTATAATCTCTCCCCTGTCACAATATTCCTGAGGCAGAGATTTAACCATGTCACTCTTCTGTCCCCAATCTTGGGGAGTTCTCTGTTACCTCCAGAATAGAAAACAACCCCTTTAGTCCGGTATTTAAGGTATTCCACAAGCTGAATACAACCACTTTTCTAGGACCACAAGTATATACTCTGTAATCAGCCAAATGGGACCACTAATTGTTCCTTCACCTATGTCCAGCCTCCAATCATTTACAAATGTTTCCCCAGTTCTAGAAAACAGCCCTTACTCACCTCCATGCCTCAGACTCAGCCTTCTTTCTAGGCTTAGTGTGAATGTCATCTCTACACAGAAGCCTTCCCCATTAATCTTCCTTCTCCCTGATGTGGCTGCCCTCCCCTCCTTGAATTATCTTGGACTTATATATTTAAAACCCAAGTCCAACTTCCATAAGGAATCTAAGTTCCTTTACAGTAGAGACTGCTCTGCACTTATATTCTCTGTATCTAGCACACAATAGGCATTTAATATATGTACGTTACACTGAACTGAATGGAACTGAATGAAAAGTAGATAGGTATTTATGATCTCCATTTCTGACGAGAAGTTAACTTGAGAAATAATAGCAGGCTATCAGCATGGTGAAGAAGAAAGAACACTGAATTTGGAGTCAAAACACCTGGATTAGAATCCTAGCTCTGCTGCCTCCTAACCTCTGTGACTCTGGGCAAAGCACGTTTGTCCATGAAACAAAACGATGGAATACACGATCCCTCAAATTCCTTATCCACCTATCCTAAGACTTGCCCAGGGTCATGTAGTTAATTAATGGCAAGGATGGAACTACTGATTCAGTCCTCTTGAGAATTTAGGCAACAAATGCTTTACTAGACTTGTTTCTGTCGGGGCGGCAATATTGCCAAGGCAAACTTAACTCACTGAATTAATGTGTGGCAAAGTTATGATGGTAATGTTAAAAAAGCAGATGTGTATTTCAGCACCACGTAGCTTTTAAAACAAATGCCTTGTTTAAAAAAAAAATCTTTGAAAAAATCTAAGCAAGAGAGATACAAGCTGGCCGCCTGCCACTGTTGCTCTCTGTAAACAATGGTTACACCCTCTATACAGCTGAAAAAGAAATAACCAAACAGGGAATACTTTTTATCCACATTCCCAGGGTAAAACATCTCTTCAAGCTGGTGGCCTGAGATAGATATTGTTCTGAGTTTAGAAATATTATCTGATGACAACGTGAAGTTTCCTTCCCTTTTCCAACCCATGCCCACACCCCAGAATTCTCATGAGAAAAATTCCTTCACACTTTTGGTTCCCGTTTCCTTCATCTGATCTCCCATGTAAGGACAATCAGTTCATGGGGAACTCTAAAGATCTGTATGTCAACTGCTCAAAAATACATACATAAGGCAGTTTGGGAACACTAGTGCAGTTCAATTGAAGAGGGTATGCAGAGACTGTTAGCTTTGCTTCTGAATGAGCCCCCGCCGCTAGCTCTGCTACTTCAGACCTGTGAGGCTCACTTTACCTCTGGGCCCCAGGTTCCTCCTCTGTAAATGGGGAAGTTGGATTAGACGATCTCTAAGGTCTTTCCAGCTTTGACAATTCTATAGTTCTATCACTAGACGTCAAGGGTCAGGGAAGAACCAAAGACATTTAATTGTTCATTGGGGGTGACTTACTCTCATGGACACTTTTTGCAATTCACAGGATCACAAAGTTAGAGTTGGAAGGAATCTCAGAGATGACCCGATTTGACCCCTCATTTTACTCAACTCCCTCCAATTCACTTTGCTTGGACGTAGTTGTCCGCATGTTGTCTCCCCCGTAAAACTGGGAGCTCCTAGAGGGTAACAACCATGTGCACAGTAAATGCTTGCTGAGTCACTAAGGAGAAACCTGACACCAGGAAGATTAAGGCCTTATCCAAGGCCTTAATACATAGTAAGCTTCAGAGGTGGAACTTGAACACAATTCTTCTGATTTCAGAGTCCAGAAAAGGATGCTGAAAGTGCCTCAGAGGCCATCTTGTTCAATCCCCTCATTTACAGCTGAGGAAACTGAGGCCCAGAGAAATTAAGTGGCTTGCCCAATATCAAACTGATGACAATGTCAGAATTTGGTTACCAATCCAGTCTGCTCTTTTACTGCACCAGGCTATCGTACAGCCAATTCAAATCAAAACATTTACTAAGCAACTATCTGCTACATGAAAGGCCCCAAGCTAGTGTTGGGGCTCAAAATGGGTTGATAGTAGATTGTGATTGGGAGGGGGCAGGATTCAATTCAGTTCAACAAGCATTTACCAAGCACCTACTAGATGCCAAGGAACAGAGACATTACTTGATACTTTGCCTCAACCATTTTAACAACAAACCATTTAATAACAGTGTCTCCACCTGTGTTAATGTTATGTTAGCCCAAGCCTCTGTTTATATGTACAAGAGGTAGCAGAGTTAGTGAGTGAGTTGCTCTGAATTCAGGAGCAGCAGGAGAGAGGAATTAGGCAGTTAGTTGTAAGGCACGAATATTGCAATAACAATGCTATAACAATTGCTACTATACTGGGAAGATATCAACGTATTTTATAATCTCATTAAGCTCTGAGGTAAGAAATGTCATGATAAGCAAAGGGTTTTACACATTCTTTTCCTGTGGTCCTCAAGTCTTACAAGGGATCAGATCAGGTCTAATAAGTGGCAGAAGAAGGAAGGTAACAAAATTTTCTGATAAAAATGGAAACTGATCCCTCAGATGGATCCCAGACTACCTTTGGAATCCTGGAGATCACCAACATCACGGGCACCATTAACATGCATGAGTAGAGCTGGGTATCCATTTGTGGACTGGTAAAAAGCTTTGTGAGATGAAAGCTTAGATTTCTATGCAAGACCATATTGGGGCCCTTAACCCAGGAGAGAAGCATCCGATAAAGACAAGTGAGCATCAACAATGTAGCAGGCCCTCGAGTGGTGAAGTGGTGCTGGGGCATGCCATTTCATGTACTCATTTTGGCATCTTGGTGTGAGGCCTGGTTGGCTGGTTGGCTTTGGGCAAGTTACGTTCTCTGAGCCTCAGCCTCCCCATCCACAGAATGAGGGGGCTGGCCTACACCTACCTATTTCTAATGCTTGCTCCTTTCGGGTTCCAATGCCTGGCGAATTCTATATACTACATCACACTTGGATTGCCAACATAATTAATTGTACTTAATAGAAAAACCAGAGTGAAGGGAACTGATCCTTTGAAGCTACTGAAGGTATTTCAGGATTCTGTAGGGTACTGAGCTCATTATAATGAATGTATTGTCAGTGTAAAAAAAAGCAGAAATTACCAAACCCTGGAATGTTAGGGCCAATAGGAACTTGGAGAAAATCTAATTATTTTACAGATGAGGAAATTGTAGTTGATGATTACCCAAGGGGCAATGGAGGAGCAAATGATAGGTGTGAGCAGACTACAACATGTTACAAATGAGGCATTACCAAGGAGAATAAGTACTGACAAGAATGTCATCAAAATCACAATAAAAGCACTGGCTCTCTAACCAGAGGTCCGCCATTCAAATTCTGTTTGACTAGATGTGTGACTTGGGGCAAGTCATTAAACTCACTGGGTCTCAGTTTCTTCATCTGTAAAATGAAGCGGTTCACCCATATATGTCCTTTGAGGTCCCTCCCAACTTCAGATTAAACTTATGAGTTTGCCACAGACAAGAGCTATATGGTAGGGGAAAGAATGGGTGGATGGAGCTTTTCATTGAGAGAAGTAGTACTGACCTCAGTGAGATTACAAATCCATTGGAACAGGGGAGTAACTGGAAGCTGGAGAGAAGTGACTCACTTAAGGTCTCACAGTGAGTCAATGAGAGAGTCAGGATCTAGAATCCAGGTTTCTCCTGCACTACAGAAGAGATTTGATAATGCGAACAGATGGCAACCAACCAAAGATACCAACCAGAAGAATAGGGAATCCAGAGATTCTGAAGGGAAAAGATTGCAGGATATAGCAATCAAGCAGTACTATCTCTGTCTAAGAAGGGCATTATTATTAGTGACTTGATTGGCACAAAGCTGGCCCTAGCCTAGGCAAGTATTATTATTGTTAATAATAATAAATAACATTTACACAGCACTTTAAGGTTTGCAAAGCACTTTACAAATATCATCTCATTTTATCCACACAACAACCTTAATAGTAGGTGCTACCATTATTATCTTGGTTTTACCGAGGGGCACTTAGGTGGTGCAGTGGATAGAGTACCAGTGCAGGAGTCAGGAGGACCTGAGTTCAAATCTCACCTCACACACTTGACACTCACTAGCTGTGTGACCTTGGGCAAGTCACTTAACCCCAACTGCCTCATTCTGGGTCATTTCCAATCATCCTGATGAATATCTGGTCACTGGATTCAGACGGCTCTGGAGGAGAAGTGAGGCTGGTGACCTGCATAGCCCTCCCTCACTCAAAACAAAGTCAAGTCATGTTATTATTTCTCTGATGGCATGGTCTTCTTTGGCAATGAAGGATGAACACACACACACATTTTACAGATTAAGAAACTGGCGTGATCAGTCACCCAGCTGGAAAAGTGTCTGAATTTGAACTCAAGAGTTTCTGACTTCAAATCTCATGTTCTATCCACTGCTCTACTTTGCCTCAAATTACATTTCTGGTTGGAATCTCCAATATGTAGAATTTATCCCCTGTAACATAAGCAAAAGAGAGCATGAGATCAAATGAGTCAAATTTCCCAGGCTAATTCTTTCTCCCCCACTGTTTCCCAGAAGAACAGCTCCTCTTCTGCATTATTCTAGGAAAGGGCACTTTTTTTTTTTCAAGTTAGCTCAAGCATAGAGAGGTGTTAATTTCATACACTTACACCTACACCGCACATAAACATGCAAATCATTCACATTTCCATCCACCAGCCTGGGACAGTCCCGCAGCTGCTAGGAGAAGTTTACCTCTGCCCACTTCTGTTTTTTCTCTGGGGTAAGATGATTCCTGTAAAGGAACTTTTCAGTCTGCCTCCATACCAAATGCAAAAAGAGTACAGGCCTACTCTGTAGGATATTTTGGGCCTGCTCTGGAAAAGTCATATAAAGTCTTAGGATTGAGATCTGGGAAGGCCTTAGGAATTATCTAGCCCAATCACCTCATTTGACAGTTAAGGAAACTGAGGCCCAGAAAAGGGAAGTGATAAGCTTAAGCTGACACAAGCAGACTGTAACAGAGTCTGGATTCAGAGTCCAATCAATCGTATCAACCATTGCTGAAGGTGTGCCAAGCTCCATCTCAAAGGCCAGGAACGTCACCATCCTTTTAGTTACCCAAGTTCATGAGCTCAGTACCATTCTCAGTTCCTCCCTCTCCCTCATCCCTCACATATTCATTCTGGGGTATAGGGTATGTTCAGGGAGGACCAGTATCTTGGTGTGATGGCTGTCAAGCCTTTTTGGGGGCTCTTTCCACCTTTGGGGTTCACCTGTACGTCAATTTCATGATGGCGTGTTTGCCCAGATTCTGGATAGTGGACAATGCTCTCGTGCCTCCCCAGACACTAATGGAGTGAAACAGGGCTATGTGCTTGCTCCCACGCTTTTTAGCATGATGTTTTCAGCCATGTTGTCAAATGTTTTCAATGAGGATGAACACGGCATCAAGGTCAACTTCCCGTACTGATGGTAAGTTCTTCAATTTGGAAAGGCTACAAGCCAAGACCAAAGTGGAGGGAGTGTTGGTGCATGATTTTCTGTTTGCAGATGATTGTGTACTCAGTGCAACCTCTGAAGCTGAGACGCAACAAAGTATGGATCAATTCTCTGCTGCCTGTTCTAATTTTGGTCTAATAATGAATACTAAGAAAACACAGGTGCTCCATCAGTCACCACCACACCATCCATACATGGAACCATCAATTACAAAAAATGGAGAAGTTTTGAATGCTGTGGATAAGTTCACTGACCTTGGCAACGAACTTTCCAGGGATATACACATTGACAACAAAGGTTGATGCACACATTCCCAGAGCTAGTTCAGTGTTTGGGAGGCTCCAAAGACAAGTTTGGGAGAGAAGAGGTATTAGACTACCAAACTGAAGGTCTTCAGAGCTGTTGTATTGACCTCATTGTTGTAAGCCTGTGAAACATGGACAGTTTACCAGTATCATACCAGGAAATTGAATCGCTTCCATTTGAACTGTCCTAGGAGGACTCTGAGGATCACCTGGCAGGACAAAGTACCAGAGAGTGAAGTCCTGGCTTGAGGTGAACTACCAAGCATTCAAACTATGCTTCAGAGTGTGTAACTCTGATAGGCTAGCCATGGTGTTTGAATGCAAAATGTACACTTGCCAAAAAGACTATTTTGTGAAGAACTCACATGGGGCAGGAGATCACATGGTGGTCAGAAGAAACGATACAAGGACACTCTCAAGAACTATGGATTTGACTGTGAAACATGTGAGACACTGGCACAGGACCGCTCAGCATGGCATGCCCACATCAGAAAGGGTGCTGTGCTCTATGAGCAAAGCAGAATTGAGACAGCACAAAATAAACACAGGATGAGCAAATTTGGGCTATCCACCCCAAAAATTCATATAGACTATGTGTGCCCAACCTGTGGTAGAGCATTCTGGGGTCATACTGGTCTGACCAGTCACAGTTGGACACACTGAAATCACTGCATCATGGCGATGTCATTTTGGTCCTCTTCAAGAACAAAGGACAACAACAAAAATACTCATTCTACTTGCATGACTTCCCTCCCTCCCTTCCATCCTCATCCTCACACACCTCTACCACCCTCCCGTCTCATCTGACTTGCTGCCTCCCAGTTGGTACCTCTGTTCCGGTGCTCTCAAACTGTCCCGATGTGAACAGGATATTTCTGTAACACAGGTCAGGTCACGTCATGCACCTGCTCAGTAAACTCCAGGAGTGCCCTCTTGCCTTGAGGATCAAATCCAACATCTCTCCTTGGCACTGAAAGCCCTTCCTAACCCAGCTCTGGCTGACCTTTCCAGTTTCATTACATGTTATCGGGCTTCACACACTCTCTGGTCTGACCAAAGTTGCCCTCTTCACACATAACATCCATCTCCTTGACTCTGGAGACTCGAAGGCCCTCATGCCAAAATGCACTCCCATTTCACCAAGTCCCTGACTTCTTTCTACATCCAGCTCCTCCACAGGGCCTTTTCCTCTCCCCCAGCAACTAGAGATCTGCTACCCAATTCCTTTGCATTTACTTGGTATATGGTCACATGTGCCTATTCTACCCCTCCCCACAAGCTCCAGATCTGGGTCTGGAGTCAGAAAGACCTGAGTTCAAATTTAACCTCAGACAAATTTGACCCAATTTTCTGTGATCTTGGATAAGTCACTTAACCTCTGTTTGCCTCAGTTTCCTTAACTATACAATGGGGCTAATAACAGCCCCTACCCCCCCCCAAGTTTACTGAGATCAAATGAAACAATAGCGTAGTTACTGGCATATAGTAGGTGCCATATAAATACTAGCTATTCTTCTTCCAACCTCATTACACCCAGTGAGGCAAGGGTTATCATCCCAATTATTCCCATTATTATGGTGACATAACCAACTGGGATTTGAACCTAGGGCTCTCTTCCCTCTCAGCCTCTCACTCCATTCAGCTACCTCCTTATTGACTTAAATTCTAACAGTCTAGCATTGTAATTCCAGAGTTAGTCTCTGTTCATTTTTTATTCTCTTCTGTTGCCAATGGGTAACAACTCAGATACAGATTTTTCTGTCTGTTCCCTCTAGGTCAAAGAATCATCTGTAAAAATCTAAAAACTCAAATGCACTAAACAACGGCTGGTCCTGAAGTGATCCTTCTGGGCAGTTAAGAATTTCCAGTAACCTGAATCATTTGCTGTTCTCTCCTTTGCAAATTCAGATTTTCCAGGGTAGGTAATAGTTCTCTACTCTTTGCCATTTTAAGCCCTGGAAGACAATGACTTAAATCTTCAAGTTAAGATTCACTCTTTACATCTGCCAACAAATCAGTAATAATTTTGCGCTCCCCACCACAATGATGAGAGAACTGACTATAGACACCAGAGGGGGCAAAAATACACACAGGTTAACCTACTGTCTTCAGAGAGTGCTGCTTTTCCGGAAAGAGTGAATTTTTTTATACTCACTTAGGATTTGGGTCCTAAACTCCACTCCAGAGCCTGAAACATACATTCTAGCCCCCACCTTAGAATCTATCAACACTGAGTGAAAGATGGTGGGCATCCAGCATTCTGATTAAAAGGAAAAACTAAACATGCTTGAAGAGTCATGCTGGTCAAGTTCATTAGATGGAGAAGTTGCCTCATTAAGTGTAATTGATTTTAAAGTGAGGGACATAATAGGAGGGAAGAGGTAGGCAGGGGGATAGCAGAGCTCCCACACAGCTAGACGGTAACTTCAATTTTCCAATATCCAGGCAGACAAAGATAAGAGTAGTTATGTGGACAATTCTAAATGGCAGAAAATCCAAAGATGATTTATGTTTGTTTTCAAAATGATTAATTTTTTAAATGGCTTCCTTAGAATTGCAGTTTAATGTATAATCTATTTTCTTCTCTTCTATTATGTGTATGGAAATGATCATTTCATATGATATATGTTACGTTCAGAATTTTTTTAAAAAATCAATGGCCTCTATAACTATTTTTCTTGTGCCATTTATTAATAAAGCTAGTTTAGTAACAGAATTACTGAAAATTAAGGACTTCAAAGGTCACTTAATCTGACCCCTAATTTTACAAAGGAGTTTGCATTCTTTTAGCGTGTATGTATGTGTCAAGTGTAAGTGCCAGGAAATGAACCTGAATCATCCTAGGGATGAAGAAGGACACAGACAGATTAGATTTTTAAATGTCCTTGTAAAGAGGGAGAGGCGTGGTGAAGTGGGTCAAGGAAGTAAGCCTAGAAGCCAGGGAAGCCTATTTGTCTAGGACCATCCAGGGACATCCTGGCTGGGTAATCCTCAGAAAGCCACTTAATTTCTCACTGCTCCAGGCAACTAAAATGATAAATTAGAGAGGTGATGATATGCATCAGTAGATGCAGCTCTCTCCTATGGGTCTCTCTTGGCATGATGAAATAGGACCAATCCCTATCTCAAGCCCTTGAAAAGAGAAGCTAAAGTTGATTTGCTCAGTTCAGCTGACTCCAAAGGCCACAGACCCTTACGGAGAAAAAACAATACAAAACAAAAGGTCATGTCCTAGGCCCCATCACACAGGTCTCATCAACTATTCAAAAACAATTTTACTTTGTTTACTTTTTTAAGCTTTCATTTTCCTTTTCAACTAACAAGCATTTATTCTCTCTCCCTCCCACCTCCAATTGAAAAGAAAGACAAAACCTTTGCAATAAATTCCTACACTGATCATATTCAGACATGCGTGTCTCCTGTATTCTGTCAGTCAGTGGTTAGGATAGTTCACCATGGCTTCTCTGGAATCATGCTTGGTCACATGTTAATCAGAGTTCTTTATTCTATCAAAGCTGTTTTTCTGTATGATGATATTCACATCATATCCTGATTTTGCTCACTTCATTCTACATCAGTTCACACAAATTTTCCCAGGTTTCTCTAAACCTGTTGATCTCTCAATGGTATCCCATTGTATTCATGTATCATAATTTGTTGAGCAATTCCCCAAGTGGTGGGCATCCCTTTAGTTTTTCCATTCCATGCTAAAAAAAAGAGCTGCCTATACATATTTTCATTCATGTGGAGCCTTTTCTTCTTCTTAAGATCTCTTTAGAATATAGTCTAGTAGAAGAGGTGTTACTTCACATTATTTACCATAGGGTACTCTTAGTATCAAGCAGGCAGTTAGATGGTTCAGTGGATAGAGCACCGAATCTGGAATCAGAAAGCCTTGAGTTCAAGTCCAGACTCAGACACTTATAGCTGTGTGATCTTGGGCAATTCTCTTAACCTCTGTCTGCCTTAATACGCCAGAGAAGGAAATGACAAACCATTCCAGTGTCTTTGCCAAGAAAACCCTATGGATAGTATGGCCCATGGGATCACAAAGTGTGGGACACAAGTGAATGGCTGAGCAACAACAACCCGTGCTATCAGAAGAAGGGAGTGATTGCTACTCATTAAATATATCTTTCTAGCATGGCTGTTTCCATTTCCAAATACAGAGAGACAATCTGAGTGTGGAGTTCCCCAGGCAATAGGGATTTTTTGGAGGTGGGAGAAGGCAGGGAACTCTGGTTCCTGAACTCATGTTAGGTAAATGAAGTCCAGACTTTAGGAAAGACCTGCTATTTGTTAACAATTAGGTGAAGAGATTTAGAGATCAAGGAAAAACCCCTCCAATAGAGACTTTCTTTTCACCCTGAATACTGACCATACACCCTTTTATGACATTAATAATCTCTCCCTCCCTTTTTTTCCCTTTGCCAATACTTCATTTAATATTTTTGTATCAGTGGCCATTAGTGATATTGGTCTATAGTTATTTTTCCTTGCTTTATCCCTCCCATGCTAATCTTTTTGTTAATGTAAATTTTTTTCAATGAACAAAAATTTACTTTCCGGGTAAAAAAACCAAGAAAAAAGCAACCCAGGTAACAAACTAGCAATGGCACCTCTTTGCTGAAATGTCTGCAAGCAAAAAAGCTTCAAATATTTCCTTTAAAGAAGAAAGCTCTACAGGTTTATCTCTTTGTACAAATCATCATAAGATAATGGATTTAGATCTGGAGAACTTTACAGGACATTGATGCCAAAGAGGCTGCTGAGGCCTGGAGAGACTGAGAGACTTGCCCAAGGTCACACAGATAGAAGGCAGGAGAAGTTGGTGTTTGCATCTAAATCAAAGAATCATAAAGAATCAGTGTGAAAACATTCTACTCAGACTTCAAAGTCAGCCTGCTTTCATCTTATACATATGTGTGTGTGTTGTTTTTTCATACAGAAGTAAAAAATGTTCCTCCAATGAAACTTTCTAGGACCAAAACTTCTAGAACAATAAACTCTGTCTCACAACAACAAACAAACCAAGGAAAGGCTTTAACAAGTTGCTTGCTCAAGTTGGAAAGAATGTGATGCAGAAAGAGCTTTGGGGTAGGAGAAGAGACCTGGGGTCTAGTCTCAGCTCTGCTCTGCTACCAATTGTGTGACCTTTCTCTCATACGTAAAGGCAAGCTACATTACCTTTCAGTACGTTGGGGAACTCTCTAAAAGAAGTAAATTGCTGAGAAAGTGCCAGCTTGCATTGTTAGGAAAAGTTTCCTCATTTAGCAGTTCTCTATATCAATAAAATCACAAGTCCATCCCTTTCACTTCAATCCATTCTAGGGTGCTGTGTGGGAGCATTTAGGATGCAAAGATTAAAAAAAAAAAAGGAAAAAAAGCATTACTTTCAAAGGGCTTACATCCTATTGAGTTTAGAGAAAATGTAAACCAATAAATATATTATACATGGTAATGCCTTTAGCTGTCTAGGCCTCAGTTTCTCTGTAGAACATGGAAGTTCACGTGAACTTTGTGATTCCTGATTAGGACCCTTACATCTCTGAATTTTTAGAATTCAAGTGTGTGAAACATTAAACATATTTTTTCAGATTTTGAAACACCCCTGTGTTTCAGTGTGATTCTGAACCTATTAATCTCAGATCACTATAGTGTAGTATGTCCAGGCTCCCCATTCCTTTCCTTTCCACACACCTGACACTGAAGAGGAGAAGGGAGGCAAGGCTGGTCACAAGCTCGAGGCTACCCACCTGCCACTGAGCTTTAGGAACAGGGAGTGCTCCCCACCAACTCTCCTAATCAGTGCAGTGTTAGATGGCTGCCAGTCCCCAGGGGGAGGGTAAACAGGGGAGGGAAAGCCTTAATCCTCCTCCTAGCTGAACCCACTTCCATGGCTCAGTTTCTCTACTGTTCTGCTGTGCTTCCTATTCCTATCTGTTTCTTTACCCATAAAACAAAGATAATAATGTGGTACTGAGTTATGCACTCAGTGGACACAACAAGTATTAATTGAGAACGTTGCCACACCTTAAATAGATAAACATTAAATCATTTACAGGAAGTACTTTGAACTTCTCAAAAGCAAGATGCTGTCCAGTCACAAGATGGTATTATTAGGAGCAGGATCAGAGAAGGAGAAGGCACTTCCTAACAGCTCTAGCATCCCACGATTTTTGTCATTCTATGTATCTAGTGCAATCCAGAACCTGACTACTACCCCCTTAGTGGCTGCCCAGACTTTGCTGGAAAGCCTCCAGCGATGAAGAACTTATTACCTCATTGGACAGCCCATTCCTTTACTGAATGGTTGCTGGAAAGCGTCTCCTTGTACTTAGCTGAAATTCATGTCCCTGTAACTTCTAGTCATTGGGCCCAAGTTCTGCTCTTTGAAGACACCAAAAAAATAAGCCTTTTCCCTTGTCTACATGGAAGCCCCTCAGATATTTAAAGACAGTGGAAAGATATGTTCCCTAAAAGTTTTCTCTTTTCATATGATCATGGGATTTCAAGCTGGAGGAGAGTTTAGATATCAGTTAATCCTCCTTTCACAGAAGAAGAAACTGAGGTCCAGAGGTTGGGTAACTGGTCCAAAGTTACAAAACTAGTAACTGGCAGATGCTCACTGACCTGTACGTTCACCAAGTGCTGTCAACTTTCCTTAAATGTCTTGTTTTTTATAATGTTAAGTAATTTTAAGCAATGATAGTACTATTACAAAAATTCCAGTAGGGGCTCAAAGCCCAGGCATCAAAACATTAGTTCAAAAAACCTAACAAGACTGAAAATTGTCAACAAACATCCACATACATTCACATCTGAATAAACCATCTCAGCCCAAGTACACTGTGAGCAAAGTCCTGCCAAACTCAAGACAAGTAGGAATTGTTGGAATCCTTTGGAGATTTATTTGCTAATTTTTAACTAATTACTTGCAAACTCTCCACCTCAAAAAACTAAGAAAAGAGTTTCTTAGCCTAAAAAACATCACTATGCGCTGGCTGTATCAGTTTACTTTTTAAGTAAACTCTTAGTAGGTAGACTTTTTCTATCCCTAAAAACGACTACATGAGAGTCCCTTACCTTGTTTCCAAAGGCACAGGTTGCTCTGTTTCCAACCTTTTTGTTTTTCATTAACATTCCCCATTCTACATCAACCAGATCCCAGTTCCTTCCTGAGACTAGTCTTTATTACACTGCTGAGAAAGGACCAAGTCACCGCTCATCCTTCCATTCGCATCCTGAATCACCTCGTTTCAAGTCCACGAAAACAACTTTGTTCCTCATGTCCTGATTTCAAGGAAAACTTCAGCAATTAGACCGAAGCCTTAGACATCTGAATCTTCTTCAAACCCAGAGAGAAAAATAAGACACAAGTTTGTGCTATCAGTCCTACCGGTGTGTCTCAGTAATCAGTCTATATTAAGAAAATCTTTGCTGCCAGTTCCTTTGGGGGTTCATTACTCATCAGATCAGCAGTGGCCTCACAGAATGAACTGTATTTCAAAGCACACTTTCAAGACTGTCGTTTGCCTCTGAGGGAAAGGGGATAAAATCAGGTGACCAAAATACTGAGATATAAATGGCATCATTTTTTTGGGGTGTGCCAAGAGAAATAAGAATCATACAAAGCCCTGATGAAAACACAGCTCTGGAGCCTGGAAAAACCATGTCCTGCTTTTATACATCCTGAACCAAGGAATACAAAGTCAATGGTGAGTTATGTGTTACATCAACATAAACAAGCTGCTTTAATTACAGCTATGCTCCTAAGGAAAAAAAAACAGCCCCAAGGAATCTGTAAAACCTGGGACTACACCTCTTTGCTAAACCTCCCACTATAAGTTTCCAGAGGAAAAAAATATCACCAAGGACAAACATGGACTAATTAAAGCAAGACCTCAAACCACACAGCCTTCCACTCATACAGACGGTTTCCCTGGAGAAAGTTTGGCGCCACCTGAGTTCTGTACAGGTCTGCTGGGGGGAAAAAAGGGAGGGGATTTGTGTAATTTTGGTTTTAGGAAAAAATGGGAGGAAAGCTGGGAAGATTCGTAGTGTGAATTTTAGATGGATGAGTTTACTTATCCATTCAGTAGGGACTGAAGATATTGAAAATGAGAAAGCAGAGGAGCAGCAATGTAATGAGAAAATTGTAGAGGGCATGGGGACGAGAGATCTCAAAGGACTAAGATTTGGCTTTAAAACTGAGTTTGACATCTCCTGAGAAGGCATCTCCTGAGGTATCTTCACTTCAGCATGTAGGCTGTCACAGACAATCAAAGGTTTCTGGTGGGAAAGCTTGCAGTGACCATTTCTGGAGCTCAAATCAACTCTTGTTTTAGAGATCATCTAGTCCAATTCCCTCAGGTCGAGAAGCTGAGGCCTAGAGGGAAGTGACTTTCCTGGGGCTGCAATGACCCAAAGCACTCAGCACATCTTTCAAAGTAGACTGCAAGAAGGCCCCAGTGTACCATGGGGGAAAGGAGACAATAACAGCATTTTTGATGTAGAAATGCCTGCTTCAGACTGTTTTTGTAGGAGTACATAGTCTCAAAAGGAGTCTAATTCTTTAGGAAGGAGTATATTAACTAGGATAGGTAGAGTAGTAAAGTAAATCTGAGTAAAGTAAATCACCTTTCTCCTTTCTTTGCAGAGGTAGGAGACTATGGAGATGGAAGACAACATATACTGTCAGACTTGACTAATGTTTTGCCTAGCTGCTTTTTTTTTTTATTCTATTATATGGATGGTTCTCTTAGTGGAAAAAAAGGACTATGTTGGGAAACTAAGATATTGGAGAACATAAGAATAAAGGGAACTTTCCATAAAATAATAAACAGTATCTACCTAAAACCTTTAGCAAGCATTATATGCAATGGAGATAAGCTAGATGTATTTCCAATAAGAACAGGGGTGAAATAAGGATGTCCATTATCACCACTATTATTCAATATGGCACTAGAAATGTTAGCTGTAGCAATTAGACAAGATAAAGAAATTGAAGGAATAAAAATAGCCAAAGAAGAAACTAAGTTATCACTCTTTGCAGATGATATGATGATATACTTAGAAAATCCCAGAGATTCAAGTAAAAAACTACTTGAAATAATAAACATCTTTGGCAAAGTTGCAAGTTACAAAATAAACCTGCACAAATCTTCTGCATTCCTACATATTAGTAACGAAGTCCAACAGCAACAGATAGAAAGAGAAATCCCATTTAAAACTAGGGTAGACACTATAAAATATTTGGGAGTTTACCTGCCAGAACAAACCCAGGGACTATATGAACACAATTACAAGGCACTTTTTTGCACAAATAAAGTCAGATCTAAGTAAGTGGAAAAATATCAGTTGCTCATGGGTAGGCCGAGCCAATGTAATAAAAATGACAATTCTATCTAAATTAATTTACTTATTTAGTGCCATACCAATTAAACTATCAGATAATTATTTTCTAGAGCTGGATAAAATAATATCAAAATTCATCTGGAAGAACAAAAGGTCCAGAATATCAAAGGGACTAATGAAAAGAAATGCCAGGGAAGGTGGCCTAGCACTACTAGATCTCAAATTGTACTATAAAACAGCAATTATCAAAATTACCTGGTACTGGCTAAGAAACAGAAGGGTAGACAAGTGGAATAGGCTAGGTACTCAAGACACAGTAGGCAAGGAATATAGCAACCTCTTGTTTGATAAATCCAAGGACCCCAGCTTCTGGGAAAAGAACTCACTGTTCAACAAAAATTGCTGGGAAAACTGGATAACAGTGTGGCAGAAACTAGGCACAGACTCATGCCTGACACTGTACACAAGAATAAAGTCCAAAGGGGTACACGAGCTAGGTATAAAGATTGATACCATGGAAAAACTGGAGGAGCAAGAAATAATATATTTATCAGATTTATGGAGAAGGGAAGAATTTTTGACTAAAGAAGAGATAGAAACCATTATGAAGTGCAAGATGGATAATTTTGATTACAATAAACTGCTAAGCTTTTGCACAACCAAACCCAATGCAACCAAAATTTGTGGGATGTAGTAAATTGGGAAAGAATGTTTTTACAAAGAAACTAAGATAATATAAAACAAGAGAAGTTACATTTACATCTATCTACCTAATTTTTAGAGGGTTATGGTCGTAAGAACACTCATCTTAGAGTCAGAAGATGTGACTTGAGTTCCAGTTCCGACATTTACTGGACAAGTCACTTAACCTCTTCCAATCATCTCAAGCTGGTGACAAAAGGAATAATGATTTTGAAGATAAAACCAAAATATGATCCAAGGGGAGAAAAAGTCAAGTTAAATTACCATTATACTTCCAGGCTGTTCAACTGACCCTGGTATAACCACCAAACACCAATTCAGAGTCGAGACGATGAAGAAGGGGTCAGGCCTTTTTGACTCTTTTGGCAAGAAAACCAACAGCTTTCATTCATAGATCTATCAAATGATGGAGAGAAAACTAATTACTGCTCTGGACTTCCATCTCCTTGTCCTTCCCATCCCAGGGCTGTAGAGACTTCAGAGACTGAGAATGAATGTCATGATCTCTTCCTCTTTCTCATCCTGTATGATTCTCGGCCATGACCTTCCATGAGCTCCGCAGAAAATCTACCCCACATGTTGAAGGTCATCCTCAGGGTTTTTGTTTGCTTACTGTGTTAATGGGTACCAGTGCATTTCACTTCTAATATGTGACCAGATCACTACCTTTCACAATCGTTTATTTCTTGGATGATATCTTTTACACCACTAATTGGGCACAAGACATTATGGGCAATACACAATAGCCTAGTGATACCCACACCATGAGGCTCTCCACTGCCAAAAAAAAAAAAAACCACACTAAAGAGGTCTATTGAAAAACTATATATTGTGTAAAATATCCACCCTTTAAATTAATGTCTTCCCATCTTCAATAGCATCAGGAGAACCACTATGTTCCCTTCTGGAAGGGTAAAGAAACAAAGCTGATGAATTTGAGAATGGCTAGTTTATTGGTTTTTACTGAATTCTATAATAATTTTATTGACATAACTTTTTCCTGGGACAAGTATCTGGTCATATTTTTTCCATTTTAGATTAAGTCATGCTACTTAATGAACATCATAATTCAGAAATGAACTATTAGTGAACATATAACATATTGTCACAGATTCCTTTATTGTAACTGAAGTTCCTAACTTAGTAGCTGGACTCATCGATACATATGAATAGCAGCTGTGGTCCTGTTCCATGCTGTCACACTCTTCTTGCTCAGATCCTACCCCCCCAGGTAACAGAAGACATTAAGACACAGGGGTGTTAAGGCATCCAAAGGGGTTGGACCTCAGGATTTCAGCTATATTCTGGGTTAAGACAGCTTTTGTGGGCTTGTCTAAGAACCCCATCACCATTTATAAAACTGTACAGAATGCATTTCTAAGTAGGAAATTATTGTATTCTAAAATAATATGCCAATAGGTTTAGAGTCAAAAGGGCCCTATGAAGGCCATCCATTCCAACTTGATTTACAGAAGAAATCTGCCAGAGTGATCTGTGATTCAGTTATCTTCCTAAGCAGAACATAAGCTCCTTGGGGTTAGGGACCATTTCATCTTTGTTTTGTACACCTAGCACCTTAATGTCTATTGAATTAAATTAACCAGTGCTCCTGAAAACTGTAACTACACTTTTCTTCCCCTGCCAGTTCAATTAATGGACACTATGAGTTCATGATGGATCGTTATTGTCATATTCAATTCAATTCAACCCAACAAGCATTTATTATCTTTGCCTGAGGCACCACTGAAAAAACTAGGAGTGTATAGCCTGGAGAAGACCTAAGAGGGGGAGAAATAACTGTATTCAACCATTTGGGAGAGTACCACATGAAAGTAGGATTAGACTTATTTTATACAGCTGGGGGGCACAGAAGGAGGATCAATGAGTAAGAGTTGCAGGGAAGTAGATTTTGGCTCAATATCTGGAAAACCTTCTTAAGAGCTATACAATATCAAAGTGAGCTGTCTCAGTAGGTAGAGAGTTCCCTACTACCACAGTTTTCCAAGCACAACTGTATGACTACTTCTCAGGAATGAAATGAAGGCAATTCCTACTTTATGTAGGGGCTAAATCAGATGACCTGAGGTTCCTGCCAACCCTGACACTTTTTAATTCTTTAATTTAAATCACAGTCTTAAAGAGGCCATCCCCAAAGCTGTAGATATTAGCAACCCCAAACCAGAAGGACCTATCTATCTCTATTCTCCAAGTAAAACCCTTCACAACCTGGCCTATTCCTATCTTTCCAACCTTTTTACAGTTTATTCTCTTCCAGTGACATTGGTCTACCTGCTGTCCCTCGCACAGGCCACTCCATTTCCAGACTCTGCCTTGGGACTAGCTGCCCACCATGTCTGGAATGTTCTCTATCCTTGCTTCTAACATCTGGCTTCCCTGGCTTCCCTCAAGAGTCAGCTGAAATCTCACCTTTTGCAGGAGGCAGTTCCCAGCTCAGGAACCTGGATCCCCCTCTGCTACCCCCTATCCCCGCCCCGTAACGGCTTATTAAACATTTATTGACTGACTCATGTTGTTCAAATACCACTGAAACTGTAACAGGCAAGGAGAATAAAAATGGCTTCTGCTCTCAGAAGTAGTAAGTACAACATACTGCCAACAGTGATAACTCTTTTCCATCTCTTGCCCCTGAGCCACGAATGGGCAGCAGATGTGATCATGTGGTCAGCTGCAACTGTACCATAACTAATACACTCACCAGGAATATGTCTTAACAGCACTGTAAAGCTTGAAGGAAGCTTTAAGATTGGGTCAAACATGGAGAAAATGAGAGAAAGGGGAGAAAGATCACATAGCAGAGCCAGGATTGGAATGTACTTCTGATGCCCAGTCCCCTTTCCTTTACACCACACTAACCCTTCCTCCCCACCCCAACCTGAAAGAAACAAACTAGAATAATTTGGGAATGATTACTTGCTGCGTTAGTCTACACTCTGTAGGAAGATTAGAAGCAGCGCTCTATTAAATGATCAATCAGCCCAGTGAAAACAGATTTCAATAGGACTGGACTTTTATTGAGGAAGGCACTTTCTAAAAGTTTTTCCAAGAAAGGAAAGTAATCAATGACCATATAAAAATATCTCAAATCAATAAAAATAAAAGATATGCAAATTTCAACAACTCTGAGGGTCCCCCTCACACTTATCAGATTGGAAAAGATGACAAATATGGTAAATGGCAATTGTTATACGGGCTAGAGGAAAACGGGCTCCCTGCTGGTAGAGCAATGAATCGGTTCAACTTTCTGGAAAGCAACTTGGTACAAGATCCAAAATGTCGTCAAACTGTGTGTACCCTTTGACACAGCAATACCCATTACTCATATAACAGATATCCCAAAGAGATCAAAGAAACATGGAAAAGGACTCACATACACAAAAATATTTACAGCAGTACTTTTTGTTATAGTAAAATAATGGAAATAAAGTGGATGTTTATCAACTGGAGAATGTTAGGATATACAGTAATGGAATATTATTGTTCCGTAAGAAGTGACAAAAGAGATGGATTCAGAGAAACCTAGGAAGACCTGTATGGATTGGTAAGAGCTAAATGAGCAGATGCAGGAGGACAATTCATACAGTGGCTATAAAGAGAAACAAGTAGGAAAGATTTAAGTTAAGAACTGTCATCAATGCAATGATCAGTCACAAATCCAGAAGCCTGATGGGTATATTGCCTCCTGGGAGAGAAATGATGGAAGAGAGGAACAGAATGAGACATGTGAGACACAAATGGCCTATGGGTGGATTTGCTCATCTGTTACTATGGAGGGCTTTTTTTTTTTTTTTTGAGAAGGTCAAAAGGAAGATTTATAAGGGGGTTAGTAACAGATGATTTCACAAAAAGAGGAAATGAGGGTAGGGACTAAGTGTTTATTATGCAGTGAATATATGCCAGGTATTCTGCTAAGTGTTTTAACAAATATTATCTGAGTTGATCATTTGAAAAGAAAGAAAAGAGTGTCATTAAATCATTTTTAAAAATACACAGAAGAAAGAAGGAAGTTCTGAAGAGGGACACCGACAAGAAGGGCAGCAATGGAAATACCGTGTTAAATTTCACATGTATTTTTTTTTAAACCAAACTGTACACAAGTTTCAAAGTGTCATCTGTCATCTTTTTCTATGATGAAATATTTATGTTTGCTCATGTTTATCAAATTCATAATAAAAAAAATTTAAATAATGTTTTTAAAAGGCTTTCTCAGGGTAGCAAAAAGAGCACTGGAGACCTGGGTTCTGTCAGATTAGCTTGTATCACTGGGCAAGTCACTCCAGCTCTGCCAAAACAAAAGTTTTCTCATCTATAACAATGGGGAGGATAGTCCTTGAAAGACTATTATCCTCATGGGGTCGTAGTATGGAAAGCATTTTCTAAACCTTAAGCTCATATGTAAATGAATCACCTAATTTTTTAATAAATTGGAATGACTATTATCAATCAGCCAAGACATTTTTAGGCAAGCACCTCACTAAGTACATGGCCCTATTCCTGCGATGGCAAAGGCTCAGAGCACAGGCTGTGAGAGTTGAAGAACCTTAGATACTATATAAATCAAATTTCTCATCTTATACAGTGTAAACCCCACACTCTTAAAGGGAGCTGATCTTTATCTTGCAGGCAAAACTAATCATTTTCACAGGGAAAAATCATTCATTCTGTTGGCCAATCAACAAGCATTTATTGAGTGCTTACCATGTGCTAGGCACTGTGCACATTTGTAGTGTGGATACAAAAAAAGGCAAAAAACGTCCCATGCCCTCAAGAAGTTTCCATTCTAGTAAGAGAAATGACATGTAAATAATTAATTACACATAAGATATATATGATAATAATATGCATATGAAATACAAATAGGCTGTAGATATAAAGCACTTTCACACAGATTATCTCATTTGATCAACTCTGTCATTTCAGCTGTCAATTCAGGTCAACAAAGTTAAGATTTACTATCCTTAAGTAAGGAATCAATGAAGGCACTGGCAGGGGTGACCCGGAGAAGCTTGGGCAGATAACCACTGGCTACCTTCAACTCTTTGAGGGATTGTGGGCATTAGCCAGGGACCTGTACCACTCTGTGTAGTGCCAGAGGGCAGGGCTAAAACCCTGTGAGGTAGACAGTACAAATAATATCATTTTATTTTACAGATAAAGAGACAAGTTTATAAAGAAAGTGAGTTACAGGGTTATAAATTTAGACCTAGAAAGGTCTAATAACTAAGAGGTCATTGAGTCCAACTCCTTCATTTCACAGATAAGGCACAGACAGGTTAAGATCCTTCCCCATGGCTACACTGCCTGTTCAGTGTCTGAGGTAGGATCTGAACCCAGACCTTTCTTCTTCCAAGTCCAGGGCTTGATCAGCTATGCCAATATACCTCAACCATATTCATACAACTAAGTGTAACTCCAACTCTACTGTCTCTAATACTACCCCATGATGCTAAGCTCTTAGGAGAAGAGTCATTCCCATCCCATCCCTCTGAATCCCAATAGGGATCAGAATGTCCTGACATGTTCCTAGCCACTGAAACATCCAAAGTACAAGGTCATGTATGTAACCTTTCAGTTGCCTGTAGTGTGGTGTGTGGAATGTGCCTGTTGGGAGGAAGATGTGATGAAGGCTGCTTCCCGTCCAGAGGAAAATTCCAACAATGCCAGGAAGCAGCTAGGCACTGTGGGAATGTTCAAAGAGGGAATTATAGCTGGGTATAGAAAATCAACAGAGACCAACCAACTTGAAATCCCAGACTTCAGTAGTGAAATGAAGCCCCCAGCCCAGGAAGAGCATGCTCAGAACCATCTGCCAGAAGGAAATCTGTCACTGTACACTGGATACTAAGTTCCCCTTTGAAGGTACTTCCCCTTCAGAGACTCCCAAGCATGCTATCTCTCTCCAAAGGAAATAATACACCGAAAAGGGAATTTTAGGATGGAGCACCTTGCCAGTTATCTGAATATGTCAGAGGAAACAAAGAAATTGGCTCAATATTAATAGCTAATGTCTGTTGCCTAGACTTTAAGTATTAGTCAGAGCATAGTTTGATATGCTTTGATATGGAGGGTAATTACTCCCTCCAGTCAAGACTACACGTCCTCCATGGCTTTAAGAGCAACAACCTCCTGTGATTAACCTGATGTGAACCACTTCAAACTCGGCTAGGCCTCTCTCTGGATGACACATATCCATCCAGTGTGCAACCAAGCCCTTCCTCAAAGACCTCTCAGAGATTTCACTGCCTTCATATACTGTCTTTGAGAACATAAGATCACTTCAACACCAAGATGAATGAGGTACTTTGTATGCTGTATGATGATAACACAAAATTACTGTTTAAATTTTTAAAAAATTTGTACCATACTGGAAAAAATGGTTTTTTGTGTTTAACAAAATTCGTGAACTCTATTTATGGATTCAAAGAAACGAAAAATTCCTATGAGTTGCAGTGAAAAAATTAATTATCTGACCCTCAAATGCTTTTCTAACCTTATCACAGAATTATGGGAATTAGAATGGAAGGGACTTTCAATTCAAGGGCATCTAGTTCAATTCCAGCAGGAAATACAGGTACGTAAGTAGCAGAATTAGGAATCAATTTCAAGTTTTCTGACTAGGAGTTTATGATCTGGTGAACATGCCACGTTTACCCTGTCTTACTTTGCCAAGCAAGGGCTCTTTCCACTGTATGACACCCTCCCATCATTAATTTTTCTATCTCAACAATCCTAACTGGATTTCACATGATAGGAATAGGGATTTTCTCTGCAAATGTTGATGCTAGCGCTATTTCCTCTTCTTGGATATTAAATTATTCATATATCAAAAATATTTATCATTTGGCTTTTTTGCAGGGCATGAAAAAAAGGTTTAGAGGTGAAGTGGCAGAATATATAGAAGTGCAGGCATTGGAATCAAGGAGACCTAGAATCAGATTCTGACTCATGCCAAGTCTTCAGCCATGTGCCCACAGCCAAACTTAACTTCTTCCTCTCAGTGTTCCAAGTCAATGAAGACATGGAGTTCTAAACTACTGCAGGTCTGTATCAATAGAAGTTCCATTCTATGAATTTATAACAGCAATCAAGTCTCAGGTCTCCACATGCCCAGAATGAAAGGAAAAGAAAATAGCCTTAAATTTCCTTTCTTTTGCTCCAAACTTCCCAACTCAACTTTCATTTTAAGGATATTCCATACCCTCCAATATCCCTCTATGGTACATTCTGGAATACTCAATTCCTCAGCCCAATTCTGTCCGCATCAGGATTTATTTCTGGTTGCTAGTATGTGAGAGACCACGCTGAAATTTGTCCCTGTACCACCCTTGCTGGGCCTGGATTCAGGAAGACCTGAGTTTAAATCCAGCCTCACATATCCACTCGCAGGTACCTCCAGGCAAATCACTTAAACTCATTTGCCTCAGTATCCTCTTCTGTAAAAGGGGGAGAATAATAGCATCTACCTCCCAGGGCTGTTATGAGGATCAAGTTCAGCACAGGGCTTGGCATATAGTTGGCACTACATTAACCTTAGCTGTTGATATTGTCGGTATTAGTCCTAAAAGTGATAGCACTCAGGAAACCGAACCACAGAGACCTCCACAGCAGACACCTCATCTTATCTCGCCTGGTGATCCAGTCTTCAGTGTTTGCAAAGTGCAGGGGGTCAGTGCTCACACCTGACCACAGGTTCTGCAACCAACACACTCACACACTAGGACTTGTGTGACTTCAAGTGCCTTCACTGAGCTATTCTAACTTATAAAAAGAAATCTAACCCCAGTAGAGAGTTCACTGCAAAGTCAACACTCCTAAATTCTGAAGAAGTTGTTTGCTTGTTTTTGTTTGGGGAAAAAAAACACACCAGGAATGTGCCAGTAAGTAAATATAGCACAGAGACATCAAAAAGGGGATAGAGAAGACTCCCATCTGGACTTGATAGAAAAGTACTGTTATGTGAAAAAAAATTTTCTTATGTCTAAATTTAAATACTGATTTCTTTCTGTCCCCTATTTCACAACCCTTAGTATATTCGGGAAATAATCTGAATGTAGAAAACATTCCTTTTTTTTTAACTGCTTGCAGGATAAAGTCCAAAGTCTTGAGCTTGCCTTTCAAGGTCCTTTACATCTGCCCCCAAATACCTTTCCAACCTTCTCTCCCATTACTGCTCTATGTCATCATTTCCTAAATTGAATCAACTTACATGAAGACAAATTCCACAAGAATATTTTCATGCAGCAACATTTCCTCTTAATGTTTACACACTGTATCTCCCAGGTAGAATGGAAACTCCCTGAAGGGAGTGCCTGGTTTTCATTTGTTCTTTGTATTCCTAGCATCTAGAAAGCATACTACACAAGAAGGTGCTAGAACTGGATGTGACATTTAAACACACACACACACACACACACACAGAATGAGTACTTACTACTAGCAACATGGGGGATATGAAAAAAGCTTTTAATTTCCTCTTTTTGCTCCATAATTTTCCTGCCCCCCTGTCCCAAGCATTTATCCTATGCACATTCTGTAGCACCAATCCACCCTTTGTGGTTTCTGTCAGTGTAGTTCTAGACCAAATTAGTTTGAGAATTTTGCCAGCCTTACATGAATCCTCTCCTCTCATCAGACTAGTGTCCATTATGTCCCAAACACATTCCTCCACTGACTTCTGTGATGACTGCCCCTCTAAACAAGCTCTCCCTCCTCCAAATGTACAGAATTCACCAACACAGTGATACTGCATATAGTTCAATGGAAAGATCATGGGATTTGGAGTCAGAGGACCCAGGCTCAAAAGCTGACCCTGCCACTACATGTGGGGCCTTGGACAAGTAACAACCTCTCTGGGCCTCGATTGCTTCATTGTAAAATTAGGGGGGGTTGGTGTCACTCCCACCCCACCTGTTTGTGAAGGTGTGAAGTTCACTGGTGTTAAAAACTGCACGTTTCCAGATATCCAATCAATGGATTGATCAGGTGTGCTGATATTTTTACCCTCTTTTTAAAAAATACTATTTATTATAAGGGATGGGGCTCTGGGAGGAGAAGGTAGAGGGGAAAGGATCCTGGGATAACCATGAGGAAGTAAGAAAAGGAAGATCAATAAAAATTTATTAAAAAATGTTTAATTAGTTGGACAATATGAATTCTAAAATTCCTTCTAGCTATGATCTTTATAAACCTATGATCTTATCATTGTACATTTCCCATGTACAATAAAAGTCAAAAACAAAGGTCTGTTTCCATTTTTCATGATCTAGCTTCTCTCCAGCCCTCAATGTGGTACCAAGGTCCAAGGGCTATCTAAGCCATGGCAAGTCCTTCCAAACTGCAAATGCCTAAACTTTTGGCCCATTGATAGACCATATGCCTGTCATCCAGGTCTCTGCCAACCCAGCTGAGTTCCAAGAGTCTCATTATTAAAAGGTTGCTCCTGAGGTAGTAGATTTTTTAGGCCATGGCAACTTAGTGAACCATTTCCTAAGATTTCATTAAAAGGGTTACAACCAGCATCAGGGAGGGAATACCTACAAAGATGAGATCATAGATCTTTGAAGCATTTAAGTTATGACCTGACCAATGTTCGGTTTAGCTGGTCAGACTGCAGCTAACATTCACAGTAGCCTGTCAATCTCGGAATTTAGATGAAATTGGTTAAATTTTTTACAGAGCAGACAAATAAGTCTTAGGGAAAAACTGCTCATTCTAATCACTGATAAATAAACAAATTATTGACCTTTAAGAGTTTTAATTCAGTGTGGATGATGTTAATTCTTCTCAGATTTATTAAATCATGAGCCAGACCTCCCACTCACTGTTGGTCATGGAAAAACACACCAAGACTGGGGCTCTCTTTTTGAGAGCCCTAACTTCCTTACTTCCTGAAATGGGAAGTAAAAACTCTTCTACCAATATTCTTGGGGGTAAAAACTGTCTCATACCATAATTAAGGAAAATAAATATAGAGAGTAGTGCTAGGTGTCATGCAGAATTCAAGCACGGAGTCTGTCCATATAAGGTAGGAAATATAATGATTTAGAGAACAGAGGTTCTTACCCTTAGGTCTGTGAACTTAAGAAAAAGCAACATTGTGTTTCTATATAACTGGATAACTAGTTTCTTTTGTAATACTATGTATTTTATTTTATGCACATAAAAATATTATTCTAAAAGGGGTTCATAGGCCCTTTAAGAATCTCTGCTTCAGAGGTCAGGAAAGCTAGGTTCAAAACTCTGGCTTAGCCATTAATCAGCTTTGTGACCTCGGGAAAATCATTTCCCTTTCTGTGCCTTTTTTCCTCATCAGTGAATTGAGGGGGCTAGACTGGATAGTCTCTAGGGTCCTTTGAAGCTCTAGGTGATAAATTCTAGATTTAAAACATCCAGCACTGATGTAATTTCAGACACAGTCACAAGGTCTAAACTAAACATACACAGCATATGAAAACAGAAAGATAAGGACAGAGATGCAGAGCCAGAAAAATATGACCCCCACATCACCACTGGCAACCTTAGAGGGTTTTTTTTTAGGTCAAATCCCTAGGGCCCTTTCACTCCACTCCCTTGCCTTTCATTTTCCACTGACTTTTAGGACAAATTGCCTCTCCTCATTGATTCCTCTCTCTTTAACTAGGGAAAAAGGGTGGTGAGGGAAAATGTCTCTCTGGGAGAAGCAGCTGGTCAGTAGGGGAAGGTGGGGGGATCAGTGGGGAGTAGGGTTTTAACTATGTAACGGAAGGGAACAGAAAATGGTTTCAGCAAATCTTCTGAATAAATGCCAAGTTCATCAATTACATAAAAATAAAACCTCATTTCTGTCTATTGTTTACTATGCTAATTGTCAGAAACTTTCTGTTTATTGCCTATTACTCAGTAGGCCTCAGGAGTCATCTACTCACTTTATCTACTGTACTGACAATAAAATAAACAAATGTAATCCTTTCTAATCTATCCAAACCACTCACATTTAACAATTGGTTAATTTTTTTTACTGGAGGCTCAATCTTTTTAGCTTTTGTTGTAACTGTTTTAGAGAAAAAGGTCATCAATTTTATACATCCTTCATTATTTTATATCATATATCATTTGTCATGATTGTAACTAAGAGATATCAACAGGGCTTTATCCTATCTCTGCTGAAAACTACACTGTCACCCTCTGTTTCCCCATCTGTAAAATGAGGGGGTTGGCCAGATAATCTTTCAAGTCCCTTTCTTCTCTAATGTTCTGGGAACCTCTCTCTAGTTAATGAGGCTTCTCCAGATTTTGTGATCAATGGCCGGGGACTATATCATTTGCTCTAGAGTGCCACAAAGCCAAAATCAAAGGAGGCCAGGTAACAGCTGAGAGTCCTTGGCTGGAGGCCTTTCATAAAGCCCTGCCAGGCAAAAGGGGCCTTCTCTTCCTCCCCAGGTTTTTCATAGCACTTTACACTTTTCGTACTCTACTTTGAATTGGCTCTCTGGGCACTTCTTCCTTCCTATACTTATTATTATCTCCCTAAACGGACAACAAACAAATGAAACTGGCTTCTGTGAAATTGTTATGACCAACCTTGGCCCCAGTGAAGACATACAAGGAAAGACATCCTCTACCCCCTTTGCAGAGCTGAGGGGCTGCTGTACGAAACACTGCATATGATGTCAGGCTTTTTTCAAAGTGTTTATCAGCTTTACTGAACTTTTCCCCTCTCTTTTTAAATTCTTTAATATTAGGGGATGGCTCTATAGAAAGGGGCAATGGGGAAGAATACAGTGAGAAATGTAGGTGATCTGAAAACAAAAGATACCAATAAAAAGTTAATAAAAAATATTTTAATAGACATTGGTGGTAGGAAGCGGCTTAAGACCACTTTAAGTGGGCAGTTTCCCAAGTGCAATCTATCTTGCTGTCCTGTTCTGTTTAAGGGCCTGTCTGCAGTACCTGTCCAGCAGATAGGTGCTGATGGTGGAACTCAATGGGGGTCTCATGTCTCTTGATAATGTATTCCCAGTTATAACGTTTACTAAATCAGTAACTTACCAAAAAGTTTATTAGGACCTGCACTTTCACTGTTGTAAGGAACTCCCAATAAGGAAATTCCCTCCACCAATAGAGAATGGCTACCTTTCTACCCTTTGCAGGCTTAGTCAGATGCTTGGGGCAATGAGAGGTTGGTTATATAACCTGTCCAGGGTTACACTTATATATCTGTCAGAGAAGACTTGAACCCAGTTCTTCCTGTCTCTGAGGCTGGCTTTTTACTTACTACACTAGGCTGTTTCTTGTGTTACAGATAGCAGGGTTTTAATAAATGTGAATTTCTTTTTGCTAGCATGTTTTTGTTATATATACATATATACACATATCCTTTTGGTCTTCTGATAAGAACATTGGGTAAACGAATATTTCTAAACTCCTTTAACAAACTCAATATAAATAAAGAGTAGTATGGGGTAGTGAAAAGACCACTGAAAGTCAGGAGAACTGTCAGTGACTAGTCATGAGGACTCTACCCAGCCAACTCTCTCTCCCTCCGACAAGTTTCTACAGAATGGGTGACCTCTAAAGTTCCTCCCATCTTTGACAGTTTTCTATTGGATCAGTTATTTCTTCCACATAGGGAGCTACCACCAACAGAGATCCACACCTGCTTGCAACTCAGCTTTAGAATTTCCCCAGTCATTCCAGATCAGGGCCACACAGTCAGGGGCCTGCTCTCTATCGGTTGCACCAGGACTTGTTCACTGTTTTTTTTCATCATGGACCCTGCTGGTAGTCTGTTGAAGCCTATGGACCCCATCTTGGGAAAATATTTTTAAATACATAAAGTAGAATACACAGGATGATGTAAGAAACCAATTCTATTGAAATGAAGATGTATGCATTTTTTCCATCCAAATTCATGGACCCTCTGAAATCTATCCACAGACTCCCAAGAGGAATTTGGGTTAAAAGTCTCTACACGGTGTATGCCATGGCTGCTTCTCTAACAGGATCGCTCTAACAGTCTGGTGCATGTTAATCACTTGAAAGAATCTTCTGGCTTTAGTAGCAAAGGAAGAAACTGATGGGACTACTTGGGCTTCTGCCATCCCTCCAAAAGGGGCAGCGACCACTTATGATCACCTAAGGTTCCCAAATGCCTCACAGAGGCAGAGGTTCATAAAGAAGCACCAAACAAATCAATTAGCCCTTCTCTATTTAGCTTAACTATGGAAATTAATCAAAGGAAAAGCATGATGGATATTCATCACATTTCTTGGAACCATCACTGGCAACTTATGAGTCTGCCTGTGTACAAGAATCTTCAGTGGATTGTGGTATTTCATCTGTCACCAAAAGCCAGGAATGTCCTCTATCATTTCTCCCCCACTGCTGAACAAAGATGGTTTAATTAATCCTGATAGCATCCTTACAGTAGAGAAAACTATATTCCCAAGGAGTAGGAGGCAGTAGGGAAGAGCAGAAGAAGGGGAAGAAAATGTTTGTCTTGAGCTTGGCAACAGACTACCAGCATTCCTTGTGTTTTGCCATGTGCCTTTAAGATAGACATAAAGGAAAGAAAATCCAAGTATTTCATCAATCTAGCTCACCAATGCTCCTACTGCAGCTAAAATGAGATGCCATCCACTTTTCCTCTATATTTAGCAATTTAGAAGTTTGGTTCTTGTTCATAAAAATCCACCCAATGGCATTCAACAATCTCAGATGCTTAAAAAACAAAGCAGCCCCAAAGGAATTTGCTAAATCCTGGCCAGAAAAGAGCCTTCCTAGTTGGGTGGAACCTGTGTAGAAACCTCTGCTCTGAAGACTACCTACTATAATTCCATGTCAAACAATCCCATATTAGCCCCTAGAACATAGAAAGTCAGAGCTGAAAGGGAATTAGAAGTCATTCAAACAAATCTTCTCATTTTGCAGATGAGGAAACTGAGGCCTAGAGATCAAATGACTTACCCAAGATCACAAAGACCTTGTATCAATGCTCGGACAAAAGTCCAAGGTTTCTAACCCTAAAACTGTTCTCCATTTCAACTCTGAGTTTCCTCTCTTTAATAGTGAGTCCTAATTATATTGTAAAAGTCAAGATACAACAACAAGGTAAAATAGAAAGGGTGATGGGATAAAGGCAAGAGGACTTATATTTGAATCTCAGTTTGGCCACTGACCACCTAGCTGATGTTGGGTAGGTTACTGTCTTTGAGTCTCAGGTTCCTTATCTATAAAATGAAAGGGTTAGACCTGAAGTCAGGAAGACCTGGCTTCAAACCCCACCTCAGACAGTAGCTGTGGGACCCGGCAAGCTTCCTGACCTTTCTCCAACTCAGTTTCTATTGTTGTTACATGACAGGACTGGACTGTATGACATCTAAGGTCTTCCCCATTCCAGTTCTCATGTTCCTTCTGGTTCTACATCTATAATCTAGAAAACTGACTAAGAGATTAAATTTGTGACAGATAAACCAAATAGGGCAGTTCCCCACTAAGGATGAAAGAAGTCTTTCCAAAACTGCTTCACTTCAGTTTTTACTAAACATAAATTTTACACCACTTTTATACTTGAGAACCCCCAAACAGGGGGATTCATGAACAGCTGGCAGATTCAGACACATCTTAATAGTTAGGACGGACATAGGCATTAGAAAACACCAGGGAAACTCCCAAGCCATTTCAAGTGAAGACAATGCTGGCATCTCTGAGTCTGCTATTACTTTTCCTAGTTTAAGTCTTTAGTGAATAAAATTTGCAGACCAAGAGGTTTCAGATTCTAAGAGGTAAGAATACATCATGAAACGAGTACTGGCCTGAAATAGAAGACCTGGATTCTAGAATCAATTCTTTCTCTGTCTCAGCTTGAGCAAGATAAGGGGACTGGATGAACTAGGATGGTTTCTAGGTTCTTGTCCAGCTCTAAAGTTCTAAGATTCTTGTCCTCCTTCTGCTGTGTAACTTGGACAAGTCTCAACTTCTCAGAGTCTTGGTTTTTCAATCTATCCAATGAGCCCAGTACACCTAGCACACCTCCCCTCTACTTTTCAAGAAAGTTATGAGGTCAAACAAAAGCATAAATGTAACTGTGCCATGTGGCAGGGGGCAGGAAATGCCATATGAATGCAAGATACAAATAATTATTAAGTACTTTTTCCATGGCTGGTACTATAAAAAGCATTCACTAGATTGTGTCCACCCTTATTATACATTAAACTCTGGCCAAGAATCATAGGATGTTAGAGCTGGAAGTCCAATCTTCTCATTTCAGAAGGAAACAGATGGACAGAGGCAAAGCTCCAGCCTAAGTCGATACACCATGAATAAGACCTCCTGACTGCAACTGCCATTATAACATGTAAAGTCAGTTTTGCCCCAATGCCAGTGTGTCTTTCAGTACTAAACGGTTGTACAAAGGGAATTTGTGTTTGATGTTAGTGAAACTTCTGACTTTTCCCATAGCAACATTAGGATAAGGTTATCACTAATGCGAAGGTCCTCGTGTTTCCAAGACATATACTGAAAAGGGCATTTAATAAAGGCAAAAAAAGATCTTCAAAGACTGAGAGTCAAGAGGCATGAATACTGGTTCTGCTACAAAAGAGTTCTGTGACCTCAGGCAAATCACTTCTCTCCTTTCTGGACCTCAGTTTCCTCCACTGCAAAACAATGAGAGTTAGGTGAAATTCTTTCTTATGGTTGCTTTCAGTTTTAACAGTCTAGAACCTACAGAAATATTTTCATTTCTTTATTTATAAGCATTGCCAAGCTATCATTTTAGAGAAGTTATGGCAAAAATGATTATCCACATCCAGTAAACAAATAGAATAATTGTTCCCAGCCTTAGTTTTTTGTGGGATGCCCCCCCCCCGCCTTGTCCACTTGTGAAATGCAGCCACATCACATTCCATAGGACTTCAGCTGTCTCCTTTTCTCTCCTTATGTCCATTCCTTCCCTCTACAAACATTACAAGCATCTGATTCTTGCTCCAGTGAGTTAGAGGGCTGAGCTTGGTAACTGGACAGTGTGAAGTCTGCGGCCACATCTGTCAGGCCTCCACCGAGGCCTGTAGGTTGGGACATGAAATTGCCTTCTTCTGTCCTGAGCTCTGGAAAGCCCCCCATACACACCCAAAGGCTTCATATCCCTATTGCTCCTCTACAAAGCCAGGCCAGAGTTTCCTTATTTCCAAACTTAACTTGTAGGAAAGTTACTGCTGACATGAGCAGGAAAGTAAGAATTAATTTGGGAGGGGAAGGAAGGGTTTTGCTTATATCTTAAGGCTTCTCCCTCCAGCTAAAGCCATATGCCATGGGATGCCAAATTGAAGAAACTTCCAGAATAGAAACTGAGCTCATTCTGGACTGTGGCAGGTAGTAAAGGCAGAGGTGGATTAATGCTGAGGGTATAGACCAAAGCACTCAAAAAAAAACTTCACCAGAATGTACAGGATCCCAGATTTAGAACTGGAAAGAACAATCTCGCAGATTATCTAGTTCAACACCCTCATTTTAGGAACTGGCAGAGACAGGATATGAACCTGGGTCCTCTGACTTCAAATCCAGCATTCTTTTCAATCAATTTTTGCCTCACTAGTTTTCAAATCAAAGAGAGTGTGTGTATGGGTGTTGTGGTGGGGGGTTGGGGGAAGGGAAGAGGAAGAGAGGGAAGAAAGGAGGGAGAGAAGGGAAATTTCCTCCTTCATGTTTATCAAATGCCAATTTTCTAATTACCATCTCTAAGCCCTTTTCTGGCACCCTAGAGTGGAACTGAGCATACAATAGAGGGCACAACCATCCATAAATTCCATGAAATATAATTTGACAACAAATGGAAAAAGATAGAAGAATATGCAATAGGGACCCTCCTCCCCAACTGACATAAACCATTGAGATATTTCAGAAAGTAGCTGTTGATAAAGAGATAAAGAAACCCAAACTGAAACCTTCAAAGAGATGAAGCTGTTAAATGGGAAAACAGCAGGTAGAGATGGTGACCACATCTCAGAAATTCATTAAGGAGACCCAAATGAACCGAATTGAATCTGCCCAACAAAAGCCAGAGCTGGGCAAAGCTGATGATGCTCCTGGGTGAACATTCACTCAGTGGCTGGATGCCATGAAGAGTACTGTTGTCCACGAATGGGTTGGACAAGATGACTTCTGAGATCCCTTCTAATTCTGTGACCAGTCTCCATAAAGACAAAAGATTTCTTTAAGTTGAGTTACAGTTCCTTTTCCCCGGGTCTCTGGCCCTCCCTAGAACATATCCTTGAGTCTTTGTCCTAGCTTTACTAGAAATTCACAGAGGAGGATAATTAAATATTGAGCAAATGATTCCTTTATAAGTTTTAACATAGGACCTCAGCTAACTTCATGCCCTCTTATCCAAGAAACTGTCTATAGTCCAGGTCTCAAAGTCACATATGGTCTTTCAGGTCCTTGGATGTGGCTTTCTGAGTCCAAGTTTTACAGAATAAATCCTTTTATTAAGGGGATTTGTTCTGTGAAATTTGATTCAGTCAAAGAGCTGAACTTGAGGACCTAGAGGGCCACATGTGGCCTTGAGGCTACAGGTTCCCTGCCACTGGATACTATTTGCTTCCACCAATGAAACACAGCAGTGGACAATTCAATGAGTATGGGAAACTGTTTTTAATGGGAAATTTGAGACTAAGAATCAGAGGGTCCCAGAATTTGAGTTCATTTTTCAATACTGTCTGACAAGGCTGAATGGATCCAACTTCTGGGCAGGAAGGGGTATGGGTCGCTTTTCTGTGTGTGTGTGTGTGTGTGTGTGTACCTGTGTGTACATATACACACAAATATACATACATACATAAATATTTTAATATCTAGTATATTTTCAGCATTGCTAGGTGCTGTGAAGAGTAGAGAAGATTGATGATAACAAAGATGGCTGATATTTATTTATATAGCATCTTGTAGTTGACATAGCACTTTACAGACATTATCTCATTCAATTTTACCAACAATCATGTGAAGCAGTTACTACAGTATAGGCGTGATTATCATCATTTCATAGATGAGAAAAGCTCAGAAAAGTTAAGTAATTTATTTGCCCATGACTAACTAAATGTCAAAGGTTGGATTCAAAAACTGGGTCTCCTGTGGTTCTAGATCTAGCAATCTCTCCAAGACATGAAGAGATTTTACCCTTGGAAAGATGAGCGATCAGAGAATCTTAGGCCAGTGGACAGGACCAATCCCCTCATTAGCAAAACAAAGAAACTAAGGTCTGGAAGAGGGGAACTTACCCAAGATCAGATAAGCAGAGCAAAGATTAGAACCCATTTTCTGGACTCCTAGTCTTTGGCTTTTCCCACTAAACTCTTACACAATAAGAAACCAAGAGGTTAAACCTACGAAATCCCTGATTCTTTTAGTCTTAGCCCCTTTAGGGGGTCAGAACTGGGGTGGGAGGAAGGTTCTCTTCAGTGACAGTTTCAAGGCTTGAAGAGATCTTGGCAACAAGTAAAATCAGGCAGCATTTCCAAGCCTCTCCTCTTTCCATTTCATCATCTATTGTGGCAACAACAAATACATTCAACTGGAGTGAAGCATGACACTGCTTGGCTTACAGGGCATCTTCAAATTCGGTCTAATTTGGGAAATGGTTTTTCTGCAAACTAATACATGAGTCATCTTTACAAGCCACATAGCAAGCTTGGTAAAGATCTATTAGTAAGCCCTCCTTCTCTCCCTCAACTCACTTTGTAACCATGGATGGGCTAAAAACATGCCTGAAGAAAGGGAGTAAAAGACTGACATAAGGGCCAGTATGGATGGAAGACTTAGAGAGAGAAATCTGTGCAAGAGGAAAAGAAGTAGGTTTAAGAGAGTCAGCAGGTTCTGATTTTCTCCCCTTCAATCCTACACGTTGCTGCTGTATTAATCAACTTTACTCTTGTGCTCAAAAAAACATGAGAGACTCCCAGTCTTCCTCAATCTGATCCCCCACCTACTTTTCCCAGTTTCAATGAACAGTCTGTTTTTTGGAGCATAGGCTGTATAAAGGGACCTGACTTTATACAGCCTATGCTCCAAAAAACAGACTGTTCAGTTCTCTGTGTCTCTGCTGAGGTCACTCACATACCTGGAATGCCCTCTCTCTGCCTCTTCAGCAAAGCCTTCCCTGGTTCCCCATCCCTAAGCCAAAAGTGATTTTTCCTCAAGTCATTGGACTTTGTTTTGTTTAAGTACTCATTAGAGTCTATGTTATAACATATATCAACACACACACAAAGTCTCTCTCTCCCCTGCTCAACTGTAAAGTATTCGAGAGACAACTGTCTTACTTGTTATGACTTTTCCTTCAGTGTCTATCACAATGCTTTGCGCACAGTAGATGCTTAATAAACAATCAGATCTCCACTAAAGTCCTCCTCAAATATCTAATTATGGCATGGAGTTGATCCTACCATTCCCATGCCTGGGCACAGGCTATCTGCCCCCCTGCCTAGTATGTTCTTGGTAAGCTCTCCCTCCTCAGCTCCACCTGTCCTCCTAGAATCCCAGGCTTCTTTCAAAGCTCAGCTCAAGTGTCACCTCCTACCTATACCAAGCCTGCTCCTCCTCCTCAACATCATACTCAGCATCATAAACAGCTAGCACCTAAATAGTGCTTTAAAGTTTGCAAAGCACCTTAACATAACCCTGGGAGGTAGGAGTTACGATTATTATCATTACTGCCATTTTACAAATGAGGGAACAGAGGCATACAATGGTTAAGTGACTTGCCAGATTCTCACAGGTGATAAGTATCTGGGGTAGGATTTGAACTCAGATCGTCCTGACTCCAGGGTACTACCTCGATGCCTGATAAATACAAAAGTGAGATAGTCCCTACCTTCAAAGAGCTTACATGGGTAGGAGTGGGGGAGTACATACGATACATTGAAAGAAAAGTTAGAGCAAAATATATACAAATAAATACAAAGTGATTAGGGGAGAGGAGGAGAAAAGAATAGGAGACTAACAACTGGGTAGATCTGGAAAGGCCCTTTAATGGTTAACACTTGAACTGAGCCCTGAAGGCACCTAGGATTTCTAAGAAGCAGAGGTAAAAATGGAGAATATTCCAGATATGGGGTACATACAGCCTATGCAAAAGCAAGGAGGCAAGAGATGAGATATGCTGGGCAAAAGGATGAAGCAAGTACATTATTCTGGCTATCTTAGAGTACATTACGGAGAATAATGTGTAATCAACCTAGAAAGATGGATGGGATGGACCCAGATTATGAAGAGCTTTAAAAGCCAAACAAAGGAATTTATATATTATCCTAAAGGTAATGGGGAGCCATTGAAGCTTCTGGAGCAGAGGAGAGACTAGTCAGACTAGCACTTCAGGAATATCAAACAGGAGAATGGTTTGCAATAGGAAAAGGAAATCAATCAGTAGATTATCATAAATAGTCCAGAAGAGAGGTGATGAGAAACCTGAGACTCAGAAGGGGAAATGACTGGCCTTAAGTGGCAGAGATAGACTAGAAAGAAAAGCAGACATCTTGACCCCCACCCCAGTACTCTTCTACTAGCTTGACTTTCATTAAACTAGCACCTCTATCTTTCAGTTCTTGCCCCATCCAAGCCATTCTGCCCATCATGCCCAAGTTAATCTTAAATGCTGTTTTAGTCTACCTCACTCTTAGAACTTCTGATAGCTTTCCCATCACCTAAAGAATAATGTTCATTCTCCTTATTAGGACCCTGTATGACTTAGCTTCTCTCTCTCACTTCTCTCTGATCATTGGCCCTGGAATTCACCCAGCACAAGTCAAATGCTCCATCACCACCAGCAATTCTGTTTGAGACTTGTTATCTTCTGCATCCCTTGTTCTGGAATATCTTCTGGCTTCTCCGAAATCTTCAACACCCAACTTCAGTCTGAGCTCCAAATCTCAAGGTCAGAAGGGACCTCTGAAGTCATCCAACCCAACCTAAACTTGAACAAGAATCTTCTCTACAAAATAGATGAGAAGCTGTCACAAAGTCTTGCCCTGAAAGCCTCCCAGAGGCAACAGCCCCTCCTATTTTTGGACAGATTGAATTGTTAACAAGTTTTCCCCTTAGATCTGATCTAAATTTGCTCTGTCTGCATCCCCCTTTCTCTCTGTCCTCCTAGTCTGACCTCCGCACAAAACCTTCCTGAACTACTGTAGTCTCTCCGACGGATTTTCTCCCTCCTCTGAATAGGTAAAGCACCTACCATCTGTACCCTTATTTGGAGCATCATTCCACAACATTTAAGTGTTATCTACTGAGGTGGGCCTGCGAGAAGTACGAAGCATCAAGGATTTAGAGCTGGAAAGGCCCTGAGAGGTCACTGCATCTACCTCCCTCTCTCTTCATGTTACAGATGAGGAAAATAAGACATTGGGAGGTGAAGGGACCCTCCCCCAGAGTCCCTTACACTGCTAGTAAGAATCCCCAGAAAGGATTTGAAGCCGGCTCCCTGACTCCAAGGCCATTCACCTTTCCACCATGTCATAGTGACTACAAGGTCTCTACCCTCAAGGAGCTTCCAAATTAAGATAACACTGTTTCAGTATAATTCCTGTATTCTTATTTAATTTTCTATGCCAATGCCTAGGTTTTATATTAGATTACAAGCCTCCTGACAGCTAGGACTGAATCTTCTTTTTATTTGTACTAAGCACATAGTAGACACTCAAGTGTTTGCTGACTAAGTACACTGACAGATTCATAAAAATATTCTAGCCAACCTTTCATTGGCTGAATCATGGGAAGAACCTTTCCAGAAGACATCAAAAGTCAACTTAAACAAAACTTTTGGGAAAACCAGGTATCGTCCATGGAGACAGTGGCACCTGCACAGCACAGTAAACTAAAGAGAATGTTTATCTGTTTTACTGCATTTTGGCAGGGGCACATACTGAATCTTCCCAAATGGACCATTACGCATCACATTTTAAAAAGACCTCATGCAAAAAAAAAAATCCTGAAAAATTCTATTCTACAAACTGTTCTTCCCTTGTCTGAACATAAGACAATTAAAATTTTTTTGAAGATATCACTAATTCAGAAACAATCCAGACTTCACATATGGTACCATTCTGATTGAATACTGCTGAAGAAGTCCCTAAGAAATTCTGCCCAGATTAACAGGGTATTTCTGGAATAGCACTTGTCCAGTGATGAGACACATGGTGGTGCTGACTACAAAAAAAAATGGTGCAAGCTACTGTACCTCTGGAAAATTCCTGCTTATAAACAGATGCCCAGAGCAATGATCTATAGAAAGAAAGAACCATTGGGCCATCTAGTTTATTCTCTTTCATTTTACAGAGGGGTAAACTGAGACCACTCCAAGGGCTGTATCATGGGAAAAAGCATCTATCTACAACACTGCGATCAGAAGTCGGAAAACCACACCAAAAAGATCCAAACAACTAGAGCAACAAAAAAACCACTTCAGCAGCCTCTGGAGCTTCCAAGACGCATGATTCCACCTTCTTAGTGGAAGGCTGTGAAACTTGTACACTAAACTGCAACTAAAACAACTGCAACTACTGCTCATTAACCACGGAGAGCCCCAGCCATCTTTCAGCTTAAGCACTATCATCATGTTTGCCCTGCTCATTAAACACAACATGATTTTTAAATGCACTACCCTACATTGGAAAACAGTAATCAAATCTTTGGAGAGGCTATTCCCAAGACTGAGAAAATCAGGCACCCAGGAGACAACCCTCCCAGATTTCTAGGAATACACAAAGAAGGGCTGAAGCAAAGATTTTTCTGAGGTTTGCATCCCGGTTTGTAAGATAGGAGCGCCCTACCTTCAAGCCATATCGGGTAGACACATGGACTGTCTCCAGATCTAGGCTAGTATGATAGGAAAGGCTGACTGAACTCTCAAGTGTGTCCACATAATCATCTCTTCTGTTCCCTTCCAAGTACGTGGAGGACAATTTAAGTTCAGTGCAAACACTGAGCCCATTACAAAGGGCACACTTTATCAGCATTACTCATCTTATAAAAGGGAAACCAACCCAGCTACAAACACATAGCTTAGGAGAGACTTTTAAATGTGTCTGTCCGGACGGATCTCATCCAGGTCGGTAGTTCCTCTCCATAAGCCATAATGCATTTAAGAAAAACAAATACTTGGGGAGCGGGAGTCCCCTTTACGATTACACGGTAAACCTTGCCTGCAAGTCCTTTCTTAAAAAATAAAATATCCCCTAATCGGAGAAACTGAACGGCACGCAGCGTCCACCAAGGGCTGTGGGCTACACTCCACTGCCTTTTAACTACCGAGTTCAAAGACGCTCAGACTGAGGCCTCCAAGATGTCAGTTTCACTTCTGCTCCCTCGGGGAGCTCAGGACACTGACTGACGGAAAGACACGCTCGGCTTCTAGTAAGTCTACGTTTAAAACCGCTCAGGAGAAGCCACCTTCCCGAGCCTCGGGGAAAACTTGCCGGACGCCAGGAGCCGGGGGCAGGTTCCGGGGTCCGGCACACACTCGCTCGCTTGACCCCTTCCTCCCCGGACCGGCGGAGTCCCCGCCGCCTGGCTCCCTCACGCCTTCTCAGCAGGCTCCCCGCGGGGCGAGTGGAGAGAGGCAAAGCCCCGGCCCGGCCCCGGCCCGGCCGAGCGCTGGGCTCCGCAGGGAGGGCGGGGGACCGCGGCTACGCTTGGGTGACAAAGCCCCCGGGGGACGCCCCGAGCCCCGCCAGACGCGATCGTCTCCCGGGACAAACGGGCAGAAGCAGCGGGGCCAGCCCTGCACGCACGCCCCGCACAGCCCGCACCGCCCCACGGCGGGCGGGCCCAGGCCTCAGCTCCGCTCCCGGCCCGCTGCCTCCGGGCCCCGGGGCTCCCTTCCCCGGCGCCTCCTCCCTCACCTGCTTTCTCGATCTTGCCAGACATTTCCGGGCTGCGCCGGAGGCCGAGGCCGCCGTTCCTCCGCGGCCCGGGGCGCACAGGCCGGCGCGGGAGGGAGGCCCGGGGAAGGCTCCGCTCGGCCCTGGCTCGGCGGCGCCTCAGTCCCGCTGCCGCAGCATGGCCCGGGCTCCGGGGCTCCGGCGCCCCGTCCTTCCTTCCCCGGAGGGCGCGCCGGCCGAAGGCCGAGCGGACACTGCGGCGGCGGCGGCCGCTCCTGCTCCCGGAGCCCCCGGGCGGCGGCTGCTGCTCCCGCTGCGGCTGCGGCTGCTGCTGCTGCTGCTCCCGCTGCTGCTCTCGCTGCACCTCCTTCTCCTCCTCCAGCCGCCGCCGCCAGGACCCGCGGAGCCCGGGCCGCCGCCGCCGCCGCCGCCAGCGCCAGCCGGGCCAGAGCCGGAGCCACAGCGCGACCTGCCGGGCGGCCTCCGCACGACAGCGCGCGGAGCGGCGGCCCTGACCAGCAGCGCCCTCGGCGGGCCGAGCCCGGAGCCGAGAGCCGGGAGCGGCCGAGGCCTTCCCTGTCCCGGGGGCGCAGCGCCCCCTCCTGGCCGGAGTCGGGAGTCAGCCCGCCCACGGCCTTCCGTGCTCCTGCCCAGGCGGCGCGGGGCGCTTTCCCTGGCCCTCTGCCCTCATGCCCGGGGCCAGTCCTTCCTCCCCGCCCGCGTCCTTACTCGCCCCCCGGACCCAGGACCCTCTCCCAGCGAGGCCCCAATTATATTCCACCTAACAATCCTTAAGAGCCTACTATATGCCGGGCACTGTACTAGCGCACAACTGAAACAAACAGGCCCTGCCCTCAGGGGGCTTACAATCTAATGGACCCTCTCCCCCTCCCCCACTTGTTCACTTTCGTCCCCTGCATTCCTGCGCCCCCTGCGGGGCAAGTTCTCCGGCAACCCCCCCCCCCCCCCCCCCCCCAGGACCTAGAGCCCTCTCCCAGCTGCACTTCTTTTCTCTCTGGTGCGGCGAGGGACGGGGTGCGTGTGCTGTCACTTGGTTCGGTTCAGTTCAATTGGATGTTTGTTATGGTTGGGTGACTAGTAGATAGAATAGTGGCATTGGAGGTAGGAAGTCCTGAGTTCAAATTCCTCCGCAGAAGCTTCCTAGTCAAGTGTGTCACTTAATTTCAGACTGCCTCAATTTCTTCATCCGTAAGAAGGGGATATACAGGCACCTACTTAACAAGCTCTTGTGAGAATCAAATGAGGTAACACGTGTCAAGCACTTTGCCAACCTCAAAGAGTTATATAAATACCAGCAGCTATGTGCAAAGCATGCAGCATCACTGGCACTGGAGTCCCAACAGCCTTTCTGTACTTTCTGCCAGGATTTTCGCGTAGATTCTATAAGGAGCCCGGCAGAAGTGGATCATGGCGGAAGCCAAGAAAGGGTGAAATTTTTCCAACTTATGACCCTCTCTGAATTGACTGAACTAGAGAAATCATACAAAAGGCTCTCCAGACATGGTTCATGCTTGTGTGGATGAGCTTCAGGATACAGGGGTAGCACCTACTCCTGGGGAATATTTCCTGTGTGATCTGTCTTGGGCTGCATATCCACCCCTACTTACTGAGGGATAATTTAATGAACAGAGCACTGGATCTGAATTCCTGATTTGTCATTTGTTACTTATGTGACTTGTAGCTAGAGAGATGGGCTAGTATTGAAACAGATACAAAGATAACAAAGAAAAAGCTTGAAGAAACTTATAGTCTATCTACTTAGGAATAAAAGGTATAAACACATGGAAAGGTTAATGAGGGTTGAATCCAAGAGCTATTCGAGTAACTAAACTACTTAGGAGTCCTTGGATGACCTTTCAGCCACTTACATGTCAGACTGGGCACATGCTACAGTAAAAAACACAAAATCATTTCACCCAGCTTAATCTGCAAGACTACTTTGCTCTCCTTTTTGCAACAAAGGGAGAAGGGCCAGCCCTGAAGGTAGCAGAGAGATGGGGCAAATTGAGATTCAAAATTGCATCTCTTCCTACACTATATGCATTGGCTGCATTACCCTCTATGTTGTCCTATATTGTGTCTGACTCTTCCTGACACAATTTGGGGTTTTCCTGGCAAAGATACTGGAGTGGTTTGCCATTTCCTTTTCCAGTTCATTTTACGGATGAGGAAACTGAGGCTTGCCCAGGGTCACACAGCTAGTTAGTATCTCAGGCCAGATATGAACTCAGAAAGATGAGTCTTCCTGACACCAGGTCTGGCACTCCATTTGCCACCTAGCTGCCCTTAGATGTAGATTTCAACTAAAAAGCTTCCAGTCCCCTCACTTCCTGGCCTTCAGGGGTCAAAAGGAAAGCCAAAAATTGACAAATTCATTCACTATTCAAGCGGATGAATAGTTGCTGAGCACTAGGGCTCTAATCCAATGTCTCATTTCATAGTCCACTCCCTTGTAACGGAGGCAGCTGCATTTCCGAAGTAAAACTGGCATATGGCCATCCCTTAGCTTCCCCCAACACTGGAATCCTCAAGCCCCCACCCTGCTATGCTACCAAGCTGGGGTAATGGGATTCAGTGTTTCAAAGTTGAAGTCTTGAGTGCCTGATAGAAAGCAAGGCTGAATAAGTGCTTTCTAATTAGCAAAACAAAATAGGTTTCATGGAGAAGTTAAAGATTATAGGTAAAGGTATAAGTAAAGGTTATAGAAATAGTTATTTCTTTGGGAATGGTGGGGAAGAGTCCAGAAATGTGATTTCATTGGTGTAGGGAGTTCCTATTGTGGAAAATCCCTCCACAAATGCAGATCAGCAATTCCTCTCTACCTTACCATCTTAGAGAACTGCTGGAGGCATAGATAGACAAAGCCATGGAGAATTTACTAAATGTAAGTGCTTGCTATGTGCCAGGTACTGTGTGAAGTGCATTTCCCTGTGGCTACACCTTTTGGATGCACTTTCCACTCCCTATCTACTGCACTTCTTGGTTTCAACCAGATGCCCCTCCAGGATAAGCTCATCCTTGCTGAACTCATCAGCAGGCTGCTAACTCAAGCCTTGAGTAACTCCACCTTCCTCAGCCTACTCTCCCTTCTGTTGGGAGGTCTGAAGGGCAGAGCACCAAATTCCTCCCAGTGCCTTCTTTTGTAGAGGGCAGAAGCTGTACTCTCAGATGACTCCAGTCTGTATCTGCCCTGCCTGACTTTAATAACGTGACACAAGATTGCCCTTGTACTGGGTCCCTGCTGGTGTCCAGTTCTCACCTCCCTTCTACCCCCATCTCCACCTAGGTGCTTTCCTACCTCCTTTCTCATTTGTCCTCCCTTTTAGATAGTGAGTTCATTGGAGGCAGGAATTGTCTTTTTTAAAAAAAACATAATTGTATACCTAGCACTCAGCATAGTGCCTGGCACTTAATAAATGTTTATTGAATTGGATTCAACTCCACTATCATTATGCTTTACTTCCCACCCCTGCCCCTAAAGGGGAAATACCAGCTACCAGGAAAATTCATTATCCCCAGAGATTGCATCAGTTCTCTTGGTTCCTTCTGAACCCCTGATTGAAGGAGTGGGCAGTGGAGCAAAAAGCAATTCCTCCCAAGGCCCCCCTTTCTAGAGGGTTGAGAAGCCCAGCCAACTCTTCATTTCCCAGGTACCTGCTCTGTCCCCACGTTCAGTTTCCTTTTGGGAGTAGTTTTCTGCCTTTCAAATGTAAACTTCTGGAGAGCAGAGACTGTTTTCTTTCTCTTGTTATTTAATACAATGCCTGGCACATAGTAGATACTTGTTAATAAATGTTTATGATATTGTAAATATGAATGTAAACAAAACAAAAAGAAAGGCCTTACCCTCAAGGAGCTTACAGACTAATTGGATAAGATAACACATAGAAGGGAACTGGAAAGCAACTGGTGAGAGGGAACCTGCAAAATGGAGAGTCATGAGTGGAATCAGGAAAGAAGTCAACATAGGTGCTCCGGGACTTGCTTAAATGATGGTTCTGGGTAGGAACTCACCAGTCAGAGGAGGGGGCATAGGGGAAGAAGGCATCTCCAGAGTGAGGAGACTGCTGTGGTGGAGGTAGAAAGATTTGAAGGGTTTGGATTGAAACCAGGAGTAAATGACTTCCCTATGGCCACACAAGAATGTGTCAGAGAGAGGACTCCAACCTAGATATTCCTGATCCCAAGGCCAGCTCTCTACCCACTACCCAGCACAGTAGTGTTACCTCCCATTACAAAAATACATACTTAATCAAAGGTTAACACAGAAACACTCCCAAGATTTTAGGGGCAAGGAGGGTTGGAAAGAAGATACCCTATTCCTGATCTGAGGTCTCTGCTGCTGTAATTCCAAATTCCCTTCCAATATCTTCCTTCAACTCCAGTCCTGTACATCCAACTGACTGCTTTCTGATTACCTTCTGCAGAGCAGGAGGAAAATTCAGGGACATTTATCATATTCAACCTTTATAGGCATGCCTCATTTTATTGTACTTCACAGATATTGTATTTTTTTACTACTTGAAAGTTTGTGGCAACCTCGTGTCAAGCAAGTCTGTTGTCCAACAGGGATGTGCTCTCATCATGTCTCTGTGTAACATTTTGGAAATTCTAACAATACATCAGACTTTTTCCATTACTATTATATCTGCTGTGGTGACCTGTAATCAGTGATCTTTGATGTTGCTATTGTAATTGTTTTAGGGTACCATTAACTGTACCCATATAACATAGTGAACCTAATTGATAAATGTTGTGTGTTCTGACTGCTCCACCAACCAGGCATTTCCTGTATCTCTTCCTCTTCTAAACGGCTTCCCTAGTCCATGGGAGAGGACAAGCTGAGTTGTCCAACTGGCTGGGTTCCCATTAAGGCAGCTTGGACTACTCACAGGTTGTGTTTGTCCTTCGTTTTTGAAGAGGACCATGACATCGGGAATCTCCTTCTCCTCCTCTCCAAAGAAAGGTAAATTTTGATGGCCGCAAGCTCCCTAGTTAACTTGGGGTTTAGTGACTAGATTCCTGCCTTCCTTTTTTTCTTTACTTCTTTTTTCTTCCTTCTCTCTTTCCTTCCTTTCTTCCTTCCTTCCTTCCCTCCTTCCTCTTTCTTCCTTCCTTCCTCTTTCTTTCCTTCTTTCTTTTTCTTCCTTCTTTCTTTTTCTTCCTTCCTTCCTTTCCTTCTTTCTTTTTCCTTCCTTCTTTCTTTCTTTTCTTTCTTTCTTTTCTTCTTTCTGCCTTTCCTTCCTTCTTTCTTTCCCATTCATTTTACTCTCAAGCCACAGATTGGACCACAATACGTCCCTGCCCAAACTTCACTTAATGGATATATTTTGGGCCCTCCTGCCTCAGAGTGAATGTCAATGGTAACTGTTTTTCTTAACTAGCAACCCTGAGAGTCTTTCCCTCCCAGTTTAATTTTTTTCTTTTTTCTGATTAAAGGGGCCATCCCTTGACTCACTTCTTAAAGAGGCCAATTCACTGAGTGAGTGTCACCTCACTCAAAGTGAGAACCTGAAAAATCCTTAGCCTAAAAGCACCAAGGTCTCCCATTGCATCTTGGTCCATATCCAGTCATCCTGATGAATATCTGGCCTCTGGACCCAGATAGCTCTGGAGGAGAAAGTGAGGCTGGTGACCTTGCACAGCCCTCCTCACCCAAATCAAAGTCAACTGCAAGTCATGTCATCATCTTCTTGATGTCATGGTCCTCTTTGAGAACAAAAGACAAACACAATAACAACAACCTCATCCATGACACAAATGTTAAAATTAAGACCCTATTTTGCCTCTAAGTATTAAGCAAAAGGAAGAGTCAATCACTGATGCAAACTTCAATGTTGTAATTTTAAGAAATTGTCACAACCACCCCAGCCTGCAGCAACCACCACCCTGATCAGTCAGCCGCCATCAACTTCTGGGCAAGACCCTCCATGAGCAAAAAGATTAAGACTCACTGAAGACTCAGATGATGGTTAGCATTTTTTTTTTTAGCAATAAAGTATTTTTAAATTAAAGCATATATGTTGTTTTTTAGACGTAATACTATTGCACACTTAATAGACTACAGGATAGTATAAGCATAACTTTTATATGCACTGGGAAATAAAAAAAATTGTGTGACTCACTTTATTGCTATATGTGCTTCATTGTTGTGCTCTGGAACTGAACCCACAATATCTCCAAAGTATGTCTGTAGGCATTTTGTGTATGTTTTCTCCTGAATCTCTCATCTGAATCAAACCATAAGATCCTTGAAGACAAACTTGTGTCTATTTCACTTTGGTGTCCCCAGCACCTAATTCAGTGTGTTGCACTGAAGAAATGTTTGTTGAATTGAATTAAAAGAGGTAGTGATCCAAATTACTTATTATGATGCACATCAAAACAGTATCAAAGCTTTGTCTCACACCCAACAAATTGTCAGTGATGATTAAAAATGCAGTGGTACATGTAGGAAGTCAGGCACACTAGTGCTTTGTTAGTGGAGCTGTGAAATAATACAACTATTTTGGAAAATTATTTGAAATTATGCAAATAAAGTGACTAAAATATCCATACTCTTTGACTCAGAGGTTCCACCACTAGACATATACCTCAAGGTCACTGATAAAAAGAAAGTCTGCATTGTGGTAGCAAAGAACTGGAAACAAAGTAGATGCTCATTGATTGGGGGATGGCTCAACAAATTGTGGTAACAGGATTAGTGGAATATTATTGTTCTGCAAGAAGTGTTGAAATTGATTACTGTAGAGAAGCTTGGAATGGCTTAAATGAACTGTTGCGAAATGAAGAAAAGCCAAGAAAATGACATACACAGTAACCACAACAATGTAAATGGAAACAACAACCACAAAACAATTGAAAGTGAATGTTACAAAATGACAAAGAACAGTCATGGTCTCCAAAGAAAAAATATATAAAAAAAAAACCTTTCCCTCCCATTCCCAACTTATTTTCAGGTTTATGTATGTAGAGCATTGAACATACTTTCAGATTTTTTAAGACATGTTGATGAGTTTTGCTGACTTTTTCTCTTGTTCTTCTTTTGTTTTTTCTTTATTTTTTTCTTTTTTGATTATATGTGATTTCTATCTCTCTGGAATGGGGGAGAGGGGAAGGATCCAGAAGAGATTTAGGAGATGTAAAAATAAAAGACATCATTACATTTTTTTTAAAAAAGAGGTCCTTTCCAGCCCCATTTTGTAGAGGAGTAAATTTAGGCTTATAAAGAGTAAGCAGATTGCCCAAGGTTAAACAGTGGGACCAGACTCTAGGTTGCCTTATTCCCAGGCCAGGGCTCTACAATTCCCTATCCCTCTCCATTGTGCTGTGACATTTACTTCTGTAATGACATGTTTCACTTAACAGTGAGGTTACTGTAATTCCTGTTGGAGCCAAATGAAATTGGGAAAGGCAAATTATAGTGCTAGAGGGTGTAGGTCCAGGTGTTTCATTCTGTTTGTATCCTCAGCACCTAGGACAGGGCCTGGCACATAGATGCTTAGTAAATGCTTGTTTAATGAATGAATGACCCTAGATAACTTGAAAGCATTCTCTTCCTTGTCATGTTAATTATTTACATAATTATATATAGTTATATATTCCTAACTAGTCTGTAAGCTTCTCAGGAGGAAAGGTCGTGTCTTATATCTCATTTTTCTTTAATTTTCTTTGATTTTTAAAATTCTTAACTTGAATACTTTTTTAAAAAGCATTTCTATATATATAAGAGAACAGAAAAAAATCTCCATGATAATTGTGAGTCTCCAATTCATACCACTTGCTTTTAATATATCTATATACTAAATTCCACATGTTCCTTTAAAACCATCCTGCTGATCCCTTTGTTCTCCTTTGTTCTCTTCTGTGCGTTATTTTTTAATTCTTTTATTTTCAGTCTTGCTAATCTTGACCTTTTCTCCATTCTAAAATTAGAAACTGAGAGAGAAAGAAAGAAGAAAAGAATCTTATAACAAATAAGTATACTGAAGTAGAAGAAATCTACAGAGTCACTGTCCAAAAATATCAGTTTATTCCTGCACCTTCAGTCCATCACGTCTGTCAGGAGATGAGTAACACATCCCATCACAGGTCTTCTGCAGACGTAGTGAGTCACTAAATAGATTAAATTTCCTGAGTCTGAAAGTCGTTTTACTTCACACTGTTGTTCTTGTTCTTATATAAACTGTTCTCTTGGTCCTGTTCACTTCACTCTGCATCTGTTTAAAGTACCTATGATTCTCTGAAATCACCTCTTTCATCATTTCTTTTTTGAATTAATTTGTTTCACAACAAAAAAACAAACTCAGACTCACCTTTTTTCTTTCCCTCCTATTGCCCTCTCCCATTTGAAAAAGAAAGAAAAAAAAAACTTCTATTGAAAACATGTATAGTAAAGTAGAAAAAATTTATGCACTGGCCATGGTGCTCTACTTTCCACCCTCCCCTGAAAGTTTCTCATTCTGCATTCTAGCAATAAAAGCTAACATTTATAAAGTACTTACTATGTGCCAGGAATTGTGCAAAACACATTTGATACTTAGAACAACCCTAGCAGTAGGTGCTATTATCCCCATTTTACAAGTGAAGAAACTAAGGCAAACAGATTAAATGACTTGCCTAAGATTACACAGCTATCTGAATTTCTAAGGCCAGATATGAACTCAAATCTTCCTATTTCCTGGCCTAGTTTTCTATCCACTGTACCACCTCGCTGCCCCTCCATGCAGAGTCCTTCACCTCTCTATGAGGAGGTGGGTAGCATGAAGACTCATGAGTCTTCTGGAATTGTGGTTGGTCATTGAATCCACCAGAGTTACTAAGCCTTTCAAAGCTGCCTTTATGATATTGTTACTGTATAAGTTGTTCTCCTAGTTCTGTTCACTTCAAGTCTTTCCAAATTTCTCTGAAACAATTTCCTTCATTTCTTTTTCCCCCAATTTATTTATTTGTTTTTAGTTTTCAACATTCATTTCCACAAGACTTTGAGTTTCAAAGTTTCTCCCCATCTCTCCCCTCCTCCCACCCAAAATACCTTGCATTCTGATTATTCTTTTCCCCAATCTACCCTCCCTTCTATCATACCTCTCCCTTCCCTTATCCCCATCTTCTCTCTTTTCTTGTAGGGCAAGATAGATTTCTATACCCTGTTACCTGTATTTCTTATTTCCCAGTTACATGCAAAAAAAATTCTCAACATTCATTCCTAAAACTTTGAGTTCTAACTTCTCTCCCTTCCTCCCTCCCCATCCATTCCCACTGAGAAGCCAACCAATTCAATATAGGCTATGTATGTGTAGTTTTGCTAAAGACTTCCAGGATAGTCATGTTGTGAAAGACTGACTATATTTCCCTCCATCCTATCCTGCCCCCCCATTTATTCTATTCTCTCTTTTGACCTTATCCCTCCCCAACAGTGTTTACTTCTAATTACCCCCTCCTCTCATTTGCCCTCTCTTCTATCATCTACCCACACCCCACTCATTCCCTTCTCCCATACTTTCCTGTAGTATAAGATAGATTTTCATACCAAATTGAGTGTGCATGTTATTCCCTCCTTAAGTCAAATGTGATGAGAGTAAGCTTCACTTTTTCCCTCTCACCTCCCCCTTTTCCCCTCTATTGGAAAACTTTTTCTTGCCTTTTTTGTGAGATAATTTGTCTCATTCCATTTCTCCCTTTATCCTCCCAATATATTTCTCTCTCACCCCTTAATTTTATTTTTTTACACATCATGACTTCTTATTCAACTCACTCTTTGCCCTCTGTGTGTGTGTGTGTGTGTGTGTGTGTGTGAGTATAATCCCTCCAACTACCCAGATACTGAGAAAAGTTTCAAGAATTACAAATGTAGGAATGTTAACAGTTCAACTTTAGGAAGTTCCTTATGATTTCTCTTTCCTGTTTACCTTTTCATGCTTCTCTTGTGTTTGAAAGTCAAATTTTCTATTCATCTCTCGTCTTTTCATCAAGAGTGCTTAAAGGTTCTCTGTTTCATTGAATGACCATTTTTTCCCTTGAAATATTATACTCAGTTTTTCTGGGTGGGTGATTCTTGGTTTTAGACCTAGTTCCTTTGACTTTTGGAATATCATGTTCCAAACTCTTCGATCCCTTAATATAGAACCTGCCAGATCCTGTGTTATCCTGATTATATTTCCACAAAACTCAAATTGTTTCTTTCTGACTGCTTGCAATATTTTCTCCTTGACCTGGGAACTCTGGAATCTGGCTACAATATTCCTAGGAGTTTGTCTTTTTGCATCTCTTTCAGGAGGTGATTGGTGAATTCTTTCAATATTTATTTTATCCCCTAGTTCCAGAATATCAGGGCAGTTTTCCTTGATAATTTCATGAAAGATGATGTCTAGGCTCTTTTTTTGATCATAGCTTTCAGATAGTCCCATAATTTTTAAATTGTCTCTCCTGGATCTATTGCCAGGTCAGTTGTCTTTCCAATGAGATATTTCACATTGTCTTCTATTTTTTCATTCTTTTGGTTTGGTTTTTTTAATTTCTTGGTTTCTCATAAAGTCATTGGCTTCCATCTGCTCCATTCTGATTTTTAAAGAACTATTTTCTTCAGTGAGCTTTTGAACCTCCTTTTCCATTTGACTAATTCTGCTCTTTAAAGCATTCTTCTCTTCATTGACTTTTTGGGCCTCTTTTGCCTTTTGAGTTGGTCTATTTTTAAAGGTGTTAATTTCTTCATCATTTTTAGGGTCTCCTTTAGCAAACTGTTGACTCAATTTTCATGATTTTATTGCATCACTCATTTCTCTTCCAAATTTTTCTTCCACCTCTCTTACTTTATTTTCAAAATACTTTTTGAGCTCTTCTATGACCTGAGACAATTGCATATTTATTCTGGAGGTTTTGGATGCAGAAGTCTTGACTTTTAGTTCTTCCTCTGATGGTATACATTGTTCCTTCTCATCTGAAAGGATGGAAGAATACCTGCTCACTAAGAAAGTAACCTTCTATTGTCTTATTCTTTTCCCATTTTTGGGCATTGTCCCAGCCAATTACTTGACTTTTGAGTTCTTTGTCAAGAGGAGAGTACACTCTGGGGACCTGTTAGTTCTCAGTTCCTCCAAGGTGGCACAATCAAGGGAGAGGAGTTTATTCCTCTCCTGGCCCACATTCTGGTCTGTGAGCAGGATTCCCTCTTCAGAGCCTCCACCAATTCCACCATGCCAGCCTGCACTCCTCCTCATCCCAGGGATGCCACTCAGGGTTGAGATCCAGATCAGTTGCTCAATTCCTTCAGAGTCTTTAGACCAGGGCTCCAACAATAGAAGCTGACACCACCTCGGGCCGGGACTAGACTGCTGTGTTCCCTTCTCACCCAGGTGAAAGACGTTCTCATTGACCTTTGAAGCTGTCTTTGGTATTTGTAAATTGAGAAATCTGGGACCCACAGCTGTTGCTGGTGGTGCCTTGAAGCCCCCTCCAGTTCTATCCTTGCCACAGCACAACATGGCCAAGACTGGGCTGCACTCTGCTCTGGTTCAGTGCGACAGACCTTTCCTGTTGGCTGGGAATCTCTTTCATTCTGTCATTTTGTGGCTTCTGCTGCTCTAGAATTTGTTTAGAGTCATTTTTTACAGGCATCTTATGGGCTTTGAGGGGAGAGCTTCTAGAGGAGTGTCCTTCTACTCTGCCATCTTGGCTGTGCCCCTTGCTTCATATTTCTTACAGCACAATAGTGTTTTATCACATTCATATATTATAATTTGTTCAGCCATTCCCAAATGGATGGACACACCCTCCATTTCTTGGTCACCACAAAAGGAAATGCTAAAATTTTTTTGTACATCTTTAAAGTTTATTTTGCTTAGGACTAGTCTTTCTCTTAATCTACCCTGCCTCTTATTCTCCCCTCTCCTTTCTCCCTTTTCCTGTTGAGTGACATGTATTTCTATACCAAACTATGTATGTATTCTTCCTTCTTTTTTTCTAGTTTAGATTCAAGTATCAGTGATTCTCCCCACCCCCCCCTTCCTCACTTCTTATGTAGACTTCTACTTGTATACCTTGATTATGGGAAATAATTTCCTCTAATCTTTCTCTTCCATTCTCCTCTTTTGTATTTTTTTCCTTCTCTTTCCTTTCTTCTGTTAAAATTATCAAGATATAACAGAACCATTCCCAGGTCCTTTGTCTAATTAGACGTCTTCTATGACCCCTGATGATGATGGGGTTCAGAGGATACATATAATTATTTCCCTATATTACAATGTAAATGATTTGTCTTTTTCAGTCCTTTACGATGTTTATCTTTTCTTGTTTCTTTTGACTCCTGTGTCTGCACTTCAGAATTTCTTTGGAGCTCTGGTCTTTACATCAGGGATACTTTGAAGTCTTCTATTTCATTAAAGATCTTTTTTTTTTGTCCTGTAGGATTTACTTAGATTTGTTGGTTAAATTATTCCCAGTATATTCTATATCCTTTGCCTTCTAAAACATCATATTTCAAGGTCTCTCTCTATATATTTCTTTATAGCAGTGGCTGCTAAATCATGTGTGATCCTCACTGTGGCTCCTTGGCACTTGAATTCTTTCTTTCTGACTGCTTGTAGGATTTGTTTTTTGACCTAGAAGTTCTGAATTTTGGCTATAATGTTCCTGGGAGTTTTCATTTTGGGGTTTCTTCTAAGATATGACCAGTGGATTTCTTTCTATTTACACTGTGCTCTCTGCTTATAAGAGTTCTAGACAGTTTTCTTTTACTATTTCTTGAAAAAGGATGTCTAGGTTCTTTTTTTGGTTGTAGGTTTCAGGTAGTCAAATAATTCTTAAATTATCTCTCGAACTGCTTTTCAGGTTAGTTGCTTTCTTTTATTGTTTTAATCTTTTAAATTTGTTTTAATATTTCTCATTATCTCACAGAATCATTATTTTTTACCAGGTCCATTCTATTTTCAGGTCCGTTCTATTTGCATGGATTCTGACTGTGCCATGCTGCTAATTCCATTTCCAATTATTTCTTCCACTACTCTCATTTTTCCCCTTTCATGCTTTTGTTTCATCTGTAAAAAAAATATTTTAGAACTTTTAAAAATTCTTATTTTATCTCTTCTAGGAATTTTAGTCAAAATAGTGAATAATCTGTGTTTTTATTTGAAGTTTTGCTTGTGGATATTTTAGACTCATTCTCTTCTTCTGAGTTTGTGTCTTGAATGTTCCTGTCACTATAAACACTTATCATGGTGGCATTTTTTCTTTATTTTGCTCACTCTTCCAGACTACTTCCTGGCATCAGGCTTCATATTAGAGGCAGATTCTTTGCACTTATGGAGAGAATATTTGGGCTGGTCTTGCTGCTGCTTTCCTGCTTTCTTTGCTTTCTACATAATATTGTATATTATATTAATCCAGGATCACAGGGATAGTTCAGGCTGAGGACCTTCCCAAAGTGGTCTGATCCAGGGCAAAGTCGGATAGCTGCACCCCTGATCTAAATCAATTGGGGCTGAGCAACACACCAGTGAACTTACCCCACTTAGAGTTCCAGTGGACTGTTGCTGGATTTAGCCACTATTAGCTAGCTAAAAAGTTCTGCTGATCCAGAGTAACAGAACTGAAGGTTCCCCCTTGGTCTGAGATTCTTATCCTGATTATTTTGTTGCAGGTTTTACAGAGAGCTAGAAGCTAGAACTGAGATCATGCTCCACTCCTGGGGTTAGAGTCATGAAGCTTGCTTCTAAACTGGCTCCCTGCTCAGTACACAGCTTTGAGCCTGCAACTACTCTTTACTCCAGAATGCCACTCCTAGTTGCAGATTCCCTGCTCAATCACCCCTAAATAAATAAATGGGTAGTGATAGATCTGCCAATTGGCACCTCTTCCTGTGCCCTGAAAAAGTTAGACCTCTCTGGAGGGATCTGTGAACTCTTCTTGCCCCAGTGCACAGCCTCTCCCTGCACTGGAATGCTCTGCAGAGACCTCATCCCCAGCGTCCACAGACCTCTTGCCTTTCTCTCTTTGCTGATGTGGGTTAGAAAATGACTAATTATGGTGTTTCTTCATGTATTTACCAATCAGGACTTGGTCTGGTGTGTGTTCTAGATCTTTGTGGAGTTGTACGTGGAGGGTGAGGGGAAGAGAGCTTGGCTGTACTTCTTCCTGCTGCTCCGCTACCTTGGCTTTGGTACCCTTTGGTTCTAGTAGATCTGGGAAGTTTTCATTTATGATTTCTTGAAGTATAGTGTCAATTTTTTTTAAATCATGGTTTTCAGGGAGTTCAATTATTTTTTTAATGATTTCTCTTTGACCTATTTCCCAGGTCAATTGTTTTTAAAAATAGCTTTTAAATAAAAATGTTTCTTTTTTTCTGTCTCATGAAGTCATTGATTTCTATTGGTCTATTGTCTTTCTATTGATCTATTCTAGTTTTGAGGGTATCTCTCCCAGGTAAATTTTTACCACTTTCTCTCTTAAAGTTATTTTTTCCTTCTAATTGTTTCCTCTAGAGATTTTATTTCATTTTTTTCCTCTTGCTTAATTTTTTCTAGATGTTCATATAGTTCTTATGAAAAATCGATTTGTCTTTCCCTTTAAGTTTCTTTAAGCTTGTTTTAAGTTAAGTTACCCATGCTTTCTTTTAAGGAATCTCTAAAGTCACAATATTATGTTTATACCTATTCTTGTTTTCTTTGATTTACTCCTTTTTCTTTGGGTCTAGGGCCTTGTTATGACCTCCACTGTGCTTTTGGGTAATATGATTGGCTTTACTTGTTCTCACTCCTGATCACCTGGGTTTCTGTGCTGATGGCCACCTCCCAGGATTAGCCCTCTCTGAATCTTAAGTTCAGAGCATTAGTTATTTAAGACTCCTTCTGATGTCTCAGGACAGTGTTAGGGACCACAGAGCCTCTGAGCCTGGAATGACCCAATCTGAGCACTGCCTTTCTATCCTGGTCATTGCTCTCCCCAGGGCTTACAAGGTCCTTACCCTGGGGATTTCCGAGTCCCCTAGGGCTTTCTCAGGAGCCCTCTGTGCTTCTGCTGCCTCTAGATATGGAGTTCAGTAGGCTGTATGCACCTCTGGCCTATCTTTGGTCATGCTGGGGGGCTGCTGGTTTGTGCTGTTGTTGATTTTGCTGAGAGCACTTTTTCTTGTTGACCTTGGGCTCATGGCTGATGAGCTTATGTCTTGTGGAGTTTTGGGGTAGAAGAAATCACTTGCTGTAGTTTCTCATTGGATTTTTGTTCATTATTCAATCTGGTGAGAACTTAAAGGTTTTTCTGGAGTAGGTATTTTGAATCTGGGTGGTCTGCCTCTCCTTCCACAGCCATCTTGGACACATACTTCCTCTTTGATTTGCTTATGGCACCAGGGACAATGGTTTGCACATAAGTAGTCGTTAAATAAATGTTTATTAATTGAACAAATATGGGAGAGAAAAAAGATGGCTGGACTTTATGGGCCTATCCTTTTTGCAGTTAGTTTAGGCCTTTTAGTGTTTTTTTCTCATGTCTAGGAGAAAAGTTAATAGGAGCTGTTCCCACATGGGAGGGGGTTGGCATTTTATCACTGTTGTTGGCATGATAGGATTGATCTGTTTCTGTCCCTGCCACCCCTTTTTCCTATGTGCTCAAGAACTGTTAAGTTATTGTGGTGGTGGCAGTGGTGGTTCATTTTCAGGTGTGACACCCAAAGCAACCACCAAACAGAAAAACCAGGAAGAATTAGACTCTTGCTTCCATGGTAGCTTCCTGTCAGTCTGTTTACAATGTGAGGTCAATAGCCAGCACATCTTACGTGGGTGCTGTCATTTCCTCAAATGAGTCACTGAATTTCACAGATGACCTAATGAATGGGAAGATTGTACTAGAAGTGCAAACATATTAGAATGAACCCAATATAGAGAGTAAAAGAGCAAGTCACCCTCTACCCCACCCCCACTGAACTTCCTTAATTCTAAACTTCATCCAAAAGAGTCACATGTTTAAAAGAATATACTAAAAACTTAGATGGGAATGTTTTCTGTACTAATATAAATTTAGGTTTGACCTTTTTTGGGTGGGGGGCAGAATCCACTGTTTTTTGTCTCATAATAGCCCCATGAGGGTAGAGCTTCTTGTTTTATTCCCATTTTAGGGATGAGGAAACAATCTGATTAAGATTACTATTATTGTCAATAATAATAATATCCAGAATTTATATAGTGCTTTAAAGTTTTACAAATGTTACCTCAAATGACTTGGCCAACATCATCACAGCGTTAGAAAGTGTCAGAGGCAAGATTTGAGCCCAAGTCTTCCTAGCTAGACGTCTTCTAATCTGCCATATCTTGCCTCCATGAGGCCCCTTTTAAATAGAGGAAGTTGTAGTCTGGAAAAGCAGACGGCTCTTTGATAGGTAGTAGTAGGAGAACCTCAACAAAGGTCCTACCATGGTGCTTCATGATCTTTTGGAAATGATCTTGGATTCTCAGGGACTGTGACTAAAGAGCACAAGAGCTGACTGGTCTTACCAAGTTAGAAACACTTCAAGCATGTGTCTAACATTCTATATGGTGTTTTCCCCAGGACTAGCCTAGCTAAGTTTGCAGAACCGTGTCACCAGAGGGCTGGCCAGTCAGCCAAAAAAAATTTATTAAACACTTGCTACGTAGGCACAAGGCACCTACTAAGTGCTAGGGATGCAAAGAAAGGCAAGAACAGATTCAGGATCAAGGAGTTCAGTCTAATGGGGGAGACAACATGATGGAAATAATCGCAGAGAAAAGACACTTGTGTTTAGAGTGTGTTAAAGCTGTATCTTGTTCTGGCCCTCTGGCTAGCCCCTCTAGTCAGTATGGTAAGCAAGTTTGTAAATAGCCAGCATAAAGGGGCAATAGCAGGAAGTACGACTGCAAAGGGGAAACTGCAAGTCATGAAGAAACTGTCCCAACAGTTAAAGAAGCATAGTTTACAAATTGTGTCAAGTATTAACTGAGGATCACATCCTGGTAACACATGCAGAATCAGAAAGCTATCTAGAGTGATGTCAAGACTTTTGGTCCAAAAATCTATAAATCTTAGACAAGTTCCAGAAATCTTCAAAACACTGAAAAATGCTGATAATTTTGAGATGATGTAGACATGTTAACTTTAAAGTTTTACCAACAACTTTGATATGATTTGTATATGTTAGTGAACTAATTTCAAGGTAGTACAGATAAATTGTCTGTTCCCCACAAAACCTTATAAAAATGAGACCTCAAGCTCCTGCCCCACAAGCAATGCTCTCAACTCTATTGCATAATTATGTAAGCTACATTCTCTGTCTCTCTCCTTCCCCATCCTCTTCTTACCACTACCTACCTCCCTTTACTACCCCATTCCCCATCCCCACCCCATCTACCTTCATACCCCTCTTACCACTCATCTCATACTTTTTATATCATTTGCCCCAACACTCTCTTTGCCTTATTAAAATGTAGCCTCATCAAATTGTAGCCTCACTTCCTGTTGTCATTATAGGTTTTTCCCAGTGAGGACCCAAAGAATCAGGTACACCTAACCCCATTTCATAATGGGTTCTTGCAGAAGGCCATAAGGTGATGCCATTTGGGGACACAGAGCAACTTATGAAACTACCTACTAAGGTATCAAAGGGTTGCCTCACCCCAAGGAAATTATAAACTTTTTGAAGTCAGAAAAAGAAGAGTGTTGATTCAAATAATCCAAAAGATGCTTCTATGAACTCTGCGCAACAATTTTGGTATGTACTATGGCACTTGTTGTACTGCATATGGACTCTGTAGTTTAAGAAATCCAAAACATTTGCTCTCTTCCTTAAGCCTGCAGAATGGCAGTGTGACAGCATATTAATTACTTTGGAAAGGAGTAAACTATTACTCAGTCAACAAACATATATTATGTAGTATATTATTAGTTGGTGATGTAAGACCAAAACTCAAGACAAAAACTTGCTCTGGGTATACTGATTTTTCTGGGAGTCCTTTGCATAGAGATGATAATTGAATAGCTGAATTTTCCACCAGGTACACTATACATAAGCCACTAGTTAAGAAGTCTCGTCATGGTCTCTCTAGAACCCAGATGGGAAAGCCTGTCATACCACCAGGTTTATATCATGCCACTCAGCTGTGTGGCTCAAATTTTGGCCCTGGCCAGGATCACAATTTAAATTAGGAGGTGGTAGCATAAGATATTGCTCAAGAAATAGGAAATCTATCATTCAACCTCCACTTTACATCTGAAATCTCTTCTCTAGCCAAATAACACCCTTCTCCAAAGGCCCAAGCTCTCGATATACAGTGACCATGTAGGTTATCAAACATGGCAACAACAAAAGGAAAATTAAGCATTCCTATACATAGCTCTTTTGTCTTCATCTCACAAACTCTTCATCTCACAGAGTATACAGAGAGAAGAAAGGAGAGAGGGGTTTATGTATGTGTGTATATATATATATATATATATATATATATATATATACACACACACACACACACACGTATATCCATAAGCATGTGTGTATATGTATACATGTATGTGTATATCCACACACACATACATATAAGACCTAGTTTCAAGTGTTGGATTGTAAAGAGAGAAATCATCTCATCATTTTGGGATTTTCAGTAACTACAGTTCTTGCCTTTAGAAACTCTAAATTTCCATTTGGTCTATGAATTCCAAGAGTGTAGGTCCGTGTGCTTAGTATCAGGACCCAAACACAACATCAACAGTAATTGCTAGATACCACTGCCTGTTTGGCCATCACAAGGAGACCCTCCTTAAAGACCATAGGAAAACAAGGGTACCCTGAGAATTTTCTGTCAGGTCTTGTCACTTCCTGGTATATGGAAGGCAATCCCATGTAGCATGCTCAGAGGTGTCCTACCTGGGTTCTGGTTGACCACATGGTTCCTTTGGGGTCTGCTTCTGGACATATGTGACACAGCACTGAAAGACTTGTGCTTTGGGATGATAATGAGTCCTCTTGTTAGCCACTGAATAGGATGAAATGATGACCCAGTGAATATTTATGTCCCCACCCTCAGGTGTTTCCTTCCCTCTAGCTTTGAATTCTGTAAGGATTATTTCTAGTTACTTGCCAAGAAGGGCTGGCAGGAAGAGCAACTTTCTCTATCCCCATCCCAGCTGCCATGCAGCCATGGTCATGAGCACATGTAATCTAAAGCACATCTTTTGCCTAGACAAGCCAAAACCTAGGTTTGGACTGCCCTGTTTCTATTTGTTTTTTCTATTGTCTGTTTTCTATTTCTATCCTGATCTTTGGCAAATGAGTATCTATCATGGAATAGATGTGTCAAGATTTAGAGGTAACTTTATGAATTTTCAACGTCCAGATGTCCTGTGTCCCATCAGGTTGAAATTGTCTAGGTGGCTAAAACTCTTAGGGGGAAAAAAATCCCACTTCCAATGAAAAGATTAACTCAAGTCTAGCCTGTTTTGTCAGAAGACATGGACTTCGAATTGTTTGAACAGTGCTGAATTGAGGTGAAATGTAAAATATCTAATCAGCAATCTGAAAAACTATCTTATATTCTGGTGATCTTTAAGTATCAGCCTCCTGAGAGTATAATAATAAAGTTATAAATTACTGAATTCTGTTTTAAGCTCTATCATTGTGAACTGTGAGTCTTTTGTGCCTGTTAGCATCTATTGTGTTTATAAGAGATAAATACTGGAGCCATACTTAATTACATTGTATGTATATTTCTATGTATATCTTTCCACTCCCATTTTTAGGAATTTCCTGGACATGGGCCACAACCTAAGCCTTAAACATTTCCCCCCAAAGCCTGGAGGTAGAGGATATAATGATATGAAGAATGTGAAAAAATGGAGCTCAGTTTCCTCCTTGACAGTATCTTTCTTAAAATTTTCTTTTTTAAATCATCAAAACTCAATTTTATTTCTTTTTCAAAAAAAGAAAACCCTTGAAATAAATGTGTATAGTCAAGCAAAATAAATTATTATGTTTTCCATGTCCAAGAAATGTATGTTTCATTCTGTGTTCTGAGTTCATCACCAGTTAGGAAGTAGAATAATGGTTGATTATTGCATTGATGAGAGTTCTTAATTCTTTCAAAGTTGCTTGTTTCTACAATATTGTTATTGTAGAAATTGTTCACTTGGTTCTGCTTTCTTCTCTCTGTATCAATTCATTTAGGCCTTCCCAGATTTCTTTGAAACCACAACCTTTCATCATTTCTTATGGCACAATAGCATTCTATCACATTCATATGCCATAGTTACTAAGCTATTCCCCAACTAAAAGATATCTCTTAGTTTCCAGTTTTTTGCCACACAAAAAGAGCAGCTATAAATATTTTTACACATAGGGTTTTTTTCCTTTTTCTTTGTTCTCTTTTGAGTATAGACCTAGTTGTGGCATTGCTGGCTCAAAGAGTAAGTACATTTTAGTGACTTTCGGGACATAATTCCAAATTACTTTGCAGAATTCCTGGATCAGTTCACAGTTCTACTAACAGTAGGTTAACATGCCAATTCCTGCCTCCCCCTGTACACAACCTTTCCAATATATGTCATTTCCTTCTTTGTCAACTTTGACAGTCTGATGGGTGTGCCTATCTTTTATTAGAAGCTAGGCTTCTCCCAGGACTGCACCCTGCTGGGTCCAGAGCAGAGGGTTCTCTTTGGGAGAATGGACAGAGAGGATTCTAAGACCAAGCCTCTTGGGCCCAGGAGCAGCTCTAATACATTATTAGATTTATATCTCACAATTTTGTTTCCCATAGGGTACATTCTAGGGGAGAGGGGCACTGGTTCACCAAAGAGATAGAAGGAAGCTGCAAAAAAGCCTGCATGAGATCACCCTCCCAGATTCTGTTTTTCTTTAGGTAATAAATGCAGACTGAAAGAACCTTTGAATTCAACTCAAAGAGCTGTTTTTACAATTAAAGAAAATGAGGCTCAGGAAAGGAAAATTACTTTATCAAGGTACTAAAGCAAGGAATAGAATTTTAAAAAGTCTAGGCCAACATTTTTTTTCCATTTCCTGAGGACTTTGGCTTTCTGGGCCCAAATGATTTGACAGCATGGGATGTGGTGGAGTATAGGGTAGGGGACCAGAACTATGCCAGGGGTTGATGGCTGCCACTCTGAGTTGGAAGGACAAAAAAATGCTTTGTTTCATTTGCCAAGTGAAGACATGGCTACATGCTACATGCCTCTTTAGCTCATGTTTTAGCTCTTTAGCCATTTTTACTTCTTATGCTCACAAGAGCAGCCCATCTCAATGGAAAATTGATGGAGGGGCAGAATGTACAAGTCTCAGTAATTATATTTCTATAGACTTTGGAAGGATTTCCAGTTTTTCCACCACAAACACCACTGATGTTATTCCCCAGAGGCGGGAGATCCCAGATCTTTGCCAAATAAAAATAAATAGCAATAATTTTTATTTAAAAATGGGCAGTTCAAAAGGAGGCAGCAGGCTATAGTCGACCCTGGGGGGGTGCCAATGCTTGTCTATGATTGTTCTAAACTTTTCTCTTTTTTGGTGTCTACTATTCTCAAGCTGCTTTCTTGATGGCCCAGAGACCTTTGTTCCCTTCAACCTTGCCCTCCTCTCACCTTCCATTCTGCTTCCCTTCCTTCAGTGGTACCTTATTTCTCAGAGACTTTTCCTCATCCTTCTCCTCTAATCAAATTGACCTGTGCTGTATTTAATCTCACTGGGAACTATTATTACCTAGATGATCTGATAAACAATGAACACATTAAACCCAGTGTAATTGAGCTTTCTCAGATAACATATTTGCTTTTTTAAAAGGAGGACTTTCATTGCCTTAAATTAGGGAAGAGGAACTTTTTTCTCCTGAAAGTCAAGTTTTTGGTAACCAAGGACCTGAGACTTAATAAGACTTCAAGTCACTTACCCTCTTTGGCCTCAGTTTTCTCATCTGTAAAATTAGAAGGTTGTATTGGATAATCAATAAGATTTCTTTTAGCTCTAATGTATGATTCTGTCATGTGATCTGTAAGAAAAAGAGAAACCCAACCAAGGGCCACAAAAATAAACAGCAACCTTATTTAGTCTGTAGTATTGCTCTTGTTTTAGAAAGGAAATGGCAAATATGGAGAAAGAGCTAGTGGAAACACTGTGATTCAGTATAAAGAAGGCTAGATTCAGTGTCAGGGAAGCAGAGTTTGATATCTGCCTCTGATGCTTAGTACCTTACTTTGACCTTGGGCAGATCATCTTACCTCCCTGGGCTTCCACTGGCTCATCTGTAAAATGAAGGGACTGGAGGAGAGCAGAGGCGGGGAATCTGCCACCTTGAGGCTAGGTCCTCAAGTGTGTGGCCCTTTGAATCCAAACTTTTGTTCTATGAGGTTGGAATTCATCCAAGGGCTGCCCTTGAGGACTTAGAGGGCCACGTGTGACCATGAGGCTACAAGTCTTCCACCCCGAGACTAGATTATATCCAAGGTCCTTTTCAGCTCTAGGTATATGATCTTAAGAATCCTGGCTTGAGAATCAGGAGAACTGCATTCTGGTCCTGACTTTGCCCCTAACTACGGGACCTAGGGCAAAGTTCTTCACTTGTCTGGGCTTCAGTTTTCTGTGGAAAATGAAGAGATTGGGCTTGTTGGTCTCTTGGGTCGTCTCTATCTCTTACTAGGCTCTATGATTCCATTCATCCATTTTAAAATGAAGACGAGGACACATAAAACTCAGAGCATAAGGCCCAAGGGGTACTGATCAAGATGATTTCCTCCAAGAAACGGAGGCATCTGAAGGGCTCTGATCCACTGGGATTTGGGCATGCCGACAAACTCCATGCAGAGAGGGTACAGAACTATTACTTTATGGTTCTCATTTAGCAGACTGCCTTGCAAACTTCCAGCCAAGATAATTGTCTGACTGGGACTCAGGAAGAAGGATCCTTATTGGGAAGAGTTGCCCATCACTGTGGCTTATAAAAATATCTCTTTTGGGGGGACTCTTTCTCCTGTTCAGAAGTCACACTGGCACACAAAGGATCAGACTTACTCCTGGGGAGAGGGAAGTCTGCGCTCTCACAGAGTCCCTCCCCACTAGTAACTGGAAATGATTACCTTATGCAGAGATGTGTGGGAGTTGTATCTGCCCCAGGGAAGCCTGAGAGGAGAGGTCATAGAAGTACAATTAGTTAACTCAAGAGATGGCAGGACCTGGGACACTGATAAGTTTCCTGCTAAATTCTATGGCAGCAGTGGGCAATCCCCAGAAGGTAGGTTTTAGATAGTAGCTAGCTGGTACAGTGGATAGTGATGAAGTTGGAAGACCTAAGTTCAAATCCTGTCTCAGATACTTAGTTGCTATAGCCCAGGTTGAGTCACAAATCTCTGCCTGCCTCAGTTTCTTTATCTGTAAAAATTGTGATAATAATAGCACCTACTTTTTTAATCTTAGTAACATTTTATTTTTCCCAGTCACATGTAAAAACAATTTTTAAAACTCATTTTTAAAATTTTTGAGTTCTAGATTCTCTCCCTCCTTTCCCCTCCACTCCCTCAGACAGTAAGCAATTTGATATATGTTATACATATGCAGTCATGCAAAACATTTCCATATTAGTCATGTTGTGAAAGAAAACAGACCAAAAAAAAAAAACAACCTCTCCAACAACCATGAAAAAATAAAGGAAAAATAGTATGCTTTGATCTGCATTTAGATTCCACCAGTCCTTTCTCTGGATGTACATTGTATTTTTCATCACAAACCCTGTGGAATTGTGTTGGATCACTGTATCGCTAAGAATAGCTAAGTCATTTACAGCTGATCACCATACAATAAACCATACAGTATTGCTACAATGTTCTCCTGGTTCTGCTCACTGTTGCATCAGTTTGTATAAGTCTTTCCAGGTTTTTCTGAAATCATCCTGCTCATCATTTCTTTTAGCACGATAGCATTCCATTAAAATCATATATCACAATTTGTTTAGCCATTCCCCAGTTGATGGACATCCCCTCAGTTTCTAATTCTTTGCCACCACAAAAAGAACTGAAAAGCACCTATTTCTCAGGATTGTTATGGGATCAAACGAAATAATATTTGTTAAGTGTCTTGCAAATTTTAGAGCTCTATATTGTAGTCGTTTACTTGTTTCTGTCACATCCAACTCTTTGTGTCCCCAGTTGGAGTTTTCTTGGCAGAGATACTAGAGCGGATTGCTATTTCCTTCTCCAACTCATTTTACAGATGAGGAAACTGAGGCAAATAAGGTTAAGTGACTTGCCCAAGGTCATATAGCTAATAGGTATCTGCAGTCATATTTGAGCTCAGGAAGATGTGTCCACTCTCCTCATATTTTTAGGTGTTAATGTTTGGTGGTTTTGTTTTGTTCTGGTTTTATTTTTATTTATTTATTTTTTGAGGCTGGTTCTTCCCTCTCTTGCCCAAGTAGAAAGTATAGTGGCCACTTAAGGGCTCAGTCATGCTACTCATCAGCACAGAAGATTTGATATACTCTGTTTCTAACCTGGGGCAGTTTGCTGGTCCTTAGGTCGATTGGTAAGCCCCCTGCTCCCAGGACTTTCCTTATTAGTACACTGGGTTTGGATGTCCAATTGACTTAGCCCTACCAAAGATCAGAACTTGTGAACTCAAGAGCTGCACCAGCCTCAGACTCCCCAGTAGTAGAGATTAAAGGCATATACCACCACTTCTAGCTCTTTGGTAACTTTTATACCTTCTCCATAATTGTTAATCAATGTTAATTGCTTAATTGATATCCAGTAGAGATCGACTGGTCATATGATAACGGGGAGATATTAACTGGGTAAATGATATTGGGGGAACACACTGGATGGGAGCTCATGAGCAGCAATATTAGAAAGAAACTCTACAACCTCCCAAGGTTTACCCCTAGAACCCTGAAGAAGTCCACAGTATTTCAGCTCTGGGCATTTGATCTATCAGTCCAAGTGTGGGTGGGAGAGTGATCTCAAAACCCTGAGGAAGCAAACGTGTACAACTTACAAAGTCTAGTAAGGTAGTTCATTGACATGAACCTCAAATTTCTGTGTAGAGGAGAAGGAATTCTTGAGGCATCATGACTTCTGAATTGAGCCAAAGAAGGGGGATTTCCTGAGCAGTACCAGCCTTGGAGGGTTGCTTTGTGAATAACCCCAAGTTTAGGCATTCTAGACTAAGAAGGGGATTTCCATTCTCAGTCTGATCCTTGAAGAGGAAGAAATTCAGGCAAAGAGTTCCTAAACAACTCTACTGGAGGAGAAGAATTAGCAAGTTACTGAAGAAGGGATTGTCCGTTCTGCAGCTTTAAATTAGGTTTACCTTTTTTGGAATGAATAGGAGGGATCCAAACATAGAGGAGCACTACATATCTGGGAGGGACTGAGTACCACCTTAAGAGAGGGCTGGGAATTAACTAGAATACTCATTCCCTTCCAAGGAGAGTGACAGATTATTTAAGTACTTTATGTCCTCCAATATCCACCTGTGTTCTCCTGGGGTTCCTTTGCATCTTCTATGAATTTGTCATATAAAATAAAAGCTGTATTACTTATAGACTTTGCCACCTTGAGTCCCTGAATGGACACTAGGACCCAATTACCCACATTGGGGAAAACCCAAACATAAACTGTATTTAGAACTTTTCCTGGAATAGCTCAGAGATGGGCCATGAGCCAAAGGATGAAAATGACTGCCTTGGGGTCATGTGTAGAGGCCACCCAGAGTGTTGAGAGGTAGGGATGGGGGGAGCTTGAGCCATGTTATACATTAAGCATGACAAACACTGTGACTTGAGCTTTATCTACTAAATTCAGTTAGAAAACATTAGAAAAGCAGAGAGAAATCATTTGGAGTGGGGAGAGAAAGAAGGAAGACAGATTTACAGTTCAAAACAGTCTTGATAATGTAAAAAACCTCCGTGTTTTCAGGTTCAAAGAAGTGATTCACTCACTAATCTTAGTTCTTACCATTCCAACCTGTGTTTTCATGGGTTTAGGTGCCTTCTGGTGTGGAAACTTCTTTTGACTAGGCAGATAGCAACTCCTCTGTTACTTACAGAGGCACTGAAAGGTTAACAGTCAGTACGAGTGGGACAGTTTTCCTGACTGCAAGCTTCCTGATTATCCATGCTATCAGACTGCCTTTGTCACTAATCACACTCTTAAAAAATTACAACCCTCTGCAATCTGAGGAAGATGGAGAGAGAACTCGGCCAGACCAGAACTCTTTATAATATTTAGAATCAGAGGTTTGGGTTCAAATCCTGGCTCTTCCACTTATGACTTGAATGGTCTTAGGCAAATCACTTAATCTCTCTGGAGGCTCAGTTTCCTTACCTGTCAGACAAAAGAGCTGAACTTGATAACCTTGTAGATCCTTTTCAATGCTAAATCTATGATTCTATATTTTAATTCCTATGGAAAATGCAAGAGTCTTTAAATCTTTCTTTCTTTTTTAGCGTTTTCAGTGGAGAAAACCCCTCTGGGAAGGGAGGTGTGATAATTTTCTGGGCTTGGTGCTATCTTTTATAAAATGGGTAAGATGGACCGAACTATGGTTCAGATCTCTTCATGTTCTAAATTTATGGTGTCACTTTTATAGAGGAAATGGTTGCTTTCCTAGCATACTATTGCCATCTAGTGTCCATTTAAGGTATCACCATTTTATAGCTAAATGAGCTCCTTTGGTATCTTTCCATAAGCAACTACTTTATCAAGCTTAAGTGTCAAGAACCATGGTAGATGTTGGAGATTGTAAGACATAAACTAAACAGTCCTTGCTGTAGGAACTTACACTCTATGGGAAGGGGGCAAGAAAACGGGCATTTATTAAGCACTTACTATATATCAGTTACTGTTCTAGGCACTTTACAAATATTATCATCTCATTTGGGAGATAATATATGTAGAAACAACATATGAAATAAGTATATATAAAGTAAAGATAATTTTACTGAGGAGGCACGAGCATCTGGTCGAATCAGGAAAAAACTGACCGGAAAGTCCAGCAGGAGCATTCCAGGCACAGGGACAGGACATGGACTGTAATGTGTCGGAATAGTGAGAATGCTAGTTTGGCTGGGCTGAGGAGTTCATAAAGGGTGGTAATGTGTAAGGCTGGAAAGGCAAGTTGGAGCCAGACTGTGACAGGCTTTAAATGCCAAAGACATTTATATCTCACCCAAGAGGTAAATGGGAGCTATTGTAACTTATAGAGCAGGGCACTGGCATGTTCATGTGTGTGCTTTAGGAATACCACTTAAAGCTTGTCCAAGGGCCAGACAAAATTGGACTCAGGGTCAGAAATTCCCCATGTTGTTGTTCTGTCGTGTCTAACTCTTTGAGACCTCATCAGAAGTGTTCTTGGTAAGCAATACTGGAGTGGCTTGCCATTTCCCTGAGGAAACTGAGGCAAAGTTGACTTGCCCAGGGTCACACAGCTAGCAAGTGTCTGAGGCCAGATTTGAACTCAGAGAGAAGAGTCTTACCTAACTCCAGGCCTGACACTATCCACTGCACCACTTAGCTCCCCATGTTCCTCATGTTACTGGATCCCAAAGAAATGCTGCTAACTACAGAACTTGAAGGCATTCCACACTCAGGGAGGGCTAGCTCAGCTACGACAACCTGTCTTCTATGCAGTGTCCCATTGTTGCGCTTTCAACTTTGAACAGGGAAATCATCCAAATCTTGGCCTCAATTTCCTCATGTTTCATTTGGGCAGTTGGGTTATATCATCTCTGAAGTCCCTTGTCAGTTCTCTACTCTTTGATCTTGTGCACATTCTGAAAGAGGAACTTTCCCTGGGGGTGGGTAGAGTGGTATCATCTCTTACCGTTCCCTTGAAAAATTCACAAACACAACCACCGTCCTTGACTTTATTCTCTGTCTTGGAGCCCATTTGTAGTCAGACACTAGAGTCACAGCCAACAAGACACTAGAGTCACAGCCAACAAGACACTACGGGTGGACGTGGTGAAGTTGAACTCAAAGAAAAGCCACGAAGATGTGCATGAACTGATGCAAAGTGAAGTTACCAAATCAGAAAAACAACATAAATAATCACTCCAGCAATTTTAGTGGAAAGGGGGAAAAACTGCTTTCTAAAGACCAGCAGAAATTAAACTGAATGTTGTATAACGAAAATGATCAAACTTGGTCCTGACAAAGAGAGGATAAAATTCTCTTTTCACTTTTCTTTGGAGAGGTGGAGGACTATGGGTATGGAAAATTGCATAAAACTGTCAAACTTGGTTTTGGAATTTGCGTGTGTTGTTGAACTCCTTTTCCCCTTTCTTTTTTGTTTATTTTTTGTTACAAGTGGAAGATTCTTGACTCTCTTGGAAGGAGTGGGAAGAGAGAGGGATCCATTTGGAAGTGAAGGTATAAAAATAGAAGATAGCAATAAAACATTTTAAAAAGAAACAACTCAAAGGTTTTTTTAGACTAGTCATTGTTTCTTTAACTACCCTTGAATAATTATGTTTGTGATCTGTAGGTGGTAAGGCACAAATTATAGGTGTGAATATGGCTTTTTTTAAATTTTGCTTTTCATAGTATGCTACTCACAGACATATCACTGCGTGAGATTTACTAGGCAAAGACTTCAACAAAGCTTCTTGATTTCTGGGTCCTTCCCTCCCCCTACCCAGGACTGTTTCTCTACTTCCACAGTACACCACCTATCTAATTACACTACAAAGCTAAAATATGACTTTCCCTTGCAGCCTGAACCAGTGACATTTTTACATCTGTTTTGAGGAAGAAAAAAAACCCAAAAAACTCAGGAATCAACAGATATTTCTCTCCCCATACATCATCTCTGGATATGATAAATATGTCTCACCAGCTATAGGATTTGATGGGCTGGGAAATGATTTCCAAAAAGTCAAGGATCCTGTGAGAGTTTTCACAAAGAAGAGAACAGTTGCTAAAGAGAGTCCATCCAAGATTCCCCCTCTTCCAGAACTACAGCCAAATTCCACTAGAGGCCAGCACAGTATGGCAGAAGGAGACACGGAGCTCAAAACCCTGCTTAGCTAGTCAAGGTTGCATTACGTTTGAATGGGGACCAGAATGGAACTATTGTCCATGTTGCCTTGTACACTACATAAAAGTAAACTTCCCTAGGCCTTGCACAAACATTGGCCAACCTATGATTATTCTGATACGTAGCTCAGTGTGGCATAGTTTTAGATTTGGAGTCATGGAACCTGGGGGAAGCTGGGTACCAACCAGCAATGATCTTGAACACCTCTCTGGGCCAGATTATTCCTCTATAAAATAAGGAAGTAGTGAACTTAATATCTCAAAGTTCCCTTCCAGTCTTAAATATGTCATGAAAGTTCTTCTTGAGTATGTATGATATTTGTTGTTCAGTTGTGTATGACTCTGTAACCCAATGTGGGGTTTTCTTGGCAAAGATACTGGAGTGATTTGCCATTCCCTTCTCCAGTTCATTTTACAGATGAGGAAACTGAGGCAAACAGGGTTAAGTGGCCTTCCCAAAGTCACACAGTTAGTAAGTGTGTACAGCTGAATTTGAACTCACGTCTTCCTGACTTCAGGCTTGGTGTTCTAGCCACTGTGCCATCTAGCTGCCCCATGTCTAACACACATATAATGTGTGTATAGGATTTACATATACATGTACATACACACCCATATATGTGCATAGGATTTTATACATGTGTTGATATTGATATAGGTATAGACAGATATGGATATATAGAGAGAGACATAAAATGTAATAAGGGTTTAAAATTTTACTGGCATTCTTTGAAGGCTGAAAAGGAATGTTTGTCTTTCTGACATAAAATTCCAGGAAGCCAGTCAGTTCCCAACCACTATCACATTGATAATAAAATTTTTATCGATTGCTTTTATTTTGACACACTGAACTCTTCCCCTCCAAAAACATCAAAGTCACCCCTCCACAAAGTACATTCTTTCACAGCATTTCTACAGAGCCATCACCAGTCATTTTTGTGCCTAGGGAAAGAGTGAGGAGAGGTACTCTCAGCTGGGATAGAGGGAGAGAGATACTGGGATGCTGACACAAGGCAGAGTAGGAGATCACTCCTAAAAAAACATCTGGCAGTTTCCAATCTGATCCAGCATAATCCAATAAGATTTCATTAAATATTTATGGCATGGAAGGTTCTATGTTAAATGTGGACGATACAAAGATAAAATAAAATTTAAAAAATCTTCCCACAAAGTTCTCACATTTCTGGATATACACACATACACACATATACACACATAAATGTATATGTGTGTGTAAATGTAAATGTGTGTTTATGTATGCATGTATATAAAATCATTTGACGAGGAGAGAGGATTAACGGTTCACAGGATCAGGTAAGGCCTCCAATAGGTGAAAGAACTGAACCTTGAAGTTAGCCAGGCAGAAGGAAGAAGGGAGATAATTCTAGACATGAGGCACAGCCTAGGCAGTCACAGAGGATGGAAATGGAGAAATGAAGTTGGGGGACATAAGCCTGCTAGATTGGCTGAAACATAGATTGTGTAAATGGGTGTAATTTGAAATAGCCTAGAAAGAAAGGCTGGAGCCAGAATAGAAAGAGCGTTCAATGAGAAAGTTTGGATTTTATCCCAAAGACAATGAAAGGTTATGAAGGGGAACTCCATAACTCTAGTATCCCAGGGAGGGAAAAAATGGCCACAATATCTTCCCTTTTCTTGATTTTGTTAACTCTGGTTATCTCACCTTTCTCCATGATTCAACTGCCTTTGCCTCCTGCCTTTGCAGCCTTCTTCCCTTCCGTTCTTCATCACCATCTTCCTTCTTTCCTTCCCCATTCTTTCAGTTCCCTTTGTAATCCCACTGAGGCCAGGCACTGTCATTTCTTTAGATTGTGTATGTATCCACAGCACATAGAAAGGCCTAAATAAATGTTTATTGACTTGACTTTCATCATATCACCTTTCAGCCTTCATCTTTCTGAAATAAGCTCATTTTTTAAAAAATTACTGATTAGAAACTATTATAAAAATAATAGTGAACACATATGCAATTAAATTTGCTTAATTTACATTTAAATAAATGAATATTAATATGTCATAAAAACTCTAAGTTTTCCCATTCATTTCCATTTCCTCTTTATGGTCCTAGTTAGTGTATTCTTTATTGTTCTAGTTCTTTTTAAATGAAAAAACCTTTGCATTATTTCATAAAAGCCTTTCCAGCTACATGGAACAGTGAATAAAGTGCTGGATTTGAGTCCAGCCTCAGACACTTACTACCTAGGTGACCCTGGGCAAGGCACTCAAGCTGTCTGCCTCAGTTCCCCATTTGTAAAATGGAGATAACAATAGCACCTACTTCTCAGGGTTGTTATGAAGATCAAATGAGAGATCATATTTGTAAAGTCCTTTGCAAACCTTGAAAATTATATAAATGCTAGCTATTATCATATGAACACTAGTTATTGTGATGATAAATATTTTTTCTACTCATTTTTATTGAATAGAGTTTTCTTTATTTAATGTAATCAAGCAAAGGTATCTTGTCCTTAATAATCCCTATGTGTAAGAATAAGGATCCAGGGTTGTGCTGAAATGAGCTCAAACCAGCTATTAGACCCAGTTGTTAAATTCTAGGCACATGCATTTACAGCTCAGAAATTAGCAAACACTACAAATCAGAGCTTGAGTTACTGTTTTGTTAACTGTGTAGAGTTGGGAAAGTGATGCAGAAAATTTTAATACTTCAGATTAGACCTAAGTATATTATACTCTCCTGAGAGCCATTGTCAAATAAGGGCAGCTAGGTGGTGCAGTGGATAGAGCACCAGTGCAGGAGGACCTGAGTTCAAATCTCACCTCAGACACTTGACATTCACTAGCCGTGTGACCTTGGGCAAGTCACTTAACCCCAATTGCCTCATCCTGGGTCATCTCCGGTCATCCTGATGGATAACTGGTCACTGGATTCAGACGACTCTGGAGGAGAAGTGAGGTTGGTGACCTGCACAGCCCTCCCTCATTCAAAACAAAGTCAAGTGCAAGTCATGTCATTATTTCTCTGTTGGCATGGTCTTCTTTGGCAACAAAGGACAAACACACATTGTCAAATATCTACCCATATACCACTGATTCTGTCATTTTTTTTTTCTTTGTAATGCCCTAGCACCTTACACAGTGCCAGCACATAGTAGGTAATAAATGTGTTGAGTCTTAAGAGTTTAAGAGAAAAAGATATCATCTACCTTGAGTCCTGTCTTTTAGGATTTTCTTGTGTGGTTATCCCCTCTACCATTTTACTAACCCTTCTGGATTCCTTCAGCCCTTCTGTCTTTCTGGTATGATAGTAATAAAAAATGCAGGGGATTTTACAGTTACAGGTGCATTGCACTGGGGTTTGGTGAAATTCGATTCAATTTGCACTTATTAATCATCTAGTGTGTACCTAAATGTAGTAGGATTGGGGGATACAAAGACAAAAATGAAAGAGTCCTTTTCTTTAAGGAGTTCATACACACATATGTTTAGGGGTTTACATTATAACATGTAAACCAAGACAAAATATAAACAGCAAACACAAAGTAATTTCTGAGGTGTCAAGTAGAGCTTTTAACGAATGAGAGAACTGGGAAAAACATCATATAGGAGTTGAACTTTGAAAGTAGCTAGGGATTCTAGGGACAGAAATGGAGAGGGTATTGGATACAGCCTTTGCACAAGCATGGAAGTGGGAGATGAAAGGCTAAATTCAGGGAATACTAAGCAAATCAGGCTAGCTAAAACCTAGTGTGCATGCAAAAGAAAAATGTGAAATAAGTCTGGAAAAGTGGGCTGAAACCAGAATGGAAAAGACTTTAAATGCCAAGCAAAGCATTTGTACATTACTCTAGAGACAATAAAGCTTTCTGAGAAATGGAATGATACAGTCAAATGTATACTTTTAGAGGATCATTTTGGCAGCTGTATGGAGGATGGATTGGAGAGAGGAGAGACTGGGAATTTGAGACTTATAAGGGAATTTGGCTGCAATATGGAAAGCAGAAGGATTCCTTTCTAGCAATGTCCTTGTTAGTAAAAAAATTTTATTTTAAAAGAGCAATATTGATAGACACATTTTTTTAAATCACTATATGGGCTACACCTTCAATTTTTCCTTTAGATGAAGAAACACATTTTTAAAAACAACCATTTTTATAGTGCTTACTATGGGCCAGGCACTGTGCTAAGTATTTTATAAATGCTATTTCAGGGGCAGCAAGGTGGATACAGTACCAGCCCTAGAATCAGGAGGACCTGAGTTCAAATGTGACCTCAGATACTTACTAGCTATGTGACTCTGGACAAGTCACTTAACCCTGATTGCCTCCAAAAAGAGATCTGTCCTCAAACCAAGTGTTATCTCATCTGATCTTTACAAAAACCCTGGGAGGTGGATGGTATCATGCCCATTTTACAGTTGAGGAAACTGAAGCAGAAAGAGGTGAAGGGACTTGATCACTTTGTTTCATAATGTAGACTATTCTTTTATTAGGTTGCAAAGTTTAAAGCCATTAGAAAGTGGGCCATTTTAGATGTTAGGTTTTTGAAAACATGTTTAAGTGATCCATTAGTCAATAAAGCATAAATTAAATTCAATCCCCTTCCAATTTATGAAGGACTTATCACATGCAAGGTACCATATTCCACACTGGGGATACAAACATGAAAAATGACCCAGTCCATGCCCTCAAGCAACTTATACTGTAATGGGAGAGAGAAGGAGGATATGACATGCATACGAGGAAGTGTGACATTCAATTTAACATGATAATGTCAAAGGAGGTACAAGCAAAATACAGTAAGAAATCTGAGGAATCCCAGAATCTGTGATTTGGGAAGGACCAGATACAATCTGATCTAACCCATACATGAAAAGAATCCCCACTATAGCACACCTCAACAGTGGCCACCTTGCATCTGCTTAGCAACCTCCAGGAGAGTGGACTCACCATCTCTTGAGGCAACCTGTTCCAATTTTGGGCAGCTCTAATTCTTGGGGAGGTTTCTCTGACATCCGCCCTAAACCCTGTGACTCCTGGTTCTGCTGTTGGACCCCAGAGAACAAAGCTAATCCCTCCCCTACAGGATAACTTTTCAGATGCTTGGCACCTATCAGGTACCTCCATGAGTCTTCTCCAGGCTACAGGCATCTCTTGTTCTGTCAAATGATCTTTATATGACATGAACTCAAGGTCTTTGACATCTTGGTTGACATCCTCTGGACATTGTGCAGCTTCTCAGTGTCTTTTTTAAACTGAAGTGCCCAGTATCAAGTGCAATATTCCAGATGAAGATCGACCAGGGTAGATACCAATGAGACTATCACCTCCTTCTTTCCAGAAACTACAGCTTCTTAAAGGCAGCCCAAGATTGGATTAGATGTTTTTGAATGCCATGTTACATGATTGATTCATACTGAGCTTGCAGTTCACTAAAACCTCCAAATCTTTTTCTGAATAATTGTTACCTAACCATGCTTAACCATCCTGTATTTGTAAAGGTGATTTTTTTTTTGTATTCAAGAATGTCTTTATAATTATCCCTGGCCTTTCCCCATCTTCATGGATCTTGACTCTGTCTTTTAGTGTGTTAGCTGTCCCTTCCAGCTTTCTGCCATCTGCAAATTTAATGAGTATAACATATGTACCTTTATGTAAGCCACTGAAAAACAGGTTAAACAGCATAGGAGCAAGAAGAGTTCTCTGGGACATCCAAGTGAAGACCTCCTGCCATGTTAATATGGAACCATTAAAAACAACTCAAGTTTAGTCATTCAACCACTTCTAAATCCTACCATCTAATTGAATGATCATATAATTCAAATCAATCTTCTCATGAGAATTATATGACATACTTTATCAAAACCTATGCTGAACTCTAGGCAAACTATAGCTGTAACATTCCCCTTACCTACCAACTTAGTAACCTTGTCAAAAAAGGAAAGGAGTTTAGTCTGGCATGACCTCTTCTTGACAAAACCTTGCTGGCTCTTTGTAATTTTCTTAGAAAATGAAGTCAAGCTTATTGGCTCATGGAAACTCAAGAGCTTGGCTTTGATTCCTGGAAAATTCTAGAATGGGTCATTAAAGAGATAGGTAATGAGTATTTAAAAAGAGAAGCAGTGATTACAAAGTGCCAGCATGGGCTTCATTTTTTTTTTTTTTGACAGGGTTACAAAACAGATAGGAGTGAGTTGGGGGTAGGGGTGGTCCCTTGACTTGTACTTATTGATCAAGTCAAAGGAATGTATGGAATTCAAGGCATTTTCCTATAGCATTTCTGTCCAGATAGAAACCTATCCTCAAAGTCATAGGATTTTAAAGCTAAAAGGAACCTTTGAGATCGTCTAGTCCAACTCCAATGTTTAAAGAAAAAGGAAACTAAGATTCAGAGAGGGCAATTTCCTCAAGGTCACACAGGGAGTTACTGGATTGGAGAACTGCTGAGCTGGAAGGTCCATTCAGAGGTCATCTAGTTCAATCCCACCCCCAGATCCTGACTGCTGAGTCTGACATGTGGCTATCTAGGCTCTGTTTAAAGACCTCCTAAGGTATAAAGGACTCAATGTCCTTTGTGGTGAGTTCTTCTCTTCTGCAAGAGCAAAAAGAAGACATCCATCCATCAATCATCCCACATTTGTTGAGTCTAGTGTGAGTCTAGCACTGTTGTAAAGTGCTGTGGGGTATAACAGAAATAGGAAAAAAAAAAAAGGAAAAGAAAAAAACTCCAAAGTCTTTGAACAAGAATTTTACAATCTTGCTGAAATTACAACACACACACACACACACACATATGCACACAATTAATGAACAAGACAGTAATAGATTTATCAGCATTTTCCACTGAGATAATAAAGAGGTGAATTGTGCCATACAGACAATTAGAGGAGATTGTAGACAGGGAAATTATGCTGTACAGACAAGTGCAAAAGGCGTTAGAGGAGAGAGAGGGAGAGAGAGGCAGAGAGACAGACACAGACAGAGACAGAGACAGAGAGAGGGAGACAGAGAGAGAGAGAGAGAGAGAGAGAGAGAGAGAGAGAGAGAGAGAGAGAGAGAGAGAGAGAGCATTGTGAGTTGGAGTCATCAGGGAAAATTTGCAAGCCCAATCTTCTATATGCCTAGCACTGTGCTAGGTACCTTGAGAGATAAAGAAAAGTAGAAGCAAATTGTCTCTTCCTTTAAGCAACTATCTGGTTAGATAGATAAAGCACATGCATGAAAACACAACCTTAGATGATTCACTTCCTCTGTCTGAGCCTCAGTTTCCACATAATGTAAAATGAAGGGATCAAGCTAGAATCAGGAGCGGGGAACCTTTGTCCTGGAGACCACATGTGACCTTCTAGGTCCTCAACTGCAGTCCTTTGTCTGAATCCAGACTTCACAGAACAAATTCCCTTAATAAAAGAATTCGTTTTATAAAACTTGTACTCAGTCAAAAGACTGAACTGAAGGACCTAGAAGGCCACATGTGGCCTGGAGGCTGAAGGTTCCCCACTCCTGAGTTAGAAGATTGCTAAGTTCCCTCCAAGTTGTGGTGTGTTATGAAACAAAAATTCTGAGGACTGAATATAGCAAAAACTCAACAAAGGGGGAGAGATCAATAGACTGAAGAAGGGAAGACTGAGAGAGAAGAGAACTGTTTTTGAGCATTTGAATGAAGGGCTATACTTGTTATGCTTGGTCCCAGAAAACAGAGGAACAGAATTGGGAACAATGTTGGGGGTAGAAGGGGTGGGAGAGGGAGGGGGGAGGGGGAAGGGACAGTGAGGGCAGAAAGAATGAAAGTTGCAAAGAAAAAAATAGGCTCAAAGTCAAGAAAAACTTCCAAACAATTAGAGCTGTCGTGGAATGAATGATGGCCTTCCTTTTCTTCCTCTAAAAATTAGGGAGTCAGAGAAGATGATCTCTAAAGTCCCTTCTCTCTTCACATCCTATGCTCTTGGGATCCTACAGAAAGGGCTGGGAGTATCTTGGGCAGAAAGCAGAAAGGAAGTGGTAAGTGCTGTTAGCCTTTTTAGGAACTTGGCTAGGGAGGGCAAGCCTCAAGGCCAAGATGCTTTCTAAGAAGGCAATGTGGTATCCTGTATCTTCATTGAACTTAGGCTCAGAGTGCCTAGATTTGAGTCTTAGATTTGATACTTCCCAATTGTGCAACTGTGGGCAAATCCTACAACCTCTCTGCCCTTCAATCTCTTCATCTGCAAAATGGAGTAAAAATACTTTCACCACCTGCCTCACAGAAACATAGTCATGATGCATCCAGAAAGGAGTGGAGTGAGGAAAGGCAATATCTCCATGGAGCTGTTTCCAAGCCTATCCTCCCAGCAAGAACATGGAACGCAGAGAAAGCTGAAATGAATGGCTAGAAAACACCTCCAAGCACATTGCTGTCTTGGTACAGGCTTTCATTGTATACTAAATCTTGCATATTCTATTCAGGTTCCCCTCAACTGCCTACCCCCACTCAGAGGTGCATCTGGTGGGAATAGCTAGCTTTTTCTAATTGGGTTAGATGCATCTTTGACCATGGGTAATAGTTATGGCTTTTATTTTAAATTTTAATTTTATCATTAATTTTTCTTATTTATTCATTTATTTTAATTATTATTAATTGAGCTACCTGCATATTTGATTATGGCTAAATGAATGAATAAGTATAAGTGCTCACTATGTGCCAAACACTATGATAAGCAGTGAGAATTCAAATACAAAGGCAAGAGATTCTCTGCGTCCAAGGAGTATATATTCTAATATTATAGGAGGATGGTGGCTACAGAGGGGCATTTTGATTTAGAGGAATAAATATTGGAGCCAAAAGGCAGTTGATCAACCTGCCTTTCTAGTTGCAATGGAAGAATTGATTGAGGTTCCCAAAGCAAGACTGTAAAGTGGAGGGTAGGTACATTACCCATGAATAGCTAGCATAGGAATTATAGTGTAATAGGGATAGTGTCACAGTCTTTATGTATGTTGTTGTTCTGGTTCTACTTTACTTTGAATCAGTTCATGTAAATCTTTCTAGGCTTCTTGGTATTCATCGTTTGTCATTTCTTATGCCAGTTGTCCTGATCTATATCTTGCCACTGGACCTAGATGGCTGTGGAGGTGAAAGTGAGGCTGGTGACCTTGCACAGCCCTTCCTCACTTAAATCCAATTCACCTGCAAGTCATGGCATCACCTTCCTGATGTCATGGTTCACTTCAAGGGCAAAGGACCAGAAGTAACCACCACCACAACAACATTTCTTATAGCACAGTAATAGTCCAGTACATATATATATCACAATCTGTTAAGCCATTCCATGAAAAATGAACATTTACTTTGTCTCCAATGCTTTGGTGTCACAAAAACATTTGTCATAAATATTATGCTATATATGGGACCTTTCTTTTTGTTAGTGACCTCCCTAGGCTGTATGACTGGCAGTAGAATCTCAGAGTTAAAGACCCGAGGGAATTGAGGGGGTTAGGACAGCAAATGGTTAATTGTGGGAGTTGACTCCATCTTGTGACTTAATTCTGGAGGTAGTTCAGAATTCAGAAAAAAATGTCCTTTTTTATTCAATTTTGGGTCTAGTCCAATTTTTGTCTTGCAAAAAATACTATATTCAATTGTGGGAATTGTGAGAAAACCTTTCTGTATTGTCTGAACCTAGTCCTGCCTGACTGGGAAGCTAGACCACCACTACCTGCGGCTTAGAGATATTAGCCAAGGACCTGGGTTATTATGCTGACCAGAAACTCAGATTCAAAGATTGATGCAAGGAGTTTTCTCACAAGAATATATCTGAAGCAACCCATATGTCTTATCTGAAAACTGGCCCTATACTGATCAATTAGTTATCATTCAAGTGTTCCTTTGATTGTTTACAGACACTTGGGGGGAGTGGGATCCCTCCTTTTCTGAATTCAGGAAATTACACCTGTTTGCTCTCCCCCTCCCAACTTGGAAAGTCCCTAATCTCCAATTAGAAATCAGATTACATAATATTGTACTGTTTCCTTTTAATTAGTTAGCCTTGATTGTTTTTTAATGTATAAAAGTCTGTCTCTTTTTGTTTTCAGAGGACCTAACCTGAAGAAGTCTGGTCCCAGATTGAAGTATTGCTTAATAAAAAATATTCTTGGAAGAGCGATCCTTTGTTTTCTCAGTCATTTCATTTTTCACTTGCCACACACTCTAGACATTTTAGTAGCTCTTTTTGCACAATTCCAAATTGCCTTCCAGAGGAATTGGACCAATTCACAACTCTATCAATGATATATTAGTGTGCTTGTCTTTTCACAACCCCTCCGACATTGACTTTGACAGTTTTTAGTCATTTTTGCTAATTTGCTGGGTATCTTCAGATTCGCTTAGATTTGCATTTCTCTTACTGTAAGTGACTGAGATCATTCTTTCAATGATTGTTAATTATTTGCAATTCTTCTTTTGAGAATTATTTTTTTCATATCTTTTGGACCCTTCTTTACTGGGGAATTTTTTTTGTTTTTTGTTTTTTTTGCTTTTAGGTCCTCAGTTGGTGGTTTATATATCTTAGATATTAAACCTTTACCAGAGATATCAGATACAAAGTTTTTTTCCTTATCAACCTAAACTCCATTCTTTTACAAATAAGGAAATGGATATCTTTGGTTTTACTTCATATATATTTTCCTCTCCACCTCTTTACCTTTTATTCCCAGAGAATCATCCCTTATAACAAAGAACTAGGAAGGAAGGCAGGAACAAGGGAAGAAAGGAAGGAGGGGAGAAGTGAAGGAAGGAAGCTAAGTAGGAAGAAAGGAAGGAAGAGAGGAAGGAAAGAAGAGAGGAAGAAGGAAAGGAAGAGAAATAGGAAGGAAAGAATGTAGGAAGGAAGAAAGGAAAACCAGGAAATTAAGGTGTGGAAAGTAATTTGCCCAAAGTCACACAGATGATTAGTAGTAGTGAATGGGATTGTGTCTTTTCCCTTCCTCCAAGGTGCCCAAGTGTCAGCAGCCTCTCTCTTTTCCCTATCAAAATCTGTTTTCAGAGAAGGGACTCAATTTCCTAGTCTCTTTCCCTTTTGTCTACATCAGAAGTTCTGCCTCTGATATAATCATTCACATACTGATCTAAATGACCTTATAACAAAGAATTAAAAAGGAAGAAAGGAAAGAAAGAAGCAAAAAAGAAAGGAAAGATAAGCATTAATTTTATACTCAGATTCAGAAATCTACTGTTTGGAGGGCTAACCCATTTGCTCTAAATCTAAACCACTGAAGTGTAAGTGGAATTTGGGAAATAGATCACAAACCTGGCACAGAGGTATGGTGCCGTAGCTATGGGGACTTCAATTATACAAATATTTACTGGAGATCTCTGCAAAAAGGAGAGTAATAACTTTTTGATTTATCTTAATAATAATTTCATCTTTCAAAAGGTGGAAGAATAAACAAGGGCAAATATTCTGAATCCGATTCTCACTAACAGGTAGGAACTTGTTTCTGGGCTGGAAATAATGGGAACCTTGGGAAGAGGTGATTACTCCATCTTAGAATTTGTGATAGAGAAGAGGAAATCCAGGCATAGTCTACATTTTGGGAAAGCAGATTTCGAATGGTCCAGAGGAAAGATCGGTAGGATCCAATGGAGTAAAATGCTTCGGGGGAAGTCAGTCTAGAGGGATGGGAGACGCTTTAAAGGGAAAATCTGAAGACACAAAGAGAAGCCATTCCAATGAGAAGAAAAATGGTTTTCATCTGACGAAAGTAATGTAGAAGCACAAGGAACTTTTCACCCAACTCATATTTTAAAAAACAGTGTCCAGGAGATGGAAGAGAACAAATGGGAAGCACCTGGAAAAAATAGTGTTGGGAACACTAAGACTCAGAATGAGCTGAGGCTATGGAGGAATGCTGAGAAAAACAAAGGTGTGTGTGTGTGTGTGTGTGTGTATCTGTGTGTTAAAGTCACATGGAGAGAAATGGAAGAGCAAAAAAGGAAGAAAATCTTTGCTTGAAATCTATGGTAAGATTATTAATGAAAATAGAGAGAAGGCTGAGTTGCTGAATTTTCATTGTTTCTATCTTCTCTGTAAAGGAGCATAAACTTTACACTGAAAGTGAGGAAACAAATAGGATTAACGGGGAGGTGATGTTCTCAAAGAGGACCAATGAAATCATGGGGTGATGTCTTGACTTGTACATGAACTGAACTGAAGTGAGGCACACATGCACAAAGTTGTCTGTCTCATTCTCTTCCAGAGTCATGGAAGCCCAGTGGTAAGAAAAAAGTCATGACAACTAACAATGGCCTGGAATACAGTGGATGACCTTGGCATCTTCAAAAGTCTGTTCAAGCTCTAAGCTCTCCACAGTGCCTGCTTCAGCCACATTCATGACCACTGGAACAAATTATTCTCATCTGCCCATTCTACCAGGGGAAGACTTCACATGCTTGATGTGGACATCCCCCTAACTTACCCACAGATTTTATGTTGGCTACTCTCAACCAGCCAAGACAGTTTTACTGGTGTAGCCATTGCTTGTACTACAGCTTCTTGGAGCCACAGATGATGTTGGGTGAGAGATGGACACCAAACATGGATGAGCAGCCCTGAAAAGGGCTTGGCAAGCCCTCTGGCCAGAGGTCACATAGTTAACAAGTGTCTGAGTCTTGACTTTGGGTCCAGAGGGCTGTTCTTTGTGCTCCTTTTTTCAGACAGAATTACTAAACCAATACATGAGGGGAATATTGTAAATATAGTTTATCCATATTTTAGCAAAGCTCTTGATAAAAATGTTATTCCTGTGAAAAATATGGAGATGTATGGATTAGATGTGTGTGTGTGTTCGTCCTTCGTTGCCTAAGAAGACCATGCCAACAGAGAAATAATGACATAACTTGCACTTGACTTTGTTTTGAGTGAGGGAGGGCTGTGCAGGTCACCAGCCTCACTTCTCCTCCACAGTCATCTGAATCCAGTGACCAGATATTCATCAGGATGACTGAAGATGACCCAGGATGAGGCAATTGGGGTTAAATGACTTGTCCAAGATCACACAGCTAGTGAGTGTCATCTGAGGTGAGATTTGGACTCAGGTCCTCCTGAATCCTGCACTGGTGCTCTATCCATTAAACCACCTAGCTGCCCCAAGGATTAGATGATGATATAACCAGATGAATTCAGAACTGGTTAAACCAATGGACTCGTAGGGCCACAGATTTAGTGTCAGAAAGTCCTTTTACAGTTGAGGAAATTGTAGCACAGAAAGGTCAAGTGACTGCAGGGTCATACAGCCAGTAAGTATCTATGGCAGGATATGAATTCAAATGCTTCTGACTCCAAGTCCAATGCCAACACCTGACTGCCTCGGTTATTTGTTAATGGTTCAGTGCAGGCTTGGCAGCAGATCTCCAGTTGAGTATCTCATGCATCTGTGCTTGTTTCAGTGTTGTTTCAATGTTGTTATCAGTGATTAGGATAAAGGCATAGATGGCATGCTGATCAGATCTGCAGATAACACCAAGCCAGGAGGAATAACTAACTCAGTGGAAGTCAGGGTCAAACTCCCAAGGATCTTGACAGGTTAGAGCACTGGGCAGAATCTAATGAGATAAAATCCAATAAGGATGCAAAACCTTGAACTTAGGTACAGAAAATCAGCTTCACAAGTATAAGATAGGGGAATCATGGATAGACAGCAGCTGTTCTGAAAGTGACCTGGCATTTCTAGTAGACTGACAACTCCATGTAAATCGGGAATATGCAGACAAATTAATGCAGGGCTGTGCTGTTAAGACAGGCATAGTTCCCTGCAATAGCAAGGGGAGTAGTAGTCCTTCTGTACTCTCTTATCCTCAGGCCTCATTTGGAGGATTTGTGCTTAGTTCAGTTTAAGATGATAAGCTGGAGAATATTCAATGGAATGCATCCAGGATTGTGAAGGGCCACAAAACCATATTATAGGAGGATTGATCGAAGGAACTGGGCACGTCTAGCATGGAGAAGAGAAGACTCAGCTATGTTGAAGCATTTGAAGAATGATTATGCAGAGGACAGATGAGATTTGTTCAGTTAGGACCAAGAAGACAGGACCAGGAGCTGAACATCCATTTCTCATGATAAGGTGAGGATTGCCTTCCTGTAAGGTTAGACTAGGTGGCTGCTGTGGTCCCTTCCAAGTTCTGTAATTCTGTGAAGAGGAGAGGTCTTTTTATGAATAAGGCAAATAAGGCAGGACTATATCTGAACACAACATGTGGGCTGGTCTAGATGGCTCCTCTCATTGCTCCTAAGAGTACAGGTTAATCATGACAAGGCAGTTTGGGGTATGTGGTCCTGGCAGGTAAGGATGGCATCAACTCATACCCGTACCTTAGGGAGTGAAGTAAAGCCTTAACCTGAGTGGGCATCCATGTACGGTTTTGACCTTGGTTTGGTACAAAGTGATCTGGAGTGAGGTAGAGTACTGGAATCTAGTCCCAGCTCTTCTACTAACTCTCTGGGTAAACTTGGGCAGGTTGCTTCCCCTGGACTTCAGTTTACTCATTTGTAAAATGAGGAAGAGGTTTAACAGATGATCTCCAAGGTTTGTTTCAAGTCTATTGGCACTCATTGAATGTGCTGATGGAAGCCTGTAAATCCATAAATGCAGGCTTGAAGCCAAGTCAGAACAAGCTCTTCCCCAAGCCCCAGGCCTCCTTAGAAGGGATCTTACCATCAGCTTGTACAAATTAGGTGTAGTGAGATCAGTTATCATTAAGGTTCTTTTTTCTCTGCCTCAGTCATATGTGTCTGCTTCTGTTACCTTATCTTGCCTTCTGAATCCCAGAAAGGAAGAAGTCTCTCATTTGCCTACATGAGTGGTATAGTGGAAAGAGTATTGGCTTATGAATCAGAAGGGCTAGATTCTAATCCCTGCTTGACATAGGGCAGATTTCTTCCCCTCTATAGCTGTTTTCTCATCTGCAAAATGAAAGGGTTCACCTAATCAGGGGAGCTTAATCTGGAGTCCATGAACACGGTTTTTGTTTATTTTTTATATATATTTTAAATTAATTTTTAAAAATTAATTAATTTATTTATTTTTAGTTTTCAACAGACACTTCCACAAGATTTTGAGTTCCAAATTTTCTCCCCATCTCTCCCCTCTGCCCACCCCAAGGCAGCATGCATTCTGATTATTCCTCTTCCCCAATTTGCCCTGCCTTCTATCACATCCTTCCCTTCTCTGATCCCCATTTCCCTATTTTCTTGTAGGGCAAGATAGATTTCTACACCCCATTGCCTGTATATCTTATTTCCCAGTTGCATGTAAAAACAATTTTTAATATTCATTTTTAAAACTTTGAGTTCCAACTACTCTCCCTTCCTCCCCCCTATCTTCACTGAAAAAGCAAGCAATTCAATATAGGTTATACATGTGTAGTTACGCAAAACACTTGCATAAGAGTCATATTGTGGAAGACTAACTATATTTCCCTCCATCCTATCCTGCTCCCCATTTATTCTATTCTCTCCTTTGACTCTATCCCTCCTCAAAAGTTTTTACTTCTAATTACTCCTTCTTCCCATTTGCCTTCCCTTCTATCATCCCCCATTCCCATTTATCCCCTTTCCCCCTATTTTCCTTCAGTGTAAGATAGATTTTCATACCAAATTAAGTGTGCATGTTATTCCCTCCTTAAGCCAAATGTGATGAGAATATGGTTCACTCTTTCCTGCTCACCTCCCTTCTCTTCTGCTCTATTGAAAAAGCTTTTCCTTGACTCTTTAATGTGAGATAATTTGCCCCATTCTATTTCTTCCTTTCTCTTCCCAATATATTCCTTTCTCATCCCTTAATTTTTTTTAGATATCATCCCTACCTATTCAACTTACACTGTGCTCTCTGTCTATAAGTATATAATCTCTCCAACTATCCTAATATTGAGAAAAGTCTCAAGAGTTACAAATATGATCTTTCCATGTAGGAATGTAAACAGTTTAACCTTAGCAAGTCCCCTATGATTTCTCTTTCCTGTTTACCTTTTCATGCTTCTCTTGATTCTTGTGGTTGAAAGTGAAACTTTTTATTCAGCTCTGGTAGTTTCAACAAGAATGCTTGAAAGCTCTCTATTTCATTGAATGACCATTTTTCCTCCTGAAGTATTATACTCAGTTTGGCTCGGTAGGTGATTCTTGGTTTTAATCTTAGCTCCTTTGACTTCTGGAATGTCATATTCCAAGCCCTGTGATCCCTTAATGTAGAAGCTACTAGATCTTGTTTTATCCTAATTGTATTTCCACAGTACTCAAATTGTTTCTTTCTGGCTGCTTGCAATATTTTCTCCTTGACTTGGGAGCTTTGGAATTTTACTATAATATTCCTAGGAGTTCTCCCTTTGGGATCTTTTTCAGGAGGCAATTGGTGGATTCTTTCAATATCTGTTTTACCCTCTTGTTCTACAACATTAGGGCCATTTTCTTGATAATTTCTTGAAAGATTATGTCTAGGCTCTTTTTCTGATCATGGCTTTCAAGTAGTCCAATAATTTTTAAATTGTCTCTCCTGGACCTATTTTCCAGGTCAGTTGTTTTTCCAATAAGATATTTCAGAAGGGAGGAGCCAAGCTGGAGGAGTAGAAAGACTCACATATGCTAGCTCTAAACCCACAGCCCACATATTTTCTGTAAAAAGAACTCCCCACAAATTCTGGATCAGTGCAAGCCGTGCAGAAATGCAGGGGAGGAGATTTCCATTCCAGAGAGCCCTGGAAAGCCATCTCCAGGGGTCCATCGTGCACCAGATGTGGAGCCCACCCCTGCGCTGCCCTGGCTGTGAGGCTGGAGAGGAGCAGATCCGAGCAGGCTTCAGGGACAGAACCTCCAGTGGCCAAGAAGGTCCCTCCACCCACAGGTGCTACAGGTCAGTGAGAGAGACTTCTGGGATGGCCGAGAGAGGAGCGGGGTGTCTCCATAACTCAGGCCCCCTCGGGAGGCAGCAGCAGAGGAAGTGGCAGAAGCAGCGGCAGCCTGGGACTCCCCAAGCAGGCAGAAGCTCCATTGTTGAAGGTCTGCGCATAAATCCCCTGAAGGAACTGAGCCTGGGAGGCGGCCCTGCCCCCACCTGAGCATCAGAACTTAAGCTCACATTGAATAGCAGCCATGCCCACCACTGAAATCCCTGAGGCTGTGGGAGCAGCATTTGAATCTCAGACCCCAAGCACTAGCAGGGCGGATCTAGGCGGGGGGTGCAGAGGAATCTCAGAAGTCAAGTAACTGGCTGGGAAAATGCCCAGAAAAGGGAAGAAAAATAAGACCATAGAAAGCTACTTTCTTGGGGGACAGATGTTCCCACCTTTCATTTCTGATGACGAGGAACAATTCTTACCATCAGGGAAAGACGTGGAGGTCAGGGTCTCTGTATCCCAGACATCCCAGGTGGATGTCCGGTGGGCTCAGGCCATGGAAGAGCTCAAAAAGGATTTTGAAAATCAAGTTAGACAGGTGGAGGAAAAACTGGGAAGAGAAATGAGAGAGATGCAAGAAAAGCATGAAAAACGAGAGAAATGAGAGAGAACCAAGAAAAGCAATACCCTGCTAAAGGACACCCAAAAAAATGCTGAAGAAAATAACCCCTTGAAAAATAGGCTCACTCAATTGGCAAAAGAGGTTCAAAAAGCCAATGAGGAGAAGAATGCTTTCAAAAGCAGAATTAGCCAAATGGAAAAAGAGGTTCAAAAGCTCACTGAAGATAATAGTTCTCTCAAGATTAGAATGGAACAGATGGAAGCTAATGACTTTCTAAGAAACCAAGAAATCACCAAACAAAACCAAAAGAATGAAAAAGTGGAAGAGAATGTGAAATATCTCATGGGAAAAACAACTGACCTGGAAAATAGATACAGGAGAGACAATTTAAAAATTATGGGCCTACCTGAAAGCCATGGTCAAAAAAAGAGCCTAGACATCATCTTCCATGAAATTATCAAGGAAAACTGCCCTGATATTCTAGAATCAGAGGGCAAAATAAATATTGAAGGAATCCATTGGTCACCGCCTGAAAGAGATCCAAAAAGAGAAACTCCTAGGAACATTGTGGCCAAATTTCAGAATTCCCAGGTCAAGGAGAAAATCTTGCAAGCAGCTAGAAAGAAACAATTCCAGTATTATGGAAATACAATCAGAATAACACAAGATCTAGCAGCTTCTACATTAAGGGATCGAAGGGCATGGAATAGGATATTCCAGAAGGCAAAGGAACTAGGACTCAAACCAAGAATCACCTACCCAGCAAAACTGAGTATAATACTTCAGGGGAAAATATGGTCTTTCAATGAAACAGAGGACTTTCAAGCATTCTTGATGAAAAGACCAGAGCTGAAAAGAAAATTTGACTTTCAAACACAAGAATGAGAAGAAGCATGAAAAAGTAAACAGCAAAGGGAAGTCATAAGGGACTTATCAAAGGTGAACTGTTTACATTCCTACATGGAAAGACAGTATTTGTAACTCTTAAAACTTTTCAGTATCTGGGTAGTTGGTGGGACCACACACTTTTCAGTATCTGGGTAGTTGGTGGGACACACACACACACGCACACACACACACACGTACGCGTGTGTACACACACACACATACACACATGCATGCACACACAGAGACAGAGAGCACAGAGTGAACTGAATAGGATGGGACCATATCTTTAAAGAAATTAAAGTAAATGGTGAGAGAGAAATGTAGTGGGAGGAAAGAGGGTGAAATGGAATGGGGTAAATTATCTCTCATTCAAGAGGCAAGCAGGAGACTTTTTAGTGGAGGGAAAAAGAGGAGAGCTGAGAAAAAAACAAGAAGTTTACCCTCATCACATTCGACTAAAGGAAGGAATAAAATTCACACTTGTTTTGGTATGAAAACCTATCTTACAATACAGGAAAGTGGGGGAGAAGGAGATAAGCAGAGTCGGGGGGATGATGGAAGGGAGGGCAATGGGAGGAGGGAGTAATTTGAAGTCAACACTCTTGGGGAGGGACAGGATCAAAAGACAGAATAGAAACAATGGGGGGCAGGATAGGATGGAGGGAAATAGAGTTAGTCTTACAGAACACGACTGTTATCGAAGTCATTTGCAAAACTACACAGATATGGCCTATATTGAATTGCCTGCCTTCCCAAAGGGAATGGGGAGGGAGGGAGGGATGGGGAGAATTTGGAACTTAAAGTTTTAGGAACAACTGTTTAGTATTGTTCTTGCTACTAGGAAATAAGACATACGGTTAATGGGGAATAGAAAATCATCTGGCCCTATAGGACAAAAGAGAAGATGGGGACAAGAGAAGGGAGGGATGACAGAAGAGAGGGCAGATTGGTGATAGGGAAAATTAGAATGCTCAGTGTATTGGGGTGGGGGGAAGGGAGAAATGGGGAGAAAATTTGGAACCCAAAATTTTGTGAAAATGAATGTAAAAAGTTAAATAAATAAATTTATATTAAAAAAAGATATTTCATATTATCTGTTATTTTTTCATTCCTTTGACCTTGTTTTATGATTTCTTGATTTTTCATAAAGCTCCTATCTGCTCCATTCTGATCTTTAAACAATTATTTTCTTCAGTGAGCTTTTGGATTTCCTTTTCCATCTGACCAATTCTGCTTTTTAGGGCATTCTTCTCCTCATTGATTTTTTGGATCTCTTTTGCCATTTAATTTATTCTTTGTAGTTTTATTTTTTTCAGCATTTTTGGGGTCTCCTTTAGTAAGCAGTTGACTCATTTTTCATGATTTTCTTGCATCTCTTCCATTTTTCTTCCCAATTTTTGCTCAACTTCTCTTATTTGATTTTCAAAATCCTTTTTGAGCTCTTCCATGGCCTGAGACCAGTTAATATTTTTGTTGGAGTCTTTGGATGTTGGAGCTTTGACTTTGTTGTCTTCTGTATGTATACTTTAGTCTTCCTTGTCACCAAAATAAGATTCTACAGTCTGATCCAGTTTTTGTTCATTTTCCCAGCTATTTACTTGACTTTTGAGCTCTTTGTCAAGATAGTTCTGCTTCCAGTGGAGGTCTGGGAGTGTATTGTCAGCTGCTTATCCCCCCCACCATCTGTGGGCCTAGAGCTCCAGAAACAGTTGCTGTCCCTGTAGCTGCCCATACCCCTGCTACTGCTACCGCAGGCTTCTCCTCTGTGGGCTCCTCCACCCCTCCACCACCCTGGGCCTGGGACCTGGCCATTCTACTCTCTCACACAGGTCCCAGAGACTTTTTTCCACTAATCTTCCAATTTTTTCTTGGTATTTTGGAATCGTGAAGTCTGGAAACCACCACAAGTGCCCGAGATTTGATCTCCCCAAAGCCTACTCAGATCCTGTGTGTGCTGGCATGGCCCATGCTGGACTGTGCTCTCCTCCCAATGTGGTGCAACAGATACTTCCTGGTGACCTTCCAGGTTGTTTGGGTGTGGAGATTTGCTTCACTCTGTCATTCTGTGGGTCTGCAGTTCTAGAATTTGTTTAGAGTCCTTTTTTACAGGTATTTGGCAGAGTTTGAGGGGAGAGCACTAGCAAGTCCATGCTGTTACTCTGCCATCTTGGCTCCACCCCTCATGAATTTGTTTTTTAAAAAATATTTTAATAACTGTATTTCAATATAATTTGTTTCCTTGGTAATCCTATGTATTTTCATTTTATGCATTTAAAAACATTATTCTGAGAAGGGGTCTATAGGCTACACCAGACTGCCAGACCAGAAGATCCCCACATTCTCTTATGGTTCTAACAGTTTAATCTGTTCTATGATCTATATATAGATCATAGGTATATTAGAGAACTTCTCTGGGCCTCAGTTTTCCCAAGTGAAAAGGTTGTACAAAACACTCTGTCAGCTCTCTTCCAGATCTTAATCCAAAGACCTTAGGATCTATAATTTGATCTTATGAATTCACTCACTCTCACCAATGTGTTCAAAGATTAAAAAAAAAAAAGCTAGGGTTGTACAATCCATGGGACATAGTAGAGCCAAGTGATCCATTCAGGGACTGATGCCATTGTCTTGAAGGTTTGTATAACCAACCTGGGAAAGACCAAATGAATAAGTCTCAGTTCTACTGATCTCATCCAGCATCCTAGTTGCTGAGGGGAGCCAAAAAATGGAAGAGACCAATTCTGATTGCATGAAATAGAGAAAAATTTGAGTCACTCAATTGTAAGAATACAATTTGGGTTTTATATTTCTTTCATTTTCAGCATGTTCTAAGGAAGATGAAATCGATTTGAACTGGTTCTTCTTAAGTGGCCTGAAAAGGAAGTAGTTATCTAACCGCTGTTACCACTGGAGAAAAGGAAATGAAGTGGTTTATCACTGGATTTAGACCTGGAACCCACCTTATAAAATATCTAGTCCAACTTTTCATTTTGCAAATGGGGAAACTGAAGCTCAAAGAGCCTGAGACATCCCTAAAATAACACAAGTCATAACACCATTAGGTCTATTTAGTCCACTAAAAATTCATGGAATCTCAGCTTAAATGGGCCTTCAGTACTCCATTTAAAAACTTTTAGTCTTCCTTGAGTATCTTGCTACCTCACTCCCTTTAGCAGGTATTCCTCTTGTCAAACTTCTTTCCAAGCTCCATGTCATTTTTATCCCACCCTTCTCAACAATTGTCCTCATAACCTATTTTACTGAGGAATAGAAGCCATTCACTGGGATTTCCCTTTCGTCCGCCTCTTTCTAAAAACAAAACAAAGAACAAACAAAAAATCCCTCTTCATTTATCCTTTCCTCTTTTATTCTTGTCTCTGAGGGAGAAATGGCCCTTTCGCTTTTCAAGGCCAACCCATCCCTACTTCTGCCCTGGGACCCAACCTCTCCTAACTCATCCAGGAGCTTGCCTCATCCACCATTTTTTCTCTTTCATTTTCAATCTTTCCTTATGTACTTTTTTCTTTCTCCACTGCCTGCAAACATGCTGAGGTCTATTCTTGAAAACTCTCACTTGACCCTGAGATTCCCTCAAGTTGTCATCATATATTCCTCCTTCACTGCCAAAATCTTAGAAAGAATCATGTCTGCACTTCCTTACCACCCATTCACTTTTCAATTCCCTGCAGTATGACTTCTGACCTCTCCACTAGACTGAAATTGTTTCCTCTAAAATTGTTAATGATTTCAACTGACTTTTTCTCAGTCCTCTTCTACCTGCAGATTTAGAAACTACCAACAACCCCTGCCCCTGGACATTTTCTCCTCCCATGGCTTCTGCCTTCTCCTGGATTTCCTCCTATCTGTCTGACTGCTTCTTCTCAGTCTCCTTTGATAGACCCTCATCTATCTCCTGCTCCATTAGCATTTGTGTTCCTCGGGGCTCTTTTGTGCATATTCTTTTCTCTCCTAAAAACCCTTAAGGGTTTAAGTGTTGTCTCGATGCAGATGACTCCCACATCTGTATATATTCAACCCTCATCCATCTCCTAATCTCTCATCATCACAAACCACCTCTTGGATATCAGCTACTGGTTCCATAGGCATCCCAAATCCAGTGCATCCAAAACAGAACTTATTATTAAACCTGGCATTCTCTCAAGCTTTCTCTATTTCTCACCATCTTCTCAGTCACTCAAGACTATAGACTCAGTCTTTGACTCTTTCCTCTCCCTAATCCGCTATATCCAATGATCTGCCAGATACTGAACTCCTAAAACATTTCTTCCATCTACATCCTCTCTAGTTACAAAGTCATTGCCTTCTTTATATCTCATTGCTTCTATAATGGTCTTCTAATTGACCTCTCTGCTTAGAGTCTCCCTTTTTCTCTACCCTTCTTTTATTTTGAGGCAGCTGAAATGTAAATCATATGCTTAAAAAATTTAAGGCACACTGAAAAGTTTTTTCTTATAATATGAAAATAAATACACAGTGTAAAGCATGGCAAATCATATTTCATCCTTCCTGGTGATGTAACTCTTAGGTAATATTCTCGCAGCATCTGATGAGGTCAACTTGTCACTTTTTAACAGAATTAAGTTTGTATCACATGAATGAGAAAAAAAACAATGCATAATGGACAAGGAGGAGAATAATGGACATTCTATAGTTAGTAAAGTCATCTTTTTAAGGTATACCTCCAACTACATTCCTCCCCTACTCAAAAAAATATTAGTTGGTTCCCCATTCCTTGTAGCATAAAAATAAATCCTAAATACGCTTCTCCTACAAGAAGTCAATGTCAAGGGCAGGGGAAAGAGAAAGGAATCCCTTCCTCATGTCTTCTGGCACACTTTAAAAGATGCAAGAGAAAATCCAAAGAGTGAACCTTCCTTTACAACTGGCTCTCTCCATAACTTTCTCTGCAGGGTCAGTTTTCCTACTTTTAAATTCGTATTCTTTTCCATTTTCCCACATAAACAAGCCTATTGTCTTTACCAATCTTTGGCTGAGTTTCCTGAACCTTACTTATGCAAATGGGGCCCCTCAAAAGTCTCAGGACCTTACAATGTATACATGAACCATTCAAAGTCTGAAAGGGGTACATGTAGGGACTTACCACATAGGGAGAGCTGATTGTTAAATTTTTAAGAGTGAGAATTGGCCAATGAAAATCAGCACTTGTTTAATTATTTTGTGGATTATCTAGATGTAAGAAAGTGGATAGAGCATCAGGCCTGGAGTCAGGAAGATCTGAGTTCAAATCTGACTTTAGACACTTACTAGTTGTGTGACCCTGGGCAAGTTACTTCACCCTGTTTGTCTCAGTTTCCTCATCTGTAAAATGAAGTGGAGAAGGAAATGGCAAATTACTCCAGTATCTTTGCCAAGAAAACCCCACATGGGGTCACAGAGAGTAAGACACAACTGAAAAGACTTAGCTACAACAAAAGAAAGTGATGGGGAAAATGGTAATAGTTCAGATTGAACTTAAAAGTATATTGTGAGTACATTTCCCTCCTGCCACACATCCTTACTACATGTAACTTCAACAGCTCAGATTCTGCAAGGGCTAAACTGTTCTAGCTCATTGTCTCTGTTACCTTTCTCTAATATCCAGTAATTACACCAACACAATAGGAACTCGATCGATCGATTGGGGTTCCTGATCCAGTCCCCGCCATTCCCTTCCATGTTCCCTAAGAAACTTCTCACTCTTCATAAATATGTGATCTCTCTGAGTCTTCATTAAGCCTAGTGAGGTAGCCAAGCTTTTCAGAGGAGGAATCTGAGGCATAAAGATTCATTGAATGGACAAAGATTAATGAATGTGCAAGTACCATGCAGACAGAGTTCACTGAACAGGGATAGGGCCCTGTGTCCTGTACATCACAGTGCCTTGTATGAGGAGGAAGTCCCACTGCCCTGTAAAAGAACTTGGGCCTGTGCACTGGGCCCCTGTTAGGGTGGTGCTGGAATGCTCAGGGATTCAGCAGAATGCCCACATCTGGGACCTAGGGCTGGCTTTTTCTTAGTGCTGCAATAACTCACAAGAAGAGCTCTATTGCTTGCATAGAGCCAGAATGCTGGCTGTGCTGAAGCAGCATTCTTGCCAGGCCCCGAGGTGATATGGGGCCATTGGCTCAAGTCTCAGGAGATTCTCTAGGGAAAGAGAAAGTGGTTTCTTGTGCAGGGCTCTGCCTCTTTGCTGTGTCATGACAGCCACCTCCAGCACCTCCAGGGACAGCACTAGGGAGGCAAGCCAAAAGCCCTCAGAAGGGTGCAGGAGGGAGTATAATGAAGTCATTTTTCAGATTGAAGCCAAATCCTTTCAAAATGGGGAAGCTTGACCATTGGGGCTCACAGAGAAGATGGACTCTTGGGAGACAAAAAGCAAAGGGAGCGAAGTCTTTTTCCAAGCCTATCACATTAAAATGCTTGAATGTTTTCCTCTCCCATCTTTCTCTCCACATCCCCAAACCCCTGGACATATTGTTAGAGAAAGTGCCTTTCAAAGGAGGATCAATTCAGACAGAAGGTGTTTTTTTTAAAGTAACAGTAAGACCCTTTAATTAAACTCTCTGTAAGCCTTTAAATCCAGAGGGCTTTTCCATCTCTGCCTGAGGCTGACTCCCTCTGACCTTGTGCAATGGACCCACTTCCTGAGCTGGGGACTGCTTAGGGCCTTGCAAATATTAATTACCCTGAAACCCTAGTCTAGCATCTCTAAATGGCATTGACCAGCACCTTCCTTTCCCAGGGCTGCCCAGATGTGTCAACACTTCAGCCAACTGAAATCAATTCAGTTCAAGCCAATAGACATTTATTAAGAACCTACTAAGTGCTAGGCCCTATGCTGGGACCTAAGACAAAAATGACTCAACCCCCTACCTTCAAGGAACTTATATTCACCTAGGTAGAAATAATATGTACACAGATAAGTAAATTTAGAATGTATACAAAATAAATACAAATCAGTTTTGGGGGGATAGAAGAAGCATTCTGAAAATAGATTCTTCATAAGAGTATAATTTACCTTAAGATTCTCCTTAAAAATTATATTGCGAATATTTTACTTTTAGGCAATATTTAACTTTTTTTGAGGTCCTACTATATTTATTGCTCTGTCTGCATTCTCATTTCCCCATAGTTTTTTCATCTCTTCTATGATATAAGAACCATTGAACATTAGCTCTGGGAAACCTTAGGACTGGACAAAAACTTAGGCCACAAAGCATCAGAACTGGAAGTGACTTAAAGAAGAGATTAAACTAATCATCTTCTGGCTGGGGAAACTGAAGCCTTGAGCAGGAATCTGACATGTTTAAGGTCGTGTAGTTGGTTATAGCCGAGCTGATACTGGAATCCAAATTTCCTAAGATCTAATCCACTGGTGTTTCCATTACACTTTGAGAAGAAAGTTAAAGTATGTTCTATCTACTCAGTATCCTGTTTCAAAAGGCAAGGAAGGGTGTGATGCATTTTAAAATCACTTGTATCCTAAAAGCTTAAAATATAAATAAGATTCATCATTTAAAGGTTGAGCTTCAGTAATTTGGAAAGTTTACAGATCATTTGCCAGTAATGTCAAAGAAGTGAAGTATAACAGTGTTAATTTAAGATAGGCACAGAATTCCCAGAAGGTGTCAGATCCAGGAAGTTCTTTTGGGACAGCTGGTATCTCAAAGGCTCTTGGATACAATGGAACCCAGCACAAATGAGAGCTTTCTAGCCCATCCATTGTTTGACTTGTGCTGGAGGTTGGGAGATAGGGTGACAGGGTACTTGGTCATGGGGTTTAGGCAGCACTGTCTTGTAAAGGACCTGTCAGCCCCGCTGGGGAAGGATGCTGTCCAGGCTCCCGAGAACCTGGCCAGTGACATTTATCAAATATTCATCCCATCTTTGTGTTGGCATCTCTCTATTCGAGAGGTGACTGGCACTGGCTCACACAATCTTTTATTGCCATACCTTAGGGAGTTGTCATATCCCCTGCCTTTGTTTTGTTTTCTCATAACTTTTCTTTCTTTCTGCCTCTCAAGGTAGGGGTCACTTTCCCATGCTTCTAGGTCAGAACTTTTCTTGGGGGCAATTTATTGTAATGCAGGAGCTCTTGACCTTTTTTTGTATTATGGGCTCCTTTAGCAGTCTTGCAAAGCTTATGGACCCCTTCTCAGAGTAATGTTTGTTACCCACATTCATTATGGAAGGAAATGCTAAATTCAGCTAGAGATTGTTTAAAACGAAGATGTTGTTTTCCCCATAGAGTTCATAGAACTCCTGAAATCTATCCATGAATCCCCAAGGAGTACTTGGAACCCTACGTTAAGAACCCTTGATATAATATGTCTCTATTTCCTTCTATCATTATCCACCAATCCCACTGATTGCAAACGGTGATGTGGAGAAATGAAATCTCAATTTGTTCAGTCATCTACACATAACTGGGTAACTTTAAGCAAGTCACTTTGTCTCTCTGGCTTTTAGTTTCCTTCATTGCCTTGACTAAATGATCTCAAAGGTCTCTTCTATCTTTAACATCCCAGGTCTCTATGTCAATGTGACCATTATGGACATCCATTTTTATACTATTACATTCTGTGGTGATGTTTCCCAGTGCCTAGGGCTCTTGATTTTTATGATAAATGGTCACAGACTGCTATACTTTTTGAATTCTTTTGTCTGCTTTTTAAAGCTTTTTCTCTCTTCCTTTACAATCAGGGTGTCATCTCTCACTTTTCTTGTCTTCTGGGCATTTGTCTGCAGTAGCCCTTTCCCCTCTTCAAATTTGCTGCTTCAGCTAATTCAATTTGCTAATTAGCTGTTAGCTGCAGAACCAGACGACAAGTTTGTTAGAGTTTTGTCAAAAATAAGAGTAAATAGGCTCAGACTAAGGACTTGAGGTATTTTCTTGTGAATAAAGTACACAGGATTTGTGGCGTTTCTGGTTTTTGGATTTTTATTTTTTGTAACAAGTTTGTAACAATCCTGTGTGGCTCTGGATACTTGAAACTGCCAAATAATCAGTCCTTGCAGAAATAAGGTACAATGTAAAAATGCCAGCAACAATGACAAGAAAATGCCTCAGATTTACGTATCCATTTTAATCACTTTGTAAATGGGAAATCTGGGCAGTGGGGAGGCATAGTGGATAGAATTCTGGGCCTGGAGTTAAGAAGACCTGAGTTCTAATCTAGCCCCAGACAGCTGTGTGACCCTGGGCAAGTCATGTAACTGTTTGCCTCAGTTTCCTCATCTGTAAAATGGATCAGAGAAAGAGGTGGTAAACCACTGCAATATCTTTGTCATGAAAACCCTAAATAGGGTCACAGAGAGTTAGACATGACTGAAAACAACTGATCAAAAAAAAGAAAGTCAAGATCTCAGCTGGAAAAACTTTCAAGGGACCCACTAGTCCCCCTCCTTGCCTTCAGACTCGAGGGTCCTAAATCATCCCAGAGGGCTGAATAGCTCTTGTCAGACATTTCCAGAGGAGATTCCCAGTCATCCATTTCAATGCTTGGCATCCTATGACATCTGGGAGGCTCCTCCTTGGTTCAAATCTAATTCCAGGCTTTCTTACAACCTCCCAGGGAAGGTTGCACAGAGGGAAATCTGAGGCACAGGGCATCAAAGTATTTGAATCTGAACTGATAGACTGAAATACACAATTTTCCTGTTGCCCCACTGCCCTTCAAGAATCCTGAATCTCGGGAAACAATTCCTGGCTGAGATAAAGCCTGATCTTCTCAGATAGGGGCTAGCCTTGGGGTGGGAGCCGGGAAGGGAAGACGAGATGTTGCTGCCTTCTGCAGGTCAGGCCCGATAGAAGGGGACGGCAGCTGGCACCAGCTCCAGTAGCAGACAGCCTCAGGGAGGGGGAAATGAGTGCCTATCCCTTTAAACACAGATTAGCTTCGCTCCCTCGCTCTCCTTCCTTAAAAAGAAAACTTGTCAAGGTTTACATCAATAATAGATAATGGTGCATCACTCTGGCAGGTTCCAGCCGGAGGCTGTTTTGATATTTTCCAGAGAATTTGTCAGCAATCTCACAGCTGAGGAGGGGAGAGGGAAGGCGGGCAGAGGGGGGCCGTCGTGCCTTCATTAATTTTTCGTCATTTGCATTCTCACTGTTAAATAATGTATCGATTGCTCTCCGGCATCGTTACGTCTCTCTTCCCTTGTGAGCCTTCTGGTATGATGGCCTTTACTTCCATGATAGATGAGTTTGTCATAAACGCCCGACGGCTGCTTGTCACCTGCTGGGCGTGTGTGTGTGCTGGGACAACTCAGTGTGCCTCCTGTCACCATCACAGATATCTCAGGGATCCTTATAAGGGTCAAGTCAAGAGGAGAAAGTCTCCAGCCTTTTCAGCAGGTGGTGGGCATCCCACTGAGGATCATGGAAGCTACTTGTACCACCTCCAGCGTCAGGTTTCCATTAAAAGGACAGGCTGAGAAAGCTTCCCCTAAAGAGAGGCAGATTGGTGGGATAGGAATAAAACTAGACTTGGAGTCAAGAGAGACTTGGGTTAAAATTCTGCTGTTTTCCCCCAATCTTTATGTGACTCTGGCTCTGAACTTCAGTTTCCCCATCTGTAAAATGGGGATAATGATACCTTTAATGTTTGCTTCCCATAGCTACAGTGAGGAAAGAACTGTAGTAGTTACTAATGCCAAGCAAAGGTTTCTAGATATAGTGGATTACTTTTCCATCATGGAAGGTGCAGAAGATAACAGGTCATCTCTGGGAAAATGCTTGATCAACTTGAGGGGTCATGGGGAACCTTGGAAGTGCTGCATGGAGTAGTCGGAGATGACAAAGGAGAAATAAACTAGCTATCTTCAAATATATCAAAGGCTTCCATGTAGAAGGGGGAATAACTTTGTTCTGTGTATTTCCAGAGGGGAGAACTAGCATCAATGTGGGAGAGACCTGGGGAGGCAATTTTGTTGTTTTAAGCTTAGGAATACCTTTCTCACAATCAGAGCCATGAAAGCACAGAAGGGGATGCCATGTGAGAAAATGAACTCCCCATCCCTGGGAAGTTGAAGACAGTTGAAGGGTCAGTTGTCAGGAGTTCTATAAAGGGGTTTCAGTTTAGGGTGGGGACTAGTTTCAGGTAGACCAAATGACTTCTAAAGTCCCTTCCAGCCCTGAGATTTTACAATTCTCCACATGCATGCAGAGATAGACTAACATGGAAGCTGGCCTATATATTATAGGTTGCCAAAGACAGCATCCAACATCATTACTATTGCCATATCCACGTATATGACTTGTGAGAATCATTTGTTAGCCACCAGTTCTAAGACTGGTTTAAAGATCAGAAAAGTAGTACAACAAAGCTGTATACCTTATTTATTTAACAAATGTACAGAGTACAGCATGCAACATGCTAGACTGGACAAATCAAAAGTCAGAATTAAGGTTTCCAGGAGAAATATCAACATCCCAGATATGCAGACAAGACTAGTCTGATGGCAGAAAGTGAGGAATTAAGTAGTTTCTTGATGAGAGTGAAAGAGGAGAGTGTAAAAACTGGCTTAAAGCTTAACATCAAAAAAAACTGAGATCATGGCAACTGGTCCCATCACTTCCTGGCAAATAGAGGGAGAAAAAACAGAAGCAGTGTCAGATTTTATATTTTTGGACTCAAAGATCACTGAAGATGGTGACTGCAGCCATGAAATTAAAAGATGCTTGCTTCTTAGAAGGAAAGCTATGGCAAATCTGGACAGAATACTAAAAAGTAGAGACATCACCTTCCTGACAGAGGTCTGCATAGTCCAAGTTATGGTTTTTCCAGTAGCAATGTATGGCTGTGAGAGTTGGACTATCAGAAAAGCTACAGAATCAATGCTTTCAGACTGTGGTGCTGGAGAAGGCTTTTGAGAGTCCCTTGGACAGCAAGGAGATCAAATTAATCACTACTTAGAGAAATTAATTCAGACTGTTCACTGGAAGGTCAAATACTGAAACTGAAGCTTGAATACTTTGGCCACATAATGAGAAAACAGGACTCACTGGAAAAGACCCTGATATTGGGAAAGACTGAAGGCAAAAGGAGGAGGGGTCAGCAGAGGATGAGATGGATAGTGTCATGGAAGCAATGGACATGAACTTGGAAAGACTTCAAAAGACAGAGGAAGATAGAAGGGCCTGGCATGCTATGGTCCACAGGGTCATGAAAAGTCAGACGTGACTGACTGCACAACGATGACAAGCTCCAAGAATCAATACATCAGAAGACCCTGCCTACAGAAACTGTTATGCAATGTGTCTACCATGCATAACATTGTGGAATTGGCAAAGCATATCTTAAAGTAATCCTAACCTCTTTATTTCTTGCTATTTCTCTCCCCCAGTGGTTCTTCCTTCCATCCACCTACAGAACCCTGCCAGCCTCATGCTGCCCTTCCCTAATTTCTTTATGAAAACCTGTTCTCAAGACTCTTCCTTCACAGGAGCTCAGAGCATTGTCCTTTCCAGGAGTATTTTCTTTTTAAAGAAGAAGGTAAGAAGCTCTGATAGCACTATTTCAGATATCTGTTCAAAGAGGGTTTCAGGGACCACACTGGGGACCTTTCTAGTCCCTTGAAATCAAGTCAGGTAGAAAATTATTTCCTTCATCTGTGTCTAAAGCCAGGCCAGGCTATCCTTTAGAATTAATATCCTCTGTGTCACTAATCTGTACCCAGTTCTAACATGAACCTGATGGTTTATTATTTTTAAATGAAAGGAAAGTAAGATTAATTTTGTTTAAGGAATTACTGGATAGCCCTCCAATCCACCAGAGATGCCCAGGGGTGTTGTGAAATGAGGGGCTGGAAAGGAGCTCCATGGGATGTGGAGCCTGTAGCCCAAAGAGCCATGAGAAAATCAGAATGAACAAAGGGAATCTGGCCAGTAGGGAAATCTTCTGAAATTGAAATGAGCAACACGTCCTCATCAATCCAGGGGGAAAGACACTCCAGAGCCAGCTACTGGGTTATTAAGAAGGCTCCAAAGCACAATTTGCAATGTTAATCTTTCACACCGAGGACTCAAAGGCCTTAGAAATACTACTTTGTGTATTACTGGCCTTTTCATAGGATTATAGGATTTTGAGCATTAAGGGACCTTAAAGAACAGCTAGTCCAACCCTTTCATTTTACGGTTGAGGAAACTGAGGTACAAGGTAGTGAAATCCCTTGCCAATGGTCACACAGTGGTATATTACAGATCCAGTACTGAAACACAAAGTCTCCACTTCCAGATTCATTGTTCTTTCTAGTACACCATGTGGTTATCCTTTTGTGAATGAATGAGGCACTTATTAAGAACTTACTGTGTACTTTTATTAGAGTACTTTAGGTCTAGAGAGTGAGACTGATAGTTGTCTGCCCTTTATATGCTATATTATGGTCAAATCAGGCAACTAAGTGTTCCCTGATCTTGTCTTCTTTTCTGATGCCTCCAGGCATTCATGTGGACAATTCCTGCATGTCTGCAACATATTCCTCATCTCCACCTGTCAAAACCATCCTCTTTTTTTCAAGGCCAGAGCAAGTGCCATTTACTCCGTGAAGCCTTCCCAGATTCCCCTTGTTGAAAAGGTGCTTCACCTCTTGAAATTTTCCTGGATGTTTGTTGACTGTGTTGGGAGGTGTCCTTTGCTGAATTGAGTTGGATTACCTTGTATTTTTTTTTTAAATACAGGGTGTCCTATACTTGAATACCTATTGTATTACATCCTATTTTATCTTTGAGGGCAGAGACAGTTATTTTCCACTTTGATGTCATCCCTCTCCTAGTTCCCAGACTGTGCCTTGAACACAATGGGTACTTAATAAATACCTGTTGAATTTGAGTAGTCTCCTACTACTCAGATATGTAGGTAGCTTTCCCTTCACAGAGATGAGCTCAATGGGATTCTGAACTTGAAGAATTGATGGGCAAAGTGACAAACTCATTCTCAGCAACCACACAACATGAATTAATCAGAAATAGAGTCTCTCCTACTAATATCTTGTTCCTGCTGCTGGTGCCCAAGGTAGAATGACTCCCCCCAAATAAAGCAATATTTATGACACTGGGAGAGATGCTGTGGACAAGTCCTAATGACAGGCAACAACTCACAATCACTGACTGTGAGTGAATCACTCCAACTGCCTGAGCCTGAATGTTTCCTCATGTGGGAAACGGGACCAGTTGTGAGGAAACGGCTTTATAATCTTACAGCATTATCTAACTTCCAAGTACCCCAAGATGACGAGCACTTTGTCCCACCCAACACTCTTTGAATATACTGACAGCTCAGAGAAAAATGCAGTTGTCAAATAAGCAATCGATTTAATGCAGGAAGAATTGCTTACATTTCTATATTGCTTTATGGTTTATATAACCCCTTAACACACGTGGGGTAAGTAGGGCAAGTGTTATCTCCATTTTGCAGATGGAGAAACTGAGACTCAGAAGTTAAATGGCTCTCCCACAATCATACAACTGGGAAGTGGCAGATCAGGGATGTAAAGACAAATGTTTTTAATCCAGTTCTAAGCTCAATGCCCACAGCAGTATATATTTTATTAGCTGATCTGTGTTGACTACCTCCCCTAAATTCCTCCTGGACTTCGGGAGATTCATGGAGATGATCTTGCTTTATCAAAGGTTATGCTGGTAGAGTTCAGGGCCCGTCAGCCTGGAAAGGTTTGGAGCATGGGCTCAGCAGTTGACTGTTGTCTGAAGGCCAGTCCAACAGTGCTCAGAGGGTCATTGCTTGGCCAGAGAAGAGGCCGTGGCTGTTCATGAATCCGTTTACTAAGGGGTGAAAAAGTTTTAGTCTTGATCTGAGAAAAGAACGCTCACACCAGTAAAGACAGAATTTTTAAAGCAAAATTGTTATTATTGAGTACAGTAATTTTAGTGTTTCATCAGGAAAAATAATGTTTGACCATTTTTCCCCTCAAGTATTTGATTGAAACAAATCTGTTGTCTTCTTGAGTTTTTCATTGTAAACCCTCCCTCAGAGATATTGCCATGGAGACTAGGTAGCTTGGAGGGATTCCTGGCATTACTCAGAGTGAAAGGAAGGAAAGAAACCTCTGTTAAGCACCTACTATGTGCCAGGCATTGTCATCTACAAATATTACCTCATTTGACCCTCACAACAACCTTGGGAGTAGGTGTTATTATTATGCCCCATTTTACAGATGAGGAAACTGGGCAAACAGAGGTTAAGTGATTTGCCCAAGGTCATACAACTAGTAAGTATCTAAGGCTGCATTTGAACTCAGGTCTTCCTGACTCCAGGGTCACTCTCTATCTATTGCCACCTAGTTGACTGCTTTGACTTTAAAGTAATTTCCTTCAGGAGATAAGACACATGAAGGAAAAGGAGAAAAATAAGGTAGAAGGACTTTACCTAGATCCTGGTTCCTCCCGCCAAGCTGGTAGAGAAAGAGGATAGGGCACATAGGGTATACCTCCCTCCCTCCCCCCAGTCTCAACGATGGAGCATGGGACAGGTGATCAGACTGAGAGCAGAAGCCATGTGATGACCAGATGAAAAGAGATGCCTCAAGACTCAAGTCAATGAAAGTCAGTTGGAACTGAGAGCAGATTAGTCTAGACCATTCCTTGGAGACTGTGAAATGAGGCTGGCGCCCTTGTCTTTCTCTTGCTTCCTTGGAATCCTGTACTAGGAATTTACCTCCCCTGTTTATACCTGACTGATCACATTCTTCCTGGTTGTTCCTAGACCAGTGGAAAGAAGGGATGGAGAGGAGGAAGAGATTTAACCTTCCTTGACTTTCTATCCCAGGCAGATAGGTGATGTAGTGGACAGAACCCTGGACTTGGGATCAGGAAAACCTGAGTTCAAATCTAGATTGAGACACTTTCTGAGTGACCCTGGGTAAGTCACTTTATCTCTGCCTGAGTCAGTTCCCTCACAACAACCCTACTTCCTAGGGTTGTTGTAAGGATCAAATGAGACAATATTTGTAAAGTGCTTTGCTTAATATGCTAGCCATTATTTTTATTGTAGTCTGCTATACCTTGAATTAAGTATTTATTTATGTTCCTATGCTATTTGAAATCTCTATTGAAGCACATTAGTCGAAGGCTAGAGATTTGAGAGAGGGGAAGTCGATCTAAAAAGGAGAAGAGATCTTGTGAATCATTGTATCGAGCAGAATTGCTGAATGTTTTTATAGTTCATCATTGTTACAGTATTGTTGTTACTGTGTACAATATTCTCCTGGTTCTGCTCACTTCACTTTGCATCAGTTCTCCAGTTTTTATGAAGCTATCCCCTTCATCATTTCTTATTGTACAACAGCATTCCAGTTATAACTTGCTCAGCTCATCATCAATTGATGAGCATCCCTTCAGTTTCCAATTCTTGGCCACCACAAGAAGAACTGCTATAAATATTTTTGCGCATATGGGTCCTTTTCCTTTTCTTTGATCTCTTTGAGGTCACAAATGTAGAAGTGGAATTGCCGAGTCAAAGTATCACAGTTTTATAGCCCTTTGGCAATAGCTCCAAACTGTTCTGAACCTATTTATTCCCCAGATGGTTCATTTGAACTTGAGAAGAAACTTGAAAAAATGAGCTGTAGAAATGGGAAGTAGAAATTGGTGTCCTTGTTTAGGTGTTTATACTCACTGTACACAGCACCCAACCAATCATAACCTGGCTGTACATGTATTCTATCCAGGTGCCAAAACCCAATGGGCCATACCTTTTTACTGGAAGTAGGGGAAAAATCAGACTCACCAAAGAGAATTTTAGCCCACTTGTCAGGAACGTAATTATCCAGACCTTCCCACCTCTGGAAAGGAGTAAGAGGTGTCTTCTGATCACTATAATTCGCAACTTTCGCTGTCAGTGGGAGTTGTTTGTGGTAGCTGATCTTTCCATTTACATTGTTGTAGTTACTATATATGTTTTTCCTTGGCTTTTCTAGTTTCGCTCTGTATCAGTTCATGTAAGTCTTTCTATTCTTTTCTCTATTTATCTTATTCGCTGTTTATTATGGCACAACAATATCTCACTACATTCATGTACCACAGTTTGTCTAGCCATTTCCCAATTGATGGACATCTAATTTCTTTCAAACTGGGCTTTGTTAACTTCAAGGTTGCTTTCTTCATTGGAAGTAGGAAACATAGTGTGGAGTGGAAGGGCTGGAAGTCCAGGAATCAGCTTTATGATCTGTATGGTCCAAGTAAGTTACTTTGCTTTCCTAAACCTCAGTTCCCTTGACTCTATAAAAGGGATAAGGATATTGTCTTCATCTACCTCACAGAGATGCTGTGAGGAAGGCACGCTATCAACATTAGAGCACTACAGAAATTGAGGTTATCATAATTCATGTGGGAGTTTTAATTTTTAAAAAAAAATTAATAAAATTAAAAGATAGGATTTACAGCTAGAAGGAACTTTTTTAAGAAATGTTCTAGTCTAATCTTTCATTTGACAGATGAGAAAATTGGAATCCAGAGACTTGCTCAAGGTCACACAGTTGTTTCTGGTTTATTTTTGCTGTGCCAAACCCATTTCATATAGCTATTTGATCAAAGTCCTTTCCCTTGGACTTCCTCTCTCCTGTCTCTTCCCTATCTTGGGCAGTTCTTTTCTCCTCCTTTTTTGGTCCTGAAATGATTTTCATTTTCATACTTTCCATGGGCACTTGGCCTGATCAGAATGTACCCTTTAAGAGTCTAAGATGGGTGCCTGATGGCTACTCAAAGTGGAGTAGAGATGGATAGGATTAATGGGATGCAGTACTCAGGATTTACTACGCTCTCTGGTCAGCTAAGAAAGGGTTAATGGAAATAGTCAGATCTCTTGAATAAAGTGCCATCTCCCTGCACAAGACTGGGGAGAGGGCAGGTAGGGGGAAGGTAGGAAGAAAAGGATGAACTCTTCAGATTAGGAATAAAGGATGATCGTATTTTTTTCCCCAAAAATTGTAGGTTTTAAAGACACTTTAAAAACTATGAGATGAGTCTTGGTTTAAAAGATGAGAGATTTCATAGGCTGTCCATGTGTAATCAGTCCTAGAGTGTCAGGACTGGAAGGGTCCTTGGAGCTCATTTAATCCAGTCACTAAATTTTGATATTCAAATTAATAAGCATTGAATTTTCTCTTCCTCTTACCTTTCCTACCTGATGGTGGGAGGAGGTGGGAAGGAAAGACCAAACCCTAATCACAAATATGCTTAGTTAAGCAAACCAAATTCCCACACTGGCCACGTCCCTCCTGCATCTTGAAGCCATCACATCTCCATTTGGAGGCAAGACTTTTGCTTTCAAGTCAAAGTTACTCTTTCCAGTTTGTATTCAGAAGGATGCTCACCTTCAAATCAGAAGGCCTGCTTCTGACTTCCCACTCTGCTCCTCATGAGGTATCTGAGCTTGGGAAAACCTGCTTCCTTGTCTGTAAAATTTGTAGAGATACTTGCACCCATCTCTTTGGGCTATTTGAGGTTCAGATGAGAATGTATGTATGTGAATCACTTTGAAACCTTAAAGGAAGTGGTTAATTTCCTCGCATCCAGTTACATAGTTAGAACTATGTGAGATTTGGAACCAAAAGACTTGGATTCACATCCCAGCCCTGCTATTTAGCTGCATCACCTTGAGCAAAGCATTGCCTTTCTCTGGGCCTCAGTTTGCTCATCTGTGACATCTTGTTCGGACAAGATGACATCTCAGGTCTCTTCCAGTTCTAAGCCTAGCCTAATCACAACCTTTTGCTGCTCATGGGAAATTAATTGGATTCTCTGGGGAGCAGGAAGAAGGAAGTGATGGACCATGAACCACAAAGACTCTGAGAAAATCCCACTCACCAGCAGTAGAAAGACTCTGAGTTAGTACCTCAGAAGTCAATAGTGTGGATGAAGAAGATACTTTATCCTGTCACCTGTAGTATAGCAGCTAGGTGGCACAGTGGACAGTGCTGGGCCTGCAGCCAAGAAGACTTGAATTCAAATTTGGCCTCAGATACTTAACAGCTGTGTGATCCTGGGCAGGTCACTTTAACCTCTGTGTGTCTCAGTTTTCTTAATTGTACAATGGAGATAATAATAGCATCTATTACCTGGAGTTATTGTGAGGGTCAAGTCAGATAATATTTTTAAAGGGCTTACTACAGTGCCTAGCAGATATTAGGTATTTAATAAAGGTTTCCTTCCTTTCTACCTACCTATAGTAAAGTCTATTGATTCTGCCTCAGCTGGAGGGAGACCTCAATTCATATTTGTTCTTAATATAAAGGCTGCTGTTTTTCTGCCTGGTACTTCAATTGTAGACCCTGAGGGTCTAGAAACAATGACAGTGATGGTGGATGTTGATAGCCTTTTTGGACCATCTACCAACTCAGGCTTGGAAATTCAGGCATATAGGTCTGAGAATGTTAATGGTCAACCAGGACTGGAGGCTGGCAAACTACAGCCTGCAAGCTTACAGTCAGGATGCTAAGAATGGTTTTAACATCTTAAAATATAATAGAACTTTACTTTAAAATGTAAAAACCACTCTTAGCTCATAGGCCATACAGAAACAGGCCATATTTGGCCCCCAGGCCACAGTCTGCCAACAGTATTCTAGACCATCAGCCACCTCCCACAGAAATGCAGACAGATCAACAGGTCACTGAAGGGCTAAAATCATATAGTCAGTGACCAGACTTAGGATGCTGCAGACAAGGTGAAAGGTTTTGTCTTTATTGTCGGATGACAACACAAATACACGTCCATGTTCTTTGACTGTAATTTACAAAGTTTGGCTTATGCTGACTCCTGTTAACCATGAATGCATGACTTCTGGGTTTATAGCTGGTATGTTTATTTGCTAATATGCCAATTGTCTGCATGTACTACAGATGCTTGGGCAGGTGATATGCTCTGCGTGTAATTTAGACATTTTGTCACTGGCAGTTCTGTCAAGTAATACTTTGAATTGTTTCTACTGCACACAATATGAATAACAGCCAGCATTTATATAGTATGTTGGCAAAGTGCTTTACATATGTTATTTTATCTATATTCACAACAACTCTGTGAGGTAGGAGTTATTACTCCCATTTTGCAGATGAGGAAACAGAATAAGAGTGACTTACTTGCCCAGGTAACCTTGTTAATAAGTATTTAAATTGGGGGAATGATCATCACCAACCACATATTGAGCTAGGGTGAACGAGATATCAAGACCCTAGATGTGCCACATGGTACACAGGCTTCGGGGCTGAGCTGGACTCAGTGACTAGCAAAAGGCAGAGTAAGAGAAGGGCAGAAGCTGGAAGCTCGCTCTAAGGCAAGGGTTTGGAGTCATTTCTAATGCCATAGCTTTCATCTCCAGGTAAGATTTCAGTAAATGGACTCTGATCAACATGTGAGTGAGTCATTCTTTTCAGGTCACTTGAAATTGGGAAAAGATCACTGTGGACTGGAGACAAACATAAACCAAAAAACATGACTTTTGATGCAATTAAATCATACCCTTAGATTAAATAATAACAGCATTTATCTTCTTCTTCTTCTCCTCCTCCTCCTCCTCCTAATACTACTACTACTACTACTACTACTACTACTACTACTACTACTACTACTACTACTACTACTACTACTACTATTATCACCACCACCACCACCACTTGAGAGTGGAACCTAGCTCCTCACTTTTGCCTAGGGAAGATGGGAACGCTAGAGCTTGGCATGCTCCTTAGTGGCTTTTGCAGATATTGCTCTATGGGTAGTCTTCAAACCCCTTCTCCCTTAGTGCCAGTGTCAGGCAAATGGTCCTGGGGTGAGTGAGGTAGAAGGGGATGGAGCATTTAATACCTGAGGCATCTTTCGAATCCCATGTCAGTGCTCATTGCCTGGACAGAGGGAGGAACTAAAGGAAGAGAAGAATTAGCTGTGAAGAGGAAAAAGAAACTTTGTGGTAGAGCGGGGACTGAGCCCCAGGTTTCCTAACTCCCAGCCTAATAATCTACCCACTACACAGACCAGGGAGGAAGACTGAGGAAAGAGGGGAGAGGAGACAAAGAAATGAGGGAGAAGTGAAGGAGGAAATCACTGAAAGCAGAATTAAAGCCCCTCGCTGCAGGGAAGCAGTGCCCTGGGCTCAGGACCTCCAATCTCTGGCACTGGTGGGCACCCATTCTCCTGCTTCCAATGTCCATTTCTGTGGATCTGATGCTTCATCAGGAGGATTTAGCACAGTGAGCTGCCCAGATTCCTCACTCCTGGCAGTGAGGTTAGGAAAATGAAGAAGGAAGAGGAGAGACAGAAGGGGAGTAAGTGACTAACTCTACAAAGGTGCCTCGCGCTAATGAGTAAAGTTCTAACTAACTCATAGGCAAAAGGGCAGAGCATGAGGAAAACTAAAGATAAAATAAGTTCGAAGAATTAAGTTAATGGGACTACTAAATGGTCCATATTTTGCAGCTAATGAGGCTCCGCTGAGGGAGAAATAGGGAAATACAAGAAAGCACCAGAACTCGAGCTGACTCAAGGCATTGGGGCTAATGAAGTCACCGGAGATTTGGAATTCTGTTGGCATACCTGACATCATTTTATGTAAGTGTCATTTTAATTCATTCTGAGGAAGAAAAAGAAAGAAGGAAGGAGAGAGAGAGAAGAAAGAAAGAGAAAGAAAAGAAAGAAAGAAAGAAAGAAAGAAAGAAAGAAAAGAAAGAAAGAAAGAAAGAAAGAAAGAAAGAAAGAAAGGAAGGAAGGAAGGAAGGAAGGAAGAAAGAAAGAAAGAAGAAAGGAAAGAAAGAAAGAAAGAAAGAAAGAAAGAAAGAAAGAAAGAAAAGAAAGAAAGAAAGAAAGAAAGAAAGAAAGAAAGAAAGAAAGAGAGAGAAAGAAAGAAATAAAGAGAGAAAGAAAGAAAGGAAGGAAGGAAGGAAGGAAGGAAGGAAGGAAGGAAGAAAGAAAGAAGAGAGAAAGAAAGAAAGAAAGAAAGAAAGAAAGAAAGAAAGAAAGAAAGAAAGAAAGAAAGAAAGAAAGAAGAGAGAAAAAAGAGAGAAAAGTAGTGAGAGGAAGCCTTTTGTTAATGGAAGTGCTCAGGTGCCAGGAAATCAGCTGTGGTTTTTCTAACAAGAAGATGAAGCCACCAAGTAGAAGCCAAGGTCTGAATTGGGAAACTTCAGATAATTGCAGACAAAGTGTTACAAAAATAAAAGAAATCCCCTGTGGGAGGGTGGGTAGAGAGAGTATAAGTATAGGCAATAAATAGGAAAATCGATCTGCCTAAGTTGGTGCTGATAGATATAGTCAAGATATGGGATATGGTCTGGGCTGGCTGGGTACCCAGCTACCTCCCTTCAAACCCCAACTCTATTTCTTGATGGAACCAGGAGAAAAGGATGTTATCTATTCTTTTTTAAATGCAAATCACAAATGAGAGAAAATCACAGATTCTGGAGCTGGAAAAAACCTTAGAGATCATCTCCTTCAATTCTCTCCTTTTAAAAATGGGGAGAATGAAGTCTAGTGAAGCTAGATGACTGGTCTAGAGTCATACAGGTAGGGAGAGAGCCAGGATTTGAACCCAGCCCCCCTGACTCTCAATCCACTGCCCTTTCTGCTAAATGATCCTCCCTCTCTCAACATCAGTACCATGAGCATAAAGAATCAGTTCGGTAATAGATGATATCATGGTCCAATTTAAGTGTGGGCCATTAGTCACTCGTACACAATGCCTATCAGGTCACTTTTCCTACCATCATGGACAAACTTGTCAGGACTGCTTTGCTAGATATCATACCTGCGTCACCTGATTTCAGGTTTCTGCCTACCAATTCTAATAACTAACAAGAAGAGAAAACCACCAATTTGAGCAATTAATTATCATCAGTCAGTTCAATTTGATTATAGAAAGAGGCCTGGTTTTTAAAAATAAATTCTTATTTTTACATCACCTAAATTACCAGAGAGACAGCTCTTATGATAAAGATTTTCTAAAAAAGAAAAGGAAGAGAAAAATATCAGCAAAAAATGGCAAGCACGTCACAAAAATCTAAAAATACATGTAATATTCCACCCCTGAGGACTCCCTCACCCTGCCTCGCAACAGAATGAGGTGGTTTTTCCCATGTCTTTTTTGGAGTCAAAAGTGCTCTAAGATCAAAGAAGCTTATGATTGGAATATTAGTCAATGATTGAATGAATGAATGAATGAATGAATGAATGGAGAAATAAAGCATTTATCAAGTACTTACCATGTGCAAAGTCATCTCCTAAGTGCTGGGGATACAGAGAGAAAAGTCCAACAGAACCCTGCTCCTGAGGCACTCACATTTTTATAGAGTAGAAAATATATAGGGAAGGTTTTGGCAGCAAGTCACATGGAAAGGTCTCATTGTACTCAGGCTGCATCATCAAAACAGATGGTCCTGTCTCTTCTTTAATGTCAGGTGTTGACATTTTTTTCTAGTCACTAACTCTAAGACTATCTACCCAGGTGGAATTGTCATGATCTTCTCTGGGGGAAAAGAGTACCCATAATGATGAAACTGGGCATCCCTACAGTGTTGTACACACATACATACATACAGAAATACACACATACACACACACACACACACCTCTATATCCTTTATACAGTAGGTATTCATAACCAGAGAAGATTAGCTAAACTGAATTGACAGAGTCTAATTTCTGAAAATTTTAAAGATGAGATTTGCCAAAACTGGCAGTCCTTTTTGTACATTCAGAATGCTTGTTTGGACAACAGTTCTTTCATTCACTTTTCCACCACGGTGCCACATATCAGGCAGAAGGCCTGTAGTTGGCTTTGCTGTGCATTGTTTGGGATGATGGCTGAGTCTTCTGCTTTTTGACAGAGATATAACATCCCAAGAATAGGTTTGGAGGCACTCTAGAAAATCTTCCAAGACTACCCAGTCAAGACCAACCAACATTTACCTAGTACTTCTATAGTTACTGAAATGGAACAAGTACCTTGTACCATTCACACACAACTTGTCCACCCTCCAGTGCCTTTCCTCCAATGTAACTTTTCAGATATGTCATGTGTGAGCTCCTATATAATGTTCCACCTCCAGGAAGGCTTGAATTTCTCATAGGTCTGCAGGCCTCACAAACCTTTCCTAATTATTAATAGGTGTTTGAGCTGACCTGTGGGAATACTTACATTATCTCACTGATCTGGGTAGGCAGATTGAAAACCATTCACACTTTATCCTGTACGTCTATTTCCTCCCATATATCCTCCAGTGGGGCCCTATCCAAAATGATCGATGGCTTCCTCTTTTAGGCCTTTTTTTTTTTTTTAAATATTACCAGGTACAAGAATAGCACCACTTAGCTCATGTATTTATTAACCTTTGTTCTTACTGTATGGCCAGCCCACCTCCTTTTCCAATCATACATCTCCTGGATAATTCCTTTTACGACTGTGGGAATGGTTTGCAAATATGACTGTTGTTATAACTGTTTGGTCAGGGACCTCCCAAGTCTACTACTCACTCTCCTCTCATCGTTGACAGCTCCCATTGTCAACTCTCATTCCTCTTGTCATGGCCCCATACCAACAGTACATTCCTACTCTACCTAAAAGTCTCTTGAACACTACTTTCCCTCTTTGCAGCATTAGGATGTTCAGACCTCCTCCTCCCCTCGTCCTGGCTCACAGGAGTGCCCCAAGCACCTGCTGATTAATTCCTAATATTACTTCCATTTCACTCACAGTCTTTTCATAGTGCTTTACCCACCTCTGCCATCTGCCTAAGTCCTTTACTTTCCTTCTATGTAACATATAAGAAAAACTCTCCCAGGAGCTTTGCCAGGAAAACCCCAAATGAGGTCACAAAGAGTCGGAAACCACTGAGCAACAAGAGTATTCATTTCCTCTCTCTCTCTCTCTCTCTCTCTCTTTCATTCTTTCTTTCTGGTCTTTTCCACAACCTTAAACCCAGTGCAATCTGAAGCCCATAGATTGGACAACAGGTCCCTGCCCAAATTCCACTTAACAGCTGTTTTCTGGACCCTCATGGCTTCAGAGTGATTATCAATAGTAACTGCTGCTCTTTCCCTCCCAGCTTGATTTACTTACACTTTTTCTTTTGATCATAAAAGGGGTCATTCCCTGATAAATTCTTAAAGAGGCCTACTCACTGAATGGGCGTTACCTCATTCTAGGTAAGCACCTGAATAGGCCTTAGGTAAAAAAGGCCAAGGTCTCCCAGTGCATCCTGGGCCATCTCCAGTCATCCTAATGAATATCTGGTCACTGGATTCAAATGGCTCTGGAGGAGAAAGTGAGGCTGGTGACCTGCACAGCCCTTCCTCACTCAACACAAAGTCAAGTGCAAGTCATGTCATCATTTTCTGATGTCACGGTCTTCTTCAAAAACAAAGGATGAACATAATAACAAGAAATGAGAAAAGATATAAGAGCCTATCATCCTAGAGGATGAATTCAGATCAGTTTAATTGTAGTTATGAAATAACAGAATGTTCCCAGAGCCTTCATAACCAGATTTTTATTTGGTACTATCTCACGGGATATAAATTTAGAGTTGGAAGGACCTTAGAGGCTATGGAGTCTAACTTCCTCATTTTACAGAAGAGGAAACTGAGACAGAGAGCTTGAGTGATTTGTCCAGAGTCACACAGCTACTAAGCACCTGAAGTGGGATTTGAACCCAATTCTTTCTGATTCCAAATACAGTGCCCTAGCTCTATGGCAAATAGTCTCTCGTATCCAAAAATCCATGCATTTGACATCATGTATAAATAATAGATGTAAGCACTTTGCAAAGTGTAAAGCACTATTTTATTGACAGTTATTAATATAGCAAATGCAAATTATCACTTCTAATAATAACAGTAACTAACTTTTACATAGTGGTTCACAATTATCAAATAACCTTATGTACATCCTGTCATTATTATTACTGTCTCAGAAACAGATCAGACAGTTGATTAAAGCTCACTGTTGAATGCCTCGTTAATTTTAAGCCACAAAGCCCATTTCTCCCGGGCTGAGGGTTTATAGCCACAGCTCCTGGCATAGCTCATGCCAGCCACAGCACACTCATCCCGCTTCCAATTTATATCACATTCAAATATTTTCAATATGCTCAAATTAACTCACAGCCCTCAATGGCATTGCTCCATAACTTCTTTCATATTTACATGCAATAACAGTAATTTACAAACTGCCAATCTGTTTCCATTCCTCAGTAAGCTCAGTTGCATTCCAAATATGCATTCTGCATGCAAAGGTCTAAATTATTTACATTGATTACTCTATCATGTTTGTGTATTCCAATTTTCCATTTCATTTTGACTATACCCAAAAGCACCACAGAAAGCATTACATTCAGCATGTCCCAAATTTGCAAATGTTCACAGGATGCTTAGAGATCATATAGTCTAAATTTCTCATTTTATAAATGAAAAATCCAAGATATGGGCAGATTAAAGTGATTCACACAAAATCACTTAGGCAGTAGAGGTCAGAACAGGGATTCGAACTCAGGTCATCTAACTTCAAATCCCATTCTCTGTAAACAACCTACCATTATGGAAACTCTCTCCAATAGTACAAATAATAACTCATCTTCCCTTTCTCATCCTATGTGACTCATGGTCATGTCCTGCTGTACAGTCGTAGTTCTTTTTGTTTCTTTTCCCACTACTTGATCACTATTAATGCAGAGATAGAGAGGGGCTGCACAAGATTGAGGAATATTTTCTATTTTTCTTTGTTTCAGAGGTTGTCAGGGACAAAGGTCTACTAACTATTATCCAACCTCTGCATTCTCTTTAAAGTGGGTCCTCAGAAAGCAGAGATAATCTTTTGCTGGAACAGTGCTCAAATCCTGTTGTGCATGAGAGAATTAGCAGCATATGGTATTTCAGAGGTGCAGTTTTTGAGAACCAAGTAGGGTGACATGACTCTGTTTCCCAATTAGTACTGTGTGCAGGATAATAATCAAATATGCCATTGATAATCAATATTGTCCAAAAATAACATTTCCAGGCAAATGTCATTTCAAATAATGGAATGATTCTAAAAATGTATGTGAAACTTTCTATAAATTATAAATTACCAATATGTATCAAGTATTATTTTTAGAATTAATGTAATAATACTTAATAATAATGACTCACATTTTTATAGTACTTTAAAGCTTAAAAGCATTATAACAATCCTGTGAGGTAGTGAGTGCAATTACTATTATTCCTATTTTACAAATGGTAAAAGGGAGGCTCACAAACATTTAGTGACTTACTCAAGGACACATAACGAGGGGAGGGAATTATGGTATAGGAGCAGAGGATAATAGAAGGCAGGGCTGAAATTGATCTTAAAAATTAGCTAGTCACCACCCTTCAGCTGAGGAAACTGGCATAATGGAAAGACTCCCAGTCTGAGAGCTAAGAGGCTTAAGATGTCCTACACATGGCCCTGCCACCAACTATGTGACCTTGGAGAAGACATATCTTCTCTAGGCCTTGGTTTCCTCAACTGTGATATGAAGAGGTTGGAACTCTAGGTCTTTGACTGTTTATTCTAAGAGTTAGAATCAAGATTCTTTAATTCTTCTAGGAGTTCTTGTTGGGTCTGTGTCCAGTCTGCATTTTTCTTTGAGGCTTTGCTTGTAGATGTTTTCAAGCCATGTAATCTTTTGAGTTTGTGTCTTGAGTTTCCCTCTCATCATAGTAGATTTTAATGGTCAGGTTCTCTTTTGGTTGTTTGCTCATTTTTCCAGCCTACTACTTCTTTTCTGTTAATGTTATGTCAGAGATGGGCTCTGCTTATCCCTGGGCAGGAGGTGGGGGGATATCTGGCCTAAGCTTCTCTTTTTTATGTCCTTCTGTGTGCCTATAAGTTTTTGGTATTTCTAATGTGGTATGATCTGGGAAGAGGTGTGATCCTTGCCCGTCTGGTCTGTCTTCTGATTCTTTCACAGGTAGGACCCCTACTTCCTTGTGACTATGATCACTTCTCTTTTTGCCTTGGAACTACAACCCAGAACTAGATAATGAATGACAGAGCTGCTAAATGGCACTTGATCCTATGCTCAGGGTTAGTACAAGGGTCCCTGGGATCTCTGTCTGACCATGTGTTCAGTCTCTTTACGGCTTCTACTTCACAATCCTTAAGTCAATACCACTTCCACAATGCCATGTTTTGGTCAGTCCTCTCCCCAATGTACACAAACCTCTCTTCTTGGTTTCCTTAGTTGTCCTGGGCTAGAAAAACAACTTGCTATGTCTTTTTGTTGGTTTTCCCACTATGAATTTAGTTTGGCACTTTTAAAACAACTTTAAAAAGTTGTTACAGAGGAAATGTATTGGGAGAACTTGGCAAAACTGATGACTTCACTCTACTGTCTTGGCCCTGTCCCTCTAGAACCAAGATTCGTCCCAAGGTCTCCTAACTCCAGACCCAGAATGCTTTCTACTCCACACTTAGACCAATTTATATTCAGTTTCTTAAAAAACTTAATTTAAATTATACTTGTAGAAATCAGAAAACTGGGGGGGGGGAATTTACCACAAATTTCCGTGATAAAGGTCTCATTTCTCAAATATACACAGAGCTGAGTCAAATATACAAGAATACAAATCATTTTTTACTTGATAAATCAAAGGATATGAACAAGCAGTTTTCAGATGAAGAAATCAAAGCTAAATATAGTCATATGAAAAAGTGTTTTAAATCACTATTGATTAGAGAAATGCAAATTAAAACAATTCTGAGGTACTATCTCATACCTATCATATTGGCTAATATAACATAAAATGAAAATAACAAATATTGGAGGAGATGTGAAAAAATTGAGACACCAATGCACTTTTATATATTGAGACACCAATGCACTTTTGGCGCAGTTGTGAACTGATCTAACCATTTTTTGGAGAGCAATTTTGAACTATGCCCAAAGGGCTATAGAACCATGCATACTCTTTGACCCAGCAATACCAATATTAGATCTGTATCCCAAAGAGATCAAAGAAAAGAATCCTACATATCAAAAAAATATTGATAGTACATCTTTTTGTGGTGGCAAAGAATTGGAAATTGAGGAGATGCTCATCACTTGGCGAATGACTGAATAACTTGTGGTATGTGATTGTGAGGGAATACTATTGTGCTATAAGAAAGGATGAGCAGAATATTTTCAGAAAAACCTGGGACAGCTTCTATGAACTGATGCAAAGTGAAGTGAGCAGAACCGAGAAAACACTGTATGCTATTGTATGATGATCAGCTATGAATGGCTCAGCTGTTCTTAGCAATACAATGATCTAAAACAATTCTGAAGAATTTATGATGAAATATGCTCTTCATCTCCAGAGAAAGAACTGATGGAGTGCAGGTCAAATGCAGATCAAAGCAAAATTTTTTTACTTTCTTTATTTTTCTTGTTTTTTGTCTGTGTTCTCTTTTGCAGCATGGCTAATATGGAAATACATTTTGCATGCCTGTACACATATAATCAATATCTAAATGCCTGCTTTCTCAAGGAGGGGGTGGGAATTTGAAACTAAAAAAAATTATAAAAAGCAAATATTAAAAATCATTCTTATGTGTAATTGAGAATTTTTTTAAAATTTTGAAAATGTAAAAATAAAAAAAGGATATTTGTTTTTAAAAAAAAGTAAATTTGATTAAATATAAGGTACAAAAAAGAGAGCTTAATATTTAAAAAAAACCATCTTCTTCCCTTGAGAAGGAAGCCTGGGGTCTCTAAGTTTCTATCATCCATAGAAAATACACAGACTTACAGCAACTTACTTTTATATAACATTTTAAAGTTTGGAAAGTATTTTCTGTACAGGTGACTTCTGTTACAAGATTATTGTGTTGGTGCTGATACTCATTTTAGGCATAAGGAAACTGAGGTAAAGTGCCCTGCCCATGGTTCATAGAATAGGAAGTGCCAGAAGCAGGATTGGAACCCAGGTCTTCCTAACTCCAAGACCTATCCACTATCCTCTGTGAAATACTTCTATCTGTATAACAGTGATCAAATTTAAAAAAATTCTTATAGTCCTGCTTCTTAACTCAAGGAATCTTAATCTTTGTGTGTGTGTGTGTGTGTGTGTGTGTATGTGTGTGTGTGTGTGTGTGTGTCAGAGCCCCCTCTGGCACTGTGTTGTCTTTCCTCTTAGATTGTAAGCTCCCTGAGAGCAGGGTCTATCCTTGTTTTTATTTGTATTTCTATCCCCAGTGTATAGTGGTATAATGTCTGGCACTCATTAAAGGTTTATTGACTGACTGCCTAATTAACTGGTGAACGCTTCTCAGAATAATGTTTTTAAATGCATAAAATAAAACATACAGGATTACATTCTACTGAAATAAAGATGTCATTCCTTTTCTCATCCGAGTTTATAGAACCCTTGAAATCTATCCATAGACCCGGTTAGGAAACCCTGCCTTAACTGATCTAAGGAACTGAACATTATCATTTTTTCTTAATATCTAAAAGATATCTAATGATCTAGTAATTACTCAACCCAGAGGAATGATCAATTCCCAATTCTCCGCATGCACATTTTTCTTGTGTTTCAGTATGCTTGGCTTGGCTTTCACTGCTCCTTTTGCACTGAAGATGATCACTGTTGTGTGTGCTCAAGACAAACGGTCAGAAGATACAAATGATGTTTAGCTGAAGATTAATATTCACTTTGTCAGGAGAGTAACTGCTAAAGGGAAACACATCTGCCTTTCTTGAACCAAATTAACCTTCAGTACATTGATGTAACTAGGTGGCACAGTAGATAGAGTGCTGGACCTGGGATCAGAGAGACTCATCTTCCTGAGTTCAAATCTGGCCTCAGACACTTCCTAGCTCTGTGACCTGGGGCAAGCCACTTAACCCTGAGCTGGAGAAGGAAATGGTTAACCACTCCACTACTGTGATCCCCAAATGGTGTCATGACAAGTTGGACAGGACTAAAAAATGACTGAACACCAACAGCAGCTGGTGGATACACATTCAAAGAGTGTACACATATATGCACACATAGCTACATATACATACATGTATGGAAACACACATATACCTACAGAGAATTAGACATCTTCTCAGTCCAGGTCCTGTCTAATTCTTTAGCACATGTGGACTTGGACTTCCACACCAAACACCTTTAAATATTAAATGCACATTTGTGCCTCAGACACATGCCTGGCCCCTAAGGTAGGGCTGAAGGGACAAGTTCAGCCAGTGTTGAACTGTGCTTTATTTCTTCCTGGCCATTTGCCCTGTGACAGTTTGTTATCATCTGTGTACATCACTGTCTTTACAAGCATTCTCTCCCAGTTGTGGGGCCTTCAGAGAAATAGGGTTGGTATGAATTTAAAATGTCATATTGAGTCAATTTAAAATAAGACAGCAGTTTCATCAGGTTGTTCTTTTTTGTTATTAAGTCAAACTTTCACTTCTCAGTGAAACTGAACTAAGTTGACCTCATTCTGTGGGTAGTTACCTAATGAATTTGGGTATATAAACCCAATCTCCTGAGCTCTTGAGAGAAGTCTCCAGCCTTCAGTCTGTAATCCTTCTTTCCTTCTGGGGGTGGGGTGGGGGGGATTCACTCAATAATTCAATTCAACAATCATTTATGAAGTGTTTGCTCTGTGCCAGGCACTGTGCTAGGTACTGGGGATTCAAAGACAAAAATTAAACAGTTCCTGCCCTCCAGGAGGTTATATTTTACTGGAACAGAGAATGCAACATGTGCATAGATAAACATAACACAGTGTTAGAGGCAAGAGCAACATAAAGTTCTACAGAAAATTTTGAGGAGGAGATGACTAATTGTATTGTTAATGGGATACTAAGATCTTCCCCGCCCATTAATAGACCTCACATGGAGTCCATTGGGGGAGGGACTTGCCTAAGGAGCTTGCTTGCAGGAAGGCTTTCACACCTTTTGGTACTAAGTTGATTAGACATTAAATCACTAGGGCTGTGGTGCCTTCTGGCTCTGAGAATGGTATATAAATTCTGAGTTGGTATTTTGCATTAGGAGTTCACTGTTTGATTCCCTGGTCGAGACTCTGAGTAGCCATATGCTCAGGAACCCCAGTTACTCAGATGTAAATGTTCTCTTGATCCAGTAGTGTATGTAAAGCTTATAGCAATACTGCTTTGATTCAGGCAGTCAGAGCCCTGTCTGTTGTTCTTTATGCTAATTTCTCTGCTTGTATTTTCTCTGATGTTCAGGGTGCTGATTTTTCCCCTGAACAGTGAATGTAATTAAAGATTACATTCTTTAAATATAATCCCCTTAAAAGTTGTTTTCCTTTAAGAAAAGCAGATCCAAGAACCTGTGCTAGCAGGTCATCCTGGATATACTAGGGGGCTTGCTGTTACATTAACATTAACAGGCAGAGGAGGCAGAATCAGGGGATCAAGTTCCACAGGAGAGATGGCGCCTGAACTGAGCCTTTGAGGGAGATAAGGATTCTAAAAGTTGGAAGTGAAGATGGAATGTACTCTAAGAAGTGTAGAGAAGGGGACAGAGGGCAAGAAGATATGATCAATGGGGAAAATTCTAGAAGAAGAGACACTTGAAGCGGTGTGAAATAGAGTCAAGAATATTGAATCTGAAGTCAGTGGATCTGCATTCAAATAGACCCTCTGACAAATGCCACCTATGTGGCCTTGGGCAAGTTACTTAACCTCCCTGGACCTCAGTTTACTCATCTATGAAATGAGGCAGTCAGACTAGGTGGCTTCTGAGGTTCTTCCTGGGTCTGGATTTAAGATCCCATGGTGCTCTGTGACTGAAGAAAAGAAGGAGAGGATAAGTGAAAAGGCAGAGAAATATTGAACGATATAGCAGAGGAAATGACGCAACTTCCGGAGGGACACTCATTTTTCTTAGGAAAGCACAGAGTGAGGTCATCTGCTGAAAGAGAGGAGGTTGAGAGTAACATAGGGGGTCTGAAGAAAAAAGAGAAGTTTTGGAACAGCTGCTATGAGAATCAGCCAAAGAAGAATAAAAGGACTGCCCTGGAGCAGTTGAGATGAGACTGTATGAATTTCTAGTGGATCCAGGTAGCATGGTACTGTGACTTGCTCCAGCATCATTTAGAAGCTTGAGAGGGTAGGAGCAACCCAGGGCTAAGGAATAAGAAAGTATTAACGATGGCAACAAAAGGGGATAGAAGAATCGAAGGTGGAGAACAGAGCCTTACTGAATTACTTACTCTGAAGTCAGGACTGTGAAAAGAATTCAATGAGATCAGAATAGGGAGGAGGGGCTGGTGGGAGAGAAGTTGTGAAAGGACTAGAGATTGAAATGAGGCTGAAGGAAGAACAAAGTAGAGGGAGAGACGTAAAGCAGAAAGTAGTGCCCAGAGGAGAGGAACCTCAGAGGTTTATCATTTGGGGGTCACTTTGACAGCGTAGACTAAGGTATGCCCAAATGTGCAGATGGTTGAGGTAGACCTGCAATAAAGCTCATCAGAATTGAAGACGTTGGTGACCTGGGAAGCTGGGGTCTTTGCAACCACATCATGAATATTTAAGCCCTTGAGGATGAGGACAGAAATTAGAGATGAAAGGTGGGAGGTTAAGTACTGAAAGGGAAGGAAAAGAGGGAGTCAGTGACCTGGTGTGTGGCAGCATTAATGAAACTCAATTAACTTTTATTAACTGCCTATTATGTGCCAGGCACTGTGTTAAGTGCCGGGGATACAAATAAGAAAAAGAAAGACTGTTCTTGTCCTCAAGGAGTTTCCAATCTAATTGGAGGGGATGACAACACATGAAAAAAAACTGAAGTGTGTGTGTGTGTGTGTGTGTGTGTGTGTGTGTGTGTGTGTGTGTGTGTGTGTGTGTGTGTGTGTGTGTAACCAGAGGGGGCCATAATGTTCTGGGAAGACCAAACCAGGCAGAACTATTGATAGAAAGATGGAGAGTAAGCTGGAAAGTTCAGATTCCAGCCCTCTACAAAGGAAGGTTCTACCCTCCAGCCCTCCAATCAGAGGGACAAGGAGGTTGAAGGAGTTAAGAAGGTGTAGAGGATCTAACACTAAGGCAGTCAGCACACTGATGATGATGATATTTCAGGCGATGGATTTATTCTGAGAGGGGCATGATGTTCTTAGAATCCAAATCAAGCAGAGCTGTTGATGGAAAATGAAGTTAGGATCTAGAGAGGGTGGGGTACATGGGTGGAATTAACCACAGAAGAAAAGTTGATGAGTGAAGACTTACACAGGGAAGTGTGAGAGGGGGCTGGTGGAGGAGGAGATCAAGGAACACCCTTATTCCTTCTCTGAGTCTAGTGCGTGAGGGGACATGGAAAAAAAGAGTAGTTAGGACTGGAATTTATAGGAGGAGATCAGGGGCCTTTCATGCGAATCTGAGAGTGAAGGAAACAAAGCATATAAACCAATGGAAGAGTTACTAAGAGAGGGGTCTTTAAGGGGTGAGTGGAAGCAGAGAACGATGGGGAGAGATTAGAGAAGGATATAGAGTACAGGAAGAGGTAGGAGGAGAAGGGGACTGCATGATGTAGGGGGAAAAGCATTGAACACAGCATCTGGGGACTTAGGTTCAGATCTTGTCCCTAACAGCTACTCTGCTAGTATGACTGGGTTAAGTCACTTAACGTTTCTGAGCCTCCTCATCTATAAAATAGAGGGGATGGTGAAGTAGATAAGCCTCCAAGAAGCTCAACCAGCAGCCCAGCCCTTTGTACCTTGAGCTAATTAAATCTCCAGTATAGTTCCAGTGCCTTTAAGGAGAAAACTAGCCTAGATTACAGGGGGTGTCATAGTGGTTAGAGGGCTGGGCCCAAAGTCAGGAAGACTCACCTTTCTGAGTTCAAATCTGGCCTGAGACACCTACTAGCTGTGTGACCCTGGGCAAGTCATGTAACCCTTTTTACTTCAGTGTCCTCACTTGTAAGATGAGCTAGAGAAGGAAATGGCAAACCACTCCAGCATCTTTGTCAAGAAAAACCCAAGAGGGGTCATGGAGACCAGGACATGACTAAAAAACGACTGAACAATCAATCACCAACTCTAGCCTAGAGTGACAAGTCTTGCACTATCACATCCTCCCAAATCCCTGCAATTATGACTATCCCCTCTCTTCACATTTCCTTACATTTATTTATCCATGCAAATATGTTGTGAACTGCCAGTAGAATATAGACTTCTTGAAGGTGGGAATGACCTCATTTTTGTCTTTATCCTCAGGGTCTAATAGTGTCTTGCACAATCAATGCTTGCTAAAGCTGGGTTGATCTGGGCAACAAAGATTGCAGTCATAATCAACAACCAGTCAGGTGGTCAGTTGGACTTTCACTCTCCTGCAGCCAAGTGAGGAGAAAACATTGTCTTTCCTGTTTTCCTTTCTTTCTAGTGTGTGATCTTTTATTGGAGAGTAGGTTTCTTTACCCTTCTTTTACCTTCTTACCCTTTATTCCTTTCCCATGAGTCCCAGTTGAACATGGTCAGGATTCCCCAAGTTGATTGTGAAGATCTAAGCAGGTAACCTGGAGGAGATCTGGGAGAAAGTTAGGAGTGAATGCCTCTATTCTCAAAATTTTAGTCTAGTTCCTTTTCACTTTATGTATAATAAACTACATGATCACAGTGTGCACAGGCTCATGAACAAGTTATAAATAGCAGCTTTCATAATTCAATATTTTGAGCAATATTCCGTTCTATCCCCAAGATTAATTTTGAGCCTAGTCAGTGAGCTACCACTGCAGTAGGCTGTGGGGTTGAGCAGGGAGTGGGGTTGCCATTGGGCATACAGTTCTTTTGTAAAAGGGATTCCTCAGGCACATGCCACAAAAAGTAATTTAGAAGACCAGAAGGCTGGTGATTCAAGTGGTGCATCACTGCATGGGCAATGCAGATATTGCACTTACTACATAATTAATGGTGTCATTTTTTTTTTCTGCCCACTTAAGACAGCACTCAAGCCACATACAGTTTAACTGGCCCTATTTTAGGGTCAACGTCATAAGTCCAAAAAAGTAATTTTTTTCAATATTCACCATGCTCCTGAAAGTTTATAATAGAGCTGAGCAGATTACCCAGGAGTTTCTCTTAATAAGAAGAGAAGGGTATACCTGGCAGACTTTATCTTGTATTCTTGTAGCTACACCTGCAAAAAGAAAGAATGATGGAACCGAACGGTTTGGTAGTGGGGCTTCCTAATCCAGATTTACAGTCTAAGACCAAATTTAGGTCAAATCTAGAGTTTCACTTTTTACATTGGTCTACCTCCAAGGAATCGCCATCTTCTCTGAAATGGGGTTGGTTGGAAATGGAGAATAAGAAGGACCAAGGACAAACTGAATCATATGGCCTCTATATTTAAGAGGATACTTAAAGACAAGTTGAGTATGACTGGGATTACAGAATTCAGGTTCTCAGATCCTGGCTTAATTGCCTACAAGTCTGGGTCCAGAAATCATTTGCATGATGTAGCAGAATTTCTCATTTCCTAGCTTGACATTCATTTCCTCCTATTCCCCCATGGCAGCTTTATTTCTTTGGAGAGGGACCATGGCCCCCAAGCCCCCTTTAAGTCAACTAATTGATCAGTTAACAATCATTTTATGTGCCTTTGACATACCAAGCACTGTTCTAGGTACTGACCATACACAGACAAAAATGAAATAGTCCTTGCCTTCAAGGATTTTATATTCTATTGGGGGAAACAATATACACATAGATAAGTACATGCAAAAGAACTACAAGGTAATTGGGGGAAAGGGGATAGAAGAGGCACTAGCAGTGGAGTGGATCAAGGAAGATGTACATATATAAGTAAATGTAAAGTTTTTATGAAGTAATATCAGGAGGGAGACAGTAATATCTGGAGCTAAGCTGTGAATGGCTTTAAATGCCAAACAAAGGAGACTGTATTTGATCCTAGAGGTAATAAGGAGCCATTCGAACCTCTCAAGCAGGGAGTGACATAATCAGACATGTGCTTTAGCAATGTCACTTTGGCCCATGAGTGACTTGTGTCAGGGACACTGATACTAATACGGAGGCTGATGAGATAGCCCAGGTTAAGGTTAAGGGCTTGAACGAGGGTGGAGACCATGTGAGTGGAACGAAGGGGAAGTAAGTGTAGGAGAGTTGTGGCATTAGAATCAACAGTAATTGATTACTGACTGGCTATGTGCTGGGAGGGAGAAAGAAGAGCTGGAGGTGACTCCAAAGTTGTGAAGCCTGGGTGACTGATTTCAAGACTTTCTTTCAATTATATGTGTATTCACCTCCCATAGCCTTTCCAGGCTCTTTGAAATCAAGGGCCAGGGAGAAAAAATAGGCTTAAATTCCAATAACAGTAGCAACCTCATAAGAAAAGTCTTACAAAGCATTCATTTAACAAACATCTTATTGAGGGCAGAGAGCGTAAAGCGTGGAGACAACCCGAGGGCTCAGATTAGAAAGGGAACTCAGAGACAGCCATAGAAGCTGGGTGAGAAAGCTAGCGAGAACATTGGGGTGGCACTAAATGAGAAAACCAGTGGAGATACTTGGGACTGAACTTAGAAAGAAAATCACAAAAAGAGAATATGACCTTAGGTCTGTTTGGAGGAGGTAGAATAAGGGTCAGAGAGGAAAGAATAATTCAGGAGGAATCTATTTGCTAGAAAATAGAAATAGGAAACCTGAGCTTAGAGAAGGTCAGAGACAACATGAGAACCGAGCTTAAGTATCCCAGCTTGGTGCAAATAATGGGGAGATGACTAAGAAAACTATGAGAAAGTTCGGTTTAGGGGGACAAGTCTTCAAAGAGCATAGGAAATGAAGGAGGAATGTTACTGGAGATTAAAACTGGGCTTATGAAGAAAAGCTCAACACAAGAGCTCAAGGACACAGCCTTGGAGAGGACATGAAGGCTGAGGTGAGAAACAAAGCTCTGAGAACATTTGAGGCTTGTTTAAAGAGAAAGTCCAGCAAATGCCCACCGCACCATCACACCCCCACCGTTCAGGAGATCAGTGAATACCCCCACAGCTTCAGATGAAGCCCCATGAGATCTGCTCTCCGAAGATCTTGAGGCTCTTTCCAATCCTAGGACAGGGTCTAGCAAAAGCCTTAACCTGGAGAGACCTTCTTATCCCAGTTAAAATCTCTTCCAGGAGACCTAAACATAGAAAAGTCAGTAGAGTTGCCAATTACCTGCATCAGCTGGTGCTAATGGTGGGGGAGGTACAATTACACAGGTGCCAGTAACATCCAGATTAATTCCAGTGTTTCCCTGTTTTCATGCATTTATTGGTGGCCCTGATAACTTACTCAGACATGTATCTAAAAGGGTGAGATTTTATTTTCATTCTTTCAGGTCATGGGATCACAGGGATCCCTCTCTTCCAACTTCTCCCCTTTGGCTGACTTCCTGCCATGCCCTTACACAGTCTTTTGCATTGTTCTGTGATGAGCAGAAACTTCTCTTTTGGACTCTTGCTCTTTATGCCTCTTCTTAGAGGTCTCTCCTATTTCTTCTGTTCTTTTCCTCCTCCTCCTGCTCCCTCATCTTCCATTCTGGTTCTCTCTTTAGCTCCAGCTATTCAAGATAATCCATCTCCTTCCTGGAATGTTCTCACATCATCTCCCGCCTCCCTGACTTTGCCCTTCCCACTAAGCTTTATGCTCCTCCCAACGCCCTTTCCACAGCTCATGCTCTCACTCCTTCTCTTCCACCCTGGCAAGCTTCATTGTGCTGAATGATGATGATGTCCACCTTCATCTTTCCCTTTTTCATCTTTCCATGTGTGACATGTGCCGGGGTGGTTTGATGGCCAAGGAGTCACCTTCTTCACTTCTATCTTCCATGGAATCTGCCTTCTTATATAGTGAATTCCTGATTATTATTTCCATGCAGTGATCTCTCAACTTTCCCTCTTCAAGGGAATTGCAGTTAGAATCCCCATCTTGGGAATTTTTATTGTGTTTTCCCTTTGCCTTCTCTTCTTGTTTCTTCCTTTCCTTCTTTTCCTGAAGCATTTCATTTAAAGCTTTCACTTTCCAAGAATCCTTTTCATCACCCATTTGAGTTAAGACACACACTGCACCTGCCACCACCAATACCACAGCTGCTGCCCACTCAGAGACTGAGAAGCAGTGCACCGAGTGCAGGAGAAGTATGTCATGTCCAGTTTGGCATGACCTGGTGATTTAAGCTTTTTATCTAAGCTTTTTATCTAAGTTTTAGAGCCGGAAAGGATTTTAGAGATCATTTAGTCCAATCCCCTCATTTTATAGATAAGAAAACAGAGGCCTAGAAGGAAGAAACCATTTGCCCAAGGCCATAGAAGTAATATGTAGCAGAGTTAAGATTTGAATCCAGATGTGTTGATTTCAAATCTACAGCTTCTCCCACTGCAGCATTTCTGCCACACCCACCGGGGCCCAGACCTGCCCTGGGATATCAAGTCTGCATTACTCTTTCTTGGGCCCAGACCATCATGGGGGTTGTGAAATTTCTGATCACACATATTATACTGAAGTGGGAATTCTATCCAGACCAGATCTGCATAGCTCAGAGGACCAGGAGAAATGGAGAATGGTCAAGGAGAGGTAGAGAAAGGATAGATGTGGATGATGGTATCATAAATTTAGAATTGTAAAGGACTTAAGAGGCCATTTAGTACAAACGCAACCTCCTCATTTTACATATGAGGAAAACTGAGGCCCAGATAGGTTAAGTCGCTTTCCCAAGGTCATATAGGAAGTCATAAAGAGGCAGTGTTGTACAGAGGAAAGAGTGATGGCTCTGGAGTCAGAGGTTCTGGGTTCAAATCCTGTCTCTTGGTGAGTTACTTAAACATCCTGGGGCTCAGTTTCCTCATTTACATAATGACAGAACTGGAATGGATGACCTCTGATGTCCCTTCCAGCTCAAGATCTATGAAGTTAATAGTGAAAGATGTGGGATCTGGACCCAGGTCATCTGATTTCACATCCAGTGCTCTTTCTACTATACCATGTTAAATTATAAGGTCAGGGGAGGAGCAGCTGGAAAATCTGAAACTATTCAGTATGAGTTAGCAAAGGCTGCCCAGGAATATTAACCACTATCACAAAGGAGAGTCTGGTTCTCAAGGATTGTGAAGTAGGTCTCCCTGTGTTCATAGAGAACAGAAGCTACATCCTGAGAGACTTACAAAGAGGGTTCTTAACCAGTGGAAACAAAAATGCTGTCAATTAGGAGAGGCCTTCCCCTCAATCATTTACTTATGTTCTATAATGAAGACACCCTGAAAGTCAGGTCTCACTGTCTTCTTTCATACAGGTGATTAGAGTTTCCTAATCCATTGAGGCTCAAAGAAGTCACAGTTCCTGGTCACATAGCTTCAGGTTCCTACTACTGGCTACTCCTAATGCAAAGAAGCTTCCTCAGGCTCACTGTACCTTCTGGTGGCTCATGGGGAGGAATGGGTACTTCTGATTTGGGAGCCTCATTCCCCCAGTCTTGCAGCACAACAGTAAGAGGCTCTAACCCTGGGTCTCCCTCTCAGCGACTGTAATTGTGAACAAGCTTATTCCTCACTCTGAGCCCTAGGCTGGCTTTTCTTTTCTGCAAGATTTAAATAAATAGACTAGATTTCCAAGATCCTCTTCTATGCCTATATGGCCTTGGACAAATCATTCATCCTCTCTGGGTTTCGGTTTACTTGCCTGTAGGATGAGGGGATTGGACCAGAGGAGCTCTCTCTGAAGTCCCCTTCCACGAGTAGAGCTAGATTCTTCCACTGATAAGATTCTGGATTCTGATCCCGGAGCTTCTAGGAACTCCCAGGTTCACCTTCTTTGCTGGGAACTGGCTTTTCCTTATTCCAGTGACAATGCCATGGCATTTCTGACCTATCAAAGGGAAGCCCATGCATGGTCCCCATGTCCCCAAGAAGGATCACGGAGACAAAACAAACTCCAAATGTAAGTCTTTGATACTAAGAGGTCCTTACTTTCTCTCAGTTGGACTACTGCTATAAATTCCTAATCTTGTCTCTCTATTATTTCTGTTGAACCAGTGTCTAAAACCTCACATCCAGATTCCCCATCAAAAAATCTTGAAATTAGCATCCTAGCACCTACCAAATAAAAAGATCAGCTCCACAGCCTTCCATTCTACTACCCCTGTCTACACCCACTTTTCCGGCCTTATTTTCCATTCTACTGCACTCCGTGTTCCAGCCAAATTGGAATAGTTGCCATTTTCTGATCTCATCTTGTTCACACCCTCCACCCTACCTGGTTGAAATGTTTCCTTTGCTTTAAAGTTGAATGCAGGGGCCTTCCCTTCTGTAAAGGTTTCCCGGATTCAAACAGCTAGAAGTGCAAGTAAGTATATACAAAGATCATCTCTTGGAAATGCAAAATGACTGAAGACATCAAGTGAACATCTTCCATTGGACCACTATTTTCAGTAAGAACTCAGTGATAAAAAAATTTATCCTTAGACAAAAATGATATATATGTTAATAATTCTCATAAATACTAGAAATTTCTGCAAATATTTTCCCCAGCACCCTCTTATTCTATTCTAACTTGCACTACAGTGATATATGTATACTTTATCTTCCCTACTGAAAGACTATAAGCTACTTGAAGGCAAGGGACTCAGCCTCATTGACTTTTTTATCCATAACGTAAGTAAGTGCCTTACACTTAGAAAGTATTTAATAAATGTTTGTTGGGTTTAATTGACTGAATTCTCCTGTTAGAGCCAGATGATTTGTACTGAACTGGAACTCCCTGAGGAAGTGGTGACCACAATTGTCTAGTTGGGGCAGGGAGGTTGTAGAAGAAAATAGCTATTTCCAGTAGCCCTAAAGAAGGCATCAATCTACTCTGAGTTTGCCTATTGGCAGCAAATAAAGTAGGGAGATCTGGGGTCTCTGAGCTAGTGCTTCCAAATTAGCCCTTATATAGTGGTTATAGAACTAAGTGTATTGACCACAGGGAGAATAGTGCAGCTGTAAAGCATGTGATTAGGTGGGTGGCTTTCCTGATGTGGCTCTACTCCCCTGTGCCAGGTGTTCTTGTGAAAATCTCATACATTGGGCTATATGGCAAGTTGCCTGAGGCATTATACCTACATGGGCAGGGGTTGTCTCTTGGGATGCTGTTTACTGAGTGCCACAGTCTATATTTCATACATTTGGATTCCAGAAACTATTTAGGATGTGAATTCAGGAGATTTCTTCTACAAAAACAGAACATAGAACTGAGGTTGATTCCAATCCAGCCCCAGTAGACTGGTAGATTTTGAAACTGGCCACAGAGGAAATACTGAGATGAGGTGAGAGAAGAACTAATTCTTCCTTCATCCGGTCTATTCATGCCCAGGAGGGATAGCTTCCCCACTGTGTAAGTTTCTACCCTGTATCCTATGAGGAATTATACTCATTTTCATGTGGGAGGGCATGGCTCTCTTGAATAATTACTTCTCCCTTGTTATTTGCATTACTTTTATGTCTTAATTATATACCTTGCTATTTGATTTGTATCTTTGACATGGTCTATGAATAGAGAGGGTTTTACTGGTAGGGTTTTGAGTCACAATTTGCATAACTGATTACCCAGAACACTGTCATACTAGCCTCAGAAAAGTAGTAAAGGGTTTCAGAGCCAATATTATTAGGCAGCTTTTAAAGGAACTCATTGGTAGCTAGGTGGTGCAGAGGATAGAGCATTGGACTTGAAATCAGGAAGACTCATCTTCCTGAGTTTAAATCTGGTTTCAGATAATTACTAGCTGTGTGACTGTGGGCAAGTCATTTAACCCTATTTATCTCAGTACCTCATCTGTAAAACAAGCTTGAAAAGAAAATGGCCAATTACTCCAGTATCTTTGCCAAGAAAACCCCAAATAGTTTCACAAAGAGTTGGTCGAGACTAAAACAACTGGATGACATAAAGGGACTCGTTATACACAAAGTATACCAAGAAGTTGAACGATTATGCATGACTCTACGTCACAAAGCCATTGACCACTATATCCTTGACAATATAAATCTGAGCTACCCCTCCCCACCATTCTCTTGGGTGAATGTAGAACAAACAACAACAGAGGTCATGTTCTCAAAGAGACTTATTCAAAGTCATCATCAAAGTCATCATCAAAGAAGTGAGCAGGGGATATGTCATGCAGTGTCTATTGGAAACATGAGGGAACATACACCTTGGGTATATTAATGACTAAACCTCTTTTACTCAGGCCGCACTAAAAGCAATGCTAATCAACAAATATTCATTAAATACTTGCTATGTGCCTGGTCCCTTCCTAGGTATGAGTAGGTGACAGTTCTTGCTCCCCAGGGCCTTTTAGTCTAGTTGGAGAGACCAGATACACATGAAAAAATGACATGAGAGTTAAAGAGTTAAAACCTTAAGGACCAGTCTAGGCAGAGACAGCAAAAGGAAAATGAATTTATCTTGAAGACAACCTGCCTATTCTGCAATTTAACCTCACACCAGGCCACACCCAACTTTCCAAAGGACCAATTCCCACAAGGACAAACCAACCATCTAGTCACTTCCTATCCTAGCCTCAAATTTATCTGGGTTCAAATCTTTCCCATGTGCTAAGCCATCAGAGATTTTTCATTTGTGGCCTGATTCAACCTCAGATCTGTTTTAAATCTTTTCACTTTACTTCATTTAATTCCCCTCCAGTCTAACAACTTGCTTGTTATGGTGAAGATAAAAATGATGGCTTAAGGAGTGCTAATGGGGAAGCTTTCATTTGAACTGAGAATGTTCTAAAAGCAGATGGATCCAGAAAAGAGAATAAGGAGAGTGGGAGGGGGTGGTTGGGAGGGCAAGAGAAGTTGAAAAGGGCCCCAAATCCATGGTCAACCTGAAGAGCTGAACCTCTTCTGTGGGGGGAGAAGGGGAAAGGGGAAAAAATCATGTGGACAAAAGCCTTAGGGTGGCATCCTGATATCAAAGTGCAACCCTGGATAAGTCATTTAACTACCCTAATCCTCAATTTCCTTTAAAAGGAGGGGATTGGACCAGATGGTGTTTGATGTCCCCCTCTAATTATAGATCTGGGATCCTGCATTCATATTTAGTGAACACCTAGTATAAGCCCAGGTACTTAGGGCAATATATGATCTTTTCCTTCAAAAGAGGTTTCAATATATCCAGCAGATAAAACTATCATAGATGAGAGGAAGCATTACACAGTGAACTCCCAGGGGCCTCTTGAATTCTTTCATTTTGTTGAAATGGCTACATTTCACTAAAGTTCTACTCCATGTCTCCCTGTGGCTCAGAGGCCAGCTTGGGTTCCCAAAGGCTTTACTAACAGGTCCTACCTAGCCAGGCTGGGAAGGCTTTCATTTCAGGACTGGAAATAGACTGTATTGAGGATAAGCTTTGCTAAGTTCAGAGACCTGTTAACAGGTGAGGCACAGTGTGATATGTTTTTTATCCACAACAAACCTTAAAGACTTTTCTATGAAGAGTTGTAGACTGTTTTGGTGGAGGGAGAACTTGTGTCAAGGAAATTTTGGACTTCTGAATCAATGATGTAAGAACTAATGAACAGATTTTAATCTGGCCTCTCTGCTTATTTGACCTGGTCTTTATTCTCTTTGGCTTACATTGAATATGTTTGAACAGATAAACAGAACAGTAGGGGCTTATAGCATTTTGTGATTTGGTGTTTGTATTATGATTTTTTAAAAAGCTTTCTCCCACCTTTTTCCCCAAAAAGAAACTTTCTCCCACCCTGTTCCCCCACAATAAAAGACTTGTAACAAATATGCATAAACAAAATGGTCACATTGGACATGTCTCATTCGGCCTCTTGAGTCCACCACCTCTCTGTCAGAAAGTAGATAGTATGCTTCATTTCTGGTCCTCTGTAACCCTAGCTGGTCATTGCGCTGGCCAGAGTTCTGAAGTCTTTCAAAGTTGTTCATGTTTACAATGTGGTTGTTACAACATGAATCATTCTCCTGGTTCTTCTCATTTCACGCCCTATCAGTTCATAAAATCTTTCTAGGTTTCTCTAAGACTGTTCATTTCATCATTTTTCATAAAACAATAGTATTTTATTGCATTCATATAACATTCTCTGTTCAACTATTCCCCAATTGATAGGCACCTCCTTAGTTTTTAGTTCTTTGACATTATCAAAAAAAAGTTTTTCCTTTTCCCCTTTCTTTGATCTCCCAAGGCAAGAATATTAATTTCCACATGTAAGAAGCTTACAGGATAAGGGAAGATGAGACAAATGGACAGATGGACACACTCATCTATAGATACAAGAAGAGAGCAATAGAACTGTGTAAATTGAAGGAAGTAGCATATAATTACAAAGGGGTATATATTGTAACACCCCCTTTGAATTATAATAATACAGTACAGTGAGAAAAGTACTGACCTGGGTCATAGTTAGGAAACCTGGGTTTGATTCTTGACAAATACATATAAGCTGTGTGACTGCAGGCAAGTGGCTTAATTTCCCTGATTTATGTTGTCATCATTTGATTGTTTCAGTGATGTCTGACTCTTTGTGACTTCATTTGGGGTTTTCTTAGCAAAGATACTGAAGTGATTTGTGATTTCTTTCTCTAGCTAATTTATATAGATGAGGACATGAAGCAAACAAGGTTAAGTGACTTACCCACAGCCACACAGCTAGTAAGTGTCTGAGGCCAGATTTGAACTCATGAAGATGAGTCTTCCTGATTTTAAGTCCAGTATTCTATCCATTGCAGCACCTAACTTCCCTTCCCTGATCTGAAAAAGAGCATAAAAATATAGTATCTCTCTACCTCACAGGGTTGTTGTACAGAAAGTGTTCTATAAGTCTTACAAAAACCTTATAGCTTTTGTAATGTACGTATAGGTGAGTTATTATTAAAAGCATCAGTAATGGTATGTCTGTGGCAGGTGAAAGACAACATTTCAGCCTAGTTGAGCTCCAAGAGGCTCATCACCCACCTGTCTGTGGGCTGGGGAATTATTCAACCATAGCCACACTTGAAGACCCTCTTCTAAGTCACAGAGGGGTTGTAATTTGTATCAGTGGATGGAATCTGTACTGATGAAACTCATAACTTCTGGATGTATTGACAAGCTGATATATTTGGACGAGTGTTGATAATTCACAGTACAGAGGACTTTAAGGCTCACAGAATGCTTTCTGACACATCAAAAGCTTCACACATGTGATGAATTTTGAGTTGGATTTTAAAGGCTGCTCTCTGTTCGCTTCTCTTAGTAGGTAGGTAAGACAACTGAAGTCTGACCTTTCAATCTAAGGGTGAGCATCTTTTGGGCATTTTTTTTCTCTATGTCACCAACCATTTCTTCTCTCAGGGACCAGAGCACAGGCTGGTAATCAGGTCCAGTTTGTCCAACAGCTCTCAGGGTCTGTTCTCAGTCCCCTTCTTTCCTCACCTCTACTATTCTTCTGGTCTCTGCTTTGCCTTTAACACCATTGATATTCCACAGAATTCTTTCCCACATTGATTAGGAGGTGGAAGCTACTCCCCCTTCACCTCCATCACCCCTCCCCACCCCCAACTGTCCTGAGGCTCCTGATTAATTCCTGTCCATAAACTTTCTGATGAGGCTGTATGCTCTCAACAGGCAGTCCTCCTGGATCCAGGATTAGCTCACTAAGAGCAGATTTTCTCCACATGGCCCCACTTGTATTTTCTGTAGCAAGGTTTGCATGCTAGGGCTGGCTTGGGGCTGCCTCTGAGTCAGGAGTTCCTCAGTGGAAAAGGCCAGCCAAACCTTGGCAAGATGGGAAAGGTCCCTGCTGACCACTTTTTGGCCAGGCCTGATAAACTGGGGATCTCAGTCATTAGGGAGGTAAACAAAGCCATAGCCACAGGGAAGGCCCTCCACATAAGTGGGTAAGTGGCATTGGCAGTTACCTGTGTAGTGTGCTCCCTGAAGGTCCATGTATAACCAATATCTCCCCCACTGGGTTTCTATGGTGTCTAAAATTCCCATCGTTAGTTACTCCTCTGGATTGACAACGAAGATAGAGCTGTATTCACAGGCCCAGTTGCCTGAAACAAGAGGATTTGGGCCCTCTACCTCTTTAGCATGGCAAGACAGTTTATTTTTTATTAAATCACTTTATTCTGGTATTCTGCATTTGAGAAACACTAACAAATATGAATATTTCTATAACAAAGAATAGAAAAAAGGATTTTTTATGAAACCAGTTTCATTATTATGAACAGTTTGCTTTTTTTAAGTATATCATAAATGAGCTAGTTTCCAAGCTTTCCTGATTATCTGTTTCCTGAATTTATTTTGTTCTTTTCTGCACAATTAAAAAAACCTCAGTGACCCTTTTTTGACATGACTATTACCAGCTTCCCTCACTCTCTGTCCCTTAAACTAAAAGAAAGAGACTTCCCTTTTAATAAATAAGCATAAGCCAAGCAAAACATCACCAAAGGCTGAAAATGCCTGTCACATAACACAATATATTTTGTCAGGTTACCTAGATAAAATCTTGGAAGTCACTTAAATACTGACCCTGAAAGAGATGCACTTTGGAGTACCGTGTCATCAGGAAAGAGCACGGCTCCAGTGAGATTGCAAGAGTGCAGGTCCAGGAGAGGAATTACCTAATAAGACCTTTTCTCCCCAGCACATAACCTATGCCCAGTCATGAAGATGCTTCTCCTCCTCTCTGTTCTCCCTGCTAGTATGCTATCAGCCTCCTTGCTTTGGTTCTTGGAATCCCTTCCCCCACTTTCCTCTTCAGGACACTTTTTTGCTTCCAATGCACCCTTCGAGGTCTCTCTTGGATCCTAGCTCTTCCATGAATCCTTCTCAAACTCTTTGTTCTCTGCATCCCTACTATATTGTGGTTGGACTCTTCATGAGCCTGTTTGGATTTTCTTGGCAGAGATCCTGGAGTGGTTTGTCATTTCCTTCTCCAGCTTCTTTTACTCATGAGGACACCAAGGCAAACAATTAGGTGACTTGCCCAGGGTCATATAGTTAGGCCAAATTTGAACTCAGGAAGATGACTTTTCCTGACTCCAGACCTGGTACTCTATGCACTGTGCCACCTAGTTGCCCTATGAGCCTTAAAACATCACTTAGTACTAAATTCTTCTCCATTTTTCCGTATATAAAGATAATAGCCCACATGTCTACAGTGCCTTAAGGAAAGTACAATGCACTTTCCCCCACAAGTAGATAGTGGGAGAATTATGACTCCCATTTTACAGATGTGGAAACTGAGTCACAAAAAAGTGAAGTGATTTACCATGGGTCAGAGCGTTAGTAAGTGTAGGAGCTAGAGTTTGAACCCAGGTTTCCAGACTCCAAGTCTTTCTCTTCTATGATGCTATTTCTGTCTCCTCGACTAAGACTGTGGTTTCTACTTCTCTATATCTACCATGGTCTTTCCTATAGATTCAGAACTCCAGGGGATCTTAGAAATCACATAGTCCAACCCCCTTCTTTTACAGCAGAGGAAACTAAAGGCCAGAGAAGTTCCTCTCTGTCCAATGTCACACAGGTAGGCAGTGGATAGCAGATCAGAATTTGCATCCAGATCACAGAGAGCTTCTGAGGTGCCCCTTAAGTACTTGTCTGATCTTTCTTGCCTAAGCTTAGTGCTCTTGGCCAATTGTGTTGATTTGTGATTGAAGTCTGGACATCCCAAGTTCTCCCTCTTTATATCTCTCCTTCTTGGTCTTGTGGTGGGGGGTCCTTGAGTTACCACCAAAACGTTAGCCATGTTACCAGCATGAATGACCTTGAGAAGCAGCATGGTGTAGTTTATGGAATCACAAGGTTGGGTTTGAATCCTGCTTCAGAAATTTACCTGGGTGATCATGGGTCCTAACTTTTCAGAACCACATTTTTCTTATCCATAAAGTAGGAATAATAATTCTTGGCTCATAGGACCACAGGTTTAGGGCTAGAAGGGATTTAGAGGTCATCTAGTCTAATTCTGGGGCAGCTAGGTGGTGCAGTGGCTAGAGCACCAGACTTGGACTCAGAAAGATTCGTTTTCCTGAGTTCATATCTGGCCTCAGACACTTACAAGCTGTGTGACCTTAATCCTGTTTGCCTCAGTTCCCTCATCTGTAAAAATGAGCTAGAGAAGGAAATGGCAAACCACTCCAGTATCTTTGCCAAGAAAACCCTAAATGAGTTCAGGAAGAGTCAGACAGGACTTAAAGTGACCAAACAACAACACGTCTAATCCTTCCATTTTACAGAAGAGGAAATTAAAACTCAGACAGGTTAAATGATGATCCCAAGCTCAGACCTGGGATTTTAATTCAGGCCCAATGATTATAATGTCAGCACCCCAAATTCAGCAGTTGTTCCACCACACGTACCACCCACCTCACAGGACTGTTGGGGAAAGCATTTTGCACATCTTCAACACTGTATAAATGTGAATGATTATTGTTGATGGGGAGAGGGCAGTAGCTGCTTTCTTTTTGTCCTAATAAGGCATCTATTCTCACTCCTGTTTTTAAGCCTCCTGAAGGCAGTTTATAAATGTAGAGTTTGCTTAAGCTTCTGAGTTGGGCTCTCTTGACCCGTAAAACTGGCTGTGTCGGAAGGAGAGAGAGCAACAAATTCTGTTGGGAAATGTTGATGGCAGGACAGTGTAATGTAGCATAGGAGCTTGATTACCTATGTAAGTTTTCCTGATTTTTGATACTGTATATATCCCTGCCATAATCCTGGGGTGTACAGGGCCCTGGGGTGGGGTGCTCAGGGCTTCAGGCACAGAATACACCCAAAAAGCTGAGCAATAAAGGACTTGGATCAAAATCGGTGATCACTATGTCATTGACACATTTCCTCTCATTTCCAAAAGTAGGGCAACAATGCAGAAGTTGATAATATTTCATGTTCCTACCCTTCTAGTCCTTCCTTCTTGTCTAATGGGCAATTTGGGAGCACATGTGTCTTCAGCCTTAATGGAGGAGAGATCTTCTCATTCCTCCCTCTCGGGACTTAACCTAAAGTCATCTCTACCGCTTGACCACCAACCCTATCCCCATAGTAGAAGAATCTCTTTAGAGAATCTCTTCTGGAGAATAAACTGAACAAGGAGAATTAACTAAACTCGTGATTTTTCTGAAAGATCCCAGCTTCTTCTGAAATAGCTTGGACACCCTGAGTTGTAAGAGGCTCATTTTGACCTCTTGGGCCATCTGATATTGAGGGAAGATGAGATGGTGACCTGTGGCCTCAGGGTTGACCTTGTTCAGTCTCAGATGGACACCAAGTATGAACATTTCACCTCACCTTTCCTCTCTGAATCAGCCACTGTCTGTATCTGTGCGTGTGTGTTTCTTTTCAATTAAAAAGGGTTTATTGCTGACAAAGAAATAGGATGTGACAAAAACAAAAACCTTATCAGAGTATGTGTGCATGGTGGGAAAAATAAGATAAGTGAAAATCAATCCCTCTCTGGATCAGGGTATGTGTCTTTGTGTGTAGAAAACTCCATCTAACAAGAAAACAATGTTCCCTTTGAACAGCTTTCTGTCTGAAAAGGGGAGGGCAGTAGTGTCTCTGTGGAATTGTATGGCATGCCAGGCAGGCCAGCCAAGCAGGGGCAACACAGACTTTGTCATGGAGCTGAGCACTTTCTTCTAGTTTTCCCCCCAGTCCCCCTTCTCCTAACACCAGTTGCAGTCCTCCACAGGATGGATTCTCTTTCTTTTTCTGTCCAGTGATGCCTCTGGGGATGCTGCTGCCAAGTGGCTGCCTTCAGGAAGCCCAGTCATCAAGTCCTTTCCATGCTCTCTTCAATTCAATTGAATAAACATCTACTAAGTGCTGTAAAGCATTGTGCTGGATTCTGGGGATGCAGAGAAACCTGACCTGGCAAACCGACAACAGCAACACAACGGGACTTCATTCTTACAAAACTTACATTCTACTGATGGGGGGAGGGGTACAACATGGAAACGGATGAACAAATGCAAGATAATCTGGGGAAAGAGAGAGCCCTAAGAAGGTCGGTGGAGAGGAGAGAGAAACGCTTCCTGGAGAAAGTAGCTGAGCCTTGAAGGAAGACAAGGAGTTTACAGGGTGAGGAGGGAATGCACTTCTAGGCATGGGGACATGGGGCAAGAGGTGGGAATAGCCTGTTCAGGGAAGAGTTTGCCTTCTTTGGGAGAAAGAGGGAAAAGGGGGCCTAATATGGAGCCAGTCTAAAAAGGAAAACTAAAGTCGGGTTGTGAAAGGCTTTAAATGCCAGACTGAGGAATTTGTATTGATCCTAATGGCAACAGGGAACCACTGAAGATTTTTGAGCAGGGGAGTAACCTCATAAGACTTGTGCCTTAGTAATGTTATTTTGGTAGCTGTGTGGAGAAGTGGTTAGAGAGAAGAAGAAACTAGAATCATGGAGAGCAATTATGATGTTTTTACAGTAGTTCAGACAAGCAGTATTTACCTATAGTAATCACTTTCAGGATCAAATGAGATAACATTTGTAAAATGCTTAGCAGTATTTGACATATAATAAGCACTTAATAAATGCTTATTCCCTATTCCCTACAGTAGTAGCTATGTGAATGAGAGAAGGAGGTGGATGAAAGAGACATTGTGAAGGAAGACTCAACAGGATTTAACAACTGAATGGATATGGATGGTGGTGATGAGGGAGAATAAAGAGTCAAAAATAGCATCAAGGTTAAGAAACTGGGTGACCAAAAGGAAAGCGGAGCCTTGAAGAGGGGCAGGCTTAAGGATGAAGAGAATGAGTTCTGCTGAGTGCATATTGAGCTTGAGATGCCAATGGGAGACCCAAGTAGAGCTGGCCAGCAGGCAGTTGGTAACAAGGGACTAGGATTCAGAATTGAGATTGTTGCTGGATATGAAGATTTGGTAGTTTTCTGCATAGAGGCAATAATTTAATCTATCAAAACTATGAGATCACCAATGGAGTATACATAGGAAAGTGAAGAAGGCTCATCACAGAGCCCTGGGGAACACTTAGGAGCAAGAGATGAACCCAGTAAAAGGAGACTAAGGAGTTATGTTGAGACAGGCAGGAGAACTGGGACAGAGCAATGTTAGGGAAGCCAGTGGAAGAGGGAGTATCTAAAAGGAGGAGTTGCTAAAAGGTATCAAAAGCTGCAGAGAGGTCAAAGAACATAGACAGAAAAGACCAGTGGAAAAGCCAGATAAGATATCCTTGGTAATGTTACAGAGAGGAGTGGAGGGCAGTTAGATGGTACAACGATAGAGTACCAGTGCAGGAGTCAGGAGGACCTGAGCTCAAACCCCACCTCAGACTCTTGACACTCACTAGCTGTGTGACCTTGGGCAAGTCACTTAACCTCAATTGCCTCATCCTGGGTCATTTCCAATCACCCTGATGAATATCTGGTCACTGGATTCAGATGGCTCTGGAGGAGAAGTGAGGCTGGTGACCTGCACAGCCCTCCCTCACTCAAAAAACCAAAAAAAACCAAAGTCAAATGCAAGTCATGTCATCATTTCTCTGATGGCATGGTCTTCTTCAGCAACAAAGGATGAACACACACATACAGAGGAGTGGAGCGGTGGAGTTAGAAACAAAGGTTTGAGAAGTGTGGGAACAGAGGTAGTTTGTCTGGGAAAGGGAGAAAAACAGTACAATAGCTTAATCTTCCTTGATCTTTCTCCCACCTCTGATACCCTTCCTCTTGGACACTTTCCTCTTTTGCCTTCAATGACATTGCTCTCTCCTGGATCGTGAGTGCTCTTCAGTCTCTTTTGCTGGGTTATTTTCCATCTCTGACCCCTCAGCATTGGAATTCCCCTGGCTTTGGGTAAGGCTTCCTCTTCTGCTTTCCATTTCTCTCTCCTCTTTTCATCCTCTCCCCTGGTGATCTCATCTGGAACCACAGGTTCAATTATCATCTCTGTACAAATGATGGCCAAATCCGCAAATTCAGCCCTAATCTCTCTCCTGCACTACAGGCCAGCATTACCAACTGCCTGCTAGCCATCTCCTCCTATATGCTTTGTAGTTACCTGAAATTCATTGTGCCTAAAATGGAACTCCTCTGATCATCACATTTTGTACTTTCCTCAATTTTCCTAGTGTTACACTTATTTGTCTATAGCTGTTATCCTCCAACATGAATCATTTCCTTTTTTCGTACCCCTAGTGCCCAGAATAGTGCCTTACATAAAATAAATGTTTATTAAATTCTATCGAATAAGTTTATTATCTAGTTGAACAATTGTGACTTTCTCTGTTGGTGTTCAGCACCGTGGGTGGTAGGAACTTTCAAGGTGGATGATGGAGATGATCCAGGGTTGGAATTTAAGCCATGAATGATGACTAAAGATGGGAGGGAAAAAGACAGAATGGATGTTGGAGGAGGCAGAGAGGAGATATGGAAAGATAAGAGGCTATTAAATAACCATGTTTGAATAACTGGGAAGCATAAATTAAGAAAGAATGGAAAGGGTAGAAGCATTCACTGAGAGCCACCATGTGCCAAGTACTGTGTTCTTATTCTATGTCAGACACTACACTAAGTGTTTTACAAATATTCTCCTATTGGATCCTCACAACAACCCTGTAAGGTCGGTATTATTATTATCTCCATTTTACAGCTAAGAATACTGAGGTAAACAGAAGTTAAGTGACTTGGTTCATGGTCACAGAGGTACGAGGCCAGATTTGAACTTAGGTCTTTCTTATTCCAGGCCCAATGCTCTAACCACTATACCACCTAGATGCCTCCTTCTGGGAAAACTCTAAAGCATTCTGGCAGATATTAGACTGAAACCAACTTCTTAAATCATATTCTACAATACATTCTAAATGAATATGTGACCTTAGTATTAAAGATCTTGCTATAAAAAATGAGAAGAGATCATATAACTCTCTTAACTCTAGGTAGAAAAAAGAAGAAGCTATGAGTAGAGGAATTTCAGAATTCCAAGCCATGAAAATAATTCAATTATAGGCAATATTGAGATCTACGGTATGACCTTCCCTAAGAGGGCGGGAGTGTAGTGAAAATGCACATCATAGGTATTTAGGAGGTTGATAACCTGGGAGATCAGAATTTTGGAGGAGATTTCAATGTATCTTGTGAAGTCCCCAAGCATGAGAGAAGGATTTTGGATAAAGATGAAGGCTGTGAGCCAGAGGTTGTTAAACTCCTTAAGAAGTCCAGTAGACGACTACAACAAAGAACGGCAAAGGGGAACGCAGATGGAATGAATGAAGCCCACACTGAGGGAGAGTCTAAACGTGTGATTAAGAGAAAGCAGTAAGTCTAGTCTTTCTTGTGGTTAAGTATGTTAAGGGAGTATGAGAAAAGGTGCTTTAATACTAGAGAGGATGGCTGAGGATGCAGCGTTTCCTAGGGAGAGCCTAGTATTTGTGAATGAAAGAAGTCTAAAATAGCACGAATGAAGTGTCTGTTTAGGGTTTAGTATTATTGCTCAGTCGTGTCTGATTCTTCGTGACCCCATTTGGGATTTTCTTGGCCAAGATACTGAAACATGCTGCCATTTCCTTTTCCAGCTTATTTTACAGATGAGAAAATGAGGCAAACAGGGGTAAGGAACTTGCCCAGGATCACACAGCTAGTAAGTGTCTGAGTCTGGATTTGAACTCAGGAAAAGGAATTTTCCTGATTCCAGGCCTAGCACTTTATCTACTTGCTACCTAGCACCTTAGGGCTGAGTATATATGTGCAGAGCTCTATCTGAAGCACTGGGAATACAAACAGGAAGGGAAGACAGTTCCTGCTCTCAAGGAGCTAATGTTCTGTAGGGAGAGACAACACATATATAGCATATCATCACACTTTTAGAGATGGAAGGAACCTCAGAGACTGTCTAGTCCAATTTCATTTTACAGATGAAGAAACTGAGCCTGAGAGAAGTTAAGTGACTTACTCCCTTGTTGGACCTTGGGTGAGATAAAACAGGTAGTAAATGGTAGAGAGTGGATTTGAACTCAGACTCAGTGACTCTATGCTCACTACTTCTTCCACCATGCCATACTGGGATGATGGGGCAGGGAGGAAGGTGATGGAGGTCTAAGATGAGGGGAAGTTTCATTAATGACAAAATAGGGGAAGTGGGTGAAGTCCAGAGGGCCCAATGGAAAGAGAAGGCACAGCAGCAAAGGGGGCATGAAAGGATGGGGTTATAGCTCCAGTAATTTTCCTAGGAAGGCTGCAGTCGACTCAAAAAGCCTGGCCATGTTTTATGAACTATTTTTCCCCCATCATTTGATCCTGGGGCTTGTGTCTCCAGAGAACTGCCTGTTGGTAAAGGGCATGATTGAGTGATAGTGTGGCTGGGGAGTCTGGCCCTGATTAATAGGTTCCTGTTTATCTGGGGAGAATTTTGATTACTCATGGGTCAGCCAGCAGCAGCCAGTCTGGGATCCCAACAGGCAGAACCCAGACAGCCATGGCCCATGGACTTTAAGTCAGCAACAGGTAATCCCAGAAAGAGAGGTCTCTGAAGCAGCAGTGATTTGTCACTAATTAGCACGGACTATTCTTATAAAGATAAGCACTTTGGTCTACACTGGACATGTCAAACACGAAGCTGCCACATCTGGCCCATAATACTCCCCAGTTTGGCTCAAACCAGATTAAAATGTGATTAGAAAATATTTAACAAAATAAATTAGAATGCAATAAATCATAGATAGTATTAATACTTGATTTTCTAAGTCAATATGCAACCCATAAGAATACTTATGTATGAGTTAATAGCTCCTACTGAGTTTGAGTCTGACTCCACTGGTCAATCGTCCTGTTCTCCATGTTGCCCCTTGGTTGGTAAAAATTAGGGAGTGAGGAGGAATTTATTCTAACTACAGTTGTTCTCTTACAAGGGGGACCTTCTCCTCTTCAGAAAACTCACTTTAAAAACCCCTAAACAAACAAGGAAAGAACTCTGTGAGTTGTGAGAATGAAGAAGCCTAAGGAAATCTTCTATGCAGAACTTTTAAAACATGATGTATAATATGTAACGTTCTCTGTTCCCCTCACTTTCCCGCCTCTAGGCCCTTGCTCAGGTCATTTCCCATATCTAAAATATCCTTCCCTCTACCACCTCTTCCAGCTCTACCTGCTGAAATCCTAGATTTTCCTCAAAACTTTTCCTGATCTTCCAGCCATAAACGATTTATTTATATCTGTTTGATCATCAACACTTGCGGTACACATCGATTACCCAATCCTAGCCCAAGGCTCCTTTCTCCACACCAGATTGCCTCTTGGCCAACCCATATCTTTGAAGCCAATGGGGTGGCAGAGATCGGTTAATCCTGTATCTAATCTAACACTCTCTTTTGTACCCTGATGCTGGCTATGAGAGTGACTTTGACTTCTGAGCTCTTAAAGACCTTTTGCCAGTTTCATTCACTTTGACATTTTTCTTTTTAGCACCTCTCCAGGAATGTTATATGAGTGCGTGTGTGTGTGTGTGTGTGTGTGTGTTTTGTCTAGCCTATGAACTCCTTGAATGAAGACACCATTTTCTGTACTTGCCTCCTTTTCACACAGGTGTTGTGCTCACAATAGACACTATAGACATATCTGTTAGTTGACGTGGGGCAGAGTAGGATAAGTAGAGGAGGAGGGGAGTTAGCACTGATCTAGCCCCCTTGTTTCCCAGATGGGGAGTCAGAGGGGCGAGTTAACTTGTTCCAGGTTACACAAGCAATGGCATACTTGGGACTGGAATCCTGTTCCTGAGGTTTCCAGGCTCCACAGTACTTGTGGTCCCCATTGTTTGCCCAACCCTAGTCCAAGGCTCTTTTCACAACGCCAGGCTGCCTCTTGGCCAACCCATATCTTTGGAGACCATGAGGTGGTGTAGATCAGTTACTCCCATACCTCATCAGGGTTGGAATTCTTAAAGCTCCCTTAGCTTCAAAGTATGAATTAGCAGTTCCCCCTTGTGGTCTGTTCTAAGAACTGCAAATGGTGGTGATGTTGAGAGCCAAAGCTTGCCCATGGCTCAGAGCCTCTGAAAGAGGTGGTGACAATAGAAAGAAACAACTGCATTTTTCAAGAAGCTCAGCTGTCACCTGCACTGTGGTCTGCATAGTCATGTGCAATTAGATGCTAAAAAGGACTTTCCAAATGAACAATTAGCTAACCACTTGAGTTTCCAGAGAACTTCAAGGTATATGGGGAAGCTAATGCCAGAATTAGATCCAAAAGGAATCGGCCTCTTGCAGTTGTTTTGCCAGGGAAAGACTCCAAAGCTCAGAGTTGATCTCCCACTGCCTTTTCCCATCAGGCAGGAGGGGTTGTGTAGGAATGGAAGAGGTGGGGAGAGTTTACTCATGCCCTAGACAAAGGGTACCTGATTCACTAGCAGAGAAGTTTGTAGGGTGCCAGCTGATGAGTAAGCTACACCGAACAGGTTGGTGAGGATGGGGGACAGGCCTTGAAGAGCACATCCTGGCACTTGGGATCAAACAGAACCTCACTGCTAGGTCTGTAAAACTCTTTGAGGTGGGGGGGTGGGGGGTGGCTCCTCCTTACCTTGTGCCAAAACGAGTTAGGAGATTTGAATTAGCACTTGTTAAGCACTGTGTACTGTGTTCTGTTCGATCTTGAGATGGAAAGGAGTGAGAGGAAAGCTCTAACCGGGTGGGAGATGGGGAGAATTGAGGTCACTGTTGTTGATTCTAAAATGCATGTTTACTGCTTACATCTTATTACCATTCCATTAAATTCTTGTTATAACTATACGTGGAGGCTTGAATAATTGAGAATAACATTCTCAGAAAGGTGAGACAAAAGAGTTTTCTGAATAGGATGGCAGCTGAGCCAAGATTCTGATTGGGTAGCCTGCAACATTCCTTTAGACCAACATCCAAGTGATAGCACCCAAAAGGGGGAGGAACTGCCAGCTCACGGAGGAGCAGAGAGCTTAGCTATTGTTACCCCAAGGTGCTCCCTACATTGGGGAGGACAGACGGACATAGAGGATATAGAACAGGGGAGTATAAGAATTTTACTAATAGTGCCTAATCCCTACCATTGCACAGGCATGATTACCATCACTCTCTGGTTGCTCTGTGAATTACTATGGAACATTAACAGGAAAAAGGCAGTCAAGGGAGTAGAAACAAATGCGTGTATGAATCCTGGAACTTAGCGCAATCAGTTGCTCAGAAACCAAGCCTTCAGGAATCAGGAGGCCACAAATATCTGAGGTAGGTGGTAATTTTCATATCTCATCTAGTCACCCAGGCGGCACAGCAGATAAACTGCCAGGCTTGGAGTCAGGAAGACTCATCTTCCTGAGTTCAAATCCAGCCTCAGACACTAGCTGTGTAACCCTGGGCAAGTCACTTAACTCTGTCTCAGTTTCCTCATCTGTAAAATGAGATGGAGAAAGAAATAGCAAACCACTCCAGGGTCTCTGCTAAGGAAACCCCAAATAGCACCTCAAAGAGTCAGAAATGACTGAAACAGCTGAGCAATGACAACAACAGTGTAGTCATCCACTTGTCCATCCAGGTCATCTGGCCATCTGCCTATCATTACGCCAGCACCTCTTTGTTTTACCATTTTCCCAGCCCTCCCCAAACCACCCTCTCTTCATCTCTTCCCCTGGGCACAGTAATCAAATCCACAGTACCTTTACTTCTGGAAAGCATGCCAGCTGGCTGCCCTGAACATCACCAAGACCCTCCAGATCAAAGCTCTCTTTTCCTGAACCACTTTCCTCAGTGTTACCTTCCTTTATTAGAATGTATGCTCCCTGAGGGCAGAAATTAACTCTCTTTTTGTATGTATATTCTCAGGACTGGTACAGTGATTGGCCCATACACTTCAATGCTTTTGTATTCATTCATTCATTCAAACCTCTTGGCTGATAGAAACCAGGGGATCTAAAAGAAATAAAGAAGTAGAAAGGAGATGCACAGCAAAACAAACTTAAATGACAGAGGTATCTGCTATTTCATTTTGCTTCCTTCTTAGGGAAAGAGCCAGTTCCCTGGCCTGGCTAGCCTCTTTGTTGTGCTTAAGGTAGAAGCAGGCAGGTGGAAGTCAGGTATAAGAAAGTATGCAGATAACATCAGACGTATCCTGATGTCACCCTTCAGAGCCATGGAAACATAAAGACATATAAACAAATTAATTATAACAAGTTAGGATGAGAAAAGTATTAGAAGGTCTAACAGTCTGGGGATGGGTGGTGGTGGAAGGGACTTATTTATATAGCACCTACTATGTGCCACCTTTTAACAAATAGTATCTAATTTGGTCCTAATAATCACCTTTCTAGGTAAGTGTTATTATTTTCACCTTACAGTTGAGGAAACTGAGGCAAACAGAGATTAAGTGACTTGCCTAGGATCACACAGCTATTAAGTACCTGACGCTGCACTTGAGTTCAGGTCTTCCTGACTCTAAGCTCAGCACTGTAGTCATTATGGCACCAGCTTCCTCAAGATGAGATGGGAGTGGAGGGGTTGAGACAGCTCTAGTTGGGGTGGAGTCAAGGAAGGGTTCGTGGAGAAGACAGTACCTAAACTGGGCCCATTTTAGGAAAGGAAGAATTTCAGTCCAATCTAGTAAGTGCCTACTATTTGTAAGGCACTATGCTAGGGGGTGGGGATGCAAATAATAACAATGATAAAATAAACATCAAAAAGAAACACTTCTTGCTTGCAAGGAGCTCATGGTGAGGGATACAACACACAGAGAGATCAGGAGATTGATAATTTGAGAAGGGAAAGCGCTCTAACGACTAAGGAGGGATGAAGAGGCACAGTTGAGTTTATACTCATGTAGAACGTGTTTTCTATAAACCAAGTCTTTAAAAAAGCTAGAGATGATAAGAAGAGATGGAAGGAAGGCAAGGAGGGAGGGAAGAATGAAGAAAGGAAGGAAGAAAAGAAAGAAGGAAGAAAGAAGTACATTCCATGGAGAATTAGGAGAATATTTCCTACAATAACAACATCATTGTAAGGACAAATAAGTTTGAAAGTCTTAGAGCCTCCAATCAGGGCAATGATCAACTATATTCCATTGACCTCTTGCCAGAGGAGTGATGGATTCACAATGCAGAGTGAGACATACATTTTTGAACATGGCCAATATAGGGATTTGTTTTGCTTGACTATGTTTATTATTATAAGTTTCATTTTTTTTCCAACAGGGGTAGGAAAGTGGAGGGGATAGGGATAGGCTAACAAAAAAAGGAGATCATTAAAGCATTTTTATATACACAGAAGAGAACAGAAGGAAGACCAGAAACAGTCACAAACAAGTTGGACAAATTTGAAAATTATGAAAGAAATTGTACACAATAAAGATTTGCAGTTTTATGTACAATTATCTTTTTATGTTCTACTATACCTACAGAAATGTCTATTTTCTGGTGTTTGCTAAGTTCAGAATCATATAAATTTTTAAAGAGTATATTCTAAGTGTGAGGGGTATGTTACGCAAAGAAATAATGGTGAGAGGTAGAATGCCAAGTGCAGGCCTGTTTGGTTAGAATATAGAGAGTAGAATTTCAATGGGCAACAATATGGAGGATGTTTATTCTAGGCTTGGGGAATGACCTGCAAAAAATGTACAGAATAGGAGTGGGCAGATGAGGGAAGGGAAGGGAATGGCTGCTGGTCCAGTTTGACTCCAATACATGAAGAGGAGTCATGTGAAATACTTCTGGAAAGGTAAGTTTTTTTAACAGTATTTTTTTCCAACTAAATGTGAAGATATTTTATAACATTCTTTTTTTAAAAATTTTGAGTTCCAAATTATCTCCTTTACTCTCTCCTTCCCTCACCATCCCCTCCCTAAGATGGTTAGCAATTTAATATAGGTTATATATGTGCAATCATGTAAAACATATTTCTATATTAGTCATGTTATGAAAGAAGAAACAGGCCAAAAGTAAAGAACCATGAGAGAAATAAAGAAAGAGAAAATGATGTGCTTCAATATGCATCCAGACTCCATCAGCTCTTTGTCTGGATGTGTATAACATTTCTATTATGAGTCTGAGAATTGTCTTGGATCATTGCAGAGCTAAGTCATTCGTAGTTGATTATCACACAATATTGCTGTTACTGTGTACAGCGTTTTCCTGGTTCTGCTCATTTCACTTAGCATTAGTTCATGTGAGCCTTTCTGGGTTTTTCTCAAATCTGCCTGCTCATCATTTCTTATAACATACAACAGTATGGAAAAGGTAAGTTTGAACCACACTGTAGAAGGCTTTGAATACAGAGTTAAAGAACTTCTATTTTATTTTATGGACAATGGGGAACTACTGAAGGTTTTTTGGGGAACATCTGCTAAGTCATGAATTATTTTGCCATCACTATTTACTCTGTTCTTTAGATCAATTATTTATTTTTCTTCCTGATGTGACAGTTCCAGAGGTGTGTCCAGGAGAGTGGGTGGAAAGAGAGATAGTGACAGAAAGACACACACACACAAAGAGAGAGAGACAGAAACAGAGATGGAGAGACAGAAAGATAGACAACAGAGAGAGACAGACAGAGAGAGATGGAGAGACAGAAAGACAGACAGACAACACACACAAAGAGAGAGAGACATAAACAGAGAGAGACTGATTCTGCATGGGAAGGCAACATAAGTTAAGTAGATCAGACCAAGGTCAGGAGTCCTGGGATCAAGTCCCATTCTGTCACTAATAAGCTAGATGACTTTGGTCAAGTCACTTAATGTTTGTGAGTCTCATCTCTCAAGATAATGGATACAAAGCACTATATAAATATCAGTTATTATTAGTGCCATCATTATCATCATCACCACCAGCACCATCATTATCATCATCACTGTATATCAAGATAACAATGCCCTGGCTACCTCATGGAATTGTCTGTGAATGAATGAAAAAGCATTTATTGAGGATATCCTATGTGCCAGGAACTGTGCCAAGTGCTGAAGACAGGAAGATTTAGAAAGAGATCATCCCTGCCTTCAAGGACTGATGGGAAAGAGTACATGTGGGGAGAGGTGACTAGGGAGGGGGTTTTGTTCTGATGAGGTGAGAAGGGGGTAGAAGGTTACTGGTCTAGCTGAGGAGTAGACACACGGGTGCAGGAAGGGGAGGGAGGTCCAAGTTTCAGTTCCAATATAAGAGGGGGTCAGTTCAGATGAGCAGTGGCAGGCAGATGGTGGAATGGTCTGGATGAATGGCTGGATAGGATGGGAAACTAAAGCAAGGATGTTGTCAAAATGTAATGTAGCTGAAATTAGGAATATTTTCTGAGAGCTGTAGGGGCAGTAGTGCAAAAGAAAGCCCTGTGAGGGATGAAGCTGGAGGAGGAAGAGCAGCCTAGCCCCAAAGAGTGCAGCTGTAAGCCCTGTGAGTGTAGTAGAAGGTGGCCTGGGAGCCTCGTGCTGAACATTTCTGGGAGCTGCTGTGTCACACGTAGGAGAATGAACGAGGAAAACAAAAACATCTACTCAGCACTTCTTAGGTGCTGCCAGGCACTTTGCTAAGCCCTGGGGATGAGATATTAGCAAACAAGACAGTCCCTGCCCTCAGGACCCGTGAGTCTAATAGGGGAGGACAACACACCTCGAGAGGAAGCCAAGCAAAGGCTCCTATGAGGAGACGTGGGCTCCTATGAGGAGACGTGACCTCCTCTGGAGCTAGCTGCCAGCATTTTTTCTGTATAATAAAAGTATCCGGGATTTCATCAGCTGAGGGAACTCTCTCCACAAAGACGACATCCCACCTATAACTTACTAAGTTTTAGTGAATGAACTGAGGCACACAGAGCTTTAAAGTGACCTGCCCAGGCGCTCACAGCTAGCAGCAGGTAGGATTTGAACCCAGGTCTTCCTGACTCCACTCTGAAGACTTTAATCACTATGTGACCTAATATTCTGTCTATAATTCGCTGAAAAAACAAAATCAAATACCTTCTTGTATAGAAAGACTGAGAGCCTTTTAACTGAAGTCAGCATAACAGAATGACAAGCTCATTAGACTGGAAATCAGGAATCCTGAGTAACAATTTCGGGTGGACCCCTTCTACTGGGACTCACTGTGAACAGTCCCTTCTCTTCTTGGAGCCTCAGTTTCCACTTGTGAAAAACAAAAGGGGTGGTCTTGATGAATTCCCAAATTTCGTCCAGCTCTGAAATGCAATGCTTGGTCATCCTAAATGTTCTCCTTTTGGGTGGAAAAGGACAGCAAACACAATTTGGAGGGAGGGGTTGCCCTTTAGGTTTTCAATCAACCCAGACTATCCATAGGCTGTAGTGGAATCTTGGAACCATAAGCAGAATGTGAGATCAGGACTTTGATTAAAAAGGTGCTTCCCTTCCCCCACCCTTATTCTTGAGCAATGATTCCCAAAGCAGTCAGAACTGGGCAGGGCTCTGAGCACGGTCTGCATCCCAACCCTAGGCAGCTCCCGCTCCCTTGCTCTCCCTCCTCCTGCCTTCCTTCCTCACAGGCTTCAGAGACACCTGCAGTGCACATTGATTGCCTGATTAAGGAGGGGGTAGAATTGATTGGCTCTTGATCTTATTAGCATATAGTTAGCAGTGACCTCCTCAGCTTGGCCTCTTGAGCTGCCAGTGACCTGGATGGATCATAGCACATGCTCAGCTGAAGAAGGACAGGAAATCAGTAAGCAAAAGGGGATAGTGACTGAGGCCCAGCCTGGGGAAAACAGCTTCCCAGGAATACCTAGAAAGAGCACATTTGCTGCTGTGAAGTCACTGCAATGTAAGGGAGGTCTGAGATGTGGAGTAGAGTCCAGGGAGTGTTGAGTTTTCATCTGCGCCAGCTTGCTGGGTGATCTTGATGTGTCACCCCATCTTTGGGGGTCTTGGTTTTCTTTTCATTAAATGGGGGGCAAAGACCAAGATCTTACGGTCCTCCCTTTTCTCTCCCTTCAACCTTTCTCATGGAAAGGGAGAGAGGGAGAGAGGGAGAAAGAGAGAAACAGAGGGAAAGAGAGAGGGGGGAGGGGGGAAAGAGAAAGAGGGGGGAAGGGGGAGAGAGAAAGAGGGGGGAAGGGGGAGAAAGAGGGGGGAAGGGGGAGAGAGAAAGAGGGGGGAAGGGGGAGAGAGAGGGGGAGAGAGAGAGAGAGAGAGAGAGACAGAGACAAAGAGACAGAGAGACAAACCCTCTTTTGGAGATTTCTGCTGTAACAGAAGACGGAGGAACCTCCACACATTGCCATCTTTAGTATTTCTCTATCTTTCATAGTGCCTAGCACAAGCTAGGCACATAGATATTCAATAAATACCTGCTGAATTAGTTTGTCATGTTCTAGCAAAAGAATGGGCAGAACAAAAATGACGGTGTATTCCAAGGGTGGAACTAGGACTGTGGATGGGAAAATATGGAGAAGCTTTTGGTTAAATACAGGGGAAGGACTTCTATCAGAAATGAGCTGGCCCACAGAAGTAAGGAGTTATCCATTACTTGAGGTCTTCAAGCACCAGCTGGAGAACTGCGTGTCCCAGAGGATGCAGAGGGTATTCCAGGCCTCTTCATGGAAGGGTTCGAGGTCTGGACATGAGGAGTACCCTGTCTATTGCTCTTTCCAGCTCCTGAAACATGGTTTTCACCAGAACCTTGTAGAATAGGAAGTATAGGTTCTATTATCTTAGGAAGACACAGAGGTGAAGAAGGGGTCGGTAACTTACCTACAGTCCCGTGGCTGGGAAAGGCAGAATCAGGATTTCCAACCTTGTCTCTGACTTTGTAAGTCCAGTGCTCTTTCCTTTAGATCACACTGCTTAAGCTTCTTACCAGTCCTGAGGTTCTAGATCACAAGTCCTCTATCCATTTGTTGTTGAGTTGCACCCGACTCTCCGTGACTCCATTTGGGATTTTATTGTCAAAGATACTGGAGTAGTTTGCCATTTCCTTCCCCAGCTCATTTTACAGATGAGGCAACTGAAGCCAACAGAGTTAAGTGACTTGCTCAAGGTCATACAGCTAGTAAGTGTCTGGGGCCAGATTTGAACTGAGGAAGAACGAGTCTCCCTGATGTTAGGCCTGGAGCTCCATCCACTGCACCACCTGGCTGCTCTTCTCTCCAAATAGCATTCTAAGCCTTTATGAACAGCATTGTAGAGTGGGAAGAACATTGCATTTGGAGTTAGCAGACCTGCATTCAAATTCTAACTTTGCTATTTATTCTTTGACCTTAATTCAGTTAATTTCTCTGGGTCTAAGTTCTCTGATTTATTAAATGAAGCAGTTGGAAAAGATTATCCCTAAGAACACTTTCTAGCTGAAAATTTTATATATATATGTATGAGTATATGTGTGTATATTTGTAAGTATGCATATCACACACATATAGATGTATGTGTATATGTATATATACACATATATTCACATACACATATATGTGTGTATATATATATACGTGTACATATATATATATATGTATATTTATCTATCTGCTGAAGGGTCTCTGTGCATGATAATTAGTGCAATCCCACGGGGTGATGACAAAGCAAGAGAACTCTACTCTGGCTGACATCCATGAAGCAGCCCTGTGAGCTCTCCTCTGAGTTGAAAAAAAATGCCTCTGACTTTATGCTACATGCAGGGCAGCATTTCAGGAGCCAGACCTCACAGTGATAGATACCAGCCTGCTTGATGTCCCAAGGGGATGGGCCAGAGGTGATGGCATCATAGGAGTCATGGAGGTTTAGCAGCTCCCCTACTGACAGTACTTGTTAAAGGTAAGATCTGAACCTGAGTCCTCTGAGTCCAGGGCAAGGGCTTTTTCTTTTTATATTGCATTGGGAAATGAAGCCTGGAAACTTTAACTCTCTTAGAAAAGGCAAATGGCTTCTGGCCTTGTCCGACCCTTGCTGTAAGTGGGATGGACCCTCCCCTAGGGAGTGTGGGAGGAGAGTCCCCAGGTGTGAGCCAGGCTGGCTATCACCCTGTGGGATGCCTGGGCACTGCAGCTCCAGGCAGGACCAGCTGCTGAGGGCCTTTGATAAGTGGGCCTGTGAAAGCTTCCTGCAAAGTCGCAGCCCTTTGAAACGTTGACTAACGAGTTTTTTTTTCTTCATAAGTTGAGTGAGTCAGTAGCTTCATATAGGATTCCCATCTGTTTGCTCCCATCCGTGCCAGCCTGATTGCAGGCCTCTGGCCAACTTAAAAACCAAACTAGTTTGATATGAATTTATGAATTTGCTTGGCCAATGGTTCAGGGAGTGGGTTTTGTTTTCCTATGGAGAAGGGGCCTCCTCCGTGTTTTGTTTTGGGTTCTGTCTTTTCTTGTTAAGAGTTAGTCTCTAGAGTAAGTCTAGAATCCTGAAGTGAAAAAGTCTAGAATCCTGAAGTGAAAAGTACAGTGGACCAGGCGTCTGGTTTCAGCTGAGTCTGTGGTTGCATTTCTGGGACCAGGCCTCACAGTGGGTGATGCCACTCACCATGCTTCCTTCAGCAGGGAGATCAGAGGTGGGGTAGTGGAACCAGACATGGTGAGGCTAACTGTGATAATATACAGGAAAACACTCTGAAAACCAAATAAGGCATAGAACTCTTTACAAACAGAGACCAGGGCACTAATACTGTAGCTTCAGTGACTCTTTTGTGCCTTGTGCCAACAAAGGATAGAATGATCCTGGCACCCAAGGGCTTCCAGTGTCAGGCTCTACTCACCACTGTAGAAGACTACGCTCCCTTCCGACCTTTTCCATACTCTATGGTTTAGTCAAGACAGACTTACTCTCCATTCCCTATTCTTATCCCACCGTCTCTTTGGTTCATGACACCCCCATCCCTGCAATAGATTATTCTGTCTCTTGAAACCCATTCCCTCCTTCAAGGCTCAGCAGGGCTGCCACTTCCTACAGGAAGCCTCCCCTGATGCTCCCAGGTAATAGTGATCTCTATCAGATCTTGGCCAGACTTCTCCTTTGGATCTTTCTCTGTTTCTCTCACCATAGTTACTCACATACTTTTCTTGGTGACATTTTTCTCCTCCACTACCCTTCAGATTCTAAGTTCCTAATGAGCAGGGGTATGTCTGTGTGTGTGTGTGTGTGTGTGTGTGTGTGTGTGTGTGGCCTATCTTTATATCCTCAGAGTCTAACACTGAGCCCCATATACGATAGACACGTAGTAAATGTTGGGTGAATAAATTTTCATGTTAGAAATTAGGGAGGCAGTGAAAAGACAATTGAATTTGGAATCAGAGGCTGTTGGTTCTAATTCCAGCCCTACTGTTTGTTCCCCCATGTGACTCCGAGCAAATCACCTCACTTCTCGGAGCTTCAGTTTCCTTTTCTGTAAAATGAGGGGGTTGGACCAGATGACCTCTGAGGTCTGTTCCAGCTCCAGGTCTAGACTCCTACAATGAAATATTATGAAATCATACTATAAAAGACCAGTTGGACAATCCTCTTTGGAACCCTCTGAGGGTGCTCAGCTTCCCTAGGCACACTCCACAGCCCCCAAGCATTCTGATAGAAGGACTAGTGCTTTTTGTGCCTTTTTGTTTTTACAGGTCTAGAAACCCTTCTCCTTCTAAGTTGGGTGGCTTCCTTTTCTCTGTGCAGAAGAGATGTCCCAAGTCAGCATTTTCCAAAGGCAAGTAAAGAGAAGGGGAGTCCTGTGGGCGCCTGGAAAGAGTCAGTGAACTGTCAGACAGCTTGCTTCAGGAAACTCTTTCCAGCCCTTGTGACCTCCAGGAGGGGATTCTGCTCTGCTGCTGTCAGCTTGACCCATGCGACGCAATTTCTAAACTGCAAAGGCAAAGTGTTTTGGAAGAACTCTTAGAAGACCAAAACCCTTATTTTCTCTGCTCTTTTCACCCTTTCACCAAAACTCTTCATAAAACCACAAACTGTAAGAGATCCCAGTGAGTCCAACTCTCACCTAAAATGCTGCAACCCTGACAAGTCCTTGTGGTAATACCGCTAGTGATGGGGGAAATCAGCATCTTCCATGGAAGCTCGTAGTGCTAAGAAGTGTGTATACTGAGCTGAACTCTGTGATTCATAAGCAGTTAGTTCTAGTTTTGCCTCTAAAGCCACAGAAAATAAGGCTGCTTCCTTTTTCAAATGGTACCCCTTCAAATATATCAAAAGAGTGATCATATCACCCTTCCCCTCCAATCTAGTATCCCTTTCCTAGGATAAACAACCCCCAGATCCTTCCCACGGTCATTACATAGCATGGACTCGAATTCCTTCACTATCCTGGTTGCCTTTTTCTGCTTGTCAATGTCCCACCTAAAAGACAGTGCCTTTTAGACCCTTCAATCATGAACTGATCAGGGACAATGGTTATCCTGGAGGCCAGATTTCTCATAAGGCAGCATAAGATCAGCAGCCCTGCTTTAAAATTGGTGCATATTGAACTGGTGGTCAACTACTCATAGTGACAGGTCTTTATTAGTTCCTTTCATCTTCTGGCCTCATCATTTTCCAATATTATCCCCTCCTCCATAGGATGAACCCTTATAACAAAGAAAAACAGTGAATCAAAACCAACCATAGCAACTGCGTCAAACAGCACATACAATAATCCACATTTGTAAATCTACCATCTCTGCACCAAGAGGAAAGAAATGTGCTTCTTCAGTCCTCCAGAACCAAGATGGCTCATGGTATTTAATCTGAATTCTAATGTCTTTTAGCATTGTGCATATTGTTCTTTGCACTGTTACTGTCGTCTTTCTTTTTTTGTCTGAAAATAAAAATGTATTTATTTAACTTTTTACATTCATTTTCACAAAATTTTGGGTTCCAAATTTTCTCCCCTTTTATACCCTCCCCCACCCCAATACACCAAGCAATCTAATTTTCCCTATCACCAATCTGCCCTCTCTTCTATCATCCCTCCTTTCTCTTGTCCCCATCTTCTCTTTTGTCCTATAGGGCCAGATGACTTTCTATTCCTCATTAACTGTATGTCTTCTTTCCTAGTAGCAATAACAATACTAAACAGTTGTTCCTAAAACTTTGAGTTCCAAATTCTCCCCATCCCTCCCTCCCCACTCATTCTCTTTGGGAAGACAGGCAATTCAATATAGACCCTATCTGTGTAGTTTTGCAAATGACTTCCATAATAGTCGTGTTGTGTAAGACTAACTGAATTACCCTCCATCCTATCCTGCCCCTCATTGTTTCTATTCTGTCTTTTGATCCTCTTCCTCCCCGAGTGTTGACTTCAAATTGCTCCCTCCTCCCTTTGCCCTCCCTTCCATCATCCCCCCCTTGCTTATCTCCTTCTCCTCCACTTTCCTGTATTGTAAGATAGGTTTTCATACCAAAATGAGTGTGCATTTTATTCCTTCCTTTAGTCAAATGTGATGAGGGTAAACTTCTTGTTTTTTTTTCTCAGCTCTCCTCTTTTTCCCTCCACTAAAAGGTCTCCTGCTTGCCTCTTAAATGACATATAATTTACCCCATTCCATTTCACCCTCTTTCCTCCCCCTACCTTTCTCTCTCACCATTTACCTTAATTTCTTTTAAGATATGGTCCCATCCTATTCAATTCACTCTGTGCTCTCTGTCTCTGTATGTGCATGCATGTGTGTATGTGTGTGTGCGTGCATGCATGTACATGTGTGTGTGTGTGTATGTGTGTGTGATCCCACCAACTACCCAGATACTGAAAAGTTTTAAGAGTAACAAATATTGTCTTTCCATGTAGGAATGTAAACAGTTCACCTTTGGTAAGTCCCTTATGACTTCCCTTTGCTGTTTACTTTTTCATGCTCCTTCTCATTCTTGTGTTTGAAATTCAAATTTTCTTTTCAGCTCTGGTCTTTTCATCAAGAATGCTTGAAAGTCCTCTGTTTCATTGAAAGACCATATTTTCTGCTGAAGTATTATACTCAGTTTTGCTGGGTAGGTGATTCTTGGTTTGAGCCCTAGTTCCTTTGACTTCTGGAATATCCTATTCCACTCCCTTCGATCCCTTAATGTAGAAGCTGCTAGATCTTGTGTTATTCTGATTGTATTTCCACAATACTGGAATTGTTTCTTTCTTGCTGCTTGCAAGATTTTCTCCTTGACCTGGGAGTTCTGGAATTTGGCCACAATGTTCCTAGGAGTTTCTCTTTTTGGATCTCTTCCAGGCAGTGATCGATGGATTCTTTCAATACTTATTTTGCCCTCTGGTTCTAGAATGTGAGGGCAGTTTTCCTCGATAATTTCATGGAAGATGAAAGGCTCTTTTTTTGATCATGAGTTTCAGGTAGTCCCATAATTTTTAAATTGTCTCTCCTGGATCTATTTCCAGGTCAGTTGTTTTTCCCATGAGATATTTCACATTCTCTTCCATTTTCTCATTCTTTTGGTTGTGTTTGGTGATTTCTTGGTTTCTCAGAAAGTCATTAGACTCCATCTGTTCCATTCTAATTTTGAGAGAACTATTATCTTCAGTGAGTTTTTGAACCTCTTTTTCCATTTGGCTAATTCTGCTTTTGAAAGCATTCTTCTTCTCATTGGCTTTTTGAACCTCTTTTGCCAATTGAGTGAGCCTCAAGGTGTTATTTTCTTCAGCATTTTTTTGGGTCTCCTTTACCAAGGTATTGACCCGTTTTTCATACTTTTCTTGCATCTCTCTCATTTCTCTTCCCAGTTTTTCCTCCACCTGTCTAACTTGCTTTTCAAAATCCTTTTTGAGCTCTTCCAAGGCCTGAGCCCACTAGACATCCCCCTGGGATGTCTGGGATACAGAGGCCCCACCCTCCACGTCTTTCCCTGATGGTAACAATATTTCATCGTCATCAGAATTGAAAGGCGGGAACATTTGCACCTGCTCAAAGAAGCTCTCTATAGGCTTATTTTTCTTCCCTTTTCTGGGCATTTTCCCAGTCAGTTACTTGACTTCTGAGATTCCTGTCCATCCCCGCCTAGATCTGCCCAGCTAGTGCTTGGGGTCTGAGATTCAAATGGGCTTTCTGAGGCAGCTGTGGCTGCTATTCAATGTGAGCCTAAGTTCTGGTGCTCAGGTGGGGGCAGGGCCACCTCCCAGGCTCAGTTCCCTCAGGGGGTTTATGCAGAGACCTGAGCTTCTGCCTGCTGCTCGGGGAGTCCTGGGCTGCCACTGCTGCCTCTGCCACTGCCCCTGCCTCTGCCTCCGCCACTTCCTGCCCCTGCCACTGCCTCTGCTGCTGCCTCTGCCGCTCCCTCCGCCACTTCCTCCTGAGGGGGCCCGAGCCACGGAGACACCCCGCTCCCCTCTCGGCCAGCGTCAACGTCTCTCTCACTGACCTGTAGCGTCTGTGGGTGGAGGGACCTTCCCGGCCACTGGAGGTTCCGTCCCTGAAGCCTGCTCGGATCCGCTTCTCTGGGGCCACCCGGCCAGGGCAGCACGGGGGTGGACTCCGCTTTCTGGGGCGTGATGGACCCTAGGGATGGCTCTCTAGGGCTCTCTGGGACGGAAATCCCTTCCACTGTGTTTCTGCATGCCCTGCAGTGATCCAGAACCTGTGGGGAGTTCTTCCTACAGGAAATCCATGGGCTGTGGGTTCGGAGCTAGCACACGTGAGTCTTTCTACTCCATCATCTTGACTCCACCCCTACTGTCGTCTTTCAGTTGTGTCCAACTCTCCATGATCCCATTTGTGGTTTTCTTGGCAAAGATACAGGAATGTTTTTCCATTTCCTTCTCCCACCCATTTTAGAAATGAGGAAACTGAGGCCAAAAGAGTTCAGTGACTTGTCCAGGGTCACACAGCTAGTAGGTATCTGAGGCCAGATTTGACCTCAGGGAGATGAATCTTCCTGACTCCAGGCATGGCACTCTCTCCACTGTGCAAAGGCCACCCAGTTGCATCAGTTCATATTATCTTCCTATGTTTCTTTGAATTCTTCATTTGTCTTTGCTTATGGTACAATAACATTCCAAATCCCTTCACATATTACAATTTGTTGAATCATTCCCCAATTCTTATTTTTCTTTCTTTTATCTCCATTGAGTTTTCTGAGTTTCACTCCCACAAACATGCTTTTGTAAATATTTTAGTACATATGGGGCCTTTCTTGATGTTATTAAGCTCCCTGGGATAGACAACCAACAGCAGGGTCACTAGGTCAAAGGATATAAATAGTTTACAAACTTGTCTTAAGTAATTCCAAATTCATAAGTCTTTTTTAAAAACATGCATTGCTTTCTAGTTCCAACTTCCCTATCCTATAATCATGGAGTTAACTTTTTGATAGCATGAAATGGATTGCTCAATGGACTGGAATTTCCCTTTTTCTCCTCGCCTTAACTAATTCTTGTGGGAGGAACTGATGACAAGACAGGCCTACGGATGGCAAAACAGTAAATATTCTGAACATTCTCTCCATTCAATCAAAATTTACTTCCTGGAAAGGATTTAAGACTGAGAACACATGAATGGTTTCTAAGGTTTAGTTTGTTTTGGATTTCAGGGGGATTTCTATTTGAGTAAGGGACAAGAAACTTTATACCCATAGGAATTATCTGGCTAGAATTTCAGACATCAGTGGTAGGTATAGGAAGTTTTTGGTAGGGGTAGGCTATTTAGAATTAAAAAAACAAAAGGGATCAAGGGCTTGTACCCTACAAAAAAAGCCACATTGGATATTTTATTCAAGAAGAGAATGGTACTGGATATGGTGAGCACTAAATAACAAGACCAAAAATGAAACTGACTCCATAGTAAGAATGAGAGCTAGTGTTTATAGAGAGACTACTGGATGTCAGGCAGTGTGTTAAGTGCTTTTTACAAACATTATCTCATTTGATCCTCATGACAACCCAGCAAGGTAGGTGTTATTATCATCCCCATTCTACTAGAGAGGAAACTGAGGCAAACAGAGGTTAAGTGACTTGCTCAGGGTCACACAGCAGCTAGTCACCATATAAAGTCCAATTTGAACTCAGATCTTTCTGGCTCCAGGCCCAGGCCTCTATCCACCTAGCTGCCTTACAGATAGGAAACATTTCAGCATCAGACGTCTGTGTGAAGTCAGGCTATCAAATAATTAGAGGAAAGATCAAAATCAACACCAACTCTGAAGAAAAAGTAAGAAGAAAGGAATATATTGAAGTATGTAAGCTGCTACCTACTCTGCCAGTGCATAAGACTGGTCCTGCTGATGAGAAATAGTCATAAGTCAGAACAAAAGAGAACAAGGGAAGAAGCCAGAATATGGGATAACCAACAAATGAGATAATTAGGCTCAGTACTGGCTACAAGTTCAAAAAGTTAATAAGCATGCAGCCATTCCTGTGCCTTTCCATTTATACCAACTAATGACCTGAGGAAACACTTAATGTAGGTAGGAAGGCCTGCGCTCTCCACTTTGATTCAAAAGCCTGCCGTACTCAGGGTGGCCTGATTTTTTTTCTTTTTTGAGAACCAGTTTCTCTGTCTGTCTGTCTGTCTGTCTCTCTCTCTCTCTCTCTCTCTCTCTCTCTCTCTCTCTCTCTCTCTCCTTCCTTCCCTATCTCCTTCCCTTTCTCCCCTTCCCCCTCCCTCTCTCTCTCCCCTTTTTTACCCCTCCCTCTCCCTCTCTCTCTCTCTCTCTCTCTCTCTCTCTCTCTCTCTCTCTCTCTCTCTCTCTCTCTCTCTCTCTCTCTCTCTCTCCCCCACTCTGTTTCTGTCTCTGTCTCTCACATACCCACCCACAAACACACACCATATGATCCAAGTGTCCAGGCACAGTATTATAGTGAATTAGTTTCCACAGAAGCAAATGGAGGCCCAATCATATTAAGTAAATTAGCTAGGGTCACACAGTATCTTAGCAGATTAGAATTGATATACCCAGAGCATCTTTTGAAGCCACACTGCTGCTCCTCAGGACTTGCCCTAAGGCTCAGAGGGTGAGGATTATTCTGTCCTTGGGACATGAAAACACATTAAGCCCAGGCTGTAAACCTATCAGAAGTCCTAAGGAACAGAGAGAGGGGAAGAGGCAGGGTTTCTAAAGCCAGAACTCAATATTCTGCGTACCAGTAACATTTTTCAGGACTTTTCAATATGCCTATATAGGAGAGCTCTTTTGGTCAAATAACTTTAGTTGAGACATAGCTAATTAAAACCATGAGAAAGCAAAGAGAGGGGAGAATGAATCTACTTCCCCAAATTGCTTTGTGAGACCTTAGCATATTGGGCCAGTTGGCTACGTTCCAGTGCAGACTGGATGGGTTGGCCTCTATGCAGAGCCCTTCCTCAGAGTAGGGGTGTGGCAGGAGGCTTAAAGAGGTGACTAAAAGGGCCATGTATAACTCTTGGAAGGCCAGCTATCCACTTTGTCCCTTAGAGATTAAAAGGCAAAACTGAACTTTCAGCCTTCCAGAAAACTTCAGCATAAAAGGAATAAAGTAAGGGGGCTGACAGGTAAAGAGAGAAGAGTGAGAAAGAGGAAAGCAGAGAGGCAAAGAGAGAGGGAAGGAGGGGGAGACAGAGAGGAAAGGGGAAGAGGGAGGGAGGAAGAGAATAAGGAAAGGGAGAGAATGAGAGGGAGGAGAGAGAGAATATATCTTTCCCAGTTGCCCTCCCCTTAGCAATTAATTAGTCTCTGTGTGAAGTGGCTGCTAACCATGTACGTGTAATCACTGTGAGGAGGAGAAAGTCCTTTTCTATTAAACAGCACAGGCTTCCTCGATGCCATTTTCCGCTGGGGTTTGCACCAGCATTTCAATGTGAGAAGTAATTAGTGCAACTAAGTGGCAGCTGTTACCGAGTCTCTTCATTTCCTCCTACCTAGGCAGCTGCCATTTTCTGTGGCTGCGCTTAACGTTCCCTTGCTCACCACTTCCAGCATGCCTTTCCCCCTTTTAGCCCCCTCAGATCTCTGTTCTAGACTCAGGCAGCCCAGCACTTTCCTTCTCTGAGCATCTAGCCCTTGTCTTCTGTCTGCAGCTCTCTCTTAGAATTCCAGGCCCACCTTCCCCCTGACACGGGTTCGGAAAAGGAGCTCGGATGATCCCGACTCTGTGTCCTGATGGCTGGTGTTTGACATAAGTAACTGAACAGGAGGAGGCAATGTGGCCTAATGGAAATATGTATGTATGTATGTGTGTCTATGTATGTATGTTGTGTGTGTGTGTGTGTGTGTGTGTGTGTGTGTGTGTGTGTATAATCAGGGAGATTAACTTAGTGGCAAGAGGTCACCTGGTTAGTGAGTTCTGCTGGGGGTCCTTCAGCGAGTCGCTTCCTCTCTGGCCCATAACCTTATCTTTACAGTGAAGGGTTGGACGAGGCGGGCTTTAAGTTCTCTTCCAGCTCTTAATCTGTGAATCTTAGGATCTCTAGAGAAATTGGCCTCAGCTTTGGTGCTGGCCTTGGTGCTGGCCTTAGTTACAAACTTTAACTGCTTACTTCCACATCTCACACTGGTTCCTACCGCTGGCTTCTGTTCGCTCCTCTAACCCGCCATCTAACTCACAGGCCTAGCCTGTCCTTGGTTTCTGGTCCCTGTAACTCCTCTCTACAGTCTACCCAGCTTTTTTTCACATTTGACTTCCCCAGGGGCTCCTCCCCCAATTGACCCCAGTGTGACAGCAGGGGTGACACAGTTTGGTGAGGGGATATCTATCTGGCCTCAGCCTTAAAGCTTTTGTAAACATAGTATATTCAGGGGATTTACAAAAGCCCTGAGATGCTCCCCAGGTTTATCTGATGGGTGCCCAGGTTTGACTCTGCCTGTGGGCTGATGACATTGCTGATACATTTTGTGCTCCAGGGCTTCTGAGTGGATGGTTTCCAGATGAGCTGTGCCAATGGAGACCCTGGGCTTTTTAATAAATCTTTTCTTTCTTTCTTTCTTTCTTTCTTTCTTTCTTTCTTTCTTTCTTTCTTTCTTTCTTTCTTTCTTTCTTTCTTTCTTTCTTTCTTTCTTTCTTTCTTTCTTCCTTTCTTTCTTTCGTTCTTTCTTTCTTTCTTTCTTTCTTTCTCTTTCTTTCCTTCCTTCCTTCCTTCCTTCCTTCCTTCCTTCCTTCCTTCCTTCCTTCCTTCCTTCCTTCCTTCCTTCCTTCTTTCGCAGCAAACATTCTTCTGAGCTGGTTTGTATTATTGCTGGATAGATCCCTCTGGATTTGGATGCGAGTAGAGACATCCTGAATCTATTGCACCATTTCCGTAAGTGCCAAATTTAACGGAGACTTCAACTGCCTCTGAATTCCAAAGCCACAACTCCTGTCTACTTCCATTCCTGAAAACTGGGGTAATTAATTTTTCTCGGAAAAACATGTCAAGGTGTTTCTCAACCACTCCTTGTGGCTGCTTGGAATGCCCTTTGGTTGGAATAATGGGTGTAGGGTCCCATTTCAAATCACAGGACAACACAGACTATTATAATGGGTGAGGATGCTAGAAAGAACCACCTCTTCCCCCGCCACCTGCATTTTATGGAGAAAGAAACTGAGAGTCAGGGAGATTAAGCCAGTGGAGGCAGGGCACATAGCTAGTCAGTAGTGAATCTGGACTGATAACCAGGTTTCATGCCTCCCAGGCTGGGACTCTTTCTACCATACCACTCAGCCTCTCTGGCTGTGTATCGGCTCTTAGGAGAGGATTTATATACTTGGAAACTTGTTTCCTCACTTCATTTACAGCTCAGAGAAGATAATTTCAAATTGTGTTCAAGGGTGCAGGAAAATCACATTTACAGATCTCAGCATGAGGGGGTCAAAACTGAAATAGAGCTATGAGTGAAATTGCATCTAATTTATATGCTTGTATGTGATGGACAAGGATCATTTGGCTGTTCTACCGTTTTTGGACATAGCTCCTTGAGGATGTCCTCCCATCACCTTATGTTGATTGACCTTCCCAACAACCCTGTGAGTTACGTATTATTGTTATTACTATTACTAACATTATTACCCCATTTCACAGACAAGGTAACTTGGACCAGGGGAGCTTAAAGTGGCTCAACTAAGATCACACAGCCAGTGAGTCACAGAGGTGGGACTCAAATTGAGGTCCAAGTATTTCAGTGTTCTACCACGCTGAACTTTACTGGTTCTTTTCAGTTGCTGCTGTTGGACCTGTGATCTCATGGATCCTGGTCAGGAGGTTCCCCGTGCAGGTCAGCAGAGTCGCCCAGGTTCATGAAAGTGGTTAGAGGCTCACCATGAGTTCAGGTCTTCCAGCCTCCAACGCCATTATGCTCACTGTTTGCTATCATGCTGACTCCAGAAAGATAAAACAGATCATACTCTTAAGTGAGAATTTTCAAAAGTCTAGGGCGGGGTGGGGAACCTGTTGCCTCAAGGCTACATGTGGCCCTCTAGGTCTTCAAGTGCAACCCTTTGACTGAATCCAAACTTCACAGAACATACACACATGCGCACACATATATTTATGCATATAGCCTATATAGGTATGCATATATAGTCTATATATACACATGTATATTATTTAAGTTGTAGAATCTGAATCAAATGGCAAAGCTATACCATCATTTGCTTCTTAGCCCAGTTCTTGTTATACTTCGGAACAAATACAGTACAACAGGGGTGATGATGAGAGAGTGTAATTTGGAGACAGAAGAAGAGGATGAATTGAATTCTAGCAATAATATCTATCCATAAGCTGAAATGTGAAAAAAAAATCTTTAGTTTCACCAGAAGACCTAAAGCTGGATTCCATTTTTAGGTCGCCCCATGGAACCCTAGCAAGCACTCACAGAGCCCAGTTGGAAGGTTCCCCCAAATATGAAGTTGTGAAAAACCCAACTGAGCTAGCTGGCTATAACCATTTTAGGAAATCTGCATATCTTTGGTGATTCAGCTCTGAGAATCTGTGGTAGAGTATTTCTAAAAAGCAAGAGATAGCCTCTGCTCCTAGAGAGGTTGAGGGGGGAAGACAAAACAATGCACCATTAAACCCATGAAGAGAAATCTCATTGCCATTAGAATGTGCCTCGAATCTCACCTCCCAGGTTTGCTAGAGGATTAGACCAAAGTAGTCACTCCTCCCAATGTTTCCATTTCCATCCAGGGCATCATTATCTCTTGGTCCTGCAAGTTCCAAACCTTGATGTCTTCTTCAGCTCTTTCCTCTCCTTCATCCTGTCCCATCCAATGAGTCCCTAAGTCTTATCAAGCCCATTTGCTTCCCATCTCCTGCATCTGTATGCCCTTCTCTTGACTCCTCAGGCTTTCTCCCTTGTTCAGGTCTTCCTCCCTCCTTAACTGTGCCATTTCAAGACCCTCTAAACTGGACTTACAGTTTCTGGTTTCTCTTCTCTCCAGTTCAGTCTCCACACAGCTGCCAATGTACCCTCCTGTGGATGTGCCTGATTATGACTCTCTCCCCTGCTCTCAGGGGCTCCCTGTCATCTCCAGGCTAAAATATCAACCTCTCTGCTTGACGTTTCCTCTCCAGGTTTATTGCATAGCACTCCCTTGCATGAACTCTGTGTTCCAGCCACCCTGGTTCACTCACCATTCCCCAAACTTGGCTCCATCTTCTCTTTCTACATCATTTTGCAAGGCCATTCCCCATGCCTGGAATGTACTTCCTTTTTACCTCTGGCAGCTATATGGGCCTGGAGTTGAAAAGACATGAGTTCAAATCCACCCTCAGACACTTACTAGGTGTGTGATCCTGGGCAAGTCATTTAACCTGTTTGCCTCAGTTTCCTTAACTGTAAAATGGGGATAATAATAGCACATACCTCTCAGAGTTGTTGTGATGATCAAATGAGACAATAATTATAAAGCATTTAGCATGGTACTTGGCACATAGTAGGTGCTTAATAAATGCTTATTCCTCTCTCCCCCTAAAAAGACTCCAACTTCCTGCAAGGATCAGCTCATGTGACTGTCCTTATTTATTTTTTTACATTTTGAAGCTTTCCCAGTAGAATGTAGGGGTGAGTACATGGGCATGTTTGTAGGCTGCAAGGAATGAGTCAGTGTATAGGGTAGAGGTAGACAAGATTAGAAATAGGGAAAATTTAATGGAAAAGACTGAAGGGGAAGGGATCAAAGGGGTAGGTAGGGTCATTCAACTTGCATTGGAGAAGGGTCAACTCATTATCAGAGATTGGAGGAAGAGAGAGTGGGGGTGAGAAGTTAGGGAGATAGGATATGAAGAGAAGGGAGTGAGCACTGGGTCAGTACCTTCTTTTTTTTGATGAAGTATGAGGCAAGGTCCTGAGGTGAGGAGAGTTGGGGAAGGAGGCTTGAAGAGGGACCAGTAGGTGTGGGACAGATGCTGTGGCAAGGACAGACAATCCATTAAAGTAGATGAAGCAGGTAGGCAGGCACAGGGACAACTAGCTTTATAAGCCAAGATGAGGACCCAGTTCTAAGACCAGTCCTACTGCCACAGGATTGGTCACAGGACTGCGAGCTGGAAGGCACCTTAGACAGCAGCAATCGTTTACAGCCAAGAAGCTGAGGACCATAAAGGAAAAGATGTTTACCCAAGGTCACCATGATAGGGATGAGCAGAGGCAGGATTCAAACCCAGGTCTTTGGAGTCCAGATTCTTTGGTCCTTCTACCATGGCATGCTGCTGCTATGTGTTGGTTGGCCACAGACCTTGAGTGCTCACTATGTGGGAGACATGGGGTAAGCTACTGTGGGTTACAGTCTTCACCTCTAAAGGTATCAGACTGGATGACCTTCAAGCCTTCTTCCAGCTCTAACTCTATGCCCCTATGATGCTGTGTGTCCTAGTAGTCATAAAGGGGAGCAAAGGAGAGCAAATGCTTCCAGGCAATTCCACCTTTGTCCCTAGAAAACCAGCCCAAAGCTTCCCACATGAATCTCAAGCATGACTTTCACCTATAAAAGGCAAGAGCCAAATAGGTAGACCCCTAAGCCTTTAAGAAGATCATTTCCCCAAAGACTCAAATTTTCCCTTTGGAGCTGGTCTGATATCCCTTGAAGAGATACCTTCCTCATAGGCGTGACTCCTAGGGCCTCTGATTCCTAGGCATCAGAGAACAAGCCAAAGCCTCCGGAGGGCAGAGACCCCAGCAAAGGCTGTGAGCCCCCATCTCTCACCATGCCTCACCCTTCTAATAAAAACCACTCTCCTCAAACTGTTCTTTCTCTTCGTCCCATAGTCTGCTGTGCGGAAACTGGCTTTTCAAAATTCACAGCTGCTCGAAATCTCATGAATTATTTATCAGCGCTCAGATCAATCCTTCAGCACCCTGTCAGGGAGAAATCAAAGGCCCAACCAGCCAGGCGGCTGTCTCCTTTAGGTGAGGAGAAGGATCTGCTTTCAAACCCCTCCATGCAACCCGCCCCTGCCTGCTTTTCTATGAGCTGTAGAGGCCAGTGGCTCTCAATGCTCTTTCCCCCCTCCCCAGACTCCCCTACTCTCTGTTTCTTTGCCAGAAGCAGATTTGACAAATCTCTTTAAAAGGGGAAAGAAAAATCAAAAAAGCAACCCCCTCCTCCTTTTTAGTGTACTTCAAGATTCTATATGTTAATAATTTATGCTAGGGCCCATTTTGTCATGGGAAAGTCACCTTGTGTGTAGGACAATTTTAACCACAGAATCACCAGCTTGTCTGTGTGCAAATCCAACTCCATTTTCAGCTGTGAGCCTGCAGAGCTGATGAGGTGGCCTCCCCCTCTCCCCAGCCCGCTGCTCTAGTGCCAAGACGGTAGGCCTGTGTTTTGACGGCAATCTCTCCCCTGTGAAATGATGTTCTGTCTTGCTGTGCCCAGAACTTGTTTCCCCAATAGCTATTTTGGTCTGAAAACAGGAGGAACCATAAAAGAGAGATCGAGGCCAAATGGAAAGAGCAAATGGATGAGCTGTCATTTCCACAGACCCTAGGTATAATAACTGCCTTTAGGGGAGAAGTCAGGTAAAGAGTTCAATGAGTAGATGGGATTCAATGGCCTTGTCTTAAGGAGTCAGCTGACTCAAGAGAAGGGTTGACCTTACAAAGATAATCTCTGAGGGAGGGGCTGGGCCCTAAGGAGAGGCAAGATTTAGATTGAAGGGTGAGGGAAGATGGGGAAGAGGACATTTCAGGCAGAGTCAAGACTTGGAGTTGGGAGTTAGTGGTGCATATTCAGAGAGACTTCACTGGAATGGAAGAGGGAATGGTTTCTGGAATAGTGGGTAACAATGTAGAGTAGGTAATACAAAGCCTGATTATGAAAGACCTTAAATGGCTGAGGTTAGACCATTCCTTCTCTCTTCACCTAGCCATACTACATACTATTTCCTACAAGCAGATTTCCCTAATTCCTCCCTCCCCCTGTTACCATGTAATGTTATATAGTATAGTTATTTGCGTGCGATATTTCCTCATCAGACCATGAACCCAATGAATGAAAGGACTACATCTTACCTAGAGGCTGCTCAGTACAGTGAAAAGACTCCTGGCTCTGGGGGCATCATTTCTGCTTGGCCTTGCTATCCTTTACAATTCCTCTGGTTTCAGATCATGGCTTTGCCAGTTCTACTTGTCTGACCTGGGGCTGGTCACTTAATTTCTCTTCTTCATCTTCCTCATCTGCAAAATGTGGAGGTTGGAAGTACTTTCTAGTTCTAGATCTATGATTCTAAAATAATTTTTGTCTGGTATTAGTGGTCCACACCAAATAGGTGCAGCATGAACGTTTGTTGACTTCAGTTCAGTAGAATTTGTGCCTCAATTGTACTTCACTGTTTCAGGGGCTCCTGGTGTACATAAAACTTCCCACACCCCCATAAGGTGACTGAAACCCCCAAACGCCTGATGAGTTTCATTTGAACTGAATGATATGTCCTTCCATTTGAAAGTAGTGTCTTACCTCCCTCCTCCCATTTTTTCAGGTACCCACAGTATTTCACAAACAGGATTCTCTTTCTACTCCTACTTCAATGATTCCTCCTACTTCCCCAACCTGCATCATGGACAAGGTAAATGACTGCCCCTTGGAAAGCCAAAGGCTTTCATCCAAGAGGGTGTGCTTGCTTTGCTAAAATCCACTGGGTCTCCACACTCCCCACCCTAGAAGGGAGGCGGTCCCATTGTTCTATTTCTCTTAAACGAGGTACTATGCAGGCTTGGTTCCCAGACACAGCTCTTCTCTCAGAGCCATCCATCATGGCATGCAAACAGCTTGCTTCCTAAAGGCCACATTATGAGAAGATGCCAATAAATATATTTACATTTAATATGTTTCATAAAGGCAGCTATTCAAAAGCATCTGCTGAATCTGGAGTTTCATTTCAAACATCCCACTCTTTTATTCCATCCCTCTTCACTGATTGCTGATTGATTCAATTTTCAGTGACCAATAGCTAGTGGTTGGGTTGTTTTTTTAATTTTCGGTCTCAGATTTAATTAAAGCAAGGTGTTCCTGACCCTGTCAAGTCATATCAAAGCTGGTCTCTCCACTGTAAGTGGGAAAACATCAGCATAAATTATTGATTAATCTTCATTAAAACTAATCTATCAATGACTTTCTCTGGCTGGTGGGACATGGGGGCTGGGGAGGTGGTGAGGGGCTCTAAGAAGTTTCCATGAAAACAGTTATTTAAAAGCTCCACTCCAAAGAGACTGGAAATAGATACTCACAAAGTATGAGCAACTCCAGCTGCCAGAGTGGGGCTGTACCTAAACCAAACTGTGTGCTTTGTGTTTCTTCTCTCAGCTTCATGGGCTGCACCTTCTTGCAAAGCCCAAGTCAGATGTTACCTCCTCACCTCCTCCACAAGGCCTTCCTAGGTTGCCCAACATCATCAATGGTCTCTCCGTCCTGAAATGACTTTGTATTTCTTTGGATCGTCTTAGTGTTTACTAATATATGTATACACCTATGTATACACACATGTTATTTTAAAAAATATTATTGGCTTTTGTATTTAGATTGTTTCTTGCACTCTGTTCTCCTGCCTCTCCCCTTTCCCCCAGCAAAATGTAAGCACCTTAAGGCAGGGCTATTTTGTGTCTGTTTTTATAGCTCAGGAATCAGGTTCAGTACCTTCTATGTGGTGGGGGTTTAAAAGACTTTGAAAAATTGAATTGAATTCAAATGGATTTGGAAATAGTGGAGTGAGGGTAGTCTAATTTACAAAGAAGCCTTCCTTTCCATAGACCCTTTTTAGTTTCTAAGGACACATTTGCCTTAACTGTGTGTATAATTAAAGTGAGTAATGAATTTAGGAAGCCACTTAGCGGGCAAACCCCACTATCTGGAGCTCTAGCAGAGAAGGGAGGAATCTGAGCAGCCAGGAGTGCTGTCACCAAAGTCTCCACACTCAGGCTCGAGCACTTCTTTCCTAGGGGAGCCCCTCTAGCACTTCTGCATTGTCTCCTGACTCTTACTTTGGACCTAATTTTAGCAAGTTTGATGACCTGATTTCCCATTTCAGCAATTATAGGTTATGTGTAAATGAGTTAGGGGAGTTTTTAGAGGCAAGTAAACAGGCATAACTTTAGCAGGGAGAAGAAAGAGCTGCTAGAGAAGAGGTAGCACAGCAAACAATCAATAATCCATAAACACTTATGAAGCACCTACTATGTTCCAATCACTGTGCTAAGTGATGCGGATACAGAAAGAGACAGAAAACAGTCCCTGCCCTCAAGGAGATTATATTCTAATGGGGGGTGACAACACACAAACAAATATATACAAAACCTACATACAGCACAAATAGGAAAAAGCTAACTGAGGGAAGGGGCTAGAATTGGAAGGGATTGGGAAGGGACATGAAAACAGAGATTGGGCCATTTAGCATACAGCCAGCAACCCTTGAGGCAAGACAGGATGATGAATGATGCCAAACTCTTTCCCAAGCAGTAGGGATGTAGGTGAGAAGGCTGACATCATGATGCCAGAGCAGGAACTCCATTGACCAAGGCGGGCCCAAGCACTTCACCAGGTATCTCTAACTCTTACTGTACTGTTGTTGTCGCTCAATGGTGTTCCCCTTTTGGCAAAGGTACTGGAGGGTTTACCATTTCCTTCTTCAGCTCATTTTACAGATGAGGAATCTGAGGCAAATTGGGTTAAGTGACTTGCCCAGGGCCACACAGCTAGAGTCTGAGACCAGATTTGAATTTCCTAACTCCAGGCCCAGTACTCTATCTGCTACATCACATAGCTGCCCAAGAATCCTAGTGCCTGAATTTGAATTCCAGCTCTGATACTTCGTATCTGTGTGATTGAGATCATGTCACTGTACTCATTTCTGGGCTTTGCTGTAACATTCCACTGTATGCACTTGGGGAGGACAATCTCACTGACCTGGCCCCAGGAGACCACATGGCTGTTTCTTTCTGACAAGGACACTGAATCTCTTCCTCCTGGTGGGCAGGGAGTGTCATGTTCTAGTGGTAGAAAGCGATGAACACTTCCCAGGGTCAATGTGTTTCCCAAAGTGGATCTCCCATAATCTCAGTTCCTCTAAGGGATCTAGCTCCACAATTCAAGAAGAAAGGCTCCAGGTTAACTCTACAGAAGGGCCTCAGTGACGGGACAGTGTTATCCATGTGTTCCAAAGCTTACTTTTCCTAAGAATGCTGCAGAATTGAGCCTGACTTGCTACCTTTGCAGCCACATCTTCCTCTAGTGCCCTAGCCTAATCCTTGCTCTGGTTCCCTGATCTTCTCATTGTTTTCTAGGATGACATGCACAATCCTGCTTTGGTGCTTTCTCACACTTCCCCTCACACCCCCAATCCCACTGTCTGAAATGAATCCTACAGTCAAGGCCCAGGAAACTTGGACAAGTCACTATCTAGCTCTTATCCTCAGTTTCCTTTTCTGTAAAATGAGAGTATTTAACTCTTGGATCTCTATCATACCATGTCCACATGATAAGATCTCCCATTTAGTGCTAGGGAGCTCAGCCAACGTTTTCTTATCCTAACAGTCAATGAAAGACAAGTCTTTTCATGAAACAATAAGACTTGTGACTAGATGTCAAAACAGAAGTACAATCTGTGAATTTTCCTAAGTGCAGATATTACTCAGAGTCCCTTCTTTATGACACATACACTTCTCAGTCCTTTAAAACATGTTTTCTCGTCTCCTTGAGTGACTTTAGCTCTTTCCATCAACCACTTTTGCGCTTGGCCTCTGGAGACAAGCAATCAGTCCCCACCCTAGTCCCCTGGGGGCTTATTTGTCCCAGCCACTACTCCCTCTCAGCTCCTGGCTGAGGACAGGATCCTTTGATCACAGAAACATTTTCAGTCCTTTATGCCTGTAGCCCTTATCCCATCCGATACCTGGCAGGTCATAGGATCTCTGAGAGCCAGAAGATGAAAGGTGTCGCCTCTCCAGCTCCTCCTACAAAGTGGCAGGATCAATAGAAATTTTGAGGGGGAAGGAGCCCTGTCAAGAAAAACGGTGAGGTAAGATGCAGGGAAAAAATCAAAAGGAGAACCACTCGAGGTATTTTTGGCATGAAGCTTTAGGAGAAGAAAAGGCTGACGCAGGACAGGGAGGAAACAGCTATATGTCACTGGGTACTGAGGGCCCTCAGAAAGAGGGTGAGGAAACCGGAGGAGAGGTTTAAAAAGCAATCAGCTGCCTGTGGGTGGCTTTTCTTTCCCACCCAGGCTTCTGAAGAATGTGTGAAAGTGTGCTGGTGACTCAAGGACATGTGATTTCTTGACCTTTAACTTCTCCAAGTGTAAAAAGCAAGCCTCTCTGCTCTGTAGCACCAGGCTCGCTCCTTAGTCATGGACAATCTAAAATCCAGATGGTCGCCCAGAAACTACCCCCACCCCCAACTCCCTGGGGTAGGGGAGCCCCAGCATCAGGCCCATGGGATCGGGGAGCCAGCAGACCTAGGTCTGGTCGCAGATTGTCCACTAACTTATTATGGTGGACAAACTGATTATTTCCCTGGGCTTTGGTTTCCTCCTCTGTAAAGTGAAAATCCTCTATCTCTGACATAGCAATACTCATTCATTCAGCACAACATAGAGGAAAGAGTTCTGGGCTTTGTGTCAGAATCAGCTCAGATCCCATCTCTGCCACTTCCTAGCTGTGTGACACTGGGGAAATCACCTCTCCAGACCTCAGATTTCTTATCTGTAAAATAGATGACTCCGAGGGTTCCTTTCAGCTGTCGCTCTATGATCCTTTGTCTATTTATTAAATACCTACAGTGGCCTACAAATGCTGACAGAACTCCATGCTAGCTACTGGGGTAGATAAAAAAATTTAGAGAAGATATACATAGTCTTTGCCCTCATGGAACTCACAGTCTAGTAGGAGAAAACAATATAAGTATAGGTAGTATATTATTTATGTTATCTATCTATATATATATATGTATTACATTTAATATACATACACAACTAGGAGGCACAATATATAGAGCACTAGGCCTGGAGTCAGTCTGCTTCAGACAAATATCTATGTGACCCTGAGAAAGTCACTTAACCCTATTTGCCTCAATTTCCTCATCTATAAAATGAGCTAGAGAAAGAAAACAGCAAAGCACGCCAATATCTTTGCCAAGAAAACCTCAAATGAGATCATGAAGAATCAGACACAACTGAAAAATGACTAAATAACCACAATGGAATACACACACATATACACACATATACACACACACATCTCAATATTACACAATACTGCTCAGTGCTACATGGTAAATGCATTAGAGAGGTACAGAACAAAATGGTGGATGGGGTGTAAGAAGGCAAATGGGGAATATCAGTTCCTTGGTGGAAGAATGTATCTTTCTTGTCCTTCCGGCTCCAGTGTCTAGTAGTGTCTTGTGCATACCAGATAACTAGACAAATGTCTGTTGGATGTAGTTGCTGATCAGAAAAGAATTAGGGAGATCATGGATGTGAAATGTCTCTGGAAGGGGAAAAACCAGTGACACTGTTGCTTTGTTTCTTATTTATTTCTGTCTTTAGCATTTTCTGTTTTTGGCAGCTGGGGGAGCTTTGTGAATGGAATGCTGGGCTTGATGTCAGGAAGACCTAAGTTAAAATCCTACCTTAGACATTAGTTGTGTGACATTCAGCAAATAACTTAACCTTTTAAACTCAGTTTCTCATCTATAAAATGAAAGAGTTAGACTTGATGGCCTCTAAGTTCTCTTCCAGCTCTAAATCTATACAGTCCTATAGCCTTGTGGAAGTTCATTTCTCCTGTGGTTCCCAGGAGCACACCCATAGTGCAGGAATTTGTCCTGCTTGCCTGCTCCTTTGGGTCCCTGAGTGAGAGCAGGGAGAGGCCTTAGAATTCATCTGGTCCAGTGCCCTTATTTTGTGGATGAGGAGCTGAGGCTCTGAGAGATCAGGGGACTTGACCACAATGACACTAGTTACAAGTGGCTGGAGCGGGTTTTGAATCCAGGTCCTCTGATTCCACATCTATCACTCCTGCCATTGACTCAAGCTGTTGTTTCCTTCCTCACTCCAGCTCCTGGAGGTATTAGTTAGTAGCAGTCTTTCAATGTCTGAGTTAAGGATTGACTGTATCTTTGGACAAAGATGTCCCGCTGCTCTACTTTGGTAGACAATTTCAGAGGAGTCACATTCTCTCTATGTTGTGAATTTATGGGCCATTTATAATGATTTCTCTTGTTTTTCTATGAGGAGAAAAATGTGCATTTTGAGTAGCTTTCCAGAATAGTGAAGATAGCCATTTGCCATTGCCTCCTAAGGCTATTGGGTCACACTTCAATAATATTGTGATTTTCCTCCATGTATGTCCTCCACTAATGTCCTCCTCCTCTGATGCCCCATCATAGTGGAGTAGCAAGCCTCGGTCAAAAGCGGAGTCAGTGAAGTCTGTGCTCTGGAAGTGCCTATCAAGCTAGGATGGTTTCAACCACACACCTAATGATTGTTTCTGTTGTTCAAGGAACAGACTAGCTAAGCGTGGAGTCCCCACTATATTATCATCCATAGCATCTCATGAAATCCACATCAAAATGGAGGGTGCTGATGCTATGTATGGAGAGAGTGTGAAAGCTGTTATCACAATCCGGAAGGCAGGGTAACTGATTTGTGGGGCAGGAAGGCAACAGCTGCAGCTGTAACCCTGACATGGGCACCAGTCTCTTCCTTTTTGATTTTGCCTGTAAATAATCCATAAAGCCAACAACTAGCACAAGATTCCAGGCTGGAGTTGGTGAGCGGGAGCTGGCTGCAGAGCTGACTTGTCCTCTGTGGGGAGAGCAATGTATCCAGATGAGCCTTCTGCATGTAGCTCTGAGCACCCAGGTGACCTTCCTCATGCCTGTCTGTACTCTCTCGTGTTCTATATGTCTCTAGGGGGAGTCTCACACAGGAGGCTATTCTGCAAACTGCTGCAAATCCTAAGACATAACATACACCAAAGTCAACACTGTGTCATAATGTAAGCAAGAAGTTGTGCACACCTTCGGAGTCCTTCCCTTGGCTCTTGGCCATTGCCTTTGTGGAAAGTCACAAGACTCTGACACCCGCCAAGGTGGGTCAGAGCTCTCTTTGAAGAAGCGTCAAACAAGCTAGTTGGTGCTGAAGAGGAAAATGTAGCAGAAACATTGTAAGCTGTCTGAGGGCAGGCGTGTGCCTTATTACTCCTTACCTCCCTTAAGGCACAAGGGCCTCTTACTAGCTGACTGAATGAGCAGAACGATGCTTCACATGGGATGTCTGGGGCAACATGGAGTAGACCTGCCTTTGGGCTCCAACACTTATCGCTCCTCAGAGCTGTTAATCTTTGCTTCAGTAGGAAGTTGACTTGGAGTGACTAGTATCACAGGGTCATAGTATCACTCATCCTCTGCATTTTTTTTTCTGTGAGTTTACAGGGAGTGCAGAGTTGTGCACTCAAGCATCTGGCCAGGGAGGCTGTGTGGTAGAGTGGAAAGAGCACTGGGTTTGGATTTGGTTCAGAGTCAAACGATCTGGGGGATGGGGGAGTCCTGGTTCTTCTATTTAGCAGCCCTGTGATCTTGGCGTCACTTACCCTTCATGACCTCTCCTTCCTATAGTCTACTTGTCTTTGTCCATCCCCTGCCCTCCATGCCTTTACACAGTCCATACAGTCTGTCCCCCTGCCTAGAATGCTTTCTTTTCTTATCTTTGCCTCCTGGGATCCTTCCCCAGCATTAGTGGGGGATGAGAACAAATTTTTCCAGCCACCACGAAGGCAGCCAAGCAGCTACAGTCTACAGAGGCTTAGAGTCTGGTCACACATGAAAGACACCAAGGTCATCTACTACGCCCCAGACCATCACCAGTCTTCTTGACTTTTGTCTTGCTGCTGGACTTCAATGATGTGAGAGAGCAGGGCTGATGACTTTGTGCAACTTTGCCTCACCTAAATCCATCTCACAGGAAAGTTGCGATGTCATGGGTCCTCTGAAACAACAGCAACTCCCTTCAAGACTCAGTCCAAGTGTCATCTCCTATGACAGGCCTTTCCTGATTCTCCTAATTGTTAGCGCTCACCTTTGTACCCCCCACATCACTTTGTATTTACTTTAGATACCTGTGACTGCACATGTTGCTTACCCACTGTAGAATGGAATCTTCTTGAGGGCAAGCACTGTTTCATTTTTGTCTTTACATCCCTAGTGTTCAGTTCCTGGCATGCAGTATGCACCTAATACATGCTTATTAAATGAATGACTGGGTCCTTCCCATCTAGAGGTCAGATGACAGTGCTAAGCATCTCAGTCCCGCTCCTTGTACGATCTTAGGGAAGTCCCTGTGGCTCAGTTTTCTTATCTGTAAAATGAGTTTTCAGTAGATCAGGCCTGCCACAGCCTGCAGGCATACCAACAGGCTGCCCGAAATCCTTTGGCCAGCTGCAGGTTTTGCAGGCCTGCATTAGATATCTCTGAGTGATATCACTTGGGTTCTAAATCATATACTTCTATTCTTTGCATCTTTTCTACTCATATTTACAAGCCAGGCTCCAGGTGTTGCTTAAAATACTGAAGTTCTCAGTCCTTGCCCTCTCAGGGTTTAATCCAGTCTCTACACTTTCAAGTGAAAACATGAATCAATTCAATACTTATCCAGCTATGACTAAGGGTATAATACTACAGTAAGCACCAGAAAAAAGACAAAGATAAATAAGATCTGATAAAGTCTGCGCCCTCAAGAAGCTCTTAGTAAAACTGAAGAGACAAGTCCTATGCCCCTACACAATAACTAGCAACACAAAGCAGACCATATAAGGCACCAGATGAGTGGTCAAGTCATTTAAAACCTGATGGCTTCTGAGGAAGGAATGATCAAAGCCACTTGCTGTGGTTAGAGAAGTCTTTTCACAAGAGCAGGGTTCAAGTTCACAGGGTCATAGATCTGGGCTGAGAGAGACCTTAGAGGTGATCTAGTTTAACCTCACTTTACAGATGAGAAAAGTGAGGCCCACAAAAAGGAAATGACTTACCCAACGTCCCTTGAATATAGGATTTGACCTGAAAGGAGGAAAATTATTCCCAATGGTGGCAATGTGTGTAAAAGTATCATAGCTTGACCATGCAAGTCTTTTTGGGGGGGTAAGGAGTAGAGTGAGGAATAAGGGTGAGGATTAGGATAGGGGAACCAATGAAACACAAGGCTGCAAATGTAGGCTGGGGCTTTGGAAGGCAGGGTTAGGAGTTTAGATTTCATCCTTTATGTATCTGGAGTTGCCAAAGATTTTGAACAGGTGATGTGATAAAATCAGTGTTTTTGGAAGATGACTCTGGCAGTTGTGCATCACAAGATGGGATGGGAGAGGAAATATTAAGAGATAAGCAGAGAAATCAGTTAAGAGGGTACTGTAATGATCTAGACATGAAGTAAGGAGGTGCTGAGCTACAGTGGTGACGGTGGGAATGAAGAAAAGGGACAGATGTCAACGACAACCAAAAGAAGAAATTGCTTCGGAGGCTAGTAAGGGGGGTGGGGTCATAGAAAAGAAAGAGTTGGATGCTCTAAGCTTTCTGAGTCCAAATGACACCATAAGGATGAAAAACAAAGAGCCTACCACCTTTCCACCTTTTGTTCAGAGATGGGCTCCAAGGCTTTACGTCAGGGATGTAGATTAAGACAGGTATCCCAGTTATTCTGGAACCCACTCCCACGCCTCCCACACTAAGCTGCTCCTCCCGTAGAAAAGCTGAGCTTTCGAAGACTGGTAACATTGTTAGGAGACGTTCTCCATGCTAAGTTTCTAACACTTCTTTCTTCTTAAGCATTTATCCTCCGTCCTGCATGCCCTATTATAATTACCCTGGGAAAGCTTACCTCTCCTGGCTTAGGTTCGGAGGATGGAATGCATAATGAAATGCCATTTGAAATCGTCAAACTTCTTTGTCTTCTTTTGGGTTTCCTTCTTCTCCCCCTTTCCTCATCACCTCCTTCCAAACTCCCCACCCCCAATTTTAAAATGCAAACGTGAAAATTCAGTGCTGCTGTTTTGCTATCTAGATGATAGAAAGCAAAATGATAAAACACTCTGGTTTTAGCAAGGAACAAACTGAGACCTCATCGAGGGTTCATTGCTCTCCCTGTTTTCACCAGCAGCCAAATGGGAAGCTAGCTTTGTTTTGAGCACTAGTCTTTAAAGGGAAAACAAATTCAAACAGCTTCATGAAAAATTCTGGCTTTTATGACAACTAATTATCCGGTGTCCAAAACAGACTTAGAATCTCTTTTAAAAAAAAACCACACAAAACGTTTCAAAAAGCAGTCTCATCTCCCAGAAACCATTCACATTGAGAGAGAAACTGAGCTTGCTTGAGGCGCATTCTGGAGTTATACAAAGAAAGTGGTCCTGACTTTGTCAAGGACAAGTGATCCTTTATCTAATCTCTCTGAAGGAGACTCCACCATCAATCCAGAAACTAACTGGGGGAGGGGGTTAACTCCAAGAGCTTTGCATTCAACACACACACACGTATATATATGTATATATACATATACATGTATATACACACAAATATATACATACATGTATACACACACACACACACACTACTATTCACCTGAATTGAAAGTCTGGGATGGGAGTGAAAGGTATAAGATCTAGATCATGACTCTGAGTATAGAAATGGGAAGTGTTGGACAGAGGGGTAGGGATTTTTCTTCCCAGAAAACCATTAACAAAAGATGAGATGTCTCTCTGGTATGTTTTATATGCAACCTTATGGGGAGGTGCCATCCTCTCTTTATCATGTCATTCCCCTGGTTTAAGCAGCCAGAATGGATCTGTATAGTCTCCTGTCCAGCCAGATGTGGACAGTGATGGATCCTTGATGAGATCTGTTTGTCCCTCTTCATAACCAGTGTTATATTATTTGGCTATCACTGCCACCTCCTTTGGCCAGCTTTAAAAATCCCCCATAACCTGACCTTTACCTTCTGTTTCACTCAGATACAAAGGCTCCCTGTCAGGTAGGATGGCATCCTCCGCTTTTCCCTGCACACCCCAGACTCATTTGCCTGCCAAATGGTAACTTCCATCCTTCTTGCTTCTGATTGTGTCCTCTGAGGTCAAACAGTTCAGTCCCCTCTCCACATGATAATACTTCAGATACTTGAAGACCATGATCATGTTTCCCTCAAACCTTCTCTAAACTAAATATACCCTATTCTGTAAATTGCTTCCCTTCAGTCATAGATTCAAGACCCTTCATCATCCTGGTTGCACCCCTCCTACCCCCTGCGTATTCTTTAGCTGATTAATAACCTTCTGAAACAATGCTCCAGATAAGGGCAAAATGCACCTCCCTATTTCTGGAAGCTACAGCCCTCTTAAATCAGCCCAACACTGCATTAACATCACCCTGCTGATTCATAGCAAGCTTGCAGTCCACTAAAACTCCCATCTCTTTTTCAGAACAACTCCTGTCTATCTCTGCCTCCCCAATCTCATATTTGTGAAGTTGATTTTTTGCACCCAAGTACAGGACTTTACTTTTTAGTTTTATCTTATTAGATTCAGCCCAATGCTCCAGCCTGCCAAGATTCTTTTGAATCTTGACTTTGTCATCCTTTGTGCTAGCTCTCCCTGTTGGCTTTGTGTCATTTGCAAATTTGATGAACATAACGTCCATGCCTTTAATCACATCACGGATAAAAATGCTGAATAGAACAAGACCAAGTACAGATTCTTGGGGCAATCCACAGGAGACCTCCTGCCAAGTTAATGGTTGAATCATTTACAACTATTCTTTGAATTCAGCCATCCAACCAGTTCTGAATCCAACCGATTGTATCATCATCTAATCTATGTATCTTTTCCACAAGAATCATATGAGGTACTTTTGATAAAAAGCTCACAGGCCTATACTTTGCCGACTCTTTTCTCTTCCCTTTTTGGAAAACAAGAAAATTTACCCTTTTCTGATCCTATGGTACTTTTTCTGTTTTCTATAGTCTTTCCAATATCACTGACAGTGGCTCAGCCATCTCAGCTATAGGTTCTTTTAGCACTAAAGGAGGTAATTCAGCTGGTCCTGATGGTCTGAATGTATCGAGAGAATTTAGGGGGTCTCTTAATAACTCCTGATTTACCTATGGTATCGACAACCTGCTAGTCATCTTTATCCTGCAATAACCAGTAAAAAGGTCTCCTTTTCAGAGAAAGCAGAAAGAGGAATTGAGCATCTCTGCGAGTTATCATTGTCCCATCCAACCAAGCAAGGGTCTTCTCTCTTTTTTGATCCTCCTTTTTCTCACCACATGGCTAAAACACCCCTCTCCTTTTGTTCTTCCCTGCCCATACAGACTGTAGCTCATTCTGAGCTTTAGAAATCCTCACACTAATTTTGTAGGATCATGCCATTGTCTCTTATTTATCCTCTGTCACCTGGCCTTGTTTCCATCTTCTGTATGTCTCTTTTTAAAAGTTAAGTTGGTTGGTGAAGTTCTCTGTGTATCCACATCACTCTCTTCAGACAAGTCATCCTTTTCATTCTCAATGCTTTTCTCCTGCTTTGTGTCTTCAGAATTTCCTTGTAGGTTAACCTCCCCTGAAGCATTTACTCTGTGTAATCCTATCTTTCCACTGAACCTTTTGAAATTTGCTTTCCCAAAATCCAGGATGTCTGTCAGACAATGAATCCAGACTTCCACTACTTCTCTATTACAGACTCTTAGATGGAATGGGCATGTCCCCCAATGACTCCCATCTTTTCCACCCCAGAAACCAGTACCTCCTTGTTAGTGACAAGCAAATCCAGGATAGAATCTCCCAATGTTGGTTCCTTTACCTTTTGAAGGAAGAAATTATCACTAGGGCAAGTCAGGAAATTATGAGTTGTTCTGCTTTTGGCAGACAGAGAACCCCAGCAGATGTCTGGATATTTGAAGGCCCTCATTCCTACTATATCATGCCTCTGTGCTAGGCTTGAGTTCTAGCATGGGGGAGTTTCCCAAATCTCTTATCTGTTCCTTTTTTGCCCAAGTGATCTGCAGTACATTCCAATGAAAAAATCACTTCCATTTCTCTTTCCCTTGACTGCTGCTCAAATATGATCCAATATGCTTTCTCCTTCTAGTTCCTGGATTTCTTCACATTCTTGACATCTCCCCCCTCCCCTTCCTTCACCTCTCCCAAGGAAGGTAAATTTGGATGGCTAGAAGATGCTCAGTTAACTTGAGTTTTTACTGGTTAGATTCTTTCCTTCCCCTTCCTTCTTCTCCCCTCCCTTTACTTTCCGTACCCTTCCCTTCCCACCTGCCTAAGGGCTGTCTTATGGTTTAAGATTGATTATCAATAGTAACTGTAGCTATTTCCCTCTCAGCCTGATGTCTTTCTTTTTCTTGGCCCCATTAAAGGGGCCATGCCCGGACTATTTCTTAAACAGGTCTATTTAATGAATGAGTGTTACCTCACCTTAAGTGAGTGCCTGCGTAGACGTTGGCCTAACGGGGCCAAGGTCTCCCAGGGTATCCTGGGCCATCTCCGGGCATCCTGATGAATATCTGGTCACTGGCTGGTGACCTGCACAGCCTTCCCTCACTCAAAACAAAGTCAAGTACAAGTCATGTCATCATTTCTCTGATGGCATGGTCTTCTTCAGCAACAAAGGACAAACATACAATAACATACAGTGCTATATTCCACTCTCCTCCCTTTTACCTATTTCTTTTTTACCTATTACCTTTTACCTATTTCTTTGCAATAAGGTATGCCCATTCATAGTCCAGTCATGGATTTTGTTCTAATTCAAATCCTATATCTTCCATGAAGGCTTATTGGACTACTTCCCATAGCAAGGCAGGCTGACTGAGGTGCAGAGTGTGGGGCAGGGGTGAGCAGCATATTAGGTGATCAGTTCTTATACCCTTACATTTATTTACAATAAATTATTAAATTAATGAATTGGTCCATTCGCACAAATGCAAACTCACCTCTCTTCTTTTATGTGAGGAAGAAGTGTAGTGTCAGGGTCAGAAGACCTGGGTTTGACTTCTGGCCATACCCACTGCTTTGATGACCAACCTTGAACAAACTGCTTCAACTCCCTTAGTCTCAGAATGAGGGAATTGGGCCAAATCAGTTGTGAGGTTCTTTCCCGCTCTAATATTCTGTGATTTTGTTGCTGGCAGTGAGACTGTTTACCAAAGCTGCAGATGTAGGGATATAGAGGAATAACTCAACTTTATTTTGCCTATGGCATCATACATGTAAAATTATTTGGATGAATGACAGTGAGTTTCCCTGTGACCAGTGGTTGGTGGTCCAGAACTCAGGGTTTTGTCTTCCATCATTCACCTTAAAGCATTACACTTGTCCTTATATAATCTCTTCCAGAGATACAGACTCCAAATCTGCAAAGTTGCCAGTCTCTAGGTACCATCATTTCCATTCATTCATTCCAACCTCTCAATAAAAGAATTTCTTCTCCATTAAATTTCTGTTTGCTTCTAATAGGCCTGTCTGTTTAAAAAATGTATCAAACAACAACACTTACATTGTGTTTTGTGGTTTACCAAGTGATTTATAAATATTATCTCATTTTTCTTTCTTTACAACAACTCTGGAACACCATTCTAAGCACTAGGTGCTGTTATTTTCTCATTTTACAGACAAGGAAACTGGGGCATACAGAGGTGAAGCGATTTTCCCAGGGTCACATAGCTAGGCAGTGTCTGAGGTCAAATTTGAATTCAAGTCCAGTCCTCTTCAAAATGGCCAATTTCAAGGTGTCAAAGAAGATAGCAGAATGAAATCTGCCTAAAATGTAAGCTTCCTTTTAAAAGAACATTCAGTGACACATTTAACTGTAAGTTCTCTGGTTTTCCAGCCATGTCCTTTCTCACCATTGTTAAATACCAAGATATTTCAGTCTGAATTTAAACTCCCCCATGTCCTGATTCATGTGGTTATACATGCTGTTAGAGTATGAGACACCTACCACTATCCTGGTTATCAACTTGTATAGGCAATAGTGTCAGAGAAAGAAACAAGGAATTGGATGATACTTGAGATAAGAAATTATGCAGTTTTACAAATAAATATCTCCCTTATGCCAGGTTGAAATCACTCAAAAAGATAATCCAAAGGAATCTTAACAAGCTAGAACTTTGGATGAAATCTAATATTATGGAATTTAATAAGATTAAAATAAAGGTTTACATTTTGGGTCAAAAATCAACTGCAAAAGAGCATGACTAAAAACAGTTCATATAAACCCCCCCTGCCCACTAAATCTGTGAGTTTTAGAATAAGTAACACTTAACTCTAAGCTGATGCAATCTCAGGTTGAATTAAGAGAGGAATAATGAGGGAGATGGGGGAGATGGTAGTCCCGCTGTCTTCCGTCTTGATCAGGCCACATCTGTAACATCATGTTCAGTTCTGAGTACTAAATTTTAGGAACAGCATTTCTAAATTGGAGCACTTCTAGGAAGGGTGACTATGATAATGAAAAAGTTAAGAACCATTGCATATAAGGATAACTCGAAGAAACTGGAGTTGCTTAGTCTGGAGAAGAAGAGGTTTAAGGAGATCATGACAGCTATCTTCGAGTATTTGTGGGGCTGTCATATGAAGGAGGAATCTGAATGGTTCTGTTTGACCCCAGAGGACTGAGCAATGTGGAGAAGATGGAGGTTGACAGATCTAGTTTGATAGAAGGAAAACTTTTTAAAAATTTATTTATTTTCAGTGTTCCATAATCACTACCACACAATCTAGATTTTTTCTTTCCCTCCCTCCCTCCCTCCTTCCCCTTACCTCTTCCCTCCCTCCCACAATGGCATACAATTTTATATATGTTCTACACATACATTCCTATTAAATACATTTTCACCATAGTCATGTTGTATAGAAGAATTAAAATGAATGGGAGAAAGCACATAACAAATCAAAATGTAATACAAAAGAAAATGATCTGGGGGGAAGAGGCAAGATGGCAGAGTAGAAAGATACACAGATGCTTAGCTCTTACCCCACAGCCCATAAAATACCTGTAAAGAAGAACTCTCAACAAATTCTAGAGCAGCAGAAGCCACAGAAACCTGAAAAACTGACAGGAAAGGTGTGTTGTGCACCGGATGCAGAGCAGAGCCCAGCCCTGCCTTGGCCACATGGCACCAAGAGGAGCAGATCCAAGCAGGCTTCAGGGACAGAATCTCCAGCAGCAGCACAGGTCCCTCAACCCACAGGCACCAAAGGTCAGTGAGAGGGTCTTTTAGGCTGACTGAGAGGGGAGCGGGGTGTCCCCATAACTCAGGCCCCCTCAGGAGACAGTAGCAGAGGCAGCAGCAGACAGGGGCTCCCAAAGCAGGCAGTGGCCCACATCGTTGGAGGTCTCCTCTTAAATGCCCTGAGAGAATTAAGCTGCCCTTTCCTGACCTGAGCAGCTGAACTTAATCTCACACTGAATAGCAGCCTGACCCCAGCTGAAAGCCCTGAGGCTGGGGAACAGCATTTGAATCTCAGCCCCCAAGTGCTGGCTGGGCAGAACTGGAGGCGAGGTGGGTGTGGAGAGGAAAGTCAGAAGTAAAGTAACTGGCTGGGAAAATGCCCAGAAAAGGGAAAAAAATAAGACCATAGAAGGTTACTTTCTTGGGGAACAGGTGTCTCCCCCCATCCTTTCAGATGAGGAAGAACAAGGCATACTGTCAGAGGAAGTCAAGGCCCATGCCTCCAAAGGGGACTTAAACTTGGCTCAGGCAATAGAAGACCTTAAAAAACAAGGTAGCAGCTCACTAAAGGACAACCAAAAAAATGCTGAGGAAACTAATAGCTTTAAAAAGAGGCTAACTCAATTGGAAAAAGAGGTCCAAAAAGCCAACAAAGAGAAGGTTTTAAAAAGCAGAATTAGCCAAATGGAGGAGAAGTTTCAAAAGCTCACTGAACAAAATAATTTGTTGAAAGAGAGAATTGAGTCCAGGGAAATGAATGACTATAAGTTAAACCAAGATGTTAGTAAACAATATCAAAAATTTGAAAAAATAGAAGATAATGTGAAACAACTCATCGGAAAAACAACTGACCTGGAAAATAGATCCAGGAGAGACAATTTAAAAATTATGGGACTACCTGAAAGCCATGATCAAAAAAAAGAGCCTAGACATTATCTTTCATGAAATTATCAAGGAAAACTGCCCTGATGTTATAGAATCAGAGGGCAAAATGGATATTGAAAGAATTCATCAATCACCTCCTGAAAGAAACCTGAACAGAGAAACTCCTAGGAATATTGTGGCCAAATTTCAGAGTTTCCAGATCAAGGAGAAAATACTGCAAGCAGCTAGAAAGAAACAATTTGAGTATTGTGGAAATACAATCAGGATAACACAGGATCTGGCAGCTTCAACATTAAGGGATTGAAGGGCTTGGAGTGGGATATTTCAGAAGTCAAAGGAACTGGGATTGAAGCCAAGAATCACCTACCCAGCAAATCTGAATATAATACTTCAAGGGAAAAAATGGTCATTCAGTGATAGTTGAATTTGAAGATTTCATGTTGAGGAAAAGACCAGATCTGTATTTAAAAATCTGACTTCCCAAGACAAGAATCAAGAGAAGCATGAAAAGGTAAACAGAAAAGAAAAATCATAAAAGACTTTCTAAAGCTGAACTGTTTACATTACTACATGGAAAGAAAATATTTTTAACTCTCGAATCTTTTCTCAGTATTTGGGTAGTTGGAGAGATTGTACATACACACACACACATACACATAAATAAACAGAGAGTTCAGAGTGTGTTATATCAGAAGAGATGACATCCACACACACACAAAAATAAAATAAAAATTAAGGGGTGAAGGAGGAAAATTCCAGGAAGAGAAAGGGAGAAATGGAATGGGGCAGGCTATATCTCATAAAAGAGATAAGAAAAATCTTATTCAATGGAGGAGATAAGGGAGAAGGAGAGGAGGGGGAATAAAGCTACTCTCCCCATGTGTGGCTGAAGGAGGAAATAACATGCTCACTAAATTTGATATGAAAATTTATATACACCACAGGAAAGTAGGAGAGAAGGCGACAAGTGGACTGAGGGGAATGTTAGAAGGGAGGGCAAATGGGAGAAGGGAGTCACTATAAATAAACACTTTTGAGAAGGGACAAGCTCAATTGTAGGGGGGAAAAATAAGGTGGGATAAGGTAGGTCAGAGGGCAATATAATCAGTATTACACTACATGATTACTATGGAAGTCTTCTGCAAAACAACATATATTTAGTCTGTATTGAATTGCTTCCCTTCTCAGTGTGGCTGGGGAGGGAGGGATGGAGGGAGAGAAGTTGGAATTCAAAGTATTAGAAATGAATGTTGAGAATTTTTATTGCATATAATCGGGAAATAAGAACTACAGGGATAGGGGTATGAAAATTTATCTTGCCCTGCAAGAAAAGAGAGAAGATGGGGATAGGGGAGGGGTGGGTTGTGATGGAGGGGAGGGTACATTGAGGAAAGGAGTAATCAGAATGCAAGGTATTAGGAGGGGGGGAAAGGGGGGTGATGGGGAGAAAAATTGGACATGTTACAAAGTGATGTAAAAGCAATTAGTGGTAAAACAATAGACTAAATTAATTACTGAGAATAAATCAATGACATCTTTAGTTTGGAGAAAAGAATTTCAGTCTAAATTTCCTAGAGGAAGGTAACCTCGGGTAAAATTTGGCATTGATGGAAAAGTCAAGGTTTAATTGGTAAATTTGATTTTATGATTGCCATTTAATCAGGAATTAGAACATGTATAGAAAGACATATAAGCCACTTAAGACTTACCTCAAAAGATGTTCCTTAGCCAAAGTGAAACTATAATCATATTTGAAACCTGGTTATTGGAACTTGCCATTTTTAGATGCTATGGGACTATTAAGTGACTGTTCTTCTGAGTCTAACTCCAGGTATGGGTAGCAAGAAAGGGGATCTGAGCCTCCAATCCATGATGCCAGTAAGCTGATGAGATGCTGGTATGAACTGCATAGGTGATCTCAAGGGAAGAGTGGGAGAGCTGCTGTTCAGCATGGGCTGAGATGGAATTCTCCTGACTCAATTTCCCCACAGACACTTGGCAGACTTTAAGCCTGACTGAATGCAGGTGGATAATCTAATCCTGCCTGGAATTGACATGAAGTTGGGAAGATATTGTATCCCTGCAATGTCCTAACCATTGGTGGCAATTTCCTATAGCCAAAAGTTTTGTAAGCTTAATACCAGATCTATTCATTTATAGATTATGGATAGGGGAACATCCAATGTTGTCTAAAATTAGGCATAGGACTTTAAACCAACAACATTAAGTTAGGGTCCTTTAATTCTTAGTAATACTGTGGAGACAATTAGGTCAAGAGCTTGTGAAGTTAGCAACATAAATATTATCTATGTCTCAGTTGGTTAATGTTTAAAAAAAATTCTTTTGTGGTCCATATTGTAAATGCTTTAAAAAGATGTATCACCTGACCAAAAGTTGGAACTGCTTTATCTGTTATAAACTGTGTTAAAAATAAATAATAAAAAAAAAGAAAATGATCTGCTACAATCTGTGATTGAATTCCATAATTCTTTCTCTGGATGTGGAAGGTATTTTGCCTTAAAAGTCCAGTGGGCATTTTTTAATTCCTTGCATTGAAATGAGGTTCTAAGTCTACCAGAAAAAGTCCTTGGACACTGTGGTTGTTGCTGTGTACAAAGTTATCCTGGTTCTGCTCCTTTCGCTCAGTATCAGATCATATAAGTCTTTTCAGGCCTCTCTGAAGTCTTCCTGTTCATCATGTCTTACAGTGCAATAGTATTTCATTACAAAGAGGCAGCTAGGTGGTGCAGTGGATAGAGCACCAGTGCAGGAGTCAAGAGGACCTGAGTTTAAATCTCACATCAGGCATTTGACACTCACTAGCTGTGTGACCTTGGGCAAGTCACTTAACCCCAATTGCCTCATCCTGAGTCATCTCCAGTCATCCTGATGAATATCTGGCCACTGGATTCAGATGGCTTTAGAGGAGAAGTGAGGCTGGTTACCTGCACAGCCCTCCCTCACTCAAAACAAAGTCAAGTGCAAGTCATGTCATCATTTCTCTGATGGCATGGTCTTCTTCGGCAAGGAAGGATGAACACACATTCCATTACAGAAGGAAAACTTCTTGATTGGGCAGACCAAAAGTGGAACAGGCTGCCTTGGGCAGCTGTGGGCTCTCCATCGTTGGAGGTCACTTGTTGGGAATTTGTAGAGGGCATTACTTTTTAGTTATGGTTTGGGTTAGATGACCTCTGACTCACCTAATTGATCACAATTCTGCGCCAGTGTGAAAGACACATACATCACATACCACGTCAGTTTCCATGTTATAATGTATCTCTCTTTGAGTCATTCCTTTTGTACTTCTGATCCCCCTCCATTCCCTCTTAAAGAAACAAACTTCCATCACTAGGCTATTAAAGTTAGACTAGTCCCTAGCTAGCCAAGGCCCTAAATCTTGTGAGGCAGTGACTCAGGGAAGCAGAGAGTGGTGCCAGAAAAGACCTGAGGTTTACATTGATATGGTCAGCCTGAATTCCCTCCCATCACAAGGGCAACGATGGGACTGTGCCTTGCCCTGTCCCTTGCGTCACCACTCCCTGCTTCCCACCGTCTGATACTTCACACCCTGTCTGGGGTATGATGACCTGATAGTCATTTAACCTCATCTTACATAGATGGTTAAGTTTCTATGGACACAGGATAAAGGGAGAAAACACTGTTATTTACTCCAGATCCATTTCATCTTAGGGAAACCCTAAAACACAATTTGGAATGCACCACGAAATGCTCAGATAAAATAAACTCTGTAAGTAAAGATACTCAACTCAACCGAACAGTGAATAACTATTTGTTAAGCACCTGACACTGTGCTAGGCTCTAAGGGTGTGACAAATAGAATAGCCCCTGACTCAAGAAGCTCACATCCTGCTAGCGGGTCATAACACAGTCACAGGTACTTAAGGTAATGCAAGGCAATCTGAGGAGGGGAGGCTGCTAATGACTGTTATTATGGAGAAGGATGCACCTAAGATGCGCTGTGAAGGAAGACAGAGATTCTGATAGGTGGTGACGAGGAGGGGGACTCCAGGCATGGAAGATGGCTTAGGTAGGAGATGCAATGTTGAATTGGCTTTAATACCTCTACTTCTGGTAAACACCAGATGGTGAATGACACCTCAGTGCTGCACAAGAAGGGCGGGGGCTCCAGAGGCAGAGGCTGATGTGGCTTCCATATTGCTTTGGCAGTGGGAGATGAGGTTGAGGTTGGGCTGGCATTGAGACCAAGGCCATGAGTGCAGGGCCCAAGAACAACAGACGGAAGACAAGGAGGAGATTCCTGTCACTAAGTTGGGTGGGATAGTCAAGGAAATGAAGATCAAGTCTTTGGAGGAGATCTGTCTTTTTCCCTTCCTATTAAGGAGTCTGAGATTGTAGATTTTTTTCTGGGGGGCCCTTATTGAAGAATGAGGTTCTGAAGATCAGACCTGTTCAGAAACAGACTAGAACTGGACAGTTTACTACTTTCAAGGCTTTTATGGCCACTGGCAACTCTAATGGCCATGTTGGCCAGGGTGCCAAGTGCTCTAAAGAAGTGGTTATAGCCACTTGTGGTGCTACCACTTTGGCCAAGCTGTCCATCGTTCCTGTAAGACATAGCTACTGCAGGAACAAGAACAGCAAGCCTCACACTGTGCCCTGAAAGTCACTGGGAAATATGGATCAGTTCTGGTGTCCCTAGAGGTCCTGGCATTGTCTTAGCTCCTGTGCCTAAGAAGCTCCTGATGATGGCTAGAATTCATGACTTCTACTAGTGGCTGTACTCCGGGCAACTTGGCTAAGCTATCTTCGATGTTATCTCCAGAACATACAGTAGCAACCTAACCCCAGCCCTGTGGAAGGAGACTTTGGTCATCGAGTCTCCTTATCAGGAATCTACCAACCATGACATCTTGTAAAGACTCACACTAGAATATCTGTCCAGAGGACCAGACTGCCATGGGGGCTGCCACATGGGTGGGTGTTTGGTGTTGTAAGTTTGTTTGTTTTTTAAATAAAGAATAAATTGAACTATGCTTGCTAGGAAAAAAAGAGTTTGAATAACAGCAAACAGTTCAGTTTGGCTGGAATCTATAGTATGGGAAAAGGAACCGAAATAGATATAATTATAAATAATTATAAAAGGACCTCAAATGCTGGTTAAATGGGTTTGTATCCTAGAGGTGAAGGAGAATCAACGAAGGTTTGTTTGCATTTAGGGAACAATGTGGCCAGACCTGAGCTTCATAAAGTTAATGAGTATTTATTAAGTACCTGCTGAGTGCCAAGCACTGCACTGGGGACACAAAGAAAGCTCAAGACATAGCTCCTGTCCTCAAGAACTCCCATTCTAATGGAAAAGAGAACCAAGCAGGGGAAGGGAGGAAGTGGGAATGGCCTCCTGCAGAATGTGGACTTTGAAGGAAGCCAGGAGGCAGAAGTAAGAAAGACAGCATTATAGCATGGGGAGACAGTCAATGAAAATGTACTTTTTGGGGGATGTTGTATGGAAGATGGATTGGAGACAGGAGGATTGGAAGCAGGGAGAAAAATAAGGAGGCTGGTGAAAGAGTCTGGACTAGAGAAAATGGGTCCCTAAACTATGATGCTGGTGGCAAACAGAGAGAAGGAGATGGATGAAAGAGATGTGGAGCCACAATCAACAAGTGTTGGCAAGTTGTACATGTGGTGTGAGGGTTAGGGAACAGCCTGAGATGAATTTAAGATTATGAACCTACATGATCATGAGGATGGTCATAGTCTTAATAAAATAAGGAAAGTTTAGAAGAAGGTTGGGTTTAGGTAGGAAAATGGTGAATTATGTTTTGGACATGTTGAGATTGAAATGCAACTGAGAAACCCAGGTGAAAGTGTCTTTTAGACAGGGAGTAGGGCTGGAGTTTGGGAGAGAAATTAAGGAGAAAAGGTATATATATTTGGGGGTCATCTACATGGAGATAAAATCAACAAGTATTTGGTAAGCAATTTACTATGTGTCAGGCACTGTACTAAGTGCTGGGGATACAAAAAAGTCAAAAACAGTCCCTGCCCTTAAGGAACTTACAATCTAAGGGGCATATAACATTCAAACAGCTATATGCAAACAAGATACATGTACATATGTATGTATGTATGTATTGGAGATAATTTTAGAGGGAAGGTACTAGAAATTAAGGAGGGCTGGGAAAGGCTTCTTAATGAAAGTGGAATTTCAGCTGAGATTTGAAGGAAGCCAAGGAAGCAAGGTGTCAGTGGTAAGAAGGGAAAGAATTCCAGACATGAAAGACAGTAAGCAAAAGTGTATGGAGTTTGGAGTAAGGAACAACAAAGAGGCCAATGTCACCAGGTGAAAGAGAGTGTGGAGAAGATCAGCATATCATGAAATTGAAAGGTATGAGGAGGGCCAGTTTATGCAGGTTTTCAAAGCCAAGTAAAGGAGATAATAATTGAACACATAGAAGTTGGTGAGATTACCAAGGGAGAAGGGAGTCAAGGACAGAGTCTTAGTGGACAGTCATATTTTGGACCTGGAAGATGTAGGACAATCCAGTAAAGGAGACTGAGAAGTATCTGGACAAATAGGAAGATATCCAGGAGAGAGCAGTGTCCCTAAAGCCTAGGGAAAGAGTAAGTTTCTAGAAGTAAAGGGTGGCTAACAGTTAAAAATTCTGTGTGAGGCCAAGCATTATGGGGACTATGGAAAGGTCATTTTAGTACCTGAGATCATTTATAATCTTCAAGGGCAGTTTTGGTAGAGTGGTGAAGACAGAAGTCAAACTGCAAGGGGCTGAGGAGCAGGTGGTACCAAAGCAGAGGCAATAAATGGAAGATATAAGGAAATAGCCTAAGGGATTTCAGGTTCAAGTGAAGGTTTTTTAACTTCCATTTTTTTATTTTTTAAGGATGAAGGAAGGAATGTTTGTATGCAGCAGGGAAGGAGCCAGTGGATAGGGAATGATTGAAGATAAGTGAGAAAAAGAGAATAATTGATGAGCCAGGCCCAAGGAGAAGGCAGGAGGGTTAAGGTCAAGGAAACAAGAAGAAAGGTTAATAATCACAGTTAACACTCACATAGCACTTTAAGGTTTGTAAGACGCTTTACATACATTATGTCATTTGATCTTTATAACTATCCTGTAAGTGCTATTATGATTTCTATTTTACAGATGAGAAAACTGAGGCTGAGAGACGTTATATGACCTGCCCAGGGTCACAACAGATTGTATCTGAGGAAGATCTTCTTAATCTAAGTCTAGCATTCTGTCTAGCTATATTGCCCAGCTGACACTAGTGGGGAAGAAAGGGAAACTCCCTCTGAGACCGGTACAAAAGAATAGGTAGATAGAGATGCAGCGGGGTTCTCAGGAGTAGAAAGGAGCTCACAGTCAATGGCTTCAATTTTCTGGGTAAAGCAAGGAGTGAGATCATCCTTTTCAGCGACACTGTGGAGTGGGATGTAGGCATTAGGGGTGTGAAGAGAGAGAAGATTTAGTTAGATCAGTTGCTGCGGGAATTGTGATAAAGCATCAATCAAGGAAGAGGAGGTGAGGTCCAGTTGAGATCAGATAACATGACTGTTGCATGGAGAGTCAGTGAGTACAGTTGTATGACTTCCTCCCAGAATGTTCAGCAGCCTAGGAATAGGAGTGGAGAAAGCAGATGGTGGTGGTGACGCAAGGCTGACAACGTAAAGGCGGGATGTGAACCACACAAGGACAAGGGGGCAAGTAACTGGGAGAAGTTCTCAAGAATGAGATCCTGACAACAAAAGGGAAGATAATTCCAACGAAAAGGAAAAGAAGGGGTATCTAAAGAGACTGACACCCGTGCAGAGATAACTTAATAACTTCTTTCTAAAGACCTGCATGGATATAGGAAGCAAGCACAGGTAACAGGATAAATACGAAAGTCTAGCTCAAGTCAGTAAGAATGGGAGCACAAGCTCAGAGTGACCTGAAGAAAGGAAAGCCAGGCAAGGACAGTTAAAGACAACACAGAGCTCTCCTGGGGAAAATAAGACTTAGGCTTTTTTTCAGTCATTCTCAGTTGTGCCCAACTCTTCAAGATCCCATTTGGGACTTCCTTGGCAAAGGTACTGGAGCGGTTGGCCATTTCCTTCTCCAAAGACTTTGGCTATCTTGGAGAAAAGTGGACGATCACCAGTAACAACAAAACTCAGCTACTTGGAAGTAGATGGCACAATGACACAGGGTAGTGGAGAGAAGGTAATGCTGCTCAACTCTTATTTCACGTTGTTTTTGTCTACCAAGGGAATGATCATTAGAGCTGAAAGACAACAAAAATACGGAACAGGGAACAGGTCCCAAAGATAAGTAGGCAGATGGTAAGAGAGCTGCCCTTCATGAATTCAAGCAACTTGGCCCAGATGAGCTATACCCTAGGATACTGAAAAAACACTAAACCACTGTCAGTGATCTGCAAAATATCATGGAAAATGAGAGGGGTGTGTGTGTGTGTGTGTGTGTGTGTGTGTTCATCCTTCGTTGCCAAAGAAGACCATGCCATCAGAGAAATGATGGCATGACTTGCACTTGACTTTGTTTTGAGTGAGGGAGGGCTGTGCAGCCTCACTTCTTTTTCAGAGCCATCTGAATCCAGTGACCAGATATTCATCAGGATGACTGGAGATGACCCAGGATGAGGCAGTTGGAGTTAAGTGACTTGCCCAAGGTTAGTGAGTGTCAAGTGTCTGAGGTGATATTTGAACTCATGTCCTCTCGACTCCTGCACTTGAGATTTATCCACTGCACCACCTAGCTGCCCTAAATGAGAGAGGTACCAAAGGATTAAAGGAGGACAAATATTCTTAAAATAACAGAAATTACTGGAGTCTTTAAGTAGCTATAGGCCAATGAGTTTGACTCCGCTTCCTGGTTATATTGTAGAAAACATAGTATTATTTTTTTTGAGGATGGGAGTTTTTTATTTAGTAATACACAATTTTAACAGCAAAAGGGTTGACTGAATTTTTAAACAGAAAATGGAAAACACACAGACAACTATTTCAATGTGTCTACAAACTCCAGTCTCTAATACTTGGCAAGGAAATTCTAGAGTTACCATAAATAAATTTCACGTTATTTTTTTCCTGGTTTAATGATTTAACAAAGAAAAACATTCTAGCTAGTGCAACCAACTTGATGTACTCATGTATACAATTAAGTAACTCTGTTTGTTCCCTGACCAAGACATTAAGAACAGAATACTTGAGGTGAACAAAACAAGCAGTCATGATTCCAAGAGTTATTCTAATCAATTTTCACCTAAGTGATATTAATTTGATCTATTAACTGTTAATTTGATCTATCAGAGTTCAAGTGTTTCTAGTACAATTAATATTTTCCTGTACTATGTTAAATAAAATCACAGAACTTGATATTTATGATGTATGTTTTCATATATAATACTACAAAAGTCAGAACAAAGTCAAAACAATCTGTTGTATAAGAAAACTTATTAGTCAATATTTTGTTATTTTAGGTATGTAATTTATTACCCTCAGTCTTCCTCCTTATATGAAAACATACCATGCATAGAAGTAACACTGTATATTTTTGATTTTATCAATGAGACTTTGAAAGTGACACACTGAAGCCATAAAGTCAAGCAGCTGTATCTTAGCAGAATATTACTGTTCGATGACTCAAAACATTCAAATTTTGTTTGGTAGATTTTTTTTTCAGACTATTCTATACTAAACTGAGCAGAATGACAATAAGTATGTGGCATGGTTCAAAAATGGCAGTGCTAAGAAGCCTGTCCATTGACACTGTTCCACAGAAAAATATGCTATCACATGCAAACATTTAAAAATTTTAGAATGCAACATCAACTGTTAATGTTTAGAACAAACCAAATGATCCAGATGCTTTTCCTCATTTAACCTACCTTTTACGAACACGTTCAGACCTCATTGTCTGAAGAAACTAATTCTAACTTCTTCAAAGTCCGCCACCTGTCCTTTAACATATATTCGTTCGACTGTAGAATGTGTAAGTTGAGAGAATTTTCTGCCAACGCCCCTCTCCATATTTTTTTACCCCTGATTTCAGTTTATTGTCTTCATCCCAACTCCATGTCCTCCTTCGTCTAGGTCCTTCAGAAGTGTTTGTTTCACTGTTTGCCTTGTTTTTGTTACTGTTTTTAGTGGTTATTATATGTTTTTTAGTACTTTTCCTACTGTTTTTAAGACTTTGCATGATCCTATTACTTTCTTGACTGCTTATATTTATTCTTGTTCCATCAAAATCTTGGTGTTGTGAGTTCTCAAGTATAGTTTGTGACAAAGATAAGAGACTTCCATGAGACCTGCTTACAGATGTTGAACCTGCAGGTTCAACCTGTTTTTCACTGTTTTCTGTTTCAGTGCTTGTGCTTTCAACAAAGGGACCAACAATTTCTTCATTTTTTGCACTTTTCACTACTTTTAGTGCTGCCTTTATTAGAAAGCTTGATGATTTTTCAATTAACACTTGATTAGCATAAATCTTGATTTTATCTATCATGCATTAATAAGTGAAGTGTTGAAAAAAGGATGGTATGGATCTTATTGATTATCATCAACAATTTCATTTTTATTTTTATTTTTTATTTTTTTTTCACAGATTCACAACTGCTTTATTGAACCTCCAGAGGCTTTGCACCATGGTGCAAATTTTTTCTCTGGACTATAACTCAAGTATCTATACTTTCCAGATGACATGAAGTGATGGGGAAAATGTAGTTTCCCTACCCCTAAATTATATTTTTTTTTATAATTTTATTTATTTATTTAATTTTTTACATTCATTTTCACAAATTTTCGGGTTCCAAATTTTCTCCCCTTTTATCCCCTCCCCCCACCCCAATACCCCAAGCAATCTAATTTTCCCTATCTCCAATCTGCCCTCTCTTCTGTCATCCCTCCCTTCTCTTGTCTCCATCTTCTCTTTTCTCCTGTAGGGCCAGATGACTTTCTATTCCTCATTAACTGTATGTCTTCTTTCTTAGTTGCAACAATACTAAACAGTTGTTCCTAAAACTTTGAGTTCCAAATTCTCCCATCCCTCCCTCCCCACCCATTCCCTTTGGGAAGGCAGGCAATTCAATATAGGCCATATCTGTGTGGTTTTGTAAATGACCTCCCTGATAGTCATGTTGTGTAAGACTAACTGGATTACCATCCCTCCTAACCTGCCCCTCATTGTTTCTCTTCTGTCTCTTGATCCTGTCCCTCCCCAAGTGTTGACTTCAAATTGCTCCCTCCTCCCTTTGCCCTCCCCTCCATTATCCCCCCATTGCAATATCTCCTTCTCCCCCACTTTCTTATACTGTAAGATAGGTTTTCATACCAAAATGAGTGTGCATTTCACTCCTTCGTTTAGTCAAATGTGATGAGGGTAAACTTCTTGTTTTTTTTTTTTTTCTCAGCTCTCCTCTTTTTCCCTCCACTAAGAAAAACTCCTACCTGCCTCTTAAATGACATATAGTTACCCCCTTCCCTTTCCCTCTCTTTCCTCCCCCTACATTTCTCTCTCACCATTTACCTTAGTTTCTTTTAAGGTATGATCCCATCCTATTCAGTTCAATCTGTGCTCTCTATCTCTGTATGTGTGTACATGTGTGTATGTGTGTGCATGCGTGTACATGTGTATGTGTGGTCCCACCAACTACCCAGATACTGAAAAGTTTTAAGAGTTAGAAATATTGTCTTTCCCTGTATGAATGTAAACAGTTCACTTCTGGTAAGTCCCTTAAGACTTCTCTTTGCTGTTTCCTTTTTCATGCTTCTTTTCATTCTTGTGTTTGAAAGTCAAATTTTCTTTTCAGCTCTGGTCTTTTCATCAAGAATGATTGAAAGTCCTCTGTTTCATTGAAAGACCATATTTTCCCTTGAAGTATTATACTCAGTTTAGCTGGGTAGGTGATTCTTGGTTTGAGTCCTAGTTCCTTTGCCTTCTGGAATATCCTGTTCCACGCCCTTCGATCCCTTAATGTAGAAGCTGCTAGATCTTGGGTTATCCTGATTGTATTTCCACAATACTGGAATTGTTTCTTTCTAGCTGCTTGTAAGATTTTTTCCTTGAGCTGGGAGTTCTGGAATTTGGCCACAATGTTCCTAGGAGTTTCTCTTTTTGGATCTCTTTCAGGTGGTGATCGATGGATTCTTTCAATACTTATTTTGCCCTCTGGTTCTAGAATGTCAGGGCAGTTTTCCTTGATAATTTCATGCAAGATGATGTCTAGGCTCTTTTTTTGATCATGAGTTTCAGGTAGTCCCATAATTTTTAAATTGTCTCTCCTGGATCTATTTTCCAGGTCAGTTGTTTTTCCCATGAGATATTTCACATTCTCTTCCATTTTTTCATTCTTTTGGTTTTGTTTGGTGATTTCTTGGTTTCTCGTAAAGTCATTAGACTCCATCTGTTCCATTCTAATTTTGAGAGAACTATTAAATTCAGTGAGCTTTTGAGCCTCTTTTTCCATTTGGCTCATTCTGCTTTTGAAAGCATTCTTCTCCTCATTGGCTTTTTGAACCTGCTTTGCCAATTGAGTGAGCCTATTTTTCAAGGTGTTAATTTCCTCAGCATTTTTTTGGGTCTCCTTTACCAAGGTATTGACCCGTTTTTCATACTTTTGTTGCATCTCTGACATTTCTCTTCCCAGTTTTTCCTCCACCTGTCTAACTTGCTTTTCAAAATCCTTTTTGAGCTCTTCCAAGGCCTGAGCCCACCTGCCACCCCCCTGGGGTGTCTGGGGTACTGAGGCCCCGCCCTCCACATCTTTCCCTGACGGCAAGGATACGTCCTCATCATCAGATCCGAAGGTCGGGATCATTTGCATTTGTTGGAAAAAACTCTCTAAAGTTTTATTTTTCTTCCCTTTTCTAGGCATTTTCCCAGCCAGTTACTTGACCTCTGAGATTCCTTTCCACCCCCGCCTGGATCCGCCCAGCCAGTGCTTGGCCTCTGAGACTTAAATGGGCTTTCCTCCTGCCGGCTGTCAATCAGTGAGCTTTAGTTCAGGTGCTGGGGTAGGGGCAGGGCTGCCTCCCTGGCTCCGATCCCTCAGGGGCTTTCTGCAGAGACTTTCAGGAATGGAGCGGGTGGGGGCGGGGTGGGGGGCCCGCCTCCCAAGCCCAGCTCCGTTGGGGGCTTTAAGCAGAAGCCTTCAGTAATAGAGCAGGGTGGGGGCAGGGTCGTCTCCCAGGCTCAGCTCCGTCAGGTTTTATGCAGGAATCTTCCGTAATGAAGATCCTGCCTGTTGCTGCGGGATTCCCGAGTCCCGGTCCGCTGCTGCCTCAGCCTCCGCCCACACCTCTGCCTCCGCCACTTCCTGCCCCCATCCCTGCCGCCGCCGCCGCTTCCTCCCGAGGGGGCCCGAGTCACGGAGACGCCCTGCTTCCCCTCTCCTCCAGCCCCACCTTCTCTCTCACTGACCTGTAGCTTCTGTGGGCGGAGGGACTTTCCCGGCTGCCAGAGCTTCCGTCTCTGAAGCCTGCTCGGATCAGCTTCTCTGGGGCCGCAGCCAGGGCAGCGCTGGGGGTGGGGTCCACTTTCCAGGGTGCGCCGGACCCTGGGGACAGGTCTCCAGGGCTCCCCGGAACGGAAATCTCTTCCACTCCGTTTCTGCACACCTTGTATTGACCCAGAAGTTATGGGGGACTCTTTTTACATTAATTCTATGGGCTTTTGGTTTCGGAGCTTGTAGACGTGCGTCCTTCTACTCCGCCATCTTGGCTCCGCCCCAACAATTTCATTTTTAGAGGCTTATCATCTTCTATGTCTTCAAATATTCTTTCAAAAACTCCTTCTGCTTCTTTATACTTTTCTTTCTCCATGCAAACTGCTATAGCCTGAATTTCAAGTAAATTATGGATTTGGTCAGTCGTGCATCACTTTCAAACTGTTCATCCAATGATTTTCCTTCCACGATTCTTGTTAAAAACTGACACACATATATAGTTCTTAGCTGATGTGCTGTTAGCCTGGATAGCCCATGAATAAAGGACTCCACAATGTTGCGGTTACGCTTGAATTCTTCGATATCTTCTTCTTAGAAGGCCTGGCAGAGGTTAAGGCAGAAGAAATCCAGCATCCATCTGCGGACCAGCGAGTCGGCCGCTGGATCCACTGTGTAGGGCATGGCCTCGTCTTCATCCTCTTCCTCCAAAGAGGTGAACTGCTGCTTCAAGGCCTGGGTAGAAGCCCATTCCTTTGGCGACTTTGGCACCATGGCTTAGTCTTCTAATTTCCCGCATCAAGGAACTGTTCCATCCCTGTTTCTCTGCACAGCAATTTGAAGAGCCTGAGGAAAGTGAACAGGTCCATGGGAGAAAGGGCTCTTCACTTCCTTTTATAGTTATCTTCCGCCCCAGAAAACATAATTTTTTATTAATAGTATTTTATTTTTTCCAGTTACACATAAAAATAATTTTCAACATTCATTTTTGAAAGATTTTGAGTTCCAAATTTTCCTCCCCCCCTCCATCCTCTTCCCCTCTCCTAAGACAGCAAGCAATCTGATATCTTATACATGCACAATAATGTTCCACATTAGTCATGTTGTGAAAGAAGAAATAGAACAAAAGGGAAAAAAAAACACAAAGAAAAAGTGAAAATAGTGTGCTTCAATCTGCATTCAGACTCGGTCAGTTCTCTCTCTGGATGTGGACAGCATTTTCCATCATAAGTGTTTTGGAATTGTCTTGGATCATTGTATTGCTGAGAAGAACTAAGTCAATCATAGAGTTGATAATTGCACAGTATTACTGTTACTGTGTATAATGTTCTCTTGGATGGTAGAATATATTATTAAAAGAAGGGTCTGTGGATTGCAAGGTCAATATGAATCAACAGTGTAGTTTGGTGGCCCAAAAAGATCATGACTCCTTATACTATATCAAGAAGTTTTCTATACAGGATAGGGAGGTGATCGTCTTGGTCTGTATTCTGCCCTTCCCAGGTCACAGCTAAGAGGAGACCAGGAAAAAGGGCCTCAAGATTATTCAGTCTAGAGAAAACTGAGGGGTGGGGAGGCAAAATTACCATTTGGAAGGTTGTCATTAGGATAAGGGATAGGACTTTTTGGCCCCTGAGTGGAATTAAGCAGTATGCGTGAAAATTGAAAGAGACAGATTTACATTATAGAAAAATCAGCGCTCCTTAAAAGTAGAATCAGCTGCTTTGGGAGTTGAGGGTTCAATCCCTAATGGTCTTCAAGAAAAGATTGGATGCAGTAGCTGGGTGGATAGTGGATAGAGTACTGGTCCTGGAGTCAGGAGGAGGTGAGTTCAAATTCAGACACTTGACACTAGCTGGGCAAGTCACTTAATCTGGATTGCCTTGCCGAGAAAGATTGGTTGAAGATTTGTTGGGTTTGTTGAGAAAGGGATTCTTATTTAGGTACAAATTACACTAGAAAGCCTTTGAGGTCTCTTCCAACTCTGAGATTCTGCAATTCAAGATGGAGGACAATACAAAGCTGAACTGTATAACCACAGGATCAAGAATATGACAGGACAAAAATGTTACTTGCATGTGAGTCCTGGTTGCTGCTAATTAATTTAATTTTTCCAAACTTAATTTCTTTGGGGGAACAAAGTGTCAACTGATAAAATCAACTAACAAAATACTAACTATCTTTAAGTTTTGTTTCTCTTGCAAATGCAGCTACAGAGAAGGAGAATGATTGTGGGGACTTTAACGTTTTCTCCTAATGACCTCTGCATCAGCTGAAATCTACAGAATGTTCTCCTCACAGCAAATGATGTCACTGATTAAGCCTGCTGTCCGCTGAACATACATCCCTAAGAGGGGACATGTATAGAAGCTGCTGATGTGAAAGGCCTCTGGCCTCTTGAATGGGGCAGTTTCAGGCTGATAAAGAGAAGAGGGCACATGATCTTCCCTTCCCCATCTCCCAAGCCAGAATGAGACACCTGCTTACAAATACTTTCAGATGTGAGCCCCAAGTTAGAAGCTGGCCAGACAGATCTTTTGGAATGAATTTGGATTGGGGGTGTTCCAAAGGAAACTCATTTTACATTTGGGGAAACAGGTATAGAGGGTGAGAAAGATTCTTTGAAGGTCACCTAGCAAATTAGTGGTCCCATGGGGATTAGATACCAGAAGTTTTGACTCCTGGTTCAGACTGTTTTCCTTTGTGCTGCCCTGCTTCATTGAGTTGGGTGAATCCAGGCAGGATGCAGGCTGCAGCAATCCTGATACTAACTATCCATATCAGCTTGGCATCTGGCTCTTAGAGCACCTGTCTGGGATAGGGGCCAAGCACTCACTCTTCTTTTTCTTAACTTTGCAGTGTTCTCTGCCTGTTTCCTCCATGGTCACAGAGCAGTGGAATCCTTTTCACATAGCACCCCCTGCACCCCACTCTATTAAGACCTCTGATGGAATTCCTGTTTCATTTTTTATGCCAATTTTCATTCCTCAGAGATAGTGTCTGTGGAGAGGTTAATGTCTGTGACTGAGAGAGTACTCAGAAGAACTTCCCTTTCATCCCTCCACCTTAGGAGTATCCACAGAACGTTAAAGCTGCAAGAGATCTCATAGATGCTTATCTAACCCTCTCTCACTTTACGGATGGGGAAACTAAGGTTCAGAGGAGATGGATTTCCTAAGATCACATGGAGTGTTAATAAAATAGCTGGGACTAGAACCCTGGTCCCTCTCGAATGTCAGGCCTGCTCTTTCCATGGTTAAACAGTTCCTCTCTGGAATTTCAACTTAAACAACACTGCTTGAGGGACTTTCAGAATCCTGAGGGCTGAGCCAACACTGGTCCTAACACAGATTGATCTGGTAACCACTTATGGAACAAAGCTCTAGGGGAACCTCCAGTATTTCTCCCATTGGTATGTAACTGTGCCTGAATCTCACCCTTTCCTCCAAGTTAGCTTTTTGATAGTTGGTGGCTAAAATGAAGGGGGCAATTCATTAAGCTATCATTAGACATCCACAGCTTTGATCTGATGAATTTATCAGTTTCAACTGATTCATTACTTCTAAATTAATCAACCAATTCATTGAACACGTACAATATGCAAAGTGTTAGCCAGTATTGTGGACGATACAAAAGGTATAAGGCACAATTGCTGACTATAAAGATGGGCTGAGATAAGACAGACAGCCAGTACTCATCCCTACATATCTTGGAGTAGTCTCTGACTCTTTCCTCTCCTTCATCTTACACATTCAACTGATCTACAAGTTCTGTTGTTTCCACATCTGGGATACTGCATACATGCCATACTTCTACCTTCTAATGGCAACCATACTCCAGTTCAGGTTCTTATTTCTTCTTAGCTGGATTCTTATAATATCCTGCTAAGTGATCTTCTTGTCTCTAGTTTTCCCCCTTTCTGATCCATCATCTTATATTGATGCCTGAGTAATTTTGGACCAAGTGGAATAGACTCTTGCCATCATCCTTATCTTCCTGCACTCCAAACTTGACCAGTAGCCAGGACTAGCTTTTGCCTAAGTAGGCCTTCGTATCATTTCTGAGGCCTCCCCTCACTGGATTATCTAGCCTGGCCATTGCTCTCGTTTTCTTTATACTGCAACCTTGGACTCCACCCCTTGTTTCTCTGACCTTGAGAGAGGAACTTTTGCCTTATCTCTGCCTCCATCTCTGTTTGGTACCAAAAGTTAGGAGCAATGGCCAAAAGTTGCAGAGAGACAGTAGTCAGCCTAATAAAAGCTGAATTGCTCTGTTCAAAAGGGGGAATGGGCTGTCTTGGGGAAAATGGGTTCCACCTTACAGTAGGTTTCCAATTAGAGGCTAGATAACTACTAAATGATAGTGTGGAAGGGGTTCTTGAGTATAAGTTGAACTGGATTATCTGAAATCCCATGTATACACATCCCATAATACACAGCTATTATTCTATTCTTATACTTTCAACAACTGCCCATTGACTAATTAATAAAAAAACCCATTTGACTAGCATTGAAGGCCCCACATGACATGGCACCCAATGTATCTTTCTAACCTTATCTCAGACTCTTCTCTTTAGGTAGTCTACTTACCAACCAAACTATATCACTTTTTATTCTATGATATCATCCTGTTCTTTCCCATCTCCATCCTGCTCATACCTTCCTGCATACCTGGAACAAACTCCAAACTTTCCCTTCCCTCCCTCAACTATTTCCATCCGTTGAAGCTTCTCCTTTCCTTCAAAGCTCACCTCTGATACCAGCTCCTCCATGAAGTCTCCCCTGACAGCTTTTCTGCTCCATCCAAACAGAAGAGATTTTTTCCATCTCAATTTTCTCCTAGTATTTTGCCTGGACCACTGCTATGTATATTTTTTCCCTATGCTAGGGTATTCGCCTCCCAATTAGATCCCCTCCCAATTAGATTGTAAGATCCTAAAGAATAAGGCTTGGGTCATATTTATTTTTATATCACCAGTGCTGAGCACAGAGTCTCATACACAATGCACCCTTAATATATGGTTCAAATACTTTGTCATATACATAATTTTTCTTTCTGTCATTAACTTCCATAGGGCACACATGGGTATTGCCTCAATCAAACTGAGACCCGCTAAAGACCTTACTTTTAAAAGGCCAAGGTCTTCCATCACATATGGGACCATCTTCAGTTGTCCTGAAGTGTATCTTGCTACTGGATCTAGATGGCTTGGGAAGGAGAAACTAAGGCTGGTGACTTTGCACAGCCCTCCCTCCTTAAATCCAGTTCACTTGCAAATCATGGAATTAACCATCCTGACATCATGGTCCTGTTTGAGAACAAAGGGCAAGCAACAAACCACCTTGTGAAGGTATACATCCAGGAATGCTACTGCTGGGTCAGACTGGGAATAGTTTAGTGATTTTTCTCCCATATAATAATCCCAATTATTTTCCCAATATCCCAAATATCTCCCAAAAATCCCAAATTATTTTCCAAAATGGTTCAACTTATTCATAGCTCCACCAGTAGTACATTAGTGTTTATGTTTTTCTAAAGTCTGTCTGTTGTTTCTGTCATCATTTTCGCCTTTTTTGTTTGAATTAAAATCCAAATGTTTTAATTTGTATTTTTCCCATAACTTGGAACATTTAAAAAATATGATTGTTGATCATTTGCACTTCCTCTCCTGACAATTGTTTATTCTCCTGCTTTGACAAGTTTCCTATCAGAGGAATATAGATCTGTGCTCATTCCTTCATATAGTTTAGATATCAAGTTTTTATCAGAGATATACGACACATGCTTTTCCTACTCAATCCCTCTTCTCACTCCATTTGTATTTTGTTTGTGCAAAAGCTTTACAATTTGATGGTATTAAAGCAATCTGTTTTATCTTTCACAATTGTTTAGTTAGGACTTCTCTTCCTAGCCATAACTGTGAAATGGACCTCCTTTCATTTTCTTTAGTGTGTGTGTGTGTGTGTGTGTGTGTGTGTGTGTGTGTGTGTGTGTGTGTATGTGTGTGATGCAAACTTTTATTTGGGTTTGGTATCCATTCAGGGCTTACAAGGTATACGATGTTCACCTACATCTATTTCCTAGCAAATTGCTTTCCAGTTTTCCAAAATGCTTTCACTGAATAAACTATCTTACCCCCAGCAGTTTATATTGCTGAGCTTATCAAACACTGGATCCACTGTTTTCAATTGCTTTTGACTCTTGCTCTCCCTGTCTGTTCTATCTGGAAAATTCTAATTTTCCATTAAAAAAAACCAAACCCACCAGCAGCATCAAATAATTTTAGTCATTACTATTTTGTAATATAGTGTGAGATCTGGGAATGTCATGCCCCCTTCATTTCTATTTTTTCACCTATAATTTCCCTTTTAGATACTAGAAGTCTGTTATTATTTAATCTGGCTATATATAGTTACTATAGAGTAACTCCTTGGTAATTTGATTGGTATGGTAAATAAATATGGAAATCAGTTGTGCCTGATTTTTCATGACCCCAATCTGGGGTTTTCTTGGCAAAGATATTGGAGTGGTTTGCCATTTCCTTCTCTGCCTCATTTTACAGACGAGGGAACTAAGGCAAACATGCCTAAGTGACTTGCCCAGGGTCACACGGCTAGGAAGTGTGTGAGGCTGGGTTTGAACTCAGATCTTCCTGACTCCAGGCTTGGTGCTCCTCCATTCACTGCACCACATAGCTTTTTTTTTTTTTTTTATAACTGCATGAACCCATTCACAAACAATGACTATCTCTCCAAATACTATCTTCCTTTATTTCTAGAAAGTGCTTTTGTAGTAGTGTTTATGTACGTCTTGAATATGTTTTAGTAGGATAACTGACATATTTTATAAATTTTGTAATTGCAACTTTTTCTTGTTTTTGTAAAGGCTGTACAGAAAAACTGATGATTTCTGTGGATTTATATTATATCCTGCTACTTTTCTGAAGCAGTTAACCATCTTGGTCAGTTTTTTCACTGATCTTTTTTTTACACATGTGGAAAATGAGACCCCCAAAGGGTAAGTGACTTGTCCAAATTCACCCATGTAAGAAATGGGAAAACCAGTATTTGAACCCAGGTCTTCTGACTTTTTAAATCCAGTGCTCTTTCCACCAGAAGCATGATTCCACCCCTCCCCTTCCCCCTTTTTAGGGAGCCAACTGAAGGATTTTTAGCCAGGAGATAATAAGATCAATGATGCATTTTAGCAAGATGAATCTGCTGGTGGTGTGAAGATGGATTACAGCAGGGAGAGAGCAGTTAATATTCTCTTTATTTATCACTGTTATTGTCTATGTGCCTAGTACTGTTCTGCCATGCCGTGCACTAAGAGAGATGGAATAGGAACATTGTATCTATTGTGTACTGTGGTATAACTGGTTTCCTGGCAGTTCTTAAAGAGGGACTCCTTTCAGTAATTTATGTTCTTGGGTTTGTCAAAGTCCATATTAGTGCTTTTCTTTGCTGTTTCTTGCTTACTTGTTTTGTTTTGATGATCTACTTTTCTGTTTTTTAACCAGAAGAAAATAGTTTTGATGACTATGGCTTTATGGTGCAGCTTGAGATCTGGTAATGCTATGCTTAAATCCCTCATTAGAATATAGACTTCTATTCTTCCAAATAAATTTTATTACTGTTTATTTCATACAGTAGAAAGAGCATTGGGTCTGGAGTCAGAGGATCTGGGTTCAAATTTCGCCTCTGTTGCTTAATATCTATATGACTTTAAGCAAATCATTTCAGCTCCTTAGGATTCAATTTCCTTATCTGTTAAATGAAAAGGCGGGGGGAACTAGACAGATTTTAAGGTTCCATCCAGCTACAGATCTATGCTCCTATGATCCTACAGAGTATCTTTTTGGTAATCTGATCGACATGACAGTGAATTGGTGATCAACTGAAGTATTTTCATTTTTATTACTTTGGCACAGCATGGCCTAACCATGAGCTATAAATAGCTCTCCAATTATTTCTATAATGTGCTTTGTATCTATATTTACTGAAATCTTGTATACGTTTTCATCAGCTCCTAGGAAAATATATATACATACGCGTATATGTATACATATAAGTCATTCTGAATGAAATCATTCTTACTTGCTTTTGTCAGTACTATTTAGAAATACTGATGATTTTTTTGGTGATTTTTTTTTGTATCCTAATGTTTTACTGAAGCTAGTAATTATTTTTGATCAGCTTCCTCTCTGATCCCTCATTTTACAGATAAACAAACTGAGCCCCAGGATGGGGAAGTGATGTGATGAGGAATCAGGATCTGAACTCAGGTTCTCTGACTTGCCAAATCCAGGGCTCTATTAAACCACACTGGAGTTGACTTGTTTTCCTTTCTTTTTTTCTGGAGGCAATGGGGAGTAGCTGGAGGTTTCTTTTCTTTCTTTTTTTTTTTTAAAGGAGGTAATATGATTGAGGATACTTTTAGGAAGACGAGTGCAGTGGTGGTGTGAAGAATTGATTGCAGTGGAGAGACAGGAAGAAGGTAGCGAGACCAGTTTAATATTCCCCCTCTAAGTGATCCGTTATCTGTTATCCTCTTTGTGCCTAGGCAATGTGCTACTTGCACATTGCAAAAGAAGCCTAAGATAAGGAGCTTTTCTCAGGAGGAACTCAAAGAATATAAACAGGGTATCTTTGGGTTCCTTGGAAAAACAGAACTTGTATTCAGATTAATATTAAATACAGTTTGTGGATGAGAGATAACATGGCCTTCCTGGATGTGGCTTCTCACTGGTCCACAACCTGACGATCAAATAACAAAGAGAAAGGGAAGGAAGCATTTTTCCTCCCCCTCCCTGCAGAGAGTGAGGAATGGGGCTACTGGGAGAGGAAGAGAACTACAGGGTTCGAGTTAGAAAATTAAAGTTGTTTGCTGTGACTTGATGGCTTAATCAGCCGATCAATACTGTTCACAGGGCAGAGGGAGTGAAAGAGCTGCAGGTTGTGATGAAAAATGCATGAGGGAACAAGGGAGACCTGGGAGCAGAAAATTAAAAAGTTGGTCCCTTACATTTGTCCAATATTGGCCAAGAAATTAAATTGGTAGTGGGGGAGAGAAGGGGCACTCGGAGGAGCTGACTGAACACAGACTGCATACTGTGGGGCAGGTCCTCTTATGAGGCAGAAAATCAGTAATTAAGTTGCTTTTCTCTATTAAAGATGGATCCAACAACCTTTAGCATTGCTAAGTAACAGTAAAAACAAGGACTGCAGGACTCACAATAAGGTTGGGTGAAAACTGGATATTAAGTATTTTGGAGAAGGCACCCAGTGGTCCCACAGACTTGAAGGACAACTTGTAATGTTGGTTGGAAATTGGAGAGTCAGAGAAATGAGAGATTTGCCCATCCAATGGAACATGGCTTCTCAATCTGGGGTCCTTGAACTTCTTTTTTCTTTTGATAACAATTTCAGCATAGTTCTTTTCCTTTATAATCTTATGTATTTTATTTCATGAGTTTAAAAATGTTATTCTAAGAAGAGAGTCATAGGTTTCCCTTGACTGCCAAAGAGGTCAGTGACACAAAAAAAGGTTAAGAACTCTTTGCAACAGAACCTCAGTTAACCAGAACAATAAATATAAATTCAAATTGAAGTTTTACAGAATTTGGAGCTCTCTAGGCAGGGGGATTTTGAGAATTTACAATACACATAGCTGTTTTGTGTTTTACCCTCAAGAATATTTCAACTAAAAAAAATCCATGTTGATTAAAAAAATAAAGTCCCTACTGAGTAGGGGAGAGCATTGTATTAAGTGCTGGGGGGAAATAACATTTAGCTAAGGCACAGTCCTTATATCCTTGTGGAAGAGCTGATATAATTTCCTTACAGAGAAGTGAAAAAACAGATCATTCAAAATTCAAAATCATGATACACTGTTGTAACCAAAATAATGCCTCTGACGCTCAGAAGCTCATGGAATCTCAGCATCTTCCGTTCAGTCCAATCTGACCTTAGCCAAGAATACCCCTTCATACACCTGTCAAGTCACCATCCAGCTTTTGCTTGAAGACCGCCAGTTAGGAGAAGTGCCTTATTTCTCATGGCAGACCATTTCGGTCAGCTTTAAATGTGGGGTAGTTTTTCATCTCATCAGTTTCTGTCTTTTGAGAATTTCCACCAACACTGCTTCTAATTTTCCCTTCTACTAAGCGTAGGCAATAGCGTACTGGATACTGGTGCTCACTAAAGCAGTATAGTGTAGGGCTACATGGAATGAGGGAGAACGACTGGAGTCCTGCTTCCAACTAGCTGTGGGAACACAGACAGGTCACTTAATCTTTCTGGGCCTCAATTTTCCCACATGTAACACAGGAATTATACCTCTGAAGTGCTTGCTTTCAAGGTTGTGATGATGAGATGAGTGAGATAAGATATGCAAGGTACTCTGTAAAGCTTTAAATGCTATAGAAATGTCAGCTATTATTACCTGCAGGATTCTGGAATTCATGGTATAATCAAAAGATCATTAGATTTGGAGTTACCAAGACCTAGGTTCAAATCTCGGTGCTGTACCTTACTTTCTGTGTGATTCTGACCAAATCATTTAATTTCTCTGGGACTGAGCTACTTTATTTATGTAATAAGAATGTCTGAATAGGTAATTTTTGAGAATAAGTAATCTTTTGGCAGCTTGGCTCCACAGATGACTATGGGTAAGGTGTGTCAATTCCCCTAGGCCTCAATTTCTTCATCAGTAAAATTTAGATAATATTTAAGGATCAAGTGACATCTTAGAAATCATAGTATTCTGAAAGCTGCAATTGTTGTTTTAATTCATGACCCCATTTGGGGTTTTCTCAGCAAATATATTGCAGTGATTTGTCATTTTCTTCTGCAGTTCATTTTACAAATGAGGAAACTGGGGCAAACTAGGTTAAGTAATTGACCCAGGGTCACATGCTAGTAAGAATCTGAGGCTAGATTTGAACTCCAGGGCCAGAACTCTATCCACTGCGCCAGTTAACCGAAAGGCACCATACAAATGGGAGGAGTATGATATATGATAATTAGCATGCTTTTAAAATGATAGCAGGAGTGAGGTTCCACCCTCCCCCAACTCAATTAATGTAATTAACTCATGAACCCAGAATGTAATCATAAAGTGTGAAGTGGGTATTAAGCTATCCTACAACACCGCAATAAATGTCAATAAGTCTTTAATCAACTTGAGAGGATTAGAGGGCCTTGGCCATTGGAAATGTCTCATATTGGCTGAAATCAGTCCCATTTCTTCGGCCTACATATGAAAATGTGAAGCCATTCAGCAGTTTTGGATTTCAGAGGCAGATATTTCAGAGGCAGGTTTGGCGGGGAGGGAGTGTTTTTTTTTTTTCTCTTCTCCATGCTACTGTTGCTACTAGTTACTGGAGACAATCTATCAAGCCAGGAGTAGACACATACTGAAGACAAACATTAGACAGTCAGCCAATAAAGATTAGGGGCAGCTAGGTGGTGCCAGTCAGGAAGACCCAAGTTCAAATCTGGCCTCAGACATTTTGAGCTGTGTGACCCTGGGTAAGTCATTTAACCCTGTTTGCCTCAGTTTCCCCATCTGTAAAATAAACTGGAGAAGAAAATACAAACTACTCCAGTATCTTTGCTGAGAAAACCCCAAATGGGGTCACAGAGTCTGAAACAACTGAAACTGACTGGACAGTAATAAATGTCGGGTGCCTATTATGTGCCAGGCTTTGTGTTAGGACCTGGGGAAACAGACACAAAAAGAACAGTCCTTGCCTTCAAGGATTTTACATTCTCAGCTAAAACAGAGGCCATGTGCTGTGAGTTCTCTCTTCTCTACATCTCAAAATCTTTTGACATGACCACTTGTTCTCTCTGCTTTTCCTCTAGTATCTGACTCCTTTTTGTGGATCCTTGATACCATGCCCTCTGGCATATTGTCCCTACATTATCTCTCCTTCTCTCCAGTCTTTCATCTTTTCTTATACTATCTCAATTCTTGTTGCTTCCCAATATGCCCAGGCAACCTTTAGTATTTAAAAAAAATAGCTTTCAAATCAAACTAAAGGTTTCAAGTTAAACCACAGAACCTATCTTACCCTGTGGTTAAGTGTGGATGTCTGGGCCCTAGAGCAAACATTTTTATCAAGTATCTTTCTACCTTCAATTAATTTAAAAACAGACTTCCATTCCAATGGCCATGTCATGGTGTCCAAGGCGTTCACCATCCAGGTTGCCCTTTCTGGAGGTATTCTAGTTTGGTTGTTTGTTTTTTTTTTTTTCAATTCTAAACCTAACAAACACCAAAGAAAATAGGCATTTCCATATACATAGTATATGGAATTTACTTGTATAAAGGCACACTTGTGAAAGTAAATTCATTATAGTACAACGTAAACTCTATGAAGTGAGGAACTTTGGTGTCTGTACCCCTATCACCTATATAGTGCCTGTTTCATAGTAAGGGCTGAAGAAATGTTTGTGGACTATTTCTGCCAGACCATTCCCCCTCTCTGTGGTTCCCATCAATGTAGTTCAAATGTGACCTTAGGTACTTACTAGCAAAGTAACTCTGGGCAAGTCACTTAATCTCTAGCCTCAGTTTCCTCGGCAATAAAATGAGGATAATAATAGCTCCTACCTCTGAGGGCTGTTAGGAGGATCAAATGAAACAATACTTGTACAGCACGTAGTATAATGCACATAGTAGGTACATGTTAGCTATTATTAACCACCCATTACCTAAGGCCTAGGAATTTAAAAAAAAATGCTAACTCCAACCATGATTTAGAATTATGCAAGTGTTTCCTAATCAAATCCACACTCTTTTGTACACAGACATCGTCTTGAACTTTGCTGGCCCCACCACTAAAGGAAAGAAATAGGAATGAGAGCAAATTAACTGTGGCCTTTTTGGCAATCATTAATTTAACCAGCTACCCTTTGGAAATGAAAGGCCATTGCCTATTAGTTTTAGGGGCCTCAAGTCAGAGTCAAATATCAAAAGGCCACCTCTAGAAAGGTAATGGTTTTCTAATAAAGACCCAAGATAGCAAGTACTCACAGATATGCAGATAGAATCATGGAAATGGGGCTATTGCATGGATTTTGAGTAACAATGCCTTCATTTTCTAATGATCTTTCATGATTCATTCATAGAGCTTCATGATTCAATGCCTAAAGCAGACTCAAGGCCATTTAATTCTATTTGCAAGGCGGAGTCCTCCAGCTGCGGCTCCTCACAGCCTTATCAAATTCTTTTTCAGTTACACATAAACATAGATTCCATTTTTTTTTTTGGTAGGGGCTGTAATTTAATTAGTGTGGAAACTTCCCTTGATGATGCAACTGGCAACTTGCTTTTAAGTTTTACTTTTAGAGAAATGCTTAGTGTCACTGAGAGTTGTGACTCTCATGTTAAGTGACTCTCCCAGGGATACAAAAACAGAATAATTAAAAAAAAGGCCTTGGACCCAGGTCCTTCCTGACTTCAAGTCCAGTCTTTATCCACTACACCATAGGGATCTCTCCTAGATTCTTTCACATAAGATAAACACCCAGCACTCAGTAAAAGACTGAAAAAACTCTGCACTCCTAAGATGGTTAATAAATTCACGGTGAGACACTTGGCAGGCTTACATCCATGCACCAAAACAAAGCCTTTTTTTTTTCATTCCAGCTAACAGTAAAGGCATTTGTCCTGTTTCCATCAAGATGGCAAAAAGAATGATACATTCAGTTTGCCAGAAGAACTCTTCTTTCTGTTGGCACTGGGCAAAAGCACAAAACCACAAAAAAGACAGTTAATCTGTGGCTAAAATTTCAAACCCATTTAACACTAATAAGCTGAAGCCACTATTTATCAAAAAGCTACTAGTGATGTACTTCACCGGAGACAGGTACATAAACTTTCTGAGACTTTATTAACTTAAAAAAAAAGGTTGGGGCAAATTTGGGACTAAAGTTGTATTACTTTCAAAGCCACTTTCTAAGATTCCTTACCCCAACTTTAAGTTAAAAGAAAAGGATTGTACTGGATGACCTCTAAGGTGATTGAGCTCTAGGTCCTATGAATGCTAAAGGTAGGGAAGTGGGGAGGAAAGCTGACTACACTGGAAAATGAAGGTTTCTAATTATTCACAGACCAGGTGGACTGACTGCAGGACAACTTCTCCCCAATAACATCTCTGCTTACTCTCATCTCTGATGCACATGCTGTTCAGTCCTGAATGAGCTCTGCATACCAATATCAGTATCAGCTGTCAGTAGACACTGGTGAGAGAGCAGGTGGAAATGTAACTGTCACAGGCAGGACAATTAAAAAGCACTGAAATAGCCAGCACGATGAAGAAAGAATAAGAGGCTCTGGCAAGAAAGAGGAGTTAATATTTTGTCCTCCCTTCTCCAGACCTGATGGCACAAATGAAGCTTGGTCAGATTCACTGACCTCTGGTGGATCCTGGTGGATGAAGCTGTCATCTCTTCTCTAAGCTCCAGTGACCTTAAAAAGGTGTCCAATAGAGCATCATGGCTCATATTTTAACACAACAAATGCACTGGAGAGTTTGCACATTAACACTGAAAGATCAACATCTGAAGTCTGAGTCTTACACATTAATGGTGTGATACATAAAAGAATCAATCATTACTGAGAGCCAAATCCATGTTTAGCTTAAAAAGAGTCTAGATATCTTCTCCTAGACCCACTTCTCTATTTTATCAGTTGCCCATTATCCTTGTCACCTCACTGAATACTAGTCACATAACAAATATTTACAGGCTCCATCTTTTTGTAAACCATACTAAGGTCTATACAGAATCTGCCTCATAAAACAAGGTCTAGGCCTTGATTGACCATACATCCAGTCTTAGAGCTGGAAGGGGCCAGACAAGTCATCTAGTATAAACTTCTCATTTCATAGATGACCAATATCTACCTTTCTGAGCAACATTTCATTTCATACAGTACAATTTCATAACTGATGAATCGACAGACACTTGAAATCTGTATACCAGCAGGTAAGTGGACTAAATATCCACTCTGATAGAATACATGATCAATGAGTATTCTTACAGAGCTTACAAGATAAAGTTAGTATGTGAGCATTTTTAAATGCTTTTAAAAATGCTGGTTTCATAAGGGGGCTGCAGTTACACAAAACATCCCTTAAACTTTTTTTTAAATGATAAAACTGGCTTAAAATAACCCTTTATATACCTGACTGTGAAGGCACTAGCATTTATATGGTATTCTAAGGTTTTCAAAGTATATTAACTGATTTTTATCCTTGCAACAATCATGGGAGGTCAGCACTATTATTGTGCCTATTTAACAGATGAGGACTCAGAGGCAGACGTAGTTTAAGTGATTTGCCCATGGTCCCACACCTAGTAAGGGTCTGAGGCTAGATCTGAACTCAAAACTTTCTGACTCCAGGTCCAGCGCCCTAATCAGTCTACCAGTTTGTAGTGTATAAAACAACATTAACAGTCACAAATGGTCTGCTAGGTGTATTCAGACTACATCCATGAAGAAATGATGAACAGGAAGACTTCAGGGAGGCCTGGAAAGACTTATATGATCTGATGCTGAGCGAAAGGAGAACCAGGAGAACCTGGTATGCAGCAACAACTACGATGTGTGAGGACTTTTTCTGATAGATTTAGAACCTCACTGAAATGCAAGGACTTAAAAAATTCCCAATGGTCTTTTAAGGCAAAATGCCTTCCACATCCAGAGAAAGAGCTATGGAATTCAGATTGTAGCAGATCATTTTCTTTTGTATTACATTTTCTTGTTATATGATTTCTCCCATTCATTTTAATTCTTCTATACAACATAACTATGGTGAAAATGTATTTAATAGGAATGTATGTATAGAATCTATATAAAATTGTATGCTGTCTTAGGGAGGGAGGGGGAGATGGGAAGGAGAAAGGGGGAAGAAGGGAAAGAAAGAAAAAATCTAGGTTGTATGGTAGTGATTGCAGAACACTGAAAATTAAAAAAAAAAAAAAGAATACATCTATGGATCCTCAGTGACCACTTTCATGTAGTTTCCCCTATTCTTCTGCTAGACAGTCCCTATGGCCTTTCTGAAACATAGGGTTATATTTAGCAACCAAGGATGAAATCAATCCATCTATCCATCCCTCCATCCATCCATCCACTCAATAAACATTTTTAAAGCACCTGTGTGAGGAAGAACATGTTAGGTACTACTAGAGATAAAAAGTTTAAATAAGACATAATTCCTAATATACCATAATCATTGCTGGCATACATCCACACACACACACACACACACACACACACACACACATATACATACACAAACATACACACAAATGCACACACATATATTGCTATAAAGGTAACAAGGACTTAACATACTTTTTGGAGTATATAACTAATTTCATCCATGTAAGAAACTTTTCATGAAGAAACTTGCTCTATCAGTGAAAATCCACAAGTGTCCTGAAACTTAAGGGTCTTAACGAGTTGCCCAAGAGGGACACTGAAATATTCAGTGACTTGCCTGCGGGCAATACGACCAGGACATGTCATAGAAGGGATCAGAACTCAGGTTATCTGACTCCTAGGCTGGGCCACTACCCTCTAGGCACCTCCTACGTGTTATGGTACTGTGCTAAGCGCTTAACAAATATGTTCTCATTTGATGCACTGATACAGGTTATACATGTGAATCTGATATAGGTTATATATATGAAAGAAGAAACAGACCAAAAGGGAAAAACCATACACAAAAAATTCCCTCAAAACAAACAAAAAAGCAAAAACAGTATGCTTTGCAGAAACTTTATTTTAATATCCCTAACAAAGCCTACTTACTAATTTTAGATGAAAAGTGGTAAAATTCACATATCAACTACCATGCTCTTTTGAGTGTTTCAGAATACATGCATTTTGCTTAAAATTCTCTAAAGGAGTTATCTGTTACTTAGTATAATAGTTATTTGTGTACATATCATATCTACCTACTAGACTGTAAGGTCCCTGAGAAAAGTACATATGATTATGTGAAGTATGTCTAATTCAAACTTGGAATCCCTTTCCTTCAGCACCTAGGACAGCGTTCTGCACCCAGTGAGCTTAGCCTGATGTAGTGGACAGACTAGCCTGGGAATCAGAAAGATTTGGTTTTGAATTCTGCCTTTGATATTTACTGGCTATGTGATCAGAAGCAAATCAATTAAAACTATGAAAATGTTTCCTAATCTGTACAATGGGGATAATCCCTATCTTATATGACTAATAAAACTTTTGTGAGGCTTACATGAAATAATGTAAAGCTCTTGGTAAATCTCAAAATGTACATGTCAGGTATTAGTATTAGTCATTTATAATTGTTCCATAAGATAAGTTGTAGAAGTTGCCAATTTGTATCAGTAGAGGGAGTTTCCCTCACTAAAATGCTTCCTAGGCCCATGGAATTATAGGTCTAAACTAAAAGATAAAAGAAAAAGAAAAAAGAAAGACTCTTCCATAATGATATAAAAAGTTCTTGCTGAATTGAAAACATCATCTTTTCAAGCAGAAGAGTAAAAAGACAGTTGGATTTGGAGTAAAGGATCTGAGTCTAAATCCTAGCCCTGCTGTTTCCAAGGCAATAAACAAGGAGACCTTGAGGAAATCATTTACTCTCTCTGGGCTTCCTTCTCCTCATCAGTAAAATAAGGAAACTGGCTGTAAGGACCTCAAGGTCCCTCTTTCATTTCTAATTCTATGATCATATAATGATCCACTGTTTATTGTAAATGAACTATTGTTTACAATACAGGCTGCTTTACAACAGCATATGAAAATGATCCCCATTCCCATCAAAGTCTTTACTAGATCATTCATTTTTAATTTTAGTGTAATTAGTTACTGGTTTGAAACTTTTGCATTTTAACTGATAGATTTAAATTTCATTTTAGAATGACTTTTGGGATCAACATCAGGCTAACACAGATTTATGGATACCTCTCAGGCATCTCCTAACTGGTTAATAATGTATATTCTTTTCCTTTTCTAAATGTTACAGTTAGAATAAAGAGAAACATTTGTATGTTTTTCTCAAAAAGTACAAACCATCATCTTTCAAGTGGTCACATGCCTTTGACTTTTCATGTTTGTTAAAACTGCCCTCTTTTTTCAAAGTAAGCCACACTGATATGGATCCTTAACAAAATTTTAAAAAGTGAACGTTACTGTAGGGTTTTTGTTCTGTTTTGTTTCCAGTAACAGAGAAAAGCTCATATGCTTAATGAAATGGAATATATAAGGCATTGCAAGAAAACAAGACAGAAATCTTCATCTTGAGTACAAAGAGTTTATTGCTTATAAAAATAAGTTACTTAACAATGTAGATTTCTGGCACCATGTGTGACGTTCTCATTAAAATGACAATAGCTCCTGAAAATGACTTATGAGGCTGATCCAGAAGGATGAGCTCACCACTAACAAACACAGAGAACATTACATTACTTTCTTATATTATGTACACAAAAAAGTCCTCTTTTCCTTCTGTGCACCAGCTGAAGTATAAAATTAGTCCCCATCAACCACAGAGACAACCTGGTATCCAACAGCACTGGTTCAGCCTTAATACACAGTGAAGCACTGTTTACTGGAAAGGAATGAATGTACTGATGTTGAGAAGAGGGTTAATTACTGAGTCATCAATATTGCTTAGGTTGGTCTGGAAAAGTTTTGGGTGCTGGGTTTATTTTTCCACCTGATTGTCATCCTGAGGGTCTGAAAGCAGGGCAGGGTTACTGTCTGCAGGTGTCATGGAAGGCTTCGAGGGTTCGGAAATCCCTCCATGTGGGAGGAAGGCCATCTTGCAAAAACTTTCCGCAGCGCTGGCATGGAGCCTGGAACAGCTTTATGTAACTTCTTAACCAGGTCTAAAAAGAGAAGTGTACAGAGAAATGAAAGAAACTGGATCTGGATTCTTCCAATGTCATCCTTCCTGTCAAGCATAATGATGCTGAGGGCAGAGAACTTAAGTTGGCTTTGACCCAAAAAGATATCCTGTGATTGTAGAGAAACAGAAGCATGCAGAAAACCACAAGGTCACAATATTGCTGATTTTCAGTTCTGTTAGAATCCCCTAACTTCCCCCAAACTAAGGACCTTGTGGATAGGAAGTAGTGCTGGAAGAAAAACAAGAAGAGAAACAAACAGGTGTTCTCTCTTAGGGGTTATGATGATCCAAGGTCTCACGTATCATCAGGGACCCTACATAACCAGTTTATCTCTAAAGCTCTGCATCTTTGTAATGTATGCAATGATTTCCTTTTTCTTCTACTGTACCCACAAGTGGTCACAGGCCTTCAAAAGGAAATCTTTGAATAAATCAAGACTTTGGAATTCTCCCAAAGAGGTCAACATACCCTACTTTCTAATGTGATTTCAGAGGTCACATCAGCTTCCATGGCCAAAATAAGACATAAAACACTGAGGACACAGCTACCCTGTCTGACCCCACCAAATAAGGTGATAAGAGGCAACTACTAACACATTTAAGTGTTCATGAATACAGCTCTCTCTAGTGGGTTCCTCCAAGCATCATAAATAAGGATGAGAATTGTATAACTCAATTCTAAGCTCAAGGAGATTCACTATTTAAAAAAAAATTTAGGCAAGTGAGTTCTTGCTGTGAAGGGTGCACATGAATCTTGTCATTTCAAGTCCTATTGAATTAAGTCGATATGAGAAAATTGTTCTCTGAAGTGGAGGTCAGCTGAGTTTATTGATATAAATCCTTCCATCTTCATCATGCCTCCTCCAGAGGGGTAAAGTTTGGACAGTCAATAGCTCTCCTTCAAAAGGACTAGATCTTTGGAGATCAGCAACAGACATGGGGAAAAGGACAAGCTGAGCTGCCCTGTTTAAGTGCTAAAGTTTGCTTCAGTGGGAGGAAGCTTATCTTCCCTCACGTAAAAATTACATTTTCTAAAAGCCCAAAGGCAGGTCACTCAAGGAAAACAGTGAACTTAGACAAGCCAGGCTTAGGGTTATCACTCACATCCGTCCAAAATGAAGTTTTCACTTCAGACTGTCAATTCTCTGCTTTAGTCAACTTGATTAAAGGGAGTTGTGACTTTTTAAACACACCACTGGTTTCCAAACTTTAATTTCAGGCACAAATTTTTATATGAACTAGACAAAAACCACCCCACCCAGCTGCCAGCATTTATTTAGAGATTAAGAACCTCATTCAAAGATAAGAGCTTGGATAATGTTCTTTGAGGGCCAACTTTTCTAATATAAAGGGAAAAAAAGAATTTCACTATGCTTAAAGATGAGGCCAGATACTGTGGGAGTGAGGCCATACCAACAAGATGTTAGAACAGTCAGTCAATTCAGTCAAAATAGCAGTCAAACTAGTTGCTTAACATCAACCAAATAGCAGGTACTTAAACATTTAGCCTATCAAACAGCTGTTTTGCAGGCTAAGTTTTGATTCTTTATAAAATAAAGGCTTAAAATGTTCCTGGGAAATTATAAGTTAGCACCTTGGAAAAGCTATCCCAATTTTCCCTCTTATTCAGAAATTATGGGAAAGACTTGAAAGTTGTACAGGTAATGGTTTCTCATCAATGGTAAATGAGAGGTTCCATTTTCTGGTTTGAGATTCACAAGTCATCTAAAGATAGAAGGAAGCCACAAAAGCTACCTTTCCAGCTACTCTCATTATTATTATCAATCTGGAGGTGTCAATGGAAGGAATTTCATGCTAAGGTCACTTACCATGAAGGACCTGACCACCACATCTGGCATCTGGGGTAACTGATAGTGGAGGAGGGCAGTAGTAGCATGATCTGTCACCTGAGTAAGAAAGACAAAAAAAAGTGAGTTAAGAGCCACTCTAAACCAAATCAGGAAAAAAAAATATAAAGTTAATTTTCAATATAGTAACATTTCAGGTAGCACACACAGGCAAGGGTTAGATAATTAAATGTTATTTCAGGTAGTTTCCCTTTGCTACAAAATATTCTACAACTGTTACCTTGTACTTTATCTGAGAAAATACCTACATATTACAGCACAATTTTCTTGATTCACCTAAGACACCTAAGATTCCTCTTCCTGAAATGGGAAGACTCTTGATATATCTGTATCATGTTCAACTTATTGACCCTCTGTGATTCCAAATGAATACACTCACTGAAACTGAACTATTACCAAAATAAAGACTAACTGAAAATTATTATCAAAAAACCGACTACTAAAATATAGTCACTTGAAAAAGTGAAGTTAGCCCTCCTTGCAACAAGCTAAAGCATAAAGGCCCCACCCTTTATATCCTGATGCTTAGCTGAGAGGGTGAAGAAGTAGAAAAGGCGACTGGTGCAGTGGAAAAAAGCTGATGAGAGAGAACTCTTGAAATCTGGGATCCTGGGCTACTTGAATCCTTTACCTGGGTTTCAATTTTGTCAGCTTTCCCCAGCCCATCACTGCTTGCGGGGGTGAAGGGGGGGGGGGCCAAGGTCTTAGGATCAGAAATTCTCAGACTTGCAAGGTTCCCCAAGGTCATCCAGTCTGTTTTTGGGAGGAGGAGCCCACAGGCCCTGAAAGATGATGTGACTGAGACTCCCCAGAAAAGAAGTGACAGAGTCAGTAGGGAGCTTTAGCTTTGTCTCCAAGTCGAGTGTTCTCCAGCCCTGCCTCTCTTCTGGCCCAAGTTCTCTCCTATAAACGATATGTTGGAAGATCTGCAAGCAAACACTCTATCAGGCCACACTATAATTCAGAAGAAAACTTGGAACTGACTAGAAAGATCTTCCTCTAGACCACTCAGCACAGTTACCAGGGCTCTGCTTTAACATGCAGAGTTCAAGCAGTGCAGCTGGCATTTCTGATGCTGGCCAGCAGATGGGTCAGCAGGCTGACCAAACTGAGTGCTTTTCTTTTCTCTTAAAGCTTAATTTGAAAGAATTTCCTTTTATTTGCTTGGATGACAGTTTTTTTTTTCAGGGCTGGAGAGCTAGTTAATTGCTTTCATTTCCCATCTAGTCAGTTACAGTCATATTTTAATAGGAGAAAACAAAGCTGACTAATTTTCTGTATTCTTTCCATAACTCCTGCCCTCAATTAGTTCTTAGATTCCTAGCCCACAGCCCAGAGACAAAATGTCCATTGGATTTCAGATACACTCTTAACCAAGGTGTTCTTAAACATGAAGTGTCTTTTTCTTATTTTATACTTTTCAGTAACAAAGTAGATTCTAATTTTGCACTGAAGACACAGGAAAACATGCCTGAGTGTTGGGGGTGGGGAGGGAATGGGAGAACAAATGCTATTAACTAATTCGAATTCATTTCAGATCAGCATATAGATGCGGGTTCTATTATAACAGGAAGCTAATGAAATTCCACAAACAGATAAAAGGAGCCAGGGTAGTGGAAGAGCACTTAGGTTCTGAACAAAAAGGATTCATTGCCCAGGTAAGTGCTGGGAAGGAAAGCAATGCCTCTAAAAGATCAAAGAGGGAGCCAAACACAAGAGAAGGCTGGGGAGGGAAGGAAGGAGGGAGGGACAAATGGAACAGTGACAACAGACCAGGTCGAACACAGCAACGAAGAGGGTAAGAAAGAAAGAATGAGAGAGCATTAAATGACTCGGAGGGCACCCAGTGAGGGTGGGGAGAGCAGAAAGAATGGCCTCTTCTGAACAGAAGGGGCAGTAAACGAGGTTTTACTAATGGCAGCATCATTTCACCCCTAAGCTAAGAAAAACTTGCAGCTTCTCTGTCTCATTTGGGGATACATTTTCTCCCCTTGCTTCTCAGTAGGGAATGTCAGATAGTTTATTTTGTGTAAAGGGTGACATCTTCCATGTCATACAGCCAACAAATGGACTTTGCTTTATAAGCCATACTTTCACAGCTGTCTAATACAGCTTCGCCTCGTTTAGCCAAGATAAGTCCCTCCCCTCTTTTCAAATGGGGCATCCATGGCGCTATCCTGGAGAACCACAAACTGATCAGAATGCTCCAGGTCAGGTCTAGCGACTGCAAGAGAAAGAAAGCTGAGCTGCCACTCAGCACATCTGGGAGTGAGAAGGTGAGTCAGTCAAAGCTCCATTCTGTGATGAGGAAATTGTGACTAGGAGTTAAGGAAGATGCCCCAGGGCCACAGCTGCAATAAGGGCTGGAGGGCGCAGCAAGAAGAGGTCCCCTCTATGTAGCTCCTCTTCAGCACCTCATTTGGTAAAGTAGGGCCTTCCTGGAAGGAATTCAAACTCAACTGGCTCCAGACTGGGCTCATCATCTTCCCCAAACCTTCCCCTCTTCTTAACTTCCCTATTTATAGTGGGGGCATCCTCCTCCTCCTTTCCATAATTCTCAATGCTTATGTTTTCTACATGCTTGGTGCCCCTGCCCTCATCCCACTGCCCCAATCCATCTCCTCCCTCGTATGGCCTCCACTCTGGTTCAGGCAAACCATTCATTTCCTGCCATAACCCTTAGTCTCCTGGCCTCTAGTCTCTCTCCTTCACACAGCTGCCAAACTGATACTCTTAAAACACAGGTCCGACTATGTGTCTTTTATTCAAAAAGTTCAAATAGTCCGACTATGTGTCTTTTATTCAAAAAGTTCAAATGGTCCGACTATGTGTCTTTTATTCAAAAAGTTCAAATGGTTCTCTATTGTCTCTAGGATAAAATACAAATGTGTCTCTGACTTTTAAAGCCTTTCACAGTCCAACTGTGGCCCACCTGTTCAGGGCTGCTCCACATCATGTTCCATATACACCATGTTCAAATCAAACTGACGTATTTGTTGTTCTTAGTACATGTCCTTCCATGGCCCAGCACTGGACAGCACATGCTGGCCTCAGTGCCTCAATGTCCTCAATCTGCTCCTTCCTCAACTTCACCCCACAGCATCACTCAAAGGCCTCCTTCTACAGCCTATTTGGATTCCAGTTCTTAGTATCCTTTCCTTAGAAAGTATTTTGTATGTATTTGGCATTTAATTGTTTATACACATGTTGTTTTCCAACAGAATATAAGGGAGAACTTTTATTTCTAATCTTTGTATCCTCCATGCCTAGTACATACATAGAAACAATGTTTGTTGAATGAATCCTATAACCCAGGGAAGAGATGGCCTTTACAGTTAGTCAAGGCAGGTCCAGAACCAGATATTATGTTTCTTGTCTATCATTCCACTACACCATACTGCCTCAAATGAAAAAGGAAGGAAAAGTATGTTCAAATAAACACCAGCACTGTTTAGTCAAATTTACATTTATCAAATTATACTCAGACTATAGCAGAGCACCCAAGGGAATGGGGACCTCTACGGCCACCATCACAAATCTGTAGATTGAAACTTAATTCCCCTTGTATGAGCATCTCATCCTAACTTCTGGAGTTCATTAAGCAGATCTGAGCTCAGCAAGAGGGTTCTTCTTACAGCTTAATTCTTAAAAATATTTCTTTTTCCCTGTTGCTTGATAAGAGTTTTCTTCTTCTCCAATGTTCAGGAAAACCAGAGAAGGAGGACACACATAGAAAGTCAATTGTGCAAAGGGCAGGCAGGGAGGAGGAATAAAGAGAATGCCTCATAATGGCAGCCACCAGCTGTTGTCATTTTAAAAAAGCAAGACCCTATGCAGTTCATAAATTGGGGTGGGTGTGCAGATAACGCCTCCTCTTAGTCCTGGAGCAGACAGCAATTCGCAATGGATTTGGAATGGGATACAGAATTTTGGACAACCATGCTTCTTTTCTAACATACGATCTTAGGAATAACAAAACATTTTACACAGCCATGCCTGAACATCTCCTCTGCACTTATGCACATCTTAATCCCCACTCCTATTTACATAATGCTTTGTGGCACAGAAATCACTTTCCTCACACACCTCGGTGAGGGAAGTAGCAAGAAATCATAGAACACTTGTTTTACAGCCATGGAAGCTGGGGTTCAGTAGCTTCTGCTGGTCATACAGCCTCAGACTTGCTTTCCTAGGCAATGTAACATTTTGAGAATTACAGAATGTGCTCATTTACAGGCGTTAAACTGATTCATATAAGATCTTGTGTGATTTTCACATGCAGACAGAGAACAGATAGTGTTACTGTTGCTACATCAAAGACCCCATGATCTCACTGATGTCTGTACATCTTCCAGTGGTACTACACCTTACTATGCTGTGCAATTCCTACCCTTGTCCTCTCATGAATCCTCCTTGGAGATTTACCCCAACCCCTGGAAGCTTTCCTCTGGTTCTTTTCCTCTTTGGTGGAACTCCCTGCAATGCTCAAGCTATCTCTTCTCTGCTCTTGCTAGATGAGTGGCCTGCCTTCTTGTCTGCCATGATTGTTGGTGACACATTGCAGGCCATGTATCCCTGCCAGCTGACTCTCTTTGTGTCACTCACAATACCAATTCTTCTGAGGTGTCAAAATAAAGGCCCCCATTCGGCATTTCAAGCTTTTCACACCCTAGTCCCTTCCTATCTTTCCAGTCTCCTTACACCTGGCCCCCTTCGCAGGCTCTTAGGGTCAGCCTTCTTGTCCTTCCTCACACATGATGTCCCACCTTTCATCTCCACATCTTTTCTCCCTTCCATCCTCTGCCTCTTGGAATCCATAGTTTCCTTCAAGATTCTGCAAGAAGACTACTTTCCATTTATTTTCTGTGTATCTTGTGGGTACCAATGTGTAAGTACAAAGTTCTCACTTTTGCAACGGCAATTTTAAGAAAAGAATTAGAAATCCTCATTCCAAAAAAACCACTTACGTTAACTTTACAGTATAGTAACTCTACAGAACTGTTCTCTCTGTCTTTCTCTATTCCTGCCCCTAAGACTGAAGCTCCAGGTCTTCCATCAACCCCATCAAAAAAATCCAAACCCCCTCCCAAAACCCTCCAAGGAAAAGCAAAAGAATGGAGGTAATGTGCTGATATCAAGGGCTTGGTTTCAGATCTCCACTCCTGAGAAAGATCTTTGCTTTGCTCCAGCTACCCCTCCCCTAGTACAGCCCTACTCTGCACTAGGGTACCTCATGCCTATCCCTGGTCATCTCCTGTCTGTGTTAAGTCCATCTGCCCCAACGCCCACTCCATGCCTGGCCCTGTCTCCACCCTTCCTCCCCTCCTCTTGCTTCTCTGTCCCTAGTCTCACATCTGAGGAGATATTCACGTTACATAAAATTACACAGAGGTCTGCAAAGTGGTTCATTTCCATAAAGCCAGAACTGCCTGTACACATATTTTTTTTTTCTTGAGCATTTAAGTTCCTCGAGGACAGGTGCTTTCCTGCCCCCCCTCCTTTTTTTATCCACAGAATTGAGCGTAATGTCTGGTGTATAACAGGCACTTAATAAATGAATAGATCATTGAGAGCACTGAAAATGGACTATGTTTTGCTTGACTATGTATGTTTGTTACAAGGGTTTACTTTTATTTTTTCTTCTAAATTGGGGGGAGATGAGTGAGAGAAAAATTAAATGTTCATTTTAAAATAAATATGAAATAAAAATTTAGTAAAATCCTGTTTCAGCAATTACATCATGCCCTTGTCTTCTTTCTTAAGTAAATTTTTTATTTTTAAAATAAATATGAAATATAAAATAAAATGATAAAACAAAAAGAAAAAACCTGGTAGTTTGGCGACCATACTGGTCAGTTCCTTTCAGTACCTGGCAACAGGTACACTCTCACTATGTCCTAATTTGTCTTGGGGATTAGCCAATGATAAATGAGGGGATAGTGAGAGACTACTGTCACCTCCAGCACAAAGATCTTCACCCTTTTCTTTCTTGTTTATTGTCCCACCAACCACCTAGGCACCCAGCCTCAAAAACTTGGGAGTCAGTTGCGTTTTCTCTTATTCTTACTCCCTATAAGGGAGTAGTTGCCAAATTTTTTTGATTCTACCTCCATAATCTTTTTCATATCCCCTTGCATATGGTAGGTTCTTAATTAACCTTAATTGAACTAATGATCTGTTTTTTTCTTCTATATTATAATGACTGTTTTGACCAGTAGTGGGTAGTAGCATGACTCTGGGCTGTGGTTGAAAGAGGAATGAGTAATGAATTGAGCTCACAAAGTCCTGTTTCAGCAATTACATTATGCTCTTGCCTTCTTTCTTTCTTAAAGTAACAATGATATATGTTATCTGTGATGAATATGGCTAACAAAAAAGTAAAGCTTTCCCTTAGAAAATCAGGTGAAAAAGTGGCTCCTACATATTAAAGATGGGCCTTGTCAGATTAAGAAATTGGAAAAGTTAAGCATCCAAGTGTTTAGAAATTACTTATATGAGAGAAGTATGAATCTGTTTGCCCTCCATACTCTGCCTGCTCCTAAAGAACACAGACAAAACATGGCTTCTTAAATTGACTCTATTTTGGGGGAGAATGCACAACATGGGTGGCAGCATGGGTTACAGGAAGTATTCTAGACTCTAAGTCAGATAACTGACTTGGCTACTAACCAGCTGTATGACCACAAAAAAATCATTTAAACTTTCTGAGCCACAATTTGCTCCTCTGTAAAATGGGGTAAGAAAATCTGCCCACCCTCAACAAGAGTTGTGGGGAGCAAATGAGAGAAAAGAGAGGCCAGATGTGAAAACATAATGAAAATCAAAGTGTGCTATACACAATGCACCCCAAGCTTTATGGAAAGCACACCAGTCTGCTACCGAGGAGCTTTAGGACTTCGGGCATGTACCACCCTGGTCTGAGTTTCCTCATTTGTAAAAAAGAAAGGACTGAAAATGAAGTGAAGGACTCTAAAGCTCCCAGTTCTAAGATTCTAAATGAATGTCACACAGGTGCCACCTGATTACCTTATGGCAACAGGTACCTTGACTGCATTTATTTACTTTCTCACTGAGAAGAGGAGATTATCAAACTGCAGGACTCACATATCGTATTAAGTCTCTCAAACCAAGAAGGCATGAAGAGGTTGCCTGTCCTAGTCTAAACAGACTTGTTCATACTAGTTTGTACTTATGTGAATCCTTGGGAAACTCCTTTGTTTCCTTAACCTCTACTTTCATCCTTCCTCTAGTGATATTGAGAACCCAGAAAGGTAAGTGGGGCAGCTGGGTTCTTGTTTGTACTCTGGGACCCCCACCTGCTGCTCTGATGTTGCTGTTTTCTATTTCTCCAAAGGGTTCTGTGTCATCAGACTGTGGATGGAAGGTTATAAAAAGCTCAGAGAATTCTGATGTGAACCACGGAAATCCCTGACACAGTATTGTTCTCTGTGTAGGAAATCCGTATGCTACTCCTAGCATTTCAATGGATTTTATGGGCTTTCATTCTAGCTAGCAGGCAGCAAGGCCAAACATTTGTTATCAATCTGCACCTTATGTTGTTCCCTCATTTAGGGACTTAGGCTTCTCCTAAGAGTGTCATGATCAGATCAGCCCACTCCTGCCCAGAGAGCTTTCCTCAGTCCTGCCTCTTACAATCCACCTCTTGCTATGGGAACAGTGATGAAGAGAACGCTACTAGAAAGGTCATGACAATCCAGTCACCATCCTTGAGATTCCCCACACTAGCACTCTCTTCCCTGACTCTGACTCCCTGCATGTTTTGTTTCCCTTCCTTTAGAATGTAAGCCCTTGAGAGAAGGAACTGTCTCACTTTTATGCTTGTGTCCCCAGCACTCAGCACAGTATTCATAAATGTTTGGTCACTGGTTCATTCATTTATACATTCATTTATGGAATCACAGAACTTGAAGGGGAAAGGACTTCAGGTATCATCAAGTCCAACCCTTTCAAGTTGAAGCAATTTGTCCAAGGTCACAAAGGAAGTAAGGCTATAGAGATGGGGAGTGTGTACTGAACTTGACTGAGGTCAAATATTTTGGTGGTACCGTGGCAGAAAGACTGCTCGAGACCTGGTTTTCAATCCTGTTTGCAAGACCTGCTAGCTGTGCTGGTCCTGGTCAAGTCTATCTATGAGCTTCAGTTTTACAATTTATAAAATAGAGATAAAAATAGCTATATTATCTAACTCATTGTATAATGACTCCAAGGGTCCTTATACAAACAAAAGGAGACATCTTTTTATAAATCATTACATAAATGCCTATTATCATAATAATTATTACTCTTTTTTGACTGGACTTGTTACTTCCATCAGTATAAGGAGCCAAGAGTAAGAAAACCTGTACCAATATAGCTCAGTTGCAAATCAGTAACTTAAAATCTTAGAGAGTTGCCTGAGAAGTTAAGTGACTTGCCCAGAGTCATAAGGCAGAATATATTACAAGCAGGACTTGAATCCAGATCTTCCTGTCTCTATCCCATGATGCCTCTCTGCTAGTGATGAATATTAAGTGGGAGAACCAGGACTCAAATCCAAACCTTCTAACTTCATCCAGACCCTGGGCTCTGCTGGTTACATCCCACCGCCTCATTGATGATCCTGGAGTCCAAGATGGAACAGGAAATGATCCCTGCTAACTACGCTGTTCTGGGGACACATCCTCTTATTTGGAAGATTGCTTAAAAGAAGTTAATGTGACAAGGGACCTTAAAAGATCATCTTCTCACAGTGACATCCCTAGAACTATAGAGTCCAGATGTCTTTCTGGTTCTGAAAAATGAAGTTATTTCAAATTTCGAAAACTTATTACTTAAACATGAAAGTAATGTTTTTAGAATAAGATGAAAAAGCATTACAGAGAATCTTCTTTCTAAAGAGGTGTTAAAAGTATGACAGAATAGAAACAAGAGGTCTATTTTATTGCTATTATTTTTATCTATTATGCAGAGTTAGTCTCTAATCCATTTCCTGGACTCGTACTCCACAGGTTAAGCAAGCCTAGAAGGCCTAAACTGGAAACAGCTAAGCCTATGGGGGTAGGGATTATCTCAAAAAAATCAATATTGCTTCTTCTGCTTGATGAAGGAGAAGTTTGCAAGGGCTCTGAAGGACTTGTAACTTATACACCTCAGTCAAAAAATTTCTATGAGATGGGGTCAAAAGATTGAGATTTTCTACCAGTGTGGGAGTTTAAGAAGGGAGAAAGGAAGAGATACTGTTCTGAGGCAGAAGAGGAGGTCAGCAAAGTATGGTGGGAAAAGCATGAAACTGCGGTCAGAGCACCTGGGTTCAAAACTCTTGTGTGATCCTGGGCAAGGGAAGAGATCTTTGAGGTCTCTTCCAACTCGAATTCTTATAAGCCCATTGGCTGCCTGAGCAATACAAATGAGAAGGTGCTCCAAGAGACTCTAGATGCCTTACTGATCTAAAGGCACACAATCACAGTCATGGAATATTTTAGCCCACTCTCCAGGAGGCTCCTGTTGAGAACCTACTTTCTACATAAGAAGAGATTAATGGATTAACTGCTTAGTCATCTAAAAGAGAGATTGGGACATGGGGCAATTTTGATGCTTGGGAGGTCTAGAAAGGTCAGAATACTAGGAAACTGGCCAAGGAGGCAATAAAGGGAGTAGCCCTAGCTGGGGGTGGGGTGGCCCTGAGTATGTTAAGAAGAGAGCAGGAAAGCAGAGCAGAGCTAGAGTTTGGGTAAGAAAAACTGATTTTTATTCAATGCCCCCAAGTGCACCCAAGACTACTACTGCCCTCTGCATCAGTGCAGTGCCTCCCAAGAAGGTGGCATCACCCACCCTGGGAACCTATGAATTGTAGACCATAAGGGAGTGTATCAGAATATTTACAATTCAGCTGCTCAAGAGGAAAGCAATGTGATTGATATTAGCAGAGAGAGCCCTGGAGACCTAGGATTCGGCCTTAGCTCTGCCATTAATTAGCTGTGTATCCCTAGGGAAGTCATTCCTGGGCCTCAGTTTCCCCATCTATAAAATGAGGGAGTTGGAACAAATTCTAAGCTCTTTTTAAACTAGAGAATTCTGTGACCTACAGTCTAAGTTCATGCAGTGAGTCAGCACTAGAATAATAGCCAAATTGAATATTAAGCAGGCTCAGAGGGAGAATTTCAGAGCTATGGCCTTTCTCCTCATAGTGGCCAGAGGGTCTGCAATAGTTTCTCTGGCCTAGGCTCCTTTCCTGCTTGCTGTTTTGGAGGAGCTGCTCTCTTCCCATCCCTCAACCACAGAATGGATCACCATTCCTGTCTTGGGGTTTACGTAGTCTTACATAAGTCCTTAAGAAGAAAGAGGCTATAGAAATGAAAAATTACTACTCTATTACTTTTCTAATGCCAAAAACCCACAAACCACTTTCAATGCAATTCATAACGCCTCTAAAAGAGAAAGCAGGATGGAACTCAAATAGTCGTCACCAAGGGCAATTCCATTATATTTTAGTAAGGGTGGTAACAGCCAAGCACCTTCAGGGTGCCTGGGAGAAAAAAAAAGAAAAAATAGGGGATGGATGTTAAGAATCAATCACTGATTAACCTTTTTCTGGTTTTAGATGCTTAAAGTAGTTGGGAAGTGGGAAGGGAGGTAGTAGAGATGGGAAGAGGGGTACATCTAAACGTGTCTAATAAAAGACAAGATGAAATGCTGAAACATTTCAACTGTCTGAGCAACAGCATACTGATCCTACTTGGCAGCAATCAGCTGTGCAGGCCCCCAGAGCTAAAGTTTAACAAGGCTCACTATTTATATGTTCTGCTTACCCAGCTCATCTGCTATAGACAACCAACAGCCCAGGGAGGGGCTGACCTTCATTCGGGATGACCCTGGAAATGCCCATCTTCTCTCTTTCACCAAATGCCATCAATACCCCAATATTTATCTCTTGCATGCATTCATCCTGCATGGTCACTTATTCAGAGATTATTGACAGGAATACATTTTCATATATTAGGCTGATCACTTATCCTTGCACTGGTGAACACTACTCCCTGAGTTTCATTGGGTACAAAAACCCTACGACCCTACAAATACTCAAAACATGTGAAGCAAAAATTCAAGTGCCTGGTAAACAAATGCAAATATGACCAACAATGATATATAACGGCCTTTCTTCCTTAGAAAACATCAAAGGTTCAGTTGCTTTGGAGAGGCTACCTTCACTCAGAATAAGGTTTCCAGACTATTCTTTGTTTTAGGCTCTTTCTGGCAAGATTTTTGGGGAAATTATATCCTATCTCTCAGCCTTTTGAAACTCTCCATTTATGGTTTTTGAAGTGAATTCCTAAAAAGGAAGCCATGGAGCTGGTGGAAGGAGAGCCCAAATATAATGACAACTGGTCAGGTCATGAAGCCTAAGGGAATGGTTTTACTGCATTTACATTGACCCAAACACCATAAAATGGGCATGCACAGTTATACATACAGAGATGGAGCACTCCAAGTTCTTTGTGATTACAGCAGACATGCCAGTATGGTCTCCTTATGTAGGGAGCCATGCTGTATGCAGTTTACAACTGAACAATCCCATTTAGGAATAGTAAATTCTTATTAATGCACTTGATGCCACTATGATACCTATTATGAACCACCAGTAAATTTTCAGGATGTCATACCAGTGGTGAGTTGCAGTGAGTGCTTGGTTCTCTTAGGTATCTCAATAAACACACCCAAGTAAAATGCAAGCAATTTTAAATCTGAAGTACAGATTGAGGTCTGGAAAAAGAGGTGTAACAGCAATGCTGAAATGAGCAAATTCAGGGCAAAACAGTTACAACCTATAGCTTTGTCAACCAAATGGTTAAGTACAGATCTGCCACTAAGGATCACAGAATGTCTGATCCTGAAGGAGCCAGAATGTCTTTTGATGATCCTTATTTTAAAAATCAATCCCATAATCTATACGGCCCATTCAGAATCTATCTTTGACCGGATTTGGGGTATGCCACTTGATATTTTGGTTTTATTTTTGTAAAAAACTACCATCTAGAGTTCACTCTTCAGATTTCATGGAGGATAAAACAGAGGTCCAGAAGAAGAGTGACAAGTCCAAGATCATTCAATATAGTGACAGAAGTAAAACTCTGCCTGCACAATGCTGTCAGTAACATAACTGATTTGTTGCCATATAAAGAACTAGTTGATCCAAAGGCTTCTTTGGTTTCACTTCTAAGTAAAAAAAAAAAAAAAAAAAGCTAGGAGAACTGTGTGCTGATCCTTACGATCCCATCTTTCAATTCTCTGCCTGGCTCCCCAGAGTTCTACACACCTTGCCTCTTTTCTTTAGACGTCCAGCCAAGATTTAACACAGTCAGGAGCTCTAGATTCACTCTCATTCTTCTAAGTTACTGTATAAAAATTCACACTGTGTTGAAATGAGAGGGTTAAAGATCAAAACAGTCACTGCACCTGCAGAGTTTAAATGTCAGAAAAATATGAACACACTAAAACCATTCATGGCTCTTTGTGCTCCTGCCCTTTCAGAGAGTCCCCCCCTCCTCCCCTTATTTCAGAGTTCCATTCTCTGAATCCACCCTGCTGTAGCTATGCTGGCTATAAAAAGCTTCTTCACCCCAGGACGAAGTTCAAGAAGTCCCCAGGGGACCAGAGTAAATGATGAGACCTGTTAGCAATAATGGGTCCACTGAGAGCTGTCCCCAGCCCTAATCTACTTAGACACACTTAGGTAAGGGGTCTAACAAGGAGAAGAGAGAGCAAAGGCTTAGGGATGGTGTCAAAACTTGAAATAAAAAGGAAGAGTACATTTCAGCTTCCTTTGTCAGGGTTAGCTGCAGGATCACGAGATCCTGGTCCCTACCTCTCTGACACAGACCACAGGCCCTGGGAGATTCTGACAGGTGTGTACATGTTTTGTCAGTGCTTAATGCAATCCTCGTGGCATTCATTGGAGTTTAGGAACCTGGGCTGGTTCTGCCAGGCAATTCCCCTGTCCTTCACTGTCACATTGAAGGAAAAGAAAGGCTCCCTACCTTCTTAGTACACTGGGGCCTTTTCTGTGGTGGCTTACCACTACTATTTGTGGACAGGAAAACGCATGCAACAGTAATTGCAACCACATAATGAGTGCCAAAGGAAGGAAGCCCTAGGGGTTTTAAACATAAAAGCAAAGTGAAATCAAAATTTCTCCAATGTTATTACTTTAGCTACTGCTGCTTGTAAGTTATTCTCAGTTTAGTGGAAGTAGAGAATTAAGTATCTCCCTACTAAGCATTAGTAAGTTTGGGAACCATTTTCTTGCTTAAATATAAGTATTTTCATAGTGATCCATTCATAGAACTCCATTATATATCAAGGATAAAGTGGTAACTGTTGCCACAAGCCTTCTTGAATAATGTTGATAACTGAACTTACTACAAATTACTATACATAAGTGGGCCAAAAAAAAAAAAAAGATAAAAACTTGAAAAGGAATATTTGGGTTGACTAGTAGGAGAGTGTTACTACAGACAAGACCATTGTATTATAAAACAGTATTCTCCAGGTGGATGAAAAGAACAATATTACCCGATACAAAAGTAACGTGGGCAGCTGGATGAGGTAGGTCAGTCAATCCTAAAAAGGATAGCTCTAGTTAGGTTTGTGCCTAACACCCATCTTTCACTACTTTTACCCTGAAGTCATGTTGGATGAAAGGGCAGAAGTAAATTTCATGGAAGACTGCACCAAAAAGCAAGGCCACACTTTCAAAATCCACATGCAGCAAGTGGCTGGCTGGCTGAGCGAAACAGTAGGAATTTACTACTTCTAGCCATTAGTCATTCTCATTACATAAATTAAGGTGGACACTATTAAACAGACATTACAGCCATTTCTACAATATTTCTTTATCAACGTTACCTATTTTATTGCTATACAAAAAATTGCTCCAGAAAGAACACGCCATGTTATGTGAAAATATACTTCATTACAAAATCCAAACCTTTTCCATGGCAATAATTAGTTCAAAGCTTTATTGATAAAGGATTATTAAGGTTAACTCTGTACTAGATTACTTTCCACTATGTTCTTATCTACTTGACACAGCAAAGAAAATATTTCACTGGAGAAAAGAGAGGATTCTTTAATCCACTAATTCTTACCTGTCTCAAGAGAAAAGAGGACTTCAATGGTATCTGCCTTTAGTATTTGACACAAATATTCTATAGCCTACACCCAAATAACTGACCTTTTATCTTTCTGATTCTAATATTAGAGATGAGATTATTATATCTTAAATTACATGTAGAATACAGATAAGGAATTTGGAATTTTTAGTGTCAATGCATAAATATACTACCAGATGATACTTATTCCATTCCCTCAAATCCATTCATTTTTGCTCTCTGAGTTTCAGCTTCCAATCTGTTACTTAAATTGAAAGCAAGGAAACTACAGGAACCCCTAAATCCTTTCAAATGGATATCTAATCTTTTTTCTTTTTAACGGACATCTAACCCTAAACTCTAGTTCAATTTGAACTGATAGATTCTGCCTCTCCACTTTTAAACAAAGTGTTTGATAGGTTATTTTTAGGGCAAGTGAAATAAAAGCACAGCATGGTCTATCCAACTCTATGCTCTATATACTGTACAACTTTCTAACAAATTGCTTCCACCTTGCATTCAAAAATGTTCATGAGGCAGAGCATTTTTAAAAAATGTATGTAAAGGGAATGTTGTTCTTAAGCATAGGGTACCTACGTAGTTGCATGAAAATTGGACTGTTATTAAAACTGGCCATTAAAATTAAAATTGGTTATTGGTCATAGTGCTTGATGCCATAAGTGAAGTGATCATCTTCTCACGGAATTAGAAGCTGGCAATTAATTGCAATACTACAGTGTATAGAAATGATAAGATCAGTTAAAAAATAAAAAGAACTCTGCTTTATTTCTCAAACAATTAAAACAAAGGAAGCAACAGATAATGAGCAGAATTCCCTCCCCCTAGAATGCTTTTCACAAACTATCTGGGAGAAAATTACAAGACAGAACTGCAAGGAAGAAGTGTATATTTAAGACTAAGAATTTGTGCATGCTTAAACAAGTGAATTTCTCCCATAGGTATGGCCACTTGGATAAGGAGGTTAAGATTAAGTACTTGGCTCCGGGCAACAAAGACTAAATTAGAATATACTGTGAACCTCTAAAACTCTAGTGTATTTTCTTCATTATATGACTGGTTATCTCCATTGGTTAGGTCATGGTGGTAAAGAAATCATGATCATGGTTCAGATTCTCCCTCCTCCCCAGCTCGTTTTGATCTGTTTCACATCTATGCAAACTGTGTTGCCTTTGGTCGTAAGGCGAATCACTAACGAAAAGACTGAGAATCAGTGTAACTCCACCACTACTAGTGGTGAAGCTAAAAGGATCTTTCTGTACACAAAGACTAGCATATTAGTACCTAATATCTTCAGACAGTATGTATTACTTGATGATAACCAAATACCTTAGTTAGAAGCATTTTAAATTATGAATTAAAGTTAACTATTATCTGCATTATGGAAGGAAAGCAAACTTTGCCAAGAATATATTAGAAAAAAGGGAAAATGTGCCGTTTCTTAATTGACATGAGGAAGTTGGCTCTAAATATTCCTGTGGGGGTTGTGGATAACAAATAGGTGGACAAAAGGTTAGTGAATGGGTAGAAACTCTTCTCTGAAGGAGGGGGAAAAGGGAAGCAGGATTGTCTTAGGTTAGCTAGTCAGGGCTATGGGAGAAGCTCTCAGGCCATGAGCATGAAAAATACTTACCACAGTCCATTAATCAATTCTGAAGTATTTATTTAGCACCCAGCCCTAATTCTAGCCTCAATGGACTTTACAACTCCTCCATCACTCTGCAATCCAGCTAAACCTTCCTTCTTTTTGTTCTCATATGAAATAGTACATTTTCATCTCCATGCCTTTGAACTAAGTATCTCCCAGGCCTGGGAAACGGTTCCCAAGGAGTCCCTCTTTTCCTTTAAAATGCCCCTCCGGCACCATCTTCTACCTGAGGACTTTCCTGATCTCCCCAACTGTGAGTGGGATCCCTCCAAGACTACCTTCTATTGAACTCCTTTGTGTGTGTGTACATATAGGTACTTGTTATCACCCCAATGGAATGTAAGTTCTCTGAGGGTAGGGATTGTTTTATTCTTGATACTAAAACTGGCTAAAAGAGAGCTTGACACATGACCAGTACTTAATAAATACTTGCTGATTAACTGACAGTACCTAGCAGAGTGCTTTGCAGGAAGTAAGTCACCTGCATAGAGAGCATAACTGAACCTATGATGAGGAAACTGAGAGAGAAAGGTATAAGGTAGCTTAGGCAGAACCTAGAGGTACATCAGCAGGGAGTGGAACACCAATAATGATCTAGAAAAGAAGCAACCACACAGTCAGGAAGGTTATGGGGGAGTAATGTCCCCAAAACCCAGAGAGGAAAAACTATGCAGGAAGAAAGAAGGTGGTTGGCAGCACCCAATGCTACCAAAAGGTCAAGAAGAATGGTGACTAAGAAAAGGCCACTGTATCTGGTAATTAAGGAGATTACTACTTCTTTTGGAGAGATCTTTATATTCAATAGTCATGTAATAAATGCTACTTCGACTACTGGACATCAGAATCTCTCAATAGATGACACAGAGCACTGAATCTGGAGTCAGAAAGACCCGAGTTCAAATCCAGCCTCAGGCTCTTTCTAGTTGTATGATCCTGAGTAAATCACTTAACCTGTCTGCCTCAGTTTCCTGAACTATAAAATGGGGATAATAGTAACTCTTACCTCCTAGGCTTGTTGTGAGGATGGAATGAGATAATGATTGTAAAGTGCTTAGCATAGTGCCTGGCACATGGTAAGGGCTATGCAAATGCCCTTATTTAGTATTACTGTTACTAAAGAATTCATTAAACACCTAAACTCAAATAGCAAAGGCTCCAAAGTCTCTCAAATTTCTTAAGGAACAAAAGGCATAACTTACCTTTTGGAACACCTGATAGTTGGACTTAGACCATATGTCAAGCTGAAAAAAAAATTTAAAAACAATTAATATTTATTATACTATTTGATGCTATAATCTGCTGTGTCTGTTACTTGGCTTGAAAAATCAAAAATCCAAATGATCAAACCATTGACACAGAAGACAAGGCAATTTAACTCAACAGGAATGGAAGGAACCTGAATTCTAGGTTTGACTTTGCCACTAAACTGCTGCAAAATCTTGGACAAATCACTTCCTAGACCTTCACCATGAGAGCAGATATTTTTTAAGATACCTGTTAGCTCTAGACTTACAAAAATTGGGACCTGAGCGATCTTTTAGCCTGGTATTAAAATAACTTTTTCTTCCAAGATGGGAATAACTTGAGGATACAACTCTCTCATTTTACATATGAGAAGACTGAGATAACAGTCAGTCAGTCAACAAGCATTTCAGTGTCAAACACCGTGCGAAGCGCTGGGAATACAAACACAGGCAAAAAGGCACGTTCTGCCTTCAAGACGCTCACGGAGGGAGACAACACACAAAAGATGGAAAGGGGGTGGGGAGAACGTGCCCCATCTAGGGGCATGATGGCTCCTGGGGGAGAGGCATATCTGAGGCATGAATTCCAGGGCTGACATCATTTTCTAGGATGAAGAGATTTGTGGGACATGATAGAACAGCCTAGAGGTGTACAGCCTGAAAGGAAATGAAGAGATGGCTGGGCTGAGCGTGCTCCTAAAGGAAGTCATTTTTCATAGGACTCCTAAGTACCAAGTCAGTACTCTTCTATAAGCACATGATGCCACACAAAATACTTTCCAAACCTAACTAAAAAAAAAATATGATGGCATGTAATTTGATATAGGCCCTACATATATATATTCCTAGTGAACCTATTTTCGCATTAGTCATGTTGTAGAGAAGAATGAGAATCAACGGGAGAAACTACGAGACAGAAGAAACAAACAAAAAAGAAAAAAGAGAACAAATAATACGCTTTAATCTGCATTCAGACTCCACAGCTATTTTTTTGAATGTGGGCAGCATTTTCCATCATGAGTCCTTTGGAGCTATCTGGATCCTTGCATTGCTAAGAAGAGATAAATCTATCAAAGTTAGTCACCGCACATTGGCTGTTACTGTGTACAATGTTCTGGTTCTGCTCACTTTACTCAGCATCAGTTCATTCAAATCTTTCCAGTCCTGACCTAATTTTAACCAGAAGTTTTCGGGTTTCATATGCTCACACAGCAAATAAATACCCTGTCCCTATCTCAAGTATGAAAGTTTGGGACAAATTAAGTAAGACAGAAAAGTTACAGCAGTGTAGTGTTGGGAAGTGCTCATGGATGCTGTAGGTTAAAAGAGAAAGCCATCAGTGTGTCCCTTGAGTACTAAAAACCTCCTTTAATATGAGTTCAATATTATAGTAACTTGAAACACCTGGCCAATGAGCCTCTTGGAACTTGTTTTTGGGGTTGACCCGTAGTCAAGATGGAAATGGGAGACATGGATGCTTTGCATTAAGTTGTGCTATTGATTCTGGACGACAAGTGAGGCCAAGAAGCATTCACGTGGGGAAAAACCACTTAGAATACATGAAGCAAGAAAGATATTTTTAGAAAAGTCTTTTGGCATTCTCTCAAATCACTTCTTGATTTTCACATCTGTGAAATGAATGGTCTGGATGAGATAATTTTTGAGAACCAGTTATAGTCTAAAAATTCTCTAATTTAATATTATGGTTCCTTGGTTTAATATCTTTCATGTAGAAAAGTGAGATTTGGGGAAGAAAAACACTTTGCTACTCCAAATGTAAAAAACATTCTACTGTTCCATTCTACCATTCTAGGTACTCAATAGTGAAAAGTATTATTACACACAGAAAAATTGCATTCCTGAAGAGACTGTACAGCAAAATTCCATATACAAGCTGTTTCTCCATGGGGTACCAATAGGAAATAAGAGGACCATATTTCCACCTTCTGTCCCACTTCCCCTCCTTCTACTCCCAAATCTGACTATCTAAGGCAGGGTTTGATAATCAGGTCAAGGTGAGGGCACCAATTCAAAGTAGTGTGACCCTGAATGGCTGCTAGGCAAACCCTATGATTTCACAACATGCCCATAGAGCTGCCGCTTCAAAAACCATCTCCTCCACTGGTCTGCTCTAGTGTTTGAAATTCTTTCCATTAAAATCATTCCTTTGGATTAAGGCATTGTGTTTCTAGAGGGTCTCTGATAACATAACTGTATTAGGGAGAGGGAGGATGAAGCAAGACGGAACAAGGTATTCTAAGGCTCTAAGTTTAGTTCACTAAAACACTATCATGGGTTAGTTTATTAGCTTGTGTAGCTGTTCCTCCAGAAATGGATCCTGAAAGACAGTTACAGAGGATAAGCCTGACTCATTTCTAGAACGTGGTACACTCACTATAGGAAGACTCAGGAGGAATGGCATCTTGAGGGTCCTCAGGTACCTAGAGGAAGGGAACTATGAAAAGAGAAGGGATGTGCTAGTGGGGTGGGAGCATCTGGGACCACACAGACACCAAAATACTTTGGCAGGGAAGCTCCGATCTCTTTTGAGGGGAACAAACAGGTTGGTCCCTAGAATTTCACTGTTAACATATTTGACAACTTGTACGTGTCCTCCAAGGGAAGGGAATTTCAACGTCCTGTAAAGGTGAATCTTTCGGTAATATGTACAACATGCACTTCCCTATATTATCTCTACATTTATTAATTCCACTGAATTAAACAGCCATTTATGTGGAAGCCATGTACCAGGGATCAAATGGATGCAGCAGCCTTACCTAAGGCCTCTGGCATATTACAGGATGACTAAGAATGTTTTTTGCATCTTTTAATTCTACCAAAATTACTGTCAAGAAGACAATGAGATACCTAGATTTTAAAACTATTTTTTTTGAAAAAAGTAACATGAATGTTCCTCTACTAGGAAACTAAACTTAACTGTCCTTTTTAAGCCCATGGCTTTTTCAAATTTTCAAATTTTCTAAATTTCAAAATTCTCTATTATTTATCACTCCCTGCTTGCCAATAATGCATAAAGGACTAAGACACAAAAGAGTGGTAGCTAAGAAAAAAGCAAAAAAAGGAATACAGACACCACACACAAAAATACAAAGGATGTATTAAATTCTACATCTAAAAACCTAGAAATTGGTTTAATTAAAAAAATACCCATTAGAGAGAAATATTCTTAGACATAATTCAGAGTCCCAGCCTAAATGAGAACTTATAAAACAAACCATACACATTCAATGGTAGGTCATTGTTCCCCAACAGAAGTTTAAATATACCCTTCAATATCCAAGGACTTTCAAAGATATTTGGGCCAGAAAGATTTAAAACAACATGATCTATTTAACTGATCCAAATTGGTTAGAATGGGATCTAGTGATAACAGGTTTTTCTATTTTACAATGAATGCATAGCAGACAGTTTACAATGAATTTTCTGCTATATGCCAAAGACAGACATCTAAATGAGGGTCTGGAGTTAATGTCCTTCCTTTCTTCAAGGCCAGGAAGATTTCTGAAAATTCATTTCAGAGATTCTGTGCTGGTACCACTGAATAGTTTATTAACTTGAGCTCAGCTACAAGGGCATGGTGACCAATTTTTGCTGGTTCCAAAATTCATGGATAAACCATTCTCTGATGTTGGAGGCTGCAAATTTTTAGCTTACTGAATGAGAACACTTTGAACTATAGTTCTACAGAAAAGAATGTGAAGTGCCTCTAAACAGATAACCCAGGATATTAGGAAGACTTAAAAAATGGAGAGCCCAGCATTACGACCACTGATAGCTAAATCTGTAAACTCTTAAGAGTAGAATTATACATAGTATTATGTAGTATAAGGAAATTTTAGGACCATGAATGGGCTATTTCTTAAAGTCAAAGCAAATTCCAAAGATCATCAATTACTTTTAAAAAAAATCTGTTCTTATCACATAAGTACCTTTCTTTTTACATGGGAGGTCACTGCTACACAGGCGAACCAACAACAAATCCAAAAACCGAAACACTGATTCAATGAGATTGCTCTCTAAAAAGAGAGGAATCAAGATGCAGTGCAATTTCCAAAAATGAGAAGTCATCAAATATTCTAAGGAACCACGGAACTTGCCAACCACTCTGCAGCAGCACCCCTTAAGACTATCTTTTAGGTCTTTCCATTTATTCTGCAGTGGTACTGTCATATGTGTTGTCTCCCTCAATTTCTATCTGCATACTCAGCACTTAGCCCAGTGCTTAGAACACAGTAAACACCAAATAAATACTTTTCAAGTCATTAATTTTTTTTTAATTTATTCAACTATTCACTAACTTTTCTAATCTGACGCACATACTTTGGGGAAGTCTCTACTGCACTGCAAGCCAAAGGATTTGAGGCTGAAAGGAACCTTTGAGATCATCAGGGGTGGGAAACCTGTGGCCTCAAGTGCCACATGTGGCCTTGAAGGTCCTTGAGTGAGGTCTTTTGACTGAGTCCAAGATTTACAGAACAAATCCTTTCATTAAAGGGATTTGTTCTGTGAAGATTGGATTCAGTTAAAAGACTGCACTTGAGGACCTAGAGGGCCACATATGGCCTTGAGGCTGCAGGTTCCCACCCCATCTAGTTTAACCCCTTTATAGTTGAAGAAATGGAGACCCAAGAGATTAGGTAACCTAAAACCACAAAGAAAGCAAGATCCAGATCTGGGATCCATACCCAGGTCCTTGAATCTCAAATCCATTGCTCTTTCTGAAATACTTTATGGTGTTTATGTGTATAATTTTCACATATATCACTGCTGAAAATTTAGGGGACTTTTCAAAGTTTCATTTGCATGTTCAATTAGGAAAAAATATAAAAGGTAGTAGATGTCAACAGTTAAAAGTTAGTCACAAGTGGCTCTTCCTAAGAAACTTATTATTCCCCAAAGAGATTTCAACTTTCAAAGCCTATATTTAATACATAAAAAAAGACAACAGGTGATAAAAGCTCAGGTGTGTTGCAGGGCTAAAAACAGCAATAGTAGTCAATTTTTTCAAGCTCTAGGGTGTCTTAAGTTTCCAAAATAAGAAACTCATATTCAGGCATCTTATATGCCTGTCCACCCTCCCCCAGGAAAATAAAAAAGGTGGCAGTAATAGTACTAAAGAATGCTTTGTTACAGGTCTATTATTCTTCAACTTTTCACTTTCAATCAAGACACACATTTGTAACAAAACAAAACAAAACCAAACCTGCTGAAAGCACAATTTCAGGGCATCCTCTGAATGTGAATTAAATTGGGATTTTTCCCTCCTCTCATTGCCCCTTCTCATTCACCTCCTTCAACTACCATCCCCCATCTGTCCCCCAATTGTAGGTAACAAGAGGCCATTTTCTGAAGGTCGTCAGAATGATTTCAAAGACGATAACAAATCAAAATGTTCCCTGCATCTAATATCAAACAGGGCTAGTGCCAACACTTATTAGAGAAATCAGATTCAAGCCTTCCCCCTCCTCCTCGACCCGAACACACATACATCCAACTTTGAAGTGGAAAGAATGCAAGGATCAGAAGTTACCCTAGAGACAGTTCTAGCAGTCTTTGAAGGTTGCCTTTGATTCGACCATTTCTTTTCCTCTTCGACACTAGGAGGCTAAAAGCTGCTTTTTTTTTTATTGATATGGGGTAATTAATGAAGCTATAGCATTAACATAACCCAAATCCCCTAATAAGATAAATTCAACTGAGACACTTATGTTTCTCTTTAGTTTTACATCTAACTGCTGCAAAATTAGGACTCTGGCCAGATATTAATTTTAAGTGCCCAACATTAAATATGCTACGTCATGGCTCTCCTTGTTTCTATGATTACAGAAAAGTAGCGGGTCAGCATATCACTAAAAATCCTAGTGCATTTTTGTTTTGATGATTAGAATTAGGCTACTTATGCTTGCTTATAAAGAATTTGCTTAATGGAAAAAGCAAGAGGCTTAAAACTTGTATTACTATTTTTGTAACGTGATAGCTATAGTGGCTACTGTATTCTAGAATTCTTCTGAGGAATGTATAGGTTAGATATGTAAAACAGAAATGGTACCTGTATATATAGTCATCATGTTAGCAAAAGAGCTAATTAAAATGTATTATTATATGATGGATTTATGACAGTTTAGGAACAATCTCAACTGCCGCAAAATTGGTGTCCAACATCCCTACTATACACACACACACACACACACACACACACACACACACACACACACATATGTATATGGCAATATGCTTGGCTAGTTTATTGGTGGTGCCATTTGACCAGGATAGGGGGAAGAGAGGATTTGGAGACTATAATAGGTCAGGATCCATTGAAAAGAACAGAAATGTTCTAAAAAGGGGAATACTGGGGAGGGAGGTGTTACAGATTAGGAATATTTATGTTTTACTATGGGTTGCAATGTGGAAGAAGTAGGAGGCTTTGTTCTGCTTGGCCCTACAGAGAATTAAAGGGGAGAAGTTGCAGAAAGACACATTTCACCTTGATACAAGGAAATGTTTCCCCAAAGATAGAATTGTCCAAAGTGGAATGGGCTGCTTCTGGAAGTAGTGAGCTCCTCATCACTGGAGGTCTTTAATTGGAAGCTGGATGACCATTTGTCAAATTATAGAAAAATTTCCTGTTTGGCTACAGGCTAGACTGGATGTCCACTGTGGTTCCTTCCAACTCTAGAATTCTGTGATATTGCTGTGATTTGCAGCAATGGCAACTACTAAAATAGCACCTGAGTAGTCAGTCAGTCGAAAGCAAACTTAACATCTTTTTAAACAGTCAAGCGTGCAAACATTTTGTTCAGTAGGTAGTCCATCCACTACTCCAGACCACACCTTCTACCTCCAACAGTTCATTCAAAACGTTGCCTTCTCATTTAGAATGTGCCAGATCTTTCAATACCTGAATTCACTTGAACATATACCTGTGTGTGTGAAATCCAAAAATAGCATTAATAATGTCTGCTTGAATTTTATTTTTATCCACAGCTTAAACCTGGTGATTCTATAAAGTGCTTGGAAAGGAAGGAAACTAAACAAGTCAGCTACAATTAGATCTTGGGCAGACTGACCACTTGAGAGCTCTCTACCATGTTTGGCTAATGGAACTTTTAAAAAAATGTACTAATTTAGGTCTGTCTATTTTGCTATTTCTAGGTCTGAGTTCTGGTTAACATTTAGGCTCATAGATGTGGGTGACGTTGATTTATGTAAAAAGAGGGTAGAAGACAGGTTTAGTACCACATTTGTGACTCAGTATAGTGAGACTCAGGTCTCAGAATGTTGAAATATAAAGCTATTTTCCAGTCCTTCTTCCAGAGGTCTTTAAAAAAAATGCTTTTAGTTGACATATTTTGCTTTTATACACTGTCATTTTCAAGTCTATCTCTGTTCTTTCCCATCCTCAAAAAGCCATCCCTTAAAGAAGAAAAAAGAAGAGGGGAAAAAAAGTAGTCTGGCAAAAGTCATCAATACATAAACCAAACCTGCCGGGATATGCAACATCACCCTCCCATAGCACTCACTTTACAAAGAATGGAGGAGGGTGCATGCATTTTCTTTTGTCTTCTTTGGGGTCAAGGTGGATCATTAAATCATACAACATTAAATTTCTTGTGGCTGTTGTTGCTGTTTTTAATTGACATTATTGTAATCAATGTGTATAAAGTTTTCCTGGTTGTACTATAATTGTCTTCAGTCAGTCTAAGTCTGCCAGTGCTTCTCTGTATTTTTCATATTCATCATTTTGCATGGCACATGAACTGCATTCCAGTACCATATTTTATTTAACTATTCCTTAAATGAAAGGCATTTATTTTATTTCAGCTTCTTTGCAACTAATAAAAAGTGCTGCTTTCAATATGCTGGTGTATATATTGGACCTTCTTGTTTTTGATGACCTTGAGGTATATGCCTAGTGGTGTGACTTCTGGGGCAAAAGGTATGGCCATCTTAGTTACTTTCTTGGCATAATTCCTGATTTGGCAACTCTCAGAGCTTGTGACAGATAATCTTTTAGAGTAGACATGAAACTTAGGCTATTGCTTGATTAAACTCTTCACAGCTAAAATGAAGGGTCTGGACTAAATGATCTCTAAAGTTCTTCCTGGCTCTAATATTTTATATTTTATGATTCCTCTCTAATCTTTCTTTTTCTTCTATTTCCTTCTACAATTCTCACTTTTATAAAGAACTACTATAGTATAAAAATGTTGGAAGTCAGAGAATCCTGTCTCCACCTTTACTAGTCATGTGACCTTACTAGTTGAGTAGATTAAGCTCTGTGGGCCTCAGTTTCCTTATGTGTAAAATGGTACTAATAGCATATTTACTGACTACCTTACAAAGTTCTTCTGGAGATTAAATGCCAATGACTATGAAAAGATTTAATAAATAGTAAAATGCTAAATAAAAATATTATTATTATCATTTTGACATTGTTTTCTCATTCTCTTCTTTCAGCTTAGAATAGGCCTGCACAGGCCTCCAGGCCACTTATGGCTGGCCAAAGGATTTCAGGTAGCCTGAGAAAAAAGCAGAGGAAAACATACTTCGTATGCAGAGGGAATCTTTTGGCAGACCACAGGGTATACAGGACAACAGAACCACATCCTCTTGATACACAAAACTTTTTCTGCCAAAAAATAATCCTGTCTTTTCAGCATTCATTTCCTTTTCTTTATGTCATTTTGGTTTTGCACTGGCTAAAACTAGATGATTCAAACAACTCCACTGGATCTGCTACTGCTGAAATAAGCTTATTAGGAATTGATGGTATCTAAACTCTAATGCTATGATGATACCCACACAATTCAACTTGCTATTTAATATGTCATTTATCAACTGTTTCTATGTTTTACATAAATAGATGGAGTACAGGATTTAAAACTAGACAGGACCTTAAAGACCCTTTTTTTCTGCTTGTTTCCAACATGTTAGACAAGAACAAGTTACTGCAGAAGACACAAGGATACACATGCACACAAAACACTGTCATTTGGGTCTTAAGCTACAACAAAATAAGTAGTATCACTCTATTCTGAGCAAAAATACTTTATGTAGATTGAATAAATTATAGATTTTACTTATGTATTATTTTCCAAATGAATGCTTTTGTGATTAATAAAACATAAACATTTAAAAGCTTTACTGAATTCAAAGTAGTTTTTTATCATCATGAAGTCTCTTAGTAAACAGTAGTTATGTGTCGAGGTCAAATAATTTTTGAGGGGGGGGGGATGTGTTTAAAATGAGTCTTTACACTCAAAAAGGCTGATAACCACTGACCCAGTTCAACTAGAGGGTTTATGTGACTTGCTCATATCAGCAGCAGAACTTGTCTTCAAACTCAGCTCTTCTGACTTGAAATCTTCTGACTTCTGATGTTTCAACCACACCAGCTTCCAAGTGGTGAGCTGCTTCTGAGGCACCCCAAGTATACAAACACTGATCTCTTAGGGAGCTCTGAGCCCCTCACCATTTCTTAAGTTTGGGCTGTCTTGACAACACATTTGGAAATCAACCATATATTACCTTGTAATCATGTACTGCTAATTTTATTTGACTTCTATATTACAATTTAACTAATCTTGTCTCCCCAAATAGACCACAATCTTTATAAGGTCAGGGACTGTGTCTCACACTAGTTTTGACTTTTTAATAATGATGTACTGAGATGCACACACACACACACACACCTCACAGAATGGAATTTGCACATCCAAATGGGCATTGTCCTCCAAACAAATCATTTCAGCAGATTATTCAGTTACTCATTCCAATGTTTCTGCTGCTATGAAAAACCCCCACCACATTCAGAACTCTTTTAGAACTCAGAGAGTCTTCAAGGCAAACACAAGCAATACTTTGGACCCAAACCAGCAAAACACCACTTAATCACTGGTTTGAAGAACTTACGGCAGTTTCCAAAACTCAAAATCCACCCACAAAAGACAAAGATTGTCACTGTTAAAAATATTAAAAAGAACATGATATAGATTCTGAAGGCAAATTGAAAGGAAGGAGTCACAAAATATCTTGAGCAATGATAGAATCCTGGAAATAAGTGGCTCTAGAATATATATACACGTACACACATATATACACACATATTTATGTATATACATGTGTGTATACATATATATGTGTGTCACTACCTTATATCCTCACCTTTGTTATAACAAACTTGCTGTGTGTTAAGCTATAGTTATTACTTCTTTTTGAAAAATATTCTATCCTCATTATAACATGGCCTTTGGGCTCTGAACGCTTGGCTAGCTCTAATGAACTTATTACTTTAATGGGAATCATTACAAGAAGAAGCTATAAAGCCCATGAGGGTGGGGCGCAAGTGTTTGAAAGTGACCAGCACAAGTTGGGCTAGTGTCTAAAAAAGGGGCGGGGGGGGGGGGCAGTATTTCACTCTGGGAAAAAAAAAAAGAAACAAAAAGAGTGTAAGGCTCACCTTCTGATGTGTACCACCGAACCATTTGGAGTAAATTCAGCCAAAAGATATTAGAGATTCAAGGTGGGTGAACTTTTCATACATAATCCATTCTTAGAAATAAGTTCTCTTTCTTAAATAGCAGCTGTTCAGCATGTGCTATTATTACAGATATGCAACATCCTCAGGGCTACTTGGGCGTATCGGAGAAGAAGGATCTTCAAATTGTGCTTAAAACTAACCCCCAATTTCCTTATGATACTGGCAAAAACAAAAGGCTGAACCATAGGCTATTAATGCACAGCCAGGCTGGGGGAAAAAAAATCTGTTTCCTCAGAAGACATGTTTAATGAGGCAACTGGGGTCTAAGGTGATAAATTAGAAATTCAACTAAGGGCATAGGGTTTAAAGAAAAGCAGAAGCTTGAGGATGAAAAATCCAAGCAAGGGTGTAAAATATAAAGCCATATACTTTACAAAAACATCAGCTTTGGCTGCTCATCATTTCATTTGGGCATCTACTACTGAACAAAAACATTATATGTGTGTAACTGTATAAGAACCTTCTGCCCCCAAAAAACAAAGCATAACATCCTACCTTTCCATCTTCTGTGTATACGTTTTCATTGTATCCTTTCACAATTGTTCGATCAATGAAGAGGCTCCTCATGACTACAATGACTTTCAGGACTTTTCCTAAAGTAACCTATCAAAAGAGGATAACAACAGGAAATTTAATGTTTAATTATACAAATAATAGTAACACTGTTACCACCACCATCACGATCACCATCTCACATTTATGTAGCGCAAAGGTTGCCTCACTTAATCACAGAGTTCAGAATGTCTTTTTTAGAAAAAAAGGATAAGTTGATGCTCTATCCACCCACTTAATCTCTGACAGTAGTACTGAGGGATGTTTCATGAGATAATTCCACAGTTGTTTTTCTTGACCACCCTAAAAAGCCCAGTAATAGCAGCAAATTTCCTTCGTACCTGTTTTTGGATCAATCACCCACCAGTTCAGTAAAACACATTTTGAACCTATTTATATTTTCAGCTTGTATAACCTTTCAGGGGAAGGAGTCCCATATGTTTACTACCTAATGTGTAAAGTAATTCTTCCTTTCATCTGCCCTAAAATTACCTTATTCAAGCATGGGAGGGGTGGGGTGAACGCGCCTACAGTTCTGGGGCTGCAAGCTGTAGTGAGCAAGTCTGTGTTCCCTTTGACCAGCCTGTCCAGATTATAATGGCTGCCAATAGAGAGAGGTGGGCAGGGACACAAGGCAAGCACAAGGTAGAGAATATTAAAGAGACCTTGTAGATGAACCATATATTTGTAAGAAAAGCTGGTCAGGATGGACATGCAATTTCTAAAAATGAATCCAAAAGTAAAAAGAAAATGGCTGACTTTTACACTCATTACAAGATTGTATCCTGAGAAATACCCATAAATCCTTTTATATTTTCAGTTGTGCTAGAACCTAAATGTGGGTTGTGAATGAAAAAGAGACACAAGGAAAAAGAAATGCAGTCACGTGTCCCAGGGAAAAAGTTAATGGATATTTGCTGGAAAAGAGAAAGTGAAAAGTATAAAATCAGTTCCCTGTATTTAAGTGAAGTACTTATTATTGCCACTTCATGGATGAGACAATTGAGGCAAAATCATTAAGACACAATACAATTAAATGGCAGAGCCCTAATGTTAAATTACTTTTCTCCATAGTACTCTAACCATTAAATAGGCTTTTCCAATGAGGCATAAGAACAGTATTTATCTGGAGGAAGATAAGAAGTACTATGGGTATAATTTGGCCAGATGAAGACAACAGCTTAAAACAACTCAACCACCTCTAGAGTTTCCATACTATATGCAGGAAGTTAGGTAGCACAGGGAATACAGTCCAAACTTCTTAGCTGGCCTCCAGACTTGCATCTCAGACATACACATGTCCCATACACATCTTCAACTCAACATGTCCCAAAATGAACTCATTATGTTTTCCCCCAAACAATTTCCCCTTCCTGACTTCCCTAATAATTCTGAGGGAATTGTCATCCTCCCAGTCACTCAGGCTGGGGTGACTCCTCAACTCCTCACTATAACTCCCATAAGCAATCTGTGGTCAAGGTCTAGCTTTTCTGCTTTCCTAACATTTCTTTCATATAGCCCTGCACTCCTGCCACCCTGGCACAGGTCCTCATCATCTCACACCTGTCTTCTTGCCACAAATCTCTTCCTACTCCAATCTGTCTTCCACTCAGCTATCAAAGTGATATTTCTAAAGTACAGTCCTAACCATGCCACTCCAAGTTCCTACTCCATAAACTCCAGGGGTTTCTTACCACCTCCAGGATCAAACATAAAATCCTATTCGATGTCTGTGGCCTTTACTGCCTCCTCACACCATACATACCCCTCCCGTTTCCCCCACTTCCAACACACTGCAGTGATCCAGTGACACTGACCTCCTTAATTGTTCTTTAAAGAAGACACTCCACCTACTGATGCCCGGTATTTTCACTGGCTGTTCACCGTGCCTGGATCATTCTGTTCTCTCTTCTTATCTCTGTCTACTGGCTTCAAGTCCCAGCTACAAGAAGCCTTTGATTCTTTTCTATTTATGCTACACACAGTCTGTACAGTTATTTGCATATTGTTTCTCCTATTAAACTGTGAGCTCCTTGAGGGCTTAGCATAGGGCCTGGGGCTTCCAAGGCCAGCTTTCTGTACACTAGGCTATAAGCCCCTCAAATACTAAAAAGGAACCAGAAGAAGAAAGTCTCCACACACTGTGTGTGGTTTATGAAAACACACTGTGGATGTTTATGAAAATGCACAGATGTGGATCACACAGGATTAGAAGTCACAAACAGATCCCAAACAGCACCACTGGAAGAAGAGCTCAGATGAAATGCTGCATCCAATGAAGCCCATTAACTGTCTCCCCCAACACTGAGGCAGTGCTTTGAATATTTCTGTACTATTTTTTTATATCTATTACTTCAAATATCTTATGTAGCCAAAAATCGTTTCTTCAATATGGTAAGTCCAGAAGATAGAGAGATCAGTGATTATGTTTTTGAAATAGATATTAGCTATTAACAAATTAAGTAATAATGTTGTCATTTAGTAGATTTAGTAATAAACTCAATGGATCGCCCTTCACCACCTCTCCTTCAGGGCAATCCTTTGCAGAAGCACACTTGAGTTCACTTTAAGCAAACGCAGGGACTAGAGAGAGCTTCTATATCTGACTATCCCTTCATGGGACTGATAAACAGAGCTGATCAGTGCAAGTTCCAAGTTTTAAAGTTGAAATTTGATAGAAATAAACAAAAAAGTGTTCCAGGAAATTTTAAATGTCTCTTTTATACTTTTAACACTGGAGTCCAAAGACGAAATGATGCATTCTGAGGAAGGTTTGGTAGCTGACGGTAATGAATGTGAAAGAAAAAGGTTTTCACTGAATCTTGATCTTTGAAACTTTAGGAATATTTGCAAAGGTCACACGTTTGGTAATGTATAGTTTAAAGCACTTTCCCTACAACAACTATGCGAGATAGGTGATACAAATAAATACTACCATGCCCATTCTACAGATGAAGAAATTGCGGAAAGATTGTCTATTTTAGTTAGCCTAGAGCAGGGGTTCTTAATCCTGGGGTACATGAATTTGGTTTAAAACAAATTTAACAACTATTTAAATAAAATTGCTTTCTTTTGCAATTCTATTTATTTCATTTTATGTATTTAAAATGATTATTCTGAAAAAGGGTCCATAGGCTTCATAAGACTTCAAAATGAGTTCATAACATAAAAAAATGAAAAGATTAAGAAACCCCTGGCCTTGAGTCAGGAAATCTTGATTTTTGCCATAATGTGAAGAAAAGGAGGGCAATTTAAACTAAATTCCAGCTCAAAAGATACGTTTTCAGTTGAAAAAAACACAAACTGGTACTTTTTATGTACCCTTTTTTTCCCCCAGTCAGTACAAATCTACTTTTCTCCTTTCTACTCCCCAACTCCCCCACTGAGAAAGAAGGAAAGACAAAACCTTATTATAACCATGTATAGTCAAGCAAACAAATTTCTCCACAGGTCATAAAAAAAGGCTCATTTTGCATTATGAGTCCTTACCCTCACTATTAGAAGGTAGGTAGTATGTTTTATCATGAGTCCTCTGAATCCTGGTTGGTCATTACACTAAACAAAGTTATTTGTCTTTACAAAATTGTTGCCTTTGTACAAGTTGTTTTCCTGGTTCTGCTCACTTCACTCAGCATCAGTTCATATAATTGCTCCCAGTTTTTCTGTGAAGCCATTCTTTATATAATTTCTTATAACAAGCTAATAATCCACTGCATTTCTATATGACTTCTTCAGCCATTATCCAATTGATAAGTAGCCTCTGAGTTTCCAATTCTATTCAAAAAGAGATAGAAGTGTTTTTGTACATCTTAGAGTTTGCTTTGCTTAGGACTAATTCCTCCCTTAATCTACACTTCTTTCCACATTCCCCTTTCTCTTTTCTCTTCCATTCCTATTTCCCTGTTGAGTGAAATGTATTTCTATACCCCACTGTGTGTATTCTTCCCTCTTTTAACCAGTTCAGATGAGACTCGGGTCTTGTTTGCACAGACTTCTACTTGTACAACCCCATTATGTGAGATAATTTCCCCAAATGTTCCTCTCCTTTCCCCTAACTAATTTATTCCTCTTCTCTCTTTCTGTTCTTTTAGAATATAAACATAAGAGGACCACTTCCTGGCTTTCTCTAACTCAACTCCCTCTATGACCCTTGATGGTGAGAGAATTCGGAAGCAACACGTTTATTACCTCCCCCATATTCAAATGTAAGCGATTTATCCTTGTTCAGTTTCTTATTTGATTCATGACATTTTTATGTTACTCTTAACTCCTGTGTTTGTACTTCAAGATTTCTAGGCAACCCTTAAGGTCATTTCAGAAATGCTTGGAAGTCCTTTATTTCAAAGATCCACTTCCCCCCTTTAAGATTACATTCTGTTTTGCTGAGTTATTCTCAGTTGTAAGCCTATATCCTCCACTTTCTAGAAGATCAGAATCCAAGTTTCTATTACTTTGAATTGAAGATTGATAGTGTGTGATTTTCACTGTGGCTTCTTGGTACTTAAATTCTTTCTTTCTGGATTACTTTTTCTTTAACTGGAAGCTCTAGATTTTGGCTATACCATTCCTTAGAATTTTCACTTGAAATTTCACCTCATAGGTGACTGGTGAATATGCTCTATTTCCACTTCACCTACTGGTTCTAAGAGATCTATGCAGTTTTTTGATTTTTTGAAAGATGTCTAGGTTCTTTTTGTTCATGGCTTTCAGGAGTCCAATCTCTCTGATCTGTTTTTTAAGTCAGTTGTTTTACTTGAACATATTTTGCATTTTCTTCTTCCCAATCCCCCAGAATTTTGATTTTGTTTTAATATTTCTTGTTGTTTCATGAAGTCATCAGCTTCTAATTGGGCAAAGTTTTGTTCTTCTGCTAGGCTGTAAATTCCCCTTTAAATGCTGTCTTCTATACCTCTCATCTCTTTTCCAATTTTTTTCCCTAGTGTTCTCTTTTCATTTAGAAAAAGTTTTAATGCTTTTAAAATTTAATGGCTTCCCTTTCAGGAATTCTATTTGAATTTGTGCTCAGGCTGTGTTTTCCTTTGAGGCTTCACTTACAGAGGTCTTTAAGGCATTTCCTTCTTCTGTGTTTGTGTTTCAAGCAAGTCTGTCGCCATAACAGCTTTTCCTGTGGAATTCTTCTTCCAGCCTGCTCCCTGACTTCGGACTTGCATTAGGGATAGGCTCTATACGACTGGGAAGGATGTCTGGGCTGCTCATGTGGCTGCTTTCTCCAACACCTCAGGAACAGCCAAGGCTGGGGACCTGCAAGCTTTCAGTGTTCCCAAAGTGGCCCGATCCAGAGTAAAGTCTGACTGCTGCCCCGCTGGCTGGAGCTCTACAAGTTCCTGACCAGACACATGACAGGTCTGTCACTATTAGTCAGCTCTTTCAGGAAGCCTGCTGGTTCAGAGTAGCAGAACTGTACGCTTCTCTTTGGGTCTCTTCAGGCTTCAGAGGGGACCAGAAGCTATATCTGAGATCTCCCTCTTCTGGAGTTTGTGCTTCTTGTTCAGTAGACAGTCCAGGGCAATGGACTGCCTGCTCTTTGTCTTTCAATGTTACAGGTGCAGGTCTCCTTACTCCACCCTGGATCTATGATCTAAAACTAGGTAGTGAGTGAAAGATACCATTTGCCACCTCTTTCTGCACCTTACTGACATGCTTCTCTTCTGTCCCATGCTTTCAGTTGAGAATCTTGTCAATATTTCAGTGAAAAAAACAGAGACCACTCACTGAAAACTCCATCATATCCCTGCCTCCTTATCTCAGATCACTCAAATACCTTCTACTAATACTCTCTCTTCCTTCATCCCTGACTTGCATGAAGAAGGGACTCTTCTCTTTGCCAAGGCAAATCTCTCTACATATACAGTGAACCTGCTATAACCTGTCTTCTCCAGCAGATTGATTCCTGTCATTTCCATTCTCATCAATCTCAGTTTCTCTATCCACTACTTCCCAACTGCTCAACAACACACATGCTCATGTCTACTTCATCCTCAAAAAAACTTTTACCTGATGCATCTAACTCTGCTACTGTCCTCTCTCCTTTCACAGTTAAATCTCTGAAATCACCTTCTACAATCTGCCTACAGTTCTCATCAGCTTCCCAATTAGGCTCATAATCTCAGTTCATCTTCATCTCTTCACTCTCATATCCCTCTTATACGATTTGACAAGTCTTTAAGATGCTGTCTTTATAATACCTTGTATATACACCCTCTTTCTTCAAATATGCGCTTACATAAGTATAGGCCCTTATCACCTTATATCTGGACAATCATAACAGCCTTTCATTAATTGGTTTCATTGCCTCAAGTTTTCCCCCATTCCAGTCCCTCCTCTACTCAGCTGTCAAATTCGTCTTTCTACAATGTGCAAGTCAGACCATATCATTCCCCTATTCAATAAACTACAGTGGCAGCCTTGTGGCAGCCTATTGCCTCAAGAATCCATCATAAAACCCTTCGTTTAGTTTTTAAACAATGTCATAACTTATCCTCCTTCCTACCACTCCAGTCTTCATTTTACCTTATTCCCTCCCATGTACTCTGAAACTGGTGACTGGTCTCCTTACTATTAATTGCACAAGACATTCCACCTCTTGGCTCCATGTATTTTCAGTGGCTATCCCTCATACCTTAAATTCTCTCCCTCTTCATCTTTGTGTTCTTGCTTTCCTAGTTTTCTTAAGGCCTCAGGTCCCAATTAGAATCTCCCCTTTTACAAGAAGCTTTTTTTCTGATTCCTTTAAATGTTAGTAGCTTCCTTCTAAGATTAAATTAGATTTATCTGCTACTTATCTAATTTGTACATATTTGTTTGCATGTTGCTTCCTCCATTAAACTGTGAGCTCCTTGAAAACAGGGGCTGGTTGTTTTTGTTTTTGTATTCCTTTGCAATCCCAGCTGTTATCACACTGTTGGTATATAAGAAATAATAAAAATGCCTGCTGACTTGGTAAAGCATGTTAAGGATGGAAATAATAATAATAACAATAATTGATATTAAAATATCCTTGGGAAGTTTGCAAAGCACTACAAATGTATTTTTTCTTCACACTCTATCAATAATGTTCAGCAAAAGGACAGGTATAAGATTATGGATTTTAGGGTAGGAAGAAGGGATTTTTCATTAGAGGAAATTCTGGTTAAGTAGCTTTCCCAAGGTCTTTCACAAGCAGAAGCAAGATTTAAACCCTAACTGTAGGTTAGGTTTTAAACCCTAACTGTAGGTCCACTAACTGTAAATCTAACACTCTACTATTAGCACACTACACAAAGTAGATATATTCTCTTCCATATTGAGACGGAGCTCTGTGATCTCACAGACAAGAGTACTCTCCTTCAGTGGTACAGAATGTAACTTATCCATGCCTTTTCCTATTGTGTGACTTCCGTTTATAAACTTCTATACATTTTCCGCAGTGTATCCATGAAAATACTGCCAGGCGTTTTTGAGGTCAAATCATGCTTCACATAAGACTGACTTCTTTGATCTTACATCTCTGTCACGGTATCTCTTATACTACTCCTTCTGTGCAATTCTTTACTAAGAATGCAATGAAGCCTATTCACTACTATGTGCCACTTCATCACCCTTCAGTTAGTGGAGTCCCATGATATGCATTTAATACATAATCACTGAAGAATATCAATGTTAAAAAAAGATAAGTCTTTGTTCCAGGAAGAAGTTAGAGTCATTAAAATGACTGTATAATTTCCCAAAGACAAACTAGACTCCTTTCCTCCCCTCTCCCTACCCTGTTCAATTTTAAATCCTAAATCCACAGAGTCTAAGATTTATGCCATGATATGCTAACTCTATGGGTTGCCCATTCAATAACAGATCATAGTCTGGAAAACAACCTTTCTTCATCCGTTTGTTTTTCTGGTGTGAATCATTAAGACAACTCTTAAATGACTACTGATTTTATTTAGGAGGCTCTTTTATGTTCTGGGGCTTGATATAATCAGCAGAATGTCATCTACCAATAAGTCTATCCAAAGAACCTCACTATCTGTGCTGTTGCTGTTGTTGCTGAGTCATTTCAATCAGGTCTGAGTTCCGTGACCCCACTTGGAGTAGTTTGCCATTTCCTTCACTAGCTCATTTTGTATGTGAGGAAACTGAGGCAAAAAGGGTTAAGTGACTTGCTCAGGGTCACATGGGTTAGTAGGTGTCTAAGGCCAGATTTGAACTTAGGAAGTTGGGTCTTCCTGACTGCAGACCTGGCATTTTACCGGCTGTGTCACTTAGCTGCTCCTTTTCCACTTGAATTTTGTGCTGGACTTCCTTCATGACAATGGCATACACCTTAAAATAGAATATCTCTTTCTGTTTTATGGCTCACTGAACACAAATTATCAGGGTCATGGAATGAAGTTTTCTTTGTTGTTACCCTTTTCAAGAAATCTTGCTTGACTTTGGGATTTATAATGGAGACACATAAAAGGAAAATGATGGAAGGTTATGTATATTGTACTGTCTTATAAAAGAGCAAAAGGAGCAAAGGTAAAATAAGTTTTACATAAAGTATATAGAGAAACCCAACTAAGCCAAGTCACCTTGAGAACATCTGAAGAAGAAACTGAAAGGAGGACAAGAAATGAGAGATGAAAAAGATTCCAAGGGGGTATTTTGTTCTACAGAATATGTATGCACATATACATACGTACACACAGATACACATTTATGCATGTATATTTTGTTAAATACATATACATACCTATGTAATCAACAAAAAATACACACAGTATTCTCTGCAACTCTCAGTTCATTGTTTGACTGTAAAAGTATGGTATGCTATAGAATCCTATCTGCAAAACCTGCCTGTTTCCTTCTCATACCTTCATGCAGGATACTCTCAATGCATGTGCAGATTATTTTTATAAGGATTTTACAGATATGGGAAAATAAGATCATCACAGGATCCAGAGCTAGAAGGAACCTCTCAAAGACTATCTAGGTCAATCCTCTTAATTTTCTAAATGATGAAATCCAGGACCCCCAGACACTGACTGGATCAAGGTAACAAAAGAAGTGTCAAAGTCAGGGCAGCTTAGAAGTTACTGACACTTTCTCAGTAAAAATACAGTCTGTGCTTCCCCTTCCCTCCAAGGTTTGGTATTTTCCACTCTTTTAGATAACTTGAGAATCAGTCCTTCAATGCTCCTACCCTTGAGTCACCTCCAATAGCAAGCTCCTCAACGCATGGCTGGTCATCTCTGTTTTCTGCATGGCCATTCCTATTTCCTCACAGAGAACACTAGGGACCATAATATTAAAGCCTATGATGTGGTAGCTGTATTATCACTAAGGGGAAAAAAAGGGGTTTGCAACAGAAATCCCTACAGACTTTTTATATTTTTCATCTACTTGTTCTTCCAGCTTTATTTTTAAGTGCCTTCAGGGTGACTTAGCTTAGCTGGGTTTTATCAAGCTTTCTCTGAACTTATTTTCGTTTTTATTGCTTTTTGTTATTTTGAGGCAATATTGCCTATAATTTTCTACCATCTTGCTCCATAAGATTTGACAAATAAATATATTCTAAACTGATATAGTTCCTGGCTGTCATCTCCCTCTGCTTGGCAAGATGATAAAATATCTGTTTGTGGAAGCAATTTTTGTGCTTTTTTCAGTCTTCTTATTCCTTAAGAAATAGCGAAAGCACTGATATCTGTTCTTTTATCCATTTCCCATTTTCTGAGCAAATAATTTGTTTAAAAAGCTAGAGTTGTCTATATTATCAATTATCAAATCTCACGAATTTTATTCTTTCTTCTAACTGGTCTTGATTTTCATATTTGTTTTAAGAAGCTGATATTTAACTGTATATACTTAACCGACCTGGAAATGATATATCAGTAACCACTTGGTTTCTGTTAAAATATAATTATTTTTACTCCATGGTATTGATACTTGCCATGTTCAATGCTTCCTAACTTTCTTTAAGAAAGCATTCACGAGTTGCAGGTATGAGACTTCTCTGTAAGTGTTTGGTCTCATTTCTTCATCTTAAATGAGGTTTTCCAACATATTTTTTGCACTTTTTCCCTAGGCCTATCTTGAAGTCACCAGGTAGTACGGGATAATTTAATTTGGAAGGTTTTTTTCAGAATTCTTCTACTTTACTTATACTCTGCAACAGATGTTGACACATAAACTGCAATTACTGCTTCATTTCTGGCTCATTCTCTGTTCTTCACTTTCTCATTGCCAAGGATGTCTCCATTCTGAGATGGATTCAATGATTAGTGAGAGCTGATGACAGAGTCCCTGGATATGGAACCACTATCTCATGAGAAGTCCCTGCCATGCTGCTTACTTCACTTCCAGCTCACTCTCTACTCTGCGTTACCATTACAGCTGCCCCTGTGAGGCCGGCCTTCATCCCTACTTCGAGCTCTTCTGTGGAATCTTCCCACATTAGAATGTAAGTTTATCAAGTGTAGCAGCCAAACTGCTTTCTTGTTTTTGTATTCTTAGCATTTAGCACTGTGCCTGGCTCACAGTAAGCATTTTTAAAAATGTTCTATCAATCTACTGTAATGGCTGTCTTTCTACAAATGCTTGAAATAAGTTCCTCAGGACCACACAACCAAATGCCTCATGAAACAACAGCTCTTGCTACCTTTGATAAAACTCACTCTGCCAACTCTTTTATATTCTTTGCCAAGGAGAACCTAGGAGCCAGCCTTCCATTTACTTGCAATTCTCATTTGCCTTCTGCCTTCATTTATAGAAAGAATATTGAGATTGATGTGATCTCGTTCCTCTAGTGGTATGTCCACTGGCCAATAACTAGGCAAGGATTTCACATTTTTGATACCAAGAGAAAAAGAACATTTAGAAATTGTTTTTAAACTATGATTCTTGTAATTCTCTCTTCTTGCTACTCAGCCAACAATCATTACAGAAGCAAAGGGGTGGAAGGGCATATAGGACTGAAGAGTGGAGTTTTTTTGTTTTGTAGGTTGGAATGGCCAAAGTGCTCATCATTGTGTGGCCAGCTTCCTGGTGTTAAGACTCTGTACTCAGCTCTGTTGGTCCCTAGAAAGCAGACACAGTCTATTGTTGGAACTACATTTCTCACCCTGCTCCTCTTTTGAATGAGGCTTTAAATTTTAAAAAATACTATCATTTATTTTTATTTCACCTACATTTTCCAATATTTCCCTCCCCTCTCCCTGAGAGCCATCTTTTATAATAAAGAAGAAATTAATAGTTCAGCAAAATCAACTTGCACATTAATGAAGTTCAACACTGCATACAATGTCTTATACCCATAGAACTGCACTTCTGCAAAGAAGGAATGAGGATACAGTCTCATATTTCCTCTCTGGGGACCATGCCTAGTCTTTATAATTTCACAGCATTCCATTTTGGGTGTTTTGTTGATAGCCTTTGTTCCATTTACCTTATTGTGGTCATCTGGTATACTGTTTTCCTGATTCTACTTCCTTACCTCACATCAATTCATATGTCCTCTCATGCTTCTCTGTAGTCATCATATTTACTGCTCTTTACAGTACAGTGATCTTTTATTCCATTCACAAATTGTTTAACTGTTCCTTTGTCGAGGGATATTTGCTTCATTCCACTTTTTTGTTACTATAAACAGTACTACTCTTCATGTTCTGGTGTATCTTTTTTTATTGCTTAACTCCTAAACGCATCTGCCTAGCAGTGATCTCTGGGTCAAAGCTACAGGCATTTTAATAGCATGCAGCCTATCTCAAATTACTTTGCTGGGAATATACTGAATGTACCAGTAGTTCTGGCATCAGGTAGAACCTGACAAAGCTTGTGCTCTGCTCGCACATGCCATTAAGAAGTACTAGAGGAGAACTTTATAGAGAAACTAGATTCCCATTAAAAAAAAAAAAACCTGATGTAAAATTCAGCTTGCATTTTCAAGAGTTCCATTTAGTCAATCTATCCACACAGTCCTGGTTTATTCAGACTATTCTGACAGGCTTCTCCTAGGTGTTCCACACAATAAAAGTATATAAGGAATGCATTCCAAATTTACAGATGACACAAAACTTGGAGGGATAGCTTACATACACACGCATATGTAAACTCTAACATTTGGGTTCAATCATTTAACTTTACAAGTATGAGGTGGAGAAATGGTGAGTAAGTTTTAATTGATCTGAAAAACACCTGGGTTTTTTTATCTGAACATAATAAAATATTACTCTGCTTTTAAGAAATGACAAACAGGATGGTTTCATAGAACACTAGGGAGGCTTGTATGAACTGATGGAGAGCGAAATGAGCAGAACCAGGAAAACAATTTATACAGGAACAACAATGTTATAAAGACAACTCTGTATGACTTAAGAACTCTGACCATTTCGATGAATAACCATAACTCCAGAGGAAGCATGCTACTCATCCAATGGAAGAGGGGCAATAGAATTCAGTTGCAGAATGAGACATATTTTTGGATATAGAAAAGATGTGGAATTTCTTTTCTTCACAATGCTTATTTGTTACAGGGATTATATTTTTTATTTTATTGAGGGGAGAACTGAAAAGAGATTGGAACTAGCAATACTGTTGCCCCCTCTCCTCCAAAAAAGAGGGCTATTGAAGCATTCTGAAAATGCACAGAGTAGTATGGCTGTTTGGGAGAAGAGAAGGGAAGACTGAGTGATGTAAACCAATGAAAACTTATTTTTAAAAGATTGAACAGAAGAAAACAGAAAGACGTTCAGAAGGAAACACAGGGAAGCAAGAGAGCTCTGAAGTGTTATGTTGAATTTATTTAAAAAATCAAACTACATAATAAACAAATGTGCTTTCATATGTAATCTTTATCTATTCTACTTCGTATGTGGAAATGTCCTTTGTAGAGTAATGTTTTGGTTTAGAATAAACACAAATGTAAAAATCTGAGCTTTACATAGCCAGCAAGCCCAGCATGAGCCCACAGTGTAAGATGGGGACAGGAACACTAGGGAGATCTCAGGCAGCATTGGAGGATGTGTTTCGTCACAGTCCTGCTGAATTCTTTCCTGGTCAGCCCATAAATGGAGGAAGGTATTTAGTTTGAGGTACCACATTTTAGAAGTTCATTGTTAAGTTGGAAAACAACTAGAAGAAGACAACCAGGATGATGGAGATACTCAGGATCATGCCATATGAAGTATTTGTCCTGGGTAAGAAAAGACTTAGGAGGAGAGAAGAGAGCTGTCTTCAATTATTTGAAGGACTGTGATGCAGAAATATTAGAATCTTGCCATTTGGCCTCAGAAATCAGAACTAGAAGCAATAGGTGGAAATTGCAGAAGTAAATTTAGGCTTGATGAAAGAAAAAAACTAACAATTAGTTATTCAAAATTGGAAGGAACTCCTAGATTTCTTTAAGCAACGTGCGGATGATTTGTCAGGTAAGTGGTAGGAGATTTGTATTCTGAGTTCAGCCAGATCACATCTGCAGTGCCTTCAAGATTCTTGTGATGGAAGTAATTCATTATGGTCTAAATTTTGGATAGCCCTTTGAGTGACTCAAAGCAATTTTCCTATGGGCAATCTATTTTACCACACGTAATCTCTCTGCTGTGCTGAGGTATCTGATATATATATGGTTGCTATGACTTAGTAACAGTTCATGGTGAACCAATGGGAACACAGTGTTATTGTGGAAATAAGATTGAAGTCAGAAGGTCTGAAAGTCTAGATTTGGCTCAGCCACTAACAAGTGACATGATCTTGGCAAAGCATTTTCTTTCTTTGGGCCTCAGTTTCATCTGTAAAATGTTGGGATTGTACCACTGTATTTCTAAATTCTTTTCTACTTCTAACATGTAGAAAGCCTATGATTGTTGAGATTTTCATTTATTTGAACTCAATGTGCCTAGATGTGAGATTATAGGGAAGTGAAAAATACTGGCTAAGCAAAGGAGGATACAGTGACCTGTACAGATTTATGAGACTATGGAATCTCTTCTCTGAAGTAGTTTAACATTTACTGTGGTCACTGACATGATGCTGAATGACATGTACTATTGGTCTGATTCTTGGCAATTCCTGTGGGACATCAGAAATTCAAGCTAATGCCATCTGGTAATGAAGCAAGCTCACTGTTGCCAAGGTAACATGTTCTCTACTAACATGCAGATTTCCAAAGGGCTTGCTACTTCACTGGGAGGGCTCAAACACAATCCTATTTAAAGGGAAGTCATGTGCCAGACTTGCTATAGGGCTCACAGTCCATCCAGGGATCGATGTTTAGGCATATTATCTTTATCCACATTCTTGCCAAGATAAAATCGACTCTCTTGGTAGATGTCGCTCAGGTTCATGGTTCTTTCTGTCTATTCTCTCACTTCGGCTAGTTACGGAGTGGCAGCCTGCTGTGCTGGCTCCTGCTGAGGAAATTTGCCAACTAACTGTTGTAAGAGAACAAATCACAAACTACAAAGAAAAGGGGGGATGTGAAGTTACCTAAATTGGGAATAACACAAAAATAGTTAAGGCTATCCAACCAACTACAACACGCACAAACCCTAATAAACCCTCCTAAAAGGGAACGTATTGGGGGACCTGAAGGTAAGTAACTGACTACTAATCATTCCACACTTGACACTTAGAGATGGATACCCCTACAGTACTCATGTTAAAGAAAAGTGGTTGGTCTCTACAGCAATACTCCAGCTGAACCCCTCTAATACAGAATACTAAATGAATGAACTGAACTAATTCAGAATCTGCGCTAATTGGGATAGGGGCTAGATTACCTTTTCAGTTTCAGTTCCTCCATGAAGCTTCCTCTGAAATTGCTTTAAAACCAAAAATCAGTGCTACAGTTTAGCATTTAATAATTAATTACTTCATAGGTATTAGTCTTCTTTCCAGTTAGGTTCTTGAGGGCATGAACTGTGTCTTACTTCTTTTGACTGAAGTTTACCTTTGTTTAGCAAAACCTTTCTTCTGAGTATTGACTGATAATAGGAGGAATATTTAAAATATTTCAGAATAAATTTTCTACAAATTATTAGTAAATTTAGGACTCATTTACATACAAAAATATAAAACAATTAGAAATAATTTATATTTATTTTTAAAATATAATTTTACCTGCCATAATTTTATCTATTACATAGATACATACATACATTATTACATACATTCACTGGTCAGGTCCTTAAAAATTTATTTCAACAATTATAAGCTATAATAAACTTGAAAATAATATAATGCAATCTTTAAACAGAAAGAACAAGATGAAACTGAAAACTGTAAAACGGCAGTTGCCAAGTTTGGCCCTGAAGAGAGCTCTACTGAAGAGGCGGGGACTGTGGGTGTGGATTGTCACCTGCGGTCCAGGTGTGATGGATAATGGTTAATTTTGTTGAACTGCTTTTTTTCCCTGTCTGTACCTTTGCTGTAAAATATGGAGGAAGGATACGTGGAAATATATTTATACAGGAAATAAATGTGATGTCAAAACAAAAAGCATTAATAAAAATAAGATTGAAAAACCTCCAGTCTATAATTCAATCAGTTTTCCTTGATTATAAATGGCCTTCCTCCTCTCAATGTAAAGTATGCTGTACATACTAACAGATTTATCTGTACAAGATAAAGGACTTGCCCAAGGTCACACAGGTAATAAGTGGCAGTCTAGACCTGTGGCCTTCTGACTACTAATTTATTGTTACATTTACTATGACAGGTATAGTTCTGTAAATTAGGTGAAGAAAAATAAAGAGATGGTTAGCACAGAACCTTCTAAACTGCCCAGAAGTATTCTCTGGGCCTTTTATTAAACAGTTCAGTCTCTCCACAACCCAGCCTACCCACCCCTATTCCTCCCTACCTGGGATACGTTCATTTAATAAAGTATTTGCTTTGTCTAATTTTAACTTTAAAAAATAGCCCTATATGTTCAGCACAACTGCCAGGTCTGAGTAGTTCTGAAAGGTATCCTGCTGGGCTGCACTGTTTTCTGAACAGTAGGCCTTCAGGAAGGCAAGAAGCAAGCAGAAATTAAATAGAAAATCTGCAGAGGAAATTGGAGTTGGTTCTTTCTAGGAAAATAGCAGTCTCAAGCAAGATGGAGCAAAGAAAAGCATGGCAAAGATGCAGCCTGGGGCACTCCCAAGAAACATGGGAAAAGTTGGAGTAAGGAAGAGAAATAATCTGTTAAGAATGAAAAGCTAAAGCCATTGGCACAACAATAACTACCAGTTGGATCAGAGACAGACCATGAGTAGTGTTCTGTGATCTGGGAACTCAGAGATCAAACCAAGTATCCCTCAGTACAAAGTAGAGTTTGTTTCCAAGGATGAAGGGACAAGCTCCATTTCAGAGGCAGAGTAGGTACTAGGGAGGTCCTTCACATGGTTCAGGGAAGAGGAAATGGACACACAGGGTAAGATGGTAGGAAGTATGTCCTGGTCAGTGCCAGGTTGTACTGATAGAATGGAAGCATAAATGTGCTCTGATTCTAACCCTAAATGCCCAGAACTTTTATCAGTACAGGGAACTCCCTGTGAGGAAAATCCCCATTGGTCCTAGAAAGTGTTGCCTGGGTCAATGAAAGATTAAGTGACTTGATTACAGTCACCACGACAATAGGTCAGAGGCAGGATTTGAACTCAGGCCTTCCTGATTCCCAAGTCTACTCTCTATTCACTATATTATGCTCTGTACACGTGTATTTTAAATAAATATACATGCAAGCACACATGTATGCTACGCATAACAGAGGCACATTCATATGTGCACATATACACATGGGGGGAGTAGAGGTGGTATGGGGGGGACATATAAATGCAAAGGTAGTGTAATATAATTTCAGAAACATAAGAAACCAATAAACAGAAAAGGATAATCTGAATACAGCATCCTTGATGAAAGGAAAAATTCATTGAAGTATAGAATTTTTAAAGCTAGAAGGAACCTTGAAGATTACCTAGTTAAGACTCTTCATTTTCACAGGGGAGGAAATTTATCTAAGACATGGAGGACAGTGGGAAAACCTGCTCAAGAGGCCATCAAAAGAGAGCTAGTGTGTCCCATTTCTATGTCTTTGCATACCTCCATCCCCCCACCCCCCAACAATGTACCTGGCTTTTTTCCAGACTCAGCTCAAATGCTAGACCTTCTGATTCCTTCCACAGCTGTTGGCACCCTCTTTCCCTACTCCCCATAGCTACGCTGCATTTACCTTGGTAGAAAGAAATATGGGGACATGTTTCACCAAGCTATTCCCTCTCCCAACTCCCTCCACAGAACAGAAACTCTGAGGGGCAGGGACTGTCCTGGGTTTGTCTCTGCATCCTCAGCACTTCACATAGTGTCTGGTACCTTCCAGGCACTTCAGAAATGCTTCCTGAATGGCTGGTTGATAGAAATAAATTCATATTGACTGAACATATGAACAAAGTCAAACTTTTTTCGTAAAATGAGGAAAATGATGCCCTAGCGCCCATGTTGTCAGGCTCAAATGAGATAATGGATGTAAAGCATTTAACAAGCTTTAAATCATTTAAAGTCAGTTGTTGTTAAAGTAAGTAACAGAATCAAGATTTAAACTCAGGTCTTTTCACTTCATGTTTAGTGCTATTTCTACTATACTCCCTTATTATTTTAGTTTGATACTCTAAATAATTAATCCTATAGCTGTAAATTCAAATTTACAACTGAAAATCAATAAGTAAGAAACATTAATTAGAGGCCATGCAATCCAATCTCCTCATTTTACAGATGAGTAAACTTGGACTCGGGCTCAGTGCTAACAAAGTCAAACAGGAAATACAAGATCTGAATCTAGACTCTAGTTCTAGAACCAGTTGTCAGTCATAAATAAATATGCTAGGGATTCTAGTCAACGTACAGCTCATCATTACACAGATCTAACGCTTGCCAATTGTATTAAAAAGACATCTTTTCTCCCTTTTAGGGCAAACTTTCCCCAATACATTTCAGCTTCTTCTGTCATTTCCCTGTTACAGGCAGCACTTGGCTTTTTAATATTTCGCCTGTAGGAAATATGCCAACGCGAGCTTGATGTAGAAAATTTTAATTCAAATCAATAAATGTACAAGGTCACTTTAAGATTCACTTAACATGAATGGGAAAATATGTCCCATAGTTCTGTGAGCTGAAAATGGAAGAGTTATAAGTTAGTTTCCTCCACCCCCAAAGGTGGAGGTTGCGTTGGGTAACAATGCAGCTATCTGTTTCCCTGAAACACTGCTGCTATGGTGAAGCAGTCAGAACTCCATTCAAAATGCTTCTATTTGGAAAGGCTAAAAATCCATGACCGCATTCTGTAGCAAGAAAAACATAAAATGCCCAGAAAAGCATAAATACCAGTAACCTTATTTTAAACAAATTTTTAAAGGGCATTTCCAGTCAAGTAGGTATCTGAGAAAAACAGGACTTGAGAAAAACGAGACTTTAGCTTAGTTTCAATAATACTAATGCAAGAATGGGGCAACGAGGTGGCAAAGTATATATGGTGCCAGGTCTAGAGTCAGGAAGACTCATTTTCCCAAGTTCAAAACTGGTCTCAGACACCACTTATGTGATCCTGGCTAAGTCACTTAACTCAGTTTGCCTCAGTTTCTCATCTGTAAAAAATGAACTAGAGAAGGAAACAACTAATTACTCCAGTATCTTTGCCAAGAAAACCCCAAACGGGATCGCAAAGAGGAGGACGTGGCTGGAAACAACTGAACAACCAAGCTGTAAGAATGGTGATCACATGACAGGGAAACAGCATACTTAGACTTGCCAGGTTTCTGCACTTAGAAGGAAGCATTGCTAGGAATGCAATTCAAACGTGTCTCTTTTCCAGGTCTTTTTGTTTCTGCTCCTAAATTTTGGTCTTTCTCAGACACAGAACTTTATTTCCATTTTATTCTACAAATCACAGAAACTCTCAGGGTAACAGAAACTGATAAATCCCATCACACAGAAACTCTATTTCTTTCCATTCTCTTTTCTGCTGAGATCTCAATTAAACTTTGCCTTTTGAGTTTAAACTGGGTAACAATTGGGTTGCAAAATGTGGGCTGAGATTACAGAAATATGTTTTGTATGACTTTACATGTATAATGGGCATCATATGGTATGTCTTCTCAAAGGGTGGGGCTGGAAGGAGGGAGAGAATTTGGAACTCTAAATTTTAAAAATGAATGTTAAACAAAGAAAATGTTGGCTGATTAAATATCCACTAAAGAAAATACAATCTTTTGCAATATTACAATTCTATTACAAATTAAATTTTTAAAAAATTAGAGATGCCACTGAAATAACATTTTAGGCTATTTCTGTTAAACTTTAATGTTTACACCCATGTTGCTGAAGTCATTAGGATTTGACTATCCAGGGGAAGCCCCTCAAGTTCAAGCTAGATTCCTCAGTATCTTAGGGAATCCTCTTGAATTAAAGGGCAATGCCCTGCAATGAAGGGCTGAAAGGAAAGGAAATATTACCCAAAATATCACCAACTAAGGTTACAAAACAATCATATTTATTCACCTTTACAGATTATGCTGCAGCAACAAATTAAAAGCAAAGGAGCTCTTCTAGCATAAGAACAAGCCAGTGCCTTGCATAATCTCTGTCTATCTCCCTGTTCATCTGCAGGCCAGGTCAGTGGACCATACTGTATTCACCTTCACTGTAATAGAAGAGGATCATCAAAGCGACAGACTTTCAATCTCTCTCCTCCCCTTCCTGCAATTCATTTGCTGTGGATGTAAATGCTCTCTCTTCACACACTCATTACTCTTTAATGATGCCTGTTTGTAAATAGCAAGATAAGATGCAATTAAGCCATGAGAGGCTAAAACAAACAAACATGCTAATTAGGTTCTTTACAAGAGTTTTTTTCCCTCCTGTATAGACTGGAATTTACCTTTCATTAATCTAACTTAATTGCAATAGTGCACTGATAAAAAAAACCAACACAAATTAAGTGCTCTGCATTATCTCCCCATATTAAAGGTAAACTGATGATCTTTTCTTTAGGTAACAAGACAGACTCTATTAATAAGGGGACAACTAGCAAGTAATACTATTAAGCAGTTACGATGGAGACTAACTGCAGAAGGAACGACATTTTGATGTCTACGGCTCGTTGTCTGGAGCTAAGGAGACCACAGTCACAGGGTCACTCCCCATTACAGTCAAGTTAGCTTTTGTAAATGTCCCAACCCTTGCCAGTTACCTTATGAATCCAGGTCACCGGCCACAAGAGGGACTAAGTGAGGGAGTAGTGATGACTGAGTAGAAATCCTCATCATTTCTACAGAAATAATGTTAAACTTGTGCCCCAATGATGATGAAACAGCAGATCCATCTTCTTACAAAAAGGACAAAGCATGGTGTACTGACAGACTGATTTGTTTCTGATGACAGAAAAGTTCTGTCTTTGATTCCAGAAAGTGTTAAAGATATTTCCCAATTAAAAACAAAAAAACAGTATTCCTCTCATCAACTAGAATGGTTTCCCTTGGCATTAGATGGCATGTTCTTCTGAAAGCATAATTACCTATTTTCTATTTTTCCAACTTTCATTTATCTCTTCTCCATCACCTTCACAAGTGACAAAGAAGGCTCCAACTTTTCCGAGTGCTTTCCTTATCTAAGGTAGCTACTGCAAGGGCAAGAATAATTGTACAAGTGGCAGAAGTTCCACTTCTAAACAATCAGATATGAAAAAAATGCTAGGGAAGCTGTCAGTCTTAGAATCGTATCCACAGTCTTGAAGGATAGCCCACCCTGACATTATCTGTATAACTGATAGAAACCTGTCTTCCCTAATAGCTTCTGCTGCTTTGTACCCTGATGAGAGCCTTTACTGTCACCATTCCTGTGGAATGGAAGGAAGTGCACTCTTCCCCTTCCCTCCCCACCCCCAGATTCCCAAGCTAGATATTAAGAGAGTGTCATGGCAGAGAATGCACACACACACACAAAGAGACAAAAGCACTGTTATCAAATGCTGAAGTCAAGGGATAACCTGGAAACTGATTTAAGTAGCAACAATTAAAACATGTCCTCTTTGAAGGCTGAACAAGTGAACAAAACTGAGAAGCTGTCTCAATGCAAGATATTCCAGAAAAGGAAGTGAGAGGCCAGGTGACTTACAGTTTCAGGAACTGATCACTCCTCAGTCCCTGAAGAGGGATTTTCTTCCCCTTGAAGAATCAAAATAATGAACTTTGGGAGGCATTATATTTTTGTCATTACTGTGGAGAATGTAGTCCTCTTTGGCCTGCTGATCATTCATCAACGATACAGCCAAGTTAGCAATACTTGAATGTCACAGAAAGTGACAGTATTTATGTGAAAGAAGGTATTAACGTCATCATTTGGAAGATTCACTTGCAAGGAATACTTTCTCCAAAGTCACTACATACTAACTCCTCTGTCAAAAGAAGAAGCCCAGTTTCCTTTGTCCTAAAGCAGTGGTCATACACTAGGACACTAATGTCTTTGAGAGATTCTTTAGGTTCATTTAGATGCCCCAAAATGTTTACTATGTTCACGTGGATGAGAAGGTAGCCGCCAAGTTTAAAGATGCTTTCCTTGCCTTTAAGATGGAGCCAGCTGTCTAGAATTGGATATCCGGGATCAAGGCTGATCTAAACTACATGAAAGATGTTGTAGCCTCTCAGATTCAGTGGAAGTACATTATTAATACTTGTGGGCAAGATTTCCCTCTGAAAACCAATAAGGAAATAATTTAGCATTTTTGGAAAAGACTGAAGGAGAAAAATATCACCACAGGGGTGTTGCATCCTGCACATGCTATTGAAAAAAACTAAATATGTCTTTAGAGAATATATGAGCCAAGAAGTCTCATTTTTGCAAAAAATTTAATATTGTAAAATCTTTACCTCTCTATCAACTATAGTCTGCTTATATCACCCTCATAAGGAAGAATGTCAATTTTGTTTTCCAAGATCAATAGGCCACTGATTTCTTTTAGTCGTCTAAGGAGACCTACAGTCCTAATGAACATTTCTAAGTGACACTCTGGTGTCCTTGGATTCATGCCAAATGCATCTTGGGAAGAAAACCTCAGAGTTATAAAGCAGCATGACATGCAAAGTACATATATGGATGCCATGGTCACTTCATATGTGAAACCTGTATCTTTGGCAATGGTGACTTTAAAAGGCTACAGTGCTCCCCAAACATGTTGGCTAACAAGTCTAAGCTTAAAACATACAATACTCATTTACTCTGGAATTTTTAGAGAAAGAGCTCAAATCAAAGTGAATTGTTGGTAAAAGTGAGCTGGTATCTTTGATCTTTTGGATTCAAGGGAGTCAAGAGGAGAAGAAAAGCTTAACGACTTTAAGTTTGGAAAGGAAGTTCTTTGTTCCTCAAAGACTTGGCCTTGGCAGTTTTCAAGCACTGATTATGAGACAGCACTGAACATTTTGGTCATGCAACTTGAAACACTGGCCAAAGCAGATACTGGTTCTCAAGTAATGAGTACAGACTAGTGGGCACCTGCAACCATCTAATTCAGAGTCCGAAGTTATGTAACTCTTTTATTTTTTATCTCCCTAGGATATATCTAGCAGTACAATTTCTGGGTTAAAGTATATGAACATTTTAGTCACTTTAAATTGGATTATCTGTCATCTATGCTGGTCATTAGCTCTGTGATTCCTTGATGATATTTTTATTTCTCATGTGGAAAAATAGAGGCAACAGGTCTTGTAAACTGTTCAAGATAACACAGCAAAAGGAGGAATAAGTCTTGGCAATCTCCAACCATCCTGACTCCCAGTCTAGTGGTTTTCCCACCAGACTTCTCAGGGATGGCCTACTCTTGAGGCAAATACACTTCATCCATCATGAGGAAATAGAAACCAGAAATAGAAGAAAAAGGGTGTCTTGTTTTGATGAGAATCTAATTATAAGCCTTAAAAGGACCAACCATTAGGATTACACAGAGGCTGAGACAAAGCACACTGTGTACTCTACCATGCCTCATGCCCTAATATTTTTATACTGTGAAATTACATTATGACAAATATCAGTTATAACGCTGAAAAGAAAGGGCAATGTCACAAAAGGACTAAAATAAACACTCCTGGCAGCTGGAGAGCTGTGTATAAGGAAGGAGAGGCAGACCAACTTGATTTGCCTCAGTGACATGTTATGACTAAATGTATATGAGCTGCAGTGTTTTTTTTTAAGCACCAGCTGAGACATTCCCAACTTTCCCAGTGGCTGCCTCCTTAAGCCATTTACCAGTAATTTGTATTAGGCAACAGTTAGGGGTCATCCTCAAGGCATAGGTACAGAACAATCACCTCTATTCACTTGGGCCCTACAGACAGAACTGGCACCAGACCAGGAGAACATGTACCTAAAGAGTCACCTAAGGGCAAGTAGTGTCTGCTTGATAGACAAAATAAAATCTATCAACCTAAACCACTTAAGTACTCTCAGATCAAAGCCCTGTAGCCTAAGACTGAAATTCATTTTTATGGTTTCATTATAAGCTACTGAAAAATTTGATTTCACAACAACGACACTGACAACCTTAACTTAAGCACGGTTGTTGTATCATATATAAAAACACAACAGAGCTAAAAAAAATTCCATGTTAGTGAACAGATGTCTAACCCATTTGCAATTAATAAGACCCACTTCCATACAATTCAACTACTTAAAATTCCTGGAACAAGATGTAAAAGTTAAGATGCCAGTGTTCTGCTTTTAATGTGAATGAATGGAAACTATAAAATCTTTTTTCCTTTTGAGGGTAGGCCCAATCCACACAAAAGTCCCAACAGCACACTAAATTTATCAACAAAATCATCATTTGATAAAGACTGTATGAAAGAATAAAATAGAACTGGAAAAATTGGATATCTTCTGAAAACATTTCCTGCCAAAATAAGATTTCTGTTATATTATTACCCTTTTAGCAGAAAAGTCTTTTTTCTTTTACCTCCAGTCACCTACACATGGTATGACTTTCACTCATTTCTATCTGTACAAGTAACCTTTCCAGGAGAGAGGTGACATAGTGTTTGGAGATCTCAATCTCCTAAAGCCAATAAAATGAGATAGTTGGGACAGATGTTCTCCATAGTTTCTTCTAACTCTAACATTATATGTTCTAACACTGTGTATTTATATTCTAAAGTTCCCTTTCCAATTCTGAAATTCTATGCTTATTTCCCCACTAGCAAATATACTATATTTCAGATATATTATTTACACATACACATATAAAATAATAATAGCGTGGGTAAAAGGAGAGTAATGAAATTGTGGCATGGGAGAAATTTGAGGTCAGCGAAACCATCCTATTTAAGCTCCAACATTTCAGTGCCTTGTGAGGATCTGGAAATGGCGCAAAAGAAAATTAGCTCAGGAAAAGTGGCTAGACCTGACCAAATACAAAAATGAAGAAATTTGAGCCAGAGGCAACAATTAAAAAGGCTTTTAAGGATTTATTTTCAAAATATCTTATAGTAGGGATAACCAAACAACTGGACAAGTTCACAGATGCAGAAGCTATAATTACCCAACAAAGACAAACAAGACATTAGCAACTACCAACCTAAACGCTTATTTTCTCATCTCTATAAAATCTTTGGGAAACTAAATAAAGAAAATGTGGAGGTGCTTTGAGTTTTTTGTGAAGGATTTTCCACAGTAGATCAAATATTCATAGTCTCATAAATGACTACAAACTACACAGAACACATGATATTACTTTTTGTTCACTACCAAAAGGTACTCAACTTGAAAGAGTGAAGCCCAGTCCAAGAAAATCCTTGCACATGTTAAGATCATACAGGATTCTCTGATAGATGTAATCATAAATGTAAACCTGTTAAATGATTCTTTGGATATAAATGGCAATCAAAGTACAAAACCAGGAGACATGCTCACCCATGGTGTTCACCACTACACAGAGTGCAAATGAAAGAGGAATCCCATATAGACAATGAGGTTCTTCAGATGTTCCTGCTGACAGATGATATTTTGCCTACTGAATCATGACACAAAACATTACACAGATTTGTAAGACTTAAAAGCAATGAAAAGAAATCAATCAAGCAATCCAAATAAGAAAAACAAAATGAAGAAACCAGGAGTATATCTCAGATTATAGTATAGAGTTGGACAGGTGGCCTATTAACTTACTCCATTTGTAAATGAATATTGAACAGGTAGGTATTCAGATAGACCATGAGCTGGGCCAGAGTTGAATAGGAGGAGAGGAATAGATTGTATTATTTTGGGAAACTATCTAATCTGAAGGTGTTCCCCTAACACAAAAGCCTCCTATCAATGTAATACTGCTCTAAATCATGGGATATGAACAAATCAAAATCATAGGCGATCCCAAACAATGGAGAAAGGCAGAGTGGTTTAAATAGGTACATTACCAACAACGATTTGCTTGTAAGAAGTAATTTAAAAGATACCATCAAGGATAAGTGTGTTCAAAAAAGGGAGTAGTCTGGTTTTGCAAAATATCCACATCCACAAAAAAAAGACCTTTGGTACAGCGGCAAGAGAACTGGATCTGGAGTTAGAGGATCTCAGTTCAAATTCCAGCTCTGCTTTGTCCTACTTGTGACTTCTGGCAGGTTACTTACTGTCTATGGGCCTCAGTTTCCTTACCTGTAAAATGGAGAGGTTGGACTAGATAACTTTAAAATCCCTTCCAGCTCTAGATCCTATGAGTTACAAGGAAGGCATCCAGCGTATGCGGTAGATCCACTACAGAAAATGTATGAAGACTAATGTAGGATGAGAAAGCACAGTACACCACGGTACATCAGGAAAAGTGCTGGATTCCAAGTCAGGAAAGACCTAGGTTTGAATTCTACCTCCAATGGCTACTATAGACAAATCAATTAATCTTAGTGAACTTCAATAAAATTAAGAGAGAGACTATTACTTTTAGTAGTTCCTCCTCAGGGTTGTCATTAGGGATCAAATAACGTATATAAAGTACTTCATAAATTGTAAAGTCTCACATAAAGTAGCAGCTGTAATGTTTTTATCATTATCATTATCTAAACCAATCAGAACACAGACCCACTAAAATACATTAGTGACAGTGTGGGAACAGATAGGGGCCATAGGACCGACCTCTTTTCAGCTTTGCTTCCCCTTACATGAAATGCCCTCTTGTCTTCCAATATGCTAGTTGAAGTCCTGCCTTCCCCATATGTCCCACATCCCAGTTCCTCTTGGGAGTCTATCATATTGCTCTCTCCTCTGAAATCCTGTAATTTCTATAGTGCATACTATTCACTTTGCACACACTGCCTCATATTGCTTGTTCTCTTTTCTATGTCTCTGTCCTACTTTCCTACTAATGAATAATTCTGTCATGCACAATGGCTATTCCTTATGTGTGTCTGGATTCCTATTGCCTACTACACCTTGCCCACAGTAGGTGCTCAATAAAATAGCTGATGGTAATTAAGAAAAAAAATTTATATACTAACAGCTCTAAATACAACAAAACTCTAAAGTTTTTGTGAATTTCCAAAAAATCTTTCCACTTTTGGGTTATTAAGAAGTCTACATATCTCCCTCACATTTCTATAAATGATATTTGGAGAACATTTCAGAAATTTTGGGTTTATAGTTAAGCAAACATTACAAATAGCTAATCAGTTTCTAGAAAGGTAGACACAATGAGGCATTTTTGTTTCTCTGCTTAAAGGAAAAAACCCCATAAACTGTGTTTACTTATAAAATAGTCAGAATATAAAACTTCTGACTGAGAGAAAAAAATTTAAAATATAGTAAATGTGTTTCATGTGTTCACTATTCCCTCTGGGCTTGAAAAATTGGCATAAAAAGTCCTGAAGATCACAAAAGCTAACACAGTGAATTGGTTCATACTTAAAAATCTCTAATTCTTAAGACAAGTACATAGATGACATAATTTTTGCCCAATCATTCTTCTATTTTTCCTACATTTAATGTCTCAGTTCACTAATAATGCAAGATGAAATGGTGATCAAAACCATGACACATCTCAAGAAATCAATCTGAAAATATGATCACAAAATATGTCACTTGGTCCACCTTTTATGTAGGTTGGGCCCATCCTGCTCACTCTCTGTTACATTCACATATACTAACAAGAAAGTTGAAGTTTCAGCAAACTTTCTGAATTTCAGTAACTTTGTTTGCTTGCTTATTTGTAAAAAAAAATCTGCTCTCCTTTCCCTCCTCTGCCACCAGAAATGAATTGTGTGATACTTTGTATTAAAACAGAACAACTATTTTCTTTCAATTCATAGACGCGATTAAAAGATTAGCTGAAAAAAAAAATCAATTGTGTAGATTGGGATTAAGGAACAGAATGAAATACCAAGATAAATGCCTTTTAAAATCAACTGAGGATTTAACACAGCTCTGGAAGGTTTCAATTATTTACATGCTTGGTCTATGTGGTATAAGTCCAGGCTAATGAGATACAATTGTGTATAAATCTGAAACACAAAGCGACTTGCTTGTCTAGAGAAAATAACTGAGGGTCATGCACTAATAACTCTACAAAACATAGATGATGATTCAGGAACTGTATCTTCATTTTGGTTCATTTGGTTCATCTAGATATTGAGAAGCATGCTTCCATCTGGTCAAATACAAACCCTGAGATAATGCTGTGAGGGATCAAGAGACTATTGTCCTGTAATAACAAGTATTTGTGGTAGTATCTTCTTTCTAAGGAAATCATAAAGGCCCTAAGACACTGCCTTTGTGAAACTCCACAGTTTCTAGTACAGTGCTTTTTGCTTTTGGAGGCACACTGATATGACCAATGAAATCAAAGTCCTCCACATGGTCTTATGCATTTTTAAATGTTTCTCTGGCATATAATTTAGGCTATCAATATGTAAGCTGCATTTCAAAAACAGTTACTAAATTTTAGGACAGTTATACTCTTTTTCTTTGGAGGTGGGGTGGTTAAGCAATTGAAAGAACCCTAAACTTGGTATCAGGAGATACCTCCTCATAGCTCCAGGATTCACCAACCATAGAACTTTTAGACAAGACCAGGGGTGGGGAACCTGCAGTCTTCATACCACATGTGGCTCTCTAGGTCCTCAAGGGAGGTCCTCTGACTGAATCCAAACTTCACAGAACAAATCTTCCTAATAAAAGGATTTGTTCTGCAAAACTTGAACTCAAAAAGTCACACCCAAGAACATAGAAGGCTACACATGGCTTTGAGGCTGAAGTTTCCCCACCCAAGGACAGGACCCTTTCCTTCTCTAAGCCAAAGTTTCTTCATATGTAAAATGGGGATACTACTAGCTGTTTTGTCACTTTAATAGGTTGTTTGAGCAGCAATAGAGGACCAAATGAAATGATGCATACAAAGGTGCTTTATAAACTGTAAAACTGTGAAAATGCAAGGTATATTTCAGATTCTATGAAAAAACTTTCAACCCTGTGAAAGAGCTATCATTTTATCAATTTCAGTTAATTTCCTCCACTAACACAAATTATAGGTCCTCCTTGCCTCAGTAATGCTGTCCTCATGAACTGCTGTGGCCAAAATAAAATTCAACAGCTGATGGTCAATCTTCTGGTTATGAGTCTATGGCTAGTAGAAGAAAACTCAATGTGCTATAGTCACTTATAGGTTGTATCTATGAGACCTGTAAAAAAAAAAGTTTACAAGTTAAGGCTAAAAAGTTAAAGGAGTTTCCTTTGGGAAGACTGTGCCTATAGCATTTCCCTCTTTATTTTACAACATATGGGCCCACTCCCTAAAAATAACTACACTTTCCCATTTCCCAGAGAGAAAAGCAACTGAACTGATACTCCTTAAGTGATCTAGGACTTAAATCCAAAAGTCACTGGAAAAAATATCCATGAGTAATTTAGAAGAATCCTTCAGAAATGCCTTTCTTTGACCTGCTGATTGAAGTGAGCAACAGTTCCAATGAAGCCAAAAGTCTGCTTGAGTGAGCCATGTTGGCAACTTCTACTAAAACTGGGAGGAGGGGAAAGGGGATGTGGAAGAGGGAATCTGACAAAGTTAAAATGGCAAAAACATCACTCACAGATCCAAACACTGTCCTAAGTTCAGACACGTTAGTGTCTGATAGTCCATTGGTAGCCTACTCTGGAGAAGAAAATGGAAGACCCATGAACAGCACTGGCATGCTATAGGCCACGGGCCAAGAAGGTCAGGCACAACTGAACCGAACAAAAACAGTAACAACTCTACCAGTAGACTCTGATTTCTATCAGGCCCAGCTGTGAAGGTCTGCAGCAGAAGAACTCTACAGCTCATAACAGTGGATAAAATTCTTCAACATTTTTGTCATTAGAGATTGAAGAATCTCTAAAATTTCAGCAGAACCCATCAAGAACCAGAAGAAGACTTAAGTGACTATGAATGATAATTACTGCATATGTCTAAGTCCATTAATGTCCTGGGCTTTAATTTCCTTGTTTGTAAATGAGAGGCCTTTTGAGGTCCTTTTCAGCTCTAGAGCTATGATCCTATAGTTATCAAAATATATCTAAATATCTTAAATTATCTGGGTCATTAATTTAAGAAAACATACAAAAAATATTAGGCAAATTGTGTGGTAATATAATTGGGCTAATTACTGATCTAAAGAAAAACTAAAGAAGGCTATATCAATCGCCATTAAGTCCGAAGAACATATTTATCATCTTTGTGGTAACCAAAGATAATAAATATTTATGTAAGGAACCACACACTAAATTCCTGCACGCGTCTAATTCTAGAGGGAAAAAAATTTTCTCTGCAGATGAATTTGCAAATATTTTGTTGTCAGAAAACAAAAACAATGTAACTCAATGCAACTCTCTTTCTACCTCTCCTGCCAGACAAGAGGTAGCTTTACTGGCCATGTGCTAGAATCTGTTTTGAGGCAGGCTCTGTTACCCTGGTGTTTCCTTTAGATGGCCTCTATTTTTCAATGTCTTATCTCGCACTGTGTTTATCTGTAAGTCTGTTTTAAGTCTTTTTAGAAGTAGAGCACAAACTTACTCATTCAACCAACATTTTATTGCAAGGTGCCAGAAGAGATACAAGAATAAATCTCAAATACACATCATTAACATAATACTAAGATCAGCAGAAAACCAATGGTTCTGAATAGTTTTTAAACCCTAAGACATAGACAAGTTACACAAAGGACATAGAGTAAAGGTAGGAAGCTCTTTCAGAGAATAACGTAAAAATAACTGGCAAAGATAATGAGAGCCAAAGTCCAAGTCTACAACGATGGATCCTAGCATAATCACCTGCTTTTTGCAAGGAGTCTAGTACATAGTAAACTCAAGAATTAGCTTTGTCTCACAACTTTACTCTTGCTGAAATCAGAGGTATAACTCTGATGTCAGTCTTTATCCTAAACCCCAAAGAAATGCTTGCAGACAGATAAAATAACAACAGAAATATAAGCAATTTAATGGTTCTATCCACCTCGCAAAGTTTGGGAAGGTTAAAATGAGATAACGCACATCAACATGATTTTACAAAGGAGAATACACTACACAAAGGCATGGCATTCAGTTTTTATAGGTCAGTTGGAAATGAGAGATTTTAAGCTAGCTTAAATGTGGGTAATTTTAAATTTGGTAAAGCACTTTCCTCTTCTGCAAACCAAATGCTATACAAATTCACAAATAAAGAGGATTAAAAAAAACAACTAAGGTATGGAGAGACTGTAGGTGCAGAATTCAATTTTTCTTTCTCTTTTTAAATATATTACTCTAATCAATAAACCAAAATTTGAAGATTAAAGTTTTAATGTTAATATAAACTACTTGTTTATTTCAAACCCTAACTCAGTTATTTTCTTATAATACTCAAACATGTTAGCTAATTAATTAACTTTTACCTAACAGTCACATACGAAAGTTATTTTGGATAAATGAACTTATTCTTTCAAAAAATAATAATAGAATTTAACTATACTAGCCATTATTAATTTGTAAATCCTTCCAAATGTTCAAAACAGGGCAAGAGAACTAAAAGAGACAGAGACATGCTTAAAGTTCATATAAAAAGTTCACAAGTCTACACTGGTTAAGATTTGATGCCAATATACAAGCAACATTTTCCCCTACAGCTATTTATACAAGGTTCACAAAGTGACCAAAAGAAGTGAAGTTAATCATTAGCCTGTCAGTGCTAGTACTAATCAGTACAGAAAGTCCCACTTACTTAGGAAAGCAAATCTGAGGTCTTTTTGCCACAATAAAGAAATGAGTGACTGTCTCTGTCTGCTTTACATATTTTAAAAATGTTTCTACTGATGTATTTTTAAAAAATACCGCCAGTACAACCAATCAATACGTTGGAAAAATCCAGAAAGATGCTCAGTCTTGAACATCTGTGGACCTCCCACCTCCACAAAGGAGCGGACTGAGAGCATCTTCTTAAATTTCTTCTTTTAAGACATGCCTGTTCTTTGTGATTTCACAACATCCCCTTCTGATTTATTTGTACATAGGATTTTTTCGTCATCATGTATATTGTTTTCTTGGCTCTGTTTAGTTCACTCTGCATCAGTTTACATGGATCTTTCCATGTTTCTCTATATTATTTACATCCATCATTTCTTACAGCACAGCAATACTACATTACATTTATGTACAATCCACACTGCAATAACAAGAATTTGTTCCAACATGATGGACAGATTAGCGAATCATTTGAGCACAACACAAATTTCAGGCTTGTTTATGCATGATTTTGTCTGCACTGAGGAGAAAACTAGAGAGTATGAGTCACGCTTATCCTTATCTGGTGTTCTAAGTTCCCATCAGATTTCAGATATCTCTCCTTCCACAAAGTCTTCACAATAGCTCATAGGTTGCAACCCTTCTGATGTCCATTTCCAGAAGAAAACTTCAGATCTTTTTCAAGAGTATCATATATAGCATATTTTCTGTTACAGTAAAACTGTGAATAAACAGGGCTGATCCCTCCCTAATTTCACCATTCTCCCACACCACTCACCTAGACTCCACTAGATATTATGGTGGGAGTTGTCGTCCTTCATTTTCGAAGAGGACCAAAATGACATCACTGTGCTACAATCAAGTTTCAGCGTGTCTGACTGTGGCTACAAATAGTCTGTGTAAACATTTGGGGTCTGTGCATCCTGCATTTCCTTTGAGCTGTTTTAATTCTGCTTTCCTCATGGAGCACAGCACCTTCTCTGATGTGGGTATCCCATGCTGAGGGGTCCTGTGCCAGCATCTCACATGTCTGTTCCAAAGTTATTAAATGAGACCTTATGTATCAACCATTTAACATGAGCTACTATTTTATTTAGGTTCTTTTTTTTTTAATGTGTCCCTGATGAAGATTTTCTGTGTGGTATCCCTTACCCCATTTTCCTCATAAGTTCTGTGGTTTTTATTCTGTGATTCTACATAGTACAGTGATTTGTAGGAACACAAACTGCATTATAGCAAAATTGACTATGCCACAATCTGTTTGGCTATTCCCCAACCAATGGGTATCTACTTTGTTTCCAATTATTCGTTATTACAAAAAGTGCCACTACAAATATTTTGGTATTTATAGGGTCTTCTTATCAAAGGCTTTCTTGGAGTATAAATTCAGAAATGAAATCTCTAGGTCAAAGAGCATGGATATTTTAGTTACTTTATTTGCATAATTCCAAGTTGCTTCCCCAAATGGTTACAGAAATTTACAGCTCCCCAAATAATATGACAGCATGTCCATCTTCCCACAATTTCCCAATACTGAGTACTGTCATCTTTGCCAATTTGCAATGAACTTTATCTATTTTAATTTTTGTAATTGTCTCTCTCCTCTGTTTAGTTAAGAATGCATCTCCTAAGCCATAGCTGTGAGAAGTACATGATCTGTTTCTCTTCTAATTTTTTTTTATAATGACCTTTAATATTAAGGTTGCATTTCTATTTAGAACATGGAACATACCAAGGTACTGGTCTAATTTCTGCCAGACTGCTTTCTAGTTTTCCCAGAAGCTGGTTTTAATAAAACATCAAGTTCTTTCCTAATTTACTTTTAAATTTTTATTTATTTTTAGTTTTCAGACACTTTTACAAGATTTTGGGTTCCAGATTTTCTCCCCATCTCTTCCCTCTGCCTACCCCAAGACAGCATGCATTCTGATTACTACTTCCCCCAATCTGCCCTCACTTCTATCACACCCCTCCCTTCTCTTATCCCCATCCCCTCTATTTTCTTGTAGGGCAAGATAGATTTCTATATCCCATTGTCTGTACTTCTTATTTCCCAGTTGCACATTAAAAACTATTTTTAACACTTGTTTTTAAAACTTTGAATTCCAACTATTCTCCCTTACTCCCTCCCCACTAGAAAGGCAAACAATTCAATATAGGTTATACATGTGTAGTTATGCAAAACACTTTTCATGCTTCTCTTGATTCTTGTGTTTGAAAGTCAAATTTTTTATTCAGCTCTGGTCATTTCAACAAGAATGCTTGAAAGCCCTCTATTCCACTGAATGACCATTTTTCCCCCTGAAGTATTATATTCAGTTTTGCTGGGTAGGTGATTCTTTGTTTTAATCCTAGCTCCTTTGACCTCTGGGATATCATATATTCCAAGCCCTGCAATCCCTTAATGTAGAAGCTGCTAGATCTTGTGTTATCCTGATTGTATTTCCACAATACTTGAATTGTTTCTTTCTGGATGTTTGCAATATTTTCTCCTTCACCTGGGAGTTCTGAATTTGGCTACAATATTCCTAGGAGTTTTCCTTTTTGGGATCTCTTTCAGGAGGCAATCAGTGGATTCTTTCAATATCTATTTTACCCTCTGGTTCTAGAATATCAGGGCAGTTTCCCTTGATAATTTCAGAAAAGATGATATCTAGGTTCTTTTTTTGATCATGGCTTTCGGGTAGTCCAATAATTTTTAAATTGTCTCTCGTGGATCTATTTTCTAGGTAAGTTGTTTTTCCAATGAGATATTTCACAATGTCTGCTATTTTTTCATTCCTCTGGTTTTGTTTTAAATTTTTTTGATTTTTCATAAAGTCATTAGCTTCCATCTGCTCCATTCTAATCTTTAAGTAATTATTTTCTTCAGTGAGCTTTTTGACCTCCTTTTCCTGGCCAATTCTGTTTTACAGGGCAGAATTTTGGCTTTCTAGATCTCTTCTGCCATTTGGGTTAGTATATTTTTTTAAAGTGTTATTTTCTTTGGTAACTTTGGGGTCTCCTTTAGCAAGTAGTTGATGCATTTTTCATGATTTTCTTGCATCACTCTCATTTCTCTTCCTAATTTTTGCTCTACTTTTCTCACTTGATTTTCAAAATCCTTTTTGAGCTCTTTCATGGCCTGAGACCAATTCATATTTTTCTTGGAGGCTTTGGATGCAGGAGCTTTGAATTTGTTTTCTTCTGTTTGTATATTTTGGTCTTCCTTGTCATCAAAGTAAGATTCTATAGTCCGATACTTTTTCCATTTTTTGCTCATTTTCCTAGCTATTTATTTGACTTTGGAGCTCACTGTCAAGGTAGTTCTCTGCTGTCAGTGGGGGTGGGAGGTGTGCTGTCAGCTGCTTGATTCCCCTGACAATCTGAAGGCCTAAATCTTCAGAAACAGTCACTGCCACTGCCACTGCGCCTGCCCCTGCTGCTGCTGCCAGGAGCTCCTCCTCCCTCTCCGCCACCCTGGGGCTGAGGCCTGACCACTCTACTTTCTTACACAGGTCCCACAGGCTTTTTCCACTGACCTTTCAATTTGTCCTCAGCGTTTTGAGATTGTGAAGTCTGGAAACTGCCACAGGTACCTGAGATTCAGTCCCTCCCCCAAGGCCTACTCACGTACGTCCTGTCTGTGCCAGCATGACCCACACTAGACTGAGCTCTGCTCCTAGAGTGGGGCAACAGATACTTCCCGGTGACCTTACAGGCTGTCTTGAGGTGGAGATTTGCTTCAATCTGTCATTCTGTGGGCTCTGCAGCTCCAGAATTTTAGTCATTTTTTACAGGTATGGGTTTGGGGAGAGAGTGCTAGCAAGTCCGTGCTGTTACTCTGCCATGTTGATTCTGCTCCTCCTAAGTAATTTATTTTCTAACTCCTGGGCATTGGATTATTGAGCTCCATTGTTTCCAATTTTATCTTGTCTACTCCACGGATGTGCTTCTTGGTTGTTTTTTTTTTTTTGTTAACCAATGCCACATAGTTTTGATGACTGCATTATAATGCAGTATGAAGTCTAAAATGCTATTCCTCTTTATCTCTTCTTCTTTTCATCATTTCCCTTGACATTCTCCATCTTTTCTTTTTTCAAATGAAACATGCTATCATTTTGTTAAGTTCCATAGAGTATCTCTTCGATAATCTAATTACTGTAGCAGTAAAAATGTAAGCTAACTTTGGGAGTGCTGTCATTTTTATTAGTTAGTTCTTTAGTTATTTTAGCTGTTCCTTTATTGCTTTAAGGGGCGCTTCATAACCAAATCTATACAAATCTTTTGTGTACTTTAACAGATTGATCCCAAGCTATTTTGTGCATTTTGTAGTTATGTGGAATTGGATTTTGCTTTCTATTACTGCCTCTTGTTTATCATTATTATAATGTAGAAACAAAGTTGCTTTTGAGAGTTTATTTTGTAGTCTGCTACTTTCCTGAAGCCATTAATTGTCTTAATTAGTAGCTTTGCTGATTGCCTAAGATCTTCCAAGTAAACCATCATATGATAAGTGAATAGGGAGAACTTTATCTCGTTTACCTATTTTGTATACTTTCAATTTGTTTCTATTCTCTTATTGCTACTGATAACATTTTCAGAATGCTATCGAATAAATAACAGTGAGAAAGGGCATCCGTGTTTATTCCCATCTTTATTGGAAAAAGTTCAGTGTATTGCCATTACATGTGATTCTTGCTTTTGGACTTTGACATTTTTCCCGATATTAAAAAGACTTATAATTTGTAGTGTTTTTAGGATAAATGAGTGTTGTACTTCGTCAAAGGCTTTCCACATCTATTGAGATAATAATGTGGTTTTAGATTTTTTGTGGGGGGAGGTGTTTTTAATATGATTAATTATGTTGATTGTTTTCCGAATGCTGAATCATCTTTGCATCCCTGGTAGAAATTTAAATTAACTTGGTCATAATAAATGAATAAACTCCTATGATCTGACACGATTTAATTTTGAACTGATTTTCATTAATGATATTGGTCTAGAGCTCTCCTGTGTTTTATCATTTGCTGGTTTAGATACTAGAATTACATTTGTATCATAAAAGAATTCTGGTAGGTGCTTTCTTTTTTTATTTTTGAGAATAATTTGTGTAGCATAGATACTAATTGTTCTTTAAAAGTCTGCTAGACTCAGCAGCAAGAGACAGAAAGAGAAATTTTATTTAAAGTAATGGCAGAATATAAAACATTTGGAGTCTACCTGCCAACACAAACCCAGGAACTATATTAACACAATTACAAAACACTTTTCATACAAAGTCAGATCTAAATAATAGGGAAAATATCAGTTGCTCATGGGTAGGCTCAGTATTTAATATAACAAAAGTGGCAATTCTACCCAAATTAATTTACTTGTTCTTCTCTCCTTAGTGTTCTCAGTTTTATTAGTATTTAAATTTTTAAAATCACCTACATTTTATAATTTTTTACAGTTAACAAAATTTATTTTCTCTTCCCTTCACTAGGAAAAGGGTGGGGGGAGAACTCCTCTGTAAGAAATATGCCTGTCAAGCAAAAAACCTCTTTTATTTGCTGTTTCAAAAAAAATTCTCTTCACACACCCTGAGTCAGTTATCTCTCTGTCAGGATGTTGGTAGTAGGCTTCATTATTGGTCCTATGGAATTATGGTTGGTCATTGTGTTGATCAGAGTTCTTAAGTCTTTCAACATTGTTTATCTTTAAAATATGCTGTTATTATTGTATAAATTGTTTTTTTGATTCACTTAATGCATAGTGAATTTTTTTCCAGGAACAAATTGTGGGATTTTGTTTTTTCCTCCAATCTGTCCATTTTAAAATATTAATTGGATAATTTAATTCATTCAGAATACATTATTCCATTCCCTCCCAAGTATTCTGGTGGGTGCAGAAATCTTAAAATTTTCATTCATTTATATTTGAAGATTTTTCTGTTGGTCACTTACAGGACAGAATTTGTTGTTTCTCAGTAGGATTGTTAAATTAACCACTATATATGTTTTGGAGTTTGCAATCTCAGAATTTGTTCTCTCCTCCTTCTCTTCCTCTAACAGCCCCTCTACCCCCAATCTACAGATTCTTTCAAATGATACTTTGTTTTTTTGTGTTGAAAAATCCTGGAAAGTTTTCTTTTATTATTTCTTGAATTATGATGTTCAGATTGTCATGTTCTTCTGGAAATCTATAATTTTTAAGTTGTCTATATGCATCCTATCTTCAAGATCAATATATGCTAATTATATGCAAATCATGCTTTTTAAAAAAATATATTATTGCTTTCTGCTTCCCTTTTTCCAGAGTGTCCTTTCCTTCTGAGTACTTGCATCCCAGTAAGTTACCCTTTCTTTTGTTTCTTTGGTAAGAATTGCCCCTATGGATTTGAGTTCTTTATTCTTTCAATTATTTATGCTATGCAGGTCATAAATTATGCTATCACAATTCTTATTCCTCTTTTAAAAGATTCAGGAAAGATGTTCTATATACTATTTAAAATCCACAGGATCCTCTGCCTCATTAGGTATTGAGCAATTTTTCTTAGTTTTGGGGCATTTATTCCTAGATATCATATTTCCCTCAATTGTTAATGTTTTCTCTGTTGGTTTATCCGCTTATTCTCCAAGTCTCTGAGTTTCTTCCTCTTGAAATCTGGATTATTTCTGTTTTTTCGTCCCTTATTTTCCACTACTGCTCACTTTCTGACTCCCTCCCCTCTGCAGTTTCCTTTCAGAGGGGACCTCAAAACTAACTCAAGCCTTTCCCATACTGGGTGACTCAATGGTTCACCTGCCTAGATCTCTAACCCCAGCAATTTCTTGAGAAACAGAACTGGCCTCAGCTGAATGCTGAGTGCTTTTCTTCAGGTTCCGTGAAGAGCCACACATATGGGTCCTACCTCATTCTCCTGCTTGAGCCCACCTCAGCTGTAGTGCAGAATGATGCCACAGGATTATAGGGGCTTGAGAAAAATTCTGACATTTGGAGTTTGGATCTCAAAGGTAGTGAGGGGTTAGGGGGCTGGGTAGAGTGTTCTGTTAAAAATGCAGACATCAGTCCTGTTCATTCTCTATTACTCAGCACTTCTACAGAGCTCCACTGTGGTACAATGCTATCATGAAGTTATCACAGCTTGAGGAAATTGCAACTGCTTGATGTCTGAATCTCTGCAGCACTAGGAAGGGGTAGGAAAAGTCAAGATGTGGAGCTGAGTTCTGTTGCAAGGTTGGCTTGTGCAGTCCTGCTGCTGGGAGTATGGTGGGTAGTAAGGGAGAAGATGCTGAGCGAGTGTTCATTAGGGATAACATTTGCCTTCTATGCTGTTATTCCATCAAGTTTTTACCTTGTTTGGGAAGTGGATGTACTAAACTGTGGAGATAGCTAAAATTGCTAAATCTTTGGCACATAATTCCTATTTGGTATGAAAGGTCTCAAGGATCAGAGATAATGTCTCATCCTCCATTTTGTTGGTCACACAATCTCTACTTTACATCTAATGTGGATGAACTAACTCAACTACACTTATAGACTTTTGATACAAAATTTCACACTTTTGATGTTTCGGACATAATTCATCAGGAGAATACACTAACCTATTTCTATGGGTCTATGCACATCTATATTATTTACACTTGTTTCTTAGTCAAATATGGCTAGTGGACTTACTTGGAGAATTCTTTATTGACTTACTCAATACCCAACTTAACAGGGTAGGACTAGAAGCTCTGAGGTTGGTTTTCCAGTGTGAGGACTTAAGGGGATGACTTTTTGTTAGTCTGTGGCATCTATGTTTAGCTCAGAAACATGACTCTCCAAAAGCATTTTGGTACTTGTTCTCTCTCCTCTCCCTACCCCAATTCTGCCTCACCTCTATCTATAATGCAAGGAGATTTTTAATCACTCAGATGCTTAGGGAAAGAGTTTATTACAAATTATACCAATTCCCAAACTGGAACAATGGCACTGGGGTTCCACTAGGTCTCAAGATTCAGAGTGACAAATTACCTCACTATTTAAACTGTCTTACAGTTTGTTGGCAAAGATTCCTTGGTGAGGGAAGAAGTAGCTGAAAAGGAGTTAAACAAAACTGTCCTTGCTCACTGACTATTCTGGAGTTCCAATTATTTTATATTGTTTGCGCACACACACACACACACACACACACACACACACTTCTCAGGAGAGCTGTAACAGCAGCAAATTCAAAGGAAAGTTACAAACAATACATTTAGGTTATTTAATGTTCTCCAAAAGTATATGGTGACTTCTTTGGTCATTTAGACAGTTGCCTCAGCATTCTGCCCTGGTGCACTTCAGGAAACCATTAGATTTTATTTCCAATTAGATTTTACTTAGGAAAAAAAAATTGTCCTAGCCCCCTCAAAATAAATAGAACACCTCCTGACAATTTCAGAAACCATCCTTAGATTGCTGATCTGATTTCTTGTAGTTTCCCTTTTCCAAAGATGCAAGAATCTACATGAACTTGTATTTGAAGAGTTATTAAGAACAGCAGAAAATTCAATGCAAAATTCCAAGCAAAAAGTTTAGTATTTTAATACTAAATACGTTTAGTAGCCTTCAAATATATTTAGTTACTTCTTAGGCTATTCATATAGCAGCATGGAAAACTACCTACAATAGAACTAGCTGCCAACAAAAACTTACTAGTCAACATAAAATAAAGGATGATCATGAGGGGTGGGGCCAAGATGGCGGAGTAGAAAGACTCACGTATGCTAGCTCCGAACCCACAGCACATATATTTCCTGCAAGAAGAACTCCTCAAAAATTCTGGATCACTGCAAGGCGCACAGAAACACAGTGGAAAAAATTTCCGTTCCAGAGAGCCCTGGAGAGCCATCCCCAGGGTCCGTCGCGCCCTGAAAGCGGAGCCCACCCCTGAGCTGCCCTGGCCACGGCCCCAGAGGAGCAGATCCGAGCAGGCTTCAGGGACGGAATCTCCGGCAGCTGCAAAGGTCCTTCCGCCCACAGGTGCTACAGGTCAGTGAAAGAGACTTCTGGGCTGGCTGAGAGGAGAGCGGGGTGTCTCCGTAACTCGGGCCCCCGCGTGAGGCAGCGGCGGAGGGAGAGGCAGAGGCAGCAGCAGCAGAGGTGGCGGCCCAGGACTCCCCAAGCAGGCAGGCAGAAGTCCAGGTCTCTGCATAAAGCCCCTGAGGGAACTGAGCCTGGGAGGCGGCCCTGCCCCCACCCGCTCCATTACTGAAGGTCTCTGCATAAAGCCCCTGAGGGAACTGAGCCTGGGAGGTGGCCATGCCCCCACCCCAGCACCAGAACTTAAGCTCACATTGAATAGCAGCCGCGCCTGCCGTGGGAAGCCCATTTGAATTTCAGACCCCAAGCACTACCTGGGCAGATCTAAGAGGGGGTGGACAGGAATCTCAGAAGTCAAGTAACTGGCTGGGAAAATGCCCAGAAAATGGAAGAAAAATAAGACCATAGAGAGCTACTTTGAGGGGGTACAGATGTCACGGCCTTTCAATTCAGATGATGAGGAACTATTCTTACCATCAGGGAAAGACGTGGAGGACGGGGCCTCTGTATCCCAGACATCCCAGGAGGATGTCCGGTGGGCTTAGGCCATGGAAGAGCTCAAAAAGGATTTTGAAAATCAAGTTAGACAGGTGGAGGAAAAACTGGGAAGAGAAATGAGAGAAATTCAAGAAAAGCATGAAAAACGGGTCAATACCTTGCTAAAGGAAACCCAAAAAAATGCTGAAGAAAATAACACCTTGAAAAATAGGCTCACTCAATTGGCAAAAGAGGTTCAAAAAGCCAATGAGAAGAAGAATGCTTTCAAAAGCAGAATTAGCCAAATGGAAAAAGAGGTTCAAAAGCTCACTGAAGGTAATAGTTCTCTCAAAATTAGAATGGAACAGATGGAGTCTAATGACTTTCTGAGAAACCAAGAAATCACAAAATAAAACCAAAAGAATGAAAAAATGGAAGAGAATGTGAAATATCTCATGGGAAAAACAACTGACCTGGAAAATAGATCCAGGAGAGACAATTTAAAAATTATGGGACTACCTGAAAGCCATGATCAAAAAAAGAGCCTAGATATCATCTTCCATGAAATTATCGAGGAAAACTGCCCTGATATTCTACAAACAGAGGGCAAAGTAAGTATTGAAAGAATCCATCGATCACTGCCTGAAAGAGATCCAAAAAGAGAAACTCCTAGGAACATTGTGGCCAAATTCCAGAACTCCCAAGTCAAGGAGAAAATCTTGCAAGCAGCTAGAAAGAAACAATTCCAGTACTGTGGAAATACAATCCAGATAACCCAAGATCTAGCAGCTTCTACATTAAGGGATCGAAGGGCGTGGAATAGGATATTCCAGAAGGCAAAGGAACTAGGACTCAAACCAAGAATCACCTACCCAGCTAAACTGAGTATAATACTTCAAGGGAAAATATGGTCTTTCAATGAAACAAAATACTTTCAATCATTCTTAATGAAAAGACCAGAGCTGAAAAGAAAATTTGACTTTCAAACACAAGAATGAGAAGAAGCATGAAAAAGTAAACAGCAAAGGGAAGTCATAAGGGACTTACCAGAAGTGAACTGTTTACATTCATACATGGAAAGACAATATTTGTAACTCTTAAAACTTTTCAGTATCTAGGTCGTTGGTGGGATCACACACACATGTACACGCATGCACGCACACACACATACACACATGCACACACACACAGAGACAGAGAGCACAGAGTGAATTGAATAGGATGGGACCATATCCTAAAAGAAATTAAGGTAAATGGTGAGAGAGAAATGTAGTGGGAGGAAAGAGGGTGAAATGGAATGGGGTATTTATATGTCATTTAAGAGGCAAGTAGGAGACTTTTTAGTGGAGGGAAAAAGAGGAGAGCTGAGAAAAAAACAAGAGGTTTACCCTCATCACATTCGACTAAAGGAAGGAATAAAATGCACACTCATTTTGGTATGAAAACCTATCTTACAATACAGGAAAGTGGGGGAGAAGGAGATAAGCAAGGGGGTGGGGGATGATGGTAGGGAGGGCAATGGGAGGAGGGAGCAACTTGAAGTCAACACTCGGGGAGGGACAGGATTAAAAGACAGGATAGAAACAATGGGGGGCAGGATAGGATGGAGGGAAATACAGTTAGTCTTACACAACACGACTGTTATCGAAGTCATTTGCAAAACTACACAGATAGGGCCTATATTGAATTGCCTGCCTTCCCAAAGGGAACGGGTGGGGAGGGAGGGATGGAGAGAATTTGGAACTCGAAGTTTTAGGAACAACTGTTAAGTATTGTTCTTGCTACTAGGAAATAAGACATACAGTTAATGGGGAATAGAAAGTCATCTGGCCCTATAGGACAAAAGAGAAGATGGGGACAAGAGAAGGGAGGAATGATAGAAGAGAGGGCAGATTGGTGATAGGGAAAATTAGATTGCTTGGTGTATTGGGGTGGGGGGAGGGGACAAAAGGGGAGAAAATTTGGAACCCAAAATTTTGTGAAAATGAATGTAAAAAGTTAAATAAATTTTTTATTAAAGTATGATCGAGATTAGTATTAAATAGATTAGGAGAGGAGGTTTCTTTCTCACTGTTACATTTTTCTCCCCATCACAAAATTAGCTGGTGAGTCTCCTGGATCTCCTGGAAGCAATTCAAAAGGATACTGGAATATGTAGGCAAGGAGGAACAATTCAGCATTTGCTCCAGCTGTAGTAGGTCATGGAGATATTACAGATATCTTCACCTACTTACCCTTTCTCTCCATTCCTGCTGCTGATGTCTTAGTTCAGGTTGTATCTAACACATAAACTACTGTGATGGCCAACTAACTGGTCATACATACTACTTCCATTCCTGCCCTCCCCACCATTCCAATCTAGGGTATACATGGCTCCCAAGCTAATCTTCCTAAAACACAACTTTTGTCATGCTACTTAACTCATCTGACTCAAAAACTATTAGTTTCTTCACTGTCTTCAACAGGAATCTAGTTTGGTCTTAGGAGTGCAAGGTGATGCTAGCGAACAGATGTAAATTACATGTCTTTCTCTGTGAAAAAGATCCCTAAGCCTCAGAGAAGGGGGTGTGTGGCAATAGCAACTAATTTAGAGGTAGACCTAGTAACAGTGAGCTCTACTCATAAATCTCAATCACTATATTAGTTTGGTCTTAATATTTACAGACCATACTTCAGGAAAACTAATGATGTCAGAGAAGAACAAGTCAAGGAAAAAGGGTGTACTTCGAAGAGCCCAGAGAAAGAAAAAACTGCTCAAAGTATAAGGCCTTGAGAAGGACCAGAGCAAATCTATAAAAGCAACCTATATGCTGAAGGGATGGAAAACCTGCAATCAAAGAAAAGAATAGAAGGCAGGTTCCAAAAGGGATTTAGAATCCTCACTGGAGTATATAAAAAAAGATTCAACTCTATGCTAGTAATGTGGTCTAGGAGTCAATCCAGAAAAAAGCTGTAGTGGAAAACTGGAAATGGGCATTGTGTGACCCCATGTCAGTTAATCCAATCCATAGCTGGATTTTATTTTCTTAGGATAAAAAATTGTTTTCAGTAAAGTTATTTCTACCCTGCATTTTGCTTCCCTCACAAGAAGACTGACTTAAGATAAGAGGTAAGGCAAACAAATGGTCAGTCAAGGAATCCATAGAAAGGTTTGGCTCCACTTAGATTTCTATAGAGACAAAGAATGCCTCCACCCACTTCAGGGATTCTATTTACTTTCTCCTTTCGTGATTTTAACTCCAATTTCCCTGTAGCAACTATCAATGAAAAATCTTTTTAAAGAGATGGTAAATTGAAATTCATCTAAATCTTTTGAAAATTTTCCAACTTCAGTCATGGCACTTGCAGTAAGTCTGGAATTTTGGGAACTAAGGTCAGAAATCCATTACGCTGCTCCTAGTGGCAAAGAATATCTAATGATAGCTTTCACCAGTAGTCAGTTCAACTTGCTTCTTTATTCTTTAAACCACAATACAAGAAAATGCTACACCAAAAGTTCTCTTTGGTTGTGACTCACATCACCAATAACTAGATCCATAAACAGTGACAACTTCATCTAGATCTCCGAAGGCAACCAGTTAGAGGTATCTGGATCTGCAATCAATCCTCCTCAAGTATAAAATTACAGAAACGTTGTACATGTAAAATGAGTTGCACCCTTGAGTAGAGCCCGAAAGCTCTCTCATCAGTCTATTAAAACAGAGGCTCCCTGTGAAAATTGATGTGGCCAATAGGTCACTGTGATTTAAAAGCCTGTTTTCTCAGGTGGAAGTAACTCTAATATCTTGGACCTGTTTATCGATAATCTAGCCTTCACTGCTTATTCACTCCAATGCCAAATTCCTACCTTCATCATAAAACAGAAGCTAAATGACCCAGAGATAATTTGAACAAACCTCTTTCACTGAGGATGCTTTCATTTTTATCTTCATTAACTTCTCTAGTCACTGGCAGGTGTGCTAAACACAGGATTGATGTTTCAGAAGTCTAGTCTATAAGTTCTTAAATATAAGACAATCTATATGTTTAACCAAGGAAGGCAGTGGTATTCATTCATGCACAAAAACATTTAGATGAAAAAAAAATCTTTTTCCTATAAATGAAAGCTATTATGTTTCTTAACCAAGAGTACTCTGATATATAAAAAGTAAATTCTGGTACTCAGAAGAGCCTTGCTAAGACTGCTTCCCAGTCAAAAAGAATAAATTATAACTCTGTAAACCTTAAAGTGTTATATGTTATTTGATGTTATTGTCACTATCAGCTCAAAGTTCCCACTGACCCCTTAACTTTCATTTAAACAACACTCAAAAAGGCATTGAACAATCACCAAATTGTTCTCTCCCTAAGATACATCCAACTACGTGAAACAAGCAAGTGTTCTTACGACTTTCCCTATATGGATACTCTGACTAGGTGAGTGGCTACTACTAAGACTGCACAAAAGTGAAATACTAGACCCAGACAACACACTCACTGCAGCCTCTCAACAAATGGTAGCAATTAGACTGACTGGAGAGGAAAGAACACTGTATTCTAACTCCCTATCTCACTGATATCCCATCAAAAACAGCTGCTTTTACTTAATAAACTTTGTTTCCTTTGAAATGGAGAATCTCTTAAAAAAACTGTCTTAACTTAATTGTTCTCCAAAAGAGATTATTAAAACAAACACTTGGAAATACTTTTCATCCTTGAAGGGCTCCATAGCTACCTAATTAATAATCTAGTTTAGGATTTCTACAAGCATTTTCATTCCAAAGCATAATGACCTTTCACGAATATGTACATATAATTAAGAGGTTACAACAAAATCCCAAATTGTATGGACTGAGAAGAAAAAGATATAAGAAAATGAGAACTACTGAGGTCAACATGACTGGTGCTAAACACAAACAAAAAAAATGAATTTATTAATGAAAAACACTAGAATCTCTGATTGTAAGGTTGGTGTCTCTCTAACTTTATTTTATAAAGATACATTTTCAGTTATGATAGTGTCTCTTGCTATTTAAAAGTGCAATTAATAACAGTGTTCAATGGTTAAACATTATTGGCTTCTGATAGACTGAAAATAATAGAATTCTAAGAAACTAAAAATCACCCTAATCCCACTCCTTCATTTTTTATGAAGGAACAAAGTGAGGCCTTAAGAACTGCCATAACTTGCCTGAGATTTACAGAGGAGCTGGAACAAAATATTTGTCCTGGAGGTTCGTACCATGAGACCTCATTACAGGGTCTCATGTAATCTTATAAAGAGGGACTTATAAAGGATCTTATAAAGAGGGACTTTCTTTTGGTAATTTAATACTCAAACTCCTTGGATGAGGCCTATTTCTTTTTTTAAAATAAATTTTTATTGATAATTTGTTTTTTTCCTTGCCTAGATGTCTTCCTATATACTTCCTTGTCCTTCCTCCCAGAAAGTCATCCATCCCATGAAATAAAGAATATTTTTTAAGGCAATAAGAAAAAAGAGGAAGAAGAAAAAAATCGGTAAAACCAATCAATACATTGAAAAAAAAAAACAAAACAATGGAGTTTTATACATGTGGACCTCCTCCTACTACAAAGGAGCTGAGGAGGTGACTTCTCACAGATAAGGTCTATTTCTACAGTCTCTTTAAGCTCTAAAATTCTATGATTGCATGAATATGATGCAATAGAAAGTTACAGAGCACTTACTGTTGACATTGGGAGATGGTATTTTCTTTCTCAGAGACAGAGATCTACCATTAAAAAGAGACACACTGCTGTCCATCCAGTTAGAGCCTAATTTACATCAATAGGGCCCAATATTCAGGACTAGAAAATTAATCTCAATTTTTCTCTGTGATTCCCTTCAATTTGATCAAATGAGCCTTACCAAAAGCATTGCAGATGTTCCATTGGGTCTGGACAAATGAATCGACATTTCAGGGAACATCCTATCAATACGGCTGATCACATCATCAACATACCTAAGTAGAAAAAAAATGTACAGGCATAAATTATAGTAACACTCAAAGTAATGACAAGTAATAAACTGCTTACGGAATACTTTACATCACTCAATTTTTTTTTGAGTGGACTAATTTTAAGTGGCTACTGTAAAACGCTATCTTATGCCTTGAAAATCTTTACTTATTAAAGATATCTGGTTCAGGTTAAGTGCTATGTGGACAGATAATTCGCCAAGAGCAACAGAAAAATAAACCAACACATTCTGTGTAATAAGCTCAACACTGGGCAGCAACTCTCTGAATGAAGGCTCATAAGGAAGAAGTTGACTCTATAACAAGAAAAGCATTTTCTCTGACTCAGATGCTTTCTCCATGAAATTGGGGGAGAGTATATCCCTATCTTGAAATTCCCACTGGACACAGAGGGAATATACCAGCTCATGACTATGGGATAACAAAAGGCTGGATATAATACATGAACAAAATGGTTTATTAAAAATCAAAGACAAATGGAAAAGTGCTGTATTTAGAGAAGCAAGGAAACAATGCAAAAATTAAACAGGAAAAAACTAGTCAAAAGCCCAGTAATGTTAGTGAAAAACAAATACAAGCTTGAATGTATTAAGGGATGTCTGGTCTGTAAATCAGAAAATCTTTATTTCTCAGCACAAGTTAGAACTGTGTCATAGCACTATGCATAATTTTCAATTCAATTAAATAAGCAATTGTTAAAGATGTACTAAATTGCCAGGTACTATACTAAACACCACAGACACAAAAACAAAAACTCAGCCTCAAGGACATTAATATTGTAATGAAACCATATATACACACAGGTAAGCAGATACAAAATATACATAAAGTTAGGAGAGAGCAATCTAGATAAGGCTAGGGGGAACACTGACAAATAGGGAGACAATCAGGAAATTTCTCATAAAGAAAGTGGCACCTGAGGAAGTGGTGTTGTGTAGATGAAATACTGTCTAAGGGAAAGAGCAAGTGGGCCAGTGTGGCAGAAACACTGCATGTGTTTCCTATGAAATAAAAAGATAGGTTAAAATCAGAATGTAAAGGATTTTAAATGCGAAGAAGGGGAATTTACATCTTATCCTGGAGACAATAAGAAACCACTGAAGCTTTGCTACAAATGTGGAATCTGTGTGAATGATGGACAGCACAAGAGAGAGACTGGGGTCTGGGAGTCCACTGAAGCACTTTAGGTGAGTGGTAGGTGATGAGGCCTCAACTAGGGCACTGGCTGCATAAAGAAAGAAAGGCAGGAAGATGTAGGAGACATGGAAGTAGAACTGAGAAGACTTGGCAAATGATTGCACACAGGGAGAGAGGGATAAGAAAGAAGTAATTACAAGGTTGTGAACCCAGATGATTAGAAACAGGCAAATTCAGAAAAAGGGAGAGAGGTTGGTCTTTGCATTTTAAAAGAGGTGAAAAAACATGGAATAAAGAAAAAAGAAAAAAGGTCAAGGAGCTAATTTGGAAGAAGAGAAGACTGGCAATTGAACCTCAGTTACCTTTAGGTCAGCTGCTCCAAGAAAAAATGCCATTTATTACCACAAAAACTCAAACAAAGGAAAACTGGTTAAAAGACAGAATATACCTAGATAGAAGGAGGAGTTTCTTAAGAGTGAAGTTGATTAAATATCAAATGAGACTATCAATTAAAGGTTCTGAATTTCCATTCTGGTGCTCTTTAAAAACAGGAAAGCCAACCATCTGTCCTGAATGGTTAAAGAAATTATCTGCCCAAGGCAATATATAACCTCCAGAGGTCCTTTTTAGCTTTTTTTGACTTTATGCCATATAGCCTCAGCTTCCGTTCAAAAAGATACAAAAGTTGAGGGGAGGGGTCAGGAGACTAATGAAAAAATGTAATTGAAAAAGGAATATGTTAGGATCAGGGAAGACATAATAAAGCCCCATTTAAAATAAAAAGACAGGATGCCAACATTATGCATCAGTATCACTTGAATCATTTCTGAATATCATAATTTTTTTTCTTCTCTGTCTACGTGTTCTAGATCAGATTACTTTAGACTTAGTAGAAAGGAAAAATCAGCTGTCATATGCATGTGAATGGAGGTCACTGCTAAGTATATGCTAATGGAGGTGGGGGGAGACAGTATCTTCCTAACTGATCCTCAATCAATAGATATTATAGCTTTGGAAGTCTAATGCAAAGAAGCATAACAAACTTCAATACCACTGTAACATAATAATTTGCCCTCCATTGCACCTTTCACCTTAAAGGTTCCAAAATGCTTTTTTTTAATGGGGTAAGAAAACTGAGGCACAGGTACTGAAATTACTATCTTGGGTCAAAATAAAAATATCAGAAACCAAACTGGAGGATTCCAGGATTCTAAGCACTACCCTGTGCTTTCAAAAAGATCCAGTTTTAAAATCAGGCAGTACCACAGAGTGTCTGAAGAAAAAAGGTCAAAATACTGTACAATTAAGATCTGTACCTTATCTTGGGGGATAGAGAACAGGTAAATGGGGAAATATGCCCCCAGCAGGCAGAAGGGAAAAGGCAGAACACCATATAAAAGGTGCAGTAGAGGGGAAGAGTGCAGGAGGAGGGGAGGAGAATCTAGGTTATCAGAAAAGCCCAGAACAGACTATTAAAATGTTATTATTGAGCAAAAGTATTTCTCAAAAAATATACAATAAAATAAGGAATGCTTTTCATTCATGTGCCTGATATGAGGAAGATGTCCTCTGTAAAAGGCAATTTATGTTACATATTCACGCAAGCTAAGTAGGAAAAGGAAGAAACCCAGGAGCATCTTTACTAAGGAAAACAATGTCTTCATTCTCAGGACAAAACCAAAACATTTCTCTTTTAAAAACGCATCAAAATCCCTTGAATTCAGTATCACAGTTAGACAGAATTGACAGAAAAAAGGAAAGCTCAGAACTTCGAGTTCAAAATCCAATGGGAACTGTCACATCTCTTTTGCACTCTTTGTCATACCACCTCTCTGGTGGTATTTCTCACAATGATGCTCTCCAGAGCAGTAGAGGCTGCTAGAAATACCTGAATGGTGTCTGAAAACAGCTTTGCTATGAGTAAGCACTCATTTACCAAAATCTGGATGAGCAGGCCTGGGAACAGGTAGGAACACAGTGCTCTACTCCTACACTTTTACCATATGTTGTACTCCAGGCTATGGCAGAATTGAATTACTTTAATTTTTACCTTTTGGATACAGGCAAACAAGCAGGAGCACAGCAGTGGTAACTAGTTTACACTTGGGCAGACGCAGTGCTGGAAGACATTAATTCAGTGCCAAATTGAGCGGTGAGTCACAATTTGCACATATCTGTCAACCTGTTAACACGGTAATAACTTGGAAAGATTGCAGTTCCTATTTACACTGCAGAAGGCATCATGCTTTCCATGACAATCCTACTTTAAAATGGAGAGATGTTTGGTTCCGATTTGAACCCAATCTGAACCTGAATTTTTTGTTTTCCAACAGAAAAGAAAAATAACTATTCACAGAGTAAGGTTTTCTCTTGCCGTCCTATTCATTAGCTTTCCCTGATCACTAGTGCCTCACTTCAGACACACTTCCCTTTGTTGACTCAACCCTATTCACTTGATAAAATAGCTTCTCCAGCCTCATTCCTTCCTAGTAGACAGGAAAGAAGGACATGTCACCTACATTCACTGAGCCTAATTTTTAACTTGATGCCATCCAGAACATGATTCATCTCCGCTACTGCACTGAATATACTCTATCCAAGTGTCCACCAGGGAATGCGTAAGGCCAAATCTCAAGGCCTAGTCTCAATTCTAACATTCTCAACCTAACACATCAAAGATGTGTTCTTCTCAGAATGCTTCCTGATCTTCATTCCTCCAACAACATGACACTCGTCCCCTCCTGAGGCTCCTCCTCTGTCACAGCTTATTTCTCTACACAGAACTGTAGACTTCCAGAAAGGCCCTGTTCTATCTATAAACCTCCTGAGTCAGGCAGCAAAGACTTCTCAAGGTAATCAGAACTATTATTGTTCAAGTCCAGGAAAAGTCTTCCTCATATTGAGCTAAATAAAATTTTTTTCTCTGTAGTTTCCATTTATTGGTCCCAATTCTGTCTTTTGTATACAAAGTTCACTCCCCTCCTGAAAATTATGCTTTCAAATATTTGAGGACAGTTATCATATCCTCTTAATCTTTTCTTCTTCAGGCTAAACATCCTTCAATTTCAGTTCCTCCAACGGTTATCCTTTTAGACATGGTTCCAGAACCTTCACTATCCATGTCCCCCTTCCTCTGGACCCACTCTAATTTGTCTATGTCCTTCTAAAATCCAAATCAAAAATGCCACTACTGATGTGGTATGACTAGTACAATAGGATCAATACCTTCCGTTAATCTGGTTATTTACTACTGAGGGGAGAATGGCATAGTATAAAGCATGCTGAACCTTCAGAGTCAGAAGCAACCTTGGTCTGAATCTCACCTCCAATATTTATTAGCAATAGAACCATAATGAATTTCTGTAAAATGAGGACAACAACAGTAGCACCTACTTCACAGGGTTTGGTGTGAGGTTTGAGTAAGATAATATATGTAAAGTACTTTGCAAACCTTAAAACACTATGTCAGTTATCATAATCATCAATATTAATGCATCCTAACATTGTGTTATTAGTTTTTTTGTAAGCAGGAATATCACAGTGACAGTTTGTATTGAGTTTGTGGTCAACTTAAATCTCCAGGTCTTTTTTATGTGAGGATAGGGCACCAGTGCAGGAGTCAGGAGGACCTCAGTTCAAATCTCACCTCAGACCCTTGACACTCACTAGCTGTGTGACTTTGGGCAAGTCACTTAACCCCAATTGTCTCATCCTGGGTCATCTCCAGTCATCCTGATGAATATCTGGTCACTGGACTCAGATGGCTCTGGAGGAGAAGTGAGGCTGGTGACCTGCACAGCCCTCCCTCACTCAAAACAAAGTCAAGTGCAAGTCATGTCAAGTCATCTCATTATTTCTCTGATGGCATGGTCTTCTTTGGCAACGAACCTACACCTTTCAGAAGAGGCTCTTCTCTTTTTTCCTCAAATTTACTTTCTAATGATTTCATCTGTTTCCATGGCCTTGGCAGTGGTCTGAATGCAAATGATTCTGCTCTACTTTGCCACCCACAACCTTACGCCAAAACCACATCTCCCAACTTACCCCAAAACCACATCTCCCACTCTTCACAGGATCTCTCCAGCTAGAGGTCTTGCCCGCCAACTCAAGCTTAAAATGGCAAATACCAGGTTCCAATAGCTCTCTTTGGCTACCTAACTAGCTATGACAAAACTGAGAAGCTAACATTAAACTACAATGAAATAACGCAAGTCTCAGTCAAGCAGCCACTTAACAAGTGTAGTGTAGTAGAAAAAGGACTAGAGCTTGAGTAAGAGAACCTGGGTTCAAATCCTAGCTTTTCTATCTACTATCTTGGTGACCTTGGAAAAGTTACTTAACTTTTTCTCATTCTCAATTTCTTCTTTATAAGAATGGACTCCATAATCTCTATGATTCTTTTCTAATTCTTAATCCTATGAATTAGAATACAATGTTCTTTAACAAATAAAATAATTTTAGATGATAGATGGTCTTATTATATTAGCCTACAAGTTAGTATCAGTAGCAACCAAAGAGGTCACAAAAACAGCCTCCCCACAAAAAACAAGAGATTTTAAAGTCATACCTAAAAAAATCTCTGTGTCTGTTTTAGTATAAGCAAGAACCTTCTAAAGTAGTGTTATGCTATTGACATACAAGTTTCTAAATGCTGCTTTTAATGAACTAATTAATTCTGTAAAACACTCATACAAAGATGTGTTATCAAATTGGGATTAAAATGCCAAAATGATTGCAAAATGTAGAAGCTATCTCCAAAGACATAAATCCCACAAAACCGTAATTCCACAGCACCTACCAAAATGTAAAAAAATTATTCGACTTAAGCCTCAGCATTTTATACTGGACAGATGGCTCAGTTTTCTAGCATCTGACCTGTGTGTGTGTGTGTGTGTGTGTGTGTGTGCGCGCGCACGTGTATGTGTGTATGAGTGTCTCAACTGGATTCAATCCAGTGATCTTGTGCTAGTGTGATGCTTTGCAGCTAAGTAAGATTTAAATAGCACTTATCCCACACAGTGTGTAAGATACATGCTGTTCGTTTTCCCCACCCATACAAAATTCCCAAGTAAGGAATACATGTAATAATCTCCTGGTTTACTGTAAAAGGGCAAGGTCCAGGACATATCAAAAAGGGGAAACAATAACCTCATCTAGAAACAATTTCAAGCATTTTCTCTACACCTGTTAAGATTGAGGCCATTTTACAATCCTTTTACACCGAGTAGAAACAGATGGGGTTCATTTAACTATTCCATGAGTAACTGAAGCCACAACTATTCTCTATAACTCTCATTCCAAATGTGCTGAGGAAGACTATTACAGACTTAAGTCAACTATGCTTACTTTTCAAATTCTCTGCATGTATTTGTACTTTTGTGTGCATTCATTCCACAAGATTTTCTAAGTCTTTTATAAAAAAAATAAAAAATCATAATCTGTATAATCTGAAAAACACAATGATTTGTGTAATTTTTCATCATCAGATATTATCTAATCAAAAAGGATATGTATGCTTGCTTTTAATTAATTAATTCTGTAAAACAGGACAAAGAAGTAGTTTATCAATTTGGGATTAAAATACCAAAATCATTATGAAATGCAGAAAGCTATCACCAAAAATAAGAATCCTGTAAAACCTTAATTCTACAGCACCTATCAAAATGTAAAAAAATTATATATATATATATATTTGACATTAAAACCTCAGTTTTTCATGTGTTTAGGAGTGGATGGAAAGAGGAAAAGAGAAAGAGGGAGAGGAACAGAGAGACAGAGAGAAAGAAGAAGGTGGGGGAAAGGAAGGGACAGAAGGAGGGGAGGGGGAGAGAGAGCAATTTTTCTTTTTTTTTTGTTAGTATTTCTTTTATTCATTCATTCATTTATTTAACTTTTTACATTCATTTTCACAAAATTTTGGGTTCCAAATTTTCTCCCCTTTTATCCTCTCCCCCCACCCCAATACCCCAAGCAATCTAATTTTCCCTATCTCCAATCTGCCCTCTCTTCTGTCATCCCTTCCTTCTCCTGTCTCCATCTTCTCTTTTCTCCTGTAGGGCCAGATGACTTTCTATTCCTCATTAACTGTATGTCTTCTTTCCTAGTTGCAACAACAATACTAAACAGTTGTTCCTAAAACTTTGAGTTCCAAATTCTCCCCATCCCTCCCTCCCCACCCATTCCCTTTGGGAAGGCAGGCAATTCAGTATAGGCCATATCTGTGTAATTTTGCAAATGACTTCCCTGATAGTCTTGCTGTGTAAGACTAACTGGATTACCATCCCTCCTAACCTGCCCCTCCTTGTTTCTCTTCTGTCTTTTGATCCTGTCCCTCCCCAAGTGTTGACTTCAAATTGCTCCCTCCTCCCATTGCCCTCCCTTCCATCATCCCCGCCCCTTGCTTATCTCCTTCTCCCCCACTTTCCTATACTGTAAGATAGGTTTTCATACCAAAATGAGTGTGCATTTTATTCCTTCCTTTAGTCAAATGTGATGAGGGTAAACTTCTTGTTTTTTGTTTTTTTTTTTTTCTCAGCTCTCCTCTTTCTCCCTCCACTAAAAAGTCTCCTACTTGCCTCTTAAATGACATATAATTACCCCATTCCATTTCACCCTCTTTCCTCCCACTACATTTCTCTCTCACCATTTACCTTAATTTCTTTTAGGATATGGTCCCATCCTATTCAATTCACTCTGTGCTCTCTGTCTCTGTGTGTGTGCATGTGTGTATGTGTGTGTGCGTGCATGCGTGTACATGTGTGTGTGTGTGTGATCCCACCAACGACCCAGATACTGAAAAGTTTTAAGAGTTACAAATATTGTCTTTCCCTGTAGGAATGTAAACAGTTCACTTCTGGTAAGTCCCTTAAGACTTCTCTTTGCTGTTTACTTTTTCATGCTTCTTCTCATTCTTGTGTTTGAAAGTCAAATTTTCTTTTCAGCTCTGGTCTTTACATTAAGAACGATCGAAAGTACTCTGTTTCATTGAAAGACCATATTTTCCCTTGAAGTATTATACTCAGTTTAGCTGGGTAGGTGATTCTTGGTTTGAGTCCTAGTTCCTTTGCCTTCTGGAATATCCTATTCCACGCCCTTCGATCCCTTAATGTAGAAGCTGCTAGATCTTGGGTTATCTGGATTGTATTTCCACAGTACTGGAATTGTTTCTTTCTAGCTGCTTGCAAGATTTTCTCCTTGACTTGGGAGTTCTGGAATTTGGCCACAATGTTCCTAGGAGTTTCTCTTTTTGGATCTCTTTCAGGTGGTGATCAATGGATTCTTTCAATACTTATTTTGCCCTCTGGTTCTAGAATGTCAGGGCAGTTTTCCTTGATAATTTCATGAAAGATGATGTCTAGGCTCTTTCTTTGATCATGACTTTCAGGTAGTCCCATAATTTTTAAATTGTCTCTCCTGGATCTATTTTCCAGGTCAGTTGTTTTTCCCATGAGGTATTTCACATTCTCTTCCATTTTTTCATTCTTTTGGTTTTGTTTGGTGATTTCTTGGTTTCTCGTAAAGTCATTAAGACTCCATCTGTTCCATTCTAATTTTGAGAGAACTATTCTCTTCAGTGAACTTTTGAACCTCTTTTTCCATTTGGCTAATTCTGCTTTTGAAAGCATTCTTCTCCTCATTGGCTTTTTGAACCTCTTTTGCCAATTGAGTGAGCCTATTTTTCAAGGTGTTATTTTCTTCAGCATTTTTTTGGGTCTCCTTTAGCAAGGTATTGACCCGTTTTTCATACTTTTCTTGCATCTCTCTCATTTCTCTTCCCAGTTTTTCCTCCACCTGTCTAACTTGCTTTTCAAAATCCTTTTTGAGCTCTTCCAAGGCCTGAGCCCACCCAACATCCCCCTGGGATGTCTTTCCCTGATGGCAAAAATATGTCCTTGTCGTCAGATCCGAAAGTTGGGATCATTTGCATCTGTTCGAAAAAACTCTCTAGAGTCTTATTTTTCTTCCCTTTTCTAGGCATTTTCCCAGCCAGTTACTTGACTTCTGAGATTCCTGTCCACCCCTGCCTAGATCCGCCCAGCTAGTGCTTGGGGTCTGAGATTTAAATGGGCTTTCCGCACCGCGGCTGCTAATCAATGTGAGCTTTAGTTCTGGTGCTGGCGTGGGGGCAGGGCCGCCTCCCAGGCTCAGCTCTCTCAGGGGCTTTATGCAGAGACCTTCAGAAATGGAGCGGGTGGGGGCGGGGCCGCCTCCCAGGCTCAGTTTCCTCGGGGGCTTTATGCAGAGACCTTCAGTAATGGAGCGGGGTGGGGCAGGGCCATCTCCCAGGCTCAGCTCCTTCAGGGGGTTTATGCAGAGACTCTCAGTAATGAAGATCCTGTCTGCTGCTGGGGGAGCCCCAGGCCGCCGCCGCTGCTGCCTCTGCCGCTGCCCCGCCTCTGCCTCCGCCACTTCCTCCCGAGGGGGCCCGAGCCACGGAGACACCCTGCCCCCCTCTCAGCCAGGCCAGCCGTCTCTCTCACTGACCTGTAGCTTCTGTGGGCGGAGGGACCTTCCAGGCCGCCGGAGCTTCCGTCCCTGAAGCCTGCTCGGATCAGCTTCTCTGGGGCTGCGGCCAGGGCAGCGCTGGGGTGGGGTCCGCTTTCCGGGCTCAACGGACCCTGGGGACGGCTCTCCAGGGCTCTCTGGAACGGAAATCTCTTCCACTCTGTTTCTGCACACCTTACAGTGATCCAGAACTTATGGGGATCTCTTTTTACATTAATTCTATGGGCTGTGGGTTTGGAGCTCGTAAACGTGCATCTTTCTACTCCGCCATCTTGAGTCCGCCCCGAGAGCCATTTTTCTAAGCATTTCTAAGTATTGTCAATCTCAACATATTTCGAGATGGCTGAAACACCAGGAATATATGACACTGTCCTAGGGCCTTACTGTCCACTGTCTACCTATTTTTAAAAAATCATCTTCTAGTACAGTAGCAGAAAAGAAAAAAATGATGAATCTTAACCATCCCTCTGAATCAATTAATAAACTTTTATTAGGAGTTTAATATGTGCCAAGCACTGTGCTACACACACTCTGTGAGGAGTTTAATAAATAAGCAGGGCTATCATATTTGAGGGAAAGGAAAAAGGAATAGGCATTTATAGTGCATCTATCATGTGCCAAGCATTGTGCTAAATACTTTAGAAATATCATTTCATTTGATCTTTACAACAATCCAGAGAGGTAAGTGCTTTTATTATTCCCATTTTATAATGTAGGAAACTGAGACAAACAAAAGTTAAATGACTTGCCCAGGGTCATTTAGCTGTAAGAATCTAAAGTTAGATTTCAACTCAGGTCTTCCTGACTCCAGGCTCAGTATTCTAACCCTCCCCTCCCCCTGTCATACATACACACACGTATACACACATGTATACACATATACATACATATGCATGCATGTATATGCTCTCCAGCTGTGCAGGAAACTAGCCAAGTAAACAAAAGGTACCTCATATTCCAATATGAGTTAAAAAAACTTTTTAAAAAAATCGTTTTCACATACCATGAGATTACACAAAAAACAAAATATTCTTTAAAAATAATTTCTCAGTTTAGAAACTAAACATTCATTTTCCCCTCCTATTGTGCCACACCTCCCCTCCCTGTGTCTGTACTCCATATGTCTTAATTACTCCATTAAGTCCACAGGTGCATCATATACAGAAAGCAGATGGGAAATACTGTCATACAAATGAAGAGTCTTACATTCTAGTCACCACTGTTATAAGTTATTGAAATTGGCCTATAGCTCCACCCCTATTTTATAAATTAACAAATGTTTACTGAATGCCCCCTACCATCAGCAGCTACACAAAATAGTTATGAAGCATGTTAAAGTAAGGTACTATGTTGGATGCTAAGAATACAGTGAGCTGGAAGGCAGTCCTTACTTTCATTGGTTTACATCGAGTTGGGGAAACATCTGTTGAACATCGAACAAGGAAAGTATGGGTGAATAACACAAATACTACCTTTCATAACACATTCACATTCATTACCTCCGTTGATCCTCATGAAAAACCTGTAAGGTAGGTAAGGCAAATAGAGAGCAGAGGAGGTTGTAGTAGGGCTGATTCAGGGCTAAAAAGGACCTTCGATGCCACCTAGTATAACCACCTCATTTTATAGATGAAGAAACTGACAGGAGTCATATCAGTAACAGTCAGGATGTGAATCATGTGATTCTTAGTCCAGTGATCTCTGTACTGTAGGGTAACATGGCAAGTCAGGGACACTAGACTTGACAATACAGTGTCTACCACTACAATCAACTTCACTTAAGTTTCTCTGCAGGGTTGTTGGGGTTTTGTTTTTTAAACATTCTTACACAACTATAATTGACAGAAATGGATGTCAGTAAACACATGCTCTCTGAATAAATACAATTGTATTTTCACACCTTTCTATATCTCTATTAATTTTCTGTCACAAATTTATACAAGTATTTTGCTGGCCACAGCTTTCCCTAAAAGTTTTTAAACAATTCATTAAGCTCAGAGAGGAAATTGTCATTTCATACAACAGCCATCTCCTCTGCAAGCCCTTACATGTTACCAAAAGACAAAAAAAATAAAAAATAATAATAAAAACCACACATATTAAGCTTTCCATCAACCCCAATTAACAATAGTTATTAAAACAAGTATCTCTGCCAGATTTTGTGAAATGACACTCCATGATCAGATAGGCAGTAAAGAATGTGTGAATGGAGACTCAACAATTCACACAAAAGTAAAGTAACTCAACATTCAATTAGACAGCTGGCTGGAGCGGACGATACATGTTTGAAAGCTACATCCCCTTTCCCAAATTCCAGCAGTTTCTTCCCTCTCCACCTGTTAAGAGTTGAAAGCTGTGAAGCTCTTATTATTTGGCATCTCCTGGCAGGACTAAAATACAGATTCTCAGTTTTGGGAGTATCGAGTTTGCCATAATGATATTGTGATAGAAGATGCTTCTTTTCCATTTGATTTTTAACATCCCAGAGCGAACATATGACAGACTTCACAGAAACAGAAATAACAAGTTGAAAAATAAACTTGCACACATTTTTGAGCTTCTAATAATACATTCAGCAAATCCTAGCCATCTGAAAGAGTTAATTTAATTTTGAGAGGGTAGCACTTCTAGACTTTGCACTAAGTCTATCAGGTTGAATGTGAACTAAGTCATAAGAGCTTTGGATTTAGAGCCCGAAGGGTCTTTAGAGAACATTTGGTTGGACCTCTCACTTCATACAAGTAGAAACTGAGCTTCAGGGAGGGTAAATGCCTTGTCCACTATTATGCAGGCAGAAGGCAAGAGAGTAGGGTCACAGTGTCAACAGAACCTCACTCTTTACATGACTTTGCTAGAACAAGAAGTGAATGTTTCAAAGCCTGAAAACTTTATTTCACTTAAGATTCACACTCAATTTTTTCCTTTTTTATTTCTTCCCTCTACATATTCCTGTAGATTAGGCAGGTTAGAAGTCAAAATCAAAAGAAATCCTTATCTGCAGATTACTTATCTTCACAAAATTCTCACCCCCATCCAAATAATGGTAAATGACTTTCAAAAATGAAATAAAAACAAATACCCTAAAGGAACAGAAATGGAAAGCAAACTCCCAAAAATTCATTACAACATCTAAAATAATCGGGGAAATAACCTCTCAAACCCTATGGTAGGAAATATTTTTGCCACAAAATAACTGCATTCCAGTCAGTCAAGAACATCCCCACCATCATTCAACACATATGCAGGTTTTTTAATCTGGGAAGCAGGAAGAATGCTTGCTAATACTTTTTACTGAGCTATAATATCTTCTAACAAAATGGAAATGCAACTTCTAATTCTGGGCCATTACAAAATACATACACACATAACATCTAGCCCTGTCATATTAACATGCTTCAAAGTCCCCACATCCTAAATGGAAAAAGAGATTAACCAGATTAATGGAGTGAAGTATGGTGTGGATCTTTCTAGGAATTTCATGACAGCATAAAAAAAAAAATATTACACCAAGGATCAGGAAGTGAGGCTGGACAGCTGGACAGCTCCCCAAACCTACCACTACTCCTCTCCATATTCCGTTTCCCATTTCAATCTTATGACAGAAAGTGTCATCTTTCAGGCTACCTCAAAATACCAAATTCCTTCTTTACTCTCTTTAAGCATTCTTTTTGCATTACACTTTCTATGAGGCAGAAAAGATTGGTATTTTGGTTTCAAAATGCCTTCCAGAAATAATAGAAATTAAAACCAAATGACAGTGGGAAAAAGATGTCCATCAACCAGAACTTGAAGAAAATCACTTTTGGAAAAGACAGAATTGCAGGGAATATACAACTCCTGGATATGGAGGATACAAGCTATTTCACTGTCTCCTATCTCTCATCTTCTATCCTCCAACTAGAATTAAATGTAACTGAAAGCAGGGCAGTAACTAGAAATATTTTTCACAGCACAAAATGTTTGTATTTATTAAGGTGAGACAGAAGAGATGTCAGCACAGAGGATAATACAAACATGAATGTCATTCTGTCAGGTGAGGGGCCAGTCTGACCTGGATCCCTGTGGGAAGTAGGTTGAAGGTGGGTCCCAGAGGAGGAATGCCCCAGTAAAAAGATCTTACATCTAATGATCTAAGGATGGCTTACTGTGCGGCGGCACAGGATGGCAGAAAACAAGACAAGAGGCAAGAACATCACAAGGCAAGATGTGTTATGAATTTCCTACCCTTCCATGTCAGCACTCTGGGGCAAAGCCCCATTTGCAGTATAGAAATCATGACTCTACTTGGTTGCTTTCCCAGAGCCAATTGCACATATGTGTATTTGCTACAGCAGTTTCTATGACATGTTAAAAGTATAATAAGAAAAGTACCATGTAAGATATTCATATCCAAACTGGAAAGTTTTCCACAACAACTAAGGAATCACAAAGTCTCCCCTTAAAAACCTCTACTGATAGAGGAACCACCATCTCCCAAGGCAGACCTTTTCACTTACAGAGAGAGCTCTAATTGTGTGGGAGTTTTTTTTTCTTCTACTGAACCAAAATATGACATTGCTCTCTCTAAGCTCAAACAAGTCTAGCCCTTCTTCCACATGGTAGTTGTATTCATGCATACTCCAAGTTAAACACCCCCAGTTTCCTCAACCAATCTTCCTATGTCCATCACACACAAATGAAGTCATGACCCAGGATCACATTGATGTGTTGTCTATGTAAAACATTATGACACCTGAAGGCAGCAAGAGTAGATGTGTTGAATCCATGCATAAATACTTAGAGGGCTTCCCTCTACAGACATTCTCCAACTAAAGGATTAAATTCAATGATATTTACTGCCAGTATTCTCTCTAGCTGCTTAACATCAAGCAGTCTGTCTAAGACCATATGCTAAATCTTTTAAGCTATACACAGGAACAACCATTAGTTAAGTCAATCTGACCCTTGAAGCATTACCTTCTTCCCACCTTTCTCCTCTCTCTATCCCAACCAAAACAGAGAAAATTCATCCTGCCTCAGGAAGAAAAATCAGAGGGAACAACCTATTTACCTAACCAGAACATTAGGAACATAATTGAAAATAATGTTTGAAACTCGTTACAAATTCCCTGGACAGGAAGCCTAAATCTCATTAGAATGAAAAGCAAATTAAGCGATCAAGACAAAGTTTGGTCAGGGGCAAAATGAGCACTACAATCACCTTCAGAACTTTTAATGATACTAACACAGCTTGCTTTTGTTCTGTACATTGCATTACTCTTCTAAAAAATCTCCATAGCTACTACAGTTTTGAACCAAACAAGGACTAGAAGCATTATAATATGTGACTCTGAGATTTCAGCCCTGAAAGACTCAAGCACAAATCTGGGTTTTATAATCATTACTGTTTTCTTGTCTGAGCCTGTTACTGGTCTTTATAACTTTTGTGAAAATTGACACGAATCCCTTTATGGATAGCTTGAAAGGAGAAGCAGCCTCCTCATGCCGAGTAACGCAATCAGTAATAGGATTTCAGAAGCATTGTTTCATACCACAAAGACCTTTTCCACTCCATTTGCCCATCTTGAAAATTAGGAGTTTCACAAAAGTTTACGAATCTGGTAAACATTCCAGATGAATTTAGAACTAGACTCATTATCAAAGTGACTTCTTTCCCTGAAAAGCATCTTTTCAGTACAAATTTTACCCTCATGCTGAAAAAGTAATGTTAACAAAACTATAAATTCTTATATTAAAAAACCCAAGCTCACAAGTCAAAGGCTCACATGACTTAATTCTCAACACAGAAACATATTCTGTGCTTTGCTTGTAGGATAAAGAGATAAACGATGACTGAATGAGTGAACATCAGGGATTAATTGTTCTTATAAGCAGCTTCCAAGACACGTCAGCCTGTCAGGTATAATGGAAAAAGCTCTGAAGGACTTAGGAGACCTGGGTACTATTCTCTACTCCATCCTGGACCTTCTTTCTGGGACTCAGTTTCTCTCCATGAAAAACTATGAGACACTAGGACTAGACGGTTTCAAAAATGTCTTCTTGTGGTTAAACTTCAATTCAAGGCTAATCTATGCCAAAGTTCTATAATTTACAACAAAGTTCCACACTCATACAATAACTGATGTTCATAATGAAGATTCTGTGGCACTATGCAATCTTGATGCATTTTCTAATTATCAAATAACATCCTGAATAACTAGATTATTAAGCTCCTCACTGTATTCTGAATCTTTGAAAATTAATTTCTATATGGATTGTATTTTGGGGTGATTAGCCAGAACATTCAACTGATCATAACATGTCACTCTCCATCCTTTCTAGATTAATGGGAGATTATATTTGATAGCTCTATTATTAAATATACTATAGTTTCACTATTAACACCTGCTATAAGGAAAAATTTAGCAATGACGATTCTGCCTTTAACACCACACAAATGATGTAATGACAAATATCAAGGGATTCCTAGTTATGAGACAGCAGAGTATAGTTGTACACAGCACTAGAGTAAAGTACAAGAGATACGAAGATGACTAGACAGTCCCTAATCTAAATAGCTTACAGTCTAGTACAGAGGGGATAACACATGTACAGGAACAAGTATAAAACTAGCAAGAATGAAAAAAGGAATCAAAAGATCCTTCTCAAGTGTGATAAGAAAACTACATCTCTGAGCTGGGAAATTAGGGGAAGGGAAAACTGTTGAGGTAGTGGTATCCGAGGTGGGTTTCAAAGAACTCCCCCTGCCCAAAAAAAAGATTTCAGCAGAGATCAGGGAACACCTAGTAGCCTGGTCTAGCTGAAATATAGATTGCACTAAAGGAATAGTATTAAATAATGCTGGAAAGGTAGACCGTAGAAGCCTTTAACCACCAAGCTAAGGATTAGTATAGGATTATTTCATCCTATAAAATAGTAGACAGCCACTGAAGGCTTTTATCAGGGAGAAAACATGATTAGAGCTGTATAGCAGGAAGATCACTTTGAAGGTTATATGAAGATTAGAATGGGGAAGGGAGAAAATATAAAAAACACTGGATCTGGAATCTGAAGATGTGGTGTTGAATTTCAACCCTATCATCCACTAACCCTTCTACCTTGAGCATGTCACTTTCCCTCTCCAGACTTTAGTTTCCTTATCTGCAAAAATGGGGATATTTGAATTACCTCTTTTCATGGGAATATGTTTTGTAATCCTTAAAGTGGTTCATCAAGGAGATGCTCTATTAACCCTAAGGGTCCCACAGGATTCTATCCTGGACCCTCTTGTCTTCTCCCTTTATACTATTTCACTTGGTGATTGCATCAGCTCCCATGGATTCAAATATCATCTCTATGCTGATGATCCTCAGCTCTATCCAGTCCTAACTTTTCTGATAACTTCCAGTCTCACATCTCCAATTGACTTTCAAACATCTCAAACTGAAAGTCTGGTAAATAGCTTAAACTCAATACATCTAAAACTAAAATCATCATCTTTCTCCCAAAATCCTTCCTTTCCTTCCAAATATCTCTATTACTTTTCAGGGTATTGTCATCCCCCAGACACCCCAGGCTCACAACCTTGGTGTCATCCTTGGCTCTTCACTAGCTGCATGCCAATATCAAATCTGTATTGCCAAGGCCTATCAATTCTCCTCTGATATGGCTACCACCCTGGTACAAGCCCTCATCACTTCAGGCTTGAAATGCTACAACAGTCTGCGGGTGGGTCTGCCTGCCAGTCCACCCTTCATTCAGCCACCTAAGTGATTTTCCTAAAGTACTAGTCGAATCATGTCACTACCTCCCACCCCTCGACCACCCCACTTTAACAAACTCTAGTGGCTGTCACCTTCAGGATCAAATACAAAATCTTCTGTCTAGTATTTAAAGTCCTTCATAACCTGCCACTCCCACCCTTCCAGTCTTCTCACACAATCCCAGTATGTACTCTTCTATACAATGACACTTGCTTCCCTGTTGATTTTTGAACAAGACACTCCATCTCCTGACTCTGGGCATTTACTCTATGCCCTATGTCTGGAATGTTCTTCTTCCTTACCTCTGTCTCAGGCAAAGGTAGAGAACCTGCAGCCTGGAAGACACATGTGGCCCTCTAGATCCTCAAGTGTGGCCCTCTGAATCAAAATTTCACACAACAAATTCCATTAATAAAAAGATTTGCTTTGTAAAACTTGGATTCAGTCAAAAGGCTGCACCCAGGGTCCTAGAGGCAACATGTGGCTCAGGGCTTCCTTGGTTAAAATCCTGTCTTATACCAGAAGCCTTTCTTGATATTCCTTACTTCTGGTGCCTTAGTTCTATTGAGTATTTTAAATCCTGTATATCCTGTATATAGCTTGTCTGTACACAATTATTTGCATATTGTCTCTCCCCAACTCCTCAAATACAGGAATTGTCTTTTATTCACCTTTACTTCCATCCTCAGAGCTTAGGCACAGTATTTGAGTGCTATACAAAGAAAACATCATTATACTGCTTATTTTTTAAAAATATTAATAGCTTTTATTTTTACTTTACCTACATTTCCCATTTCCTCCCATCCCCCTCTCCCCACCCCAGAAAATCATCCCATGAGAAAGATTTAAAAAAAAAATAGTTCAGCAAAACTAAACAATTCAGCAAGAAAACCTCAAAAAAACCTGAAATTATCTGCACTGGTCCAACCCACTATACCCCACCTCTGCAAAGAAGGGAGGGAGGCACCTTGTCAGATATATTTACTGGGGCCATATTTGGTTATTATAATTTCACAGCATTTAGTTTCAACTGTTTTGTTGGTGTTATTTTTCTTTCCATTTACATACATACTCTTATTTAGAACAAAGCCCTAGTGCATCGACCCCCAAACAGTGCAATGCTACTAGTTTATTCAATTTGTGATGAAGAAAGCCTCAAAAAATATTCACAAATGAAACATTTACTGTGACCAAGTATACCTCGAAGACTGTGTGCCTTCTACTTGAAGATCACCAAGCTTATAAAAACGATCAGTTACATGGGAAAGAAGTTAGAAATAAAACTAAGAAGCCTCAAGGCCCTGAAACTTGAGACACCCATTCGAAAAACAAAATGAGATATGCTACAATTTAACAGATGCCACCACAACTCAGATTCAGTTTCAGATACAGAAAAGCTGTGCCATAGCATCATTTCATCTGTTTATACCTTCACTATAAACTATAGAACTTCTGTTGTAAGACATAAAGTAGAAAGGATGGGGAAAGAGAGAAACAAATATACAAAACCACAGTTTAGGAGATTCTGAAGAGTTAGAAACCTCATAATGATGGAGCAAAGCCAATCACATACACAGTCATCCTCAACAAATGTGACTGTAGTGAATCATAGGCTGAATGAGTCAATAATGTTAAAATAATGTCACTTCTTGCAACTGTATGATTAAAAGGATTACTTAAAGATTAAAAAAGATTCCATTCTGCTCAAGTTCAGTGAGGCATCGATATGATTAATAATGACAAAAGACACAGAAAAGAACAGAAAAAAGGTCACTTAAGAAAATAAGGCTGACAAGAATAGGGGTGCAAACTGAATTTGTTCCAATAAACAGACAATATGCTATCCATAAACATTCATGTTGACTTAGAAATGAAGAAAGATCAATTACTCTCAGTCACAGAGACAAGGCAGGAGAGAAGAATTAAATACAGAAACACAAAGGTTAAATATTAAAACTTTACTTCAGGGAGGCGGAGCCAAGATGGCGGAGTAGAAGGACGCAAGTTTACGAGCTCCAACTCACAGCACATGGAATTATTGTAAAAAGAGATTCGCATAACTTCTGGACCACTGAAAGGGGTACAGAAATGGAGTGGAAGAGATTTCTGTTCCAGGGAGCCCTGGAGACCCGTCCCCAGGGTCCGTCGTGCGCCGGAAAGCGGACCCCACCACCAGCGCTGCCCTGGCTGCGGCCCCAGAGAAGCTGACCCGAGCAGGCTTCAGAGACGGAGGCTCCGGCAGCCGGGAAAGTCCCTCCACCCACAGAAGCTACAGGTCAGTGAGAGAGGCTAGGCTGGGGGAGGGGAGCGGAGTGTCTCCGTGACTCGGGCCCCCTCAGGAGGAAGCGGGGGAGACAAGGGCAGGAAGCGGTGGAGGCAGAGGCGTGGGCGGCAGCGGAGGCAGGCAGCAGTGGCGCGGCTGGCGCAGCCCGGTACTCCCCCAATAGCAGGCAGGACCTTTATTACTAAAAGTCTCTGCATAAAGGGAGCTGAGCCTGGGAGACGGCCCTGCCCCACCACGCTCCATTTCTGAAGGCCTATGCATAAAGCCCCTGAGGGCACTGAGCCTGGGAGGCGGCCCTGCCCCCACTTCAGCACCAGAACAAAAGGTCACATTGATTAGCAGCTGGGCGGTGCATTTGAATCTCAGAGCCCAAGCACTAGCTGGGCGGATCTAGGCGGGGGTGGACAGGAATCTCAGAAGTCAAGTAATTGGCTGGGAAAATGCCTAGAAAAGGGAAGAAAAATAAGACTATAGAGAGTTTTTTCCAACAAATGAAAATGATCTCAACATTCCGATCTGATGGCAAGGACGAAGACATATTCTCGCCATCAGGGAAAGATGTGGAGGGCGGGGCCTCAGTACCCCAGACACCCCAGGGGGTTGTCGGGTGGGCTCAGGCCTTGGAAGAGCTCAAAAAGGATTTTGAAAAGCAAGTTAGACAGGTGGAGGAAAAACTGGGAAGAGAAATGAGAGAGATGCAAGAAAAGTATGAAAAACGGGTCAATACCTTGCTAAAGGAGACCCAAAAAAATGCTGAAGAAAATAACACCTTGAAGACTAGGCTCACTCAATTGGCAAAAGAGGTTCAAAAAGCCAATGAGGAGAAAAATGCTTTCAAAAGCAGAATTAGCCAAATGGAAAAAGAGGTTCAAAAGTTCACTGAAGAGAATAGTTCTCTCAAAATTAGAATGGAACAGATGGAGTCTAATGACTTTATGAGAAACCAAGAAATCACCAAACAAAACCAAAAGAATGAAAAAATGGAAGAGAATGTGAAATATCTCATGGGAAAAACAACTGACCTGGAAAATAGATCCAGGAGAGACAATTTAAAAATTATGGGACTACCTGAAAGTCATGATCAAAAAAAGAGCCTAGACATCACCTGTCATGAAATTATCAAGGAAAACTGCCCTGATATTCTAGAACCAGAGGGCAAAATAAGTATTAAAGGAATCCATCGATCACGGCCTGAAAGAGATCCAAAAAGAGAAACTCTTAGGAACATTGTGGCCAAATTCCAGAACTCCCAGGTCAAGGAGAAAATATTACAAGCAGCTAGAAAGAAACAATTCCAGTACTGTGGAAATACAATCAGGATAACCCAAGATCTAGCAGCTTCTACATTAAGGGATCGAAGGGAGTGGAATAGGATATTCCAGAAGTCAAAGGAACTAGGACTCAAACCAAGAATCACCTACCCAGCTAAACTGAGTATAATACTGCAGGGGAAAATATGGTCTTTCAATGAAACAGAGGACTTTCAATCATTCTTGATGAAAAGACCAGAGCTGAAAAGAAAATTTGACTTCCAAACACAAGAATGAGAAGAAGCATGAAAGAGGAAACAGCAAAGAGAAGTCTTAAGGGACTTACCAGAAGTGAACTGTTTACATTTCTACATGGAAAGACAATATTTGTAACTCTTAAAACTTTTCAGTATCTGGGTAGTTGGTGGGACCACACACACACATGTACACGTATGCACGCACACACATACACACATGCAGACACACACAGAGACAGAGAGCACAGAGTGAATTGATTAGGATGGGACCATAGCTTAAAAGAAATCAAGGTAAATGGTGAGAGAGAAATGTAGTGGGAGGAAAGAGGGTGAAATGGAATGGGGTAATTATATGTCATTTAAGAGGCAAGTAGGAGACTTTTTAGTGGAGGGATAAAGTGGAGAGCTGAGGAAAAAAAAAACAACAAAAAACCAAGAAGTTTGCCCTCATCACATTTGACTAAAGGAAGGAATAAAATGCACACTCATTTTGGTATGAAAACCTATCTTACAGTATAGGAAAGTGGGGGAGAAGGAGATAAGCAAGGGGGGGATGATGGAAGGGAGGGCAAAGGGAGGAGGGAGCAATTTGAAGTCAACACTTGGGGAGGGTCAGGATCAAAAGATAGAAGAGAAACAATGAGGGACAGAATAGGATGGAGGGTAATTCAGTTAGTCTTACACAACATGACTATCAGGGAAGTCATTTGCAAAATTACACAGATATGGCCTATATTGAATTGCCTGCCTTCCCAAAGGGAATGGGTGGGGAGGGAGGGATGGGGAGAATTTGGAACTCAAAGTTTTAGGACCAACTGTTTAGTATTGTTATTGCTACTAGGAAAGAAGACATACAGTTAAGGAGGAATAGAAAGTCATCTGGCCCTACAGGAGAAAAGAGAAGATGGAGACAAGAGAAGGGAGGGATGACAGAAGAGAGGGTAGATTGGAGATAGGGAAAATTAGATTGCTTGGGGTATTGGGGTGGGGGGAGGGGATAAAAGGGGAGAAAATTTGGAACCCAAAATTTTGTGAAAATGAATGTAAAAAGTTAAATAAATAAATAAGCAAAAAAAAAATGTTAACTAGAAAAAAAAAAACTTTACTTCACAAAATATAATATCCTAAATGTGTGGAAATGTCGACAGGGGTAGGATAAAAAGATATTCAGTAAAAAAAATTACCACATGCCTAATTAGGAATGAAATCATTCTCGCCACTGCTGGAAAGTGAGTAGGGGAGTGAATAGAGTGGAGAACCCTCTACAGAAAAGTCTCTTCCAAAGTAGATGAGTCTAAGAAAACCAGGGGGTTGAAACATTATTTATAAATTCTAACCTACACTCAGGTGTCAACAAGACTTCTGCCATGATCTTTACACAAAAAGCTCATCAGAACTTGAGTTCTAGCAGGCTGCATGAACTCATTATTATAAAAGCAAGAAAGCAACATGACTGCAAAGCAAAGTTCTTGAAGTCCAGAAGGTAGCTTTGGTGACACGCATTTGAACTATGAAACAGGATATTTTTTTCCTCCAAAGTTAAGAGGCTCACTGGTATTTTCAACTTTAGTTGAAAAGGTTTCCTTCTTTGGTAAACTCAAAACGGTGAGACAAATTATATCTTTAAATCAAACAATTTTAAACATCTAAACTTGATTAGAATGACTCAACCTGTATGAAAATAACATGATACTTCTAAAGGCTTTCTGAGAGTTCTGAGAAATGGATGGGAAGAGGGGAAGAAAGGGGAAGAACGTTACTACTTCCTCCCAATTTCAGCTGTAAATAATGATTGGCTACTGGCCTCAGTGTATCTCACTGGCTAATGAAGGTGGCAGGACATGACACAAGCTTTGCCTTTATTAACTAGCTGAGAAATTTCAGCTCTTAAAGAAGCTATTCCTTTTGTCTTTCCTCACATCTAATATAGCAGGACCCATTAATATCCACGGGGACTCAAATATTGTGATGATAAAAGGCCTTCTGACCTTTTCATCTCTGCATTTGTTAGCAAGTTAGCAATACAGTCTACCTATACTATCTATTACTTACTCCGTGGCAAGGAGAGAGTACTCAAGAGAATCAATTCACATCTTGAAATAAAATTGATTGACAGATGATAACTTCCAAGTGTTTCCAAATTTAAAATTTACTAAAAATTAATCCCCAGAGGATCACAGAACTTTGAAGTTGGAAAAGAACTGAGAGATCATCTAGAACAAGGGTAATGAGCATGGCATCCATGAACTTGTTTAAAAATAAATCTTATGTTAATAATTGTACTTTAACTTAATTGGTTTTCTTTGTAATCCTTTGTATTTTGTTTTATGTGTTTAAAACATTATTGTGAGAAGGGGTCAATTGACTTCACCAGAATGTGAAAGGTATTTATGCCACAAAAAAGGTGAAGAACTCGTGTTCTGATTCAACTTTATTGTTTCTAGGGATAAGAAAGCCAAGTCCCAGAAGGGTAGAGTAACTTGTCCAAGGTCACACAACAATTATAACAAGAACCAGACCCAGAACCCAGGTCAGCTGTTTTGCTATTTAGGGCTCTTTCATGCTGTCAAGATGGTAGGTAAGATTCTCTTAAATGTATCAGTCAACATACATTATTACTTGGTACCTTTTTAGAAAATAATCAAGAGTTCCTATTCTTTTTAAATGATTTAGTATATTCATTAGAAGTAGTGGCTATATATATCAGGTCCGAAATTACCTTCAACCATGAGACTTCACCATTGTCATTTCCTGAGGCATTATATCTTAACCATTCTCACTTTTCAAACAGCAAATTCACGCCACAATTTAAATGAAGTAGTATTGATCAGAAAGGATTAAAAATGTTGGATCCATTTTCAAGTGTCAATTTGGGGGAAGCATCAATTTGAAGCTGATGAAGCTTGAAACATCTGTAAATTTTATCAATGTTCATAATTCAGATCATTCTAGGTAAAGCGTTACACCCAAACAGACCCAACTTTGAGCTTCAAATATTTTTTTAGGACAGTATAGGCTCACAGTAATAATTCTGATAATCAACAGCCTTTCCTTGTGTGAATAGAAAAGGCTAGGTGAAGTATATATAGAAGGATGGTTTTATTATATCTGGATTTCAACTAACTGGTTAATGATTTTCATTCTGCAGATGTGGATGACATTTCAACATTGATTCCAACACATTTGATTCATCTATTTTGGTTCTTGAGAAAGTTTTCCATCTAGGAATAAAACTTTTAAAAACTGAACATATTTCTAAAAGCTATCCTGCAAAGACCAGTAAAATATTGAAACCTAATGTTCAACCATAGAGTTTTCTAGTCATACATCATTTTCTGTTTGTGCCCTACCCAACTGTTTCAAAGTTCATTTTTACAGTGTTCGGGGATAATAGCAACCGTATCAGTCATAGAAGCCATGTCCAGTCAATTTCTTCAGAGAGCAAATGGAATTTTTCCAAATAGATTAACTTTTAGTGTAGAGAACAAGGACCCCCTGAGGTTAGTATTTCTGAAACGGAATGGCTAGGAATTAAGTTTAGATAATTTCAAGGGATATTTTTCAAGTGTGACTGGCTCAAAATGGGAGGCCCTGCCGTTTTAAACATGAAATTTTTAAAAGCCCCTCGATGCAGCCGGCAGAAGAGGAAGTCAAGGCGGAGACCATCAAGTGTTCTATATCATGGCAAAGGCATTTATGACGGCAACAGCTGCGAGTATGAGATGCGACGACTATCACCATGTCTTGTTCATCTGGAATCACTGGAAAAGGAATAGTTCAAAATAAGAGAGTTTCCCAGGTAACTGAGGCTTTTCTCTTTAAACACCTGAATTGTTTTTTAAAATTTCAAATACTTTTTGATGGCAGTTTTTTCAAATACAATACACATATTTTCCTGTCTTCTTAAATAGATTATAACAAACACAATTTAAATTATTCATGCTAGCTAACATGATCATTATAAAAGTCAGGAACTATTCTACTATATCCTGTCAGCCAATATGCAGAGTGATATGCACACTGCTATGTGAAGGGCTGTTGAATTCTACACTGCTGCAGTTCTCCTGTCTCTTCCTTCAAAGTTCTACTGTCAGTCATCCTAACTCCTCAACTCCTCTTCTAATGTACTGCTTCTAACATGCTGTCATCTGGAGGGGAAAAGATAACCAAGGGTGCTAGGTTGATGCATAAACTAAGGATGAATAGGCACTGAGTATCTGGGAGAGAAGAAAGAAAGGAAACAAATTTATTAGGTGCCTACTATGTGCTAGGCACTATTCTAAGTGCTTTACAAATATTATCTCTTCCACAAACATTGGGACATACTTGTGTTACTTTTATCACCATTTTACAACTGAGGAAACTGAGGCAGGCAGAGGTTATGTGACTTGCCCAAGGTGGTCAGTCAGTGTCGGAAGGTGGATTTGAACTTGGGTCTTCCTGTCTCCAAATCAGCAATCTGCATTGTGCCTTCTAGCTGTATGGACTACAATACACCTTTGAGACAGCTACCTTGGCCCTTGTGATTTAATTCCTAGATGCTGACTATGTGCCAAATAGTTGAGATTGTGATTGCTGGAAATATGATTCCTGGATAAAACAATTATTCCCGAAGCATTTAACCCAAATGGCCCAAGCCTCAGTGATGTAGATCATTGGTATCCAGAGAAAACAATAGTCTCAATAGTCCTTAATGCTAGTTCCTTCAGCAACCCAGAAAAATGAAAAGTATCTTTATCCAGAAAAAAAAAAATTCTGTCTCTAACACTGTCTTTACTTACCAGAAAGGCTAAACAGAAAAGGCCTCATATTTACAGAGTTGCTTGAACCACATCATTAGGTCTTATTTCAAACAGGATCAGGAGTTTCTCAAACAGAGATGGCAATAAAAAGAGAAAGGAGTCTGGCCTCTTACACATACCCAACTATCTCCCTTTCCTGATCAGGCCTTGAATCAAGGACCTGTAATTCCTGTAAGGTGATAAGTCTATTTTAGAAGTGGAAAGCATAATATTTAAGCACAGGGGATCAAATTGGTCTGCTTTGATGGAGTCCTTTTCAATACAAGGACATATTAACTATATTTCAAGCCTTCCCATGGTACTATGCTAATGAATGTTCAATGTTAAATCTGAAATACAGCAACCCTGGCAGCGATTCTATATTGAGCCTTTATTTTAAACTTATTGTATTACAAGAACAGTATTTTTCAAAGTAAAAGCCAAAAAACCCTGATGCTAAATATGTTAGCCACATATATACACACATACAGATGTAAGTATGTATGTATAAATGTACACATACACACACAAACACAGAGTGGACTATCTCGTTTGTTTCTCTGTGTCTTCCAAATAGATCTAATGTGGAAAAGGATGAAGTGGGGAGGGGGCACAGGGAAAAAGGAGGGGGGAGTTCAGATCTCTTGATCTTTTCTTTTGCAAAGAAATTATTCATGAAGATCTTTCCTTGTCCTTCCCAAATGAATAGGTTTAAGCAATTGCTTAAAGGGCTGTTTTTAACTGAAGAACACATTATTCATAAACCCTACAGCCCAGGAAACACTTACTTGGTAACTGGTAATTTTTATCTGATCAATGACTTCATTGCACTGAAACACCACAGTGAAATACACTTTCAGCATGAAATAGCATTAAGTGCATTCCTTCTATAAACAATAGAAGTTGGTTAATGGTCACTTTACAGTCTACATATCACCCTGAATATATATCTGAATGTGGTTTAGTCAGGCTTGTTTGAAATGGTTTGAGGGTCCAAAGTAGACTATGAACCTTCCTGTAATAGGTTAATGGATCAATTAATTCAAATTTGTTCTTTTCAAACTGAAAAGCCAAAAGGCATTCAAAGCAATCAGCTCAATATCCCTAGCAAGGAAGCAATGATAGATCTTTTGATTTGACCTGGGCCCTCCTTAGCCATCAGGAACTAGGTACTGACTAAACCCTTACATCAGTGCTAGTGTCACAACTATTAAAAGTAAGTTCAATGCAAACTTGTTCTCGTCTCTTTCATTAAAACACACATACAAACACATGTCTATATATGTATGGATGTCTATATACACACAAATACATATGTACATATAAATATATATACTTAAGTATACATATATACTTTCTCATATTGTTTAGAAATAAGAAAATGGCTATACTGTAATGTTTCTGGTCTAACACTAAAAGTAGTTCTGGGAGAAAGAGACTTATAATTCTAAAAGACTATCCCAAAATAAACTGTAAACTCCCAAGTATTATCAAGAGGAGGTTCACAGGAGAACATTATACACAGTAACAACAATATTTTAACAATGATCAACTGTGAAATACTTGGTTCCTATGATCAATTACAATGTTCCAAGACAATTCCAAAGGACTCAGGATGAAAAATGCTATCCACAATCAGAAGGGAACTAATGAACTTTAAGTGCTGAATGACGTACACTTTTTCACTTTATTTTTCTTGCTTTTGTGGGGGCAGAGGGGACGACAACAGGTAGCTAATACAGTACTATTTTGTATGACCTCATATGTATAAGTGATATCATGCTGCCTGCCTTCTCAATGAATGGGGGAGGATTGGAGGAAAGAAGAGAATTTAGAATTTCAAATTTTAAATGAATGCTAAAATAAAGTGTATTAAAAAACGACAACAACAACAACAAATGACTACTAAGGAGCCAGCACTGAGGGAGAAAGAGGAAGGAGGAAGTTCAATTACACTTGGGCCCTGCCTAAGGACACTCCTAGCATATGCATAAAAAAGTTATATTGTTCCTGAAGCATTTAACTGGAAAAATTCACTACTCTTTCCAATTTTTAAAACAAATCCACATTGGCAAATTCCATCTTACTAATTCTAGTGTGTATCACCTCTAGTAAGATTTTTTTTTCCCATGGTGGACATAATGGTCTCAAATGGAAGAGCCTGACAACAACAAATACTTATTTTAGATCCTGCTTGATCTACATGCTCTTCCAGGACAAGTTCCACATTCATATTGATGTGGATAGAAACAGTACCTTAAGAGTTAAAGTAATATTGATTGACTTTGTGAAGCCCTTGGTGCCCTAAAGTCTCCCCTTACCACAACTTTCCCTTATGGTGGACCATAAAATTCCCTGTCCCCATCCCTCATCCTGAGGAATGGGATTTCCTTATCATGTGACATTCACAGTCCTCACTCAGTGCCTTTGTCTTGCAAGACTTACCCTACATCTCCAACCTCGACAGGGAAACCCTCAGATCATCCTATATAGTAAGTCTGGTCCTTTTCCTAATTCACTGCCTTTGTTTAGCTCCTTGCTAAATCTCAGGCCTGCTGCTTTTGCCCTCCCAACGGCTACAGAGGAGGTCTAAGTGAATTCATTCACATTTTGAACCAGTTCTTCAACAGTATTGCCAATGTGATCATTTAATACAAACTCTTATATGTCAGAAAAAAAAGAGATAAAACTAGCTAAAACTTAAGTCTTTTATCCTTATAATGTACATACTGATATTTAGTGATGCTGCCCAAGGAAAACTGGTGGTCAGAGTAAACAAAACATCTCAGAGACAAGTTAAGAGGAACAAAATTGCCAAAACACAATGCATCTGTCAAAGGAAATGAGGTACTATTTCTTGATCAATTAATCAATAACCACTTATATTACCTACTATGTGATACAAAAATTAAAAATGAAATTGTTTTGCCTTCAAGAAGTTTATATTCTATTTGGGGAAAATATAAAGCACACACAAGTAACCTTAGGAAGGCAAGAGCAGCCAAGAGTACAAAGAAAGGCCTCCAGCAGAAGACTGATTTTAAGTCAAGTCTTAAAAGGAAGTTAGAGAACTCCAAGAGGCAGAGATAAGATAGAAGGGAATTCCAGGCTTAGGGGGCCAGGCAACACACAGAAATTCAGAGGTAGAGCACCACATGAGTAACAGCATGCAGGCTAGTATGGCTGGGCCAAAGTATATTGAGAGTAATGTGCAAATAGACTATTAAGTGAGGAAGGGGTCAGGTTAGACTATTAAGTGCTAACCAGAGATTCTATTTCTTGTAGTGAATGGGAAAACGTGGGAGTTTTTTTTAAGTGGGGTGGAGATGGTGGGGACAAAATCAGATCTGAAGTTTAAGAAAAATCACTTTGGAAAGATGGGGAGAGGCTTGAGGCAGGGAGACCAATGAGGGTATAGCAAAAAGATGATGATGGCTGACCTAAGTGGTGACGGTAGAGAAGTGCGGAAAGAGAAATGCAGAAATGACAAGTTTTAGTAGGCTCTCATATACTTTCATAAATCTATCAGAATACTGAACTTTCAAAATCTCTGCTAAAAAAAGGGTGGTCACTGTCTTAGAGAATGGAAATATGATGCTCTGAAAAAGGGAAAAGATTAGGTAAGAGCCAGATTTTAGTTCTGCTTCCGGCCCCCAAACTAGGTGTGCTATCTCTGGCAACAACTTAAGCTTCCTTTTCCTCATCTGTAAAACAGGTATAATTTTACAATGCCAAATTCAACTCATGTAATTGCCCTAAAGACACAATTTAGTAATAAAACTAGAAATATTTTGAAAACTATAAAGTACAATACAAATATAAGGAATTAGTAGTAGTACTGTTAGTGGAAACAAACACAAAATTTTAAGTGATTATTTCACTAAAAGGCACAAATCTGCCCTTGCCTCGAGAATAAAAAAAAAAAAAAATCAGGAATAGTTGGCCATATCTGTTTTGTTCTGACAACAACACTAAGAATCAGTTTTTCTAAGAGGAAGGGCATGTATTTATGAATAAAAGTCACTTTTTTTTTTGAGAGGGAAGGAACAGGGAAGATAAAAGATCTAGATTTAATCAGTGAAGTGATACAAAAGATAGTATAAATAAAAGATGCATATAGGTCACTGTTCTGGCTTCATTAAGAGGGAACAAAGGTGCTCTAGTTTACATTTTTAACACCTCCAGATCCTTATCAGGAAAGCAGTAAACAACTTCATTCATTAGAATTAAGGCACTGAGAAAAGGCATTGAGAAAAATCAGTTTCCTTTGTGCCAGGATTAAGCAAAATTTTAAAAGTAAGAAATTGGATGCACCCAGTTCTACCCTAATATTAAGGCTACCAACAGTTTCTCTTCATATCTTACAGCTACAATTTTATTGAAAAAAAGAAAGGAATAATGAGTTCATTCTAATTACATTTGAGAAAATTCAACCTACAGCAATGTTTCAGGGTCACAAGAAAAGTGAAGCAAGGAACGGGGGTAAGAGGAGAAAAGAATATACTAGATTTCATTAGTGAAATGTAAGGGTTAATAAGGACTCAAAATTACCAATCAATAATAATACCAATCTAGAAATATACATGAGGATAAATGTAAACTCAAATATTGTTTTAAACAACCACACAAATGAACCTTACTATGCAGATTTTTTTTTTCAGAATGTATTAACTGAGAATTTGATTCAATATAGAGTAAAACCTCAATTATTTAAAATGCCAGGGGCAGAGGAAATGATGTATCCTCATTAACAAGGTTGCAGCAAAACCCTTTTTGTCCTAACACTTGTTTTCTTAGGCTTTTCCATGTTTTCCTGTTCTAGTGAACAAAATAATCATACTGGGTCATCATTCTAGTTCTAGACATCAGTTTTCACTGATGGTTGTAGGAAACTGACAGCCTGGTGGCAGGATGTCATAAAAGGCTCAAACGGGAGAGCTGAGAGGTCATCGAATCCAAATTCCTTGTTTTATGGTGGAGGAAAAGGAGAGAGAAGAGAAGTGACCTGCCTAAGGCCATATGACCAATTAGAAGAACTCAAGAATCTCCTGACTCCCAATGCAGGATTCTTTTCCTTATGCCTCACACTAGCTCTACAACTCTGACTCCAGAAATTCCATTTTTTGTCTCTCACAACTCCTACCATGTACCCATATACCTATTCTAATGTTTTATCTTGGTGTGGAGATGACCCTGATTCTTAATGGCTATAAAAGCCTCTATTATGCTGCAAGGAAATCAAAGATGATTCTCGCAAAAGACTGTCTGCTTTCATGACTACTGGGCTCTCCACTTGGTGAGGAATTCTTTGGCCACTATAACCCACAAAGCAAATAAAAACAGAAAATGTGCCTTCGTCCAGCTTGTGGTCTTCATCTGCTTGAGAGATTCTGAAATGTAAATGATGGTGCTTTGACTAGGAAATGCTACTTTTGATTAGTGGTCTCTGCCTTTATTTCTTTAAATGTGGATTTCTAGTAAGATCAGAGAGGAGGGGAGGCAAGTAAGGAGAGAAGGAGGCAAGTACAGTTATAGACATAGAGAGCAAAAATATATAGTACATATTAAACATACATACATACATAGGCACATATTCATCTCAAGATAGTATGGGAGGGAGGGCACAGGCAGTTAGCTGGATCCAGAGAGGATGCAGAAGATGGTACCTGAGCAGCATCTTAAAGCAGGAGCCCTAGAGACTGTAAGAAATGAACCCAAGTAGGAAGGGTATTCAGGCACAAATGATGGCCAGTGAAAAGGCACAGAGATGGGAGATGAACGTGTCATGTGTGAGGAATAGAAAGAATGCCAGTTTGACAGGAGGATGAATAATGACTGAAGTTGGAAAGCCAGTTTGGGGTTAGGTTATGCAGGGCTTTAAAACTATACAGAAGAGTTTCTATTTTATCCTAGAGGCAACAGGAAGCCACTCAGGTTTGCTGAGTAGGGGAGTCACATGGTCAATCTGCACTTAAGGACAATGAGTTTGGCAGCAATATATAAGACGAACCTCACTTTCAGCTTTTTCTCCAGTCTACTCCACCTCCACGTAAGCTGCCCGGGGCCCCTAAGGACCAGAGGATGACTTCATTCTGGGGCCTACGCTCCGATGGGTGAGCCTGCCTAAAACAGCCACATCATGAGCAATCCCAGTTACACTGTTTCTTTCATTCATATCCAACTCACTCTGGTCTCCACCATCTCTACAATGGCTGCCTCGTCCCCTTCTCCCCAAAATCCCTGTTTTCCTGGCATTCTTTCTGTTTCATCTTCCCCCTATTTAAATATAAGATCGTTGAGAGTGGAGGTTTTCTTCTTTTTACATTCTCAGAGCTTAGCACAGTGCTTAGAACATAGAGAGTGATTGATAAATTATCTGTCTGAACTAGTGGCTTGGGGAGAGATTTGAAGCAGGGAGACCAATTAGAAGACTACACCAATAATGTAGATAAGAAGTCATAAGGGCCTAAACTAAAATGTAGCTGTGTTGGGTAAAGGGGACATACCACGCAGCCTTCTGCATTCTGCAATTTAGCCAGACTGTCCTTCTATATATTCCCCACTCATGGCTGAGAGATAGTGTAAAGGTAGGAAAAAAATCATCATATTAATTTTTGCCATAAATAAATAAACTATATTGAAATAATATATATGTAGTACAAAAAAAAACCAAAAGAAGACACAACAAAATAAAAGAATTCATATTTGAAAAGGCAAGTAAAGAAGTTGGCAGAGCTGGTCTTATTATACATCCACAGACAGTAAGAAACATCATTTCATGAGACTACTTGGTCACCTCCTATTGCAGGGCTCAACACCATCATGGAAATAATAGGAAAAGCTTTTGCATAAACAAAATCAATGAAAGAACAAGACAAGAAATGGTGGAGTAGAAAAATATCTGCCATCAAATATCACTGACAAAAGTCTGATATCCCACCTATACAGGAAATGGATACAAATATATAATACTGAGTCATTCCCCAATAGATGAAGAAACTAAGACTAGCCATCAAAAGAATTTCAAATTTTAAATGATCATATGAAAACATAATAAGGAAAATGCATATTTAAACAATACTGAGGTATCGCCATATAACATGCAAATTGGCAGAGATGACAAAAAATGGAAATAGCCAATGTTGGAGATGTTATGGGAAGAAGGGTTATGTGTGAAGAATATAGAGAAGAGCAGTCTGGCTGAATTGCAGAGTGCAGAAGACTGAGTGTGTCCACTAATGATTGAAAGATAGGCTGAGGTCAGGTTATGAAAAACTTTAAAGTTTAAAGAAATCTTGCCAAAAGAGCCAACTAAACAGTCATTCCAATGGATGTTTAAAGATGAAACTATAAAGACAGCAAATGGATGAAAAATGCAAAAGATCTCTAAGGATTCTGTAACAAGTTCTTTTCACCATCATGGACAATGGAGCTCCCCTACCACATTTGGACTCACAGTTCCTGACATATTTGATGAGTAAATATAAATGGCACTGAAGAAAATTAAGATGAGGGGGGCGGGGCCAAGATGGCGGAGTAGAAGGATGCAAGTTTATGAGCTCCGAAACCAAAGCCCATAGAATTAATGTAAAAAGAGACCCCCCCCATAACTTCTGGACCACTGAAAGGTGTACAGAAACAGAGTGGAAGAGATTTCCGTTCCAGAGAGCCATGGAGAGCCGTCCCCAGGGTCCGTCGCGCCCCAGAAAGCAGACCCCACCCCAGCGCTGCCCTGGCCATGGCCCCAGAGAAGCTGACCCAAGCAGGCTTTAGGGACGGAGGCTCCGGCGGCCAGGAAGGTCTCTCCGCCCACAGAAGCTACAGGTCAATGAGAGAGAAGGCTGGGCTGGAAGAGGGGAGCGGAGTGTCTCCGTGACTCGGGCCCCCTCGGGAGAAAGCGGCAGCGACAGAGACGGGGGCAGGAAGCGGCAGAGGCAGAGACGTGGGTGGTAGCAGCGGCGCGGCCACAGCGGCCCGGGACTCCCCCAGCAGCAGGCAGGATCTTCATTACTGAAAGTCTCTGCATAAATAACCTAAGGGAGCTGAGCCTGGGAGACAGCCCTGCTCCACCCCACTCCATACTGAAGGTCTCTGCATAAAGCCCCTGAGGGAACTGAGCCTGGGAGGCGCCCCCCCCACCGACTCCATTCCTGAAAGTCTCTGCATAAAGCCCCTGAGGAAGCCGAGCCTGGGAGGTGGCCCTGCCCCCACCCCAGCACCAGAACTAAAGCTCACATTGATTAGCAGCTGGGCAGCACATTTGAATCTCAGACCTCAAGCACTAGCCGGGCTGATCTAGGCGGGGGTGGACAGGAATCTCAGAAGTCAAGTAACTGGCTGGGAAAATGCTTAGAAAAGGGAAGAAAATAAGACTATAGAGAGTTTTTTCGAACAGATGCAAATGATCCCGACTTTCAGATCTGACGACAACGAGGAAATATTCTTGCCATCAGGGAAAGATGTGGAGGGCGGGGCCTCAGTACCCCGGACATCCCAAGGGGATGTCGGGTGGGCTCAGGCCTTGGAAGAGCTCAAAAAGGATTTTGAAAAGCAAGTTAGACAGGTGGAGGAAAAACTGGGAAGAGAAATGAGAGAGATGCAAGAAAAGTATGAAAAACAGGTCAATACCTTGGTAAAGGAGACCCAAAAAAATGCTGAGGAAAATAACACCTTGAAAAATAGACTCACTCAATTGGCAAAAGAGGTTCAAAAAGCCAATGAGGAGAAGAATGCTTTCAAAAGCAGAATTGGCCAAATGGAAAAAGAGGTTCAAAAGCTCACTGAAGATAATAGTTCTCTCAAAATTAGAATGGAACAGATGGAGTCTAATGACTTTACGAGAAACCAAGAAATCACCAAACAAAACCAAAAGAATGAAAAAATAGAAGAGAATGTGAAATATCTCATGGGAAAAACAACTGACCTGGAAAACAGATCCAGGAGAGAATTTAAAAATTATGGGACTACCTGAAAGTCCTGATCAAAAAAAGAGCCTAGACATCATCTTCCATGAAATTATCAAGGAAAACTGCCCTGACATTCTACAACCAGAGGGCAAAAGAAGTATTGAAAGAATCCATCGATCACCACCTGAAAGAGATCCAAAAAGAGAAACTCCTAGGAACATTGTGGCCAAATTCCAGAACTCCCAGGTCAAGGAGAAAATCTTGCAAGCAGCTAGAAAGAAACAATTCCAGTATTGTGGAAATACAATCAGGATAACTCAAGATCTAGCAGCTTCTACATTAAGGGATCGAAGGGCATGGAAAAGGATATTCCAGAAGTCAAAGGAACTAGGACTCAAACCAAGAATCACCTACCCAGCTAAACTGAGTATAATACTTCAGGGGAAAATATGGTCTTTCAATGAAACAGAGGACTTTCAAGCATTCTTGATGAAAAGACCAGAGCTGAAAAGAAAATTTGACTTTCAAACACAAGAATGAGAAGAAGCATGAAAAAGTAAACAGCAAAGAGAAGTCTTAAGGGACTTACCAGAAGTGAACTGTTTACATTCCTACGTGGAAAGACAATATTTGTAACTCTTAAAACCTTTCAGTATCTGGGTAGTTGGTGGGTCCATACACACACATGTACACGCATGCACGCGCACACACATACACACATGCACACACATACAGAGACAGAGAGCACAGATTGAACTGAATAGGATGGGACCATATCTTTAAAGAAATTAAGGTAAATGGTGAGAGAGAAATGTAGTGGGAGGAAAGAGGGTGAAATGGAATGGGGTAATTATATGTCATTTAAGAGGCAAGTAGGAGACTTTTTAGTGGAGGGAAAAAGAGGAGAGCTGAGAAAAAAAAACAAAAAACCAAGAAGTTTACCCTCATCACATTTGACTAAAGGATGGAATAAAATGCACACTCATTTTGGTATGAAAACCTATCTTACAGTATAAGAAAGTGGGGGAGAAGGAGATAAGCAAGGGGGGGGGATGATGGAAGGGAGGGCAAAGGGAGGAGGGAGCAATTTGAAGTCAACACTTGGGGAGGGACAGGATCAAAAGACAGAAGAGAAACAATGAGGGGCAGGTTAGGATGGAGGGTAATTCAGTTAGTTTTACACAACACGACTATCAGGGAAGTCATTTGTAAAACTACACAGATATGACCTATATTGAATTGCCTGCCTTCCCAATGGGAATGGGTGGGGAGGGAGGGATGGGGAGAATTTGGAACTCAAAGTTTTAGGAACAACTGTTTAGTATTGTTGTTGCTACTAGGAAAGAAGACATACAGTTAATGAGGAATAGAAAGTCATCTGGCCCTACAGGAGAAAAGAGAAAAAGGAGAAAAGAGAAGGGAGGGATGACAGAAAAGAGGGCAGATTGGAGACAGGGAAAATTAGATTGCTTGGGGTATTGGGGTGGGGGGAGGTGTTAAAAGGGGAAAAAAAAAATTTGGAACCCAAAATTTTGTGAAAATGAATGTAAAAAGTTAAATAAATAAATAAATTGAAAGATTAAAAAAAAAAAAAAGATTAAGATGAGAAAAAAGTTGAATTATACCAGATATACACAGAGCAGATCCATGCTGGAGGTGACATAATTTTGAAGATATTAAGGAGATTGATTCTAAGTTGTCTGAAAGAGGGGAACATACATAAGGTATGGAGAAACTCTCAGACTTTATTATTACTCCGCCCCCCAAAAAAACATGACCAAGAGAATATCAATAACTACCAACCAATATATCTTTTTCCACCTACATTTCCACCTACAACAATTTTTATAATGATCTACACATATTGACATATTACCTCAAAGATAACAGAAGGAAACAAGTAGTTTTCATAAATTTAGTCCACAGCAGACCCTATCCTCACAATCACATTACTGGCTTAAAGATATAAAGAATGTAAGACCCCATTATGTTTAGGAACAATAAAGTTAGAAATGAAAGCTACTTTTTTTCTTTGTGAGGGTGGGGACAGGGAAAGGTAAAGTACCTACAAACAATGAGGGAAGTGATACAGAAGAAAGGTTGTTGCCCATTTTAAAAAGCATTTGATTCAGTTGAGCAAAACACAGCTTTCGTCCAACAAGGTATTTCCCATACATATATCAAAATCATGTAAGAGTCTACAAAAAATGTATAATATTGCCTGGTGATTCTTTTATCATAAAGATCAACTGAACAAAAATGGGAAAATATACTCTTGGGGCAGATGTCTGCCATGATCATGGGTGAGTTTCAGCAAAGAATTCAAGTGGAAAGGGAACTTCCTGTATAAATGTTGTGGTACCTCTCGTTTTTATCTGGGAGTGACATTATGCTGACAGAATCCAGTCCTGGAATACCATAGAGATCTCTAAGTGAGACCTATAATTATTCAAGAATTTTTAGCCTAACTACTCGCACAGGAAAAACTAACTGGATGAAGAAAGGCCATTGTCCAAACTAGCATATATGTATTTAGATGGACAATCCATAGGGCTGTTCATTTAATACATACATTGCATATAAATACTGTGCTGCATGAACAAAAAGCAAGGCCCAGAACTGGGTAGAAAGAGGTGAGCAGAATGAATTGCTTTTGGAAAATTGGAGAGTTTTTAAAATTCTTTTAGTCAACATTCTTTTAATAATGTTACTCTGTCATGAATCATGGAATCCTTCAAAGGGCAATGTTAAATGATATCCATGAGCTGACTGCAGCATATTACAAACTGGAAATTACAGAGAAATAGGGTAAAACATGTAATCAGAGAAACGTATGACTGAAAAAGGAGAAAAAAAAAGATGGGCACAGACTGTGTTCTACTGGCCAGCCTGCCAAAGAATTCAAAGAATGGCCTCACCAAACTGGACGGGCCCTGTGTAGTGTATCTCTGGGAAGACGTGGATAAGAATGGCTCCAAAGGAGCAGAAATTGATGGATTACAAAACTACATCCCTGGGGGGAACAGCCACCCTGAGGAGATCACAGACCCCTTGTAGTACCCAGGCCCACCATCTCCAGGACTGGGTGAGAAGTGGATATTCTTTTCTAGGACAAAGTCAGGAGCCAAACGTAAAATGAGGAAGGACAGAAACAAATGCTAGACACTGCTCTATTAGGTTACTCCAAAGAACATTAAAGTATATTAGGTTACAGCGATAGTTTAATGGGATTACTCTCAGCTTCACGAGTGCTGGTACTGTAACTAAATGTGGAGAACACTACATGTTAACCCCTCATTCAATCTTCCATTACTGAAAATAGGAGTTACCAAATTGATTGAAAACCAATCTTGAGCTTCATGGCCAGGCAGCAGAAAAAATCAGGCAAAAAACAAAAAACCTTACATCAAAAGCTTCTTTTCTCTACCATTAGAATTTAACTTGAACTAGCATTTAGTCCAACACTTTTTTTTAAACAATCTGTAAATAGAGACTGTTTATGGTAATTATGGAAATAACTGCCTAAAATTGTTCACCCAAACAGCAAATGAATGCAGTAACAAATTGAGCTGGTTCCTCCAATAGTCTATAATGCTATTTATTATCTAATCAGCAAAGAGTGAAAAACAGATCATTAGAGTTTAAGAAGACTATAATTATGAAAAGAGACCTTCTTCTTTCCTGCTCTTGCAAACTCTGATCACAACACAGTTATTTCAAGATTCAGCTTACAGGAGCCCTATTTAAATAGGAAAAGGACTAATTGGGCCTCTAGTAGCAGCTGTATCGCTTTGATGTCAGTTACCACGATAGACTTGAGTAGAATTCTTTATGCTCTATCAGGCCAGGGACACAAGAAGGTTAACCCCTCAGCAGCCTCTATTTCTGATTATATCTAGATGCAATGTATGAAAATTTGTGCTAATTTAGGGCAAGAAGAGTACTGCCTTAATAGCCTACACAGATAACAAACATGCCCCTGAGCTACTGTACAATGAAGCAGGAGCATTTTTCACTCTGACATGGTAGGTGCACCTTGCCAGCTAGGTAAGTCTCTTCTCAACATCTGGTAAAGCAGAAAGAGGAATGAAATGGGGACCAGGAGACCTGGGATCCAGTCCCAAATCCATCCCTAATCCATGTTAGTTAACAGGAAGGCCAGCTGAGTAGGGTGAGTTACTTTCCTCTTTGGGGATTCAATGGCTTCATCAGTAATATGAAAGGATTGGTTTGGATACTGTTAAAGAATTCTTCTTGCCTAAAATTTTACAATTCTAGTACTTTAGCTCACTCTTGCTTTGTGCCATTTCGTTCTGGAAGCCAGTCTGCACACAACTAGTGACATACAGAAGAAAGAACAATGGAGGTGGTGTCAAAAGATCTGGATTCCATTCTCCGCTCTGCCACTTATACAGCCTTGAATAAGTCATGTAACACGTCTGGGTCTCAATTTTCTCATCTCTAAAATAGGCATAGTAATTTTTGCATTGAAACCCTCGCAGGCTGCCTGCAAGTATCATAAAATCCCCTGGATGTGAAATTCTTAATATTTAATTAGTTTGAGAAAGTCCTTCTCTGGTGCAGTGTAATAGCATGGAAGTGATCTGGGATTGTCTAATTCTATGTCAACAAGAGTAAGTTCTGGCAAGGTCTACCAAGCTAGGAACAATTCAAGTATGGCCCTGAATTCAATGGCCCAGGCTATTTAACTACATAGGGGCTCATTGAGTCACTTGGTAAAGAGTTCTTTGGTGATTGAAACCCACGAAACATTTGATTGGTATGTGGCATTTTTGTCATATATGCATACATCTCTATACCTAAAAGCTTCCAAATTGATTAATTAATTTGATATCCATATTAACAATAATAAATTGTGGTCAAGCTAAAACATACTCAGCCTTTTCTAAATTCAATGGAATATACTAGAACATTCATATTCTTACAGATAAGAAAACTAAGGCTAGTTCAACAGATGCTAAGTGATACTAAGATACAAAACTTAAACAAGTCTCTGGATCCAATGTTCTTTCTAAAGTTGTTCAAACAAAATCTAGGTAAACCACAAGACACAAGCAGACTTTCTTTCACCTCTGTCATTTTAAAGACAAAAGCCAACACAAAAGGGTACCATCAAATGAGTTGCAGTTATGATCCCTGGAAATCAATATCTAAAGCACCTTTTCAGTCACAGATAACCAGCTCACACTTGAAGATGGTTAAGAAAGCTAAGCTAAGTAACACAAAAGCATGCATTCTTTCCTTTTGGGTGGTGGTACAATGGATAAGAGCATCATACAGGGCATCAGGAAGACCTAAATCCAAATCCTATTCAGATATTTACTGGCTCTGTGACCCTGGACAAATCACTCTCATACTTTTTACTGTGCAGGGTTGCTGTGAGGCTCAAACTTTATCTACTTATATGCAGAGTTTTGCAAACCCCAAAGTACTATATAAATTCTAGATATTGCTGGTATTGTTGCTATTTCAGTACCATAAAGTCATTGCTTTATCAGCAAGCCTTCCATTTTTCCAACAATATGAATCTATCAAATGTCAGGGAATATAAACTACCCTGAAGTAAAAGAATATTATTCCAGAGAGGCCCAATGGCATAGTGGATAAAGTCAGCTTCAAATCCAGGAAGATCTAGGTTGACATCCCCCACTCTGACACCTACTGGCTGTGTAATCCTGGTCACACAGCAACTTCTCAGTGCTGTACCCAACAATGTAAAATTCTAATTTGTAGAGAAGAGGTCAACCTACATTGATCAAGGTATTTTCCTCACCTGAAAGTTTTCTATACTAATGAAATTAAAGGTCCAGTTCCTATCCTATCCCAACATGATTAGGGCTAGAGGAAATCTATGAAACCATCTATCCCCAGAGTGACCGCTCAGCGTCACTGTGATGGCAATCAAATTAGGATCTTTTGCTGTTTTTGTTTTACTAAAAGTGACTCTGATTGGATAATGTGATTAAAGAAGCTCTTTCCAACCAACTGATGGGTCTGCACATTGTGAGAAGCTTCATTAGGGGAGTTGTTTTGTAGGAGGGTTCCAAGAACCTTTTGTTTTTTCTACTGAGGCACTGGGTCAGAGGGTTAGGTTTTACTTTGGGCCTTAGTTTTTGTAAGAAATTTTGAGAATGAGACGAGGACTCTGGGAAGCCACTTTAAGGAGCCTCCCCCACCCCTTTGAAAACCCAGATGTTGGTGTTTCCCTCTCTGGTAACTATGGTCAGACATATGGACCTGTCTTGTGAATTATGGTCAGGCAGAGGAAGTCATATCTGTTAACTTTTTGATTTCTCTGTATTTTCTTTGAAGTTCAAGGTACTGACTCCCCTGAAGTAGGTGAATGATACACGTGCTTGGTTAAAATGATTGTTAACCCCTCCAAAGCTGCCTTTCCTTTTGTGAATACGGATCTAAGAACTTGTGATACCAGGAACCCCTGTGTATGTTGGGGTGCTTACTGTTACAGGCACATACTTCAGAGTCAATTGACCTAAATTCTTGTCCCAGGTGTGTGACCTGGGTCACTTCCCTCTTCGGGGCTAAATGATCTCACAGATTTCTTCTTTAGGTCAATTGACTCCCCGGTCCAGAACTCCACCCATAGGTTATAATACTACTGGATTTTGAAAATCTCTGAATTTTCCACATAATGATCAACTAACTCCCACATGGCCATTCCCTCCCAATTTCAGTGATTTTGAAAGCATCATTCAGACCCTATTACCTATCTCCCACTGCCCAGTTCCTTGCTCTCATCCCCTTCAACCCACCCAAAACCCAACTTGCCCCTTCACCGTGCCCTCTAAAATGCCTGCTCTATAAACAACAAATTTACTTTCATCCTAAATCTCCTTTCCTACTTCTTACATCTTCTAGCTATGAGACCTAGTTCCCTCCTGATGTCTCAGCCACCCTGGCTACTCTTTCCAGCAGTGGTTGTATTTTCACTCACTACCCTTGATCTCATGGTCAAGGTGGGGCAGTTGGAATACTCCTTGCTCCCCAGTACCAATCCCAGATTCCCCCTCTACAACCATCATTTAGTTACCTCTCCTCCTTTGAACTCCGTGCAATCCATATCTACAACTCAAAATCCTAAGAGCTGTTTTCATGAACACTCCCTTCCTTCCTAAATGAGTTCAGTACCTTGCTCACAATCTTTCTTCCCTCCCAACTCCTGTCCTCATTCTAAGGGACTTCAACATACTTCTTGATACTCCCTCTAACATTCTTACCTTACAGTTTCTTGACTTACTCCACCCCCCACCCCAGACCATGCCAAAAAAAAAAAAAAAATTATCATACCCTTGATCTTGCCATCACCCTCAAATGTACCACCTCCATATTCATAAACTCTGAAATTCTGTTTTCTGATCACAATCTATTGACTTTCCACCTCTTTCTGTCTTCCAATACCAAACCTGCTCTTTGTCTACACTACGATCTCTGGTCCCTTGATTCTCAGTTTTCTCCCAGGCCAACATCTCTGCACTAGTCACACTCTTCTTCTTTCCTCATTTTGAGACCTTGTTCAACTCTAACACTCTCTTCTAGTCTCTCATCCACGCAACACATTGTCAACTGTGTCTTTTGGATTGTGTCATTCAAACCTTTACACTGTATCATCTGAATAATTTCAACCTTTTACTTTTTGATTAAAAATAATAAATCAGATGGCTCCTAAATTCAGAGCATGAATACATCTGAGGCATTAAAATTTTTAAGATTCTGAATAATAATTATATGCAGAATTTATCATGAATCACAACATTTTGGAAAATGAAAAAATATAAAAACTTTTTTAAAAAGTGTATGAAGAAATGGAGGAGGGGGAAGAGGGGGAAAGGGAAAGAGAGAAGGAAACAAAGTCTTCAGCTTACCTGAGTCTCACACTAGCAGCTATACTGTTTGAGACTAAGAAGCTACACGATTCAATAGGTGTCAAATTCTGGACTGGGTGCATTTTCTCTTGACCCAAAAAATAGATCGCATCAACTATAGACCTCAATGATTAAGAAATTCTGGTGCTGGGGAGCTCAAAGCAGGCCAGAGACAGTGGGTACCTCTTTAGTCATACAGCATACATTGCTTCATGTGCCTGTACTTTGCCTTTCCACAAAACAAACGGGAGCTTAGGGCAGGAGGGAAAAGTAAGGAGGACAAATAATCTGGCACTATTCACTCATCCTGGAGAATCTGACAGCGGGTAGTTATCCTTTCCAATTAATTCTTGAAAATAAGGGCACTATATTCAATCACCCCGTGCATCACTCAACTCTTCACTTGGAAAATGTCTGTTCAAAATGGGTTTTGACTGTTGAGTGGAAAAGCAGCATCAAAACATTAACCTAATTAGTCTCACGAAAGAGGAGCATGGAATTGCCAAGCAGTTTGAACCTTTTCATTTCTGTTAGACATTAGAAAAGATTCCAGTCAGCAGAGGAGTTGAAGAAAGATATTCCCATAGAACATAAAGTCATATTTTCTATCATCTTTTAATTTCTGACAATATCAACACACTTTAGGGAGTAGATTAAACCCCAACTTTTTTTTTTAAAGCAGAAATAAATTTACGAAAACTATTTGGTAAGCTCCAAAATGCAATAAAGGTCTTTCAAAGTTGATTATTTTTACAATATTACATAAATTACTCTCCTGGTTCTGCTCAGTTTATTTTGTATCAATTCATAAAGGTCTTCCCAGATTTTTCTGAAACCATCCTCTTCATCATTTCTCATGGCACAATGGTATTTCATCACTTTCATCTACCATAACTTGTTCAATCATTCCCAAATCGATAGCTACTCCCGTCCAATTCTTTGCAATTACAAAAAGAGCAGCTATACATTTTTTGTACATGTGGGTGAAAAGATATGCACCTTTTAACAGCATTTTAGGAACAATTAAAAATTGCTTTCCAGAATGGTGGACCAGTTCATAGCTCCACCAGCAGTACATTAAAGTACCATTGTGTGGTATCCAGAGCTAGACACACTAGTCTAAATGTAGTGAGACCAAGGGAGAATATAGCGAGACTATCGTTTCCCTATAACTGGATACTCTACCACTGCTAACTCAGTCCCAGATCACACACATATATTTTTCTAAAGCACAGATCAATCATATCACTCTTTCACTTAATTAACTCTAGTAACTCTCTGGTATAATGAGGATGAAATAAAAAGATTTTCACAACCTAGTTCCAACCTACCATAGTGTATGAATCATTTGGGGCAAACAACAGTTTAGAAGGGCTTTCTTTCAGTAACAGCAATGACCATGCATGGGTACTCCTACTGATACTAGACTGATTCAGAACCTCTGACTTTGACCACCTTTAGTTAGCTAGTTCTAAGCTAGCGAGTTTGGTATTTGTACCATATACATATTTCACTACTTACTTCTGTTGTGTTTTTAATTCTGTGGTTTTTAAGAAAGGATACATGCAAAGGCTGTAGTTCTTAAAAAGGACATTTCAATGACTGTTACGGATACCAAAACAGCTTTTGGTGGGGAGAAATCAAGCATTTCAAAGACCATCAAAGCCCACAGTGCAACAGGATCAAGTGCACTAAAGAGCAAAAGAAAGTGCAGACAAAAGTGAAAAACAATGTCAAGAATTAGCGAAGCTGTAAAACAGCTTATTTAATCATCAGAAAACAAGCAAGAATCTTCAGAGAGATCTGCAGCTGGGGGATGGGGAGAGAAGAGAAAGGTTGTCACCAATTCCTCTTCAGTGGAATGTAAACTTCTTGAAATTGGAAGAATGGGAGATTAGGAAGAAAACATATTTCTAATAAGCAAGATGATAAAAAGAAAAAGGGAAAACGTAGTTTTTACTGATGAAAACTTTCTTTTCATTCAATGTTTATACCAAAACCATTATGAGAACAGTCTAGGTGAGACTATAACATCTGGGCATCTTCATTAGGCAATAAAATACCCCAAAATGTTTTGAGGATGTTTTACTTTCACTGAGTCTGAAATCTTATCCTCATTGAAGGAAAGACAAACTCTGATAAATATATTGATATACTGAGAAGGAAAATTGTTCCAGAATTAGAGAAATTCCCAAATGGAGACGGAGTGCTTAAACATAGACTTATACCAAGTCACATGACATGAAAGATTAACAATTAATAAACTTATCCAAGCTTAGGAACTCACTTGATTTAAACCCCCTTCAAAACATATGAGCTATACCAAACAAAGACTAGACCTGGAAAAATGGATGGTTTCTCAAAGGTATGCTGAATATTCATTGTGCTAAATGTGTAGTTTCATGACAAAGAATTAAAGAATATATGTCAAAATACTGGTAATTCAATGTTAAACTGATAGTATAAAACAAATGACTATAACAAAAAGACATTATACACATAGTAGGCTTTTAAAGATGTAAAAAGTTATAACTTACATTCCACTTTCCCTGTCCAATCCTGACATGGCGGACAGAGCCCTGAGCCTGGAGTCAGGAAGATTGGAGTTCAGAGGTAGCCTCAGACACTTAGCAGCTATAAAATCCTGGGCAAGTCACTTAACCTATACCTGTCTCAGTTTCCTCAACTATAAAATGGGGATAATAAATAAAAGCACCTATCTCCTAAGGCTGCTGAGAGGATCAAGTGAGATACTATTTATATAGCACTTAACACAATGCCAAGCACAGAGTAGGCCCTTAATAAATGCTTCCTTCCTTCCCTCCTTCCTATTATAAATTATATAATTCCTGTGCTCTGTGGTCCAACAAAATTGGTTTCTAGCTGTCCCTCCTCCTGTATTAGATATACAATATAATGCACATAGTCAATGCTTAACAAATGTTTGACTAATGAATGGATAAGAAAAGACAGATCTGAATGATACAGAAATTGAGAAATTGACCCTGGTCCACATTTAAAAAACAACAGTGACTGCTACATCTTAGGCATTAAAATGTGCACTGGGGGATATAAAGGCAAAAGTGAAGCAATCCCTGTGCCCAGGGAGGCTCACATTCTTTTCCTTTTTTTGGGTGGTGGGGGTATGGGCCACAACAGGCTCTCAGATAAGTATGTACAAAATATAAACAAAGTAAAAACAAAATGCAGCATTGGGGGAGGAGATGAGGACAAGCCTCTTGTAGAAAATGGCCCTTGGCCTGAGCTTTGAAGGAAGCTAAGGTTCCATGAAGCAGAGGTAAGGAGGGAGTGCATTTCTTGCACAGGAGCAATGTGAACATGGAACAGTAAGGAGGCCAGTTGGGCTGGAATGTTGACTGTTGAAGTGTACAAGTAAGCCCAAAAAGGTAGACTAGAAGCAGGGCCTTAAAGTTACACCTGCCACAGGGAAGCCTTGCCTAGAACAGTCAGCCTTTGAACTTTCACCTCTGTAGCAGCCGGGATACACAGTCACACACACACACACACACACACACACACACACACACACACACACACATAATGTAGGAGTGTGGCTTTTCTTTTTCCAGTCAAACAGCATTTATTAAATTCTTACTATGTACCAGGCTCTTGGCTAAAGAAGGGGGAAATACATATAAGTAGAAAGAAAGTCCCCATCCTTGAGGAACTCATTCTAATGGTGGGAGATAACACATAAAAGGAAGCTGCAAGGAGTTTGGGACAGGGCACACAAAGGTAGAGAAAGTCCAGGGTACAGCCTGGAAATGAGAAGAGTGATGATAAATGGCTGATTTGGGGGCCTTTCTTAAATTAGACGTACTAAATAAAGACCTTTCAAATAACTGAAGATGGCTATCATTTTCCTGCTCCTGTCTCCATGTTTTTTCTTCTTCAGGATAAATAATTTTAGTTAATATGACTTTGAGTCCCTTCCCTCACCCTGGCTGCCCTCATGAAATTACTTTGTAATAATTACTTTGGGGGCAGCTAGATAGCACACTATACAGAGCCAAGAAGATCTGAATTTAAAGCAGGCTTCAGATACCTACCTATTTGCCTCAGTTTCCTCATATGTAAAATAGCAATAATAGCAGCACCTACCTCTCAGAGTTACTGTGTTAAGTGCCTGTCACATATTAAGTGCTATATAAATGTTAGCTGCTAATATTATTATTGCTTTGTATATATTTTGTCTTTACTTACTTACATGCACATACAAGTCACATTCCTCTAGCATAATGTAAGTTCTTTGAGGGCAGGGACTGTTGTTTCATTTCTAAATGTGGTGTCCAGAGCTGGACGCACTCGTTTAAATGTAGTGAGACCAAGAGAGAATATAGTGAGACCATCGCATCCCTGTAAGTGGACACTCAACAACTACTAACTCAAACCCAAATCCCACCTGCTTTTTTTGGTTGCCATTGCAAAGTAATTACTTATTTATAATCCAGAAAGCGTCCACTAGGACCAGCTTTATAACCAAACGTTAAATCTTCAGGGTAAGCATTTATATTGGAGTTGATGGGGTGTTTGGGTGCATGTCCTTGGGCCCCAATTCTAAAATCACATTTCTCTTTAAAAATCACATTTCTCCCTAGCCTCAAAATACTATCTCAGGCAGTTTCTCCCCAGCCCAAGGACACAGCCTGCCCTAGCAACAATGGTTATCTCCCTTCCTGCTATAGTAGCCAGCAGCACTATAGAACTCATTAGTTTGAACTAGCTGTGTACTGGCTTAATGGGCTGTGCACTGGGTCATAACAACATTTACTACTCATTGACCAATCCTATGTGTCCTAGACTTAGACATAACTATACTCCCTTACACTTATCTTCTCTAACAAGACAATGATGAGAGTAACCTGGTTTTTCTAAGCCAGCCCTGACCACTGGTTGACTTAGTAACATTTCAGATGTAAAACTATAACTCCAGGTAGGTGCCCCCCTTGGCCTATTTCCCAATAAACTTTGGGTAAAATACCTGCGCAGTAGATATCAAAAGTGTATGTTCCTTTAAGAACTGACCACTCCTTAACCACTCCTTAATCCCACCCCAAAACACCTAGTTAGCATATTCCGCACAAGTGGTACTATAGAATATCCTATATAAACTTTCCCTGTACCCCTTTAAAGCTGCAGGTTCCCTAAGAACTCTTGCCTGCTGAAAGGCATAATAAATCTTTATCTTGACTTCAACAAATGCTTGAGTCTGTGAATTCTTCTCCAGATGACCTGCTCCTGATACCCTGGTCTTTGTGGGGGTCTCACCCAGCTTCCAGCCCTCATCAGAGCTGTTACTTTAAAAAAAAAATGCTAATGTCTTCTTTCTCCTACTAGATGATCAGAAAGGACCATTTTTTATGACTCTTAGAATCCCCAGTGTGTTAATAGTGGACTCCACAGAGGCATTACCTTGACACCACAACAAAGCAATGCTAAGGATCATTTTGGAAGATTCCAAGCTCTGTTATGAAAGAAGATGGTCAGAACTTAGCATCACTTTTTGTAGTAGCAAAGAACTGGAAACAAATGTAGACAACTATCCCTTGAGAAATGGCTAAATAAATTGCTGTATATGCTTGTAAATGGAATATTAGACCATTCATAAAAAAAAGATAAAAACCAAGAATTCTGAGATGCATAAGAAGACTTAAGAGAACTTATCAAGTAAAGTAAGAAGAACTAGGGAGGACAGCAATAACTACAATGATGGAAATGAAAAACAACAGAGAAAATGAAACAGAAGGCTGGGCAACTGTAATGACCAAGCTTGTAGTTAAAAAAAAAACAAAAAAACAAAAAAAACAATGATAACAAAATGCACCTCCCTCACCTTTTGTAAAGGTGAAAGGTTACAAATGTGGAGCAATGCAAATATTTTAAAACTAGCTTGATGTTTTGGTTTGATGCAAGGGTGGGGAACCCGTGGCCATGAGGCCATTTGTGACCCTCCAGGTCCTCAAAGGGCCACAGACTTCCCATTCCTATATATGCTGTAAATGTTTAACCGAAATATGTTCTAATTTTGTTGTTGTTACACGGATTGGATCTCTAGGTAGAGAAGGAGGAAGGGACATGTTTGAAATAAAGTGACATACAAATAATAGACACTCTCCTCAAAAGGAAAAGAAAAGTCGTAAGAACACCATCTCAAGAACAAAAACTAATTGGGGGGGGAAGGACAGAAAAGGAAGAATGTAAGCCAGGAGAAATCTATATGCTCCAATGATGGGCAGAGAATTAACTAGTTCTTTCCTCATATGTCCAATCTTAGGTTACACTGGTCCAGTTTTCTCTCCAACTTATGGAAAGGAGATTGAGGGAGGGAGGTAAATTTGGACAGAGTATGAGAGAAAGTGGGAGGCTACAACCGTGACAACCTCAAAGAAAAATTTCCAAAGAGTCATCTAAAGGTAGGAGAAAAAAAACCCCCAAAACTGCATCTCTCTCCTTTACCCTAGGATTTAACTCCCTACCAAGTCCATTGTCAATAGACATGCAAATGCCCCAAGATACCCTGCAGAAAATTTAAAGAGAACTATTTATAGTATAAATTAAGAAAAGGAGTCAACCTGGCCTAGACTTTTCAGGTTCCTTGTTCCTCTAGCTAGTGAAGTTAATTGCTTGGGTGGCTTTGTTTATTTCAGTTGCTCTTCTTTCAAAGGCCTGCCTATAATACCTCCCCAAATTGGCTTTGACTTTTTTGTGAGACAAAAGTATGAAGTTTATTACTACATTAAACCTCGAGTTTCCCTCCCAGTCATTAACAATGCATATTTTTAGCATCTAAAAATGAGCATCTCTCAGACAGATATGTAAATATTTAGCACCATCTTTGTAAGGCTGTTAAGTTTTCATTTCCAATCAGGCAGGGGTATGCAAGTGTTTTCATTAATAGACAGTCTAATTATATCTGATATTTTTGTTCCACACAATATTTTGCTTCTATATTTGAAATAATCTAATTCATCTGTGTAATAAATGTTCTAAGAGGACATCTTAACAATTGAAATTTGCATACGTTGTAACCCTCAAAGCAAAGTGCTAGTAAAAATCATTATCAGGGTTACAAACACTGAAAAACCAAAGCCAGGTTGCACAAGGTCAGTAACTTGGTTCAAGATGACACAGTGAGTCTAAGAAGAGGCTCCAAAATTCCTTCCTTTCTAGTCAATTAAAATTTGTCACATCTATCATGTGACCCACAATGTGCAAAGGGGGAGGGCAGGAAGCCCTCCCCATAAATGGAGGGGCCTGCTTGTCCTCCAGGAGGTCACATTCATAGGATCACAGAACTAGAACTAAAAAGAATCTTAGTCTCACCATCTAGTCTCATCCCTTTACATTATAAATGAGTAAACAGGTTCAGAGAGGTTTAAGTTACTGGCCCAAGATCACACAGGTAGTGCTTAGATTTGAACTCGGATTCTGTGCCTTCAAATTCAGTGTTCTTTGTACTATTCTGCCCTGTCTCAACTTGAGGAGAATAATCAGGGATCAATATAGCCCTGGTTTAGCAGTCTCTCCCAATATATGCAATTCTGGCACAGTAAGAGTTGGTTGGAGGATGCAACTGATCTGGTGGTGCCTTTTACTTCTCAGAAAAGTTGTTTTTCCCTTTTCAGATTGGCCACTAGGACGTTTGTTTGTTCCTTATACATTACTTTCCCACTAGATTTCAATTACTTACCATAAAACCCCCTCAAGGAACAGATAAGCTAAACTGGATGTATTTTATTTAGAGTTTACAAATAGAAAGGATAAGAGAGAATTCCTTACTTGGGAGACAGAAGCTGATCAAGGGGCTCAGAGCTAATTTACATCAATTGGACAAACAGACAGTCCAAAGCTAATATATGAATTTGGGACTGATATATCTCCAGGACAGGTAGGTGGCACCATGGATAGTGTGCTAGGCCTGGAGTCAGGAAGATTCTTGTTGAGTTCATATTTGGCCTCAGACACTTACTAGCTCTGTACAAGTTACTTAACCTCTGTTTGCCTCAGTTTCCTCATCTACAAAATGAGCTAAAGAAGGAAATGGCAAACCACTCCAGTATCTTTGCCAAGAAACCGCATATTTGTGGTTTCTAAGGCTTCGAAAAGCAAACTATGACCCTGAAGGAAGTGGGTTGGTTGCCAGGGGGCTCTGCTCATGAGGGAAGGGGAGCAAGCTGTCCCATCACGGTCATCAGCAGTTTCATGGGCTCAGGAGATGACCGACAAAGCTGCCCAGACTACAAAAAAGGAGGCAGCACCCAAAGCACCCCCAAAGCCTTAGTGTAGCTTTATGCTTATCAGTGCTATTGTTCTTCTAATAGCTTTACCTGCACCAAGACTTGTGGGACACAAGGCATAAAGAGTACCAAGCTGAAAGCCAAGTGAGAGGATATGCAGACCTAGCTTTCTCACTAACTAGCTAAAACCTTTGTCAAATCACTAACCTCTCAGGGCTTTTGCTACCTCCTCAGTTAAAGGGAGGAATGGAGATGGGATAAAGAAGGGGTGAACTAAATAAATAATCTTCCAGTTCTGAGAGTCCAAAGACAAGAGCTAGGTAGGTTGCCTTTCACTTAGTTTATGAAAAAAAGTTTTTGCTAAACAAATTGTTGGTGCAAACAAGATTTCAAAGGGAATGGAGAACAAACAGTATTCCTGCAATTTAGATGTTTTCATTTGCATAAGAACTACTATGCTAATGAGCAATTATTCTTATGTAACTATTAAGAAAGACTTTTACTTGGTAAGCCTGCTTTTCTGAATTATGTTATATAATGAAAGGGAGCACAACTACATTTCTTTTAAAAATATGCTACACAGTTCTGTGTAGAAGCAAATATATATATATATATATATATATATATATATATATATATATATATATAAAAAGTGATGTCCACTGATGGGGTATGACTAAAAAACTTATGGCACATGACTATAATGGAAGATTATTGTGCAGTAAAAAATAATGAACGAGAAATCCAAAAAACCAGAGGAAGGTATGCTTTGAACAAAGCAGAACAAAAGAAGAAGTGAAGGAACAATTTACCTGACAACTAACTACAGTAACGTACGGAAAAGACTACTGACACAGCACTGAGCTTTCAGCGATGGAAAGCGCCAAGTACAGAGTGCACCGCCTCCCTTGGAGCGGAGGCGGAGGGACGGCTCACGTACAACACAGTGTACACTGGTAGACACGGTCTCTTGTTTTGGACGGTTTTGCATAAACAAAAGGATTTGTGATTAAAATGTTATCCACCTCCAGATAAAGGCCTGACGGTCTGAGTACACACTGAAGTACACGTTTTTCTGTTTTTCAGAACACAGCTAATGCAGAATTCCATCCTCTCTCTGTCTCTCTCTCTTTCCCCCCACCCCCACATCTACAAATTTGTCTCTTTCTAACTTTTACCCATAGCTCCTGGTTCTGCCCTCTAGGACCAAATAGAATAAATAAAATCCTTTCTCCACAAGGCAGTCAAAATTTAGATACTTGAACATAAGCCCAGAACTTTCTCTTCTCTAAGCTAAACATCCTCAGTTTCTTCAACTGATCCTTCAACTGTTTATCAGGGACTTAAGACCTTTTCCCCTCCTGCTTGCCCTCAGTATGTTCTCCAGCATATAAAGATCCTTCTCAAGCTATGGTACTAAGAAATGAATACAACATCCTACATATGGTCTGGTCAGGGCCAAAGTACAGCCTGATTATTATCTTGATCACATTATTGTCTTTTTTGGTTGTCACAGCTCATTGATTCCTACCGAGCTTGTAGTTGCCCCCATGTCATTTTCAAACAAATTAGTGACTATCCACTGCTCCCTCTTTTGCATTTGTGAAGTTGATTTTGTAAAGTTGAAACAAAGCACAGATACATTTCTATTCATTTTACTTATAAGATCTGGCCTAATTCTCCAGCTTGTTGAGACTTTTTTGGTTCCTATCATCCAGTACATTACTTATGCCTTTCTAGATATGTATTATCTGAAATTTAATTAGTATGCCATCTATACCTTTATCCACAACACTGATATAAATGTTAAAACAGCACAAATCCAAGCCCAAACCTGGAGGGGGGCCCCAAACCCACCCCTATAGGATGCACTATTGGCAGATCTCCTGCCAAGCTACAAGTGAAGCCTTAATGACTACTTTTGCCCTAGCCACCCCAAAGCCCTTAGCCAAATCTCAACCTATCAAAACTTACAAGTTTTATATGCAACCCACCACCCCTTGCTCTATGCTAGGTTATATGGACAAATTAATATATTAATTGTCATTGTTATTCAGTGGTTAGTTAGCTGTGTCCAACATTTTGTGATCCCAATTTGGGTTTTCAAGGCAAAGACACTGAAGTGTTAGCCATTTCCTTCACCAGCTCATTTTACAGATAAGGGAACAGAAGCAAACAGGGTTAATTGATTTGCCCAGGGTCACACTAAGCATCTAAGTACAGATTTAAACTTAGGCTTTCCTGAATCCTAGCCCCTTGTTCTATCTACCGCACCACCTAGCTGCTCTCCTATTATCAATGGGTGCTAATATCTAGAAGATAGGTGCTTAAAAAGAGCACTGAATTTGGAATGAAAAGGATCTGGGTTCAAACCTTAGGCAAGTCACTGAACCTTCAAGAGCCTTAATTTTTTATCAATAAAACATGGTTGGACTAACTGATTCCTAATCTTAGCCTTGGTCTCCTCCAGATCTAAATATATGACACTATGATCCAATATTATACCTCTCAGGTGGAAATATATATATATAAGTAAACATACAAACATGCGCACGAACGCACACACATAGATTCTTATTGATATCTTTTACTTTAACATCCTCTTATTTTTCAATATCTTCCTTTTCCTTGCCCAAGGGGCCACCCATTATAACAAATAAGAAATAAGAGGGAGAGAAAAAGCAGTTCAGCAAAACTATCTGACATATCAGTCATATCTGCTATTATATGTACTGTTCCACATCCAGAGTTCTCTGTGTCAGTAAAGAAGAGAGCCAAGTGTACCCTCATACCTCCTTTTGGCACCAAGCCCAGTTATCATAGTTATTATAATTTAACATTCAGTTTTGATTTTATCTTTGTTGTGGTTCTTTTTATTTACTACTCTGTAGTCATGTACTGTTTTCCAGGTTCCGTTTACTTCACTTTACATCAGTTCACAGAAGCGTTCCTATGCCTTCCTCTCCTTTTATTTTATTTTTTTTAATCAGCAGCAATCTACTTTCTCTTGCTCCCCCACTTCTCAGAGCCCTCAATGAGAAATAAGGAAAAATAAAACTTCTTTTATAAATATGCATAATCAAGCAAAATAAATTTCCATATTAGGCATGCTCCCAAACCCCAAATACACCACACTCTGTACTGAGTCCCTCACCTCACTATCAGAAGGTGGGCTGAGTGCTTCATCACGAGTCCTCGGAAATCATGACTGGTCATTGAGATGATCAAACTGTTTGACTTCATAATGTGGTCTTTGACCAGATAAGATTTTTAAAAGGCACTTAGCACAAAGCTTGATACACAGTAGGTACTCCAAGTTGTTCTCCTAATTCTGCTCACTTCACTATGCTTCAGTTCATATAAGTCTTTTCAGGCTTTTTTTAAAAAATCATCCCCTTTATTCTATCTTCCAGTGTAATATACCATATGACTGTTCAATCATTCCCCAATTGATGGGCACCCCCTCAGTTTCCAACTTCTTTGCCACCACTTGAATTAGAATTGTGTTTGTATATACTTAGCTCAGGGCTAGGGTTGGGAACCTGCAGCCTTGAGGCCTCCTGTGGCCTTCTAGGTCCTTGTGTTCAGCCTTTTGACTGAATCCAAATTTTACAGAACAAATACTTGTATTAAGGGGATATGTTCTGTGAAGTTTGGACTCAAAGGGATGCTCTTGACGATCTGCAGGGCTACCTATAATCTAGAGGTCACAGGTTCCCCATCTCTGGGTCAAAGTTTATTTTGCAGAGGCCTACTCCCTCGCTTAACCTGTCTGCTTTTCATTCCGCCCTCTCCCATTTCTCTCCTATTTCCTTGTTGAGTGAAATGCATTTCTGTACCCTACATGCATAGTGGGTGCATAGTCTTTCTTCCTTTAACCAGTTCAGATGCCTGCCTCAGACATTTGCTAGTTGGGTGACTCAGCCTCAGTTTCCACATTTGTAAAATTGAGATGATGGCTCTACCTAACAGGATTTTGTGAGATAATACATGTAATAGTGCTTTGCAAATCTCAAAGTGCTATGTAAATGCCAGCTATCAGTATTATTATATCAATCATATATAGTTTTTCTCCCAAAGGATCCATATGCAATAAAAAAAAAACCACATCACAACACAAAGTATCTGGAACTAAAGTTACTTTCTGTTCAAAGACTCACAAGACGATTTCAAAATCTTGCCCTGCCCCAGGGTTATTATCAGCAAAATCAGTTTTCACTTTGATTAGATGTATAAAGACTCCAGTTAGTAGTTTTAGTGAATCAAATTTCAGATCTAACAACCAACTACACTATCAACTGCTCTTCATTTGCCCTACAAATAATTAGTCTCTAAAATTACTGGGAAAGGAAATCAATTTTCTTTCTTACATGTTAAAGCAATAATGAAATTACAGGAAACATACTTGTCAGTGTAAAATATAATTGTGTCTGATCACATACTGGTGTAAAAAAATTAAAATTAAAATATGCAGGATATATTCTCACCTCCTTAGAGAAAGCATCATTATTCTTTTTATTCTTTTAACTATTACCATTAAGAGAAAATCTTTTGGCTAATGGCTCCCAAGCAACAACAGCTGCATGCAAATAGCTATGCCAAATAAAAATCTAAACATTACAATTCCTTCCTTGAAATTACCTTCTGATGATATTATTACCTACACATTTTTTAGTAAGAATATACACATCAATTATATTATTACACCCTCCACTTAAAAAATCCAGTGCCCTACAGCAAGCAATTACATACAAGCATTTGTTAAGCATGCAAAGCACCATGCTAAGCATTAAGAGATACAAAGATGAAATAAAAACCAGTCCCTGGCCTCAAAGATACACAGTTGTTGTTTGGTCCTTTCAGTCACGCCTGACTCTTCACGACCCCATTTGGGATTTTCTCAGCAAAGATACTGGATGCTTTGCTATTTCCTTCTCAAGCTCATTTACAGATGAGGAAATTGAGGCAAACAGAAGTAAAGTGATTTGCCACATCTAGCAAGTGTCTGGGTCTTAATTTAAACTCAGGAAAACAAGCCTTTTTGATTCCAGGCCCCCAAATCAATCCACGATGCCACCTAGCATTCTCAACTGGTGAGTTCATCAGCTCCCATGGGTTTAATTATCATTTCTATTCAGATGACTGCAAGATTAATATATTCAATTCCTAGTCTCTCTCCTGAGCTCTCATCAGCTTCTTGTTGGGCATTCAAACTGGATTTCCTGTGGGCGAATCCACTTGAGATGTTCCGTCTCACACTCAACGTACAAAAGACAATCCTCAAACCCTCTCCCTCTTCCAAACTTTCATGTTTCTATTAAGGACATCACCATCTTTCTGGTCACCCATAATTACAGTAATGACACCATCTTCAATTCCTTACTCGCCCCTCACCCCATATATCTAATCAGTTTCCAGATCTTGTTGCTTTGCTCTCCAGAACATCTCTCATATCTGTATCCTTCTTTTTCATCACAAACTACTGCCCTGGTTCAGGCCTTCATCTCCTCTCACCAGCACCATTGCTAGAGCCTGCTCTGATTGCCTTCTTTGCCTCATGTCTCTCCATTCTCTAATTCATCTTCTACACAGCTACGAAAGTGATTTCTTTTCCCTAAATGGCAGATCTAACAATGATACCTCAATTCAAAAAACTCTAGTGGCTCCCTGTTGCCTCCAGGATCAAATATACATTGTGGCATTAAAAACCCTTCCCAAATAAGTCTTAAGCTACCTTTGCAGGTGCACCCCACATTCCTCCACTTCACACACACTCCAGCCTAGCCAAACTGGCTTCATATGGTACTCCAGCCTCCATCTCCCATCCTTGTGCCATTACACTGGCTGTCCCTCATCTCTCTTATGCATTCCCTTCTCTCTTTACCTCTTAGAATCTCTTGTGTCTATCAAGATTTAGCTCAAAGTTATCTTTTCCATGAATTTTTCTGATTCACTTAGCTGCTAGTACTTTTTTTCACTTACTGTTAGAAAGAAAATAAGAACTGTAGGGTCCTAAGGGATCTTCTGTGTGTGAGAGCAAAGGCTATGTGACCTAGATACAGAACAAAGACTGGATCATAGGATCACAATTTAGAGCTGGTTGGGACCTCAGAGGCCAGTTAATCTAACTCTCTTCATTTTACAGAAGAAGAAACTATAAGCCCAGAGAAGCTAAGTGCAAGGTGAAGAGGCAAATGCCCAAGGTCACTTAGATAGTAAGTAGCAGAGGAAACTGAAACCTAGGTTCTCTGGTTCCAATCTACTGCACTACACATTATGTGCTTCTGAGCCATAAAAACTATCTGGTCAAAGTGAGGTCTCACTATATCACCAGACGCTAGAAGGATAGTCTCCCAAGTGAGGAGATGGGAACCACCTGCTGAAGAGTAGCCAAGATGTGGAAACTAGTAGAAGAGCTAAAATACAATACAGAGATATAGCAGTGCTGGGAGCTGTGCTAAGGAGAACAACTGGGGTGCTCAAGAAGCATCCACCACTTGCTAGAGAGGAACAGAAAGAAGAGAGAGACTAGGAATGACAATAAATGATGCTTAGCAAGAGCCACTGGAAAAAGAGAAACACTGGAGTAGACCCTCTTCTTCTTTTGCTGGTGGTTCTTTTAAGTTATGGAGATGGCAAAGGTCTCTGGGGAGGCATCAAGAATGAGTGAGAGGGGATGTGTCTTGATGCTGTGGGGACTAGGATGCAAATCCTTTCTTTGCGCAATTAATTTGTAAAAACTACTCTATGTTTCGAGCTTTGTGAGCTAGAGTTACTGGTCTCTACTCTTGAGAGAGTGAAAGATGCAGAAATTCTCATGTAGGAACAAGAAGTCAGAGAAGTGAGAGTTCTCAAGGATATGAAGGTATTTGTATCAGGATAGAGCTGCTGACATCAAGGTTATATGCAGATGAAGAAACTGAAGACCAGAGGGATGAATTGACTCGACTAAGATCACACATGAGTAAAAAAGAACCAACAAAGCTCCTCAAAGTCTAAAGTGGAAAACTAGGACTCTAAGAGTAGAAGTAATTTGCTTAAATCATATATTGAACTTAAAAAATTAGCGAGACATGTAATGAACCACATAGCTCTGTTCTTCAAAGTGTCATCTGAGAATATTCCAAAGCACAGCGCAAATTAACTTACTCATTTCTTTTCCCATTGCAACTAAAAAACTTACATTTAAAAAAATTCCAGATCTTGTTACTACCACATGTATTATAGGTGGAACATGTAAGCAGTAGCAGAAAGCAGTCTACTGTAGTATAATTTGAAGGGCCAAACAAAAATTACTTCTCCCTTCTGCTACGTTACTGTCAATCCTCTTTAAGGATTAAAGCTTATAGTTACAAAGTACTTCTAAACACATTATCTTATTTGGTCCTCATAATAAACCTGTGAGGCAGGGAGGAGAACATTATTATGCCCATTTGACAGAAAAGGAAACTGTAGGTCGGATTGTCTTGCCCTACTAAGATACAGAGCTGGGATTCATATACTATCTTCCGTCTCCTTATCAAGATCTTTCTCCTACACTACAAGGACTCTTTTCCCAAGCACACTGCCCCTATGCTAGTTGCAATTGACATAGTGCTTTAAGCACTTTACTAACACTATCTCATGTGATGCTTAGATGACCCTGTATTAATTACCCCTAATTTTGCAGAAGTAGGAATTAAGGAGCAGAGAGGCTATCTACTTGCTTGCGGTTACATAGTGAGATAAATACTGTGGCAGAATTTGAACCCAAGTTTCTCCAGACTCCAAGTCCAGCCCCACTCAAGCCCCTACGACATGTGGATGGATTGTATCAAAAGGAGACATGGCTTGTTAGAGTTCACATCCTATTTATGAAAAAACATGACAACTAGTTTCAGTGAACATTTTTTAATGTCAGTTCATTCACTAAAGCATACTAAACAAGTTATAACTAAAAGAGAGTATATAGAATTACAATAAAGTAAAAAAAATCTTGCATAATCCTAATTTACACAAGTATGCCAAGATACATTCTGGACAGTGCAAAAATTTTGCCTGTTAAACATGTGCTTAGAAGCAGATTAAAATCAACTTGAAGGGGGAACCATCTAAAAGAAACTGACTCCTCATTTTACATATTTGAACAATAAATTCCAGCAAGATGTATTTGCGACCAATTTTTAGGCTATCCAGCTTCTCCATGGATCCTACAGCTTCATTTTTATTGGGCAAAAGAACTGATATCCCAGACTGTGGCAGACAGCACTGTGTCAGTCACCTCTCCCCTCTGACTGGAGGGCAGGAGGGTGGGGCAGTAAACTCTTCTCAAAGGCCTCCTTTAGAAAGCTCTGCACTTTCAAAGTAATTCTATTCTCCAACAGCACCTCTGCTTGGTTGCAGCTCCGTGCCCTTGCTCCGCCTACCCCTGATCCCTCTTCCTTTTCAGTTTCCTTATGCATACTGTCATTCCCATTCGACTATAAGCTCCTTGAGGGCAGGGAATATCTTCCTTCTTATTTGTATCCCCAGGACTTAGCACAATGCCTGGCACATAAATGCTTAATAAACATTTATTAAATTGAATTTAATTGATTCTGCTTCCAAAACCTAAAACACGATCTTTTCTGAGTTTTAAATCCAACAGTTTCCTTTCATGATCTTTGATAAATCAATGTATTATTCTCAGTTTCCCCCATTTCTAAAGTGAACACAATCATACTTTCATGTTACAGGTTCTGAGATGTTAATGTCCCTTCTGTCTTCTTCCTTTCCTCCCATTATTCCATATTTTAGGGGACAGTGCATGCACATTACCCCCAGAATCTGCCGTGTTTAAGCTCCCACAGAAGAACAGCAGGTCACAGGCCAGAACCTTTCCCCCATCTGCCAGCTAGCTACTTAGCCACTAAAATCTGCGGAGTAGGACTGCCTCTACTCTAGCCACAGATCACAGCAGAGGTGTTAAACACCCAGTCCAGCTGGAGGTGGGGCTAGGGAAAGTGTCATTAAAATATAATCGGGGAATATTTAATAAAATAAACAAAAATACAATAAAATATAAATGATGTTAATATGTGGTTTTCCAAGTCAATATGAGGTCAGCCCAAATTCCTATGTTCCATTTAGGCGCCTTGTTTCTGAGTTTGATATCACTGAACTACAACACGTCTAACAAAGCATATCCTATAATTGGCAAGTGCATTTTAAAATATCCTTCCCTAAAAAGAAAATTAACTAGCTCCTTTTGTGCTCCCCAGTGCTGATGGGACAATACTACTCATGGTACCAATCAAGCTACTAATAGCTTAAAAAAACAGATAGCTTAAAAGATGCCTTTTGAGCACAGGGACCCTCATTGAGGCTGTCCCTAAGACAATTGCTTCACTTCTCTGAGCCTGTTTCAAAATCTGTTTGATGGGGACAACAGCATTTGTACTACCAGAGTTATTGTGGATAAAGTGCTTTACAAGTTTTGAACTACTATGGAAATGGGAGCTAATAACAGTATCTCTCATATTTTTTGGTTTAATATTTATTTACATGATGGGATAAAAGTCCTTCTGCACCTACCACAAGTAAATACTAGCAAAATTCCTGGAATGAACTCAAGCAACATTATGAAAGTCATTTTCATATTAGTACTTGCTCATATGGCAATGGTTGCCTTATCATATATAACAGGACACAAGCTACTTTGAGAATGGGTAAAGAGAGACATGAACTGACCCTGTCCTCAATGCTTGCCTTTTTCACATATAATATTTTCATTTTCCCCCTAATCACATATAAAAACAATTTTAACATTCTTATTTTTAGGTTCCAAATTCTATCCCTCCCTCCACTCCCTGCTCCTTGAGACAATAAAGCAATCTGACACAGGTTATATCTGTGGAATCCTGTAAAACACATTTCCATATTACTCATTTTAAAGAAGGATAGGAGGGAGAGAGGGAGAGAGAGGAAAGAGAGAAAGGAGTGGGGGGTGGGGCATATATGCTTCAGGCTTCGGTCTGTAATCAGACTCGACCAGTTCCTTTTCTGGAGGTGGATAGCATGTTTCATCATGAGTCCTTTGGGATAGTCATGGATGACTGTATTGCTGAGAATAAACTAAGTCATTCACACTGTTCATCATACAATATTGCTATTACTGTGCACAATGTTCTCCTGGTTCTGCTCACTTCACTTTTGCATCTATTCTTATAAATCTTTCCAGGTTTTTCTAAATCATCCTATTGGTCATTTCTTACAACACAATAATATTCTATTATAATCATATATACCATAACTTATTCAGTCATTGCCCAACTGATGGACATTCTCTCAATTTCCAATTCTTAGCCAGCACAAAAAGAGGTAATATATATGTATATGTGTATGTGTGTGTTTGTACATACACACACACACACATATTTTACAGAGGTCTGTGTCTGTCTGTCCATCTCTTTCTCACCTCTTAGGGATAAAGATCTAGTAGTGGTATTGCTGGATCAAAGGGCATGCACAATTTTATAGTTCTTTGGGCACAGTCCCAAATTGTTCTCTAGAATGGCTGGATCAGTTCACAACTCCACCAGCAGTGCATTTGTGTCACAGTTTTCCCACATTCCCTTCAACATTTATCATCTTACTTTTCTGTTACATTAAAAAATCAATAGGTATAAGGTGGTACTTCAGAGTTGTTTTAATTTTCAGTTCTCTAATCAATAGTGACTTATAGCATTTTCCGTATGACTACTGATAAATGCTGGCCTTCTGATTGTTCATGACTACCAGATAATGCCTTTTATGCATTAAACCCAGAGTCCAGCAATAATCTATTCACACTTTACAAAAACACAACCAATACATGGACAATATGCAATTAGCAAATGCAATAAATATTATTTTAAAAATTGCTTCTATAGTCTGCAACAATAAACTTAAGTGCTTCACCATTAGGCTTTTATTAGCATTCTTTAGCTATGTAATTCTACTTTGATTCTATGTTTTGTTATTAGTTATATTCTATTACAAGAATTTCATTTTCTTTTTTCCTGTGTGTGTGTGTGTGTGTGTGTGTGTGTGTGTGTGTGTGTGTGTATTGGGGGTGGGGGAGGAAGAGATGTGGGAAGAAGAAAAAAATAAATGTTTGGTAATTGACAAGAAAAAACAAAAACACAACCACCACCAAACCTGACCTCTATGGAAAGAGAAGAAATTATTCTAAATTTATGACTTCTGTTGAACTGTTAAAAAATAGTATGAGATCTTAATAATCTTCTAAATTCTCTCTCTTTGTTATGAGAAAAACAATATTAAACAGACACATATACCTCTACCACCACATATCAGAGATTATTATACAACCCCTACCGCCCCTCTTCCCTTGCTTAATAATGGTTAGTGATGTCATAACCACATCAAACTGCTACCTTCCTGGATAAGATCACTTTGTAAAGAAAAAAATGCAATTAGCAAATGCAACAAATACTATTTTAAAAACTGCTTCTATAGTCTGTAACAATAGACTAAAGTGCTTCACCATTAGGCTTTTATTAGCATTCTTTAGCTATGTAATAGGATTACATTACTTTGATTCTACATACACAGAAGATACTAGAGCTATAAAAAGTTAGTCATGATAGGTTTAAGGCAAAGGAAAGTAGACCAATAGAATGAGATACAGGAATCTGGCTAGACAGAAGGGCAAGTGGCAACTATCACAAATCAGAAAGATAAAGAGAGAACTCCAGGAGGTTACAGGCCAGTATCACAGACCCAGACTTAGTCAAATGCAGTCATTTAGGTAGCAAGAATCAGCAACGAAGTTACAAGAATATGCAGCAAGTCAAGAGTCTGAGCAACAAGAGATCAGCCTCTAGGTAAGGGATTCTAAGGCACAAGCAAAAATGGAGCTTGCCACTACACTGATAGGTTCTGTAAGCCAAGGGCTTCTATATACCACCAAATTATAGTATGGACGGGTCTCAGAGTACAGGTGAATTCAAATCTGGCATTGCACATTTCTAGTTATGTGACCATGAGCAAGTTACTTAAGCTCTGCATGATTCAGTTTGTTCATCTGTAAAATGGGATAACAGCACTGACTTCCCAGGACTGACATGAGGATAAAATGAGATAATATTTGTAAAGAGCTTTACAAACCATTATGAACTATATAAACGCTACATATAGTGTACAACTCCTCACCCCAGATTTTCACCAACACCACGGTCCCGGGGCTCTTGTGTCCTACCTCCCATAGCCCCTGACTTTGCCAAACTAAGTCCCAAGGGACTTGGGAAAGAGACCAAACACAATACAAAGCTGCAAATACTACCACAATTTATTGTAATATCTATGTATTTTTTAAAGTATTTAACAGGTATAAAACTATAAGTTTCTATCTTTTTTTTCAAGTCATTGAGAAAGTGTTTGAGTGTTGTGCCTCTAACCCCATCTTTCCCATAAGTCCTGTGGCTTTTATTGTGTGATTTTGCAAAGCATGGTGACTTTTGGGAACACATATGTTGCCTTACTATAGAACTAACTGCATTTCATTTGGTGATCTCATCAACTCCCTTGAATTCAATTGTCATCACGTCACAGATGACTTTCTGATCTTTTCCAGCCTTAACCTCTCCCTGTCCTCAGGGTCAGCATCTCCAACCATCTATTAGACATCTCAAACTGGATGTCCCATACATATCTTAAACTCAACATGGCCAAAATTGAACTCATTATTTTTCACCTGAAACCTTCCTCTCTTCCAATATTCCCTGTTACAGATAAGGGTGCCACTATTCTTCCAGTCATCCAGGTTTTGTCATTCTCAACTTCTCACTCACTCACCATATCCAATTAGGTTTGTCAATTCTACCTGAGCAGTACATCCACACATCTGTCATATTTGCCCCCTTCTCTCTCTGATGCTGTCACTATTCTGGTGCAAGTTTTCATCACCTCAAACTTGGACTATGGCAACAGTCTTTTGGATAGTTGCCCTTCTTCAAGTCTCTCCCTACTACAGCCCACCTTCCACTTAGGTGTCAAACAGATCTTCTTAAAGCATGTCAGACTATGTCAGACCTTTTCCCTTTCAATATATTCCAGTCCCCCCCTCATTAGCTCTAGGAACAAATACAAAATCCTATTTGGCTTTTAAAACCTGTTCCCTTCCTACCTTTCTTGTCTTCTTATACTTCAGGGCAGCTAGGTGGTGCAGTGGATAGAGCACCAGTGCAGGAGTCAGGAGGACCTGAGTTCAAATCTCATCTCAGACACTTGACATTCACTAGCTGTGTGACCTTGGGCAAGTCACTTAACCCCAACTGCCTCATCCTGGGTCATCTCCAGTCATCCTAATGAATCACTGGATTCGCTGGATTCAGACAGCTCTGGAGAAGTGAGGTTGGTGACCTGCACAGCCCTTCCTCACTCAAAACAAAGTCAAGTGCAAGTCATGTTCACCATTTCACTGATGGCATGGTCTTCTTTGGTAACAAAGGATGAACACACACACTTCTTATACTTCACTCCCTGCCACCTAGTGGCCTCTTTGCTGTTCCTTGCATAAGACATTTTATCTCCTGAGTACATTAATGTCCTCATGTCTGGAATGCTCTCCCTCCTCCTTTTCATCTCCTAACTTCTCTGAATTCCTTCAGATCTCAGGCATTTTCTGTAAGAAATCTTTCCTTGTTCACCTGAAAGCTCGTATTAATGCTAGTCTCTTCCCTTGATAGCTCCCTCCAATTTATACATATTGTTAGTACTTTAATTGTTTGCATGTTATTTAGACTAGGAGTTCCTTGAGAGCAGAGATTTCTTTTCTTTCTTTTTTTTTTGGTATCCTTAGAGCTTAGTACAGTGCGTGGGCAGACAGTAAGTGCTTAAATACTTGTTGACTGATAGACCCTATTGATGGATTGAAGATAGAAAGGAGTGAGAAATTTCCAACAGTCTATATTGTCATGGTGCTAACAATTTTTAGCGTTGTCTATGACTTTCAAATAAAAGAAAATATGATATATTCAAGATGAAAAATATTTAAAGCATTATAACAAATGCTAATAAAGCCCAAATACTCTGAGAATGTAAAACAAATTTTTGTCTACTAAAACTGGTGAAGCTTTCCTGGTTTATTCTACTCACTGACTTTTCCCACTCTCAAAAGAAAAACAGTCAAGCCACATGGACTGACTGATTATATGTATTTCATTAATTTCACAGACTTAAATCTAGAAGGATCATTTATTTACTTCAATCTACATAGACTATAATTCCAACCTGCTCACACCACCTATTCCAAGCTTCCCCACTCCTCCTTTTCAGAGATAAAGGCAATCAGCTGATAATCAAGTGCAAAGCACTATCTTTGTTTATCTGGGTACAACTGTCAGATAAATCTCAGCTCTCATTAAATTGCTCCCCTCTTAACACCTTTCAAGATTCTTCCTAACCCGGCCTCACCCTACCTGGCTAACCTGATACGACCTCACCCAAAGGCCCCATCATTATTGTAGATGACTTCTCTATTCCCTTATTCGTACATATTTAAGCCTACTCAAACAGGATCTCATCTTAATCAATTCAGACACGTAAGATCTGTTTTATAAGCTATATTACATGATAACTTTTACTAATTGACTTATAAAAGACAGATTAAGTATTTCCATAATAGCCCTATAAGGTATCATCAGCATAATCTCAGATGGAATACTAGCACTAAGAGAAACTAGAGATGAATGAATCTGAGGTTTCTTTTTCCACTCATTAACCGAATCATATTGTCACAGAATTTCAGAACTTAGAAATCAATGAGTCTAATGCCCTCATTTTACAGATGGGGAAACAGAATTCCAGAGAATTCAAGTGGTTGATCCAAGACCAATATGCATATAACTAATTATGAGTAGAACTGGGACTTGAATTCCAATCCCCCTAACTCCTAATCCCGTACTGTTTTCATTATACAGAGAACTATTTCTTTTATGGTTAACAAAACAAAGCCAAACTTTTTTTTTATAATTATTCACATCCTTTTAAAAAACTATTTACAACATAGCATGAATGATGGCATTTCTATAGCTAGATACCAGATGTGTCCTCATTCTACACCTAAACAGGATAGGATAAAGAGCAATTGCCAAAGCACAGAACATCTGAGAAGGGTAATAGGCTGAAAACTCTAGAGGTTACTTCTCTGGGAGTTTTCAGGTTCTATTTCAAAGCAAATGAAAAAGCAAATGTGAATCTTAGGGGTGGCAGTGGAGGTGAGGAGGACAGAAGCAAAGGAAATTTGCTGGTTGCAGTCAAATTTTGACAATCAACTCTGTAAGGCCATTGACTGAGCAAGTCTCTCAGCCCAGTAGCACCAAATAGCACTTAATGCTTCCATCATGTGACTAACACTTGTTAAAAGTCTCAGTTTCTTATTAATCGCCAACCACAAGACTATAATAAAGTAATATCTCCCATTAAAGGCCTACTCTGAGGCCTTGTTTGAGGTGTAAAGGTAACCCTAAGCTTTTGAAGGCTATGCAAGCAGAGAACAATCTCTGACAGGTCTCACCAAACTAATAAGGAATGGAAAAATTGCATTCTGCATTGGTGGAGGGAGTCATTGATGAAATCATAGTTTTTCTAAAGCACTGAAATTAATAAAAATATATAAATCCATTCAAACACTTTGTGACATTCAATTGCCAGATGCAAATAAAACTGAATTAAACCCTGATTAAAAATTGGTGGTCAAAATAGGATAATACTAGGTGACAGGAAATACCCATGAATCCACTTGGCAAGAATGGCTCCTTGGAAAACTCCATCTTGTAATATTTATAAGCTGAAAATCAAGAATTACATGTAAACACTACTACTCAATGCTAAAGAAGCAATAGGAATCTTAGGGACCCCAGAATCACAGGATCTGAGTGGGGTGAGGAGAGGTTTGATCAGAATCACCTCCACAAAATCCCCAACAGGAGGCCATCGAGCCTCTGCCTTGGGTCCTGCAGTGAAGGAGAACTCAGCACTTCCCCATACAGAACATTCCAGGTTTTGAACAGTTCTAATTGGTGTAAGTACTTTTTCTTATATCTGCTCATAGAAATGAAAAGCAAAAGACTCTACTGGAATAGCACATGTTCTGCACAGTTCCTGTGCTGCAAGTGAAAGGCAAAAGAAAAAATAAAGCAGGCAATTTAAACGTGACTGATGTTAATAATTGAGAATCTGGTATTGTGAGTTATTGGAAACTGATCTCTATCTTATTAATGCAATCCCTTGTCATGAAGAGAAAAGATTTCTCTATGTTCTAGAATGCAAACAATATTTTAATCTTTAATTATATTCTCAATTTTAACTCTTCTGGAGAAGAGAGCCTGTCTAGGCCTGAGGATTATTTCTTTATTACCTAGCCTCTCTGTGGTATTTAATGAATATTGTTACTTAATACTTGTCCACTGGGAAAAGAAGAACTTAACAAATTTTTCCCAAAGTTTTTATAACTTTTCCAAAACTGAGAAAAGGTGCAGCCACCAAGTTAATGGCTTCTCTTCTGGGCATTCTTCAGAGCAGACAATATCGGAGCCCACTGGGCATGACTGAGCCCCATAGATCTGCTGCTGAAGATAGTAAGATGAGCAAATGACCTGCTGGCACAAAATTCCTCATCTTTTCAAAGAATCCAGATGGCATTTAATAACTGGAAGAAATGACTTACTCAGTACTACTTTGGTTATCTAAAAGAGTTCATCAACTTCCTGAAGGTCAGTCAGCCTCCAAGCACTTTCCTAAATGCTTACTCTGTCAGGTACTGTGCTAAGCTCCAGCGAGACAAAGGAAAAAGACAGTCTCTGTCCTCATGGAGTTCACATTCAAGTGGAGGAGATAAGTGGAGGAGATAATACGCACATAATTATGTACATACAAGATATATACAGAGTTTGTCCCCAAGACAGTACTTTAGTCACAGAAGGCACAGCTAGATTACTCCAGCAAAAAAATTGATGGCAAATATTTTAAAGTCCACACCATTTTTGTAAGATAAGGAATTATAGAATCAACTGAGAAATTTGTAAATTTCCTAGCAAACTTTGCAGTCAGAAGGACTTAGGCATTGAAAACAAGCTGTCCATAGGATCAAGCAAAAACTTCCACACAAGCAAGGAAGCATCGTCACAAGGGTAGTCCAAATCACATCTCAGGGATAGGTTTAAATTAAAGGGGCTGAAGTTGGAGAAGGAGCTTAAGCCAAATCTGTGCACCTGACTCAGAGTAAAACTTGCAAAAACTTGTCCAAAATGCACAAGAAGCAGAAATAACGTGATGACCAGGTTAGCTGAAGGAATGGTATCTTTACAGTAACAATTTCAGACATTCTTAAAGTCCTTATTACATGCCCAAGACTGTAATAGGCATGGCAAAGAACACAACAATTAAATAAGACACAACTCCTGCCATCTTGTAACTCTCAATCTAGTATCAGTCTCACCTCTTTTATCAGGGGCTGACCTACTTCTAAGGTCTGCAAAAGGCTCTGTCCTTCATCACAAGATCACAGATTTAGAGCGGGAAGAAATCTTAAGTCATCTAGTCTAACTCTCATTTTCCAGATGAGGAAACAGACCCAGACAGGCTAAATGACTTGCCTGAGATCACACAGGTAATAAAGAAAAGAGCCAGGCCTATGATCCTGGTTCTGATTCCAAATCCAGCCCCTTTTCCACTGTACTCACTTTGCAACTGATCTACAATTGCTATTGACTTCATTTTAAATCAAAGGTAACAACCCTAGTCTCTACTTTTCAATTTGCTAGCTATCTTGGAGAGAAACAAATTAGGTGTAGGAGTTCCTGAGTACTCTGCATAATTTCAGGTAGATGATCTTTTGGGGAATTAGTGTACATGACAGTGGCAGAAAATGAGCCTCTTTCAGTTAAACACCCAGAGACAAATTAATGGCTGTGCCTAAGGCAATATGTTGTATAAACAATGCAATGTCTAAGAGTGAAGAACCTCCAGAACATCCTATGCTCATGTCATTATCCCTGGTGCCTCCTCAATCAATTCCTTCTAGGGACATGGGTTTAGGACTATACTGTTTTTTGTTCAAAATCATGACAAGACAGTCAAGCACAAGAGGCTGATATGAGAAGCTAATTTTATTTCCCTATACACTCAAAGGTGTTAGGCTGTATTGTCAGTCTGGAAATAATGCTGAATGCACAGTATTTGCCATTGACCAGCTCAAAAGGCTTCAACAGAATTTTAAACTTCTAGATGAAAGTACCAACTTTTTATTTTTAACAAATAAGATACATTGATGTTAAAGAAATCTCTTTCCCTGGAGAATTTGAAAACATAAAGTAAGTTACCCGTTGCCCAAAGTGAGTTTAGCCTAGTCTATGAAGTCTTCCCCTATTCCCTTCAAATCTCATACAGCACTTTGTTTATTGCTTTTCTGATGCACTTGTGTATGATTTTTGTATTAAAGTTATCTGTCCTCCACAGAGCTCTGATATCTCAGCATGGAATGGGAGATGATGCTTGGTTCTTGAAGTCTCTAGGAGTGGAGCCCAAGTTCCACCTGGTTCTAGGAAATTTGAAAGGCTTAGAACACGGACTGGGAAACAGACTACTACTCTCTAAGGGTCAGTCCAGGAATGGGCTGTCTTGTAAGATAATAAGCTTCCAGTCACCAGAATTAGAACAGAGGCTAGATAATCATCTGTCAGGAAGGTCTCAAAGAAGATTTCATTGATTGGAAGGTTGACTAGATAAGTGCTGAAGTCTTTTGCAGTGCTAAGATTCTTGATATTATAAAAATTCATTCCAGTAACTGAGAAAATTAAAAAACAAACTGGCCAAGTATACTATGTCTCTAAAACTGGTATTATAGATCAATTATATAGTATAATAGATATAGATATAACACTACTACAGTATGGGAGTTAGGCAAAGTTTTCTACAGCAACCAGAAAACAAACACTATCCCTTATATAAAGGACTTAGATAAATATGAGCATATGGAAGCTGAGGAAGTGAGATGGCATCTCCTGTGCCTTCAAAATGGTAACAAATAGCAAGATCTCTTTTATTTCAAACAGAATCTTGGTACTCTTACAAGCTTCGATGAAGGGAGAGAAGGATATGAATCATTAATCCCGTGAATCACTAATCCTATGGGACAAGCAGGAAGGAATCCAAATCTTCAAAGACAACTGTACTGTTAAAGCCAACTACATTTTTCAAACACACATCCCTTCAAATCCCCTGTATCCTTGCTCTACCATGTTTGTGGTCTCATTGCAACTAAGTATAGTTGGTGGTTTTGCCACAATAGCCTTTGCAACTGTCTAACTATTGACAAAATAAAATGCAGAAATCCATACACTGCAATGCTAACAGATGTGTAAAGTTAAAATGGGTGGTATCGGGTAAGGGAAAGACACCCTGATGTTTAGAAGTTATAAGTGTGATTAAGAGTCTTGAAAAGACTAAGCAATTTCAGAGGAGTCCTGCTATCAAGGTGGGTCTTGGTTATATTTAAAATGCTAATAAGCAAAAGTCTGTTATTACAGAATTCCATAAAAAAATGGTTTGAGTCACATCTCCTCAAAACCTAACAGCTAACATACAACAAAAAGCTGATATAATATAGATAGCTCTTAAGACTGGATGTGGCTCTTGTTTCCAAGACAGCGGTTTTATAAAGGGGTTCTACCATATGGACAGATCAAAGAGCTCGCTGCTGTGAAAAAAAAGCAGTCAATAGTCACAAAAGCTACAAGGCTATCCACTATAGGAAATCATTTCATTGTTTTATTTCCTAGGCCACAGTAATCACTTTCTTCTTTGAAACTAAGTATTTTGAGTGATTTGTTATAAATGTATAATGACAATCATGAGTATATCTAGTTTTTTTGGCATGGGAACATAGATTGCTGATTGCCTTGGTCCTTAAATAGTTTCTAGGTGTCCTCATAATTGCTTATCACCTGTAAATAGGTTTCAAGCCAATGCAAATTCACAAATGGTGAACAGATGGACTAAGAACTGACTTTTGTCAAAAGAGAGTTAGCAAAAAACACTTTTTGGCTTTGGTCTTATGGGACCACAACAAAAGAGGCCACCATTCCTGGCCAAACATCTTGCCTGAGCAGAACAACGATGCACACAAAATGAAAAGTAATAAGGCCAGTTAGAATTTCGAGAGGTGGGAGGTATGATCCGCAAAATTACTGAATTAAGACAGAATCAACAATGCAATTTTTCACTCTCTGGGCAACTAGCCAAATAAGCAGAGATGTTAGCATTGCAAGATATGCACAAAAATTGCTACTATGGTCTGAAAAAGTCATGTGGGCTATATAAGCTATGCGAGAGTTAGATTCAATGGCCCAAGCAAGGTTTGATGATAGGTCAGGGCTTAAATCTGAGAAGCAAAAGTCCCAATATATGGCTACTAACATAGAAATGATCACCAGGAAAAGGAAAAAGAACACAAGACCACTTACCTGCCATGATTAGGATCATATGCAAACACACATCTTGTAAGTAAACTAGTCTTTTTGGAATAGAAGTCAAGAAAGCATAGGTTTCATCAGGGATAACAGAAAGTCATTTTCCTAAGGAGTCAGAAATGAAGGGAGTGTAGGGACTCAAACCATACTCCTCCCACTGAGGGGAAGAGAGAAAGAAGGGAGGGAGCACTGCAACCAAACTCAGGGTCATAGAATGGTTATAAAGGGGTAAGGAATCTTACAAATTCTCTTGTCTAACATCCATTATTTTAAAGATTAGGCAGTGCAGCCCTGGAAAGCTTAAATGGGAGGGTGTCAGGAGAGAGGATGCATGTACAAAGGCACAAACGTTTATTAAGTGCCTACTGTGTGCCAGGGACTGTGCTAAAGTGATTCACAAATAGTACTGGCCCAAGATCAGAGCTAGAATTGGAACTCAGGTCTACTATCCACAAGGTCAGTGCTCTCTCCACTAAATGTCAGCTCTCCTTAATCAATCTCCCCAGTCAGCTCATAGCAGACCATGCAGAGATCACTTCATCCACAATGGTAACATCAATCTTCCTGTTCCTAAGCTGCCTCACTGACAAAAAAGGAACAAAAGCACTTTTCTTTTTCCTGCTTGTAGAATAGAAGAAGGAAGAAAAGAAAGATTTTTGCTTTTCTGCAAAATCTCCATACTCACTGTGGTGGTAAAACAAGGGTTGTAGGCTGAGCTTTAGGTCTCCGTTTTGCAGATACTCCCATCTGGTTGGCAGAACGTTTCAGAGACTGTTGATTCAGGAGGCCAGAAGCTAGACCTGCATGGTACTGCAACTATATAGGAAAAAAAAAAGTACAAAATTTAAAACAATCCTTAGTATGTTCCATCCCAGTAGACACCTTCCAGATACAATGCTTGATATGTCTAAGCCCTTTAAGCCTAGTCATATAATTCCAAATAGAACTAATGTCCCAAAGGCACTAATAAGGTTTTTTTTTTAACTTTTAGACTGTCTGAATAAGGCACTAATAAGGTTTTTTTTTAACTTTTAGACTGTCTGAATAATAAACAGTATATTTTTTACTGAAGCCTAGTTTGTGAAGATTCTAATTAGCTTTCCTTAAGTATGAAAGAATAAATGATTCCATGCCACCAGTTATGAACAGCATAAGCAAATGACCAAACTCAGTAAGAAACCAAATCAGCCTCTATCTTCTAAAAGAGTGACCAGGTATGGAGGCAATACTAATAGAATCATAACTTCAAGCTTATAGAAATGAACATGAGCACATGCATATTTGCTAAATTAATAACAATAGTTCAAATTTATATAGCATTTCAAGGCTTACAAAACTTTTTATGCATTTTCTCAATGAAGTCTCATAATAGCTCTGCTCTTGGTAGGGGATGTGGATTAGTAAACCAGAATTGAGAGAAATGAGATGAACTACCCAAAGCCACATAGCTTATGTTGGAACTGGCACTTAAACTTATAGAGCTTTTTGGCTCTAAGTCCATAAATACATACACAAACACATGTACACACACACATGTACACACACCATATCAAAATGTTTTCATTCATCACTATCAAAAAAGTTTTCACTGGTTCTGGTGTTAGTTGTTTTTCAGTTGTATCTAACTCTTCATGACTTCATTTGGGGTTTTCTTGTCAAAGATACTGGAGTGGTTTCCCATTGACTTCTCCAGTTCATTTTACAGATGAGGAAGCTGAAACAAGTAGGGTTAAGTGACTTGCCCAGGGTCAACATACATCTAATAAAGCTGTGTAAGTCTGAGGTCGGATCTGAACTCAGGAAGATGAGTCTTCTTGACTCCAGGCCCTATGCTCTATCCACAGGACCACCTCACTGCCCCCATTAAATAAAGAGAGTGAAAGAAAGAAAATGAATTGAATGAACAAAGCTGGGAGAATGATTCCCAAAGAGATTAGAGATTACTACATTTAGTAGCAAATTAATAAGTTTTGAAAAAAAAGCAGTTCAAGTTAAAACTTATCAGTATCAGCACTAATGTTTGTATTCCTCAACCATCCAAATCTTCAACTTATTGTAGAACAATTCAATCTGCTTCTCTATACCTCAGTTTTTCAATGTGGAAATTGGACTTGATGGCATTTGCTTCGGAAACGTACTGAGATTAAGAATGCAACTCTATTATTCTCACTTATCAGCAAATAAACCTAGTCATCCTCCTAAATTTAATTTGTCAAGCAGTAATGTCTGTCTGTTACTTTACTTTATCTTCCCATTTCAAATCCAACACTTCTGTATTTTAGTTCTCAGTAAGAGATGTCAGCATGTGTCTCTCTACAATAAAATGTTACTTGAAAGGTATTCCAATTTTACAGAGATGTAAATAAAACATTCAAATGTGAAAATGACAAGTTAAGAATTTGGATTAGTACCACTTACAACATACAGTCTGTTTCTTCCACCCTTCTAAAATTATAACACATTCTTTTAAGCATTTAGAGTCAACCAAATATACAAATAGTAATTCATTTGGCAGCTCTGAATCAATTTCTTTTCAAAATGATCTTGCTAGGCGTAGATTTTCTTTGGAAAATCAGTTATACCACAGCTCTTGATAATGAAACTGGTGCCCACCATATACAAAGGGCTGGGCCCTGGATGCAAAGGCTAATAATGTTCTGAAAAATAAATAGCCTTAGCTAAAGCCATTGAGCTGAGCACAGTCAGAGAATGAAAAAAACAAAACCAGTTGCAATGTTCTGCTTCTTGAAAGTGGCCATAAAAATGAAGATATTCAGTGACCCAACAGGACTCGAATGTCAGTGTTTGGAGCATCCATATTGCTTTTTAACAGGATCCTGATTTACTTGGTTAATTTACTGCATGAGCCATACATAACACAAGACGAAGATATATGGTATTCTTAATAAAAACAGAGTTCTTCTCAGAGAGGGAAAAGGGGGGCACCATTTGGCTCTAACAACCCATTGTAGACCAATGAATTTTGTTCAAATTTGTTTTTCTTGTACAGATTTTTTAAATGGGAAATCAATGGAAGCAAGGGACAGTACAAGTTTGAAAGACAATGTTTCAAAATGTCAGCGACTTGGGTTTCGATCTTCCCCATCAGGATTTGCAATGAGTGCAATATGCACAGGGTTTTATAGAATTAAAGGTAAAGACAGCTTGGCAACAGCCCCCTCCTGGCTTAAGAATCATTCTCTTCTTTCCTTTTCTTCTTTGCATCTTTATTAGGGTCCATGCAAGCTCAGCCATTCCCTTGCTGCTGACTTTACCCTGGAAGAGTTCTGCTGGCTATGCATCAGAGTGTCATGGTGGCTATTCTGCCCACCTGGCATCCCTCATATCACTTGCCCAAAACAAACAGAACCAGCAGAACTGTGTGTTAATCACCATCTGATGATGAATGTTTTCCCATGAAAACCTGTGCCATCTTAAACTGTCAATATATGATACACTGCTTGAACATGTGTAAAAAGAAAGACTCCCATTCCCGAAAACAAAATCCATCCTTGAAAGCTGAGTCACAGTGATTAAGTGATATCTGTTTATCATACATACCTACCCCAGCTTCCAGGAACAGGCTTGACTGTCAAGATCTATAAGGACCCATTAAATATTTACCATACTTAGTAGGAAAAGGAAAAAAGGTCAAAGTTAATAAAACTGATAGGCAGCTCCTGTCCAACCTGATTTATACATTATTTAAGGACAATATACATTATTTCAAGGCATACAGTTTTGATCAGAAAAAATTCTTGGAAAATGTATACTTATCCAAAAGCTCTGAACATCAGAAGGGAAGTTCAAACAATTCAAAAATTAACATTAAGAACATAACACTCCACAAATTACAGCCATGAGTTTTCATTTACAGGTTCTGTTATATTTTCTATGAAAATATATTTCACTAAACATACTTCTCTCCAAATGTCTATGGCATGGAAACAACTCTATTTCATAAAGCAACACCCCAAAGTTCTAAGATGATTTTTCTATCTAGCATCATTTCTTCTCTTAACAGTAAGCCTCAACAGGAATGAAAATAAAAGTGTGGGGGAAGTAGGGAAAGGAGGAATCTGGATAGAGAGGTAAAGAACAAGGTGAACTGGACATTGCAATACATTGTCAGGCATAGCTATATTACTACTCAGTTTTGTTAACTGTTTTTCTTTGTTACAAGGTAGGGCTTCACCGCAACTGGTTATTTCATTCATTTATTCATTCATTTTATTTGCTAGGTGATACCTATAAGTTATGCTTGAGTTATTATTTTTACCCTGTATTTTAAGGAAATTTCTTAACTTCATGGCTTCTAATACTACCATTAATGACCTAGGGCTACAATGCTAGGCTTCTAACTAAAGTATCAGCCAATCAGTTTCCTTTCTTGATTTATATTCACTCATGTAAAAGGTCAAGAATTTAGAATTAGGGACAAGATCCGTCAAAATTAGGGGAAAGTTTGAATTATTAGAATACTTTAATCTTTCTTAACATGAATTATTTACTTAAATCATTTTTCCACAGACAGCAACAGCAAACTTTAGCTCAGCACTTTTCCGAATGATCACCAAGTTGACATGAATGAAGGAGACTAATGCCTCCAATTATATTTAGTAACATGGATTAGAATCAATTGCACTAATAAAAATTATAAAATTAAGAATGAAATTCATAAACCTTAACTCATTCCTAATTGTGACTTTCCCTACTGTTCTTAGCAATGTGCTGTAGATGCCACATTACTGGTAGAGAATGCTTCGAATATCAGTAAAACAGATCAAATGTTTCCTATGAAGAGTACCATATTTGGAATTTAATACAAGGACAAAAAAGAAAACAACTAAAAGATAGCATATAGGTTGAATAAAAAACAGGAAATATACAATTATGATTAATATTTCATAACCAAGGTTCATGATGACGGACAGTGGGATGATCATGGTAAGCCCTTCCAGAATGGTGTGTACTACTTTACAAACAACAGCAACAACCAACAGAAGAGAAGACATTATTACGAAAAAGACCAACGGAATGATACTTTATAAAAAAAAAAAATTCACCATAAGTTTCTTTAGAGACTGCATTCCTTCCTATTGTGCTATAAGAAATGATGAACAGGCAGACTTCAGAAAAACCTGGAAAGACTTAGTGAACTGATGCTGAATAAAGTGAGTAGAACCAGGAGAACATTACACACATCAACAATCCCAGTGTGCGAGGACTGACTTTGATAGACTTAGCTCTTCTCAGCAGTGTAAGAACTCATGATGCAAAATGCCGTCCACATCCAGAGAAAGAACTGTCAAGTCAGAATGCTGAGTGAAGCCAACTACTTTCTTTTTTGTTTTGTTTTCTTTCTTTCTCATGATTTCTCCCATTTGTTATAATTCTTCTATGCAGCATGACTAATGTGAAAATGTGTTTAACAGGAACGTATGTGTAAAAGTCCATATCAGATTACATGCCGTCTTGGGGAGAGAAGGGGAGAAAACTTATGGAAATGAATGTTAAAAACTAAAAACAACAGAGTTGGACTAGATGACCTCTGAGGACCCATATAGTTCAAGATAGATGATATTATGACCATTAAACAAGGTATACTTGCTAATAACTAAAATCCCATGGATAGGGTCAGTTAATTAAAAAGCAATCATTAAATACCATATGCTAGTCAGCATGCTAAGTGCTGGAGACAGAAATACTAAGAATAAAACAATCCCTACTTCTCAAGCAGCTAATATTCTATGTGGGGAGAAAACAAGCACATATATAAAGAGAAAAAATACATGCCAAAATACAAAAGAATTGTAAACAGGCTCAAGTTAATAATGAATTCTGAACATTGGTAGATCCTGAGAGATATTCCAAGACATTAGCATTCCGCAGCATTCAAAATCTGTGTGATCCTGTCCTACAGTATTGCTCACAAAGAAACCTTAACTACTGCATTACTGATGCTCAAAACTGGTAAATACCAGTGAATAAACTTCACTTTCTCATGATTTTGAATGCCTGTACATAGAACTAAAAGAAGAGGATGTCCCTTAATCTTAAAAATGACTGACATTTATGTGGTCTTAAGACTGCTATTTCATTTGATACATATAACACTGCATATTTGTACATGTGTCATATCACTCCCTGCTAGATTCTAAATACTTGAAGAGTAAAGAACATATCTTAATTAAATTTTGTACCTTCCTCACTGCCTAAGAAAGTGTTTTGTGTTTAACAGGCAGGTACTAAATGGTTGTTAAATGAGTGAATGAATGAACCACAGACAAAATCAGGTGTTAAACAGGCAGTCAGGATTGCAGATGGCACCACACCCACTACTTAGGGGCCAGATTAAAATGCAATTAGAAGATGTGTAACAAAATAAATGAAAACACAATAGAACATAGGTAATGTTGATATGGATATGTGGTTTTCAAAGTCAATATGCAGCTAAAGGAATTCTTACAGACATTTAATGGCCCATTTGAGCACAAAGTGGTTCAGAGTCCCTAGGTTTTAGAGCCAGGGAAGACCTTTTAGGTCAGTCTACTCCAGCAGTTCTCAACATGCCTCAACTAGCTAGGCTTTGAGGAAGAGGATTTCCACAAGGAGCCTGGCCCAGTGGACAGTACACTGAACTTGGACTTAGGAGAAAGACCTGAATTACACCTCAGACAATTACAAGCTATATGACCACTGGCAAACTACTTGCTCAAAGCCTCAGCTTTCTTACCTGTGAAACAGAGGCAGTAAAACTTGTACCTTCTACCTTATTGAGTTGTTGAGGGAGAAAAAAAGAGCTTTGAAAATCTTAAAGCACAATAGAAATTAATTATTGTTATAACAAGCAAAGATGCAGAGGGAGTCTAAATCAAGACAACTATATTCTATACTTCTAAAAATACCTGGGCAGGAATAAGCATTTAATTAAACTGTGGTCTCCATTAAGAGATGTGTTCTTGGATTATGTGATAGTTCTTGGACAAGACAATAAAGGATACTAAATAAGCAATGATATTAATTTCCCTATTCAGAATGAACACCTAGATTTTTTTCTTCTGCTACCCTCTTCTCTGCCCTCTTCTAACAACTGCAATTTCAGTTGTTTTTCTTTCTGTTATTCCCAGACATAACTAAATGAGTTTGGGGAAGAAATTCAGTTGTATTGTTTAATGCACTTACAAGTACTCAAAAAACAGAACTAACAAAAATTCCTCAGGAAGAAATGCAAGAAATGTAATATGAAGCCCTAAATGATGTCATAAAGCCTAAAGCCCATTCTAGGCAATATCAAATCTAGCTTTTCTGTGGTTTTTATATTATTCTGTGATAATGACAATTATCACCTTAAAAACATTCCTAGGTTCAATTCACTTTTGCTTGAAGGTTCTCACCATGTGATGATGTGTGCATCAGATAAGCATACCACTTAACTTAAAGACCACTTTAGCCCACAGATCATCCATAAAAATAGTGAAAGTTAACATCTGGACATTAAAAATGTTTTAAAATCACAAGCCTACCCTCATGACCACATTTTGAAGACCAATCTCAGATTGACTTAAACCATACATTGCTTGGGGGGAGGACCAAGATTTCTCTATAGATATTAACATGTCCCTGAACCATTAAGCCACTGACCAGGGCACAGAATTAATCAAAATCAGAGCTATATTTCTGTCACTATAAAAGACAGAGATCATTGCCCCTCATTATTAAAATATGTTTTGGTCCAGTTAATGAGGAGGACTCATTTAATATGATAAAGCCCTAGTTCTTCTTTTGAAAAATAAGCGTGCAATACTGAATTCAGCTGTGCTCAGGGAAGGACAGAGAAACGTCAGCTCTAATTGTTTTCCTTGGGTTTTTACTTTATATCTCAGATAATGAGATCAGTTTGGAAGCCGCTTCTTTCCTACCTCCCCCAACCTAGGTTTGATCCTTGAAGGGTAACTGCATTTTTAAGCTTGGTCAAAGCAACATCAATAAACTATAAGAAGAAGGCCTCCAATTTATTTGCTTATTTGTTTTCTATTCTGAAGCTAGGTTTGGGGCCTTTCAATTAGTATTAAAGGATCAGGGCTATGTTTCCTGTCCATTTGTAGCACCATTTACTTGCTAACTGCTGTTTGTTTTTAAATATTAATTCTCACATTTTCAAACACAAAACATTATCCAAAAAAAGAAACTAAAATACATGCCCATGGGGACAACCACTGTTGTTTCTTCAAATCACTGCAACATTTAGGATTGGTTAGAATTGTTTGATCTGAACTTCACAGGGCTCACACCTTTAATAATAATCCTTTCTTTACAACTGCTCCTGGTTACACTACATCTGCTTGCATGTTACCATATCTCAAAGATGCCAATCAGCTGAAAGAGCTGTCATTCAGATATCTAAACAGTTCCCTAACAAATCAGCAGAGCTGAGAGAAAGAATGCAGACACCAGAAGGTTCACAATACCTGGCTTGCTTTGCTTCCCTTTACCTTTTTCATTGTTGCATATTCTCAACCTTTTCCGTTGACCCTGGTGGCTAAAAGAATTCCAAGGGCCATCAAAAAAGGCTCTAGCTAGAGAGTCATCTAGTCCACTTAAATACATAGAATTGGCTGAAAATATAAATAGCTTCCTGGGATAGCTCCATAGCAGGTTAAGAGGAAATGACCAACAAGGATAATTCCAAACTTTAGAGACTGACAGAACAGAAAGATGTCATGTTCTCCTTTAGCATCATGTCCACAGACAGTCTACATAGTTGAATGGACCACTGGTCTAATCCACCTTAGTTTTGTTTTTTTTTTTTAAATATACCAATCCCTAAGTAAATTCAAATCATCTCAGGCTAATAATTTTAATTTTCTTTTTGGAAATTCAAAAACATTCATGTATATAGATGTACATAACACAAGATTTACTGATAACTCTGCCTATGTTCAAATTGGAGGCAGCTAGGTAGTTCAGTGGACAGAGTGATAGACCTGAAATCAGTTAGAACTGAGCTCAAATCTGGCCTCAGACAATCACTAACTCTGTGACCCTGAGCAAAACATTTAGCCCTGTATACCTCAGCTTCCTCATCTATAAAATGAGCTGGAGAAGGAAATGGTAAACCATTCCAGTATCTTTGCCAAGAAAACCCTAAGCAAGGTCACAAAGAGTTAGACATGACTGAACGACTGAACTAAATGTTCAAACTAAATACAGAAACAGTAGGAAAGAACAATCAATGCATTTATGAACTATTCAAGTTTATACTTTAATCATTAAAATAATATCTTGGTTTGTTTAGATCAGGGGTGGGGATATGGCCTAAAGCCTACAGCTTCCCGACCCCTGGTTTAGATCATGCTCAGAGTCTTGATTAAAATTCTGTGAAAATGAAGGACTTGAATGTGATAACCTCTCAAGTCCTTTTCTAAAACCATAGAAGTATTGGCTTTAAAAAGTCAAGTCCCTTATTAGTTTAGGTTCACTATTAGAACAAAATGAGACCTTCATAAGTCTAACTGTTAAAACGGGATTTACATCAGCAGGAAAAGGATATTCAATGAGGATAAGCATTGAGAATCCCTTGAATTGATACAGTGAAGCTCCCATCTTGATCCACCAGCCAAATATCTCAAGAGTTTTCAGCTCCCCCTTGATGCTTTGTAATTGAAACAAAGAAGTGATTTGAGCCAACCACGTCTCAGGAATGTCTCAACCTGCATGAGAGGAGGGCAGTCAAGGGGTATGGTAACATATTGTTCCTACCATGCTTATGAAATGCAAGAATAATATCATTTATTAGTAGTGACTAATGACAGACAATGAAAGTATAAGCTAGCTAAAACTAGTGGGGGTCAGGGGAAAGACTTCTGGCAAGGAACTATGGCATTTACTTTATACTTCATAGCACGTAGGAACCACAGGAGGGAATTAAATACTTATTGATGATTAATGAATTTTTAAATCATTCTTTCCAAGTATATGCAGAGATGAGCCATAATGATAATATTATCTTCCTACATAGTAAAAATGTCCTTGTTTTCATATAGCCCACTCTATCTACCTAGGCCCAAAACAACCAAACCAAGCCTCACATCCCATCAAGCCATCCCCTCTAGCCATCTTCTCTCCTTCTGCCCTACCACTACACCCCCAGGTTTCTAGGGCCTATGCCCTGACAGATTCAATCCCCTTGGTTTTAGAATGAATGCTAATGACATAATTCATTATACTTAGCCTGGAAAGAAAATAGATGGAGTGGCTTGTGCAAAGAACAGCAAAGAGGCCAATGTTACTGGATAGTAAAAAGTCATTTCTGAGGGGGGGCAAAGCCAAGATGGCGGATTAGAAGGACTGACTGTTCTAGCTCTCCCCCCCATAGCCCATAAAAACACCTGTGAAAAATGAATTTAAACAAAGAGCAGCAGAAGCCACAAAATAACAAAGTGAAAGAGATTTTCAGCCCATGACAGCCTGGAAGGCCAACAGGAAAGGTCTATTGCATCAGGCTCAGAGCGTAGTGCAGCCCAGCCTTGGCTGCACAGCACCAACAGGTCTGGAGCAGGCTTCAGGGAGCAGAATCACAGGCAGCAGTTGTGGTTCCAAGATTTCTCAACCCACAAACACCAAAGACAGCTTCAAAGGTCAGTAAGAAAGCTCTTTCACCTGGGTGAGAGGAGAGCAGGGTTTAGCCCCAGCCCCGGGCCACAGGGCATCCACTTTTGGAGCCCTTGGCCTAAAGACCCTGGGAGAATCAAGCAGCTGATCTGGGTCTCAGTTCTGAGTGGTGGTCCTGGGGTGAAAAAGAGCACTGGTGTGACTGTAGAGAGGGAACCCTATTCGCAGTTCCAGGGAAGAAAAGAGTGCCTGTGGTTGTTCCCAGACCAAAGCACAGGCCAATAGAGGAGTAAACTCCTCTCCCTTCATTGTGCCATCTTGGAGAAACTGAGAAGTTACAGGTCCCTAGAGTATACACTCCACTTGACAAAGGACTCAAAAGTCAAGTAACTGGCTGGGGAAATGCCCAAAACAGGGGGAAAAAAATACCACTATATAGAAGGCTACTTTCTCAGTGAAAAGGTATTTTCTTCCATCCTTTTGGATGAGGAAGAACAAAGCATACCATCAGGGGAAGCCATAAAAGTTAAGGTTTCTACATCCAAAGTCTCTAAAAAAATATGCAATGGTCTCAGGCCACTGAAGAGCTCAAAAAAGATTTTGAAAGTCAAGTAAGAGATGTGGAGGAAAAATTGGGAGGAGAAATGAGAGCGATGCAATAAAAAAATGAAAAGTGAGTCAACAGTTTGCTAAAGGAGACAGAACAAAAAGTTGAAGAAAATAACACCTTTAAAAATAGACTAACTCAAATGGCAAAAGAGGTCCAAAAAGTCAATGAGGAGAAGGATGCTTTAAAAATCAGAAGGGGCCAAATAGAAAAGGAGGTTCAAAAGCTCACTAAAGAAAATAGCTCTTGAAAGAAAATAGTTCTTTAAAAATTAGAATGGAGCAGATGGAAGCTAATGACTTTATGAGAAACTAAGAAATTATAAAATAAAACCAAAAGAATGAAAAAATAGAAGATAATGTGAAATATCTCACTGGAAAAACAACTGACCTGGAAAACAGATCCAGGAGAGATGGTCTACCTGAAAACCATGATCAAAAAAAAGAGCCTAGACATCTTCTTCCAAGAAATTATTAAGGAAAACTGCCCTGATACTCTAGAACCAGAGGGTAAAATGAAAATTTAAAGAATTCACCGATTATCTCCTGAAAGAGATCTCCAAAAGAACACTCCTAGGAATATTGTAGCCAAATTCCAGAGTTCCCAGGACAAGGAGAAAATATTACAAGCACCCAGAAAGAAATAATTCAAGTATTGTGGAAATATGATAAACACAGGATTTAGCAGCTTCTACACTAAGGGACTGAAGGGCTTGGAATGATATTCCAGAGGTCAAAGGAGATGGGATTAAAACCAAGAATCACCTACTCAGCAAAACTGAGTATAATACTTCAGTGGGAAAAAATAGAATTTCCATGAAACAGAGGACCTCCAAGCATTCTTGTTGAAAAGACCAGAGCTGAATTCAAATACAAGAATCAACAGAAACATTAAAAGGTAAACAGGAAAGAGAAGCCTTAAGGAATTTGTTAAAGTTGAACTGTTTATAATCCCACATGGAAATTTGTGACTCATGAGACCTTTTTCAGTATTAAGGTAGAGAGAATATTTATGTGTAGGTGTGTATGGATATGTTTGTACATGTATATTATATGTGTGTAGATATGTATATGGACATGGACATATGTGTATATGTATATGTATACACACATATACATATAGACAGAGAGCACAGGGTGAACTGAATATTAAGGGAGAATACCTAAAAAAATAAAATTTGAATGGAATGTACTAGGAATAAGAGAAAGGGAAAGGCAGAATGTAGAAATCATTTCACAGAAAAGAAAGAAGAGTGAGCTTTTACAATGGATGGGAAAAGGGGGAAATGAAAGGAAATAATTGAGTCTTACTCTCATGGGATTTGGCTTAAGGAGGGAATAACATACACTTAATTGGATATGGAAATCTATTTTACCCTGCAGGAAGGCAAGGGGGGAGGGCATAGGAGAGAGAAGATAATAGAAGGGACAGAAAATTGAGGAAAGGGATGTAAACACTATTGTGGGAAGACAGGTCAAGGTAGAGAATGGAAGGGCAGGATAAGACAGAGGGCAATGTGGCTAATCTTTTACAACATAACTATTATGGAAGTGCTTTGCATTGTTACACATGTATGATCTATATTGAATTGCTTGTTTTCTCAATGCAGGTGGGTGGTGATGGAGGGAGAGAATATGGAACTCAAAACTTTAAGAACGAATGTTAAAAATTGTTTTAGCATGCAACTAGAAATTAAGCTATACAGGCAATGGAGTATAGAAATCTATTTTGCTCTACAGGAAAATAGAGGGGATGGGGGACAGAAGAAGGGTAGGTAATAGAAGGTAGGACAGACTGGAGGAAGAGGTGGATGAGATGCATGCTGTCCTGGGGTGGGGAGAGATAGGAGAATATTTTGAATTCAAATTCTTGTGGAAGTGAATGTTAAGAACTGAAAAATAAATAAATTATATACATACATATATCATATCTCATATATATCATATCTCATATATATCTTTAAAAGTCATGTTCAATTCTTATTAGATAAAGGGAGTAAGCTAGGGAGTAGCAGTTTAAATAGTAAAAGAACCAAATAGGAAGGAGATAGTGAATTTACAGCATTTTGATGCCTGTGAGATTTGCTAAATGTCTAGGACATTCTAAATTCACTAAATTCAGACAGAACTATATTTATTATAACAGTTCTTGCTAAAATGGAAGTCAGGAAGATTGACAGGAAAGCATCTCTGAACCCATTATAGAGATTTCATTCACATACAACCCTAAGATTCCAAGAATTTAATTCAATCTTGTTGCTCCTAAGAGTGTCTTCTAGCTTTGAAATTCTAGTATCCTGCATATAGTAGGCACTTGATAAATGTTTATTGATTTGAATAGAAATTCTATAACTATACACTAGAAACCTAGTCAAGAAGCATTTATCAAACAAACATCTATGTGCAATACTGCGCAAAATACTAGAAGAATTTTTTAAATCATTCCTACCAAGGGTCAAAAAATCTATGCCTTTAAATTTTAGCACATTTCTAAAATATATGCATAGACAAGGATATGAGAAAACCAGCACTGAAAAATAACTACTACCTTTCCCAACCTCAATGAAACCTAACTAGATGAACAATAAGTATGGTTCTGAAATCCTATCCTTCAAGGTCCAGCCCAAATCCAACTGCCTCTTTGATAACTTCCTTGACTATTCCTGCTGAAATTAACATATTCAACTTGGTAACCACCATATTTTAATGGAAGCTTTTTATTTTTAGCCTTCTGACCTTGACTGCTAAAACACGCCATGAAATCAAGACAAGCCAATATATTAATAAAGTACTAAGAAATAGCTCTGAATGAATGTTAAATCTGCCTACTGCATCTATATGGCATGCTCAAAAGTCCAGGTAAGAAAAGTTTAAGAGTTTATATGCTATTCTTGCATACCTAAGTAATGAGACCTTTTATGGAAAATCCCAAGAAACTAGAGCTCTACAGATAATGAGCATCTGTGAAAAGAAATAGGGGTCCCTTAGCTCTGAGAATGAATAGAAAAGAGTGTCTTTCAAAGACCTTGAGGTCCTAGGTCTGTGAAGGAAGTTACTACAAGCTGAACTGACAACTAGCTTCTGACCCCATGTCTCACATGGTACAGATCTATAAAGTACGGAAAAAATTCCTAAATATAGCACTACCCACATGAGGTGAAATCCCAGTTTGTAAATAAGGGAAGACCAAAAGCCCCCACCAAATGGTTTCTGCTGTCTGTGTAGACTGGCATCCCAGCTGTTGACACTTTGCCAGTGAGAATCAGCAGTAGGCCAAAAGCCAGAGGCTTTGCAGTGCCTAGGCACCCAATCAGCAGTCACATTCCAACCTCTGCAGGGGGATCAAAGTCCAACTCCAATCTGGTTCAAATACATAAAGTATTGTGTCTTTCATCTTTTGAGATGGCCACTGACTTACCACAAAATGATCTGTTTAGAAAGCACTTACTGCTAAATGGTAGAGAAAATAAGACTGGAAAGCCTATGACTCTAGTTATCTTTTTTCACATTTCCCTAACCACATTATGAAAGAGGAGTGACTGTTTTGTTCATCTTTTATAACATTCATAGTACCTTAGTATAGGACCTTGTATGTGAGGCACTCAATAAATATTTCATCAATTAAATGGTTCAAGAAAATAGCAGGAAGCTTGGAGTCATCAATGCCTACAAAAGTATTTCAAGACAAGTCACAATTAAATAGCACATTTACTATCTCATAGGACAACCAAAAGGAAAAATATGTCTTTAAAAATCTTTTTTCAAAAACCTGAAATATCTTTTTTAGTTCTTAAAAAAAAAGTTTCCTCAAACATGTAAAACTTATCATCCTTTCTCATCAACTCTCTCACTGTGGAATTCCTACAGGGAAGTGAAAAAAAACGTAGCAAATAGTACAAACTGGGGTGGTTGGGTTTTTTTAAACTTGATAGTCTACAAGAGTTTAATTTATCCTTAAATATAACAAATGCGTTGTTAAAGTCTTCAAACAGTTAAATTTTCAATTTTTATAAAAAAAACAAAATCCATCAGTTTTGATTGATAAATGTACCTTTTATAACTAAGAATAAAAAAAAGTGAAGATTGGCAACATTTTTCGCCATATAATTTGCTTCCTCTGCCTTTTTCCACAGTACTGCACATAAATCAAGGAAATGTTAAAGAGGCCCATATATCACCAACTGGCATTTCAAAACTATTTACAAAGTAGCTAACAGACATGGTACAGAACATAGAGAACTGCAACCACGAACTCTAAGTGTAAAGGGACAAAATTAGCTCAAGCACTGACAGGGGGTTAATTAAGTTTACAAATAACTTTCCAGCGGGCAAATGATGATATTTAATAAGAATGGCCTGAGTAAAACAGGGTTAGAAAGAAAGGAAAAATGGCAATGGTGTACTCAAAAAAAGAATAATGAGTGCTCCAACAACCTGCCAGTTTGGTGAGTAAGCACAGAAATCTGTAAAAACAGGCAGGAGAAATAATATTTTAATAAAGCTGTAATAGGTTTGCAAATAAAAGTCCATATTACACTTGCAAAAGAGGTACAGCCTCAAAGTTCCAGATCAAGGTACAAGTCCAAGATTGTCCCCTTGAATCCTTTCTATAAAATGGTCACAAGAGATAGAAACTGTCTATTTAAATGAGCTGTCTTCCTACTTAGACAATGCAAGACTATCCCAAGGTAGAAGGCACCATGAACAAATCGGTGGCTTGTCTGGGTCCCAAGAAGAAGAAAGGCTTTAACTCTATCGCTGAAGGCAGTACCCCAGAGACCAAAGAAGGGCAAGGAAGATTCAGGTTTTCACAAGTAATCTGAAGAAGTAGGAGAGTCTAGACTATGCACAAGAGCTATATGTCTCTGGGAGGGAAAAAAATAAACCTATTCCTCACTACACAGATCTCTGTGACCACTGCACAAAGGGTAGTGACTGTAATGATGTCATCTTAGCTTCTTTGAAAAGTTCAGCTTTTAATGCTGCCATCACCCACCAGGTATTCTTGCCCTTCACTGTTACATTCAGGAAAAATAACTGTAGACAGCCAAAATAATAAGGAAGCATCACAGGGAAAAGGGGTTTTAAATCAGCTTGTAGGTTTACAAAAAAATGAAAAGGTCCTCTCTTCAAAGAAGAGCAATGTCTTATAATCTTTCCCTCCCTGCCAAGCTGTAGTAGGCTCATAAAAGAGACCAAGAGACACTCTTTTAGCAAGGGTACTAGTGACCCAAAAAAGTTATTAAAGGATTTCCAATGAATAATGCCCTGCCTGTGCTCATGGAAACTTCAGAGGAGCGCAGCTTGACGAAAATGATGGTTTCAGTAACACAGTGTTTCTCCAAGGAGAGTCGCTGAATCAATTCTGAGGAATTTTTAGTAAGTTTTCAAAGGAAAGAGGATGTCTCCTAAGTAAAAAACCATTGTAGGAAAACCCAAAGGGAAAGAAAGGATTCAGGATAAAGTTAAATCAGAATTGTAAAGCTATTAACTATGGAGCATGAGGGAAAAAAGAAATGTCTACTAGTAAGTGCAAGAACCAGTTCATTGACCACAAGACCATGAGATCTAGAATGGGAACGGACCTATAAGATTATCTAGGTCAACCAATTCATTTTACGGATAAGGAAAAGAAAGCCAGAGAAGTAAGATGACTTGCCCACCATCACATAGGCAGTAAGTGAGCAGTAGGGCTAATATCTAAGCTCAGGTCTTCATTTCAAAACCAGTCTTCTTTCCACTACCCCTTAATGCTTACAGGACAGAAAACCAAAATTGACCAATCTCAAACCTAGACCACAAAGGAGAAATAATTTTTCCCTCCTCTCAGAGAAGAGGTAGAGTACTACTACAGGTATAAAAATGTGGCATCTGTCCTAAGAGCCAACAAAAATGACAGCTTTTCTTTGTTACAAGTAGCACAGTTTGAGAACCAGAAGGGTTCCTAAAGGTCACTGAGACCAACCTCCTCATTTTAGAGATGATGAGGGGAGGGGATCACGCTGGAATCAATAGAAAGTTCAGTGGCATGGAAGGGGGTAAAAAGAATGGAGAGAACACTGTTGGGGTGAAAGAACAAAATAATCAATAAAAACAATCAAAAAAACAAAATAATCAATAAAAACAATAAAAAATAAAAAAGAACAAAATAATCAATAAAAACAGTGGGGGAAGCAGAGAATTATGCGCAAAGGAAAGGAAATTGATCAGAAATGAAGTCCCAAAGTTAAAAAGGACCGGAAAGAGTAAGCAACGCTATGCTACCTTGTGCCACCTGGGAGTATATCTATTAGTTTACTATAGTAACACTTAATTTTATTTCCAGTTTTACTGCAACAGTTAAAGGTTTTTACAATAGCAGATGCCTTTCCTCCCACACATCAATTAATTTGCAAATTCACTCAGGTTGTAGAAATAATGAAGTGCTGAATGCTTTTCTACTGGTGAGTTTTGCTACCAGGAGGTGGATCCTGTGGGCGAGGTGCTAAATTGTGCGACTGCTATCTGCATGCCAAAGGAAAGAGAGAGCTTGAAAAGGGAGCAGCAAAGACCAAGCGGGCCATCCTTCCTTTGCCCCCAAAGACCCACCTCTTGCTTAAAAAATAAATGAAGTACCAACAACCACTTCATAAAGTTCAAGAACACATAAAGACAGACTTGTGGTTCCTAGCAGTGAGAGTGAGAGGTATATGAAGCCTAATGAAGTAAAAAGCAGTGTTTTCAGGAACCTTTTTATAGACTGTCAGGTGGTGTTTACAGGGAAAGTAACTTTCTTAAAATGAGGTAGCTCTTTGAATTCATCTTTGGTCTGAAATTTGGCAAACCACCTGTCAAGCCCACACATTTGATTTTTTTCCTTCTTTCTGAAATAGCTGAGATGAAGTAACCAGTGTTGTTTCAAAACAAGCCAGTTGAAAATAGTTGTGTGGCTTCTGCTTTGTGACAGATCTGAGTCTCCTTTTCCATTTTCATTTACATCGTTAAAATGAACAAGGGAAGACTTTTTTCATTATATCACTACATTAGCCTGCACTAGATAGCCTTATCAGAACGTGGAGATGATCCTGTGTTCTGGAAAGCTATGCCAAGGAAAGCTTCAAGGAGAAGCTGCCTGCTTACCTGATTAACTGTCTATCTAGTTGTCTATGTTCAGGGGGTTATATACCCTTGACTATAGAGAGGTCAATGTGCTGACCACAGAAATTCCTAAAGGCCATCTCCTAAGTCAAAAAGTGGTTGCAACATATATCATCTGACAGAGTGCTTATAGATGCATACTATCATTATAGATGCTCTAAAATGCAGACCAAGAGAGTCATGGATTTGTAAAGTATTGAAGGATTTTTGCACTATACACTTTACATTCTGCATTTTTAATTAGTTCTGGTCTTAAGCCACAGAACTAGACACTTAAAAAGTTATGATTTTCCCGAGTACAATGGTAGTTTAATTAATGCTTACCTACATGGACTTTTGATTTCACCAGTGTGTATAATTCCTCCACTAGTACTGATCATAGCCTCTTCACACTTTTTCATCCAGTATAACATGTCTTATCCGTGTCTTTCCAGAGAGAATCCACACCAACACACTGAAGCCTTTATCTTGTTCTTTCATTATTTCACTGTTATCAATGTACCCCTTGGGCTGTCCATCTGCTGTCTCTTATTCCCACTAATGGCTAACCCATCTCACTTTACATGTTCCTCATGGTGTCTTTTAATGTCTTTTCTCCTATGAAGGTTACTGTTAGTAACGTACCCTCCTATTTACAATCACCATATGTCATTCTGTTGTCCTTCATGTCACCTGTAATTTTGATTCTTCTACAGTCACAGTGTTTAATGACTCATGGTCATACAGTATCACCTGGAAAATTCTGGGGTTAAAGGAGGTGAACTTTTGTAGTAGAGAGCAAGTTGGTATACAAGGTACTTTTCCAATATAATTAGCTAAATGCAATACACATATGATGACTCAATTCTGAGTCCAGCTCACCATCTAAAGAACAAACACATTCAATTTTATTCTTCTTCCCTCTGGTTTCTTTTTCAGTAGGAAAGGGTACAGAATGGGTATCATTAAGCATCTAATATATACCTAGCACTGTGCTAAGCATTTTACAAAAATTATCCTCGTAACAATCCTGGGAGGTAGCTGCTATTATTATCTCCATTTTATAGATGAGGAAACTGAAGCAGACAGAAGTTAAGTGACTTGCCCAGGGTCACAGCTAATAAGTATATATGACAGCAAATCTGAACTCAGGTCTTCTTAATTCTAGGCCCAGCACTCTATCCACTGCACCACCTAACTGCCTATACAGCAGACCCCTACCAAAGTGTTGTTCTTTCAACTATAACTCAAAATAAAATCAATGTTTTAGCTATCCTGCTTATTCTCAGGACAAGGGCACAATGAGCTTTATTCTGGATACCTAACAGAGTCTGTGCAATATGTACTGTAAAAAAGACTATCTTAACTTTGGCAAACCAAGCAACAGTCCAAACAAGTGTTCTTATCCATCTGATGGGCAGAAAGCAACAAAGTTTTCACTTCATAATCAGCATTGACTAGTAAAAAGTCAATGAACTATTATTTCTCATTTCCTTTCTAGTCAACTGGTCCTCATCACAGCAGTTCTCCACTAAATACATCACATTTGGGATGCTCATACTATCCCAGAGTTTCTGGACAATAATATCCTTTACAACATCTATGAAAGCAATCCTACAGCTCATCTGACATTTTCTGACCCTGCATTGTGTGTGAAGGGCACAAGATAACAATGTTTATGAAAGGATCACATACAATATATAAATCATGAAGATTCCTGTGACATTATATTGAGTCCAGGGCTTTCGATTCAATAACATATCAGCATTATAAGAAACATCTTTTTTTTTCTTGCTTTCAGCATTGAACTGGTTCAAAAAGCATCATTAAAATGTCAGAGAAGGAATTTTTGGATTCACATTCATTTGACATTCTTTCCTTTGCACTGTCACTTGGGAAAAATTTAAATTTGAAAAACTTCAGCAAATTTAGAGTCTAGTGAAGCACCACCCACCTCCCCTTCTACTCCCCCCCTAAAAGGGCAAGAAAATTCATCATCAAAGGTTACCACTCCATCTAATGTCATCATGATGTGGTATTTCAGCACACACATTTGTGTATATAAATCTCCAACTGTTCTGCAATCCCTGCCATCACTGGCATAACTGGGTAAGTTAATAACAGAATGACTACCTCCCAAACTCAAAATCCCTTAGTTTTGTTAGTTTATCTAGGATCCTTAGCATTCTATATAAATTTCTGAATCCCACTGTGCACAAAGGTAACATAGCTAACACTTGCTAGCTTCCTCCCATCTCTCCAGAGCCTCCTCCCCATCCCCCACTCCTAGTTCCAAGGACATTCACATAGCATGGTAATTAAAATACACTATTTTTGTTTCAAAAATTTCAGTATGACACATTCCCTTCATTTAAAATTTTATGACAGTTACAGTTTCAATTTGAGAGTCTTCATTCACATTAGGTGAGCCTCTTATGTTCTATATTAAATGCAAGACATGATTTCCTAGCATGATCAGTGATATTAATAATATAACAGTACCCATCTCAGATGTGTGTGTGCACGCACGCACGCACACACACACACACCACTACATGAGTGAATATCAAATCATGTATAGCATTGTAATCTTTATTAAATTCAAAAAGGCCTTAGTGTAATGTTCTCCTTTCCCTCTCTCCTCAACTCAATAATTATTTGGAATTTTTCTTCTGTTGCCTCAAAGGGATAACATCTCATTAAGGTTGATAAATATAAACACATCTGATCAGACAAAATACATGTGATCTCCTTTATTAGACTCAAGGAAGAAAATGCAGTGAAGGTAAAAGTTATTAATAAACCTATTCAGCTTATAAATACCAGAATCTGTAACTGGCTCAAGGCAAATGTACCTTATTCCCCAACACATACTCTTTGACCCAGGGCCAGTGACCTCTTGGTTCCTCCAACCATTTTCTCTGACCCTTACCCATGTGTGGAATGCTCTCCCTCCTCCCAATTTGAGTACTGACCTCCTTGGCTTCCTTTAAGTCCCAACAAAAATCTCATCTTCCACTGGAAGCTTTCTCCCATCTGTCAAAGCCAGTGCCTTCACTCTTAATTATTTCCTATTTGTCCTGTATATACCTTACTTTGTTTATATCTGAATGTTATCCCCACCATTAGATTGCAAGCTCCATGAGGGCAGGGACTGTCATTTGCCTCTTTTTATATCCCCAGCGCATATAGCACAGTGTCTGGCACACAGCAGATGCTTAATAAGTGTTTATTGATTGATCAGTGGTGGGTACTGGGAATACAAAGATTAAAATAACTCCTACCCTGAAGAAATTTACATTCTACTGTTGAGAAACTGACATGTAGACAGATTAGTATGAACACATACATGCACACACCTACGCTATGTCCACGTTCACAAGGTTGATTATATCAGATGATCCTGTAAAATATTTCCCCATACTATGAAAAGCACAGTCACATTAAACAAAGTCTCAGCCTCGGGTGCTCCTGGTAATAATTACCAGTTTGGGTAGTGAACAAAGGATAGGTGCAAAATGGTCTAGGAAAATTCCAGAAGGGAAAAAAACAATTTCAGCTGCATACGGGGAGGGGGGCGGGGGCAAGATCAGAGATCACAAAGAAGAGTTGGACAAGCCTGAAAAACGACTGAACAACAAAAACACCTAAGCTGAGTCTTAAAAGGGAAAGGCTTTGAGTTGTGGAGATAAGGAGGAAGTCTATTCCAGGAATGGGGGAAAGCATGTGAGGATACACAATGAGCAGAGGACATGTTGAGTTTGGAGAATACCTAGCCATCATGTTTGACTTGACAACAGGCAGCATAAAAGGAAGTGAAGTGAAATAAGCCTAGAACAATGGTCTAGAACCATTATTACAGAGCCTTAGATGCCAGGCATTTTAATCATGTAAATATGGTCAGCAGACCAAAATAAAGCCATTGTAGTTTTTTGAAAAGGAGAGTGATAGAGGCAGAACTCTGTAGTGAGAAGATATTTTTCCATAGAAGTGCATGACAGAATGAACAAGGAAAGACCAGAGCAAAGAATCCATTTGGAAGTATATCACAGGAGTTCAGTAGTACTTTTAATCCCATCCCCTCCCGTATTCTCCAGCAGATTGGACCCACTATCACTGTCACATCTTCAGTCTCTCTGTATTTACCGTTACCTTCCTTGCCGACTACTATGCTAACATGCTTAGTCTCCTTTATCCTTAAGAAACCATTTGATCTTGCCACACTCACCATTTGTCATCCCATATCCTATCACTTTTTCTCAACCAAACTCTCCAAAAAATCTGTCTCTACCCACAGCCTCTATTTCCTCTCCTATCTTCTAAAGACTCATTCAAATGAAACCACCCCCTCACTGCCAAACCTAATGGCCTTTTCTCAGTCTTCATTCTTCCTTCTTCAGCATTAGATACTGCAGACATTCTCCTCTTAAAAATTTCACTACTCTGGGTTTTCATGGCATCGCTCTCTTGATTCTCTCTCCAGTCTGATTCTTCTCAGTCTTCTTTGCCAGATCTTTCTTTATCTACTTTACAACCACAGCTGTGGGTGTAGTCCAGGGCTCTGTCCTCTTACCTTTTCTCTATAGTCTCTCACCTCAGGATATCAGCTCCCATGAGCTGAATTATCAACACTGTGCAGATGACTCTCAGAGTCGTACACCTAACCATAGTTTCTCCTGTAATGCATTTCCAACTGCCTGTTGGATATTTCAAACTGGATGTCGTATATGTATCTCAAACTCAATATATCCAAAACAACTTTTTTTCTTTCCCCCAAAACCCACCCTAGCACCTCTTCTAAACTTACTTATTTTTGTGAAGGTGCCCTCATCCTTCCTGTCATCCTCATTCACTGACTCCTCATTCTCACTCACTCCACATATCCAATCATTGCTTCTACCTGCACATGTCTCCCCCTGTTAGAATGGAAGTTCTTTGAGACAGCATTTGTTTTTGTTTTTTTCTATCCCAAGCAGTAAGCACAGTGCCTGAAATACAGTAAACATTTAATAAATGCTTACTGATTGATTATGTGATTGATTCAGGCAAAAGACAATGAGAATCAGACAGAATAGTAGTTGGAAAGATGTAGACTGAGGTGTGAGATATTGTGGAGATAAAAGTCAATATGATTTGGCAACTGAATAAATGAAAGAAGTGAGAGCAAGAGAATAGTCAAAGATGACCCTAGGATTTTGAGACTTGGGAACTAGGAGGAAAAGGATGTCATCAACAGAGAAACCTAAGTTGGAAACAAGGACATACTTAAGTGGGAAGGATGATTAATTCAGCTTCGGACATGTTGAATTTGAGGTACCAGTGGGGTACCCAAATGGGGCTGGGTGAGCAGGCAACTGGAGAAGTAGGAATAAAAAAAAAAGTCAGGACTAGAAAATAGATTTGGGAATCATCTACATCGAAGAAATTATTGAATCCATGGGAGAAAGTAAAATGATGTTAAGTGAGGAGATCACAAGTGAGGTACTAAGAACGAATGTAAGAGTTCAAACCTCAGAAGTTAGGCAATTTATAACAGATATGACATGCAAGTGTGCAGCTCTCTAGCTCTTCAGTCCCACCGGCAGTCACCAACAAATGATGTAACTGAACTGAAAGCCCAGACCTCTGAGTTTCTACCTTTACATCTGATTGTTATTGCTAGGCAGATTCACATGCACTAAGTCAGAGAAGGAGGATTAGGGAGCAACCAATCAGCAGGTGGTCCAAATTCTGACACACAAGAGCATTGCAATTGGGAAAGTTTGCTTGCATACCTGGAATAGATGAAGTTTGATAAATTTATCATGATCAGGAAAGCCTTGCATTCCTTGCCCAAATGAAGTTGACTAAACCAGTTACTGGGTACAAAGGAACTTTTTGGTACAAAGGCAGGTCAAAACAGTGATCAAACATGGAGTCATTTGGCATCTAGGGCCTAGAAATATAGGTCTAACCTAACATGAATGTGCTGTTACATCTACTGTTACAATTCCACCATGGATGGAAACTGGTCTGTTAGCAGTGTAAGAGGCAAATACGGATCTTTTTGAAACACTATCAAAAAAGCAGAAAGACAAAATGCAAAGCAATTAAGAGCAGGACTGTTTGTGCCCATATTATAGCTCTTGTAACATGTGAACCTGGTCTATATTTCATGTCCATTAATTTACAGAGCTAATGACATTTTTTAAACCACCAAAATACTAATCAAATTTTCTTTATTGTCTCAGTCTGCATTATTAATGATGTAAAAGATAATGAGCATCTCTACTAAGTTTTATATTATTGGCACAAATCAGCTTGAGAAAGTCACAGGAAATTCAATTAAACTAATAGAACTTTCACAGAAGTATCTCCAGCACACCCTTCAGCAGGTAAAACAGAAGACACTTAATGCCAAAGACAATAGTACCAAGAGGATCACAAGTTGAAGCTTTGTTTGCATCAACTGTACTTTTCACAGTATGAGAAAATAATTACTATCCTGGGTCACCTAATTGCTAAGTAGGGCATGTGCTAGAGTAGATGCCAATTCAAGATGGGTAGCTCTGCTCTTCTTGCTTGGTCCTAGAACTTATCCTTTCACTACAGCAACTGAACTTCAGCATTTTTTTTGCCATTTCTCTTACCCATTCAATACACAAAGTAATGACTAGGATGATCCCTTTATTTCTTAAAGCAACAACGTAAAAACAAACAAACAAACCATCCTGAAAGGTCTATTTGAAAAAGGATAGAACACTGGAGTATTGTCAGAACAGCTGTATTCAAGCCCTGTTCTGTCACTGGAGAATTAAGTTCATGTGCTCTTCCCTTAAAGAGTCAAAGAAATTTTAGAATTTATCTGTTGCTATTCAGTCATATCCCATTCTTTGTGACCCAAGGACTACAGCATGGCAGGCCCTTCTGTCCTCCATTATCTTTCGAAGTCTGTCCAAGTTCATGTTCATAGACACTGTCCACCCAGTTTATCCTCTGCTGTCCCCTTTTCCTTTTGTCTTCAATCTTTCCCAACATCATATTTTATCTAGCCCAGGGGTAGGGAACCTGCAGCCCCAAGGGCACATGTGGCTAAATAGCCCACTCCTGGGCTAAATATTTCAAGGAAGCTAGGGATTCTAAGAGGCAGAGGTGAGGAGGGAGAGCATCGAATGTATGAGGGACAGATTGTGCAGAAGCACAAAAGTAGGAAATGGAACATCATTCAGTTTATGTACTGCTGCCTTCAAGAAATAACAAATCTAGAATGAAGCTCACAAAGATGAAAGGATTGGTGAACAGTATTGACATGGTGGAAAATTTTTAAAATGATTAACTTCTGGAGTCAAAATATAAATTTACTAAACTAAAGCATGCATCTGGATGTTGTGTGGGTTCACGGACGTGATATGATTCTGTACTTTTTAAAGATGTAAAAATATACAAAAGCATTCATTGCTTCTCTTTCATTCTGCGTACACACCTTAATGAGTAGAAATGAACACTGGGTGTGCATTTATTAATCGTAGTAATAATTACCTAAGAGGCAACAGAGAGCAGACATTGCAGTAAGGAAGACCTAGGTTCAAATCCTGCATCTGAAACATACTGGCTTTGTCTGTCAGTCAGAACGCATTTATGAAGCACCTACTATGTAACAGTCTCTATGCTAAGCACTAAGGATACAAAAAAATGCAAAAGATAGACCCTGCCCTCAAGGAGTTCACAATCTAATAGAAAGACAACAAACAAATATGTACAAACTATATATGAGATAAATAGAGTTGGGAAAGGCTTCCTATTGAAGGTGGCATTATGGGAGAGGAGGGGAGGGAAGGGAAGGGAAGGTAAGGGAAGGGAAGGGAAGGGAAGGGAAGGGAAGGGAAGGGAAGGGAAGGGAAGGGAAGGGAAGGGAAGGGAAGGGAAGGGAAGGGAAGAGCATAGGGCAGTTGCTTGTGTACAAGTCTGAGGAACGGGGAGAGGGGAATACTGGCCTTGACAGTAAAGGGAGGTGAGGAGGAGGGAAAGGTTTAGGGGAAAGATAATGAGTCTAATTTTGGAAATGTAAAGTTTAAGATGTCCAGTAGATATGCAGTTCAAGATGCCTGAATGGGAAGAGACCCCTGAGATACAAGACTAGAGGTCAACAGAGAAGTCAGGGCACGGCAGGTCAATTTAAGAATCATCAATAGAGAAGGAATAGTTAAAACCATGGGATCTGGCAGGATCACCAAGCGAAGTATTACAGAGGGAAAAGAGAAGAAGACGCAGAACAAAACCCTATGGGATACCTAGGGTTAAAGGATATGACCTGAGTGAGGACCCAGCCAAGGAGAAAGAGAAGGAGCAGTCAGGAAGGCAGAAAGAGAAAATCAGGAAACTGCTATCCCTAACACAGAGAAGACAGCAGAAAGAAGAGTCTGAGCAACCGTGTCAAAGCCTGGAGAGAGGTCAAGAAGAATGTGGACTGAAAAAAAGCCACTCACATGGTAATTAAGAGGTTATATCGGTAACAAAGATGGATTATAAGGGGTTAAGTAATCAGCGAAAAGAGGGAAATACTACATTCATATGCCTATTACAGACAGCCTTCTCAAGGAATTTAGCCATAATGGGTTAGAATGTGTGACCTTGAGGGAGTAACTTAGACTCCTGTTGCACCAAGCAACTCTAAAACTATAAAAGTTACAGGGGACGTATAAATCTCTACTGGGAGAGATACTTTTCTTCACTGGGAGCTCCATATAACAAGAATAACCCTTCTGCAAAGTAGGTAGCATGACTACAATCACCCAATTCATAGCTGAGGTCATGGAGGCCAGAGAGGTTAAAGAAATCTACCCAGGGTAACACAGAGATCTAGTGACAGAGACCAGGTTTCATGACTCCAAATCTGATCTTTCCACTTTTACATGCTGCTTCTTAGACAATAAATCAATAAAATGCACAAAGGTAAACCAGAAAAGGAAAAAGCACCAAGAGGAAGGGCAAAAGGTCTAAAAGATACAAAAAGTATCATGCATAAAAATACAATAAGTTTAATATGTGTTTTTATTAAAGGTATGGAAATGACTACAAAATCTGGAACACTGCAATCTCTAATGAATCAACTTTGAGGGTAACCCAAAGGGCAAAACAAAGATGTATAGTAGGCATAAGTAGACTGCATCATACTTTCAGCGATGACTTGCATGCAAGAAAGAGTGTCAAAAAGTGAGTTGGGCAAGTCATATATTAAGAGAGAGGGATAAGAGCTGGACATTGATTGATACTTATGGAATATTAAAAGACCTACAGCAAATTTTCCAATACATTGGTTAGATTCCCCTATGGAGGATTTATGAGAAGACACGGATGGCCTGAACTTGTTGTCATATGTATCACTGAAAAAAGGAACCAAAGTGACAAGATCACATTGAAATATAAGCATAAATGAAAATATTCTCAGATAAATTTGGCATTAAAGATCTTTAATATGTTCAAAAGGATGTTAAATAACAACAACCACCCCAGATACCAAAAATGCCTCCTACAAGTTAGTATGGTATGTTATAACCTTCATTTTAGTTTCATATTATAACTTTAATTATAGCTATTCATGTACATCTTATCTATCTTCTATGATACTATAAGCTCTTTGAGTAGGAATAATCAAATTCATTCTCATATGTCCCACAGTACTAAGCACTATGCCAGGGGTTCTTAAGTTGGGGTTTAAAGACTTTTAAAAAATTTTTTTCATAACTGTATTTTAACATAGTTGATTTCTTTCGTAATCTTGTTTATGTTATGCACTAAAAAAAAAAAAATCACATTTTTCTGTGAAGGCATCCACAGTCTTAGTCCATGACACACACACAAAAAGTTTAAGAATACCCTTCTTATACACAAGCAAGTACTCAGTAATTTATTTTGCCAATGAATTCTAAGATCTCTCCAAATTTCAATCTAAATCTCCTATGCTTTTTATGCATACAGTGATACAGTACAGAATAATCTGAAGCATTCCACAATCTATGAACAAAATAAGTTATGTCTAGTATAGGGTATTTACTAAGACAATAAATAATATATATTAATAACTGGTTAACCAGAGAACTCAATTAATCAGATTACCTCACTGATTTTCTAAATATTCTATTGCTATTTGATCATTTCTGGCATATCCAATTCTTTGTGAACCCATTGGGGTTTTGTTGACAAAGATAATGCAGTAGTTTGCCACTTCTTTCTAAAGTTCATTTCACAGGGTTAAGGGACTTGCCCAGGGTCACATAGCTAGTAAATGTCTACAGTCAGATTTGAACTCAGAAAGATGAGTCCAGGCCTGGCACTCTATCTACTCTGCCACCTAGCCGCCCTCTAAATTTTCTAATTGGTTCAAATTTTACAATATTTTAAAATCAGTATATCAGCTTATGTAAATGGGTAAGTACTTTACTTTAGCACTCCAATTCCCTATAATTAATGTGACTTCCTTTTTTGGTATTATTTCTAGATGTTTTAGGTCATCTTCATAGAACTGAGCAATTTTGGCCTTTCTGGCATCAGTTTTTGAAGCACAGACTTGTATTACTCTGATGTTGAACAGTTTGCCTTGGATTCAAACAGATGTCGTTCTAGTTTTTTTGAGACTATACACCAGTACTGCTTTTCTCACTCTTTTATTGGACTATGAGGGCTACTCCCATTTTCTTCTATGGGATTCTTGCTCACAGTAGTATATATAATGATTACCTGAATTAAACTTAACCATTCCCATCCATTTAAGTTCACTGACACCCGAGATGTCAACGTTTAACCTTTTGCTGGATTACAGAGAAGGCAAGGGAGTTCCACAAACATCTACTCCTCCTTCCCTGACTACACTAAAGCCTTTGATTATGTACACCATAGCAAAATGCGACAAGTCCCCAAAGAGATGGGAGTACCAGATCATTTTACTTGTCTCCTGAAAAACCAGTATGTGGGTCAAGAAGCAACAATTGGAACCAACATGGAAATGATTAGTTTAAGACTGGGAAGAAGTATGACAAGGCTGCATATTGTTCCCTTATATATTTAACTTACATGCAGAATATGTCATACGAAATGCCAGGCTGGATGAATCAAAAACTGGAATTAAGGTTGCCAGGAGAAATATCAACAATCTCAGATATGCAGATGATACCACTCTGATGGCAAAAAATGAAAAAGAATTAAGAAACCTCTTAATGAAGGTGAAAGAGGAGAGTGTAAAGCTGGCTTGAAGCATAACATCAAAAAACCTAAGATCATGGCAACTGGTCCCATCTCTTCTTGGAAAACAGAAGGATAAAAAATGGAAGCAGTGTCAGATTTTATATTTCTGGGTTGAAAGATCACTGCAGAGAGCAACTGCAGCCCTGAAATGAAAAGACGCTTGCTCCTTGGAAGGAAAGCTATGGTAAATCTGGACAGCATACTAAAAAGCAGAGACATTACCTTGCTGACAAAGGCCCATATAATCACAGCTATGGTTTTTCCAGAAATAATGTATGTATGGCTGTGAGAGCTGGACTATAAGGAAAACAGAGCACTGAAGAATCAACACTTTCAAACAGTCGTGCTGGAGAAGACCTTTGGAAGGCAAGGAGATCAAATCAGATACTATCTAAAGAAATTAATTCAGACTATACTTATTGAAAGGACAAACACTGAAGCTGAAAGCTTAAATACTTTGGTCACATAATAAGAAGATAGAACTTATCAGAAAAGACCTTGATGTCGGGAAAGACTGAAGGCAAAAAGAGAAGGGGACAATAGAAGATGAGCAGGACAGATAGTGACATGAAAGCAACTAACGAGCTTAGACAGACTTCAGGAGAGAGTGGAGGACAGAGCATCTTGGCATGCTATGGTCTACAGGGTCACAAAGAGTTGGATACCACTGAGCAACAAAAAAGTATTTTACAATAGCTTATTCTCTTGTGTAAGCTAAATAAGCCCCTTAAGCTTCTGACAGGTTTAAATTCATCTGAGTCATAGGTAAACTAAAGTTTATTCATCATCTAAATGATCCAAGTTTGGATTCTTATGATATGAGCAACTCCTATCAGTCTATGACAATCTCATAGTTTTAAGTAGCTACTTGAGGCACAAAGATGTGAAGTGACTTGGCTAGGGACACACAATTAGTAAGAGTCAAGATTGAATTTGAACCCAGAGTAGGTTGTTTCTTTACAAATCATAATATTTTTTATTTATTATTTACTTTTACTTACATTTTAAAATTCCTCTAAGATTCACAAAGCACTTTTCTCATAATAATCACATGAAGTAGGCAATGCAATGAATGTATAAGACTTCTTTTACAGATTTGAAAACTAAAGACCAGAAAAGGTTGAGTAACTTACAGTCACAAAGCTAGTGTCAGGGCTGGGATTTAAACTCGTCTCATGGCTTGGGTGCAGTGCTCCTTCTACTCCCTCTGGGACATAGTAATTCTTTTATGGTTAATACCATCTGCTTGAATTAAAAAAATCAATACCTACAGTAACATACAGTATGGGGTGTTCATAAGTTCAGTGCTGCAACCAGTCACAGTGACGCCCAAGGCTACTGAAGAAAATAAGAGTAAATGGGGGTTCTAATAGTTGAAAGACTAGTTACTGGCACATGAAATAAACAGCAAGCAACTGAAAGCCATGGAGCTGTTGGTAATTCATATTTCAGAATCTAAAGCTTGGACAGTTAAGAAAACAGATGGCTTTGCAATATGGAGACAAATCCATAAGAAACAATGGGTTTAGGGAAGCTGGTGTGGCATTGAAAGGGAAATGAAGCTATTGTGCTGGGGGGAAAAGACATATACAGGCATCACAATCTTCTCATAGCTTCACTAAGCAAAAACAGGTAAAATACACACCACTTGCCCAAAATAACGATAATCTAGGCAAAGGTATGGTATTTCTTAACTATATGCTTTAGTTCATATGCATTAAATTCCCTCAACCATAGCTGATTGGAGGACCAGAGCTCCATTTTACCTGTTCCCACCTACTCATTGACCACCCTCACCTGACTAACTATCACATTGCCAAAATGGGGGCTGGGGGAGTATCACTTGTTTAATGATACCTTAATACTCAAACAGAGCTATTATCTTAATAATACCTAACATTTATATAGCACCTATTATGTGCCAGGCATTGTGCTAAGTGCTTTACAATTATCTCATTTGTTTCTCACAACAACCCTGGGAGGTAGGTACTGTTATTACCCCCATTTTACAGATAAAAAGCTAAAGCAGGATCATTAACTGACTTGCCCAGGGTCACACAGCTAATAAGCATCTGAGGCCACATTTGAACTCAGGTCTTCCTCTCTCCACTGCATCTCCAGTCATTAATGCCTGGCTATCCTGCACAACTCTTGTCAAGGTTCTTCCATAAGTCTGCCCAAGATGCAAGATGCTTTCTTTTAGCCTTTACAAATAAGAAACTGTATAATATATGTTGCTCAGTGATAGCTCAAACTACAATTGGGCAATTGTATTAAATCACTGAAGGACTATAGTGGGCAGAGAGAGCTTTGTTTTGTTTTCTAAGTGAGGCAACCAGAGGAGTAAAATATGTATTAGATTCAGAGTGACAGGACGTGGGTTTAAGTCCTGCCTCTATATTCATTAAGTTATTTGACCTAAGTCAGGTTCACTTCCAGATTCCTCATCTATAAAATGGGATATTTACACTATTTGTCTCAAGAGGCTGCTATGAGAAAATTATACTGTAAAGCTTAAAATGCTATATAGCTCAATTCAATGTCAACCATCACAATTTCATCCTATTTATTAATGCAGATTACATGCCTTGGTAGATTTCTGTTTGAGTCACCTGGGCAGAAAACATTCAACCCCTCTGAGTTTAAACCTGTCCACATACAGTTGAGTATAGAACTTTGGACAGAAAACAGCAATACAATGTTCCACTGGGTCCATGCTGAAAGGCCTTCCAGCTTAACAGGACTCAGAAAAGCTTGCTTCCCTATCACATTGCGGCACTGCAAATGGGGACTTCGTAGAGAAAAGAATGATATGAATGTGAGCTATTTTTTTTTATAAGCTATTCAATTCTGACAGAGCTCTAAAACTAAGTGGCATGCAACTAATTGGAGCAGAATCTCCCAACTGCAACTTTAAGTTAACAAACTAGACAGCTTCTGAATTAAAGAAATATTCAGGCACATCAAGCCTATTTTTCAAAGGAGTGGATTTTGGAATTAGTTTCCATCTATATATAGGCTTTTACTGACTTAAAAATGCAGGATATTCCAAAAATTCTCTTAGCTATTAGCCAAATGAACATAAAATGTACATTTCATAGAACCAGTGTTAAAAATAGTGAACAGCATCTCCCATCAGCCCATCTCAATGTTGGTAATACCTATAGTCACCCTCTTTTTCTGCTGAAGTCTTTGGAGCCTCCATCACAGAAGCTAAGGGGAAAGTGGACACCTGACAAGGCTATTAGGTCTGGGTCCAAAATAGTAGCAGCAGAGATTTTTTTCAGTGGTCTTGGTGGCCCATTGTTACATAAAGTCCATTAATAAATTGAGTATTTTAAGTTGAGGTCTCTAAAAGTTGAGCTGTCCTTTGTATATGAGTCACCTTTCCAGTGACAACCTCTGGAGAAGACCCAAGGGCTACTTCTGGTGAAGCTCCAGTTTTAAGCTTGGACCTCCTAGTTGTGCTTCTGATTTTCTAGATTTCAACACTACATGTCTCCTATAGCCTCACTATAGAACCTCCTTCAACACCTGGAACCTCCTCAGCCCGGAGCATCGTCTGCCCTCTCCCCTTCTCCCATTGGTGACTGCTCCCAGGATCTCCCTTTTGAAAAGGAACAAAGGCAGGTCAATGGACATTCCCCTCCATGATGTACTCCTGACTTTGTGGACTTCAACACCATATCCCAGCATAAGTATCCTTCTCTTCCATCCACCCCTACTTTTTAGTTCTCTTTTATGTATTATCTTAGCCCAGTAGAACGTGAGCTCCTTGAGAGCAGGATGTCTTTTTGTTTCTATTTATATTCCCAGTGCTTAGCCCAGTTTCTGGAACCTAGTAATAATGTTGCTTGTTTGCCTTGCCTTATTAAAGAGGGGAAGCAGGAAACCAAGGGAGCTCTTAAAATGAACACTCATGTTGAGAATGAAACGAGTATTTATGAAGACAATGGACTAATAAAAAGAGTGCCCAAACAGGAGTTAGGAGACCTGGCTTCTAGGCCCAACTGTGGCACTGACTAGTTGATTAACTTTGGGCAAGGCACTTTCTCTGACTGGGCCTCAGTTTCCTCCTCCGATGTAAAAAAAGATAACTGAACTAGAAGATCCCCTAAGGTTCTTCCAAGTTCTAACAAGCCAAAACTTACTCTCGGGACACCAGAGTAGAAGTAAAAAGACTTAGGTCCTGATTCTGTGCTTGGCTTTGCTGCTTACCTAGCTTATGACCTTGTGTAAGTCACAGACTCTCTGAATTTCATTCCTCCCATCAATAAAACAAATGGGTAGCACCCAAGATCCCTTATAGCCCTGAAATTGTATGACTGTTATTTACTTATTTTAATCTTAGAAAATCAAGGGGAGCTGGAGGGAGGTTGAGGGCAGGGCAGAAACAGGAAGGGAAGGAGGGAATTATCTGTAAGATAAGAGGTTTTTGGGGGAGAGTAAAAAGCTTAAAAATAATCTTATCTGCCAATATGATGTGATTAATACTACTCACACTACCACAGTGATATCAATTAACATTACTGATTTTTGGTTCAAGATGCTGTCGGGAGTAGACTGATTATACTTTTAAAATTGTAGTTTCTTCACTATTTTCAGCACAGACGCTATGATCAAATCAAAACCAAACTAGTCCCTTTCAAGCCCTTGGAAATCTAAGTCTTTGCCCTGCAGCAGTGAAATGAATTATTAAAAGATTAAAATGCAAACGCCATCACCTTTTTGCTTTCTTTTCCTATGGGAGAAGAGTTCAAATCAAACTGGGTAAGCAATCTGCACCGCAGGGTTCCTTAAGAAAAACAGCATATGCAGGAATAGAATATCATGGACTAACTAGTACAATAATAACCAAAAGAAGTGACCAAATGAAGAAGGGGCACATGCATAGAAAATGTCACCTGATAAGAACCTGCCCATGCAAATATCACGAGAAAGCTATATATAGGGTTTACAATCTATACATTGGGCAAAAGGTGATAGTGAAAACAAATAACAAAGCAGTATGGTTTCTTTTAACTGGATCATTAAGAGAGTAAAATGCAAAATTTTCCCTATATCTAGATCTCTTATCCCATTTAAAGCTTAAATCTGGATCAAGGACACACAGGTCCCAGTGAGAAGTATTCAAAGTGACAAGAATTCCACTGATATCAGCACTTTTCAAGTGTTTTCATCCTGCAATGGTCAATGCCACAAAAATAATAAGTACATCAAAATTTCTTAAGAGGTGGCACAATTTCAGAACTGAAATTATGAGATGCTCACTTGAATCAGTGGGTAAAGGCTAAATCAAGGGGTGAGCAACCTCTGTAGGGCCAAGGATCAAAATTAGGCAATGTGGCATAATGTAGCCAGGTCTAGACAGGGTCAGATGGCCCGTGTTCAAGAGCCCACTCTAATACTTAACAGCTATATGATTCCTGGGCAACTCATGTTACCTACTTGAGCCTTAGTTCGCTCATCTGTAAAGTAACAATTCTTCCATCACTAACTTCACAGAACTTGCTGTAAGAAAAGGACTTTGTAAATGCAATATAAATGTGAACCAACAGGCAATATCCATGGGAACCTACTAGTTGACCAAAGACATAGAAGCAAAGAATAAAAGGAAGAGAAAGACTGGAGAATTAAAGTACGAAGAAAGAAAAATTAGAGTGAAATAAATCATATATACCTTTGTATATATGGTTCATAGAGGCAGAAAGAACACCAATCAATCAAAAAGAGTAGCATCTTTCCTCACATAGTAAATACATTTAATGATGAAATCAATGCACTTTTAACATATTATCATCACCTGTCATTTGTGTAAAAGCTGCAAACCGACCGAAAAGGTGATGCAAAACTAATGCCATCTCCACGCAGACTTACTCTCGAGTTTTCACCACAATGATGATGCAGAGGTGGTGCAGTGGAGGGAGCACCAGAGTCCCTACACCACAGATTCATGCCTTTCTCTATGTATTCCCTTCTTTCCTTTCTACCAAGTCTTCATCACCTTTTACCTTGAATAGGTGAAGAATCTTCTAACTGTCCTTCCCTGCTCAAGCCTCTCTCCATATCAATGCTTCTTCCACTCAGATGCCAAAGTGATTTTCCTAATGTGTGACCACATTATCTCCTAGTCCATAAACTCCAGTGGCTCCCTATTGGCTCATAGATCAAATATGAAATCTTCTATTTAGTATTTACAAGCTCTTACTCTCTCTTTACAACCTGTACATTTCCTACTTTCCCAGTCTTCCTACACTTTACTCTCCTCCACAGACTCTACAATCTAAGCATACTGGCCTATTCCATCCACTAACTCCACATGTGTGCACTGGCTGCACCCCACAGCTTCTCTGACTTCCTTCAAGACTTAGCTCAAATCCTACTTTTGCAGATCTTTCCCAGGTTTCCTCAGGCTGTTAGAACCTTCTGCCTAAAAGATTTCCTTCTCTCTACTCTGTACATATCTTACAGGTACTAAAGTATACTTACAAATATGAGCTTCTGAAGGAACCATATTTTTATGCTTCCCTATAACTCCAGCCTTTAGCATAGTGCCTAGCACATTGTAAGCTCTTAATAAATGTTTGTTGACTAACTTGTGTGACCTTTGGCAAATCTACCTCTTTGGGCCTTAATTTCTGCATCTATAAAATGAAATAAACCACCTGTATGGTCTCTTTCGACTCTTAAACTACGATCTAAGGAGCTAGCTCTTGGGTCATTAGTTACCAATACCTGAGCTTGGTAGCAGAAGAGATGGTGAAAGAAAGAAGATGTATTGAAGAGAGAACTCTGGACTCTAGACCTAAATTCTAGTACTTCTAATTAAGTTGGCTCTATAATTCCAGTATTTTATTTAAAAAATGAGGGATGAATAGAGGACAGTAATCCAAATGTCCACATTCTGCGGATATGAGTTTCCACAACTCCACAAACTCTTCCAAATTATAAGCCTACTGATTTGCCTTAATTGGGATATAAGTTATTAAGACACTGAGTCTCAGATAGTAAATGGGCATATGTTGAGTTAGATACATAAGAAATGATGCAAATGTTATATATGTGCACCGTTCAATAAAGCATTAAAAATTAAATGATAAAATTGTCTTGTAACACTCATTTTATCCCACGTGTATATTGTAAAATGGGTATCAGGAATCAACTGTGAACCTTGGCAGTTGAAAGGAAGACATGCATGGCATGTTAAACCAAAGCATTAACTAAAACTGCATGCAATTTAGGTTTCCATTTTAACTCAATGAGACAATGTGTTACTGTAGCCCCAGATTTTATGATTGAAACTTTAACTAACTGGGGAGAAAGTTATTTTAAAGATATGCAGAGTGACTTAGAAGCCTGTTCTTTCGTACCTATGTCCAGATTGGTAAGCAGTATGGAGGAGAAGAAAGGGAAAAAAGCAAACCTATGAAGCAATTCTAAGCAAATATATTCATAGGGCCTGGCCTACCATGGCAGCTGTCACTGGCTTCCTTCTTCCCAAGAATGCAAATGATTAAGATAGATTAAATACCTACTTTGCTTAATACTCTTGATAATGAGTTTCTTTCCTTTTTTTAAGGGTGTTTCATGTTGGCAGTTGATGGATCTTGCGTTAAATTGTTTTAATTCAAAACAGTACCATCTGTTGTTAGGATCTGCCAGCTCAAAAAAGGAGGCAAGCAACAGCATTACAGAGTGGCAAGGAAGGGGACACAAGAGTGTATGATCTGTGGATTTATGCAGAATGGAAGAATGAGGTAGTAGAAAGAACACTGGACAAAGAGTAAGGAGACCTGGGTTCTAATGTTCTTCACACACTCTACATGGGAAAGTGTCTGGGCCTCAGTTTTCTATTCTGTAACAGTACAGGATTTGGAGGAAAAGGTCTCTAAGGTCCCCTTCAATTCTAAACACAAGCCACAATATGGTCCTTACTCACTTCATAAGTCAGGAGTCCTACAGTGCTCCTGGGAAAGATGCTTCATTTTTCCAGGCCTGTTTCTTCTAGGTTCCTTTCTAGCTCTAAATCCTAATCGGCAAAATGAATGGTAAACAGCTTTCTATGATAGAAACTTAGAACTGCAACTGAAGTTCTCACACTGAGCAAAGGGACTTTTTCCTATGAGTTGCACCCACATTCTCATCCTACTTACATCCACACTCCCACAAGCTTAGAGAACATGATGGCTGTCATCAAGTATTTGAAAAACTAATTCTCTGGGAAAAAGACTGAGCTTGTTCTGCCCTTCCCCAAAGGCGAGGGCTAAGATCAATGGTTAGAAATTGCATTAAAGTAGATGTAGACTAAACATAAGAAAAAATTTCCTAACAATTATAGTTATCTAAAAATAAAATGGGCTGCCTTGGGAGGTAGTGGGTTACCCTGGCAAGAGGTCTTCAAGGAAAGGCTAGATGAATACTTATTGGAAAAAGGTTATTGAGCAAAAACCCATTCAGAAAAAAGATGAGATAAGAATGAGGTGGCCTCTGTGGTTTCTCTTAGCTCTGAAATTTTACTTATGTAAGTCTTTAAAAGTAAGTAAAACTTAACTAATATAGTAGCAAGTATCTACAAATGACTTACAAACTGTCCCAATTGACCTCTGCAGCTATGTTATAATATTATCATACATTTTAATTAATTTAATTAATACAATACATTTATAATTAGTGTAATAATTATAATACTCTGCTTCCTACATTATAATCCAGGTGGATAGCCACCTGTTCTTCACACAGTATACTACATTGTCTATCTCCAGGCTTTTTGCACTGGCTGTTTCCATGCCTGGAATGCAGTCCCTCCTTATCTATGCCTTGTAGAATCCTTTGTTTCCTTCAACACTAAGTTTAATCATTATCTTCTTCACATGAAGCCCTTTTTAAGGGAACCAGAACTCAGCAACTAGAGTTCAGCAACTACAACATTTTCCCAAAAGTACCTCTAATGTATCTTGTATACACTGCAATGTATATACATATCATCTCCTGATGAAATGTAAGCAACTAGAAGGTAGGGACTGTTACATTTTTGTCTTTGTATCTTCAGTGCCCTGTGCCCCATTGGGCATATATAATAAAACAGTATGAAAAGTGTGACACTTTTAAACTAGAACAAAACCAACTGTGGATTGGCACTAAAGAAAAAATGGGGAAACTCACCATGGACTCCCTTAAAAATATGACCACTAAACCCATTGCCTAACAAACATCTATCTCAACTTGATATCCCACAGACAGATCAAACTCAACATATCCAAAATTGAATTCATTATCTTTTACCAAAACTTTCCCCTCTCCCTAACTTACATATTATGATTAAGGGCACTACCATCCTCCCAATTACACAGGCTTGCAAATCAGATGACACCCTCAATTCTCCATTCCCTCACCCCTTATGTCTAATGTACTGTTAAGGCCTATTGATTCTACCTTCCTAATATCTCTCATGGGTAGAGACCCCTCATCATCTCATGTCCAGACCCTCATCATCTCATGTCTAGACTACTGCAATAGCCAGCTGGCTGATCTCTCCCTACTCCAGTTTATCTTCCACTCAATTGTCAAATTTATCTTCTGAAAATACAGCTCTGGCAGTGTCACTGACAATCCAACTGTCAAATTTATCTTCCTAAAACACACCTCTGACCATGTCACTCCTCTGCTCAATAAACTCTAGTGACTCCCTATTGCTTCCAAGAACAAATATAAAATCCTCTACTCAACTTTTAAAAGGCCTTCATAATCAAGCAAAGCTTACCCAGCAAACCAAGTATATAACCCTCTATAGAGAGAAAAATATATCTTTAAAGAAACTGGATTTTGAAGTCTTCCTGATGAAAAGCTCAGAGTCAAATAGAAACTTTGAAATACAGTTAATAAACACATGAAAAGGTAAATGTGAACAAACAATAAGACAACACTAAATAAAGATGAAATGCTTAATTCTAATAGGGAAAATTATACAAGTGTCCCATAACAACTCATATCATCAAGGGTCAAAGAGGGAGTCAAATAAGACAGAGGGCTTATTAAGTGTTGTATTTTTTTTTAATGATCTTAAAAGAAGTAAAGGGAAGAGAAAATAAATACACCAGGAGAAAAAAATAGAAGTAGAGTGGGGAAAATTAACTCACATATTTAGGGTGTAAGTATAGAAAACTACATAAACAAGTAGGAAGGTGTTAGGGTAGGCAAAAAATTAAACTTCATTTTCAACTGTATTGATCAAAAAAAGGAAGAATACATATAACAAAGTTGGGTACATAGATTCATTTCATTCAAGTGGGAAACAGGAGGGGGAGTGGAAAGTAGAAAGAAGAGAAGAGTAAAGGAAAGATAGATTCAGAGAGATTATCCAAAAACAAACCCTCACCCTTCCCTACCATCCCTACAGTCCAGTATGTAGCAGAGCTATACAAACCAACCTACAAACTTGCAACAGTAGTAGCCATGCCCTCTCTGCCAAATGGCAGAAAGAAGAGAGCGGTGTGGAAGTATTCTGTGCCACAACAAAACATAGTCAGAGAACTAAGGAACAGGGGACACTGGGGCAGGACACATAAATGTGCTTGTGTATCACTCCATTTAGCCTGAAAAAAAGAACCTAGCATCTAGCGGAGACCAGAGTCATTTAAGGCAGAGACTGGTGAACCAAGAATTTGTCTAGCATGGGAGGAGACTGAAATAATTTTGAGATCTAGACACCAGGGAAACTACCATCAAAGGGGAGGGAGTAAGAAAGGGAGCAATAGGAGGAAAATGGGGGAGGGGAGACTGTAACAATCAGAAATCTCAAGAGGAAGAAAACTCAAATAAAGACCTTGAGCACAAACAGATAAAGCAACAGGAAAGATTTTAGTAATAGAAGAGACTAACGCCTCTATATCAGAGAAAAGATCAGGCATTTATGAATAAACACTGCAAGACAATGTTAAATAAATCAATAACTAATGAAGCAGAGGACTGGCTAAATTCCAAAGACAGAATGGAAAAACAGCATGCTGTACTTGAATGGATTAAAAGAGGAATAAGAAAGCAGAATTTATAGCCTGATCAGCAGAAATAATTCTGGAAGAATAGAAAAACTAGAATCCATGATGGTAAATTTCACCAAAAAAAAAAAAACCCATCACAAGATAATTGGGATTCCAAATACACAAAAATAAAGGACAATGTGTAACAAGAGAAGCAAAATACAATAACGTTAAAAAAATAGTATGATCTCCATACAAGCAAAACATAATGACAAGATGCACAAAGACAACATAAACATCATCTCTAGGAAGAATATAAATCAAAACACCTGAACATCATAATGCAAGAAACAATACAAGAAAACTGCTCATAGCTTCTGAACTCAGAAAACAGAACACAAATAGAAAGAATACACAGGAAAAAAATCATCCAGAAAAAAAGTGAAATTGCAAACTCCATAACGGTGGTTCAATCAACAAGCCCTCAGACAAACATCAAATTCATCAACTATAAAGGAAAGAAATTTGAATAACAGAAGACTAATCTACATCCACCAAAAGCCACAGGAAGGAATGGAATAATGTGTTCTGCACAGTAAAGGAGCTCAAGATGCAATGCAAAGTGACCTACCCTATAAATCACAGCCTAACCATGAAAGAAAAAGAATGAAAAGTCAACTTTAAAAAGGAGGCATTTTAAACATCCCTTGAAAGAAAACCAGACCTGAAGAAATTATTTGCTTCTCAAACAACACAGAGAACAGAAATACAAGAAGGGTAAACAACTACAGCAACTAAGGCAACAACAAAAAAACAGAGAGACCATACCAGCAGATTTATTTCTAAATGGACACAAGGTAACATGGATAAAAGCAGAAGTCAAATAGCAGTAACAGCAGAGAAACAAGCCTGAAATGGCCTAAACTTCACAATACTCTGCTTCAAATGAATCACTATTTTTTGCAGGATTAAATTACAGAATGGAAAGGCGCATAAAAGGGGGAAAGGGAGGCACAAGATAGAAAGCTTGTGATACATCCTAGTCAAGTTAAAAGCTAACAAATGAAGAAAATTTAACTCCTGTAGTCTCTCAAGAACAGAAAGCCTACAGGAAACTAGTTTAGGAGGCAAAGCAAAGAACTGAAAAGGGGGGGAATCTTGCTTCAGTCAGTCAACTAATAAAACATCCAACACCTGCTGTGTTCCAAGCACCGTGCCCAGTACCAAGCACAGAAAGATTAGTAAAAAGTAGACCCTGCTCTCAAGAAACGCACAGTCTAACAAGGGTAACAACATATAAACAACTATGTAAAAACAGTCTATATGAAATAAAACAAATTCAGAGGTGAAGCACTAAATTAAGGGGGAATCAGGAATGACACCCAATAAATGGGTTTGTAGCTGGTACTTGATGAAGCCAGGGAAGCCTGGAGGGAGAGATTTGAAAGTAAAGCATTCCAGGAAAAGAATAGTCAGTGAAAATGCCCAGAGTTGGGAGGAGGGTCTTGTTCAAGGAACAGGAAAGAAACCAAAGTCAATAGATCACAGAGGATGTATGTGACAGGGAGAGAGGGGTAAGATGTAAGAAGATTGGAAAAGTTGAAAGAGGTCAGATTATGAAGGGCTTTGGATGTCAAAGAATTTTGTATGTAATCCTGGAGGCAATAGGGAGCCACTGGTAGGTTTTGACAGATCACATCTTTGCTTTAGGAAGATAACCTTGGCAGCTGAATGGAGGATGGAATGGAAAAAGTCAGTCAATCAGCAAGTTATTACAGTTTTTCAGTCATTTTCAACTCTTTATGACTCCTTTTGGGGTTTTCTTGTCAAAGATACTAGAGTGGTTTGCCATTTCCTTCGCCAGTTCATTTTACATATGAGGAAAATGAGGCAAACAGGGTAAATGACTTGTCCAGGGTCTTAGCGCTAATAAATATTTGATTCCTTAATTCAAACTCAATTCTTTCTGACTCGAGTCCAATACACTGCAACATCTAGCTGTCTACATTCTTCTAGAAGAAACAAGCACTTACTAAATGTCTACTGTATGCTAGGCACTTTGCTAAGCCCTAGACATGCAATGATAAAAAAGAAACAGTTTCTGTCCTCAAAGAGCTTACATTATATTTAGAGAAAGCATGTAAGTATATAAACATATTTAAAATAAAGATAATCAGAAGAGACACAAGGTACTAGCATCCAGGGATCAAGAAATGCTTCAAGTAGAAGGTGACTCAAGCTAAGATGTGAAAGAAACAGGATTCTAAGAGATAAAGGTGAGAAACAAGTATATTACAAGTAGGGAAAAAGCTAGTCTAAAGGCATGGAAATGGGAGAAAGAATATCACGTGTGAGGAACCATGAGAAGGACAATTTGGCTGGCCTGTAAAGGATAGGAAGGGGAGTGATATACAAGAAGGCTGGAAAGATGGTTTAGAGCCAAAGAATGAAGAGTATACACACCAGGGAGATTATCAATTACAAAGGGCTGAAAAGCAAGAGGAGCAGAAGTAAAACAACTACCATAGGACAGCATTTTCTGGAAGCTTGACTGTGAAAAAGGAGAGACATATAGGATAACAGTGTGAGGGAATGCTAGGGTCTAATGAAGATTTCTTTAAGAATGGAAAGTCTTGGTTGTGGAAAGTTTAGAAGGAGAACATTCAGGATAATTCTCACCCATAGGGAATAAGACAGAGAATCAATCAGGGGAAGTAACAGGATTGCCTTGCTGTAATACCTACTGTTGAGGGCCCAGTAGGGAAATTACGTAACAAATTTTTAATGTTCCCCGTCAGCATACTTGAATTCCTTCTTCCAGCTGTCTACGACAGTAGAAACAATTCAGGCTTTGAGTAGAAACAAAGCAGGAGTGGTGACAGAGAAGGGAGCAAGGAGTTCAAGAACAGAGAACAGTGTAGAGGCCAACTGTGTAACTAGAAGGTAGAATCTGGGAAGAAGGCAAAATGAAGCTGGAGTGGAAGAAATGGCCTGAGAAAGCACTGAGGCGTGGAGGACCTGGAGGGGTCCAGTGAAAATGAAGAAGAGGTTTAAGAGGGTCGGGGTCAAAGGAGAGGAGCAACCTTAAGATCTGAGACAGCAACTTCAGAGATGTCAATCATGGAAGCCCTTCCATGTAAGCTTCCTAAAGGCAGGACCTCTTCTTCGCTTTGTCTTTGTAACACAGTATAGAACAAAGCCTTGAACATAGGAAATGATAAATACATATATGGTATCACGGTTGTTTACAAAGGAAGAAACTGACACAGAGAAGTGCATGACTATAATCACACAAGCAAGCGCTTACTAATCACCTACTGTGTGCAAGGTGCTGTGTACAAGTGGAGAGCCAGAATTCACTCTGAGTGTGTCTAGTTCTTTCCCATGACACCATATTGCCTGTCATAGTCTGTAACTCAAAAAGGCCGCATGGAAAGGCTGGGAACCCAAGTTTTAGTTTCCTTCACCCCTACCCCCATTCCCAGGAATGTCTTCCAACTTCCTTGCCACAGAAACCTGAGGAGGATGGTACCTAACTATGGTACTATGGAAACACTCAGAGAAAATGATGAGGACTATACTCCTTTCCTGGGCCAGGACTTCTTTCTATTGGCTGCCCACGGAATTCCCATTTTTAGCCTGCAAACTGACTTTGTTTCTAATTATCTGCTTTGCAGCTGGATATGCTGACCTTACATCTGAAGGACAATCCTGTATCTGCTTAAGAGATCAAAAGCAAAGCACATTTTCCCCAGAAACTCCATGGTTGGAAAATTACCTGTAGAACACTAACCAAATTAAGACATTTCTTTTATTTTCTTTTTTGTTTTGGCTAATTTTCATTTAATAAAAAGTGTGCCATTAATTGGCAAAGGAAAATCACATTCATTTAAAATCTTAATTTGGTTAATACACATTAATAACAATAATGCCACTTTATATTTCCATTGAGCTTTGCAAATTAAAAAGCATTTTCACTTAACTAGGCTAGGTGAATTTTGATCTTTACAGGAATCTTGTACAGTAGGTGGGTCAGAAATTGCTTCCTTCATATTATAGGGAAGAAGAATGAGGCTCAGAGAAGGTAAATGACTTGTCCAGAATCATACAGCCAGTAATGAGCCCAGACTCTCACTCCCAGGCTCAGTGTTCTTTCTATTCCACTGCTGTCTGCATAACGACATGATCTACTTTTCGTTTTCACATATATTTTAACCTCTTCTCAGGATGATACTATTCCATGCTGCACATTTTCTAGCCTAAATTTCTCCCTCAGAAACCAAAGATTTATTTCTGGATTTAGGAATCCTAACCATACCTAAACTTTTCGGTTGATACCCAAAGGTTTAACAAAGAAAGATGCTCTCAACTGCTGACAGTTGTAATAGTTAACATGAAAACATTCACAATTCTTCAAATCAGACCATCCCCAACATAAGGGGGTAAAAAAGTTCAACACAACATGTTTGCAAGCATAATATAACCAAGTAGCTGGGCATCAGGGGATAAACGCAGAACATCAAGCTGTCCTTCACTCAGTACACTCTAACTGTTCTTACGAGTCCTGAGAACTTAAAGGTCCCACAATTTCCAGCAGTTCCCTTTCCCTCCATCTCATCTACAAAAAGAGCTAATAGAAGAACTCTCCAACCTCATCAGCTTCTTCAGTCTCCTGGAGGAGACGATACCATAATCAGGGGGGCAGTCATTGGCCCTTCAAATGAAGGGGAATATTATTTTGGCAGTGTGCTGGCATATCTTCTCAGCACCTTCATACTTCCACAACTCAACCAGAAATTTGTGTGTAAGCCAAAATAGACTATGTCCGATTTTAAAGATGAAAAATGCACACTGGCTTTTGACCTTTAAGTACTGATATCTCTGCTTAGCAAATTAGAAGTGTTATATACAAAGCAAACACCAGCACCAAAGGAAAGTACAGGGCCAACTGTAGTATGGGGGTAATTTTGCATCTTCTTCAGTCTTTCTGAAATGTGATTTAGCTTGACCTTTAAGTCTAGTGGATCAACCAATCAATTTTCCTGAAATAACTTTGCACGTGACATTAGAGCATGCCCTGTATAAGAAGGAACCAGGCATAGCAGCATGGCCTAACCACTTCACTATGCTAGAAAAGTTACTAAGATTTATCTCAATTGATTTTACTGGTAAGAAAAACACATTGTGAAAACTGCAACATCAGCAGACACTAAAGGTCTTAGTTTCTTGCAGGATGAACTTGATATCAATAGTTATTAGGACACATTCATACACGGCACACAAGAGAGATGGAGGGAAGATGCAAGTAATCTTACTTAAGCCTGAAGCGGCCAAAAGCCAGGCTCTTCAAACTGTGGGAAAAATCAAGGAAAACTTTCAATATTCCTGGGCTATTGCTAGGCAAGAATCCAGGGGCAGGAGGTGGGGTAGAAGGGGATGGTAGTGATGTTCACATCTGCAACTAAGATAAAAACAACAGTATAGCAGAAAGAACCTAGACTGAAAATTGAGAAACGGGTTATATCCCAGGCTTTGCCATTAATGCATTATGTGACCATAGGCAAGACACTATCTCTCTTCTTGGCTCAGTTTCCTGATCTGTAAAATGAAGACACTAGGCTAAATGGTTCCTCAGGTTTCTTCCAGTTCTAATATTCTATGATTGTGACAGATCTGTAGTGATTCCAGAGCCTCTCACCTCTCAACACGACAAGCTAATAAATCAATATGAGGATCCTACAGAGATGCCGGGGTATTTGGTTTGTCAGAGAAGGAAGTAGAAGCAATAATTAGAAAGGCCTGAGAAAGAAGCAAAACTGTTTCTCCCTCTGCAGCTGCATAGCTAAACCATAATTCCAACATACACCAACTGTTGACATAAATGAGGATCCCGAAGCCTCACACACTACCCAAGATGACATAGTAATATCTCAATGAAAGCAAACACTTTGCCAAAAAAAGAATGGCCAAAATCCAGAAAGAAAAAAAACAGTCAAAGCTTCTTCAAAACAATTCAAAATTGGGAGTTTAAGAAACAATACAACTTTAGTTTTTTAATGAAATTCTGACAAGTTGATCTGCCTTTAAAAAAAAAAAGACTCAATCACAAAATCTAAAAGTTGGAAGGACTTCAGTGGTCCTCCCAACCTAAACCCAAAAGAGAATTCCCACTATGACACACCCAACAAGTTGTTTTGCATCAGTGAGAGGAAGGGGCCCCATTACCTCTATGAGTCATTCCACTTTTGGATATCTCTAATTATTGGGAATTTTTTCCAGCCTAACTTGGCTTCTTTGCAACTTCTACCCATTGTTTGCTCCAAGTTCTGTCTTCTGGGCCCAAGCAAAACAAGTCTAATCCCTTTTCTCACATGACCACCCTTCAAATACTCGAAGTCAGGTAAGCATTTCCAATCCAGACATTCTCCCCAAGTCTTCTCTTTCCTAAGCAAAACAACCTCAGTTTCTTCAACAATTCTCTCTTGTGGCATGATCTTGAGGATCTACAACAACCTTTGGCCTCCAGTTTATCAATGTCCTTTCTAAAAGGAGGTACCCAGAACTGAACACACTATTCCCAACATGATTTGAAGAGGGCAGAGCACAGCAGCACTATCACCTCACTAATGTTGTATAGACTACCTCATTTAATTGCAACCTAACATCACATTAGCTTCTTTGCATGCCATGTTTCACTCATATTATACCTGAAGTCCAATAAAATCTCTGGATCATTTGAAAAAGGGAACCAGTATCTCTCTAATGCCTTTATCATCTCATATTTGTGAAATTAATTTCTTAAAGTGAAGAACATTAAATTTATTTCTATTAAATTTCGGAGTATTAAATTCAGCCCAATAGTCTAGCTTTCCTAGGTTCTTTGTGATCCTGACTCTATCATCTAACATATTAGCAACTACTTCTAGCTGACATTTTAGGTGTAACCATTCAATTTGTCTGAAATCCCCCTATAACTGTACCATCATCTGGCCTATAGCATGGGAGGCAGCATGAAATAGTGGGTAAATATCCAGATTTTAAGTCAGAGAACCTGACTGACTTACTACTTACCTACTTACTAGCTGCATGACCGTGAGCCAGAATTCACTTAACTTCCCTGGACACCAATTCATTCATCTATAGGATGAGGGATTTGCACAATATAGCCTTTAAGGTCCCTTTCAGCTCTAGAGCTCTGACCATAAAGAGGTACAGGAACATGGCCTATGATTTCCTGCTTTGCTAAAATCTAGGTATACTTCATCAACATTCTGCTGATACACTACTACAGTGGCTCTGTCATAAAAGAAAGGAGGTTAGTCTGGAATAATCTCATCAGCATCACCAGGAGTCCCAGAACTTAAGTAAAGAACTGAATATATTAAGAATTCAATACAATGCAGCAAGATAAATTATACTTATTATCAAAACAAGCAACAAAAATTTATGAACACCTACTACTTGTGGTCAAGTAAAAAAAGGGCTTGCCTGAGAGTCAGGGGAACAGGATTCTGATCCCAGCTCTGGCACCTCAACTAGCCTTGGGCAAGTTGTTGCTTCTCAGCCTCAATTTCCTCACCTTTAAAGTGAAGGAGTAGGCCAGATAATCTTAAAAATCTTTTCCAGCTCTGAAATTCTGAAAGGAATATGTGCTTAATCAGTAATTGTGGAACTGTCATTATGGGCTGAGTGACCAAGAAAATATCACAGAAAAGATATAATTTAAAGGATGCCTAAAATTTAGTTATATGGAAAGAAAAAGGAAAGGTTATTCCAGGTGAACAGAAGGCAAAAGCAAAAGTATAGAGGTAGGCCTGGGAGTACTTTCCAGTATATCATTGCTCTTTCCTCGAGGTATAATCATAGGAACTTACAGTGTGTTTGATGAGCAGAGAGCAGACCAGTTGAGGCTGAGTCAAGTTGGAAGGAAACATGAACGACACAGACGAAAAGGTAAACTAGAATCAGATTACATAAGCTAAGGAGTTTGGACTTACCCTGAAGATGACAATCTGGGGATTAGGAAGCTCAGGAAGGAGTGGGTGCACAGTATGACAAATAACTTCAAATAATAATTCATCATAAAAGCAAACTGCTATCTCCAAGGAGAACAGATCAAGAATGAATCAACTTAAATTACAGTTGAAACTTAGACTAAAACTGGGGGGAGGAGAGGATGCCGCAGGGGAATCACTAGAGGTGTGTCCCTAGAATAAATAGAAGCTGGACTCCATCAGTGTTTTTCCAATCAATATCAAGAAACACACATCAGTGATGAAGAAGGGGGGATGTTCTTTCTTATATGAACTCCTAAGAAGTAATTTGGGTGCCCTCTCATACAAATCTTCCACGTACCATCCAAATCTGGGTCTTGCCTTGAGCACAACAATATCTACCCTGAGCTTCACTGGGGCAGATAATCAGATTATCTCCAAAAGTGGAATGGCCCATAGAGATAATAGGGTCCCCTCAGTTCACGAATGCAATAAAACTTGTTGGATGTGTTATAGTGGGGTTTCTCTTTTGGGTTTGGGTTGGGATGGCCACTAAAGTCCTTTCAAGTTTTAGATTCTGTGATTCTGAGTCTTTTCTTTTTTTAAGGCAAAACATCTTGTTAGAATTTCATTAAAAAACTAAAAGCAAAGTTGCATTTTTTCTTAAACTTCCAATTTTGAATGCTTTTGCCCCCTTCCCTTCATACTATCATCTATTACTTGTGGAGCAGTGGAACCTGTGGTCCACATATAGCCTTTTACATCCTCAAATAAAACTGTTTGAATCCAAACTTCACAGAACAAATCCCCTCAATAAAAGAATTTGTTCTGTAAATCTAGGACTCCATCAAAAGGTCACAGGTGAGGGTCTAAAGGATTTGGGGCCTCCAGGCGGCAGGATCCTCACTCCTGTACTAGACCTTGGATTCAGAAAAACCCGAGTTCAGATCCCACCTCAGACACTTACTAGATGTGCAATCCTGGGCAAGTTTTCCCTAAACCTCAGCTTCCTTATCTGTAAAATCAAGACAATAAAAGTACAACTTCATAGGGTTGTTGTAAGGATCAAATGAAGTAATACACTTAAAATGTTTGGCAAAACACTATATAAATGCTAGCTGTTGTTTTTTAAATGTTTTATTGATGCTTCCCGGTGGTCCTTTCCCCACCTCCTAGTTCTTCTAACAGAACTTTCACTTGTAACACAAGAACAGTAACAGAAGACAAATCAACACATCTGCCCAGCCTGACAACGTATGCCTCAATCTACAGCAATAGTGCCCCATCTCTGATTTAGAGGGGAGGACATATTTCACAGGTGGTCCTCTGAAGTCATGCTTTAGCCACTGTTTTTCAAAAGTCTAAGATAATCTCTCCACCGGCAACTACCAAGTTTGCCATGAAATTAGAAAGTGAAAAGTGGAATAAAAAAGTGTGGGGAAACAATGAAATATATGTTGAGATTCCTTCCATCCAGGCTTTGGATCCTGAAAATGGAACATACTATCTTCAATATCATCCTGGCTAAATTTTAATCACCATGAGGATGAGTAGCTTATGTTCAATATGCAGAAAATCCCGGCAATTAAAAATGAGAAAAGGAGTAGAAAAAATATTTAAAGCAAGGAGAAACAAGTCAAGTCCTAGCTGCCACTCAAATCTAACTTTCATCATTCAGAAGAACTATCCTTTATATGATACAGTCCTAGTAAAAGGCAGTATGGCATAGTCCATAGAAAACCAGCCTCTGAACCAAGACCATCTAGATTCAAGTCCCAAACTGGCTGTGTGACCCTGGGCAAGTGACTTGACCACTCAGTGCTCTAGGCAACTCTCAAAGCCTAGTTGTTGCAGAGAAAGCGCCAATTTGCACTTTGTGGCAGTGACTCACCAAGTCCTCCCTATGCCAATGAAATCACAGGCACAGTCCTCATTCTGATGACCATCTCTACTCTGAAGCTTCACTGTGGCACTGTGACTGTAGGTTCTCAAAGGCAATTCCAGCAGAGGAAGATGGTCTTAGCAGGTCCAGCTAAACTGTTAAGAATTTGAGAAAGGACCATCAACAGACTATGTCTGCTATCCCAGAACAAGAAGAGCTAAGTGCATCTGTTGGGCTGGTCACAAGATGATGAGATGTTTAGCCACAGCAACTCCGGAAGACTGACTACTAAGCCATAGAGGGTATAGGATACATTAACAAAATCTGAGGTCTCTGAAGTACTGCAGTAAGACCTACACACAGATTGTGATGAAGTTTTTATGTTCAGTGATGGACACAGCCACAAAGAATGAGAGGGTATAAATTAAGAAAAGGTACTACTTGGCATGGCTTTGATTCTGATTGAGAGCAAAATCACCTTAAGGCAACTGAATTCTTTTGAATTTCTTTTTAAAGGGTCAGTTGTCAGCAAACTTGCACTTTAAAAGCAAAAACAAAACATCTGCAAAAAAAACCCTGACATTTAATCTAAAAAGGATCTTTACTCGAGTTTTCAGATTTAACAACAAAGATTAATTCCACCTAATAAATATCACCTGGCCATCCCATCAGATAGTCAACGTGCATGTTTTTTGGAAGGGAAGATAATGATAATCTGGATAAAGCCTAACAATCCTTTGTAGAAGCATCATATCCTACATAGATTAAACACAGACATGTAAATGAAAAAAGAAAAACCACTCCAGCTTAACTATCCCAAAACAGCAGCAAGAAAAGTCTGAGAATAAAGGAATATATATGCAATAATTAACAATTTAATAAAAAGTCAAAATGTAAATTTTTCTACCTAAATTTTGCCTGCAATAGCAAACACATAATCTTTTTGTTCTGTAGAAGAGGTTCTTCACATTTATTGGGACTAATTTTAAAGATTCGATCCTCAACCACTCCCCCTTCCAACAAAAAAAGCAAAAACAGGGAACTACTAGAATAGCAGTCCATCTACAGGAGCCTTCATTTTAAAAAACAAAACTAAATACAGTAAGATGTTAACAGAAGGAATTTGCATGGAACAGCTCTATGAGTGAATTAATAAAGAACCAAACAATAAGGTGTTAACAGGAAAGATTAAGCATCTCTAATTTGAAATCACAGAACTACTTTTTCTCTCAACTTCTGTCCTGGTGAATATATTCAAGCACTTAGTTTCCAACATTTTAAATCATCAAAAACATCAAATAAGGTCACTATATTTACAATACGGAAAAAAATGACATCTGGACAATTACAATGGATTTCACGAACCCTAGAATACATATCTTTAAAAAAAGGTTAATTTTAAGCACAATACCTTGCCACATTAGCTCAAAGCAAAGAATTTGCAAGATGGTGGCACAAGAGAAGAATGTCTGCTGTTAAAGGACCAATAAAACTGCTGATAAAGTAGCAGGAATTTTTTCTCTTCACTTTTTAAAAGGGATAACTTTAAGAAAGCTTTCTCTGACACAATGTATCCTATAAATGTTTGCTCTCTAATCTTAACTAGCCTTTCCCTGACACACAGTAAAACTTTTATTCATTGACTGACTATTCCATTCTCCTCAGTGGCTGTTCCTAACACTCACTTCTCTCCTCACACCCCCAGTTCTTCATCTGCCCTCCCAAGTAGATGCCCTCACATATTACTAAACTAATAACATAAAGTCCATCAACCATGAAATCTTTTCCCCCCAACTCTAAAGTACAAAGTCCTTTACATCTTCACTCATTCTCTCCTTGATTCCTGTCTCCGAAGTAAAAAATGGACTCTGTCTTTGCCAAAGCTACTATTTCCCATGCAAAAGCATTTTACAAACTGCATTATCTCAACTGATACCTGTGTTCTCAATCCTAATTCTACCTTCTCCAGAAGAAAACTTCACCTACATCCTCAATCTGTTTACTACATCTTTCTCATTCTACAACGTCATTTAAAATCATGACATTCCCTCAAGCTACTGTCCTATATTTCACTTTCTTTTCGCTGCCAATCTCCTAACAACTGTATTCTATATTCACTTGCTTCCACTTCCTCAGTAGCCACTTAATTCTCAATCTCATGTTAATCTGGCTTCCAAATTAACATTGACTCAACTGAAATTATCTCCAGTATTACCACTACTAACAGCTAATATTTGTATAATGCTTTAAGATTTGCAAAATGCTGTATAAAATATGTAATCTCATTTGATACTGACAACAACTCATTGAGGCGGTAGCATAGGGAAGTACCGAAGAGCCTTTGCTCAGTCTCAGTCTCTTTGTCAGTCTCAGTCTCTTTGACATCTCTATATAACTTGGGTCTGTATTGATCAAACCCCTCTTCTAGACACTCTCTACAATTTCTCTGCTTGGCTTCAGTGACACTGCTCTCCTCTGCCTCTTCTCTTGCCTAACTGTTCTCAAAGATTTTTGATGCATTACCATCCATTTAAGGAGACCCTTGCATCCTCCTCTCTACACACCCTGTCAACTAAGGCACCATCTCCTTCGCAAAACCTTCCCTGCTCCTTTGCCCCATACCCCAGTTGTTAGAGCTCTTCCTTCTTAAATATTCCTTATACTATATTTGTATACATGTTGGATCCCCAAGTTAGCTACAATACTGAAGTTAGAGTTTACCTAGATTTCTGCAAAGCACCAACAAAATATTCATGCTATTCTTACAGAAAAGAAAAAGAGATGTGAGTTAGTAAAATGAGATGGTTTCAGAACAAGTTTAATGCCTGGACTTAAAGATTACATCTCCTACCACTGTGTAATTAACTGCACAAATTGCAGAATGTAGAATGGCAGAAACCTCATTTCCCACCTCTCCAAATCCTTGGACTCCTTCAAGGCTCAAATTAGACTCCACTTCTGTAAAGATTTCCATGACCTTCCAGTTGACAGTGTTCTCTTACTTCTTGATTTTCCTCTTACTGTATTTGTGTATAAGAGTCAGCATACAATAGGATACAGAATGCTGGTCTTGGAGTCAAGAAAACCTGGGTCCAAGTCCTACAGCTAACACATTTGAGCTGAGTAACCATGGGCATGCCATTCAACTTCTTAGTGCCCCAGGAAACTATTTAAAACTATAAACTGTAATCCATTTGCTAATCTGCATCACAGGAAGCTTCCCCAGAAGTTCCCCATACATATGAAATCACAGGTATAGATGAAAATATGTATTTGTGCATATGAGTACACATGTTATATCTCCTCAGAACATAAAATTTCTTGAGGGCAAGGACTGTTTCATTTTTGCAGTCCCATAGCCCAGCACAGTACTTTGTACATAATAAATGTCTATTTAGTTGTCAAAATGAATTATAGAAAAACAGGCTAAAATTTTGGGGAAATATACTTTAAAAAAAAAAATCTGATGCTCATAAAACCTTCAGTACTTAATCTTGCCATCCCCTCAAAGTTACGATCTTATATTTCTCTTTTGCTCTTCTCCCTTATATAGCCAAAATCTTAAAATGGTTACCTCCGTTTCCTTACCCCACTTCTCAACTCTCTGCAATTCTGATTTCCAACACCATACACTCCAATACTACCAAAAGACTTTGTACCTTTAAACCCAAAGGCCTTTTCTCAGTCTTCATTCTATTTAACTGCTCTGGTCCCTTTACTATTTATTATCAATAATCCCCTACTCTTGGACACATAGCCATTACATGGCTACTATGATGCTGCTATCTCTTGGTTTTCCTTGTATTTGTCTGACTGCTCCTTTTCAGTCTGCTTTGCTGGACTCATTCACCTACCCATTAAAAACAGATATTCTCTAAGACTCTGTCCTGGGTCCCCTTCTCTCTTTTCTACATTTTCTTCTCATCAGCAGCCACTGGTTTAATTATCTTTATACAGATGACTCCCAAATCCATAAAACAAGCTCCAACCTCAATTCTAAACTTCAGTTTGGAATTGCCTTTTACATATCTCCAAATGAAGTCTTGTAAGCATTCCAAACTCAGTATGTCCAAACCAGAGCTCACTATAGTTTCAAAAAAAAAAAAAAAACAACACCACATTCCTTCTCCAAATGTCTTTATTTTTGTTAAAGGCACTGAATTCCTAGTCACTCAGGTTCAAAACCCTGGAGTCATCCAATCAGTTGCCAAATCTTATTGATTCTACCTCCACAACATCGCACATATCCCTTTTCTCCATTCACACCATCTCTATTCTAGTTAAGGTCTTTATCACTTCTCACAGAGCACTGGAAGGACTAAATATAAGAATTTAGGGTTTAAAAAAAGGACTAAAAACTGTATCATTTGATTCAGTGCATTTTTTTTCCAATAAGGCAAAGGAAATAAGAGATGGCAGGATGAAAATTAACAAAGTAAAATTATAACATCTGTGTGTAATTATTTGTATTTAAAGTTCATTTGCAAAAATAAGAGAAATTATAGTAAATTATTTTTTTTAATTTCATCAATTTTGATACATCTGATTCTTCTACTGCTAGACTACTTCAATTGCTTCCTAATTGGTCTCCATGTTTCTGGTCTCTACAGTCTCCATTCCATCACCAGCATAGCTGCCAAATCAATATTCCAAAACACAGATCTGGCTATGTTAGTTCCCTACTCAAAAATCTTCAGTGGTTCCCAACTGACTCAAGGTTAAAACACAAAATCTTCAGTTGAATACTAAAAACCCTTCACTATCTGGCTCACACCTCCCTTTCCAGTCTTATTTCATATTATATTCTTTTATGTACTTATTTTTTACTCCAGCCAAACTGGCTCTCCAGCTATTCCCCACTTTGTGCATGTGATCCTTTCCACTTGGAATGCATTCCTTTTTCATCTCCACTTCACAGAATCCCTTACCTCCTGCAAAGTACATCTAAGAGGCCACCTCCCAAAGGATACCTTTCCTGATCTCTTCCCTGACCCCAGTCCCAAGGCATTAATGATCACTCCCCCTTGAAATTACTTGCTATTATTTTGTCTATACTGTGTATTATTTTCCTTCTCTCCTGTATCTTGTGCATCCTCAGTACAGTACAAGCTCCTTGAGGACAGAGACTATTTCACTTTTTTCTATCTCTGTATTCTATAAGTTCCCAAAGTAGGTGACACTGCCCCATAGAGCAGTGCTGGAACGATTGGAGGGTGGGAGGAGGAAGCATCAAGGAAGAAAAATTTGAAAAACCATTCGCACATGTTTCATTTGTTGTATAACAGAGTTAAAGTCACAGTGATTACATTATTTTCCAAATAAACACACAAAATGCAAGTTACAACCTATCAACGGTCAAGTCTGCCGAAAGGTGTTAAGCAAATGTTGGCAAATGAGTGTGTTATTATCACTATTATTGTTACTACTGGGAAGTCCAGCATGCATCAGCAGAAATATGTGCATGTAATGTCTTGTTTACAGTAAGGCCCTATACCATTACATGATACAATATTGCATCATCAAAATTTCAATGCAGGAAAAAATATAAATTTACAATAAATTATTAAATTTAAGATGCATCATTTTACATTTTTTTAAATGATTCAGTTTTTTTAAATGTTAAAAGATTAAAGAAAGTAGATTTCCGGAAAGTGCTGAGTAATTTTTTTAAAGGGGGCAGCAGGCCAAATAAGTTTGAGAACCTGTGCTGTATTCCTAGAGCTCACCACATAAAAGGGGGCTAAAAAATATCTATTAATGGAACTGAAATGAATTTGATACTTTACTCTGACAAAGTAAAGCTAATATTCCTCACACAGCTCTCTTCATACCCTAACAGCGCTTCTGACCAATAACTTCAAATAACTATTTGTATCATTTCCAAAGTTTTATCTCTAGTCCTGTCATCTATCCCAAATTCCAAATACTCATTTCAATCAACTACCAGACATCTTCACCAGAATTAGATATTTTTTCAGTACTTCAAATTCAAGATATCCAAATGGTTGGCTGCCAGCTTTAACAAAAACTAGCTGATTCTCCCTGCCTTTCCAAAATCTGATGACATCATTATCCTCCCTATCACCCAGAAATGAAACCTCAGAGTCATCTTTACATACTCTTTCTCCCCCAAATCCAAAAATCGGGTCCCAGTGCTATTAAATTACCTCTACAATATCTCTAACGTCTGTCTAGTCCAAGGGTAGGGAACCTTTGGCCTCAAGGCCGTATGTAGCCCTCTAGGTCCTCAAGTGTGGCCCTCTGACGGAATCCAAACTTCACAGAACAAATGCCCTTAATAAAAGGATTTGTTCTGTAAAACTGGGACTGGGCCAAAAGGTCACACCAAAGACCTAGAAGGCAATATGTGGCCTCAAGGCCACAGATACCTCACCCCTGGTCTAGTTCTACTACTACCTTAGTGTGGGACCTCACTGCCTCTCCGACATTATTTTTTTTGAAAGATTATAAGCATAGATTGGAGTTAAATGTTTTATATAACTTTTGTCAACACCTAACATATATACTTTTAAAATTTTTTTTAAATAATAGTAATTAACCTTGAAAACAAAACCAAATGTTTAACCAAACTAAATGAATGTTTACAGGCTATATAGCAGCATAGCTAGATGATAAAATGACTCACATTTCTACAAAGTACTCCAAGATTTACTAAGAATTATAATAATCAAGTGAGGTTGTATTATTATTGAGCATTACTATCTAATTTTTATAGCTAAGAAAACTGAAGATTAGCGCATTAAATGACTTGACCAAGGTCCCACCCTCTCTGTAACAGTCCTCTATTAAGTGGAACAGTCTGGAATAAAAAATAATTATTTCCACGTACATCAATTTATGCTCCAACCAAAGTAGCATCTATTATATAGTTTAAATTAACAGCACTGCTAACTGTTTCTAACATATTTCCTTAAGGTGATTTGAATAAAAAATTTAAAGTCTGTATCCAGTAAATTCCCAATTATCCAAACTTCTTTAAAAGTAATGTAGACAACTGAAATCTACAAACAATTAAAAGTACACATATTAGTCATTAAGTCCATCTTGCTTCTCCCCAAAAAAAGGAGCTCAGTTTTCTCAAGGTCAGTAATTAATATTAGCATTAAATGGGGGGAAAAGTAAACTTGGCATCAGGAGAACCTGCAAAGCCATTAACTAGCAAATCATGTTACCATGAACAAATGATTTCACTCTCCCCTCTGCATTTCAGCTTTCCCATCTGTAAAATGGGGTTTTGACTTGATTATCTCTAAGCTATTTCCAGTTCTAATATCTAAAATCATGGAATGGCTGACATTTTAGCCTCTGGATGGAACTAGAATAAATCCATGAAATGTTCAAAATGAGCAACAAAGTAGATAGAGAGGAAAGGAGAGCTTTGTTTTAAAACCAACAGAATGCAATGACAAACCATGAGTCATGAGTCTAGAGAGAGTAATGAAAATGAAACAAAGCACTCACCTGCCAGAGAGGTGATGGGCTTATAATGAGGAATGAACATATATTTTTGGTCATGGCCCATGTAGAAATTTGTTTTGCTGGCTACATATATTTCTTATGATAGCTTTTATTTTTTCTTTTTTAATGTTTAATTCAAGGGAGGGGAAGTAAGAATGGGAGAAAATAAAATGCTTATAAAGATAACTGAATGATTTTTTAAAAATATTACATAGAACCTATTACTTGGTGCACTCATTTGACACTCATCATATACTTCCTGATACCATTAGTGAATTTTCCACCTACATACCCTTTCTCTTCAACTAAGCTGTAGAATGATGGCAGTGACTATGTTTTACATTTGTTTCTATTCCCCCAAAGGAACTAATAAAATGCTTTGCAGAGTGGGTAGATTTAATAAACATGTCTTGACTGGCAACCAACAAACTAAATAATCAATTCATAAAAATTGTGAACGGGTATATGGTAACTGTGGTTAATAAGTATTAACAGAAAGCAATGTGCGAACTTTGAGAAAACTAATTTAACTAACTAGTAGATTCAATATTTTCTACCATGTATTTCTATGAGTATGAACTTCTAACCATCAGACTATCCATTCCTGAACAACAAGCTTACTAGAAGAATATTCTGCTGGCATATACCTACTAAAATTGCTCTTTCAAAACTTAAACCTGTCATTTTCAAGAAAATGTTTTATTAATGCCTTTAGTCTTTACATCACAGTCATTTTAAACAACCTCCATCCAAAATGAATTCATCCTTATGACCAAAAAAAGCAAAACAAAAACTTATTTATAATGACCACAATTAACAATATATACAATATTCTGTCCAGTTTGTTTCATTATCAGTTGATTTTTCAATTCATAAACTTTATTTTCATAAGAATGCATCACTAGATTGTATTTCCACAGTACTGGAATTGTTTCTAGCTGCTTGCAAGAAACAATTCCAGTACTGTGGAAATACAATCAGGATAACTCAAGATCTAGCAGCTTCTACATTAAGGGATGGAAGGGCATGGAATAGGATATTTCAGAAGGCAAAGGAACTAGGACTCAAACCAAGAATCACCTACCCAGCTAAACTGAGTATAATACTTCAAGGGAAAATATGGTCTTTCAATGAAACAGAGGACTTTCAATCATTCTTGATGAAAAGACCAGAGCTGAAAAGAAAATTTGACTTTCAAACACAAGAATGAAAAGAAGCATGAAAAAGGAAACAGCAAAGAGAAGTCTTAAGGGACTTACCAGAAGTGAACTGTTCACATTCCTACAGGGAAAGACAATATTTCTAACTCTTAAAACTTTTCAGTATCTGGGTAGTTGGTGGGACCACACATATACATGTACACGCATGCACACACATACACACATGCACACACATACAGAGATAGAGAGCACAGATTGAACTGAATAGGATGGGACCATACCTTAAAAGAAATTAAGGTAAATGGTGAGAGAGAAATGTAGTGGGAGGAAAGAGGGGGAAATGGAAGGGGGTAACTATATGTCATTTAAGAGGCAGGTAGGAGTTTTTTTTAGTGGAGGGAAAAAGAGGAGAGCTGAGAAAAAAAAAAAAAAACAAGAAGTTTACCCTCATCACATATGACTAAACGAAGGAGTGAAATGCACACTCATTTTGGTATGAAAACCTATCTTACAGTATAAGAAAGTGGGGGAGAAGGAGATATTGCAAGGGGGGGGATGATGGAAGGGAGGGCAAAGGGAGGAGGGAGCAATTTGAAGTCAACACTTGGGGAGGGACAGGATCAAGAGACAGAAGAGAAACAATGAGGGGCAGGTTAGGAGGGATGGTAATTCAGTTAGTCTTACACAACACGACTATTATGGAAGTCATTTGCAAAACTACACAGATAGGGCCTATATTGAATTGCTTGCCTTCCCAAAGGGAATGGGTGGGGAGGGAGGGATGGGGAGAATTTGGAACTCAAAGTTTTAGAAACAACTGTTTAGTATTGTTGTTGCAACTAGGAAAGAAGACATACAGTTAAGGAGGAATAGAAAGTCATCTGGCCCTACAGGAGAAAAGAGAAGATGGAGACAAGAGAAGGGAGGAATGACAGAAGAGAGGGCAGATTGGAGATAGGGAAAATTAGATTGCTTGGGGTATTGGGGTGGGGGGAGGGGATAAAAGGGGAGAAAATTTGGAACCCAAAAATTTGTGAAAATGAATGTAAAAAGTTAAATAAAATAAATTTTAAAAAAATAAAAAAAAAAAGAATGCATCACTAGAAGAGAAACGGTGGCATGAAGGGAAAGATCACAGAGTCCTAGACTAGCACCTGTAACCAACCCATAAAGTTGTACTCTATTTGCAATAAACTGTTCATCTGAAACATTATATAATTATAATTGAAATGACGTTTGTTCAGTTAACATCATACTATTTGTTTCAGTGTTTCATGAAGTTAACTATTAGATAACATATACAATGAGCACCTGTGTTATCTCTCTTTATACCTCCCACAACACACACAGATCAAGTGAATAAGAGAAAAACACATCTCCTACGACTGAATGGCTGTCCTGCTGAGACAGCCATCCCAGGAAAAAAAAATACAACCTGAAATTCACAATATACATCTCCTGAACAATATAAAGAAAAGATTCTCTCTCATGGACATAAAAATGGAACAAGTGGGTGGGAATTCTTAACACTGACTTCAGCTGTGGGTGTTGCAAGCACTTTTGTCAATTCAACCTTCAGAAAGTGAGATGGAGGGTGGGGGTGGAAGGGGAAGTTTAAGCAGAAGGGTAAGAATGTAAACATAACATGCTTGCCTTCTCCTAAAGTGAACATAGTTTACAGCAGAAGGAAATTCAAGCAACTGATGTCATTTTAAAGACATGGCATTTGAGCTAAAGCAAAAACTGACCCTATTTCATACTTTCCTTTCTCAAGCTCTCATAACTGTCAGCTATCATTAACAACTCACACAACGCATCACTAATGATTCATAACCCTGTCAGAGTTATGGCATGTAATAAGTAGAGCAGACAACTGTTTTGACCTAGGATGCCCTCTTACGGTATGGTATGGTCCCAAGCACCTGTGGTAAACAGTATATGGCAGATGTTGTTAGTAATTTTCTTGTCTGTTCTCTAGTAGATGGGGGAAAAATATCTAAGCCAAATGAAGTATAGGACCTCAAACTCTGTCACCAGCTTGGTAGGTAACCACAAAATTCTGTCCATAACTGAGATTTCCTGGCAATCTAGTATACCACAATAAACCCCTCCAGTTCGATTGTAAATACTTAAATAGGTCCTATCTTCTAGTTTTCTTTATCCCTAGAACCTAGGGATAGGTCTTGAACAGTCTTGCAAATATAGCGGGTGCTCAATAAGAGGCAGTATGATATTGTGGAAAGAATATTAGAATTGGAACTAGAAGACCTAAGTTCAAAGCCCCACTCTGCTAATTACTACTTGCATGACCCCTCAGCAAATTTTTTCAGTTCACTGGTCTTCTGTTTCTTCCAACTGTAAAATGAGGGAGTTGGGCTAAATGCTCTCTGCAGTAACTTTCAGGTCTAAATCATATGGTCTTATAAATGTTAGAAGTTAATCATGATGACAACCTCCAACTTTAATTAAAACAATACAATGTGAAATTCTAGGGAATATGATTAGTAGGTACTTTTAATCTAAAACATTAAGAGTTTGTGAATAAGTTGGAAATGTGCTACATAAACAGTATATATAAAATTAAGTAAAACATGTGGAATGTAATAATGTGAAACAATAAGTTGAGTGACTTGTGTTAGAAATGGTGCTTATATCTTTCCATCTCAGTTTTCTTATCTGTTAATATGGAATTATGGTACAAGCCAAACAATTTCTTAAAATGCGTAGAGGAATATATGAAAAAAATCTACTCTAAAAATAAAATTTGAATTAGTTAAAATTCAAAGACAAAAAAGTATGCAGTATTTGAGGTGTGGGCCAACTAAATGAGTATTTTTTTTGTCAAGATAGAAATTTAAAGGGTAGAAAAAAAAATCAGTTTTGGTGGGGCTTTGAGAAAACCAGATGTGCTAATTCACCGCTGGTAGAACTGAGAATTGGCCTGACTGTTCTGACATAATTTGGAATTATACAAGAAAAGCTTTTTTAATGTTTATATCTTTTAACACAATAAAACCATTATTGACATATCCATGGAGATTACTTAATAATGAAAAAAAATTAATAAAATGAATAAAAATGTTAATAACAAAATTATCTGTAGTAGTAAAATGTTGGAAGCGAATTCATACCCAAAGATTATGGAAAAGCTGAACTGTGACACTGTCAAATTCTATTCTATTCTATTCTAAATATCTGTAGAAAGATGCAGAGAAGAAAAGCATAACAAAAAATAACAACATATATACAATGAATATAAATATGACAAATGCAATAACTTTACAAGGCAAAAAATTTCAGATCAAACATGAGGAGCACTGTGGTACTGACTTCTTAAAAAACAATACATGGTTAACAGAACGTGTATTTATCCCACTATTTGCAAAACAATTTAGAAACATTCTTTTAAAGAGTGACTAAAATGTTCATTCTCCTTGACCCAGAAATTCCATTGCTAGGCATATATTCCAAGAGGTTAATGACAAAAAGAAAGGTTCCATGCACCAAAGTACTTATCCTAGCATTTTTTTGTGACAGCAGAGAACTGAAAAAAGTAGGTACCTATCAACTGAGGAATAGCTTAAACCAACTATGGTACATGAATGTAATGGAATATTACTATGCTGTAACAAGGAGCATGACAAATACCAAGTAGTATGGGGAAATGCATGATGTGATACAAAGTGAAGAAACAGGAAAACTACATATATAATGACTACAACAATGTAAATGGAAAAAACAGAACAGTAACAAAACAGTCAAACTTAAAGCTGTGAAATCATAAAAACCAAGCTTGGCCCAAAGAAAAAAAGTGAGAAGGACCTTCCTCCTTTCTGTACAGAGTAAGGTGTGCTATAAGAATGGAATATTGTATAGGACAGACTTTTTTAGTGATTTTGAACTAAGGTAAAATTGAGATTTTTGTTGTTCTTCAGTTATTTCAATCATGTCTGATTCTTCATAAACCAATTTGGGGTTTTCTCGGCAAAAATACTAGAGTGGTGTGTCAGTTCATTCTCCAGCTTCTTTTACAGATGAGGAAACTGAGGTAAACTGCATTGACTTTCTAAAGGTCACACAGCCAGTAAGTGTCCAAGGCCAAATATGAACTCACGTCTTCCTGACTCCAGGCCCAGTGCTCTATCCACTTCACCACCTAAACATATTTTCAGGGATCATACCTTAACAGAGGATTTACTTGTGAGCCTTTGAGATTTCTATGTTGTAGCAAAACAAAACGTACTAATTCAAATCCTCCAAAAATAAACTTTATAGACAGGATCTGGTGAAAAGAACCTGTTCCTTTAAACCATATTTTTTGAAAATGCCCTTCTGCATTAAAAAAAAGGAAATTAACTGCTCTCCTCACTTGAAATAAAAATGAAAACAATTTAAAATTGCAAAAGTTGAATAAGTAGGTTCCTCACATAAAAGATTTCACTGCACCAGAATAATGCTTACTCCTGTTTTTTTTCCTTGTCTTTTTAATTCAGTCAGTTAAGAAACATTTATTAAGTACTTACTGTGTGCTACATTGTATACACTGCTAAGCACAGGGGATACAAAGAAAGACAAAAGATCGTCCATGCTCTTGAGGAGCTCACAATCTGATAGGTGAAACAAAAAGTAAATAACTATGTCCCAAAAAAAGCTATATGTGGGGTAAACTGGAAATAATAAAGGGAAGGCACTAGAATTGAAAAGAATTGAGAAAGGCAAAAGGTGGAATTTTAGTTCATATTTGAAGAAGTCAGAGAAGCAAGACTCAGAAGTTAGATGATGAGGAAAAGGATTCCAAGCATGGGGGATAGCCAGAAAAAATACGCGGAGTGAAGAGATGCAGTGTTTTATTAAAAGAATAGCAAGCAGACTAGTACTACTAGATTGCAGAATATGTGTGGGAAAGGTGACTGGAACTAGCAAGGGGGGCAGACAAGGCACAAGAAGACTGGAAGGGGAAGGAGGGGACTAGGTTATAAAGAGCTTTGAATACCAAATGGAAGATTTTATATTCAATCCTGAAGGTGATAGGGAGCCACTGGAGTTTATTCAATGGGATAGAGTGCTTGAGGGTGACATGGTCAAACCTGCACTTTAGAAAGATCACTATGATAGCTCAATAGAAGGTGGACTAGAACAGGGAGAGACTTGAGGCCAGAAGACCCACCAGCAGGCTATTGTAATAGTCGAGGTGTGAGGTGACAAGGGCCTGTACCAGGGTGGTGGCAGTGTCAGAAGAGAGAAGGACAAATAAGTGAGAGATGTTAGGAAGACAAAATTGACAGGTCTTGGCAACAGATTGGATATGGGGGAGTGAGAATGAGGAATTGAAGATGATACTTAGGTTGTGTGTCTGGGGGATAAGAAGATTGTGATGCCCTCAAAAGCAATAGAGAAGTTTGAAAGGGGAAAGGATGGAAATGTAAGACTGGAGCACAGCAGGAGATTAGGGCTGAGCAAATACGTAAACATGAGAATCATCAGCATAGAGATGACAATTTAATCCAAGGGAGCTGATGAGATCAAGAAAAATAGTATAAAGATAGCAGAGAAGAAGGCCCAGGACAGCCCTGTGATATACCTACAGCTACTAGGCATGATGTGGATGATGATCCAGCAAAGGAGACTAAATAGTCAGGTAGGAGAAACAGGAGAGTGGTTTCAAAAAAAAAAAAGACAAAAAAAAAAAACCTAAAAAGAAAAATAACATCAAAACCCAAAACATTTCAGAAGAAATAAAAGAGAATAACTTATAGCATGACTGCAGTGACTAGTTACCAGACTGGCACAGGCCTTGGCCAAAAACGCTTTAAGTTTAAATGAAATTTGTGTATCACTTAGGGTGATACAAGATAGTATGATTAAATAATTTAATCAAAGTATAAATTGCATGGATAAGCTCCATAGACTGGGTTAGCTTAAGGCCATTATGCCAGCAGTTTTAAGATAGTACCTTATATAAAACAAAATCAAAGTTAGCAGGTGATGGAGAGCAAAGGAAATGTATGGATGTACTCATAAAGCCAAAAGTCAGTGATCTGTTGGACACAAAGCTATCAGCTGGGACATAACAATAGATTCCTTAATAAGATAAATTACAGCTCCATCAACTGAGACTATTTAAACACTAAAGCCAGAAGTCTACATTCCATAAGATAAACCTGAGTTGAAGTTATTTATTAACTTACCCTTGTCCATCAAATGCCCTCAGTAATGGAATGTACATGCACTAGACAGTTTGTCACATTATGACACAATTATTCAATCCTGATATAACAGACATATTATGACAATCCCTTTATACACAAATGAATACATAAAGAAATAAAATTTGAATTCCTGAATTTGCTCATTGTTTTTCTCTACTAAGATATTGAGTTTTTAATCATAGTGTGCATATTTGAATAGTACAAAGAAAAAATGAAGAAATTCAAGGTCTGTGTTTCTTTCAGAAAAGATAAACTATAAACTGATCTTAGGATTAATATGTGGATTTCCACTAGGAAATGAAAGATCTGTGACATATGTGTGTGTGTGTGTATATATACACATAGTTGTATAAAATCAAATGTATTCTTATTTGCTAACAAGTACTAATACTTTAAATAGTACAGATAGGGTTTCATTCAAATATATAAATGAGCAGAGTTGAAAAATCAGTTGCAAAAAGAACTTTTAATTCCCTTCTGCTAGCAATTCAGTTATCATATGCTTAGTTCTCTTTAAAGACAGTCCAGAAAACTATTCACAGTAAAAACTTCATTTTCTTTCCCCCAAGAAAGAATTCTGCATTATCTTCTTTCTATTATGAAGCTTCTTCTGAGAATACTCATGTTAATTTCACTGTTAAGAGACAGTACAAGAAACCTCTTCACACTCTCTTCAATCCCATATATATAGAGAGAGATAGATATAGATATATACACATACACATGTAGACATACATATACTAGACAGAAGCATATATATCAAAATAGATCACACAACTTCAAAATCACTTTTAAAAAGCTGATTTCAAAAAATATTTTCCTTTTTTTCCTTAGAGGAAGAACTAGGGCCAAGACAGGGCTATTTTCCTTGCCTCTTTTCTGCTTCATTCTCCAACTACAACTGAAACACTGCCCTGCCCCCTCCAGGAAGATAAATTCACCACTATTCTCATCCTTAACTGTATTTTAACTTGGGGCCAAGGGAGGAGGAAAGCAAAGACCTCTCTGACCCAGTTCTCAAAAGAGAAAATGTGTCATCAATAAAGCAAAGTGAACAGCACCTTCTACTTGTTAAAATTCAGCCTGAACCACAGAAATAATTATTTTATCTACTAGTCAAGTCTCTGTGATTTGCTCTGGCACATTTTACTTTAGCTTGGTACAAGTTAATTTGAAGGAGAAGGATATCAGAGGGTAGGATTATATTATTATGTTTCTTTCTCCATGAATAAATACATAGATTTTTGCCAATAAGAATCACATCAACCAGAGCTGGACAAAAAGGTTTCATAGAGCCATCCGGTCTGGTTCCTAACTTCAATCAGAAAGAAAAATAATATCCAACCCCAATTCAAGCAGTAGAGAAGGGGATGGGGGCTGTCTGGTAATGGAGCTATCATTTTGTAGAAGAGTAATCATTTTTGTAGCCCTGAAGTTTTGAAAGACCCTTATATAAGGCTATGTTAGATTCATTCAATTTTTTTTTCTCTTGTAGGTATGTACCAATCACTTCAAGAAAATCTGAGGTGAAAATGTGACTGTGCAAAACAGGTCAATTCAAGGCAACCATTCACACTGAAAAATTATTTATTTACTCACTTTCCACACTGGATTTTCTTCAGAAGTAAGTGTTATTAAAGTATTTAAAAATATGAACTATTTAGAATGAGTCTTGGATTTAAATAAATTTTCAGAAGCACGGTTACTGAACAAAATGAGGAAGAGCTGCATTTTCTTTTGGAACCAACAGTTTCTAGTTAAAGGTCTTACATAAAGCAAAAGCACTGTCAATAGCATTAGACAGATAGAGTGCTCCATTTTTCAAAAGGTAAACAGGAGAGAATTTATTTATCCAAATATTCACACTTAACAGTCCAAAACTGAATTTCAATCCCTGCATAGTTCTTTCCCTTTTTCCTATCAGCTTCAAAACAATTCAGTCCAGTGTTTCCAAATATCTATAAAACATCTCTATTTGGATGTCCTATTTTCATCTCAAAACATATCAATTGTCTACCCACTCCTCTCAAATGAATTCGCTTCCTCAAAGCTGTCAGCAGTAAACACCTCCAGAGCCATAACGATAGAGTCATTACTGCAGCTTCGACCCAGGGCCCATAAAACTGAGAGGACAATGAACAGCACATTTATAGTTCCTTCAGTAGTGCATGTAACAACTGAGTTCAGCACCTAGTTAGAAAGTTAGAAAGAACAAGTGCCCCTTTGTCTCTGCCAAGGGGCAATGTTCCAGAGTCTTTTCCCCATAAGATTTGTCTCTCATGATCCTTTTTCTCTCTTCCCCAAATGACTTTATCTTAAAAATGTGAACTGAGAGCACATATTTGTAAAACTTGCCCAAGCACCATAACTGCTAGCTATTGATCCTTTAGAACAATCTTTGATATTTCCTCTTTGCTCACTTCCATATCCAGGTTTTTATTAAATCCTATTGTTTTGTCCTTTAAAATGACTCACAGATTTACCCTTTTATCTCGAATCTAACTGGAACCACTCTAGTCTACAACCTATTCTGTTAACTCCCTAGTCTTCAGTTTCTCCTCAAAGCTACTCCACCTTACATACTTAGATTCCCTGACTCCAGCAAATGAAGCCTAAACTCCTGCCTAGCTTTCAATATTCTCCATAATCCAACCCCACTCAATATAACCAATTTATCTCCCTTTATTCTCTTTAGTACTTATATTCCACTTCAACCAAAGTCCTTGAAATTAAATTTATGAATATGAATCATAATAGATAATCATCTAAGATGCCTGAAGGCTGCCATTTCTAGTAGTAAAAAATCACTGATTAAAAAGTTTTGGTTCCACATAGTTCCTGTCCTCATGAAACTTATCCTTGGGGAACCAAGATGAGTACTTAAAGAAGCACTCAGTCAAACTCTTCCAAATTTCACTCCAAACAACTCTAAAATAAAGCCTCAAATCAGATTCTGGTAGAACTAACAAAAGGTTATATGAAACAATTTTCTAGCCCAAGACAATTTAGGAGATCACCAGGAAAGGTCTGTCTCACTAGGGTAGTAGTCAGGATCTGGAACACAGAATAGGCCAGCTGCAGTGCCAGCCTTGGAAGCAGCTGCATGGGTGGTGGCAGCTTTGAAAGCTGGGTGGGAAATGAGAATGGGTAGGATAAGTGGTAGGAAGGAGATTATTGGGGCCCCTTTGCTGATACTGGGTTCAGGATCCTATTGCATTGCACAGTTCTAGGTCACAGTCCTAGGCCAAAAGGAGCACTAGCCTTTGCAACAGCATGAGAGTGGTGAGCCTGATCATAGTTTCAAGGCAGAGTACTTAAGGCTGATCTCAAGGGAATAGGGAACCTGGTCTCAATTCCAATATTGAGGGGAGCACCAGCAACTGCAGCTATAGGAAAACAGGGAACTGGTCACAATTGCAGGCCAAGAGGAATGCTAACATTGATGGCTACAGGAAAACAAAGTCTCTTCCTCAATTAAAAGCAGAGGAGAGGCCAGGAGAGCAGTGGTCACCTCTTCTTAGATCATTCCACCTGGGCAAAACATATAGACACAAGAGCTAGCTCTGAAAATACAGCACAAAGGTGTCAAGTTTGAGACAATGCCCCTTCTACCCCAAGAGCAAAGCCCAACTTTAACATAAAGTTAAAAGTGAAGAAATAGTCTGGGGAAATGACCAAACAACAAAAAAAGAATCTGACCATAACAAGTGAGTATGGTGGCAGGGAAGATTAAGACAAAAACCAAGAAAACAACAAGTCAAAGGTGCTACAAAGTCTCAAATAAAAACGTGAATTGGACACAAACCAAACAAGAATTTATGAACTCAAAAAAAATTTTTTTAACAAATCAGAGAAATAAGAGTGTTGCAGGAAAATTTTGAAAACAGAATCAACAGCTCAATAAAAGAGGCACAAAAATTCATCGAATAAAAGAAGAATTAGTCGGATGGAAAAAATGTACAAAAATTCCCTAAAGAAAACAACTCCTCAAGAAGTAGAATTGGACAAATGGAAAGAGACACAAAAGCTCACTGAACAAAATAATTCCTTAAAAATTAAAAGTGGACAAATGGAAGTTAATGACCATGAGACACCAAGAAACAATAAAAAAAAATCAAAAGAATGAAAAAATAGAAGAAAATGTGAAATATCTCATTACTAGCTACAGCAATAAGACATGAAAATGAAATTTAAGGAATCAGAGTAGGCAAGGAGGAAACACTATCACTCTCTGCAGATATGATGATATCCTTAGAGAATCCTAGAAAATCAACTGAAAAACTAATTGAAAGAATTAACTTCTGCAAAGTTGCTGGATATAAAGTAAACTCACATACATAAATCATCTATATATTTCTATATATTATATATATGTATATATATACATATATATATATATATATATATATATATATATTTCTATGTATTAACAACAAAGTCTAGCAGGAAGAGATAGAAAGAGAAATCCCACTGAAAATAACTGTAGACAATATAAAATACTGGAAATTTACTTACCAAAGACAAACCCAGGAACTATACGAACACAATTAAAAAATAATTTTCACACAAATAAAGTCAGATCTAAACAACTGGAGAAATATTAACTGTTCGTGAGTAGGCAAAGCCAATATAGCAAAAATGACAATTCTATCTAAATTAATTTACTGTGCCACACCAAACAAATTACCAAAAAATTATTCTATAGAGCTAGGAAAAATTACAAAATTCATCAAAAAAAAAAGATCAAGAATATCTAGCAAATCAATTTTTCAAGCGTGAAGGTAGCTTAGCAGTACCAGATCTCAAACTGTATTACAAAGTGATAATCATCAAAACCATCTGGTAGAAAGAAAATAATGATGGATCAGTGGAATAGATTAGGTACACAACACACAGTAGCAAGTGACCATAGTAATCTAGTGTTTGACAAACCCAAAGATCAAATATTTTGGAACAAGAAATCACTGGCTGACAAAAATTGCTGGGGAAACTGGAAAGCAGTTTGGCAGAAACTAGGTACAGACCAATGAACATCTCACACAGTATACCAAGATAAAGTCAAAGTGGGTTCATGATTGAAACTTAAAGGGTGATATATCATAAGCAAATTAGGGGAGCATGGACTATTTTACCAGTCAGATTTGAGGATAATGGAAGAGCTTATGACCAAACAAGAGATAGGGGGCATTATAAGATATAAAATGGATAATTTTTTGATTACATCAAATTAAAAAGTCTTTGCTTCCAAAGGATTTATGATAAAAAATGCCATCCACCTCCAGAGAAAGAACTAATGGTATATGAATACAGACTGAAGCACTTTTTTAGCTTCCTTTATTATTCCAGGGTTTTGGACTGCGTTTTCTTTTTGCAACAGTTGAGATGGAAATGTTTTTACATGTCTACACATAGGTATTCTAAATCAAATTGCTTGTCTTACCAAGGAGAGGAGAAAGGAGGGAAGAAGAGACTGTAACACTCAAAATTTTAAAGACAATTGCTAACATTTTTTACATGGAATTGAGAAAAAAATAAAATAAAAATTAAATGAAAACAGTTTTTGCACAAACAAAACCAGTGCAGCCAAGATTAGAAGGAAAGCAAAGAACAGAGGGAGGGGTGGAATTTATAGCAAGTTTCTCTCATTAAGGCCTCATTTCCCAAATATAAAGAGAACTGAATCAAATTTATAAGAATATGTAATTCCCCAATTAATAAATGGTCAAGGGATATGAACAGCTAGTTTTCAGAAGAAGAAATCAAAGTTTTCTATAGTTACGTGAAAAAATGCTCTAAATCACTATTCATTAGAGAAATTCAAATTAAAACAACTCTGAGGTATTACCTATCAAATTAGCTAATATGACAGAAAATGAAAATGACATATTGGAAGGGATGTGGAAAACTGGGAACACTACTGCACTCTTGGTGGAGTTGTGAACTGATCCAATCATTCTGGAGAGCAATGCAGAGCTATGCCCAAAGGGCTATCAATCAAACTGTGCCTTCTTCTTGATCTAGCAATACCACTACCAGGTCTGTTTTCCAAAGAAACCAAAGAAAAAGGAAAACGATCTATGTGTACAAAACATTTATAGCAGATCTTTGTAGTGGCAAAGAATTAGACATTGGGAAATGACTGAATAAGTTGTGTCATATAATTGTGATAGAATACTATTGTGCTAGAAGAAATGATGAGCAGGATGCTCTCGAAAAAACTAGAAAGACTTAATATGAACTGATCCAAAATGACATGAGCAGAACCAGGAGAACACTGTATACAGTAACAGAAATATTGTACAACAATCCATCAACTGTGAATGACTTAGCTATTCTCAGAAATGCAAAGATCTAAGACAATTATGAAGGACTTGTGAAGAAAAATGCTCTCCACCTCCAGAGAAAGAACTGATGGAGTCTGGATACAGATTGAAGAATAATTTTTTCTTTCTTCATTATTCTTGGGTTTTTTGGTGTGCATTTTCTTTTGCAATATGACTAAAATGGAAATGTTTTGCACATGTACAATCTACACCAAATTGCTTGCCATCTCAAGGAGAAGATGAGGAGAGAAGAAGGAAGAGAATTTGGAACTCAAATTTTTTAAAAAAGAACATTAAAAATTTTTTCTTGACATGTAATTGAGAAAAATTAAAATTAAATAAAAAAACAAGTTTTTAATTGCTAGGAAAAGAACATGTGACCATGTAGGTTCCTAACACTGTAAGTTACTGCTACACTTTCTTTACAGAGTCAAAAACAAGTCATTTATTCACTATGTGCCATTTCCTCCAAGAAAAATAGTATTTGTGAAGGGCTTCCTCCATTATCCAAGGGCTTTGAACACCTTACACTAGTGTGATGCATGCATTCCTCTCACACAGCTGACATTACAATATTATTTAGAAAGACAACACCTGATTCCTTAAAGTCTCAATAGGAAAAATGACATCCCACATCACACTCTGTTGGGATATTTCAGTGTTCCATTTTTGTAGACTAAGGTCCCTTAGTACAAAATCTTGGCTGAGGTTTCCTAAAAACTGCCAGCAGAATAATTTGGTTATGTTGTCTGAGCTACTGTGAAACTGCATTAAATTCAAAATGTTGAGCACATCCAGCAATTAAAATTAATGTTCCCAAGAATGACTGTTCCATTTTGCATTTCAGATGGAGGAAAAAATTACCTCAATAGTCCTCTGCTATTTTGTTTAACATTTAAAAGGCATTTTAAGGCCATTAAACTCAACATTTGTATCCCCACTAAACCAAGCTATGGAGGGCTATCTAGTAATCCAGAGAATTTTTTCATACTTCTAGTTAACATATTTTGTGTAAGAGGACAGAGTGGGATGGGACAATGAGAAAAGAGAAGATAGCTTACAAAATCAAATGAATGATAAGATACCATTTATTAGCTGTGTGACTGAACAAGTCTAAAGTGCTTGGCAATTTCTTCAATCTGTAAACTAGGAATAACACCTTACTTTCTTAAATGTAACAAACTAGATGAAAAGTGTTTTAGTCTCTTCCAGTTCTATAATAAACATTTCTGTCTCTAAGGAAAGAAACCATATACCATCTTACTCATCAATAAATCAGTCAGTCAACTGTCAAGTATTTAATAAGTGATCACTATGTGTAAGGCATTGTTCAAAGCTTGTGGGAAATGAAGAAAGCCAAATAAAAACAGTCCCAGTTCAAAAGAAGTACATGGTTGGGGGTGGGGAGGTAGGGAAGGGGACATGGAGGGGCAGAGATGGACAACATGCAAACAACTATGCTAATGTTAATATCCTTATATGAAATGCTTCTAAGTGTGAAGAGGCTAACCCAATTTCACATCTCAGACATCTTGAACTGAATGTCCAGTAACATTTTAAACTCAGTAAGTCCACAACAGAACTCATTGTCTTTTACCCCTAAACTCTTAATCCTTTCCCATTACTATAAAGAGCAATACCATCCCCTCAGTCCCTCAGGCTCACTACCAATGAGTCATCCTCAACTAACCTCTCACTACCTTCTTGCCCTTCATATCCAATCTGTTGCCAAGGTCTGGCAATTTCACCTTTATAACATCTCTCAATTAGCCCCCCTTCTCTCCTCTCACATTGCCATCACTCTGGTAAAGGCCCTGTATCACTTCAAATCTGGACTACTGCAATAGCCTACTATGGGTTGGCCTGCCTCTTCCCATTCCAATCCATTCAACCACTGAAGTGAGTTTCCCTAAAGCAATCAACTCCAGTAGCTCCCTATCACGTATAGGTTCAAATATAAAATCTTCTATTTGGTGTTCAAAGTCTTTCATAACCTAACCCCCTCCCACCTTTTCAGTCCTCTTACATCTTACTTCCCCTCCCTTTGATCCTGGCTTTCTTGCTGCTTCCCGAACAAAACAATCCATCTCTTGGCTCCAGGTATTTCGTTTGGCTGTCCTCCATGCCAAGGATGTTCTCCCTCTTCTTCTCTGTCTCCTCAATTCCCTGGATTCCTTCAAGTCCAAATTAAAAGTCCATTCTGTGCAGGCAATCTTTTCCAACCCTTCTTAATTCTAGTCCCCATCTATCCTTTATATCGCTGGTTTGTACATATTTACTTGTTTGTTATCTTCCCCATTAGATTATGAGCTCCTGGAGGGCTGGGATTGTCTTTGCTTAGAAGAGTGCCTGGCCTACAGAATGTGCTTAATACATCTATGGTTCTATATGGATCTACAGTTCATATATTTTATTCCCCCAAATCAAGAAATAAATTCATCCATTCTTGGGGGCGAAGAGACACAGATACATATTTGAATTTTAAAGGTACAGCATAATTTATTATAAACATCATAAAATATCTAATATCCTAAATACATTCCATCCTAAGGGAAAACATGATTGCTTACTGTCTATTAATGGCACAACCCATTGTAAAGTTCTAAAGGAAGTTTGGCGGGGGAGAAAAGAGAGAGAAACAGAAAAAACATGGAGGAGACAAAGAAAAGGAAAGTGGTAAGTGTTATAATTTGGCATGATGGCATGAACTTAAATGCTCACAGGATCATAAGTTTATAGGTCTGAAGGGAGAAAGAAAAGGACCTCTGATACCATCCAGTGAAAGAGCTGAGGAAAAGGAGGCCTAGGAAAGTTAAATGACTTGCCCAAGATCACACAAGTAGCAAGCAGTACAGGCAAGATTAAAACATGGGGACTCTGACTCTACAATCAATGTTCCTCCCACTATACCAGGTATATGTGTACATGTATTACTTTGAAACATCAGTGATTTCAGTGATAGGGACACTTGCCATCCATGTAGTTCTCTCTTCCATATTTTGGGAGCTCCTATGGCAAAACAACAAATGGTAGGAAATCTTTGAAAGATGAACCTCTTTCCACTTGCACACTTGGATCCATACTCAAGGTTTTTTCAACCTAGTAAAATATGACAGAAAGTGCAATCTACTAACACAATCTCTCAGAACTCAGCGTCACCTCCACACCACAAAGTGTCTATTCAAAGAGCATTTTAGTTCATGTACATGTACCAGTGCTCCCAAAGTCTTCATAAATCCAATTGAAATGTCAAAGGGCCAGGGTCAAATACCTATGTATCTTTTTAACTATATATTATCACATGTTTAGCAATTTTTCTACTGCTACAGTCTGATCAATTTGATATCACTCACTTTATAAGGAAAGATCAATCTATAAGAAAAATCAGTTTCTTATGACAGAAACACCATAACTAGGTCAGGTTTGAGGTCTTCAAGTACTTTTTTAAGGGAAAAGGTACTCTGAAGTCACCAAGTGTTTCCCATCTCTTGTGAACAAAAAAAAATGTATGCCATATGCCTACTATTCTCTTGGAATAAATGAAAACCCCTGAAAACAGGCACAGCCTCAGGCATGAACAGGGTAAGGACAAACCAGCAGCATGCCAAGGGCACAGAAAGCAGACAAATGTATATTATAAGCAATAAATTTGCATTTGCATCAAACATATGATAGAAAAAATGTATCTAGTTATAAAAACAGAATAAAACTTATGGTATCTATAGAACAGGGCCTCCTATTTTACCTCCACCACTCCATGCTCAGACCCCACTCTCAGACACAGCTACAGCTGCTATTAAAAACCATAATGAAGGTATTAACACTAGCACTTAGCAACAGCCTCCTCTCAGAGAACTGGAAAGCACTAATTAATTTATGTAGTACTCCAATGAGGTAGGCATTTTTTTCTTGGTTTCAAAGACTGGTGAGTAAAGGCATGCAAAGGGCCAGTAATTAACATGGTGGCAGAGCAAGAATAAGAATTCTCTAGCAATTTAACTCTTCCTCCTAAAATTCCCAGGCAAAAATAAAACTGACCAAAATACAATTTGGACAACTGACAGTCAACACTCAGCCAAGTGTAATCTGCTCAGTTATACTTTATTCTCCCAGGAGAAGGCAAGCACATACCCAAGATTTGCATACTTGCATCCTTCAAACTTCCCATAAATGGTCATATCAAGCCAGAAATGTTGAGGTGGTAAATACTGGTAAGTAATCAATAAACAAAGACCCCCTTGATTGCCAACCACCCTTCTTCTCAGACCTCACAGAGCACTTTGTTATGTAAATGTTCTAAAACAACTCATCATACACTATTGCTATCTGTGTTGCTGTCCATAGTATCACAAGATCATAAATTTAGAGCTGGAAGGGATTTTCCAGGACATCAAGTCCAAGCCCATTTTATGATGAGGAAACTCATCATAAACATAAAACATAAACAAAAAGAAACATCAAGACATAGGTAGATATCAAGTGACTTGCCCAGAGTCACACATCCAATAAGTGTCTGAGGAAGAATTTCAACTCAGGTCCATATATTCCATATATGTTAAGCATTTTGCAAACCTAAAATGACTACATAAATGCTAATTAATAGTAGCAATAAAAAAGTATTATTAGTGTCTTTTTATAGATGACAAAACGGAGGCTTCAAGTAGTGAACTGACTCTCAGGCCCACATTTTCTGACTATTAAGCCTAAGGCTCTCCAAATCTATGCTAACTCTTCAAAAAGAAAAAAAAATGCCCTATAATAAAAGTTCATTCACTTCATCAGGACAGTACATCAATAAATCTCAGCAATGTTCCATGCAATCAGAATCATAGAATTTGAGTTGGAAGAGACCTCTGAGTCATACAACAAAGGAATCCTCATGACCATACCCCTGACAAGTGGAGGTCCTGTCTGCTCTAAGACTTCTGAGGAGGAAGAAGCTCTGACCTCTCCAAGCAGCCCATTCTATCTAAGGGTAGTTCTGATAGCCAAGTTTTTCCAGACATCAAGCTTCAGTTGGCCTTTTGGTAACTTCTAAATACTGTTTGTTTCTGGTTCTTCCCTCTGGGACCAAAAAGAACAACTCTAACTCCTCCTCCTCCTCCACATGAAAGCCCTTCAAATACTCAGACGATATTAAGTACCCCCTGAGTCTTTCCCAAGCAAAACATTCTTAGGTGCTCCAAATGATCTTCACATGATAAGGACTCCAAGGTCTTGGTCAATCTAATTGCCATCATTTGGATACTCACCACCTTATCAATGTGCTTCTTAAACTATCATCTCCAGAATTGACCAAACCCTCCAGATGAAGTCTAACAAGGGGTCTACTTCCTCACTATGCCCCCTCCCTTAATAAAGCTCAAGATCAGCCCAGTTTTTTTGACTGCAACAAAACACTACTGACGCACAGTGAGAATGCAGCACACTTAAAACTCCAGATCTTTTTCAGAACAGATATTCTATTTCTCCATTCCTCCCTCATCTAAAACTTACAAAGTTGATGTTTTGGTGCCCAAGTGCCAGACTTTTACATTTATCCCTATTGAAATTCATCTTATGAGTCTCTGCCCAGTATGCTTGAACCAGTGAAGATCTTCTTGGATCCTTACTCTACTCCCTATAGTGTTAGTTATCCTGGGTGTCATCTGTAAACATGATGAGATTATATTTCCACAGAGGTGGTAGCTTCACTATTTTCCTGACATTACCAGGCAATATTGCAAAGTGTCCCAAGTTCCACTTAAGAACTTCCCTGTAGGACTTCTGGCAAGTTACTCTGGGCCTGTTTCCTATCTATAAAATAAAAAGGTGGTACTCGGTAGTTTCTAAGATCCCTGACAATGTGACATCCTCTTGAGTATTATGAAATACTATTTCTGCTTAATTAAAGACATGTCTTTAATTAAAAAAAATTAATAAAACTGAAATCAGTATGATGGGATACATTTTCCAGTGGGAAAAGCTAGTTAGGAAATGACTACTATACAACAAAGTTCCTCCCAAGAGAAAGTTAAGGACATTGGGGGCTGATAACTATCAAATCACCAGGACTTTGAGCAAATTGGGAACTAAAACTAAACTCCCTTGGCCTAGAGATCACTTTAGATCTTTTGCCAAAAAAAGTAACTATAGTGAAGGACTAGTACTTCCCAAACCAAATAAGGGAATGCAGCAAGGCATTTCCAAACCAAAGGGGAATGCAGGCAAATATGTTTCCTGCGCCAAAGGACAGTGCAGTAAGTAGGAGAAAAAGTAAAGGCAGCTGCAGCAACCTCCTTCAACAATTATCCAGAACCAAAGCTTGGGTCAGAATTATGGAGAAGGTGGGGCAAGAGGGAAATCACACAGTGTTCTCCCATCCTCTATTTTTCCAAAATGTTTACAGAAACAAAATTAGATTAGAAGGAATACCAAAGGTAGCTGGAAAAGGGAAAATAAACCTCAAAAAAGCAAGGTGGGGGAGGGGGGGGTGAGAGGCAGGGAACAGGGTTTTCATAAGTTCTCAATTTTTTTAGGGCCATTGCTTCCCTGGAACATTATGTACCAGAACTACCTTCACCCCAGGACTCAACAAATTGATTTAGAATCTAGTTAGGACCTGGTTGAATTTTACCCGGATAACAAGAGAAATAATATGTTGCTATATGAGATACAGAGTTCTCAGACTCAAGTGGTAGTGACCTTAAAGAGCCTAACAATACAAAATGGTCTGAAAAGATCCTCTGGAAGGCAGCTGAGCACATGTGGCCAAGGGTAACTTCAGAGTCACATATGGGTTAATGAATAGAAGCCCCAGGAGTTATAAGCCCCTGTCTGTTTTCTTCTTTTTCCTTGGACACTAAAATTGCAATCCCAAGGCAGAGGTTTACAACTGAAAAGTCCAACAAGCCCCCAGTGGGTTGCCATGGCTATCAGGACCCTGGCCCCAGTCAGTGCCTTAGACTTTTCCTTTCCAAGACATGAGAGAAAATTGAAAGTTTAATTAATTAGTGTAGTTTCAGATACAGCTAGGGCACTGAAAATATTAAGGCACTGCTTTAATGTGATACCCAAGATCTAGAAGCTCTGCTTAGGGTCAAACTCTACCCAAGAAAGTCATGACTAAGGAAGGGAAAATGGGGAGATTTGAATCCTTGACTTTCCGACTATGAATCATGCACTTCCCTTACAAAACAACACAAATATCCCGCCCCTGAGACAGCCAGTGTATACTACACCAAGGAAATAAAATGATTGTTTAAACTTTTCTTCCATATTACATGTTCCTGAAACACTGTTGCTTTTAGGCTGTCACAATCCTTAGAACAAGGTGTACAAAAGTAATCAGTTCAAAAATGCTAATATGGGGAAAACGAAAAACAAAACAAAACAGACACAAAGGGTACCCTAATACAGCACAGGCACTCCCCAGGGAAAAGTTTGGGCTACTTCCATCGGCCTATGCAGCATCCTCAGAATAGGCTGAGCAAAGCTTTAATTTCTGAATTATCTTTTTAAGGGGGGTGGGGGGAAGCAGGCAGGGAGGCAAAGAGGAAATGGCAAAGAAAAGAAAAAGACACTGAGAAATCTAACTGGAGGCAACAGTAAAAAGCAAGCTCTTAGGACCCAGTTTTCAGAAATCACAACTAAATAAGTAGAACATAAAATTGTGGAAATGGCCCAAAGCCTGAGGACACAAAGTTGCCATTTAGAATTAGAGGGACATCACTTGATTTCATCAACATTTATACTTGGTGTATTATACAAGAAGCTAATGTTGTCTAGAGAACCTTTGTAAAAGTAATCTTCCACAAGACTCTTCAAGGGCAGGGGCCATATTTCAGTATATTTTGTACATAGTGTTCTACATGTGCTCAAGAGTGCTCCTAGATGAAGTTGGTGATACTACCCCCCCTTCCAGATTATGATTTCTTTTTGAAGGGGGGAAGGGAGATGGGGTCCTAGATCTGTGATTTCTTTTGTGTAGGGAAACTCTCTCCTCTGACCCAAACTAGCTTAGAGAATTGCCAGGCCAGATGAGAAGTTACATGACTTGAACTGTCACAGACCTTGTGCATACCAAAGGCAAGACTATAAAGTTATCATTTCCAAGGCAAGCCCTCTATCTGCTATGCCTTTTCAATCTGCGTTACTACAACCCAAAAGCACATAAACAATTTTCACTGAAACAATGTACAGCTAGAGGGCATCATCTAGTCCAAGCGCCTCATTTTAATGATAGAGGCACAGAGCCCTTGAGAAATTAAGATGTCTCACTGTCTTGTCTCAGACCAGAAATGGGACTAGAATCCAGGTATCCAGACTCCTGAGCCAATGTCCTTGACATTATACCATGTTACTTCTCAGTGAACTCAGAGGCACAACATAACCACAGCAGATTGGCCTCCACAAACTTGTTCCTGCCTCACATAATGTGCTCCAAGCTCCACAAGGCCAGCTCTGCACTCACCCCTCTACACAACTCCCACAACCCTTGTTTGACACTGAGCAAATCACTTCAGTTCTTTAAATCTCAGTTTCCTCATCTACAATAGGAGCGAGACTCGATGGTCTCTGAAGTGCCTTCAAGCTACAAATTCCTTCTTACCCACACCACCAAGGAAAACTTCCTCACTTCAAACTATTGAGCTCCTTTGACTCTCAGGTCAAACTCCCTGCACAGCTGCACCCTATCAATGATGAGACCTTCCTCAGTCAGCCAGTGGTTTTCCCTCCCCATTGTCCTCCCCTCTCCCAGGTTCACCACTGGTCCTTAGTTCAAAAATCCCCACCATCTTCAAACATCACTCTCTTGAGAGATGCTGAGTTTCTTCCAGGATAGAAAGAAGGCCCAACAACCTACCTATTGAGGCTTTAAATACTCCTCCCTGCAGGTTTTGTCTCCAAGCCCCTTATATTCAAAAGTAGCCCCTTTCCCCTCCTATACATACTAGCATTTTAGGAGAGGTTACTGGTTAACCCAAAGGGAACCAAAAGTAGTACAGTCTCAGGCAGTGTGATACATACAACAAAGTGAAAACATTCAAGCAATGTAAGGGATTATGCTGTTTCAAAGGGAGCCAGTACTACCAAAAGTGGAAATCTATTCACCATTTAAATCTCCTACATTATTTCTCTTTGTCAAAGTTTCTTCCCTTCCTCTACTTCTGAACTCTCAGACTCTCTAAAAGTTGTACCAAAGGAAGGATACAGCAGGTTGTGGGAAGCAGACTGAAGTGGCATGTGGACTAGGATCCTTCACTATACTCATAAGGTTAAACACTTACTAGTTTGGCTTATTCAACTTTATCCATTACTACCTAAGATGAAGTCTGGATTATCTAGGAACAGATAACTCAAGTACATAATCTAAATAAAAAGTATAGCAGCAATAAATAATATAAAAAGATAATTCCAAAGTCATTCCCATTGATACATTTAATGATATTCTTGAAACAGATTTACTTTCCTAAATTTGTTGAGTCTGTATTCCCTGAACACACATACTAACTGGACAGAGAGCAGGATGAGACTCAATAATGTGCCTGGTAGTGGGAACAGAAACTGATGCCTGAGATTAGAAAATGATTATTAGGCCATTCATAAAAGATAAATGCATGAGTACAAAACTGAAATCTGGTTATAATGTTTGAAATTTTTTTTTATTATAATCACTTCATCTCTGCATCTTCAAAAGAAGCTGGGCTGAACTAGATGGTTTCTAAAGTCACTTTTGAGCCTTAAATTTTGTCATTGGATCTAATATCATTGCTCAATTTTTTCTGATATAAAAGTGGTCAGAGAATACCCCACATTAAGATGTGCTTAAGTTGACCCCACCCAGTGATCAATATAATTGAATTATAATCATTGAGAATTTACTAAGTGCCTACTGTGTGCCCCCTTGAAAATATAGAGAACAAAAGTTATTCATTAAAAGCCCACTGAGTGCCACAGTCATGGAATTAAGTAGCCAAATTTGTAAACATTTCATCATTTAACCTTGCCATGTCTTTCTAGAGACTTGATACTGGTCACTCACCTTCTGACTGCCATGAATTTGAGTTCTCAATGTTACATGAACATCATGGGAAGTGAGGGGGAAAGTGGGTTTGAAGGGGTGGAGGGAAAACAAGGAAGGACAGGAAATGTCTTTATCAGCTCATCAAATTACAAACAAAATTACAAACAAAAAAGGGTCACGAACTCAAAACTGGACCATCAGAAATCTTTTACACATCACAACCGCTTCCTCCTTTCATCTTAGAACTCAAGGTACCTACATGAGGGCTTTAAAGGAGGAGCTGTCCAGGACAGCTTAAAACAATTCCAATGTCCTTCACTCCTGAGATAAAAAAGAAACAATACCCTTCCCCATTTCCCTCCCATCCCTAACAAATACAAGATTAGAATCTTTGTTACAAAAAGTAGAGCCAGTGAATGGCTTTGGTCAGTCTGCTTTTTTGGCCAAATCAACAAGTAACCTTCCTATCACAGACATATCAAAAAATCAAAGCAAGAGACAGCCAGTGAAAGGATGCTGGAGATATTCAGAAAGGCACCCTGGGAGTCAGTTAAATCTAATTTTACATTGGTTTATTACATTCAGACATATTGCAAAGTCCAAATTTACACCAAGGACAGAATAAATACCAATTATTTTTTTGCCACAGTTGAAAAAGCTGTTCAGTTTTCTTCAGAACAATTCTATGAATGCATGGAATACTTAAAAACTAAATTTTTTCTTCAAATTAGTATAGAACAAGTGCTTCTCACAGCTCTTTGACATCTTTTATTAGATCAGATTAATTTTAAATGTGCTGCTATAACAATTATGCCAACCACCATGTAATTAATTTTTCAACTGACTTTACAAAATTACAAAATTCCCTAAAGAAATTATATTAGTCATTAGTCATGAATGAGAGTTTCCTGTGCATACTCTGCCATGGAAAACACATTAAGGATTACATCTTACTTAACATATGAACACATTTCCTAACTGTGAATTTAAATTATTTGAAAAAGAAGATGAATAATGAAAGCTTCAGACCAATAAAGCCATCTCTCATTTGCAGGGTAGAACAAGGTGAACCCCTTCAAGGAATTAGTTCCTTCCAAAACATTTACTTAACTCTGAGTTTTTTCATAGATTCACTAACTATATTTAAAAGAACCTCAGGTTCTTCTTTTACAACATGATTAATGTGGAAATACATACATGTATAACCTATATTAGACTGCTTGCCCTCTTGGAGAGGGGGAGGGAAGAGAGGGAGAAAAAAATCTAGAACTCAAAATCTTATACAAGTGAATGTTCAAAACTATCTTTACATTTAATTGTAAAAAATAAAATACTATTAAGCTGAAGAAGAAAAGGAACCTCAGGGAGGCTTTCAGCACATTGGACAGATCCTCTAAAGCATTAATAAGGAAAGGTCTAAATAAAAAGCACAGAGGATAAAAGCACAGAGGATAAAGAAGTCAAGAACAGGCTACAATTTGCAGCAGTGGAATACTTACTTCACAGAGCCACTAAAATATTTTAATTTTACTAATCAAAATAGTTTATATTTGAGTGTTATGATTATAAGTCATTTTTAACTATAAATCCAAAGGCAGAGCACAACTATCCAGATACACTCATAACATTCTATACAAGTCTGGATTACTATTTCTAGGGCAAAGACAAGTGTTCTCAAGTTGATAATATTAAATTGTAAGACTTACATTCAGCCATACCAGCCTCCTTTAGTGGAAAAAGCATGGATTAGAAGTCAGGAAATTATATTTTACTCTCAGTTTGCTCCTAACTAGTTAGGTGTGTGACCCTGGTTAAGTACTTTCACTTCTCTAGGCCTAAGTTTCTTCAATTGTTAAATGAGAGGACTGGACTAGATCATCTAAGACAGCAGCCATCCTGAGCACTCTGTGTCTGATATGGAATTTGGGACAGCTGATGGTAAAATAGATAATGTATTACTGTACTCTTAGTGAAGTTGTGAATTGGTTCAGCCATTTTGGAAAATTATCTGAAATATAATATGGAACTATACCCAAAAGGTTACTCAAATATACTAGGCTTATATCTCAGAGAGAGGAAAGACAAAAATACATATATGTGTGTGCATAATATGTGTATGTATGTGTATACAGTATATGTGTATGTATCTGTGTATGTGTGTGTGTAAAACATACACATATACATATATATATGATAATCATATAATCTAATCTGTTTAGCCATTCTCCAATTGATGGGTACCCTTTTAATCTCCAATTCTTTGCCTTTCACAAAAATAGTTGACATAAATATACACGTACATAATACACACACAAACATCAGCTATTTTTATGCTGGCAAAGAATTGGAAACTAAATGGGTACCCATCAACTAGAGAATGGCTAAAGAAATTATGTTATACAAATCAGGGAATAGCTAAACAAATTATTGCACATAAATAAGGAATATTACTATAAAAAATGATGAAGTGGACAGTTTCAAAGAAACTGGTTTCAGAGAAACCTGGGAAGACCTGTATGAACTGGTACAGAGCAGAACCAGAGGAACAATTTATACAACAACAACAACATATTATAAAGACAAGAACTTTCAAAGTTCTAAGAATTCTGATCATAGTAGTTACTAACAGAAATCTCCAAAAAATCAATCATGAAGCATGCTACCAACACCCTGACAAAGAGGGGACAGACTCGGGTAACATAATGAGATACAGTTTTTGGATAGGGCAAATGAGAGAATTTGTTTTGTATGACTATGCCTATTTGTCACAAGAAGTTTTTGTTTTTTTAGTGAATGGATGGAAAACAATAGATTTCGATTAATTGAAAAACATTAACATTAGTGTCATAAAAACAAAAGATAATCATAAAAATTTAAATTTTAGTAAAAAAACATTTTTGTTACCTAAAAACGTTTTAGTTAAAAAAAACTGAGGACACAAAAGAAATAGAGGAATATCTCCAAAAATATCAAATTATTAAAAATACTTAATCAAAGAGCAAATGTAAATCTTAAATAACCCAACCTCAAAAAAAAAATGAAATAAAGCTAACTGTAAAAGAACCACCAAAGGAAAAAAAAAACCTCCTGATTCCTAGAAGAATTCTATCAGACTTTTAACATTTAGTACCTATGCTACACAAATTATTTTCAAAAATGAAGAAAAAACTAACTATTCATAGTCCCTTTATGAAACAAATATAATCCTAATACCTAAACTACAGAAGGATAAAACACAGAAAAACCATCAACCTGTATCATTAATGAAAACAGATTCAAAACAAATTTTTTTAATACTATCAATCACTACAGCAATTTATCCAAGAAGTCAGTCATTACAAGTGAGATTTACACCAGAGATGCAAAGAAGGTTAAACATCATCAACATGACTAACTATATTAAAAACAAAAACACCCAAAGCCATGTGATTATCTCAATAGAAATGCAAAGAGCTTTTAACAAAGTGTGACACTAGCAACACAAATCTGTGCTAAAAGTTCTACAAAGCAAAGGCACAAAGAGAGTTTAACATCATAAAAAGTATCTATCTAAAACCAAAAGTGAGCATAATATGCAATGGGGATAGACTGGAACCTTTGGCAATAAAGACAAGAGTGAAGCAGGGACACTCACTCGCCTCATCATCTATTTGACAGAGTTCTGAAAATGCTATCAATAACAATAAGACAAGAGAAAGAAATCAAAGGTAAAGAGAGTATAATTAGATAAAGATAAACTAATACCTTCAACAATGTGACCAGTTACAAAATAAATCCTCAAAAATCAACAATGCATCTACATAATAACAAAATGAAAGCGGCATTAATAGAAAGGGAAATTTCATACCAGATAACTAAAGAATGCTTAAAGTATCGCGGGATCATTCTACTAAAGCACGCAAAAAATTGTATAGATTGAATTACAAAGCACTCCTTAAGAAATTAAAGTAGAACTAACATAGCTGGAGGACTAGTCAGTCAGCTGTTCAAATACAATAAAAACAACAATTCTATAGAAGCTCATTTAAACTTCTAATGCCATATCAAACTATCAAAGAAATACAGAACCTACTAAAATGCTAACAAAATTAATCTGGAAAAATAAAAAATCAAGAATATTAAGGTAAATTAAGAAATGACAAAGAAAAAACAGCATTTCAGACCTTAAAATGAGTCCTTGTAGAGGATTAAAAAATTAAGAGGTAGATCAAGGGAACAGACTAAATAAGGCAACATAAGAAGCAATGGAACACATTAAACATCAGTTTGATAAAATGGAAAGCAGAAATTACTTAGGAAGAAACTCCCAATTTGTACAAAACTTCTAGGACAACAAGAGAGTCATCCTGCAAGAATTGGACTTAAATCAACTCCTAATATCATAGTCTAGGGGTGGGTAACCTGTGGTCCCAAGGTCACAGGTTCCCCGCCCCTGTCATAGTCTACAGTACATTCTAAATGGATACATGACCTTAGATCATACTGAAAAATAATTAGAAAAGAAGCAGATCATAATTCTCACAGCTATGGACAGATATATTCTTAACCAAACAAGGGATGGAGACAATTAGAAAATTAGAAAAAATACTTAACTTGCATCAAATGACAAGTTTCTGCATAAACAAATTAATGCACCTAAGATAAGAATGAAAAGAACTGAGTGGGGAAAAAAAAATCTTTGTATTAAATTTCTCTGATAAAGATTTGATTTCCAAGATATATAAATAATTAACAAATATATACATGACAAAAGGCCATTCCCCAATTGATAAGTGGTCAAAGAATATGAACAAATAATTCTAAAAAGAAGAAAGGCAAACTATTAACAACCATAAGAAAGAACTCTCCAAATAACTAATCATAACAGAAATGCAAATCAAAACAACCTGGAGGTTTCAACTTACACCCTGCAAATTGGCAAAGCTGACAAAAGGTGGAAACAGGCAATGTTAGAGGGGTTGGGAGTAGATACCCTAATACATCATTGGTATTATTGTGATTTGGTATAATTGTTTCGGAAAACAATTTCAAATTGTGTAAATAAATTGACTATAATGTCCATAACCTTTGAACCAGAGATTCTATCACTGTGTTTATAATCCAGGAGGTCTTTGATAAGAAGAAAATCCCTACATGCACCAAATTATTTATAATAGCCCTTTTTGTGACATCAAAGAATTTAAAACAAATTCCCCATCAATTGGGAAATGGTTAAACTAACTGTGGTACATAAACATAATGGAACATTACTGTGCTATAGAAGAAATAAAGAATGTGAGCAGAGCCAAGATGGAAGAGTAGAAAGATGCACCTACCCTAGCTCTTCCCCCACAGCCCATAAAATACCTGAAAAATGACTCTAAACAAATTTTAGAGCAGGAGAAGCCACAAAACGACAGAGTGGAAGAGATTTCCAGCCCAAGGTAGCCTGGAGGCTGACAAGAAAGGCCTATCATATGGGGCATGGAGTGGAGCCCAGCCTGCAGAGCCCAGCCCATGGAGCCCACTCCAGCCTTGGTCATACGCACCAGCAGGAAGAAGACCGGAACGGGCCCTGGCAGCAGCTGCGGTTCTCAGATCCCTCAACCCACAAACGCCAAAGACAACTTCAAAGGTCAGTGAGAAAACTTTTTCACCTGGGTGAGAAGGGAGCAGGGTCTTCCCCTGGCCCTGGCCTTAGGCAGTGGCTGCAGCAGTAGCAGCATCCATTTTTGGAGCCCTCAGCCTAAAGCTCCTGGGGGAATTAAGCCACTAATCTGGGTCTCAGTCCTGAGTGGTTGCCCTGGGGTAAGGAAGAGTGCTGGCTGGCATGGTGGAGCTGGTGGAGGCTCTGGAACAAGAATTTTACTTGCAGATCCTAGGCAGAAAAGCTTTGGTAGCTTCCAGACCAGAGTGCAGGCCAGGAGAGGAGTAAACTCCTCTCCCTTGATTGTGCCACCTTGGAGGAACCGAGAATTTACAGGTCCCCAAAGTATACCCTCCTCTTGACAAAGGGCTCAAAAGTCAAGTAACTGGATAGGAAAATGCCCAAAAAAGAGGAAAAAAATAAGACTATAGAAGGTTACTTTCTTGATGAACGCGTATTTTCTTTCATCCTTTCAGATGAGGAAGAACAATGCTTACCATAAGAGGAAGACATAAATCAAGGCTTCTGCATCCAAAACCTCTAAAATAAATGTGCAATGGTCACAGGCCATGGAAGAGTTCAAAAAAGATTTTGACAGTCAAGTAAGAAAAGTGGAGGAAAAATTGGGAAGAGAAATGAGAGCAATACAAGAAAAACATGAAAAGCTAGTCAACAGTTTGCTAAAAGAGACCCAAAAAAAATGCTCAAGAAAATAACACCTTTAAAAATAGACTAATTCAATTGGCAAAAGAGGTCCAAAAAGTCATTGAGTAGAAGAATGCTTTAACAGAATCAGCCAAATGGAAAAGGAGGTTCAAAAGCTCACTGAAGAAAACAGTTGTTTAAAAATTAGAATAGAGCAGATAGAAGCCAATGACTTTATGAGAAACCAAGAAATTACAAAACAAAACCAAAAGAATGAAAAAATAGAAGATAATGTGAAATATCTCACTGGAAAAACAACTGACCTGGAAAACAGATCCAGGAGAGACAATTTAAAAACTATGGGACTACCTGAAAACCATGATCAAAACAAGAGCCTAGACATCATCTTTCATGAAATTATCAAGGAAAACTGGCCTGATATTCTAGAATCAGAGGGCAAAAAAAATACTGAAAGAATCCACCAATCACCACCTGAAAGAGATCGAAAAAGAGAAACTCCTAGGAACATTGTAGCCAGATTCCAGAGTTCCCAGGTCAAGGAGAAAATATTGCAACCAGTTAAAAAGAAACAATTCAAGTACTACAGAAATACAATCAGGATAACACAAGATCTAGCAGCGTCTACATTAAGGGATCAAAGGGCTTGGAATATGATATTCCAGAAGTCAAAGGAACTAGGATTAAAACCAAGAATCACCTACCCAGCAAAACTGAGTATAATACTTCAAGTGAAAAAATGGTCATTCAATGAAATAGAGGCAAGCATTTCAAGCATTCTTGATGAAAAGACCAGAGCTGAACAGAAAATCGGACTCAAGAGAAGTATGAAAAGGTAAACAGGAAAGAGAAATCATAAGGGACTTATTAAAGTTGAATTGTTTACATTCCTAAATGGAAAGATAATATTTGTAACTCTTGAAATTTTTCTCAGTACTTGGGTAGTTGGAGGGATTATATACACATACACACACATACACACACACACACACACACACACATACACACACACACATATAGACAGAGAACACAGGGTGAGTTGAACAGGAAGGGATGATATCTAAAAAAATAAAATTAAGGGGAGAGAGGAATATATTGGGAGGAGAAAGACAAATGGAATGGGGCAAATTATCTCTCATAAAAGAGGCAAGAAAAAGCTTTTTAATGGAGGGGAAAAGGTGGAAGGTGAAAGGGAAAAAGTAAAGCTTACTCTCATCACATCTGGCTTAAGAAAAGAATAACATGCACACTCAATTTGGTATGAAAATCTATCTTACACTACAGGAAAGTAGGGAAGAAGGGGAGAAATGGGGCAGGGGATGACAAAAGGGAGGGCAAATGGGAGGAGGAAGTAATCAGAAGTAAACATTTTTAAGGAGGGACAAGATCAAAAGAGAGAATAGAATAAATGGGGGGCAAGATAGGATGGAGGGAAATATAGTTAGTCTTACACAACATGACCATTATGGAAGTCGTTTGCAAAACTACACATATATAGCCTATATTGAATTGCTTGCCTTCTCAGTGGGGATGAGTGGGGAGTGAAGAAGGGAGAGAAGTTGGAACTCAAAGGTTTAGGAATGAATGTTGAGGATTGTTTTTGCATGCAACTGAGAAATAAGAAATACAGGTAATGGGGTACCAGAAATTTATCTTGCCCTACAGGACAAGAGAGAAGATGGGGATAAGAGAAGGAAGGGGTGTGATACAAAGGAGGACAGGCTGGGGGAAAGGGTAATCAGAATGCATGGCATTTTGGGGTGGAGGTTGTAGAGAGATAGGGAGAAAATCTGGAACTCAAAATTTTGTGGAAGTGAATGTTGAAAACTAAAAATAAATAAATAAACATTAAAAAAGAAATAAAGAATGTGATACAGAGGAATATGAAACAATCTACATGAATCTATGCAGAATGAAATAAGCAGAGTGAGGAAAACAAATACACAATGATTACGATGACGTAAAGAAAGGACACACATGCAAAGTGAATGGTGCAAAATTATAAAGAACAAGCACGGCACAAAATAAGAGATATTAGAGGACAATCCTACCTATCCCTTTGGAGAGGTAAGAGGTCCACAAGTATTGCACAGTGAACATATTTTCAGACTTTTTCCAATATGCTGATCAGTTACACAAGGTTTTTTTTCTCTTTTTTGCCTTTAAAATACTATTTATTGTATGGAATGGTTCTCTGGAAAGAACAGGAAGAGGGATACCGGGGGGAAACTACAGAATAAAACAACATCAATAAAAGCAATTTTAAAAAAAATTTTGAAGAAAAAAATGACTGTCTCAAAAGTTAAAAACCTTCTCCAAACATATCTAGCTTTCCTAACAATTTGTTATGAATTTGTCACATATTAATTGATCTAAGTCCTTCTTCAGTCTATTTGTATTTTCAACCTGCATCACCTCTGGGATTACTTTATCTTCTGAAATACCATTTAAGATAAAAACAAAATTTGGCATGCTTTGACATTTATAATTTATATCAAATTGCTAAACTTTTCAATAGGTGAGAGAGCGGTACAGGAAGGAGGGAAAGAATTTGGAACTCAAAATAACTTTTAAAATGAATACTTAAATAAAATATAATTTTTTAAAAGTTAACAAATATATTAAATATTGAAAAACCAACCCCCCTAGGACACAAAGGATTTGCATATACACACCAATAAATTAATTTTCATTAAACAAAGGATTATCTACATAAAAAGAAAAAACTCAATGTTCCTATCTAGGGTGTGCCAATATAGTAAAAAAAAAATACTGAAATATATAGTTAATACTATACTAATCAAATTATCAAAGAAATAGTTTATAGAATTAGTCAAATGACAGAACAAAAGGTTAAGAATATCTGGGAAAATAATGAGAAAAAATAGAAATGAATAGGGCTTGACATAAGCAGATCTCAAATTTTATCATAAAGCAGTAATTGTCAAAACTAGCTCACATTCAGTAAAACAGACAGAAATAGAATAGATAAGTAAGACAGAGAAAAACAATAGCCTTTGATAAACCAAGAATATACGATTTGGAAAAGAATTCATTATTCAGTAAAAACTGCTGGCAGAGAGTAATTTAGCAGAACAGAGTTGTAAGTCAGCACTTTGAATCATTTTATAGATTTCATTGGTCTAGAGAACTCTCAATGAGGAAACTCCTTTTAATTCTGCGCAGAGCAGCACTTGCTCTCCAAACTAGTCTTAGAGCTTTGCATGGGGCACTGAAAGGTGAAGGGATATGTAGCAAGAGGCTCAGGTCAAAGCCAAGCAGAGTCAGGAAGGATCTGAAGGCAAATTTTCTTTTCTCTCAAGTCAGCTCTTGATATACTATGCCACACTAATTCATCTTATCATATAAAAATTTTCTAACAGATAAATGAGCCAAATGTTAAAAGATATATTATTTAAAAATTAGGGGGAAATGGAAAATTATCTCTCCACAGCTGAGAATGGGGAACAAATTTGTACGCAACTACAACACAAAGTATTATAAAAGACAAAATTGAGTATTTTGATTTTATGGACATAAAACAAGGTCTTGAACATACACAGCTAAAACAAGACAAACAGCTATGAACTGGAGGAAAAATATTTGTACAAAATCATTTGTACAAAATGATACATTTTGTACAAATTTGTACAAAACATTTTTAACCAAAGTATTACATTCAAAAACAAAGGGATATAACACAAATCTCTGAGTACAGGAGTCATTCTCTAGCAAATGGTCAAAGATATTTGGTCAAAGGACATGAATAGTTTGCAAAAGAAGAAAAGTAAACAATCATCTATAATCTTAATGAAAACAGTGTTGAAGTATTATTTCACACTTATCAAAAATGAAAAAAAAAAGATGTAAGTTTTCCGAAATGATAGCAGGGATGGTAGAGAAATAGAAACACTCATATACCATGGGTAGAGTAGCTAACTTGACAAGACTTTTGTATCAAAGTATCCAGAGCAGTGCTAATTGTTTGGCCATTGGTCTAGACCTGGGATTTCACTGGTATAGGGAACAAGAAAACTGTCCCCCCCAGAACAGATTAGCAGCAGTTCTGCAATTTATATTTAGAGATCTGCCAAGCTGTCACACAGCTGCATGTGTCAGAGGTAGGACATGAATCCAACTCATCCTATTAGCCCAACATTCCAACCATTACTGCTGACTCTCAGCACTGTTTGTAATTACAAAAAAAAAAAAAATAGTAACAAAATCTAGTGACTAGAGAATGCCTGAACAAATGGTGGCATATGAATGGAATATTACTGTAATATACAAGACAAAGGATCTAAAGAAATATAGGAAGGCTTGCATGAGTAATAAAAAGTTAATAACTTGTATTCATATAGTACTTCACATGATCATAGATTCACCTAGAAAGGATCACAGGGTCACTGAGTTCAGGCCCCTCATTTTACAGAGGAGGTGCTTGCTCAAGATCACACAGTGATTTGGTGGAAGAGTCCAATTTCTCTGTCCAAGTTTTAATCACTACACACCACCCCTTCACAGCAAGGAAAGTGAAACAAAACAAGCAACATACCATTACAACAAATGAGGTAGGAAAACCTGAGTTCAAATCAAGCCTCAGACACTTACTAGTTATGTGACCCTGGGCAAGTCACTTAATCTCTGTTCCCTTCAGTTTCCTCAATGGTAAAATGGGGATAAAAATAGTTGTGAGATAAACTCACTTAATAAGTGTTTCCTTCCTTCCTACAATTTTGTAGAGGACAACACCTTTAAATAACAGAATTCAGACGAAAAACATGCTAAGACATTTGTACTCACTTATAAAGCATATACCCTTCTTTTCTCCAAAAAATAAGAAAAGCTATTAAAAAATGTAGGTTTGCTATCACCTAACTCTTGCTCACTTTTTCTTTCAGACAGTTAAGGTGATTTAACTGGAGGGTCTTCGTGATGTATGAAAATCAACTAATCAAGCATTTACTAAGTGCTCAGTACTGTGCTAAGGACAGAGGATAAAAAGAAAGGCAAAAACAGCTTCCATGTGCCTTAAACCCTAATGGGAGAAAGAACAAAATTTGTCAAATTTTTTTTTTTAAATATCTTCTTGCACTCTACAGAAGTATCCCTAATTATTCTTGGATTTTGTAAGCCATTCCATCTTTAGCTTGTCCTGAAATTATAGGAAAAGACTTAAATGTAACAGTTTCAGTGTGATGGTAGAGTTCTTTTCTTTGCTAGTAATAGTCTCTCCATTGGGTGCCAAATTACCCCAGAAACTCTTCCCCCTTCTGCCACAACCAACTTTAGCCAAATGAAACATCAATGCACATGCCTTTTATATCTAGAGTCCCACAATGAGCAGGGTCTAAAAATTCTGAACTTAAGAGAGAGACCTACCAATGAAATATGTGGCCTGGGATAAATCACCTGCATACCTACTGCCCCAAATGCTCTCACTTTAAAACCTGAAAAACTGAATTAAAGTGAATATCAAGGACAATCTTGAAAAGGAAATGGGAATCTAAAAGGCAGTCACAGAAGGCTACCTGTCTAAGGCAGTATCTTTGTTCTTACTGCTTCGCTTTCCTGGTGATTATTTGTTGACCTTGTTTTTGGTTAGGTTGATTGAAGGACTGTGAGTCTCAGACCATTTTTAGCACCAGTAGGTAAGTCACTTTCCTCCTGACCAGTCAAAATTCATCAACCCTGCCTGTAGTGGTAACAATTTGTACATCAACCATTACATGAATTTTTTATATCAATATATTCTTTCTTTTCCTTAATAGTAATTCTTCCAATTACATGTAAACATAGTTTTCAACATTTGTTTTTGAATTTTGAATTCCAAATTTCTCTCCCTCCCTCTTCCATAAGACAGCAAGCGATCTGATATAGATTATACATGTACAGTACATGTTGAACATATTTCCACATTGGACATGCTGTGAAAGAAGAATCAGAACAAAAGGAAAAAACATGAGAAAAAAAGTAAAAATAGTAAGTATGCTTCGATCAGCACTCAGACTCCATAGTTCTCTCTCTGGATGTGGATAGCATTTTCCATCATGAGTCTTTTGGAACTGTTAGATCATTGTATTGCTGAGAGGAGCTAAGTTTATCACAGTCAATCATTGCAAATGTTGCTGTTGCTTTGTACAGTATTCTTCTGAATAGCAGCATATTCTAAAACGGGTGGGGAACCTGTAGCCTTGAGGCCACATGTGGTCCTCTAGTGCAGCCCTTTCACAGCACCTAAACTTCAGGGTTGTTTGTAATTCAACAACTACAAAGTTGTCAGCTTGTTGTCTCCCCCAGTAGAATGCGAGCTCCTTGAGGGCAAGGGCCTGTTTTTGCCTTTCTTTGTATCCTCAGCGCTTAGCACAGTGCCTGGCATGTGGTGTTTTTTGATAGGCTGACCCAAAAAGTCACAAAACTTTAGAACTAGAAAGGACCTCGCAAATCATTTCATTCAACTCTCTCATTTGAGAGTGCAGAGATTTTATAAACTAAGCCCAGAAAAGTTAAATAATTTACCTAAAGCCACATAGCTAGCAAAGAACAATGGACTGGTGCAGTGGAAAAAAGGTTCGCTGTGGAGGTCCTCTCACTTATCCGTGTGAACTTGGGTAAAACACTTAACCCATTGAGGGTCAAATGAGGGAGCTGTACCAAATAATCTCTAAGGCTCCGTCCTGCTCTGAGACAAGAGCAATGGATTTAAATCCAGGGTTCGAATCTCAGCTCTAATAGTCACTCACCTGTATAATCTAGAAGCACCTTAACTTTGATGTGTCTTAGTTTCCTCATCTGTAATAACAACCCACATGGAATTAGACTAGATGATTTCTAAGTTGTCTTCTAGCTCTAAATCCCACAATCCTATGAACTAGTATCAGACAGAGAAATTCCAAGAAGAAACTGCAACCAGAAGAAGCCAAGACACAACTAGCCTCCCACACAAACGGGGAGCTGCAGGAAAGAGAAAGAAAAGAAGAGCTCACTACCAAGTTAAAGCCAAAAGGAATTCCTCTGGTTCAGCCACCTCCAGGCCTGTCCTAGCTACAGCTTCTCCTAGAAAGTCTGTTTTTCTAAGACTACTTAAATCATCTCATGTCTTAAATTTAAGTCCTATATAATAAACATGATTCTGGAGAAAAGTAAAACATCTTCTCAACTCTAAAAGCGGGTTGTTCACATGGTGTTTCTTTCTTGGACCTTTCTGTTATTTTAAAAGTACCCTCAGTCCCCTTCCATTGCTTTACTATGATCTATATCACAAGACTAACTCCTAAGCACATATTTCTCACCTGGCTGCACGCGTCTGGGGCTTCTCTCCTCTGTGCTCATTTTTGGGATGACCTCATCATCCTGAAAGATCTCATTAGCCTTGGGAGTTCACCCCATTACTACCCTCAAGTCTCTCTAAATGGAGGATGACTTCCAAACCTCCAATTCAGTGAGAGAGTTCAGCTCAGATATCTCATTTCTCACCTGGCTGTACTACTCCACAGTTCCTCCAAGGACAATACCTACTACAGCAAGCCCCTTTTCAGCTTCTTTTTGTGTACTGTCTTCCTCCATTAGACTAGAGTCCTTGGGGTCAGGGACTGGCATTTTCCAGTGCTTGCTACATAATAAGGGCATAATAAAAATTTACTGACTGCTGACACATAAAAGTCCTCTCAGTAGATCAAGAACTATATCATCCCTCTCAAACTGGTCCAAGACTGACCTGCCATATAAAGAACTGGAAATGGGGAGGATGTGTATCAAGTGGGAAATGGCTGAATAAGTTGTGGTATGATTGTGATGGAATACTACTATGCTACAAGAAATGCCAAGCAGAAAAACCTAGGAAAAATTTTATGAATTAATGCAAAGTAAAATGAGCAGAACCACAACACTGCATACAGTAATGGCAATATTATGACAATGACCAATGAGGTACTCTGTTCAAGACAATGATCCAAGACAATGCCAAAGGACCCAAGACGAATTATGCTATTCAACCTGATGAACTCTAAGTACAGACGAAAACATATTTTTTTCACTTTCTTTATCTTTCATGCTTTTTAAAAGCTTCTTGTTCTTTGGTTTTTGGTTGTTTTTTTTTTTTCTTTTTGCAACATGACTGATATGGAAATAAGTTTTGCATGATTTCACAAGCAACATGACCTCATACTGCTTGCCTTCTTAGTTGGTGGAGAAGGGGCAGGAGGACGGGACAGAATATGGAACTCAAAATTCTTAAAAATGAATGATAAAAATAAATATTTTTTTTTAAAAAGACTGACCTGCCATAGAGAGAACTGTGCTATAAGTGTACTACAGTAACATTCTAGAGAAGAACTTCTATTACCAGAAGAAAACTCAAAATAAACAAGTGAACTACATAACATATAGACTAAAAATATTCTTTTTCATTAAAGAGTGATCATGATAATTTTCAATCTCAAAGTAATACAATATTACTTTTAGGGATGTTCTGAAACTTTAAAAATGGAAGTTAGACATTATCAGAGAATAAAGATTTTTATTTTCTTATAGTTTTGTCTAGATTTCCTTTTTGCTCCGACCTCATTCTGGTTTTGTAGCATATTTATTTGTATAAATGTCATAACCATTCCTACCCACTCAAATTATATTATAATCTCCTCAAGGGAAAGGACTTTGTTGTTTTCTATCCTGTAGCCCTACTCATCACCAAACATTGCACACAGTAGGTGCTAAATAAATGTTTGTAGTTTAAAAAAAGCTAACTGATATGCTATACAATTCTATGATTCTATGTTGAATCAAAAAGTTAATGTAGCATATTTCACATTCTCCATCAAAAGATAATACTAGGAATACTGATAAGTGTGATACGTAGAGGAAGCTTTTCTTTTACCTTATTCGACCACTTATATGCTTGAAGAAGCTGGCTATATAGAGGAGTCTTGTCCTGAACAGGATCTAGGCTTAACAATCCGCTATTATGGAGAGGGTGGTTCTCAGATGGCTTGCCTACCAAGTTACTCAGACGTTCCAGTTCACTAAAAAAATTAAAGGAAGAAAAATCAATTATCAAACCATTCCCCAATATGTGAGCAGTCAGAAGATATGAACGAAGCATTTCCTGAAAAAGAAATATGGGTGATCTACCATTCGAGGAAAAAAAATGCTCCAAATCATTAAATTCTGATATTTCACCTCATATCCCAAAAATATAAAGAAAAACAACATTTAAAGGTATCATAGAATAATAGATTTAAAGGAGAAAGAGGAAGAACTTAACTTTTCCAACCTCCTCTTTTACAGATGAGAAATCTTAGTCCTAGGGAAGAAATTAAATAATTTGCCAAAAGTTATATAACTGCATAGTCAGGATTTGAACCCAAACACCTCTGATGCCAACTCCAGCACTCTTTCACTGTACTACAACATCATCAATGAAATAACTAATCTTTAACTCCAGGGACCTGAGGGTGAAATGTGCCTCCCTTCTCTCTGGACAGACAGGGGGGGACTATCGGTGTAGCATGAGGCATGCAGCTGGCTCATAGTACTTAATAAATGCTTGTTGATTGACTGAATAACAATGTCATACGTGGACAGAGGGATGTTTTGCCTAACTATACTTCTTTGCTATAAGAGAAAATCTGAAGGTGGAAGGTGAAGAATGAAGAATTGGATGATTCCAATGAAGAATTGGAAAATAAGATCAATATTTTCTTAAAGTATTAATAAAAAGAATTTTTAATTAAAGTTTTAAAAACCAAAGAAAATCATTTACACCAGATTATATTTAAATTCCAGAATGGATCCACTATAGTCAAGGATAAATACTAATGTGTTATCTCATGACTTCTTAGAACAGAAATAAATGGGTTTGGAGAGGTTACAAAGGTTTAGGACAATCAAAATAACATATCAATGGAGATTAGTTTATGCAAAGGTTATTGTTCATCCTTTGTTCTTCAAGAGGACCATGACATAAGGGAGGTAATGCCATGATATGTAAGGGAATTGAATATAAGTGAGAGAGGGCTGTGCAAAGTCACCAGCCTCACTTTCTCCTCCAGAGTCACCTACGTAAGTGGTGAGATCAGGACAACTGAAGATGACCCTGGATTGGCCTTTTTAAACTGAGGTATTTAATAAATCTCAATATGACTAAGGCAATGCCTATTCAGTGATTAAGACTAGGTAAGAAATGAGGCAGAGAATGGCCTCCTTACCTAGTCAAAAAAAAAAAAAAATCAATTTGGGAGACAAGGACCTTCAGGGTTTCTGGTCAAAACAGAAACTGCTACTTAGATCCACTCTGAACCAATCAGGGCCCACACAATGAATGACCAAGTGGACCCTAGCTTGGGACCTATTGCTGGCCAATCAATGAGAATCAGAATGATACGGGTTTTAAGTCTTGGTCCTGAAGGGAATAAAAGTTTCAGGGATCAAAATTTACATTCTGTTGGGTACGACACCCAGAGGTAAGGGCATACATGATACCCTATATGGACAAAATTTACAACAAGGTTTTTTTGATTCAGGTGTTATTCCTAAAAAAAGAAAATTTAAAAGTACTTCAATCAGTAACGTGGCCACACAAATGAAGAATTTAATAACTTTTCTAAATTTCCATTTAAAGGAAAAATGAACTTCTTGGATTTGATAATCGTCAAACCTCTTATAACCTCTCTAACTGCCTACTGGACACCTTAAACTGGATGTCCCAAGGGCACCTCAATTCAACATGTCCAAAACTGAACTCCTCATCTTTCCCCTCAAACCCTCCCTTCTCCCTAACTTCCTTATTACTATTGAAGGCACCACCAATCTCCCAGTCACTAGACTGATAAATGAGGTATAATCCTCTACCCTTCCCTACCCCCATCAAATCCACTGCCAAGTCCTATTGATTCTACCTTTACAACGTCTCTTAAATACACCCCCCTCTTTCCTATGACATTGCCACAATCCTGGGGTAAGTTCTCATCCTTTCACATCTGGCCTTTTGCAGCCTGCTGGTTGATCTCCCTACCTCAATACTCTCCCTATTCCAGTCCATCCTCCACTCAACTGTCAAAATTCTTCCCATGTCACCACCACCTCCAATATAATGAACTCTTAGTAATGCCTTATTACCTCCACAATCAAATATAAAATTCCCTATTTGGCTTTTAAAGTCGTTCATAACCTGCCCTGACCCTCATTCAGAGTGCTAGACATGGAGTGAGGAAGACCTGAGTTCAAATCTAGCCCTTGCTGGCTGTGTGGCCCTGGGTAAGTCTTTGTTTGCCTCAACTTCCTCTACTGTGAAAAGGAGATAATAATAGTGCCTACCTCACTGGGTTGATGTGAATGAAATATATTGTAATGAAATATATTGTAAATGAAATAATATTTGTAAAACAGTACAGTGCTTGTTATATGGTATAAATGACATCAATAAATTATATCAATGCTTATTTCCTTCCCCACACACCAACCCCTTACACATACTCCATGATTCTGTAACACTAGCTCCTTTGCTGTTCCTCAAACAAGATACTCCTCCTAGTTCTGGCCATTTTCACTGGCAGACCCCCATATCTGAAATTCCCTCACTCCCTTTCTCACCCCTTGGCTTCCCTGACTTCCTTCAAATATCAGCTAAAATCCCACCTTCTGCAATACTCCTTAATGCTAGTGCCTTCCTGGAAATCATCTCTAATTTATCCTATACACATACTCTTTATACAGAATTGTTTGCATGCTGCAAGCCTTTCTTTATATTTCCAGCACATGGCAAAGTGCCTGATACATAGTAGGTGCTTCATAACTGCTTGTTCACTTCAGTTGACTTGAATTTACACATTTAACAGTTTAGAGAACCACTGAATAAATCTTTATATTTGCCACAGCAGTAAATACCTGAACAAGTTATGACAATTTATTGTTTATATAATGCCAGATATGCATGCAATGTTTTTCACAGATGGTAAATCTTAACAAAACATAGAATAGATAAGATAAACAAACAGAATGAAGAAAATACCAAAAAGGTAGTGTAAAATGAAGGCACTTTAATGTCCCCTGGAACTAACCACACTTCACAAAGTGATCCAACAGCTTAAGCAGCTTCCAAAAGTAAGTATTCTGAAAGGATAGACCCAAACAGCAAAGAAGCCTCTCTAGTTACAGGCACCAATGTCATTTTCACTACAGAGTCTCAAATATTATCCTTGGCACCACTGCATAACCATTTATGAATAAAGGTTGCAGAAAGGGTCAAAACAAACATCCCAAACTTCATTCTATGGTGCATGTCACAGCATCCTGAACTTAACACACAGAATCAACCTCTGGAAAGGTAGATGGAAGACGAAAAATGTAATAAAAGGCATTCCCTCACACTAGTAAAGCATTAACTGGCACAGTGCCCAAAAAAACCAGTGAATTTCTGTGGGAAGGGAATGCGTTTGTCTGGCTTTCCCCCAAAAAAATGAATGCCAGCCACTTAAGTGAAAAACTGATGTACCCATCATTTGGCCTCCTTCTCTATCCCACCTCCTCCTTCCATCTGGTTGCTAAGGAAACAAAGTTGCAACAACCCAAAAAAAAAAAAAACCCTAGCCTTCAAACCATAAGATGAGCTGCTCTGCCTACCTCACAGAACTGCTGTGAAAATGAAATATGTAACTGAAATCAGTAAAGCACTAAATGCATGTAAGGTAGTATCAAGAGAACTGTTAGAAATAAGACCCAAAACCTAGAAGCCAGCTTTTCTAAGTACAGACATCTCAGAGGCAGTCAGGCCTTCAGAGATGAAAGCCCGCTATATTCCTGGAGAAGGAAGAGGGAACCATTCCTGAAAGGGGAAGGGGGGCAAAGGAGAAAGAGACAGTATGGTGTAGCAGAAAGGGCAATAAATCAGTCCACAAGCATTTACGAAGGTCCTAGTTTGTGTCAGGCACTGGCGCTGGAGTCAGAGAATCTGGGTTTGAATCCTGCCTCTGCCATCTGTGCGGCCTTCGCTGCCCCTCACTCTGCTCATATAAGGTTCCTATATCCTATCAATTCCTATGGGAAACAGATCAGAACCTGTGGAAAGGGCTAGGAGAGGACGTCAGAGGAAAACACAAACACAACCCACCAAGCTAGGCCAGTTTGGGGAGCGGGGGATGGGATTTGAACGGGGAATGAATGAAGAAGATGAAAATAGCGATGATGGAGCGGTGGGAAAGGAGGAGATGCACGTGGGGGCAGGGGGAAAGCGCAAGGGGAGGCAGTAGGGAGGGAGCAGAGGGAAGGAGCAGTTGGGGGGCTCTGCCCGTCCTCGACAGGTGGGGACAGACTTGGGCAGTGGAGAGGGGGCTGAGGTCCTGGAAAGACCCTATTGGCCAAGGAAGACAAGGCGGCCCGAGGCTTGGCCCGGGCTGGGGAATGGGCCCTGGGGCCCGGCGGGGGCGGCGCAGGGTCGGGCCGGGCCCGAAGGGAGGGCACGTACTTCAGGTCCCGATTGACGGAGTGCAGGTGGTCCTGGAAGTGGGCGATGAAGGCCTTCTCCCGGCCCTCCAGCGTCTCCTTGTTCCGCATGCCATCCTTCAGGCAGTCAAACACCCGGCTCACGCTGGAGCGCAGCGCCTGGATGGCGCCAATGGCCTGAGCGAAGGCCTCCAGATTCACCCCGACGTTCAACACATCCGCCATGGCGAACGCCAGCAGCCCCGGCCTTCGCTGGTTCAGCCGGCTGCCGGGGCGATACACAGCCCGCCGCGCACTCTGATGGCGTCACTCGCTGGGCGCGCCCCCTACGCTCCCACGGGCCGCTGGGAAATGTAGTTCTCGGTCAGGACAGGGCTGTCAGGCACTAGCAAACAAATACAGTTGGAGTACTCATTGATAAGACTGGAAGTCCAGAGAACCTTTCGGACCATCAACCGTCTCGTTCGACGGATGGAAAACTGAGGCCCAGGAAGAGGGAAGTGATTCCCCTAAGATCATACTGATGATGGGTTTTGAAACCTGGTCCGTTGACTGAATTTAGTTTTCTTCCACTTTGTTGTTCAGCGGTGTGTGACTCTGCATGACCTCATGGGCAATCCATGAGGTTTTCTTGGCTTATCATTTCCTCCTCCAGTATGTCCCATTTTAAAAGATGAGAAACTAGGCAAGTAGGGGTGAAGTGATTTGCCCAAGGTCACATGGCTAGTAAACATCTGAGGTCCTATGTGAACTCAGATCTTCCTAATTCCAGGCCAGGTACTCTATCCACTGCATCACCTAGCTGCCCCCTCTTCTGCTAGGCCTGGATAATAGACAATGGTCCAGAAAGAAAGATTAGAGCTGACAGCCAGCAAACTGTATTTGCCCTGAGAAGTTAGACTGTAATCTGTGTGTGTTTGCATTCTGGTGTGAGGGGTTGTCTCAATGAATCACTTGAAGTAAGTGATAAAATGCTCAATCAATTACAAACAGAGGCCTTAGACTAAGTGTGAAAAGTCTTTGAAAGCCATTTGATGAAGTGAAATAAATAGAGAGGAAGGCTGCTCAGATTGAGTAGGGGATTTGGGCATGCTCTCTGAGTCTTATCTAAAAGCATGGAATTAGCAGGGTGTAAATGTGGCTTTCCTGGGAGTGGGGAGGAGAAACTCAGGCCTCCTTCCCTACCTCACCCCCAACCATCTGATGGGCAGGGCTTTCTTTGGCTTTGAAGGGATGAAAGGATGTTGGATCTCCTATCTTAGGCTTCAATATCTAAATTCCTGGGTCAGTTGATGGCAGTGTTCACATCAGGAACCAAGGACAGATGGAGCATACATCAAGAGAACTTCTTCAACACTCCCATTAGTGGTACAAAAGGTGTTCCAGCAGCACAAGCAGTGAGTGATCCTTCTGTTACATGTGCAATTTGAGCCTGAGTCATTTTCTTCTTGACTGTGTATGCCCTTAGGGAAGAATGCATCACAAACTTTGGGAAGGAATTCTTAGTGCCAACTGTTCTCTCCCTTAGTAGGTTCTGTCTTCCAATAGCTACTTAAGGATGACAGATTAAATGAATTCTCAATTGAAAATTGGGGAAGAGGAAATTTAAGTGGGAACTGAAATCAATATCGTTAAAGAATTACCCCCTTGACTCCTCAGAGGTATTCCTAGAACTCCGAAGGGGGAGGTGTAGCCAAGCTCTGAGACCCAATTTGTTAATGAGACTTTTAATAAAGATACCCCAGGGCTTACAAGGACTACAACAGTATAGCTCAAATATCTAGAAGATGGTTCCTTATTTCCCAAACTTTTAACGGAAGAGTACAGGGCAACTCTGCCTGGAAAGAATTCAAACACTCAAGTCATCTTTCAGTCAGAGTAGCAAGGTTTATTGTAATGTCAATAGAGCAGGCCAGATTCCTAAAGAATCTGCCACTTGACAGTGGCATATATAAAAAAAAAAAGACAGTGAGAGGATCTGGATGGGATTAAGCAGTGGTAAATAGCCTGGGACAGCCCAGGTGTGACAGGGAAAGGAATTGAATAGTCTGGGGTGGGTTAAGAGGACTGTGAAAAGAGTATTAAGTGTTCTGGGGTAGGTCAGAGAGTCACAGTGAAAGGACTATTGAGCGGAAGAGGTTGCCTGGGGAGGTGGTGGGATCCCCCTCTTTGGAGATCTTCAAGCAGGTACTAGATCGTGCTGGTTGGATACATTTTAGTGGTGATTGCTTTTGTTTGTATTTGAATTGGACTGAGGCTCCTCCCTCCCTCTGATCCCAAAGAGTGAGAGGCAACCTCTTCCACTTTGGGGCAGCTCTAATTGTTAGGAAATGATCAAACAGGCCTAAATTGGCCTGTCTGCAACTTCTGCTCGCTGCTCCTGATTCTGCCCTCTAGTCCCTTTGAGGCCAAACACAAGAGTAATCCCTTCTCCATGAGATAAACTTTCAAATACATGAACACAGCTATCACATCCTCTCATATCTTCTCCAGGTCCTTAGTTTTCCTTTATTACTCTCCTCTGGACACTCTTATCAGTATCCTTCTCAAACCATGGTGCCCAGAGTTGAGTATTATACTCCAGAAAATATGCTCCTCTTAATGTATCCCATGATGGTATGAGCTCTTTTGAGCACCCTACACAATGCTGATTCATCGAGTTTATGATCCACTAAAAACCCCACATCTTTTCCAGGACATTTAATCTAACTCTCATCTTATATTTGAGGAAAGTAGCAAGGAAATGACTGATCCAAGATCACTGAGCTTGTTAGTGGCAAGATCAGGATTTTAGCCTCACTGACTCCAGATCCAGTATGCCTGATCTAACCAATGAGCAGCAAAAAAGAAAAGAAAAAAGAGAAAAAAAAAGACATCTGTATTACATAGTGCTGGTTCCTAAGAAGAAATAAGAACTAGCAGTAAAAGGAAATGGGCTTAGAGTATAGTATTACTCGTGGATAGAATATACTCAGACTAGAGGTAGGATGGGGAGTTTAGACTAAACGATCTCTTAGTTTCCTCCAACCAGCTCCAATAATTTATGTTCTAAGTTAGCTCCTTCTAGTTCTGGTACTAAGGGAATTTCCAGTGCTAACATGGAATGCTCTAAGGCCCTCTCTAGCTGTTATGTACTGGGTTAATAAGCCATTTTTAAATGTCTTCTCCGTGCTAGACACTAATGAGAAAGTCCCTCCCCACAAGGAGCCTCCAGGACATCAAGTCCTTGTGATGGAGAGGTATGAGCTGTCTTGACTGCCTGTGTTCCCCTCTACGTGTCTGTCTCTGCCAGCTATGTTCTCTAAGTGTGCACCTTCTTGTATACCAGTCCCTCAGTCATCTCCCTTCCTTTCTCAAGGAGTCCAGCACCTGGTTCAATATTCTACTCTTCTCCCCAACTCTTGCCTTATAGTAGGGTACTTTGAGATCCATACCGATACAACCCCAATCTCCTAATCTCCCCATCTGTCAGTGCCCTTAAATTGCAGGACCTACTCCTTCACCCTAACTCAGCCACACAGGAATGGTCACATACTAGATCTCACAAGCATTCCATTTTGTTGGTCAGTAACCCTGACTCACTCTATCTTACCATGACCTCCTATCACTCCATCTCCTTCTATACCTCCCCCTGTCCTAAACCCTTCATTGAGATTTCTAGTCCAACTACCCCTCAATATGTTCTCAAACTATCACTCCTACTCTGACTTCACTTTCCCTCTCTCTCCAATCATAACCAAATAGCTTCAGCTGTACACTCTTCTCTCCTCTCCAATCCCTTGTTTCCTTATCCCAGCTGAACCTCAATCCTGGTCATTCTCACCTCCACTCCTGCTCATGTGCTGCTGAACAAAGCTGAAGGATATCGCACAATCACCTTTTCCATCTTCATATAAGTGTATTGAGGTCCTGTCCCCTTTCTCACTGTAGCATGGGGGTATTGTCTGTGACTCTAAAGGAGCAAAATAGATATCTGTAGCCTCTTCTCCCCACCCCACTCTCTTCTATAAGGGAAACTTTCATTGCTTCCAGGAAGGGAAGCAAGAAGTTGGGGCCAGAGGCCACCATTCTCCTCTCCTCAGATCCTATCTGATCACTAAAATATTGTTAGTCTAGGAAAGAGGTTTTTAGGTTCAATCTAACTTCTGATCACTGCGTAGTTATGAGGGGAAAGTAATGAGGGCAAAGAGGACCTTAAGCCAAGGTTTGTCCCCTATCCCATCAAATACCAATTTCACAATGAATGTACATACCACTTAGCCAGGGAAAAGTTATTTATCCAAATCAAATAGCAAAATAAAAATCAGAGAAAGTTATGTCTAGGAGAATCTATAGTAGACAATGCAGAACTAAAGAGCTGTCCTCTGTCCTACTCTCTTCAGATCTGCCCCCTCCTTATGCAGGACAGGGTATTCTTCTCCACCAAGGAGAGAGTCTTATGCCAGTGGGCTTTGGGGTTAGAGTTATATATGTTATTCAACTTCAGCTGGGATCTCACTACAGCAAGATAATCCTTTTCATTCTTTTCTAAGTGTTACTCCCTATCCCATTCCCCACTAAAGCATTTCCAAATATTCCCTTCTCTCCTCAATCCTCCCACTCCTATGGCATCACTTCCTTGATGTCATGGTTCTCTTCGAGAACAAAGGACAAAGAACAACAGTGGCAACCTACATTTATGCTGATAGGTGCCAGGCCAAGCTCCACTTGGTCATTATTTGGACTCTGATTGGCTCAGAGTGAATATAAATAGAAATTGTTTCAGTTTTGGCCAAAACCCTGAGGATTTTACCCTCCCAAAATCAATCTACATATATATATATATATATATATATATATATATATATATGTATATATATATGTATGTATGTATATATTTTTGGAGTAGACAAACGAGGCCATCCTCTCCCTTATTTCTTACCTAGCCTTAATCACTAAATAGGTGTTGCCTCAGTCAAACAGGGACCAGTGACCTGCTAAAGACCTTACCTTAAAAATGCCAAAGTCTCCCACTACATGCAGGGCCATCTCCTATCATCCTGATCTGTAGGTCACCATTAGACTCACAGGAGAAAGTGAGACTGGTGACTCTGCACAGCCTGTCCTCACTTAAATCCAATTCACTTGCATGTCATGGCATCACTTCCCTGATGTCATGATGCTCTTCGAGAACGAAGGGCAAGCAACCACAACAACAACCTCTATCGTCAACCAAGAACCTCATCTCCTATTTTCCTAAAAACAAAAATCAAGGCCATTCAACATAAACTCCTTCTTCTCCCCTTCTCTTCATTTGAAAACTTCTTGATATCATTCTCCACTCTTTTCTTCTTTGCCCTTCTCTGACATTAAGGTGGCCTTTGTCTTTGCCAAGACCTCTGCATATGCCCTTGATATGTCTTCTCTTAGCAGATTAAGGTTGCAATCACCACATTTTCTCTCCCCAATCTTCACTTTCTCCCTATCTATTGGTTCTTTCTGTACTGTCTTCAAATAAACCCATCTCTTCATCCTTAAAAAACCTTCTTGTCCATCTATCTTCCTCCTCCCTTTATCAGCCAAACTCCTAGAAAAAATACCAATACTACTGCCTCCACTTCTTTTCACTCACTCCTCGACAGGTTGACTTCCAACCTCATCATTCAACTGAAACTGCTCTCTCCAAAGTTATAAATGAAGTCATAGACAGACAGACAGACAAACAGACCGATCAATCGATAGATAGGTGGATCGATAGATGATAGATAGATAGATAGATAGATAGATAGATAGATAGATAGAGCATTTATTAAGAACTTACTGTATGCCAGAAACCACAATGAGTGCTGGGAATAGAAATACCATGGGAGAGGACAACACACAAAGATGGAAAATGGTGGAGAAATCTGGAGACTTAAGAGAAGAAATAGGAGAGTAGAGAAGGCTACAACGTCAGAGGCCTCTTTCAAATCTTTCCAAATATAGTGTTTTTTTCAGTCTTCATTTTTCTCAACCTATCTGCTGTACTGACTGCCTTCTTTTCCTGAATATTCTCTTCTTGGGGCTTTCATGACAATATTCTTCCCTGGTTTTTCTCCTACCTGTTTAATATCTCTTCAGTCTCCTTTGCTGGGTTATTATCTAAGTGCTATTGTCCTAGGCCCCCTACTCTTCTCTTTCTATATTCTTTCTCTTAGTGGCCTCGTCAACTCCCATAGGTTAAATTATAGGCTAATGACTCCAAGATCTATAGCCCCACTCTGTCCCCTCTGCTTCAATCTGGTATCATACATTTCAAAATGAATGTCCCAGGGACATCTCAAACTCAATATGTCTAAATGGATTTCATTATATTTCCCTGCCACACCCCTTAACCCACATCTTTCAAACTTCTCCATTTCTATTGAAGAAGGCACTACCATTCTTCCAATATCTCAGGCTTTTAATCTTAGTACTATTTAGGGCTCCTCAATCTTGATCACCCCATGTCAGTTGCCAAATCTTGCATTTCTACCCCTGCAACAACCCTCTCATCCAACCCGTTCTCTCTACTCCAGCATTGTAGTTCAAGCCCTCATCATCTCTCATTGCAACAACCTCTTAATTGGTCTTCACGCCTGAAGTCCCTCCCCACTTCAGTCCGTCTTCTATTCTGCAGCCAGAGTAGAGTGCTTGTCTCTTAAGTGCAGACATGACCATGTCATATGACCTGCTCATTCAACTGCAGTGATTTCCTGTGTCCTCTGGAATCAATATAAACTCTTCCTGTTTAGCTTTTAAAGTCCTTCACATCTTTGTCCTAACTGGTCTTTCCAGACTTACTGAACATTAATACTCCTCCCACAAATTTGCAATCAAACAGTCAAATTGACCCCTTCTGTGTTCCTTACACAGGACACCTAAATCTCCATTCTGTGCTTTTTGAGGGTAGTTCCTTACTCCTGGAATATACCCCTATCTCACCTTTGCCTCAGATGAGAAATCCCTCTCTTTCTCCAAATGCAGCTCAAGTACCACCTTTTATCTCAGGGATTATTAACTTTTCATATGACCTGGATCTCTTTGGCAGTCAGTCTGATACAGCCTGTGGAGCACTTCCTAGAAAAATATCTTTAAATGCATAGTATTATGAAGGAAACCAATTATATAGAAATACAACTATCAAGATATTTTAAATATCAAGTTCATGAGTCCCTGTTATATGAAAACTTGACTGATCTTTTCAACTATTAGTACCCTCCCTCTCAAACTACCTTATGTTTATCTACTTTATACTTATTTCTTTCTATGGATATATATAATTATAATCATATGTATGCTGTGTTGATATGATATATATACATATATTCTATATATACACATGCACATGTACAAATGCATATACATACAAATATACATTATTTTGCATATCTTCATATGCATTTGTCTCCTTTGTTAGCATAGAAGCCCCCTGCAAATAGTAACTGTTTATTTTATTTGTATCTAAGTGCTTGGCACATGATAAATGCTTACATGAAAGGAAGAAAACATTCATTAAGTGCCTACTACATGCCAGGCTCTTTGCAAAGTGCTTTACAAATATTTTCTCATTTGACCTTCCCAACAACCTTGGAAGGTGGTTGCAATTATTATTCTCATTTTGTAGTTGAATAAACTAAGGTGGACAGCAATTAAATGATCTTACACAGTTAGTAGGTATCTTAGGCTGGATCTGAACTCAGGTCTTCCTGATTCCAGAGCAAGCACTATCCACTATACCATAGTATAGCTCTTGTTAATTTAGTAATTGTGGTGGATGACTTGCCTTGGGAGAAGTTGGAAAACAAATTAAAAGGTTGTTGCAGTGTTCTGAGGATCCTTCCCATTCTGTCAATCTCTGTTTTGAAGTCCCTTGCAACTCAAAACCTCATGAACCTGCAGTCTTAAGAAAATAGCCAAGTGTGCCACTTCACCCTAAAGTAGATTTTTTAAAAACTTCTTTAAAGCAGTAGCATCATTTAGCTCTGAAACATAACTGCCGTTGACCCTCCATCCAGACCTTTTCAGTTCTGGTTATAGTCAAAATGTCTGTGAGAGACAGAAAATAGAAAGCATTGGTTCCTAGAGTTGGTTTTAGTGAAAAAAAAGGATTTGGGAAATACAGTTAAGTGAGCTAAAAGCTCCATAACAGGGGTTTGTTTTCATATCTTATCACAGTTGCTTTTCTCTCCCTAACTCACTCACTTGCATGTGCTAGAATGTTTTGTTTTAGCTGTTTTTTTTTAAACAGCTCCTCTTCATTAACAGTATTTTTTAGGGCCTTGGGGAAAAAATCAACAAATGCGTGTGTAGCAACAGGAAGGAGACTTTTATCAGGAGGTTTTTGGAGCTCCACAAGTACAGATATTATCACATGTGCAGGACAAATAATCTAAAGAAGTTTCCTCTACAGGGTTGTAAATCAGAACTCACCACCATTTTCAGGATTCTTGCCCAGAATCAAGCAAGATTCTAACCAACAGGTCTATTAAGACTAAGTTCTTCTTAATGATAGGACCTAGTTCTTAACGACAGTCCAACAAACCGAAATCTCCTGAATTATTTTAGCTTTGGTGGCCTTTTTGTAGCTGTTGGTGTGCCCCTCACCTCTCCTTCCCTAGTCTCCCTCCCCCTGCCCTTGTTTTTTACAAGAAAGAATTTTTACCTGAAAAGGATCGAAGAGATAAGGTAGTCTTCCTAAGGAGAATTGAGAATGCTTTCTCCCTCTTATGTCTGTTGCTGTCCTTAAATACTACTTTTTACCCAACTAGAGGATCAGGTGACTCAAAGCTAAAAGGAGCTTTATAGGTCATCTAGTTCAATTATCTCCCTTTATAGAGGAAAGCTTGGGTTTTTGACTATTTGTTGATCATCAGACCTTAGGTTTATAGTTGGAAGGAACCTTCAAGATCATCTAGCTAAGGTTATCAAGTCCAACTCTACCATCATACAAGTGAAGAAAAGGAGGCTTAGAAAAGTTGCCCAAGGTCACATAAGTGGCAACTCAGAATTTGAACCCAAGCCCTCTAACTACAGATCCACTACTCTTTCCACTGTGTCAAACTACCTCCCTAGTCCAATTTATATAATCCCAGACAAGATATTACCACAATGATTCTCCCTCTCTTACTTGTTTCTCATACCTCTCCCACACTTCCAACTGATTTATGCAATAAAATTAAGCCCATTTCAACCATTTCAATCTTTGATGTACATTTGCTCTTCTGAGATCACCTTTGCTGGGAAAAACCAGAAATGGATCCCTGGAAATACATGTTTTTCCCTGAACCATCAAGCAATGAGTCCTTAGGTACATTATTTCTCATTGGGAAGAGAAAGGATAGCATTTCTGGATTGGTGCAATAAACATTAGAGAAGCTGGCACATGTCTGCTTACATCTGTATGTGTTTGCTAGTTATGAATTACTTTAAAAGTACTCATTGCAGGCAGCATCTGATTTTAATTCTTATGATTTTTACATTTTGGTAAAAGACAGCACCCTGCTGCTAAGGTTTCCCAGGATGGAGAAGCCATTAGTTTGTTGCTGTCAGCTCTGTAGCATTAGCATGAGTGATCAGAATTAAAGCTGTTAGTATTTAATTAAAATATGCTGAGAATATCATCATATTCAGAATACATGGGATTCAAGCAATCAAATGGGAAAGAGAGCCTCATCAATAAAAATTATTGAGGACACACTGAAGGCCCAACATTGCAATGGACACTTTATGCATCTGCAGGGAACGATTTGTCTGGGATCAGCCACAGTTGGTCTACCTGTGAATAAATAGGCATCATATGTGCTCCTGCACTTAACTTGGGGTGATGCAGCATTTTGAATATTTCTAGAAATCACAGGCAGTGATTCATCCCAACTATTCAAAGTAATGGATGCCATTTCTCCTATGTTGTAGGCTTTTTCTTTCTTCAGTTTTGAAGAGTATTGCTGGTAGTTTTACTTTTTGTTGGTGGGAAAAGAGAGTGCTACATGTTTCTATTGCTATTTTTGAAGGGGATGTTGTCAGAATATAGGCTTCTTTGCAATTTCTCACTCTATCATTTTCCCAGAAGTCCTTAGAACATTGGACTGAGAATCTTGAGTCCTAGCTCTGACTTGGCCACTTTCATAAGTGAACATGGATGAGTCATGCTTCTTCTTTAGGCCTCAGTTTCCTCTTTAATAAAATGAGAGGGTTAGAGTATTATGTTTTTTAAGGTCCCTTTTAGCTTAAAATCCCATGACCTTATGAGATTACAGCAAGAGAGAGGAAATTCACCTTCACAAGAGCCAGTAGAGGATTGTTCATGAGTCATATTCTTCCCATCACAGGAACCTCAGAAGGTTTTTTTAGGTATTCAAGTAAATTATTGATTGTCCATTTGAATGTTCACTTAATCAACCACCTAGCATGTCATAAGGAGCATCCACTTTCTGCAAAGTTAGTACGTAATTAAGTGTGAAACATCCCAAGAAATGAATCCTTTTACTAACACATTAGGCTAAATCAAGCTAGAATAAAACATGAATTGTTCAGGAGCTCTTAACCACAGCCCATTTGAGGGAGGAATTGCCTCATAATTGCATTACCATGATATCGGGACTCTACATTTTAGTTACAATGCAAGATGGGATTTTAACACTTTAAGCTGTTGATCTTGGAACTTGAACCAGCCAACTGAAAGTCAAGTCCACCTGTGGATAGTTCCACCTGTGGATAGTGGCCTGGATAGCTGGCATCTTAAAGATACCAACAACCCAATCAGCGCTATGGTTTCAGTTTTTTCCTACCAACTGAACTAACTCTCATTAATGATTTAGTCAGAATTCTACAGGTGAGAACAAGTACAATGCATCCAGTGCAGAGGAATGATCTGATCACTTTGCATATTGGGATCTTATGAAGGATCCAGAGCCATAACTAAGGTGGAAACAACCTGGAATTTTCCCCAAGGCATCAAAATTTAAAGGTGCTGATAATACACTTTTCTAGCAGCTTAAAAGTAACTTACCTTAGCACCTGATTAGCAAAAGTAAGTATTTAACAATGATCCAAGACAATTCCAAAGGATCTGTGGTGGAAAATACTATCTACCTCCAAATAAAGAAAGATGGATGGAATCAGAATACAGATTGAAACACACTATTTTGCACTTTATTTTTTCCCTGTTTTTTTTTTTTTTGGTCTGTGGGTTTTTTTTTAATAGCATGACTAATATGGAAATATGTCCTACATGATTGATTGCACATGATAATCTATATCAAATTGCTTACTTTCTCAGGGAGGAGGGAAGGGAAGGAAGAAGAGAATTTGGAATGCAAAATTTTTTTAAATGAATGTTAAAACAAATTTACATGCAATTGGGAAAAAATAAAATATTATTAATAAAAAAGTAAATACATATTTAAAAATAAAAATCTTTAAAATAGATAGGCAGCATAATTTCCATGAACTGTAATTAATTATCTTGTACTCTCCTGCCTCTGTGTATTCATTCCATTTTCCAGATGATATCCTTTCTCCCTAGATGAACCTTGACCAGGGAATGGATTCATCCTTATCTTCACTGTATCCCCCCAAGTCTGAAGTGACCACTCCACAACAGCAGCTTTGTAGTATCCTAATCTCTGTCTTCTTTCACTGGGCAAGATCCCATATCATCTCTCCTCCTGTAGCCTTGTTTACTAGGGAGAGTAGGTTCTTCCCCCAGGAGCCAAAATTACTAGCCATGGTTCTGGAGTTACCCCATACAGTTGATGCAATATTAAGTCAACATCTTACCTATAAAGTTGTTTACTTGCATAGGAGAAAATGGAGGGATAATGGAAAGTGCCCATGGAGTTAGAAACCTTGAATTATCTTCCAATGCGACACAGGTATTCCTATATTGCCTCAGTTTCTAGGTCTATAAAATGGAGTTAATGATCAATGAGCCTATTAATGAGGAAACTAGATGCTGTAGTGGATAGAGAGCTGGGCTGAGAGTCAAACAGTCTTAAGTTCAAATCCAGCCTCAGATACTTACTGATAACTCTGGGCAAGTCACTTAACCTCTGTCTGCCTCAGTTCCCTCAATCATAAATTGGGATACTAATAGCACCTACCTCCCAGTGCTGTGAGGATCAAATGAGATAACATTTGTAAAGAGTACTTAGAAATTGAAGGGATGGCCATCAATTGGGGAATGGATGAACAAGTTGTGGCATATGAATGTAATGGAAGACTATATACTATTGTTCTATTAGAAATGGTAAGCAGGCAGATTTCAGAAAAACTAGAAAGACTTGCTGATGCTGAGTGAAGGGAAAAGAACCAGGAGAATATTCTACATAGTAACAGCTACATTATGTGATGACCAATTTTGTTGGACTTAGCTCTTCTGAGCAATGTGATGATCTAAAACAATTCCAAAAGACTCAATAAAAAATGCTATTCACATTCAGAGAAAGAAATGAATGAGTCTGAATGCAGATAGAAGGGTACTATTTTCTCGTTCTTTTGTTGTTTTTTGTTTCTTTTTCTCATGGTTTTTCCCTTTTGTTCTGATTCTTCTTTCACAACTTGACTAATGTGGAAATATGTTTAATATCATCATGCATGTATAGCCTATATTAGATTGCATGTCATCTTTTGGAAGAGGAAAGGAAGAGAGGTGAGAAAATTTAAAACTCAAAAGCTTATAAAAGTGAATATTGAAAATGAAAAATAAATACTTTTTTAAAAAAAAATAAAAAGAGTGCTTAGCACAGTGCCTGGCACATACTAGACACTATATAAAGTCTTATTCCTTTTCCTTCTCTCCCTGTTGTGCTCTGAACGTTTAGTAGAGTAAAAGAATATGAGATTTAGTTTTTAGAAGACTTAGAAAAACTGAGACTGAGTTCTGACTCTTCTACTTATTAGCTGTATAACCTTGATCAACTCACTCCACCTCTCTAGTCCTCAGTTTCCCCATCTGTAAAATGAAAGTATTGCATTTGATCTCTAAGCTCCCTTCCATGTCTAAATCCTATACTCTCAGAATGATGATTTTAAGAGGGGCCAAAGTATGGTGCAAAACAAGTAAGATATAATACACTGGGTACATAGTATGAGGAGAAATGATTTGACTTACCCTTATATTCCTCAATAGGAAACTTATGCATATGCATATACAAAATTGCTGTGGATTTTGATTTAGGTAGAGGTATGGTTGCATTCAACCCTACTGGTTAATAATCTGCTGTGGACTGGTTCATTCATTCAATAAATACTGAATAAATACCTGTTATATGGCAGTACTAGCTGCTGGGGAAGATAAGAAAGGGTCTCCATCTTCTTGGAACTTAGAGCAGTCTTCAAAGTAACTGTTTGATTGATTGTTCAAATGGGTGATTCTTTTATTCTAGTGAATTTGTACAGCAAGTATGAAAGAGTTGTCTAAGTTCTGTCAACAGTCAAGGTCTCTGGATAGGTGACTGTCAATCATCCAGCATTCTATTGCTCACCCAGAGACCTCTTTATCAAAGAGTATATGTCAATCATGAGTGTGTTACTCAAATAATGGTTCCACTTATACTATACCCCTTCCTTTCTAGACCCAGTAAGCTTTTTAGCTATTCAATTCCAGTGACAATCAATTAACCATTTGTTAATCAGTGGGGTCACCAAGAGTCAGAACACCACTGAAACACAACTACACAAGTCAAATAGTTAATGAGATTAAATAAAAGTTTAATACATTCATACACACACACATACACACACACACTCTAGCCAAAAGCATCGCAGAACACTGCATTCCCCTCCATCCCAGTTCCAATCCTCCAGGCTGAAAACAAAAATCCTTCTCAGGTTAGAGTTCACCCCAGTTTACAAGTAGAAGACAATCTAAATATTAAAGACCTGCTCACTGGGAAAAAATATACACACAGAATAAATACTTTTAAGTTAAATCTGCATTGTTAATATTTTCTCTATCACTTTCTTAAGGCTAGACAATTAGAAAAACAGTAAATCAAGCCCTGATTTGTAGTGTTTCTCAGGCTGAAAATGCAACACAGATTTTCACAAGCCAGTTGAAGCTGGCTCTTCTACTCCTCTGTAGAAAACCCAGCCTTGAAACTGAGGCCTCCCATCTCCCAGGTAACATGACATGATCAGTTAACTCTCAACAGACTGTCTACCCCAGGATCCAGGACTTTCATTGAAGCTTTTGGTAATTCCAATGATAAGGGCTGCCTTGAAGAGTTTTTGGTGATTCTCGTTGTTGTCTGTCCCAAGAGGATCTGTAATGTCATGGGGTGATATCTTGACTTGCGAGAGAAGTGAATTTAAGTGGGACAGTGTTACACAAAGTCATCAGCCCCTTCCTTCCAGAGTGAACAAAGTCCCGTGACGAGACAAAAATCAGGGTGACTGGTGATGATCCAGGATTCAGTGGATGACCTTGGCCTCTTCAATGTCTGACCAAGCTCTAAACTTTCCACAGCACCTGCTTCAACCACCTTAGTGGCTATTTCTCTGAGGGATTTCTTCACATGGTGAATGGATGAATAAGGTAGTCAAAAATCTGCTCCAGTGTCTTTGACCCTGTTCTTCATCAATCTAGCTTAGGGTTAGAGAACCTTTAGCCTTAAGGCCACACGTGGCCTTCTAGATCTTTAAGTGTGGCCTTTGACTGAATTGGATCTAGAAGGCCACATGTGACCACAAGGCCGAAGTTTCCCCACCCGTTGTCTAGGTCATGCACTGAAAGCATCCCCTTTCTGGAAAGAGTTGTACAGGACATTCTAGTGCTAGGGTTATAGAGGTATGTAGGAATAAGCTGGAAATTGAGAATCAGCTGAGGTCAGCAAAGTCCCAGCTACATCTACATTTGAGAAGCTTGGGAAGGCAGGAAGGTAGAGTTGAAAGAAAGAATACTAGATTTGGAATCAATGTTTAAATTCTAGATTTGTCACTTACTGTCTATGTGATGTAGGGCAGGTCACTTAAACTCTTTGAGATTCATTTTCCTGAGAGGGTTGGACTAGAAGATCCCTTAGGACTTTCTCACTCCAAGTCTATAATCTTAAATTTCCCTGCTCCCCCACTATTTTTCAATTTACTTTAGGGATTCCTCACCCTCATGAACCCTGTCTACTCCATCAGTTTCTTCAGGAATCTGAAAGGAAACCCAAGGTAGCTGTAAAATCATCAGTACCAAAGATACCTAATCTAAGTCCCGTCCAATCCAAAAAACATTTATTAAACATCTACTATGTGCCAGGCACTGCACTAAGCTCTGGGGATATAATGAATAGAAAGAAACACAGTCCTTCAAGAAGCTTACAATGTAACGGGTGAAGACAATACACAAGAGTCAGGAAAGGTGGGGGTAGGGAAGAGGAAGAATGGATACAGGGGATAACTGGTTCTTTGGAGTTGAAATCAGGCAGGGCTGAATGGAGTGAAGCCCAGTTTTTGCATTCTGTAAGGTCTCCCACTGCACTCATCCTGATCTACATCTGGCCCTTAGACTCAGATGGCTCTGGAAGAGAAAGTGAGGTTAGGGAACCTGCATAGCCTTCTCTCACTTAAATCTAATTCACCTGCAAGTCATGGCATTACCTTGGTGATGTCATGGTCCTCTGACTTTGGGAAGAGTTTAGTGTCCCACCCTTTAGCCCTCCAATCAGAGGAGAGACAGAGGTGGTATCAGTTAAACTTGACTTAGTAGCATGGTGATGACATTAAGTCCCTAGTTTCTCCGCTTGAAAGAGCCTTGAAAAGTGGAATCTTAAAAGGACCCAATCACCATCTTAAAATATCGGAAGGGTTGTAATGTGGAAGATGCATTTTGTTTTGATCCATAGTTGAAAGCTAGGACCAAGAGATGTCTGTGACAGGTAGGTAGATTTTGGCTGCATATGGCAGTAGCTGACATTTATGTAGAGATGAATTTATGGTTTATAAAACACTTGATACACACTATTGGATTCCAGCTTCACTGCAAACTTATGAAGTAGCTACTACAGATATTATTCCCATTTTACAGATGAAGAAACTGAGGCTCAGAGGATAAGTGAATCGCCATGGTCACACAGCTAGGAAGTGTTGAATACTGGACCCAAATTCAGGTGTTCCTGACTCCAATTCCTACATTCTGTCCATAGCATCATACTGTTTTTGCTTTTTAATACAAGTGCCTAACAATGGAACAGATAATTCTGTGAGGAAATGAGCCTGCTATCAGTGAAGGAACTCAAGGAGATGTTGACAACCACCTTATGAGGGATGCCATGGAGCATGAGTTCCCAGCCTGGAATCTGAATGCCCCTAGGAAGTAAGAGAATTTATAAAAGGTATACAAGGGATATTTTGTAAATAATTATTTTCTTATTTACATATGCATGGTAAACTCTACATTTATTTTCTTTCTTACTGAAAAGGAAATACAGAAAGTTTTACTAAAAATTAAAGGGTAAAGGGACTAAAAAAAGACTGGGAACCGCTGTCAGAGAGGAAACTCCCACACTGGATGAGAAATTGACTTATATGACCTCTCATGTGCCTTCTATGGTTCTATGATTATTCTGTGATTCTAATTATATTTTTATATATTGTATATATAATATATACAATATTATGATTGCAAGAGTCTATGATTATTCTAGGCACCCATCCATATCACTATTGCATAGCAATAAAAAGAAGTTGTTTCAAAGTCATTCATTGGACCCTTTGTGCCTTATTCTTAGAATTATGATCCTCAAAGGGGAACCATGTTTGAATGAAACATCTTTTCACTGGGCAAAACTCACTGTTATGTTTGGTGAGTGCAATATGCCGGCCCAGAATATGTCAAACTTCATTTGCAAAATATGAGACTGCTGTTTTATCCCAGAATCAATCTGTAGAGTAATACACTTAGTAACTTTTGCTCTTTTTGCTCTTAAAGATCAGTCTATTTTTTTTTTTGGAAGTTGGTGGTGCAATCAGTGTGGAATCTGGTGCAAATCCGAATGGAAAGAAAATATATTGTTATTTAAAGGCCAAATAACGGCTTAAAATTAGAGTTGTGAAGGCACTGAAAAACACCAGACTTACCAGATGGTTTGTAGATAATTCACTTTGCACTCAGTCCACTCAAACGCTAAAAAAAATGCTTTTGACTCTGTCTCTCCTCAGATTGAAAGTTGGTGCCTGCTTTAAACATATGTGCTTCTCTCTTTAAATTTAGCTCTGAGTCATGTTGTATTACATTATGAATATAGCAGGCAGTCACTTGGAAAATGTACATCAATGCGTTTATTTTTGAATTATATAAAAATAAAAATATATGTTTAAATATATTTCTTTAGCTGTATTTTTTGCACCATTTCAAAATGATTGCTTTCCAGAACAAATTAGATAAAATAATAATAACAAAGATAACACTACAGTTCTGGAATGTTTCCCAATCCCAAGGATCCCAAAGCAATTTTACAAATTCAGCAAGCTACTAGCCCCAGCACCAGAGAATCCCGCTGAAATGCTGCCACCTCTACGGGGTGAATGCGGCAGCTGTCTCAACAGCTGCCAAGCAACATTACTTGACAGACAAAGTGAAGTATACAGTTTCCTTTCTAAAGTGAAGCATATACTTTTCTTTTTCAATATCAGTGGCTAGGGCAGAGGGAAAGGTTGGGTACTAAGGGGTCAAACACAAAAGCAGCAGCTTAGACAGAGGCAAGAGGCTAGAGGAGGGCATCTCTTCCACACCAGGACCAGGCTTCCTTCAGTACAACTTCGAATATTTGGCATTTAAGACTTGTGGCATGTTCCAAAGAGATTATATAAATAAATGCCAAGTCAGCCCTCAATATGAGCATTGTAATTAGGGCAGAGAGGAAGCCAGAGGCAGGTGGTCCATTTAGAAGGTAGGACTATAAAGTAAGGAGAAGGGATCTTAGAGATGATCTCATTTCCCAGTGTTCAACCTCCTCATTTTACAGATGAGAAAACAGAGAGGAGTCTTGGAAGAGTTTCTTTTCCTGTTTTTTTTCTATTTCCCCCTGGCTAAAGATAACAAGTCTAAAGAATATCACTGAGGGGAAAGGTGAGCCCAGAAAAGTGATGTAAGCCCAACAAGAGGGGTAGCCCTAGCAAACTGAGGCTGAGGAACAGAGGGACTCAGAAAGAAACTGTCCTCATTCCACAAGGGAAGAACTCCTTTCTCTGATATGCTATCATTCTGCAAAGCTAACAATTCAAGATGAGGTAAATGTGCTAATTTCTTAGGAAGCCAGAATGGGATCTGAAGGGGCCCTGAGGAGACAGGTGGCTGATTGGGAGATCTGTAGTTGTTACAGAAGACACCTGAGACAGTCCAACGTCCCTCTGGCAAATCCTGCTTTCCCCCTGATTTCAAGCTCATTAAATCGCAAGAGAGAGAGCATCAAAGAAAGCAAAGGACTGGAAATCTGCTCAAGGTCCAGAGAGGCCACAAGATGCCTCCATCCTCTGAGGCTAATGGCAGTAACTCACAGTGGCTGCTCTAGCTGGGGCCAGGGGGTCACTTCCCTGCAAGCTGTGTCTTGCTGTCATTGCCCAGTTATTTGTTGAGTGGGACTAGCTGGCCAAGGTGAAAGGATCAACTCAAGAGAGAGAAAAAGATGGGGAGGGAGGGTTTGGGAAGGCGATGGGGCGAGAACTTCCCTGGGTGGAAATGGATACCATAGAGAGAAGGAGAGGCTCCCCTGGCATATGGACCAGAGTATGTATTCCACCCAACAGGATGTCTCCAAGTTTTCCCTGACACAGGACTGCTTGTTCCATGTGCTGGAAATGTGAGTACAGTTAAAGCTGCTGCCAGAGCCAGTACTGCCTTGGTTGTTAGGCTTGTTACTTGTTAGCTCACGGAGTTCTCAGCTTCTTGCTTCCTGTTTCAGAACTGAGGGAGGCTCTCCTGGGAAGCGGGGTGACATGACAGGTTGCAAAAGTAAACACTGTTCCCCAGCCAGTGGCAGACACTGAAGCACCCTGCAGGGCTGCAACTGGGCCCACAGGGTCTTCATTCTGGTAGGTTTTGACATTCCTGCTTATACTACAGCAGAAAGCTTTGGGTAGGGAAGGCTTTGGTTAGGAAGAAAATCCTAGATAAAAGGGTTGTGAAGTCTAGGAATGCATTACCAAAGGAAGTTCTAAAGGTGTTCAGTTCAACAAGCTGTGGAAAGAGTGCTAGATTGGGAGTCCAAGGATCTGGGTTTAAATCTTAACTTTGTCCCTTCAAAATCATCTCACCTCTCTGGGCCCCAGTTTCCACATTTGTAAAATAAGAGGACAGATTAAATGCTTTCCAAAGCCCCATCCAGCTCTAATCTATGATCCTGTTATCCCTAAGTATCTACTAGGTGCCAGGTACTGTGCTAACATCTGGACATCTAAAGGTCCTCAAGGAGCTTACATTCTGAGCAGGAGTTCTTAACCTTTTTTGTGCCATGGACCCCTTTGGAAGTCTGGTGAAATCTATGGACCCCTTCTCAAAATAATATTTTTAAATGCATAAAATAAAATGCATATGGGATTTAAAGGGATGACAATGTATTAAACCAATTATCAAAGTCTGTTAAAAAAAAATTCAAGTTTATGGCCCTCAAGTTAGGAATCCCCTGGGTAGGTGGGTGGGAGAATAGTAATGGCTATATTTAAAATAAATACAAGATTATTTCACGGGGAATCCTAAAACTAGGGAAATCAGAAATCTTTAAGAAAATAAGACCTTGTACTTCTCTCTGGCACTTGTGACTTGTTTTATAGTTCTTTGTTTGTACATCACACATTGCCTTGCTAGGTGATTTAAGCAAGTTTCTGGCTTCTTGAAACTTTTATCTCCCTCAGACCCGTTCAAATCTCTCATTGTGTCTGAGGCTTTTCTTGGTTCTTCACCTGCCTGCTTCTGCCAGTGCCTTTCCCTCTGAGATCACCTTCCATCTACTTACTCTCTTTTTCTCTCTCTCTCTCTATGTATATATAAATATATACACATACGTACCAATAACCTTATTACTTATATGTTGTTTCTCTCAATAGAACACAAGCTTCTTGAGGAAGAGGACTGTTTTTGTCCTTTGTATTCCCAGAACTTAACATAACATAAGCACTTAGTAAATGCTTATTGATTGAATGACCAGCTATATAGCAGGAGCTTAATAAATGCTTGTTAGACTGAACTGATTTGAATTCCAAATTGTAGTATATATGATTTCTCATGCATGGGAAAGGTAGATGATGGCTGTTGTTGCTGTTGTTGTTTTCTCTAGATTTTCCACAATCATTGATGCCAAATAATGTTAAACTCTTAAACGTGCCACACCAAGGCCAGTCGACTTGTTATTTGTCCAAGACTGCCAATATCCAGGGGTATATACTTTTAGTTCACTGTCCCAGGACCTCCTGAATCTGTACCAGCTCTGCACCACCAGGGTCCTGCTCCTTTCTCAGGACCCTTCTTTCTCTCTGCTACGTCACTGTCACAGCCTCTACCTCCTACTCATATTCCACATCCACCTCTCCCCAGAGTGTGCCTGGCCAGACTGTACTACACCAATAGGGACGGTCTAGTCTCTGAACCTTTCCTTCTCTACTCAAATGAATCTTCCCCAACCATCAGAACTGATAGTTATGGCTCTATTTCCATCCACCATTTTCCCCTTCCAGATGTACCATGGTTTTATATAAGATTTAGATCTGAAAGGGACATTAAAGAACATTAATTTAAACTCTTTACATATTAGATACTGTTTAAGATTCTCCAAAGGCATGTTAGTTTCTGAATCTTTAGAAACATTTTTTTTCTTTTTTTTATATTATTAATTTATTTGTTTTCAGTTTTCTATAATCACTTCCATAAGTCTTAGATTTTCTCCCCCTTCCTCCCCAACACAGCATGCAATCTTATATGGATTCTATACATACATTCTTATTATAGAAACATTTTTTCAAAAAGAGAAAGAAAAATGTAGGGCTCTCATGTGACTTAGATGATACCTTTGTTATAACACTAAGCAGCTTTAGAAATAACATGGCATGTCAAAAAAGAACCACACTATGGGTCAGGGTCCAAGTCCCAATTCTGCCTCTGTGTGACCTTAGCTATTGACTTCTCTGGGCTAAAAAGGATCATAAGGGCATTTATCCTGGTCCTCCAACCTCAAATGCAATGCTCTATCTACCGCTTCATTAGTGTGTTCCTTAGGATTCTCATTATAGAAGTATTGTGAGGAAAGCAAACATTTTCTTCTGAATCTCAAGAAGCGCGACAAAAATGTGAGCCACGATTACAGAGGGCTTCATGGTTACAAAGGACATATGTCCATATAGATAAATACATGTATAGAATATATGCATATATGTGTTTATGTACCTGCATATATATATGTATATATATACACACATACATATATATATACTTGTGGTTGCTGTTCAGTTGTGTCAGGTGTATCTGACTTATCTTGATCCCATTTGGGGTTTTCTTGGTAAAGATAACTGCAGTGGTTTGCCATTTCCTTCTCCAGTTTTTTTTAACAGATGAAGAAACTGAGGCAAAAAGGATTAAGTGACTTTCCCAAGGTCGCACAGCTAGGAAATGTCTGAAGCTGGATTTGAACTCATGAAGATGAATCTTCCTGACTGCAGACCTGGCACTCAATCCATTGCATCACCTACCTGCTATACCTACATACAGGCATAAACAGACACATATAATACATTATATAGTCTATATTTTTATCTATATAATACATTACATATAATCTATATAATAGATTCTATATAATTTTAAAATCTATGTAGATTATATAAGCTTCTCTAATATAATCTGTATGATTTATTTTATATACCACATATAATATATATTTATATACCTAAAATCTATATAACACATCATGTAATCATGTGTGTGTGTATAAAATATCTTTCATTACAGTCTCACAGATCTCCCTCTTACCAAACTGTAGGAAAAAAAAAAACTGGTAGAGTCCCAAGACAGAAAAGTAATTTTTTTTAGGAGGCAGTTGATAAAGTCATTCTGAAGAGTTGAGGACTTAAGAACGAAATTTCACCTGTTTGTTGTTTGTTTTTAACTTTTAATGGGATGCATTGTGAGTAGAGATGAGGGACTATGAAATGAACCTTTTGATGACATAGTAATAAATACCTAATATTTGTAAAGGTATCACTGAAGTCTTACATATACTCATCTATAGCAATCTCTCTCAAATGTTTGATTTTCCAAAATCAGAATTATCATGAACGTTTCTTGGTCTAGCACTACCCTGAGTCAGACACAGGATGCATTGCCTGGATCCCTAACATCAGCTCTTGCTTAGATACAGAGAATTTGCTCTCAGTAGGAACGTTTAGTGAAGAGCAGTGAGCTAGTTAGAAATCTGGGACTTCACAATGAGGATTAAGCCCCCTTGCCTTTTTCTTTCTTACTTACAAAGTACAGTATCTGCTTCCTTCCTTCTCAACTTCTGTAACCATTCATCCGGTGCCTATTATATTATCAGTTCCTGGAGGGCAGAGATTGTGTTGTCCTTTTGCTATCTCCTTAATACCCAGCACAGGACTTCTAATTTCCTACTATGTGTAAAGCAGGGAATTAGCATGGCAAAAAAATGGGAATGGAGCAGAGAAGATGGATAGAAAGAAGACTTCAAAGGTAGAATAAGTGGGACTTGGTAAGTGATTAGATAGGAGGGGTGAAGGAGAGGGAGAATCAAAGATTACCCAGAGGCCTCAGTGATTTGAGGATGGTGCTATCAGAAGAAGGAAGGTCAAGAGAGGGAAAGAGCTTTGGCATTTGATCTAAATTTCAGATAATAAAAGGCCCATCTACACACTCCAAAATAGCTCAAGAAAAATTCATTTTCCTTTTTCTGTCATATTTTTCTTCTACTAATTTTGTTTCAAAAGGAAGAGAACTGAAATGTGATGAAAGTATTTGTATTTCTGAGACACTAGTGAATGTTTCCTGCCTAGAATTCTAACTTTCTGTGTTCATGAGACAATCTCTGAAGGACCTTCACATATAAATTTTGGTGGTGTTGTTCAGTTGTGTGATCCCATTTGGAGCTTTCTTGGCAAAGACTGGAGTGGTCTGCCATTTCCTTCTCTTGCTCATTTCACAAATGAGGAAACTGAGGCAAATGGAGTTAAGTGACTTGCCCATGGTCAAGTATCTGAGGCTGGATTTGAATTCAGGTCTTCTTGACTCAGGTCTGGTACTCTATCCACTGAGTTGCCTACTTCCTTTATGTAAAACATAAACATAAATGTGTGACAAACCTATCCTTTAAATCCCAGCTCTTCCAACAAGTCTTTCCTAGTCTGTTTACCCCAACAACTATTCCCATTAGACCTCACAGAGAATTTTATTTCTACTTTCCTAATAAATTTATCAGGTAACATTGCATATTTAGCTACCTATGCTCCTTTATCTCCCACTAAATTTTAATTTCCTAGAAGCTAGGAACCATATTTTATTTAAATTATGTATCCTGCCTAGCACCTACCACAAAGCTCTGCATATGGTGACTTGCAAGCACTTATTAAGTAGCTACTATGTGCCAGGTACTGTTCTAGGTGCTAGGGATACAAAGATTAAAAAAAAATTAAAAGAACTTATATTCGATAGGGGGAGTCAACATGCATGCACATCTATGTAACATTCCCTATTTGGATACCCTCTCTAATACATATTTTCAGACTGAGCCCCATAATCCCCACATTACTAAAACTTTCTATCACAAGCCCCCACTAGTGTGTTTAGCCTTAATAGTCATCTCATAGACACACTTAGTTTAAAACAAAGACATTTACTGAGATAGCAACATAGAAAAATAGAAACCATTGCCTCACATAAACCTCATCTACACTATCATAAATATATGCAGCATCAGTGAGAAGATCAGTATTGTGGTAGAGAGACATACAGGAAAGGAGCACATGTGGCCAAGACAACTCATTTGCCTGGTATTACAGGGCCCTTGATGTCCTTTCTCCCCTAGTGATATTCTCATGCTCCTGGGCAGGTTGTATAGGTGATCTCTCTTCTTTCGACAGCTTGATTATCAGCTGCCAGTTCCAATTCTCTCTGGAATCCACAGCTGGCTCTCTTCTCTGCTGCTAGGGATCACACCCACCAAGGTTGTCAACTATGTTTTTCCTTTCTAAAGGATCACTAAGGACATTCCAGGACCTTAGCTAGTACCTTCTAATTGCATCAAGCATTACTGAGAAACTTTTTCAATTTCCATAAAGGGGTAACAAAATTGCCATTTAGTTCCATCAAGTGTTACTAGATATCTTTGCAATTGATTTTAGATCTTAATACCTCATTGCCTCTGGTAGCTATTTCTTGTGATTTTGGTGATTTTATCAATGAAGGCCAAGTGGAAGAAGGATAGAAGTACATACAAAATAAGTATAAGCTAATTTTTAAAATTTTCTTCTTTTGAATTCAATTTTATTTTTAGTCTCTCCCTATCCCCACCCCTCACCAACCTCTTGAGAAGGCAAGAAATACAAAATTTATTACAATTATGAAGTCATACAGTACAAATTATGTGCAAATACAGTACAAATATTTATGGGTAGCTAGGTAGGGCAGTGAATAGAGTGCTGGGCCTGGAGCTAGTAAAATTCATCTTTCTGAGTTCAATCTGGCCTCAGTCACTTATTATCTGGGTGATCCTGGGCAAATCACTTAACCCTGTTTGTCTCAGTGTTTTCATCTGTAAAATGAGCTGGAGAAGGAAATGGCAAACCATTCCAGTGTCTCTGCCAAGAAAACCCCAAATAGAGTCACAAAGAGTTGGACACAATTGGAAAACAACTGAACAGCAGTAACACAGTACAAATTTCTACATTTGCCATGTTTCCCTCCCTCAAAAAAAAAAAAAACCAAGGAAGAGAAAGAAGGGGGGGAAAGATTTAATCTGCACTCTGAGTCCAAAATTCTTTATCTGGCCATTGGATACTATTTTTCATCATGAATCCTTTGGAATTGTGGTGGGTCATGTTGATTGAGTTACTAAGTGTTTTACAGTTGATTTTACTGTGTAAATGAGAATAAGATAATTTCAAGAAAAAGGAATTAGTAGCTGGAGGCATCAGAAAAGGCTTCATGTAAGAAGTGCCATCTGAATTAAGCTTTGAAAGAAGCTAGGAATTCTAAGAAATACGGATGAAAAAGAAGTACATTCTAAGTATGGGGGACTGGATCTGTATAAAGGGATATGGGAGTCATCTACAAAGAAATGATTATTGAACAAGTGGGAGCTGATGTGGACACCGAGTATAGAGAGAAGAATGGACAAAACCTGGGGTTATTTCAAAGTAAGAGCCTGGGATATGGATGATAGCCAGGAAAAGCATACTTGATAAGAAGTCCTAAATATCTATTCTTAATAATTGTTTGTTGCTGTTGGCAGTTTCTCTCTTCAAATGATCTCAGTATCATTCTTTGTAGTTAGCTATTAGGTTCCTCTAAAGCCGGAGAGGGATGTTACCCTATAGTTCAGATCAGAGGCATCCAACCCTTTGCCTCATTCTTCCAGCCAAATTGAATTGTCTGAGGCTTGCCTTTCTCTTTCTTTCAATGCTTGTATAATTTAGTTGACAGTAGGGAGAAGCCAAGTGCTTCCCTGTATCATTTAACATTGTAGGTCCTATGGGGTTCATTTTGATTTCATTGCTTTCACAATGCTTCTATTGAGCATAATTGTTGCTTGAAAATCTTCTTGAAACACAACTTTGGGGAATAGGAAAATCATCATCTATCTCAGAACTTCATTTCCCTTGACTTCATCAGTTGATATGTATTGGGTGTTTTTGTGCCTAACAATGTGCTGGGCTTGTGGGAATATAATAATGCAATAAATCAATCGGTAAGCAGTTATTAAATACCTCCTATGTGTCTGGGAAGTCAGATATGATATAGTTCTGGATCTCATATAGTGCTTATGGATATTGAGCAAACTAGAATAACACAGAGAATGATAAGAGATAAATGAAGAGTTAAGTAGGGATGTGTATGTGTGTGTGTGTGTGTGTGTGTGTGTGTGTGTGTGTAATATGATCTCAGCATAAGGGAATGCCCATCAATTGCAGAATGGCTGGGACAAGTTATGGAATATGAATGTGATGAAATACTATTGTGTTATAAGAAATGATGAGCAGGCAGATTGCAGAAAAACCTGTAAAGACTTACACGAACAGATGCTGAGTAGAGTGAACAGAACCAGGAAAACATTATATTATACTCAGTAACAGTGACATTGTGGGATAATCAACAATGTATCACAACTCTTTCAGCAATACAATGATCCAAGACAGTTCCAAAAGACTCATGAGGGAAAATACTATCCATACCCAGAGAAAGAACTACAGAATCTGAATGCAGATCAAAGCATACTATTTTCACTTTTTTTGGTTGTTTTTATGGCTGTTCTGTTTTCTTCCGTTTCTTCTTTCATAATATGACTAATGTGGAAATATGTTTACGTGACTGCACATGTGTAAACTATATCAGATTGCTTGCCATCTTGGGAAGGGAGATGAGAAAGGAGGGAGAAAAAATTTGGAACTCATAATCTTATTAAAAATGAATGGTGAAGACTACATATAATTGAGAAAAATACTATTTACAAAAAAAAAATAGTGGAAGTAGACTCAGGGGAGAGGGAGTGAAAGACCTTAGTGTAGACTGGAGAAGTCAGGGGAGGGCTTGACCACTTCCTAGGGGCTTGACTGGATCTTGAAGGATTTAATTCAGTTCTACCAACGTTTATTAAATCAATACCATATGCAGAGTGATGTGCTATGTATTGGGGATACAAAAGTAAAATAATCCCTCTTCTCAACGAGTTTATGATCTAATAGATGGTTAAGATAAGCAAGATAGATGGAAAGGAAGCAAAACATTCCAGGCAGGAAGAACCAGAATACATTCATTCTTTAAAAAAAACCCAAAAATTTATTAAGTGCATACTATGACATGAAGCAAGGCATAATGGCTAGAGAGTCAGCCTCAAGTCAGAAAGTCATTCACTGTTGCTAAGTTGTGTCTGATTCTTCATGGCCCCATTTGAGGTTTTCTTGGCAAAGATACTGGAGTGGTTTGCCATTTCCTTCTCCAGCTCATTTTACAAACAAGGAAACTGAGGCAAATAAGGTTATGTGATTTGCCCAGGATCACATAACTGTCTGGGGGTGGATTTGAACTCAGGTCTTCCTGACTCCAGGTCCACTGCTCTATGCACTGCTCCCCCTAGCTGTGTTCAAGTCCCGTCTCTAACAAGAACTAGCTGAATTTACTCTATGGCATAGTCCCTCTGATCAATGTGGGTTGGCAGCTTCTCCGCACCCTCTAGTCTTAGAGAGTTGCCCAGAGCAGCGAGACATTAAGTAACCCACACAGGATCACCTATGCCAGTAACATCATAAGTTCAGTCTTTACCTTTGTCTCCATGTACAAAGCATTACGATGGGTTTCAGGGGAGATAGAAGTAAGTGAAAAAGACACAGTCTCTGCCTTTTAGGAGTTTACAATCAAGTAGAGGAGCTACAACGTGGACACAGATAAAAGATAAAACTATCAATAACAATTGTACGAAGTGGTATAAGATCAGATGAGAGAGAATTTGAACAGGAATTTAAAAACAAAAAGCCCAAGGTGTAGTGAGGGAGGGAGACAGTGAGGATGGCAGAGAATGCATGCTGGAAAATATAAAAGAACAAAAGGTTGGCTTGGTTGGCTGGAGCTAAATTATGTAGGGCCTTTGAAAGTCAGGCAGAGGAATTTGGTCTTTCTCTAATAGAAACATCAAGTGGGGGGAAGGAGAGGGAGCAGAGATGGATCAGGAGAGTCCCTGATCAAATTGGGGAGGTCCCCAATCACCTTGACAAGATTACAGGGCTCTGGGCCATAGCTAGTCCCAGATCAAATTGTACAATTCCCTAATCAAGATGATGAGATTACAAGGCAAGGACCATTGTTTTAGGCAGCTGTGATTGGCCAGTTGAGGACCAGCCACCCATCCTCCTAGACTATAAAAATAAGCTAGTAGGGATCTTTCAATTTTTTCCCCTCTTTCCTTTATCCAGAGGGCAGCATTGGGGGTTGGAGAGGGAAAAGGAGAGTGTAGTTTGGAGAGAGGTTTAGAGAAAAAAATAGTAAAAAAAATTAGTCTTAAAAATATAATATGGTTTTAAACATTGTTTTTGAACAACTGTTGAACTTGTGTTTAACTAAACGTATTTCAAAGGTGTGAAGTTCACATTTTCCTTTTGTAGAATCATAGATTTAGAACTAAAACTAATCCAACCTCCTCATTTTACAAACAAGGAACTGAGGCCCCATGGAGTTCCTCCAAGACCACATTTCACCATCAGTGGCAATCAGGATTTCAACCCTGTGACCTTTCATTTAGATTCAGGGCTTTCCCTACCATATCACATGCTCTCCTTTCATTAATTCACAATTCATCAAACATTTCTTAATTGCCTACTATGTGCAAAGCTCAATGATAGCTCTCGAAGAAATACTATGTTTGGGATTTATGCCCATTTTATGATGTCTCTACTCCTCCTGGCTTTCTAGCTCCTCATCCACATCAGGTAGCTCTACCATTTCTTTTTAAATTTCTCCTCTGCTGCTTCCCACTCTATCAAGACATCCCTATCAGGACAGTCTTTTTTCCATTCCTATCTCTTCTTCCCAACCTTCATCAATTCCCTCATTTGTCACTGCTCATGCTGCCTGCCTTTCCTAGTGGAGTTCTTCAAAAATCAGTCCACCAATCAGCATTTATTGAGTACTTACTATGTTCCAGAGGGCAGGTAGGTGGTGCAATAGAAAGAGCAAGGCCTGAAGTCAGGAAGACCTGAGTTCAAATCTGGTCTCAGATATTTACTAGCTGTGTGACCCTGGGTAAGTCACTTAACCCAGTTTGTCTCAATTTCCTCATCTGTAAAATGAGCTGGAGAAGGAAATGGCAAACCACTGCAGGCTTTTTAAAATCCCAAATAGAGTCACAAAAAGAGTTGAATATGACTGAAACAACTGAACAACAACAGCTATGTGCCAGGTATGGTGATAAGCTGGGGCAAAAGACCGTCCTTACCCTTGAGGAGCTTAAATTTAAAGGTGGAGACAACATGTAAATAAATGTACCCAAAATAAGCTATCTACAACTTAAGTAGGAGATAATTAACAGAAAGAAGGGACTAGAGTTGAGAGGCTTGGGGAAAGCTTCCTCTGGAAGGTGGGATTTTATTTGGGACTTCAAAGAAGCCAGGTTGTTGAAGTCAGATCTGCGTTTGCATTTGAGCTCCATCACCACTAACTGTGGAACTGCAAGGAAGTCATCTCACCTACCTGGACCTCTCTTCAAATGAGATAACATTTGTAAAATGCTTACTACAGTTCTTGGCATATACTGGTGCTGCCCCTACCTCAGTTTCTTCATTTGAAAAATGAGAATAATGGAACCTGCCTATTTTGGAGGCTTTATGTAAGGATGAATCAGATTGTTTTGTAGAAATGCTATACAAATAAAAGGCAATATTATTATTATGGGAGGCAACATGTTTCAATACAAATAGATTGAACGTACACTTAATAAGCACCTACTGTGTGCAAGACATTGTGCTAGACAGACAGAACAGTCTCAGACCTCTTACATGCTACTATTTCTTTTTCAAAATACATTTTTGTTACATTAATGTACTGTTGGTGGAACTGTGAACTGGTCCAGTCATTTTAGAAAGCAATTTGAAACTATGTTAAAAAAAAAGTTATTAAACCCTTTGACCCAATGATAATAATATTAGCTCTAATTAGCTCTAATATCTAATATAAAAGAAAGAGGGAAAGGAACCACATGAACAAAAAACTTGGAGCAGCACTTTTTGCAGTGGCCAAGAATTGGAACTGAAGGAATACTCATTAATCGGGAAAGGGCAAAGTAAACTATGGAATATGAATGTAATGCAATCGTACTGTGCTATAAGAAATTTTGAAAGGGAACCTTCTAGGAAGGGAGCATTTGTATGAACTGACAAAGAGTGAAATGAGCTAAAGCAGGAGACATTTTATGCAATACCATTATTGTAAAGACAAACAACTTGGAAAACTTTAGAATTCTGATCCACACAATGACCAACCATAATTCCAGAGGGATCATGATGAAATATGATATTGATTCCTGACAGAAAGGTGATGGACTTATTTCAGATTAAGACTTTTTTTTTGACATGACCAGTGGGGGCATTTGTTTTACCTGATTACATCTGTTTGTAATAGGATTTTTGTTTTTCTTTCTTGGGAACTTGGGTGGTAGTAGAGAGGATGGGAGAAAGGTGAGGGAAAGATAAGATGAATTTTTATTGATTGAAAAAATAAAATTGAATTTAAAATAGAACAAAAACCATATTGATATCTTTTGATTTGTCATCACTTGAATTTTCCCCTGCATTCTTCTCCTTCCTCCTTTACAGAGAGCTACCCTTATAACAAATATAAAAGGAAGAAAGCAATACAGAAATAAAGGAAGGAAAGAAGAAATAAAGAAAAGAAGAAATAAAGAAAAGAAGAAAAAAGGAAGAGGAAGGAAAGAAGGGAGAAAGAAACAAAAAAAGAAAAAGAGGAATAGGAGAAAAAAATCAGTAAGTGAATTATTGGTAAGTACATTGAAAAATTTGACATATGCAATCTATGACCTTCTTCTTCAACCTCTGCAAAGGAGTGTATTTTCAGGTTGTTATCCTTTCCATTTACATTGCTGAAGTCAGTTTATAGGTTGTTTTCTTGGCTCTGCTTAATTCACTTTGCATTAATTCATGTAAGTCTTCCTGTGCTTCTCTGTATTCATTGCTTCTTACAGCAGAGTAATATTCTACGACCTTTACATATCACCATTTGTTTAACTATTCCCCAGGTGATGGACTTATATTTTGTATTTTCAGTACTTTGATATCACAAAAAGTGTCGCTCTAAATTTCTTTATGACTTTACAGTCTTTTTCTGTCAGTATCCTCCTTCAAGTATCTGCCTAGTAGTATAATGTCTGGACCAAAAGGTTTGGATGTTTTAGTCATTTTATTTGCATAAATCTAAATGGCGTTTCAAAATAATTGTGCTAGTTTACAGCTGCATCAACAAGATATTCATGTATTTGTCTTTGCACAATCCCTTCTACTTTGACTATTGCCACCTTTTATCATCTTTGCCAATCTGCTGGTTGTTTTCATGTTCATTTCTCTTATTCTTAATGATTGGAGGATTCTTATATATGGTTGTCAACAGTTTGCAATTCTTACTTTGAGAATTGTTGGTTCAGATATTTTGACTACTTATTTACTAGGGAATGACTTTTGGTCATATATTTCTGTTAATTTTGTAAGTATCTTAGATACTAACCAGGGTTGAGGAACCTGTGGCTTCAAGGTCACACTGTAGTCCTCTAGGTCATTGGGTAAGACCTTTTGAATGAGTCCTAGTTTCACAGAGCAAAATCTTTTATTAAGAGGATTTGTTCTACAAAATTTGGATTCAGTCAAAGGGCGGCACTTGAGGACCTAGAGGGTGACATGTAGCCTCAAGGTCATAGGTTCCCCATCCTTAATTAAACCTTTCCCTGAGAAATCTGACTCAAAGATTTTTTTTCCCAGTCAATCACTTCCCTTCTTATTCTAGATGCATTAATTTTGTGTTCAAAAGCCTTTTAATTTCATGTAATCAAATTATCTACCTTTTTAAATTAAGAATTCATCTCCTACACATGGCTGTGAAAAGGTATATGATCTGCTTCTCTTCTAATTTTTTTATGGTATGATCTTTGATATTCTGATTGCATATCCATTTTGAATTTTTTATTGAATATGGTATGTTGGTCTAAGCCTAATTTATGCCAGTCTGCTTTCTAGTTTTCCCAGGAGATCTTATCAAATAGAGGGTTCTTTCCTAAGTAATTTTTTTTAATTAATCAATTGCTGAATTATTGAGTTCCATTATTTCTGATTCTCCTTTGTCTAGTCTTTTTCACTGATCTACTTTTAAAACCAATATCAAATGTTTTTGATGATTGCTACTTCATTAAGACAGCTTGAGATCTGGAAGAGCTCTTTCTACTTCATTGACATCTTCTTATATTTCTTGATATTCTAGGTCTTTTGTGCCTCAAAATGAATTTTGTTATTTTATCTAGTTCTGTAAAGTATCCCTTTGGTAGTTCAAGTGGTATACAGCATTGAAACTGTAAATTAACTTTGGCAGTCTTATAATTTTATTATCTTGGTGCAGCTCATCCATAATCACAATATTTCCCTGTTTACAATTTTTTCTTTATTTCTTTAAGGAGAATTTTGCAGTTGAATCTATACAAGTATTGAATTTTAGTAGACTAATTCTCAAATACGTGATGATGCATTTTATAATTTATTTTGTAACCTACAACTCTGTTGAAGCTATTTGTTAATTATGTGGGTTTTTTCCAACTCCCTAGGATTTGAAAAAAAAATGACATCAGTAAATAGGGATATTTTTATCTTTTTTTTAAAGCCTATTTTTTTGCTTTTCATTTCTTTCTCTTGTCTTATTGCTAGTGCTGGAATTTTTTTTTAATTCTGTTGAATAAGAAGAGAGAGTATCTATGGCCTTATTCCTATATTTATTGGGAAAGCTTCCAGTATATTACAATAGCATATAATGCATGGCTTTCATTTTAGATACTTTTTCGTGATATTTTAAAAGGTCCCACTATGAAGAGTATTTAGCATTGTTGTACTTTTTTTCAAAGACTTTTTCTGCGTCTATTGAGATGTGACTTGGAATGTTTTTGGTTTTGTTTTTAGTATGATTAATTATGTTGATTGTTTTCCTAATGTGGAATGTGCTTTACATCTCTGGCTTAAATTGAACTTGGTCATAATGAATGATATCATCCTACTCTTTCTTTCCAATGAAAGAGTACTTGATTTGGACTTACAAGAAATGGTATCTAAGGTTCCTTCTAGGTCTAATGTTCTATGATTTGTTCTTCTCTAATATCTAATATCTTCTCTAATATTTTTCCATTCCTCCAATCCTCATCCTGGTAATTAAAATAAGAATGATTTCTATGGTGCTTTAAACTTTGAAAATGATTTTACACACATTATCTCATTTAACTCCAGAAAGTATCATCTTAGGAAAGGCAGGGTAATGTAATGGAAAATGTCCTGGACTCATATTTATATATTACATGGAAAAAGTCACATAAATTCAATCAACCTCCATTCCTTCACCTGTGACTATAAAAGTCAAATGAGTGAAAAAGCTTTGAAAGACTTTATAAAACTACAGAGTGATTGGAAATATAAGTTACATAATGATAATGTTCATTATTTCCATTCTTATGAATGTCTTATTTCTCTAGGAATATGATAAATTCTTTCAGAGTAAGAACTATGTTTCCTTCTTTGTATAACTAGAACATTGTACCCAGATCAACGTTAAATATGGAGTATGGTATGTGACTTTGGGCTAGTCAGTTCAGTTCTTTGAGTCTCAGTTTTTCCATCTATAATATGAGAAGGTTGAAAGAAATAATAATATCTAGCATTAAGATTCATCAATTCAATGGATCAACTAGATGGTAAACTCTTTGAAAGTTAAGTTCTCTGAATTCCTTGTGCCTTACAGGTCATATGCGCTAAATAAATGTTCGATGATGATAATGATTCATCAATTTGATTGATAAGTCTAAATATTATCCTATGGTATATAGGAAAGAAGGAAACATACATTTATTAAATGCCTACTATGTTCCAAGCACTGCGTTGACTAAACACTTCACAAATCTTTATCTCCTTTGGTTCTCACAACAACCCTGGGAGCTAAGTGCTATATTATCTCCATTTTATAGACAAGGAAATGGAAACAAACTGAAATTGAGTGAGTTACCCAGGGTCATACATTTGATAAATATCTGAAGCTGGATTTGAACTCATGTATCCCTGACTCCAGGCTCAGCACTCTATCCACTGAGCCACCTAGCTGCTTTTCAATATAGTTGAAAGAACGCTGGATTTGGAATCAGAAAACCTGAGTCATAGGATTAGTTAGTTATAGGGTTATAGCTGAAAGGGTCCCTTGAGGTTACTTAATTCAGTTCCTTTATTTTACAAAAGAGGCATCTCTGTCACTTTGTGTCCAAGGCTATCCCACCACTTACTACCTGTGTGACCTTCAATGCGTTACTCCCTCTGAACTTTAGTTTCTTCACTTAGATCTCTAAGACTAGGTCTAAGTCCTATGATCTTAGGAGAGGAATTAAAGACATCAATCTCTCAAAGCTTACAGGTTTAATTCTTCTCCTGAGCACTGAATTGCTATTTGACCTTGGGCAAGACTCATGCCTCAGTTTCCCTGGCCGATTACTTGTGGGCACTGAATGCTGCCCGAGGAAGAAGATGCTTCAGAGGTTTATTTGATTGATTGATTGATTGATTCATTAGTGCTTGGAAAGAGCCCCGAAGTCCTCGGAGCCAAGCATTGTTATTTAAAGCACACTGATGGAAAAGCAGAGTGATGCATTCAAATTGTCCTCAGAGGACTGGCCAAGCAGCCAATGATCTTTGAGCATTTACAGAGCTAATTCCTTGCTTCAGTATTTAAGGTCTCTGAAAAAGCTACATCCATCTTCCACGAGGAAAAAAATGTTCTTACATCTTCCTGCTATCTAGAGATTATTTAGTGTTCTGATATTGACACTTGCTTCTGTAGAAAGATTTAAAGATAAAAATGCAGTGTATTCAAGCACTGATCATTTTTCATCGTCACTTAGTGACAGTACAGCCTGAAGTCAATTGCAGCAGATTTATCTTTTCTGATATTGATTGCATGAGTGTGTGGCTAAAGCCGTTTGCAGATCCCTGGCTGCATCCATCCGGAGGCATAGCAGGGGGTACAAAGACAGGAGGGGCAGGGAAAAGGAGAAGGTGAGAACCCCTGCCTCTGTTCTTCTGCTGTTTGAAAAGGCTCCAGGTTTGAACTGTCAGGTAGGGTCCTAGGCCAAGGAAGCCCATCTAGGAACATGAGTAACCTAAGCCTAAAGTATCTTGTCATTGACTTGAAGCTTAAACACCCTCCAAGGCCCCCTGAGGTGTAAGGGGACTGGAAGAGCCCAGAATTTTAAGTGCCCTGAGGTTTACTGAGAATATGCTGAGCCAGGTCTCCAGAATTTATTAAGGGGTCATTTCCTTCTCTAAAGTGCATGGGCCAATAGTTTCCGAATCTGAGAGGCAACTGAGCTGCTTTAAATGCCTCATTAACCCTTTTTTCTACTGAGGGCTAAAAGTCCTCCCCTGTTTCCCCAGGTTTAAAAATTCCTCCCACCTCTTAGTTGCCTTTTCACCAAAGTCAACCACAGAGTTGCCTACTACCTTATTTGGTAGAGTGAGGCATCAGTCTTAACCACCATTGAACTTTTTTTTGGTTTTGCAAGCTCTGTCCACGGTAGCAGCAAGGACACTAGATTCTACAACTGATGGGGGAACCTTGTCTTTTCATCACTGTTTCTCTTCTTTGGAAGTGGGAATCTCTTACAGGGTTGTTCTAAAGATTAACTTAGATAACAATAATAATAGGAATAAGGAGAGGTGCTAAACCTGTGATCTCACGGATATAGGGAAGTCTCAGACAGGGAAATTCCCTCTACTGATATAGGTCTGCAATTCATGATCTTAGAAAGTTGTGGGAAGAGATTAAGTGACTTGCCCAGGGTCATGCAAGCAGTATGCATCACAGGCAGACTTGAATCCAGGTCTTCTTGCCTCTGAGGCCAGAGAAGGAAGAGGAGAAAGAGAAGAAAATGAAGAAGGAGAAGGAGGAAGAGGAGGAGGAGGAGAGAAGGAAGAGGAAAAGAAGAAAAAACATATAAATTTCACTTTAATACTTATAGAACATTTTATATACCTTATTATAATGTTTTAAATGCTTTTAAAAATAAAACAAAAAATAATAAAATATAAAATGCCTTAAGGAGATAAGGCATTGATATTATGATCAACAGTCCCATCTTTGCTAAATTACAGAGGAAAGATATCCTTCCCCGGATTCAAGAAAGTGACTATTATAGGGTTGTGTGTCATATAATCCACAACATATATTATCTAATCTTAAAGCTAGAGAAACTTAAGAAGGCACCTAGCACACTCCAGGCTTCTTATCTACACCTTTGGCTTTGGTCATTATCAGAGGAGCTTACTAGGAATTGCATCTGGAATCAATATCACTAACTCAGCACCCTTCCCAAACTCCATTATGTGTCCTACTAGCAAAAGGTCTTTTTCAGTATCTGAGATTCATGCAGAATCATCATCCCAGCAGAGATGCCCTCCCCACCACCACTTGCCTTAATGTGACTAAGCCTACAGAGCTAGGAGCTTTTCCTTGAAGGTTGATTTCTCATTGTCAGAGAGTGTTTCCTTGATATTTAGTCTAAATCAACTGCTCCTAAATTTCATCAATCATTCCTCCTCAGAACTGGCTAAATCATTCCTCTCTTCTCATCTCCTCTTCATAACTTCATTCACACTTTTCAATGTGTGTCTCTTCTTTCCCTCTGACACCTGAGTTGATGCTTCAAATGAGAGAATACATGTAGAGCTCATTACAAACCTTCAAGGGCTATATAAATGTCAGCTATTATTATTATTGCAAAAGACTTAGTAGTTAAGGGGCTCACTCCCCATATTACTATAGACCAAGGGGCTGAAACAAAACTGGAATCTGGGAGTTGGAAGGGACCTCAGATACAATCTAATTCAATCATTTTATTGTACAGAAGAGCAAACTGACCTCCATAAGGGTGGATTTTCCCAAGGTTACATAGTAATTTACTGGTGTGGCCTGAGGGAGTTAAGTTCTTAGAGGAAAAAAACACATAGTACTCCTGTTAATGCAATTTTAATTCATTTGTGCTAAATGGTGCATTGGATAGAACACTGAACCTGGAGACTGAAAGGTGAATTCAAATCTGAACTCACACATTTACTAGCTGTGTGATCTTGGGCAAGTTTCTAAATCATTGCCTGCCTCACTTTCCCAATCTGTAAAATGGAGATAATAATAGCACTTAAGTCCCCGGGTTGTTGTGAAGGTCAAATGAGGTGATATTTGTAAACTTTAAAATGCTAGCTATTATAACATTTCATAATACCTGTCAGTTTCATACTGTCCTTTTTTCTGTCTGCCCAACTCTGCTAAAACAATGAAGACTGTTGGTAGTACAGTAACTAAAGCATTGAGTCTGGATGGAACTCAAGAAAACCTGAGTTCAGCTCTGGTCTTAGATACTTACTAGCTGTGGGATCCAAGGCAAGTCACTTAACCTCTATCTGCCTCTACTCTAAAATGAGGATAATAGCACCTACCTTGCAAAGTTGTTCATTAGAATCAGCTGAGATGTGTGTGTCCATATATATGTTTTTAAAGCATTTAGCACAGCATCTGGCACATAAAAGGGCCTATATAAACTCTAATTTCCCTCCTCCCCATTTTGATACAATTTGGTTTAAGAGACTGGGTAACCATAAAACAGAACAAAGAGGCCAAAATACCAAAAAGCAATTACAACATAGAAAATGACATTATTTTGTGGGGGACAGCCTGGCAGCCTAGTCCACAGGCCGATAAAGGACAATGGCAGTTCAAAGGAATTTGATAATGATGGAGGATATAGAGGAAATTGTTGTTTGTCCTTTGTTTTTGAAGAGGACCAGTGACATCTTGGGGTAATGTCTTGATCTGTGAGTAGATTAGATTTAAGTGAGGCACAGTTGAACAAGTCATCAGTCTCATTCTCTCTTACAGAGTCATTGAATTTCAGTGGAAAACCAAGATGCCTGGCAATGTGGTGATGCAATGGATAACCTTGCCATCTTTGATATCTGACCAAGCTCTAAGCACTCCAGAGTACCTGCTTTAGCCACCTAAATAGCTATCCAAACAAATTGTTCTCATCTGCTCATTTCACAGAGAGAAGTCTTCACATGCTTGGGGTAGATATAGAGGGAACAGTGAGAGTCCCACACTAGCTAGGTGATGATGGGTAAGTCACCAACCTTTCTGTGCTCTGATTTCCATGTAATAAAATAAGGGAGCAATAGATTAAATGATTTCTAAGATCCCTTGATCTCCCAGTTAGAGTACTGTCTAGATCTGGTATCAGGAAACTTGAATCTCAGTCTTGCCCAACTTGTCCAGTGGGAATTATGAAAGATTATACTACCTGCCTACCTCATAAGGTTGCTGAAAGGAAGATATTTGTTGAACCACAAAGCCCTATCACAATCTGAATTGTTATTTATCTCCATTTTACAGGTAGAAAAGCTAAGGCTCAGAGAGGTTAAAGGATCTGCCCATTGTCATACTGTCAGTAAAGCTATTTGAGAGGAAGCATGATGCGGTGGAAAAAAACACTGGATTTAGAGTCAGAAGACTAATTTAAATATCAACCCTGCCATTTACTAACAGCATAACCTTAGAGAGTCATTTAACTTCTCTGGGCCTCAGTTTCCTTATCTGTAAAATGAGGGGATCCAGCCCAGTGAAATAATGGCTGCCTTCATGGATCATATTTCTTATTTTTTGTTTACTATGGTATTATTCTGAATTTAGGGAATAGAAAAAAGAGAGTATTTCTATATGCAAAATTGAAGAGAAAAAGAAAATCCCATGAATTTTTATTATGTATAACTTGCTTTTTTGAGAAAAGATATGTATGAGAGAGTCAACATATTACTTTCAAAACTTTCCCACTTGTCTATATTTCCCTCTTAATTTTCCTCTGTTTCTGTTCATTTTAAGATGCTTCAATGGTTTTCAATTTTTTTTCTCCTTTTGTGGCAACAATATTGATAGCTTCCCCATTCCCCCAAACCCATACACCTCAAGTAAAAACAGAAAAATAATCCCTGTTAACAAATAAGCATAGTAAAGTGAAAACAAATCCATATATTGCTATGTCTAGAACATATGTCATTTTCCATTTTGCTCCATCACCCTCTTATCAATGACCTCTGGAGTTGTAGTTAGTCATTGCATTGATAGAGTGCTTGAACTTTTTCAAATTATTTTTCTTTATAAAGTTGTTACTGTGTAGATTGTTCTCTTGGTTCTACTCACTTTACTCTGAATCAGTTCATACAAATCTTCCCAGGTTTCTCTGAAATCATCCTTTTCACAGCTTCTTACAGGACAACAATGTTCCATTACATCAACACACCATAATTTGTTCAGCCTCTCCCTAATTGATGGATTTCCCCTTTGTTTCTAGTTCTTTTTCTATAACAAAGAGAGTTACTACAAATATTTTTATACATATGACTCTTTCCCCTTTGCCTTGATCTCTTTGAGGGATAGGGTTAATAGTGGCGTCACTGAGTCAAAGAGTTTGTATAGTTTAGTAACTTTGGGGGAATAGTTCCAAATTGTTTCCCAGAAGGGCTATACAGATTCGTAGCTCTGCCAATGCTGCAACAATGTGCCTCTCCAACATTTGTCATTTTCCATTTTTGTTATCTTTGCCAGCCTCATAGGTGTGAGGTGAAATCTCAGAGTTGCTTTAATTTGCTTTTCTCTAATAGTGATGCAGAGCATTTTTGTCTTAAGACTATGGAAACCTTGGATTTTTTCCCTTGAGAACTGCCTGTTCTTATCATTTGGCCATTTATCAATTGGGGAATGGTTCTTACTCTCATAAATTTGAATCAATTCCTTATATATCTTGGAAGGAAGACCTTTATCAGAGAAATTTCTGCAAAGATTTTTTTCCCCAGTTAACTGTTTCCTTCCTAATCTTAGCAACCTTGGATTTGTTTGTGCAGAAACTTTTAAATTTTATGCATTTCCCTCCATCGTACTTTTTTATATTTTTTCCTCTCTTTCCTTCCTAGCCTTTCTTTACTTAGAAGAAGAAGAGTAGGGAAGAGGAATGTGCTTAGCTCATTCAAGTTCTATATTTGATTCAAACAACTTTCTCTCCCATACCCCTCTTCTCTTCCACACAGACCCCAGTCACAGATTCTTATTTTACCCTTCCTTCCTTCCTTCCTTCCTTCCTTCCTTCCTTCCTTCCTTCCTTCCTTCCTTCCTTCCTTCCTTCCTTCCTTCCTTCCTTCCTTCCTTCCTTCCTTCCTTCCTTTCTCTCTTTTTCTTCCTTCCTTTCTCTCTTTCTTTCTTTCTGTCAAATCCCTCTTCATTACTCCCACTCTAAACTTAAGGTTTGTTTTATGTAAGATTAATCTTTCCCTAGATCAATCTTCTCTCTTATTCTCCTTTACCTCTCTTCCCATTTCCTTTTGTTTCCCTATTGAGTTGAATGTTTCAATACCAAATTACTTATATAGATATGTATATTCTACCTTCCTTTAACCACTTCAGATGAAAGTGAGGTTCAAGTGAGGACTGCTCCCTCCATCTCTTCCTCATTTGCATAGATTTTTACTTTTGCCCCTTGATTATGTCATATGTTTCCCCTTCTGTTCTTTCCCTTTTCTTCTCTAATGTATCCTTTCACTCTTTCCCTTTCCTCTCTTCTTTTAAAAGCATCAAAATATAAAAATCACTCACAGGTCCTCTCTCTTATTTGACTGCCTCTGACACCTGATGATATTACATTTCTTAAGATATGCTTTCTCTCATTCCCCCCACACGTGCGCGCACACACACACACACACACACACACACACACACACACACACACACACACACACCTATTTGATTGCAAATATTTCATCCTTATAAAGTCTTTTCTGATTGTTCACTTGTATTTATCTTTTTATATTTATTTCTATTTATGTGTTTATATTTTATATTTTTATTCAACTTTGATCTTTTCATTAGGAATGCCTGAAAGTCCTCTGATTCATTAAAGGTCAAAATTTTCCCCTATGGGATCATACTCAGTCTTTCTGGGTAAGTTATTCTTGGTTGTAAACCTCTTTCTAATATCATATTCCACGTTCTATGTCTCTTAAGAGTGGTAACAGCTAAATCTTGTGTGATCATGACGGTGGTTACTTAGTACTTTATGACTGCTTGCAGTGTTTTTTTCTTTGAGGGTGAAGCATTTGATTTTGTCTATGATATTCCTGTGGATTTTGATTTTGATTTTAGGAGGTAACCAGTGGATTCTTTCTATTTTTGCTTTGCTCTGTGGTTCTCAAAGATATGGGTAGTTATCTTTCAAGATTTCTTAAAATATGATATCCAAGCTTTTTTTGGTAGTGGATTTCAAGTAGTTTGATGACTTAAATTCTCTTTCTTTACTTTTTCTTGGTCAGTTATTTCTTATATTAGATTGTTTTTGTTGTTTTCCATCTTTTAACTTTGTTTTAATATTTCTTGTTGTATTGTGGAGTCATTAACTTCTTTTTCAGGAAATTTGTTACTTGGGTAAGTTTTTTATCTCTAAAGCTAGCTATTCAGTCTTTTCTCCATAACTTTTATTCCTTTTCCAATTCTTTCCTTTATTTCATTTATAATAGCTTTTAATCTCTCTTTGTCTCTCTCCTTTCTTGTTTCATTTCTTTTAAGAGTTGTAATTGATCTTGTGGGCAAGCTTTGTTTTTCTTTGAGGGTTTATTTTGAAGGAGTGTTCTCCTCATTAGCCTTTGTGTCCTGGACACTTGTGGCAACACAATAGCTCTTTCTCTTTTTTTCATTCTTTCAGTAATCTGCTCTGGGCAACTTGATATTGGTGTTGCTAGCCTAGACAAGAACTCTTGGTGCTAAGTCTAAACTCTCAGTTTCTCTGAAAGACCCAGATCTGCTGGTCTGGGCAAGGAATTGAGTTCCAGGTATTCTCTGGGCCCCATATGCTACTGGTCTAGATCAGAGCTCTCAGCACTGAGTTTGTGATACTGGTCAGCCCTATTCTGCAGTTCCTGAACTGGTTACTTTCTTTTAGGTAAAAATTCGCAATCTTGAGCTGGAAATATGGTCCATTGTAGCTTCTCCTTAAATTTTTTAGTCACTACTTCTTAGATCGTTGTGGTAATTGCAGGAAGCTGGGCTATACTAATTCCTTCTACTCTATCATCTTAACGATCTTCTCTATCAAAAATTTTTTTGTTTTGTTTTGTCAATTGCAAGTCTTCTGCTTTGGAGTCAAAGGATTTGGGTACCAGGTCAATCTCATACTCTGAATGCCTATCCTTATTCTATTCATCACCAGAGGGCAAATCTAAAGCGCATTTTAGTGACTAGATGTCAGGTCAATATAAGGAGAAAAGCTCCAATATTTAGAGCTGTCCAAAATAGAATAGGATACCTTGGGAAATAACAAAATTCTTATCTTTAGAAATCTTCAAATGGAGACTAGGTCAACACAGAATCATAGCATTTGGAGCTAAAAATGGCCATTGAGGTAATTTTGTCTAACACTCTCTCTTCATGCATAAGGAAATGCCAAAAGCCCAGAAAGGTAGTGACTTACACAAGATCACACAGGTAGTAAGTTATAGATCAGGAATTAGAGCTAAGTCCTCCGAGCCCAAATCCAATGCTCTTTCAACTAGACCATAAAAAAATATTGTCAAGAATGTTATACGGTGGATACCTTACCTTTGAAGTCCCTTCTAAGTTGTTTATTCTAATTTATAGATATTTCTTTCTAGGGAAAGTTTCCTATTATGACAAAGCAAATGCCCAGGGGTAGGAAGTATACTTTGAGGGTATCCCCTGTAATTTAGGAGAGGATACCATGAAATAACAGTCTTGTTCTCTATTCTAGTACCCACTAGAAATAGAATGTTAGTCTGAATGAACTAATGGTCTGATCCAATGTGACTTTTATTTGAGTAGGGTCCTAAGGATGGGGGAGAGAGACACTTGACATTGACATGCTTTGGTTAAGTAATGCCTTTTTAAATGTTCTCAACTATCTTGGTTTTTCCCCTCCCCTTTTTCTTGCCAACTCAGTTCACCCTCTGTTTCAGCTTCTTTTGACATTATTTCTCCATCTTTCTTTTCTCTGGGGGAATATCCTATTTTAGGCTTTCCTCTCAATTGAATTTGTCTTTTTCCCTCCAAGCAAAATTCTTATTTTGTTATTTTCTACCTATATGTCTAACCTCTTTTGAGGCATCTGGATTACTTTGCTGCCCGCCCTGGTTATAGCAACACCTCCCAATTAAGTATCTTATGCAAATTTCATTATCGTGCTATTTACCTCCTCTTGCAGATCATTATTAAAGCTGTTAAATAAAGGCAGAAAAACACCAATTCCAGACACCTCCAGCAAAACCAGCCCATTGCTATTTATCTTCAGTCTTTGCCAGTACTTTCCACCCATATGCATTGCAAGGTTCTTTTCCACCCCAATTTGAATTCATTTCACAAGTAAAATTTCATGAGACATTGCATCCAATGTTTTTAATAAAATCCAGTTTTCTAATTATTTTTGGCATTCCTTCCATGTCATGCCATTCTTGGCAAAAGAGCCAATAAACTTATGTAACTGATGGGTTTTCTATATAAACCTGCCTTACTTAAGATGCTGCAGTTCTCAGGATAGAAGCTTTTCTCATCATTTTGGTCAGTTGGTCAACAACGCTGACTCAACATGTTCAACTTTACTTGACAAGCAGTGGTCTGCAGTGTAAAAAAGTGTGGATTTGGAGCCTGAAAATTTGTCCCTCTTGCATTTCAGCTGTATAACCTTGGGCAAGTCTCTATGTTTCTCTGAACCTCAATTTTCTCATCTGTAAAATGGTTTATCTGCCTTGCAAGATTATTGTGAGGAAAGCACTTTATAAACTGTTAAATTCTACAAAAAGGTAAACTTTTGTTATTATTACCTTTGAGTACAGGTTCTTGTACTAGATGTTGTAAGGATGCTGACTTTCCCACATAAAGAAGGGAAGTACCCATCCCTGTACTGAAGGAGTTTATAGAGAGAGAATTTATATGTGCACAATTTAGTTACACACAGGGAGAAATACATAAATTCCAATTAAGTGCAGATGCCACTCATTTAAAGTAACAATTAAATATGAAAATGTAAACTGTGTAAACTATAGAACAGATCAATCCTAGAATAAGGTCATTACCAGAGAAACAAAAACACAACCACTGAGTTAGAAAACACTCAGAGGTCACCTAGATCAATATCTGGACAGGAATTTCCTTGAGACTATTCTGACAGTGGTCATACTAGCTCCATCTGAAGCCCTCTAGTGCTGTGGAACCCAGATCTTTTGGAGATGGCCCATTTCACTTTTGGATAGCTCCAATTGATCAGGAAGATTTTTCTTTCTATCAAGCCCACATTTTCCTCTCCGCTGCTTCTATCTATTATAGTTTGGCTCTCTGGGAGCAAGCAGAACAAGTACGTGTAATTCTTCTTCCACATGACAACCCTTGAAATTCTTGAAGACAGCTATCATGTCCTAGCTAAGGATTCTCTTATCTAGGCTAACCATCTGCAGTTCCTTCAACCAATTTTCTTATATATGACATGACCTCCAGTATTCTCATCATCCCCGCTGCCCTCCTTTGGACATCCTCAAGCTTGTTAGTGGGCTGTTTTGAGAACTAACATGATATAATGAAGAGAGTACTATACTTGGAGACAGGAGATCAGGATTCAAGTGACATTTTTGACACTTATTGTGTAACTTTGGACAAATGCATTTAACCTCATTAATTCTCAGTTTCCTTATCTGTAAAATAAGGATATTTATATTCATAGAGGTTTTGTAAAGAAATCACTTTGCAAATTGTAAGGCACCCATGAAAATATGAGAATTATTCTTTATTATTAAATATTTTATTTTTCTAATTTCACGTAAAAACAACTTCTAATATTTATTTTTTAAAATTTTGAGTTCTAAATTTTCTCCCTCCCTCTCTCTCTTTTTCCCTCATTGAGAAGGCAACCAATTTGATATAGGTTAGTTATTTATGTGTAGTCATGCAAAATATATTTTGCATATTGTGATGGAATTAGTCATATTGTGATGGAAAACATAGACCCCCATCCCTCAAAAAATACCAAGAAAACGAAAGTAAAAAAAAAAGGTATGCTTCAGTCTGAATTCAGACTCCATCAGTTCCTTCTCAGAGTTGGATAGCATTTTTCATCATAAATTCTCTGGAATTGTCTTACATCATTGTGTTGATGTGAATATTAAGTCATTCATGGTTGATCATATTCCAAACCCTCTGATCCTTTATTGTAAAAGTTGTTAAATCTTGCATTAGCCTCACTGTGGTTCCATGAAATTTGAATTCTTTTTTTCTGGACACTTGCAATATTTTCTCCTTGAACTGGAAGTTCTAGAATTTGGCTATAATATTCCTGGGAGTTTCCATTTGGGGATCTCTTTCAGGAAGCAGTCAACAAATTCTTTCGATTTCCACTTTACCCTCTGGTTCTAGATTATCAAGGCAGTTTTCCTTGATAATTTTTTGAAAGATGATGACTAGGTTCCTTTTTAATCATGGCTTTCAGGTAGTCCAATAATTCTTGAATTATCTCCCCTCAATTTATTTTCTGGGTCAGTTGTTTTTCTAATGAGAAGTTTCATGTATTCTATTTTTTCATTTTTTTCATTTTGTTTGTTTCTTGGTGTCTCATAGAGTAATTAGCTTCCATATGCCCAGTTCTTATTTTCAAGGAAATATTTTCTTCAGTGAACTGTTGTGTCTCCTTTACCATTTGGCCTATTCTGTTTGTTAAGGTGCTATTTTCTTTTGTGCCTCCTTTACCAAGCTGTTGACTCTTTTTTCATAATTTTTTTCATAATCACTTTTACTTGTTTTCCCAATTTTTCCTCTACTTCTCTTATTTGAGGTTTAAAATTCTCTTTGAACTTTTCCAAGAATTCTTTTTAGACCTGAGACCAATTTATATTTTTCTCTGAGACTTTGGATGTAGCTTTTTGGACTTTGATATTTTCTTCCAAGTTTGTGTTTAGATCTTCCCTGTCACTATAGTAACTTTCTATGGTCAGGTTCTTTTTTGTTGTTGTCATTTGATCATCTTTCCAGTCTTTTTTCAAAAAAAAACTTTTAACTTTATGTTAAAGTTAGGCTCTACTCCCAAGGTGGAGGGATCACTGTCCCAAGCTTCTGGATATTCATGATGCTATTTTCAGATCTAATTCCAGGTTGGGAGAGGGTTGAATTTGTGAGTTTTCAGTTCTTTCAAGGTGGTATGATCTAAGGAGAGGCATGGTCACTGATCTCTTGATCGGTGCTCTGGTCTCTGAGGGATCACAAGAATTCTTTTCTGCCCTGAAACTTTGACCAGGGCCTCTGGTCCCCAGTAGCCCCACACTCTAATGTGCTATTGCTTTTCCTTGTCTTAGGACTTTGACCTGAAATCAAGTTGGGACAATGCAACAGAATCATACAACCAGTGCCAGCAAAGGGACCCTTATAATCTTCTTCTGACCATTTGGCTGACCCCTTTGCCATCTGTGGGCTGAGAGCTCCAGAAGACACAGATGCAGATTCAGTCACCTCCAAGGCCTGCTGCTGGTTTGCTAGAGGATAGTCTATGCTGGATGCTGATCCACTCTCACTCTAGAGAAATAGACTTTTCCTGCCAGTCTAAGTGTTCTTGGACTGGAAATTTGTTTCACCTTGTTCTTTTGCTGGTTCTGCCACTCCAGAATTCATTTGGAAGCATTATTTTAATGTTTGGAGGGGAATTTGGGAGAGCTCAGACAAATCCCTGCCTTTACTCTGCCATTTTGACTCCACTTTGTAAATAATTCTTAAGATGTGGTGACCAAAACTGAATTCAATGTTCTAGATATGGCCTGACCAGGACTAGGTCAACAATGCCAAAGAATTCTTTACTTTATAGGACTCATAATCAGGTTTATAGGACTCATAATCAGGTTTCTTTACATAAAGGAGTTTTCCTAGGGTACTTAAAACATTTTTCAATGTGCCAAAAATTCTATTCGTACAATTCTTCTGTAATACACATACTTTATGAAATGGGGTAGGAGTGTATAACACTGGGCAGGGCTAAACCAGTTGTTACTAAGCTAAGTCTCTCTGCAACACCCAATGCTCCAACTAATCATCTGAAGAGAAATTAGGCAAGTGAGTGAATTGGCTCCATCTAAAACTTTAATATAGACATCAACCACGCAGGTAAAAAATTTTCAAATAACTCTTTTTCGCTTTCCAGAAGATTTGATCATTCCGATTTTCTAGTCTCAGCTTTGTCCTCCACAATTTTCCCAAAATACTAAGTAGGTTAGGTAATTCCTTCAGGGCCCTTCAATAAACATCATACTGTTGTGCTGATAATGCAGATGTTTACTCAGGGTGATCTAGGTAAGGGACAGAGCTACCCAGAAGGAGGCCCTCATCCTGTCTCTGTCATTCAGCTGAGACACAAAGTGAATAGGTCCACTAACTCAACATTCTGTTTTCCCCATCAGTAAAAGTTTCTCCCTTCTCTAAAAGACTAATTATCTTTTTTCCCCAAAATTCTTCCCAAGAGACAAAAATAACCTCTTCCCCTTCTCCCAGAGGGACTGTTTTGGTTATTGTGGAGAGGAAGATTTCAAAGAGTGCCTGACACAAAGAGCTTGAAGTCATTCAGAAGAGAAAGGCAATATGAATGCATTATTTAATATTAACACCACTGTTATTATTATCATTCAGTACTCATCACCTACTTATTTTTATAGTTTTCCTTTGCCCCAGTAGTCCTAATTTCTTTTCTAAGGGTTTTCTTGTGAAAGGCAAGTTTTGGAAATGAGGCCAGAATAGCAGTTATTTCAATATCAGCATTCATTTCATACCCCTCCTCACTTATTAGCAAGTGTTTCTTCCCTCTGGTCTCCTCCTTCACAACAAATCCCCAGAGGATGACATGGTTTCAGGAGCCCACTGGATAATGCAACAAAGCTTTTCCAAGGCCATTAGAAATCCATTATTTAGGACAGTCATCCCTACTTCCTCCCAGACCCTTTTCCCCCCAACCACCAAAATCTCTTGTCAGGAAATTCGACAGTTGGGTTTCCTCTGGGGAAAGGCTCATCTACATTAAGCAGATGGGCTTGATTTGATGTCATAAAGTCAACAGCCTGGATGCAGTGGTGATAAAAGTCACCCATACCTTCCATCTTTGTCTAAACTCTGAATTTCCTTGCCCATAGATTAGAATCCATTAAAGTTATAGCAGGATAAGAAAGGGAGAAAGGTAAGGATATTTCAGAGTCCTTTCATGTCAAGGATTCCAACATAGCTATTTAATGCTATTGATGTTCAGCAATCAATAGATTTTTTTTCCTCAGTAAGCCTTGTATCATAGCCCTTCCCCTTTTTCAAGAATAATCACAGCCAGCGGTTACAGGTTTCCTCTCCCCACTCCTTTGTTTTCATATTCCTATTCTATTTTCACTTTTTTTTTCAAACAAAGGATTAAAAAAAAACATGCGATTTTTCCTAGCCCTCCTCTCCGTCTCAATCCCTTATTACTAAAGTAATCTATGTATACAGGGTTGTCTAAATATATAAAAAATGGCTTGTGGGTGACATGGATAAATATGATCTGGAATCTGGCCCACACTTGTGGAAAGTAGGAGGGCTCTGCTGGCACTACCAGCAGCCTTGGGGAGGCAAGATCCAGTACTACTGTAGCAGGCTCTTAGGGCTGGGACTGACACCAGCACCCTCCTAATTCAGGTCCAATGCAAGGACTAAATAAGACTCTCAGAAGTCATTGAAGAGATACCAAAAGGAGGTTTATTCAGTCCTAGCATAGCAAAGATATGTAATCAGATTCACCGTCTCTTAGCTTTTATAGACATGATCCTCTCATTTCCATATGGAAACAAGTCTGATCAGCAACTATTCAGGCTGTAGTGGTTCTTGTGATCTTGGACTTCCACCAAGTGAGAGGGGACCCAACCTTCACCCAGTTGAGACCGTTTATGTGTTTAGTGACCAAGAAACCATGTCAGCATAATCAGTGGACACTAGGAAGCAGAACCAAGGAAGACCCAGCTTGGGCTTTGCCCTATCCCTGGGGCCAATCAAGTCTTGGTCTTTTTGTCTCTTCCTCACTCATGTTGCAGGAGAGTGGGTACCCCTGGTAGCTATGGATCCTATTCCATAGTACCCCCATGGTGACAAGGTCCTAAGAATCTTCTAGAGGTCCTTCTACTATTTAAATGCTTTCAGGACTTTAACTGGGCAAGCTGCCTGGTATTGATAGTTCTAAGGGGAAAACGAAGGAAAAAAATGGTATGGTCCTCCCCTCTCCCCTCCTCCCACCAAGGGTCACCATAAAGAAAAATAAGAAAGGAAAAAAATAAAGAGGAGGACAAAAGCCTAAAGCCTAGTGTTTTCCCCTGTCTTCAGAAAGATCAAGTCTCAGTTCTTAACAATCTGGTCTGTGCAGTAGGTAATGCCAAATCTTTGTCATTCACAGTGGGTCTCCTCATGGAAGGTGGTGATGATGAGCCGATGAGCTGGAGCAGCACCAGGAACATCAAGAACACAGTACAGATGATGACACCTCCAGCACAGTCCCAGATTCCTCTCCTGAAGGAAGGCAGTAATGGTGATCAGGGAGTAGCACCAGGACTGTCAGGGACATGGTCTACCTCCTTCACGGCCAATAATGGTTTGCAACCCAGAAAGGACATCTCAAAGTAGCTAAGAGTTCATAAGCCTCCCCAAGGGTATAAGTTAACATCAAGATTCATCCAATGCTACTATCCAGTCAGTATTACCTTACTCACTCATCAAAACCTCTCCCTGGGGAACAATAGGACAGCCATCCCTACTTCCTCCCAGACCCTTCACTCCCCAACCACCAAAATCTCTTGTCAGGAAACTCAACAGTTGGGTTTCAGTCTTTGCCCCCTTCAATGTCTCTGCAGTGGGGCTGCTTCCTTCCTCCACAAGGGTTAGAGAAGGATCCTCCACTCCCATCCAGGGACTCAGAATTATCCCCAGGTTAGTTAAGGGATTCCCTTTCTTTCAAGTAAAAATATGTTCACCATAGTTATACAGTGACAGTTTCACCTCCACCATGCTACTGGAAACCAATAATACCATTATTTGGATTCCCCTGCCAAAAAAATCTTTGTAGTCAGTCAATAAACACTTTTTTCTCTTTTTAGATTTTTCAAAAAATTTTCAGTTCCAAATATTGTCCCTCTTTATCATGCTTCCCCCACCCAATCAGTAAATACTTTATTAAGTGCCAACTGTACCAGGCCCTGAACTAAGTGCTGGGGACATAAATGAAGGCAAAAAACAGTTCTTGTTCCCAAGGAACTCATAGCTACTGGGGGAGACAAGATGCAAACAAGAAAAAATAGGAAATAATCAACAGAGAGAAGGCACTAGAATCAAGGAGGAATAGGAAAAACTTCTTGTAAAAGGAGGGATCTTAGCTGGGTCTTAATGGAAGCCAGGGAAGTCAGGAGGTAGAGATGGGGAGGGAGAGCATCCCAGACATGGGGAACAGCAGGGAAAATTCCTGAGGTTGAGAGATAGTATCATATGTGAGGAATGGCAAGGAGGCCAAGCATCACTGGATCTTGGCGGGGAGAAGGGGAGGTGGGTTGGGCAGGCTTAAGCTGTAAGTTATAAAAAGACTGGAAAGTGGGGAAGGGCACATTATGAAGGGCTTTGAATGCCATGTGAAGGATATTATATTTGATCCTAGAAGTGATAAGGAGCCACTGGAGTTTATTGAGTTGGGGGAAGGTAGAAAGGAGATGTGACATGGTCAGACCAACACTTTAAGAAGATCGCTTTGACAGTTTAGGCAAGAATGAAGTAGAGAGGAGATTTTTGGCAAGGCACTAGTCCAGAGATGAGGTAATGATGGCCTCCATCAGGCTGGTGACAGTGTCAGAGCAGAGAAAGGCAGCATATCTGAGAGGTGTTACAAAGATAAAATGGAAAGTCTTGGCAACAGATTGGATGTGAGGCATAAAAAGAAAGAGAGAGTGAGGAGCTGAGGATGACACCTAGTCGAGCCAGGGTGACTGTGAGGATGGTGTTACCTTCAATAGTAACAGGCAAATTAGGGAGACGGGAAGCTCTGGGGGAAAAGACAATGAATTCTATTTTGAACATGTTGCATTTAAGACGTTCACAGAGTGAACAGTTTGAGATGTCCAATAGGCAGTTGAATACGTAAGCCTCAGGTCAATGGAGAGGTTAAGGCTGGATATGTAGGTTCAATAATCATCAACATAAAGATATTAATGGAATCCATGGGAACTGATGAGTCCACCAAGTAAAATCTACACACAGAGTGAAAAGGGCCCAGGACAGAACCACAGGATACACCCATGGTTAGCAGACAGAACCTGGATGAACAATCAACAGAGGGTACTGAGAAGGAGAGATCAGATAAGTAGGAGGAGCCTGAACCATCCTGGAAGACAGTAAGCTTGCCGATTGAGGGGTATTTGAGCCATTTCTCCAGCACACAGCAAGCTGTATGAGGTTCTCTGCAGGACCGTGAGGCCTGTGCTGGGGGAGGAATAAGGAAGCGCCAGAGAGGGCCCGTAGGAACTATGTCCAAATACAGTCCATTGTTATCAAGTAAGTCTTCCTGAAGACTTGATCCCAGAAACCACCGGACCAGAGACACCCCTTCCCAGGGTAGCATTGTCACAGACTCGGCTTTTGGGAGGTTGAACACCTGACCTTGGCAGTTACATTCATGGTGATGTAGTCTTTGATTAGGAAAGGGAAACTTTTTGCCCTGAGATCTCAGAGTGTCATTTTGCAAGTTAGAGACAAATAAGGCCGTTTGGGCTAGCTAGATGATCCAGTTAGCACAAGGAACCCAGTTAGTCAGGAATAGCTACTTTGTCCTTAGGGGCATCATGTGCCCTGTGCCCAGCTCAAAATGGTATCAACATCCCAATGTTCATATTAGTAATGGACCCACTCTCTAACCTCTGTTATTCTCGTAACAACTTCAACCTGATTGGTTAGCATGTAATGTCACTGACAGAGGCTGATATGCCCCCAGAACAACTATATAATGGGAACCACTGGCAACATTTCTCCATTAGTCTTGATCCCAAAGGAGAGAATCTTTAATTGTCCAGTTTTGTGCTCTCTAGGCTCCAGATCACTTAGCCAAAAACCATGGCTACAACCCAGGAATTAGTATAGATGAAGATCTTATCTGCTCCATCCCTTAAGGCTCTCTCCCATATCAGCAATGCCACCTGGAGCTCAGCCAATTAAGTATGACTTTCCAGGAATCCCAGTCCCTAGGATATCCCCTGTCACCATTACATAAGCCTCTCTTATAGTGGATGGAGCCATTGATAGACTAGTCATAATGGTATTCCTCAGAGCCAGGTCCTTATAGGTAGAGACCCACTGGGCTAGTGGAGGAAGCAGGGTTCCAGGCATGGAATGAAGGTCTCTAGCATATTTGCCTCCTCTCAATGAAGGCCAAAGGAATCTAGGCAAGCATAATTTTGAATGTCTTCCTGACATTCCTGACAGATCATCCTGACTCCAGGCCCAGTGCTCTTTCTATGGCATTACCTAACTGCCCTGGTCTTTTATCCTACTGGAATCCTCTGTTTTTTTGTGTTTAATACATAAGCTGGTTCTGGCAAATCTAAGGTTTCCACTTGGTCCTGCAGTGACATGTGCAACAGTTGCTGAAAGGGTCTCCATAGATACAGTATTGACACATTCAAGAGCCTATGGTACTCTTCCCCTCCAAGTTATCCATCCCTATGCAAGGTGCTACAGAGAGATACAGGAATGAATAAGACCTTATCCTGCCCTTGAGAAATATATATAGTCTAGTACGATACATAGGACACATCCACAGACACATGCTATAAAAGGGGTAGAAATAAAGAATTATAAGCACTTATAAGAGAGATGGGACTCTTCCATTTGGGGGTGCTTATGAAAGACTTCGTGGATAATATTTGAGCTTAGTCTTAAAAGATGGGATAGAGATGGATGGAGGACATTCCAAGTAAAGAGAAAGGCTTGAGAAAAGGCATAGAGACAGAAAATTGGATTCATTAAGCATTTGTTATATACCTACTATGTACAAGGAACTATGCCAGGTGCTAGATACAGAAAATAAGAAATAAAACAATCCCTTTCCACAAGGATTTTTTCTACTGAGGGATACAACATGTACATGAATAAATAAACACAAGGTAATCTGGAGGAAAGTGAGAGTACTGACAGTGGGGATGGGAGGGTGGGGAGATCAGAGAAAACTTTTTGGGGTCAAAGAGTTTAAGTAGGGAATAGCCAATAAGACAGTCTGACAGTAGAAGCCTAGCAGATGAGTAGGAGACTAATAGGCGAATAAGACTGGAAATGCTGGGAGTCCAACTGAGGAAAGCCTTAAAGTTCAGGCTGAGTAATTTTTACATTTTTGGTAGATAATAGGGTACTCCTAAAGAGGACAGTCACAGTCAAAACTATTTTTGTTTGACAGTTAAAACCCTTTACAATTTGACTCCAACATATTATTCCAGACTGGTTTCACTTTGATCCCTTTTGGGTACTACATCCAGTATAAATGACTTACTCGGCTTGACACCGCATCCCATCTCCCACCTCTGGGCCTTTATACAGGCTGTTTCCCATACCCTTAGTGTTTGCCTTCCCTCATTCTCCCTCTTGGAATCCCTATTTTCCTTCAAGGTATTGAATTATCTGTATATATTTTTTCTAAGCTCCTTGATAGGTAGGGGGAGGGTGGGCAAACATAGATTCTAAGGGGGAAGGGGCCTCAGAAGTTATCTAGAAAGGACAGAAGTCATGGTTATCAGGGTCTGATAGGCCTGCTTTAGTCTGGGCCCACCTAACTGCTCCCTCAGGGTTGATAGCAGTAACCTAAGTATATGCTTTCCCCAAGATTCTTTTTTTTTACTAAAGCATGGGGAGATCAAAACATGCTGCTGGTAACTAGTCTTCCCCCATCCCCAAACTGCCTATGGAGAAGAGTCCTTCTTCAGACAGGACAAGGTTGGAGAAATGAGGTGGCACCAAACTTTTCAGTTTGGATTCTTTGTGGGGGAAGGTTGGGTAAGACAACCTCACAAAAGAGTGGGATGCCCTGTAAACCAAGAATGAGGAGCTTCAGGGCATTGGAATAGGTTTCAGGCTGCCCTAGAGAAGGAAAAGTGCTTCCCAAGGCCTGAAAATTCTTAACTGCCCCTTAGCATATTTGAGGGAGGCAGGGGAGATAGTCACTTAAAGTGGAACAAGGACTGAAGGGAGGGAGACAGAGAAGGAAACAGAGCCTCAGTCCCCCCCTCTCCTATCCCCCAATGCATACATCTTCTTCCCATTCCCAAACTCTTTTCTTTCTCTCTAAGTTTTACCTTCTCAACTACTCCTGCAGATAGGATAGTGAATTTGGGGCTACAATGTACCTGGAAGATGGAGGCCCCCCCTTTCCAGTTCACTACTTGCCCTGAGTCACATTTCCAGGGGTCATTGCCTTGGAAGGACCTGTGCCCTAGAGCAAGGCCAAATTTCAACTACATGACTAAGGTAGCACTGGCCTTAGAATCAGGAGACAGTCTTCATTCTGACACTAATTCAGGGCTTCTGTAAGATGAGGCAAGTGGAAAAAATGTACACTTAGGTCTCCTCTGGCTCTGTCAGTTTGCCAGTCTATGAAACTTGGGCTTCCATTTTGTGCCACCCCAACACAGCCTCTATTTCAGTAAAAGTTGAATGAACCTTTCTCTGTGACCTTGGAGAAATCACTTTCCCTCTCTGGTGTCTCAGTTTACTACTTTTTTAAATGAAGACATTGGATTAGAATGCAGAGTGGGCAACCTGAGGTCTCGAGGCCATGTGTGGCTTTCTAGGTCCTCAGGGGCAGCCCTTTGACTGAGTCCCAAGTTTTACAGAACAAATTCTTTTATTAAGGGGATTTGTTCTGTGAAGTTTAGATTCAAAGAGCTACACTTGAGGACCTAGAGGGCCACATGTGGCCTTCAGACTGAAGGTTTCCCACCCCTGCACGAGATAATCTCTGAGGTCCCTTCCTGCTCTAACAGTACACTCTGTGGTTTGGGGAAGATTGGCTTTGAGCCATTGTTAAATTTTCAGTGTTTCCATCTTAGCATTACACTTCAGAAACTGGCAATCACTTGAAATGAGGGTTTGATTTATTTTGTTGACTGTCTAAACTTAAGAAAGTGTTCATAATGGAGAGTAAACTTGAGTGTGTGTATGCATCCCTCTCACCAAGAGCCAGGTTGTCAAACATTTACCAGCCCACCCTTGTAGCAAGCCTTCTTTCAATGCTTCCTCCAAAATAATTTTATTTGCTGTAAGGGTTCCCATGCTACCCCACCCCCAGAAGTCAGGCTTCTTCTATGCCAAGTGTGAAGAAAATGACTCACCTTAGCACCTTGTTATCAAGAATGATTAGCTAAAATAGGAAGCTACCAGATGGTGTCCTCAGGAGGATCAGCTTCCCCAGCATTGGTCTCAAGGTGTCCCAGGGACTCTGTTTTCATTGTCCTCATTGGTGATATCTGCTTTCTCCTGTAACTAAAAGTACCTTCTAGGTCTACTATCTGGGTGCTGCTTGCAGTGCTTGACCCAAGTACAAAAATTCTCAGACCCTCAAAAAAGGGTTTTTTGAATGAACAAAGGAATAAGAGAATGAAAGAATAAATGAATAAGTCTTAGTGATTTTAGAAATGAATCTGTGTTAGTATTCAGATATGGACCAGAATAATAACTATAATTAAGACAGATTCTTTCCATTGTATTGTGAGTTTTTTGCCTCTTCCCCCCTCCTTTTCCCATTTCAGTAACCAGGGAAAATAAAGTGTGTCCTCTCCAAGGGAAATGGATAGGACTGTTAACCAGAAGAGAAAGGGAAAAATTCAAGGGAGGAGGGCCTGTAGGCTGGGTGAGGGAGGCAGAAGGTAGAAAGTGGTCACAACTAGCAGAGAAAGACTAAGGTTATTATTTTTTTCTTAATCTGGTAAAGCCTATGGATTCCTATCTCAGTAATTTTTTAAATGCATGAAAAAATGTATAAGATCATAAGGGAAACCAATAATATTGAAATTAAGATTTTTTTCCCCATCCAAATTCACCGATCCCCTAAAATCTATCCACAGACCTGGTTAAGAACCTCGAGACTAAAGGAGATATTTGTGCTAACGTCACGATATAGAAAGACTGTGTGACAGAGAGAATCACCATAGCTGGCCTAAGAAACTAAGGGCTCAATGGCTACTACTACAGAGTCATGCAGAAAAAAGGACAAGGAAACTTCACCTACCTTTCTACCCCCCAAATCACCCATACTGTCCAACCAACAGGAGGCAGTAGGCATGTGAGAAAGGCCTCTGCCAGACAATCGAATACTTGGGGCTATCGATGACTGACTATAGGGAATTAGATATGTCTTTGATGTAGATAATTACATATTCTGTTTTCTTTTTTGTTTCTCTCCTTTTAACAAAAGTTTCTTCTATAATGCTGTAAATGGATGAAAGTAAGGACTCAGTCTCAATATACTAAGTAGTACTGGGCATATATTTTCCACTATCCAAAGATAGTGGGAAAATCCACCAAAATATAGCTAACAGGGTCCTTTTTTTACCATCATCATCATCATTATCACTAATAGTGTTTGTATAGAACTTTAAGGTTTTCAAAGCACTTTGCATTTATCTTGTTTGATACTTAAGAATCTGTGACACAGATTACAATTACTTCCAAATACAATGCAAATTCCTTAGAACGCTGGTTTTAGCTATAAATAATTAGAAGAGAGCTCAAACCTTCAATGACTAAGATTGGAGAAAGAATTCTTGAACAAGAAAAGGGTAGAGGCAATTATAAAAGATAAAATAGGTAAGATTACATGAAATTGAAAAGCTTTTGAACCAACAAAATCAATGCAACTAGGAAAAGAAAGGAGGCTGCCCACTTGGAAAAAAATCTTTGCAAGAAACACATCTGATAAGGCTCTGATATTCAAAATATATAGTGAATTCACACAAATATAAAAGGTCAAGAGCCACTTCCCAATGGATAAATGGTACAAGGATTTAAACAAATAATTCTTGAAAGGATTGCAGACTATTAAAAAAAAATTGATTCTCCAAATCATCAACCAGAAAAGAAAAACAAAACAACTGTAACACTCAGTCAATTGATAAAGATGACAAAAGATTGGAATAGTCAACGTTGGCTATGTTGTGAAAAGACAGGTGTACTAATATAATGTTCATGGAATTGTGAATTAGTTCAGCTGTTCTGAAAAGCAATTTAGAATTAGTTGAAAAAGATGACTTAAACATACATACCTGTGATCTATGCTAAGGCATATACCCCTAGGAGTTAAAGATAGAAAGAAAAGTCCCATACACAGCAAAATATTTATAAATGCACTTACTGTAGTAGCAAAGAACTGGAAATAAAATAGATGCCCAATGATTGGGGAATGGTTGAACAAACTGTAGCACATGAATGTAAATGGAATATTATGTGCTGGAAGAAATAATGAATATGGTGAATACAAAGAATCAGGAGAAGACTTGCATGAACTGATGCAAAGTGAAGTAAGCAGAACCAGGAAATCAATATACACAATCACTACAACAATGCAGATGGAAAGAATAGCAACCACAAGACAACTGAAACTGATTTTTGTAAAATTATAAAGAATAAACATGGTGCCAAAGAAGAGATATGAGAAAACACCTCCCCCACTTCTTTGAAAAAGTTAGGATCCATGACTGGAACATTGCATATAATGTTTTTTTTTTTCAAAATGTTCATTGGTTTTGTGGAATTTTTTTCTTTTCCCCTTTTTCTTTCTTTTTAAAAAAGTCTTTGATATAAGAGATGGCTCTCTGAGAGGGAGAGGGGAAGAAATATAGAGGGAACTTTAGGCGATATAAAAACAAAAGATGCCAATACGTGTATTAAAAAAGGAAACTGCATGAGGTATCAACCAAGAAGATAATGATTTCCTCCCCTATCCCTAAGCCTTTTCCTCTTCCTAATTTTCCTATTACTGTTGAAGGCACAACCATCCTTTCAGTAAACCAGGTCTTGCAAACCAGGTGTTATCCTCAACTTTTCTCTCTCTCTCTTCTACCAATCAGTTCTCAAGCCCTATCAATTCTATGCTCACAACATCTCATATATACACATCATTCTTTCCTGTTGCCAAGGCCTCATAATTCTGCCTTTGTAACATGTCATGCATACTCTAGCTTCTCTCCAGCCAAACTCCATTGACTCCCTATTTTTATGTGGTGTCTTGGACTGGGAACAAACAAGAAAGGATCCACAACAATGACAACAGTGGCTCCTTACCTTCAAGATCAAATAAAAAGTCCTGTATGGCTTTTAAATCTCTTTATTTTTAGTCTCTTCCTACCTTTTCGGTCTTCTTATACTTTATCCTACCTTTCCCATACCCTGTAATCCAATGACACTGGTCTATTTGCTGTTGTTCACATAAGACATTTCCTGACTGTTTGTTCACTGCTGTCCCTTATACTGGAATCCTCACATAAGTCTCTTGTCTTTCTTGGCTTCTTTCAAGTCCCACTAGAGCCCCCAGAAGACCTTTCTGATTCCTCTTAATAGCAGTGCCTTTTATGGGTGATTATCTCTCAACTTATTCTAGATACATAGGTAAGTAGATAGACAGACAGACAGACAGACAGATAGATAGATAGATAGATAGATAGATAGATAGATAGATAGATAGATAGATAGATAGAGATAGCTATAGCTTGTATATAGTTGTTTGCATGCTCTCCCTTCCTCCCAATTAGACTGTGAACTCCCTGAGAGCAAGGACTGTCTTTTGCTTGGTTGTTTTTTTTTACCTTCCTTTGCAACCTTAGTGTTTAGCACAGTGCCTGGAATATAGTAAGGCTTATTAATGTGTGTTGACTTAAGGAAGAAGAGATGAGTATGTGTATATACCTTCCTCTCTTTCTTGTAGAAGTCAGGGACTTCTATATATATATAGAATATATATATATATATATATATATATATATATATATATATATATATATATATATATATATAGAGAGAGAGAGAGAGAGAGAGAGAGAGAGAGAGAGAGAGAAGGACAGTTACCTTATAAGGTAACTTAGTTTATGACATAATGATGGTGGTTCAATGGAAAGAGCTTTTTGACTGTATTTTGAGTCAGAAGGCCTGGATCCAAATCCTGTTATTTCTACTACTATGTGGGTAACTTTGGACAAGTCACTTAACTTCTCTATGCCTCAGTTACCTTTTATGTAAAATGAGAAGGTTCAGTTCAAGATCCATGATCCTAAATAACAAGAAAATTCCTGTGATTTCATCCTATGATTCCCATGAGTTCATCAGCGTTTCCAGGTGCTGAATGAATCGACATTAGCTACTTACTGAAAAGTGTTAAAAAAAAAAAATGCAATTACCCCATAGACTCCTTGGATCAATGTCCCCTTACCTGCTTAAAGCTTTTAATTCTATTAGTGGATCACCAATTTTGACAATTCCCTCCCAGCCTCATCTGTGGTATTTAATCATAGGAGCATAAGGTTTAGAGCTGGGAGGGACTTCAAAGATCGTCTATTTCAGCTTCCTCTTTTTGTAGATGAGAGACTGAGGTCCAGAGAAGATATGTGATTTGTTCAAGGTCATATAGTTAGGAAAAAGTAGAACTGGTTTTCAAATTTAGGTTTTCTAGTTCCAAATTTCTTTCATCTCTCAAACTGAAAGCTTCTCAAGGTACCTCCCTTTAAACCTTCAGACACTCAGAATAAATGTTCACCTCTACTGTAAAAGCCTTCCATCCTGGGGAAATTCCCCAGTCTCACTCCATAGGTATGGACACATGGTACAGGGGACAGAACTTCAGAACTAAAGTCAAAACGACTCAAGTCAAATTCAGATGTGTTGATACCTTACTAACTGGGTGACTAAGTCAATTACCCACTGTTTGCCTCAATGACCTGAACTATAAAATGGGGATAATGATAGCACCTACCTCCCAGGGTTGTTTTGAGGATCAAATGTGATAATATTTGTAAAGCACTTAGCACTATGAGCACTGGATCATAGTAGGTGCTCTGTAAATGGTAGCTATGATTAATTATTATTATGTACATCACCATACATCTAGTTTATGGCTTTGGCCACATTTTCAGAAGATATGCTTTGATGTTGTTCAACTGGAGTCGATGGACCTGGGTTTGTTTCCCAGTATGGGTAAATCACTTAACTTTCTAAAACTAAAATGGCACGGGCAGGGACAGGACACCTAGAATCTAGGTTGAGACTCCATATGGGATGGTGACCCACAGTTTAAGAAGAGCTAAAGGGGTCTAGAGTGGAAAACCTTTAAGCCCTGACCTAGAGGATCTCAAAGATCTCTTCCAATTCTAGATCTTATGCACACAGTCTCAGCTCGAAGCAAACACATTCTGTAATTAATTCCTGGGGCTGTGCTCCCACACAGCGAGGCACCAAGGGATAGTCACAAGTGATTTCCTTCTATAGATTTTTAAAAAACTTTTTATCATTACTCAGGTGCTTAACTGATCATTGTTCCTCCTCTCTCCTCCCCACCACCAAAAGTCATGTTCTGGAGCTCTCTGCCTTCTAGAATTCCCCATCCTGCTTTTAGCTGACGTCCTTCTTATTGACAAATAGGCTCCATCTTCTTCCTAGAGCTTGCTTTAAATTAAGATTTTGCTGATTTGTATAAATACTATGTTATAAAGTATTCATATTGTTTAGTAACTTTAGAAACCTTCTCTCCATTCCCTCCCCCTCCCCTCTCCCACCTCCTGGCACAGTCTCTCCATAGGAAAATACATAAACCATGCCAAATGATGAACTTGGAGATTGTACATCCTGGTCCCATAGCCACTCAGCCTTTCTTTCCCTACCATGAGAACTTTGCTTCCATAACTAGCTACACAGGGGGAGCAGATTTGATCCATGTTGCACTAAGGATAGAGCCAAAATTTGATTCAATACAATTCAACAATTATTTAAGTGTTTACTGTGTACAAAATACTCTGCTAAAATTAATGAATGAAAAAGCATGTATTAAATATTTGTGTGTTGTCTTAAGTGCTGAGGATATAAATACAAAACTAAAGAGAGCCCCTACCTAAAAGAAGTTTATGCTCTAGTAGAGGAAGACTATACCTTTAAGGAAGTGGTGACCAGGGATAGATATTTTGTTCCACCGAGTCACAGGAATGGTGAATTGATTCAGAGTTTAGTCAATTGATGTGCCCTTTCTAGAAGCAAGGGTAATATTGATTTAATTATTGTCCCTAAAGCGAGAAGTGGAAGGAAGGTGGGGGTGGGGAGCACATCCAGTAGCTGTCAGATGGCAAGGCAACTTGAGCAGGATGACTGGATAGGATGTAAAGGGAAAATGTGGTTAAAGGTCTATGAATCAACTAGATCTAGTGGGATAAGTAGGATAAGTCCCCAGTAAAGACCACTGGCACCTAGGGCAAGAATTCCAAAGAGGAATGGATTTAAGTTCCTTGGGGACTGGGAACATGGATTCTGGAGAGTCTAGTCTCTCCAGAAGAAGAATAAAAGTGTTGGCAAGTAAGAAGGCCTGGATACCATATTCTTACCCTCGTGGAGCTTATAAAATAGAGGGAAAGCAACTCCAGAGCCATAAAGAACAGTCTTGGGACCTGGTGAAAGGAGAGGAAAGGGGAGAAGACCTGAAGGAGATATTTTAGACTTCAGCATTCAAGGACGCACTGAGGCAGAAACCCCAGGATTTGTTCTGTCAGTAAAGGAAACAGATTCTAAGGGTGCTGCTGGGTGAGGGAGCAGGGTGAGGCCAAACCACAGAGGAATACACCTGCAGTATAGGAAGGATGATGGGTCCCATATTGGCTAATGCTGTATTTATATACGGGCTGCTTTGGGTCACAACTAAGTCATGTTAAACTTCAGTTACACTAGGCAGAGGAACCTTGAGTAAATCACTTAAAAAGAGGCTTATACCCCAGCAGAGTCTGGCCTCAAATCCTCATAGCTTCCCACCCCTCACCCCCAAGGAAGAAGTGGAGGGGAATGTAGGTGGTGGGGTTAGAAACACAGCAGGGCGGAAAGGCTTATGGGAGTGCTTTCCTTCCGTCCTAGCATTCATTTGGAACTGGACAGTAATGGGCGAAGGGATCAGGTCAAGCATACAAATCATATTGCAATTACAAAGGACCTTATTATGGAGTAAGAAGCCTCCAGAAGGTGAAGAAAAACAAGAGTACATGTACAGGCTCACCCCCATGTGGGGCACTGTAGAGCATATTCCTGGTTTCCCTATTATGGCTCTTGAACCTACATGGATAGACAGATAATTTAGTGAGCACTCACTTTGTGCCAGGCACTATGTGTTAAATGCTAGGAATACAAATGCAAGTAGAAAAATGATCCCTGCCTTCAAGGAGCTTGCCTTCTAATGGAGCATGAAGTGGAACTAGAAGAGGGTGGGGACAAGGATGTCTAGTGACAGCATCAAGTCAAGATAGCCTAGAAGTGTCATGGAGGAATGTTCAGACAAAATAAAAATAAAACTCAACTATCAGAGGCCAGCTACCCAGAGGCAGAACTAAAAGTTGCAGTAAGAGAGGGTGAGGATGATGGCCAGATTCCAGGCAGCGTGATGTGGAGGTGGCCATAAAGTGGTGCACAAGCCTGGTTTCTAGCACACTAAAACTCACCTATCAGAGACAAGTTTCTAGAGGCAGATAACTATGATACATAATAATAAAGGCATGAGAACTATACAGATCAAAGTGCTCTGGGAACAAGGTCCAATAGGGAAGGTCATTACTGACCAAGAGGAATAAGGCAAGTAAAGGGAATGTTGACATGGGGAAAATCTCAGAGATTATTTTGTTCAATGACCTCATCTTGCAGATGAAGAAACAAAGGCCCAGAGAAGGTAATAGTTGACCCAAGATTATATAAGTAGTATATAGCAGAGCTGAGATTTGAATCCAGGTTCTCTTAGTCTAAATCCAGGGTTCTCTCCATGGTACCATGCTGGAATGGAGAGGTGATTTCAGGCAGGCAACAGCATGAGCCTTTGTCAATGAAATAATGGATCTTTTGAAGTATTATTGTTTTTATTAGGATCATCATTATTATCATCATTATTTATTACAGATTATATAGTAGGCTCATGCCTCATGAATGCTTTCTTCAGAAAGAGAATTGTTTAGATACCAGACATAGCAAGCACCAAAGAAAGAAACCATCACAAAGAAAGAAATTGATGATGTTTTATCAGACAGAAAGTACTTATTATGGACATGGGAGTTATCCCTGAGTCAACTAACCCTATATAGTCAGATCATGGACTCTTTGGAGTTAAGATCAGGATTTATAATAAACAGGAAGAAAGAACAGTAATAAGAAAAAGAAACATTGTATATTTTGTGAAAATTTAACTCTGAATTATTTAAATAAATTATTAAAAATTTAAAAAATGTGAAATGGATGAAAGAAATGACATCAATACTGATGTAATGATTATTCAGAAGTTAAACCAATGTAAATTAATTGCTATGATCAAGAGAACAGAAAAGTCCAAAAAGTGCCTTAGTCAGAAAATATTTGACCGACTTGCTGAATAGACTGCCAAAGGCAACAACAGATTACAACATAAACTTAGCTATAAAAATTCTTATGAAGGACAATTATAAGCAACATTGTCTCGTAAAGAAGAGAAAAGCAGTAGAGGGTAAAAAAGTCTAAATAATGCTTGGCAAGGTATCTAGTAAGCAAAGTCATCCCAAGGGCATTCAAGGAGGAAAACAGAAAAAAAATTTCTAATGGAAGAAAAATGGGAAAGATCTGCAAAAATTATAACAACAAACTCTTTTCTCCATCAAGGATAGTGGGACCACCATACTTGAACCCTAACATCACATTCCCTGAGGTTCTCAGTGAGGAAGTAGAAATATAACTAAAGAGAACGAGCATGAGAAAAGCATTCAGACTGGATCAAATATCTAGAGAGAAGATCCATGCTGGAGGCAACACAGTTGAGAAGACATTGAGGGATTGCTTTACAAGATATATAAAGGAAAGGAAAATGCCAAGGACATGGGGGAGAAAATTTCTGACCTTACTGACTCAAAAAAGTGGACTAAAAAAAATCATGAGCAATTATGAACATATGTATGTACTCTGTCTTCTATACAGAATCACTATAAGGTTCTTGTACACAGGAATTAAAGGCATCCTCAGTGAGTAGGGAAAAATCAGGCTTTTGTAAATTATGTTGAACAGTGCAACACACAACCATCTCACGACTGACTGAAAGGTGTAGAGAATATAAGACCCCACTTATTGTTTGTGGATCATGAAAAATCATTCACCTATGTTAAACAAAATGAAACCTGCAGGTTTTTTATGTATCCCATTCATACTATGTCAAGATTATTCAAGTTCCTGGAAAGATACAACAACGGAGTGTCCTTGTTCAATGACCTGATAATAAGGGAATAAAGGAGGGGGAGAGAGTAAGCATTTCTGTAGCACCTACTGTATGCAGGATTCTAGACTAACATAAACATTATCTCATTTAATATTCATAAAAACCCTAGGAGGTAGGTGCTATTGTTATCCTCATTTTACACATGAAGGAACCGAGACAAATAGAGATTAAATGACTCGCTTAGGATCATACCTGTAAGTGTCTGAGGTCGCATTTCAATCTGAGTCTTTCTAAATCCAAGCCCAATATAGCCCCGCACAATCTAGCTGTCCCAATAATAATATCAAGGAAGGCATAAAAGATGAGAGATGTTGCGCTCACCAAAATTATTTGCCACGTGATGTACAAGATGCAGAGTCCGGGTCGAGGAGAATTTTCCTGTGGATAGTGAGTGTAGGGAGCCGTTGAGGACCACAACAGTTCCATGAGTTCATGATGGCCTGAGATTGTGCTAATGGAGCAAAGGTTGTTGCTTCGACCCTCCGGCATCTCATACAATAGCCCCAAGGCTTTCGGGTCTTAGGTAAACATCTTAATATTTGACTAATATCCTCAGGCAGTCATTGGGACATCCGTTTGTTAATGAAAGAGGATTGGTGAAAGTAATCACAGCACGAGCTTGCCACGAGTATGGAACTTACAGCTCCACAGCATATAAGGCTTGTACTTGCTAATAATGAATGGAGCTTGTAACATCTTTGTCTCCCGCCTCATCATTGCGTGCCTGAGATCAAGACGTCCCACGGGTCAGGGGTCTCTCCACTGAGCCAGCTGTAACAAGTGAGTACCTGCAGATGTTCCTGTTTGTGGATGACATTGTCTTGATCATGTTGAACCTCAAGACATTTCAGGGACTCCTGGAAGATTTCTGTAACCATGCAAAGCAATTTGGCCTATCTATCCACACAGGGAAGACCAAATGAATGAAGAATGTATATTGTCTAGATTTCAACTTGCATCTAGAAGGATAGTGTATAGAACTTGTCCAATAGCATGTATATCTGGGACAGATAATGAACAAGGATCATGAGCTGGACCCAGAGTTGGAAAGGAGGAGAGCAGGCTAGATTGCTTTTGGGAAATGGCAAAGCATATTTACTTATCCCAAACTTCCATAAAAGCCAAGGATTACCTTTTTATAAAATTGTATTGATGTTGCTGTATGACAACAAGGCCTGGAATAGAAGTGCCTCCAAAAAACTTCAGATGAATGTCATATAGAAGGCAATGAAAAGGAGGATAGTAAGCATGAGGAGGTTGCAATCTATAGCCAATGAAAACTTCAAAGAAAACCAAGAGTAAAACATGTCATCCAAATATTGTATGACGGAAGAAAATTTGGGCTGGTCACATGGAGAGATCAATGGATGACAGGTGGCTGACCAGAGTACTCCAAGAGCCTCTAGCGCATTGGACAGTGAAGCTGTTTCAAACTTTTGGAAAGGCATGGAGAAGAATCATACAGGATAGATAGGCAAAGGTGGGCTACAATCTGTATCATTCAAGGAAAGTCCCAGATTAATGAGAGCACAGATCCATTTGGGCATTTTTGTAACAACAAAGAGGTAGACATAGCAGAGCTGAGAGAAGACTACCTCTAAGTCAGGAAGACTCAAATTCAAGTCTCTGCTAAATAATAGTTTTGTGATCCCAGCAAACAATTTAACCTCAGACAACTCTCTCAGACTCTAAATTGCAGAACTATTTCTGATCTCCATTAGTGAAGGAGATGTTGTTCAGTTGTACCCAAACCCAACTCTCCATGGGATTTTGAGGTTTTCTTGGCAAAGATACTGGTAGTTTGCCATTTTATTCTTCAGCACATTTTATAGAGGAAGAAACTGAGGCAAAGAGGGTGAAGCGATTTACCCAGGTTCACCCAGGTAGTGTCAGAGGTCAGACTTTAATTCAGATCCCCCTGACTGGAGGCCCTCTATTCTATCCATGTATAACCTAGCTGCCCAAACCACAGTTCCTTCCCTCAAGAAGCTTTCTTTCTGTTGTTGCTCAGTCGTATCACTCATATCTGACTCTTCATGACCTCACTGGAATTTTCTTGGCAAAGATCCTGAAGTGGTTTGCCATTTCCTTCTCTAACTCATTTTACAGAGGAAAAAACTGAGGCAAAAAGGGTTAAGTGACTTGCCCAGAGTCACATAGTTAGGAAATGTCTGAAGACAGATTTGAATTCAGGAAGATGAGTCTCCCTGGCTCCACGCCCAGCACTCTATCCACTGAGCCACTTAGCTACCCCAAGTAGAAGAGATGAGGTTTCCTCAAATGAAGTTCCCCATCTCAACTTGTAAAACTTCAGGTCTGTTTTTGTTGTTGATGATGTTTTAAACATATCACAGAGAACCAATAAGTGAGTGATCTGGATCCTAATCCTCCCCCCTGCACTCTCAGAAATGCTTTTACCTCAAGCTGACGGCAGGAGCTTTCACAAACAGTAGTACTGAAAGAGGCAAGCAGGGCCCAGCAGGACTTTGAAGGAGGTGAACAGATGTTGGGGGAAATCACCTTCAAACCAAGTTAACCTCCTCATCTCTGTCTGTTCAAATCATTCTCTTCCTTCAGTTCAAGTGCCACTCCTTCCATGCAGTCCTCCCAGATCCCTCTCAAGTGAAAATAGCTTCTCCACTTCCAGAATTCTTAGAACACTTGGACTGGGTCCAATGTTTTGCACTCATTACACCAACACCCTCAATAATTTGAAAGCTCCTGGAGGACAGGGATGATTTCATCTTTGCATCCCCAGAACTGAATACAGAAAGCACTTAATAAATGATTGCTGAATTCAGAATTAAATTGACCAAGCCAGTGGTATCCTGAGCTGTCCACATTTTCTGAGGCAAGGAATTAAAATAGATTTCTCATCTCCACTTTCTTCTTTCAGGGTCACTTCTCAAGCTGGAACCACATTCCAACAGTTAAAGAGAAGGAAAAAAATCAGTAGCTGATATTTCTATAACGAATTAAGGTTTCCAAAGTGCTCCATGTGTATTTTCACATTCAAACCTGACAGCAGCCTGGAATACAACTACCTCCAAAGGACAAAGATAAGCATCACACAGAGGCCCATGGAAAGAGCCATTATGGCTATGAGCATTCGCATCGTATAACCTGTGAGAACTTAAAAAAAAAACCTGAGAGCAAAGAATATCATTAGATAATTATTACTGGCATTATCCTAATTTTAATATTAGGAAACTGAGGCTCAAAAAGGGCATGCCCATAGCCATATATTTAGTAAATATTGAATCAAACCTAAGTCTTTCCTGATACCAAGTCCAAACTTTCCATTACATCATGTTGCCTTGCAATGGTAATATGGTGCTGGGTGGGATGGAGGACGCTTATAGTTCCTCCTGTTAGGGGGTGAGGGAGGGGAGGTAGGCTGAGGCTACAGTAGGCTAAAGCCCATCAGATGTCTAAACTAAGTCTAGCACCCATGGAGAGAGGAGGCGCCCACCAGGCTGCTTGAGGAAAGGCCAACTGGCTCAGATGGAAAAAATGGGTAAAATTCCTATGCAGATTAGCACTGGGATTATACTTGTCTTGAGGACAGGGAGATCCAGCCTCAAAAACAAACAAAAACAATAATAAGATGAAGTAAAAAGAAGTCCTGGGCTCATTTAACCTCTCCGGGACCTCAGCTTCTTCATGTGTAGCGTGAAGGCCTGGGACTCAATGACCTCAAAGGTCCCTTTCAGTTCTAAATCTCTGATCAGTGAATCAACAAACGTCACTGCAACACCCACTATGTGTCAGGCATTATACACACATATAAATACATATAAGTAAGCATAAACTACATACTCATTACACACGGGGTAACGGAGGGGCAGGCTGCTGGCCGCAGGAGGCTGAGAGTGAGGGGTTGGTGAAGGTCTCAGGTAGAAAGTGAAGCTTGAGTTGAGTTTTCAGAAGCTCCAGGACTTCTAAGAAGCAGGGATGAAGAGGAAGAGCTTTCCAGGTACAGAGACAAGCCGTGCCTCTCACTAGAAAACAGCGCTTTCTTAAGCACAAAGGCTTTCCCATTCTTTCATTGTGTGGCTAGACATCCCCACCTCCCACTGTCTGCCATCATCATCTTCACCTCCCCCTTCACACCCCTTCGGGCTCTTTCAAACCCTTTGGGGGTGCTCACAAGCAGTGGGCTCTGCAGGGGTTTCGCTGTTCCTGATCTACACTTCCGGTTTTCATTGACTGGAGAAGCAGGTCCTGCCCGACTTCACTGAGAGGCTTTTAAAATCTTTCTCTTTGCTATTAGTATTGATTAGTTTTGTCCCCTTAATGGGATTCTTCTCCACTCCCCCTTCACCTCCTCTCCACCCCTCATTCTCCCAGCTAGTGGCTTCCTGGGGTACAGTCCTACTTTCCTTCCTAGGGCATCCGCTTTGTTCTGTGTTCAAAGAGGGAAAGTGTGATCAGCCCTGATAAAAATGCACTCATTTAAGAGGTGCAACAGAAAGGAAGAGAGAAGGGGCGGGGAACAGAGGGAGGAGGAGGAGGAAGGCGTATTTCCATACTCGGGAGGGAGGCCTAGTGTCTCAGTCACCAGCCTGCCACCGTGAATGGCTAATTGCCGAGATCCCTGCCTGAGGACTTGGCAGCAGGAGGAGACACGAAGCAATCTGGTTGTTACACTTGTTTTGTGTGAAATGTTCGAGCCGGAGCTAAATGAATCTCAGGGATCCCAGGAGGCTCGTGGATTGTAACCTCTCATGGCAGGCGCTAGTTCTCCCCCTCCCCCTTCTTGGCCCTAGCTCCCACTGGCCTACCTAGTCTGCCTGGCCCCATTTCTGTCCGGACTTAGTGAGTGAACAGATCTTTTGTTTAGCTGGGTTCCCAGGAAGGTTGGACTGTCTTCTACTGGATAAGAATTTTCTTCTTTTGGACTGTAGCCAAAAAAAGGAGGTCAAGGAACCTGTGATTTCATTGGTTATGGGAACTCCCCAGTGAAGAAACTCCCTCTATCAATGCAGGTAGCTTCCCTCCAAGGTAAAAAGTTGCCTAGAACTCTGAGATGTTATGAAATTCACCCAGGGTCACCTAGACAGTCCGAGTAAGAGGAAGGATTTGAATTTGAATCATCCTCTTGGCCAAAAAAGCTGTTTGTGACTATGTTGCTGACTCATTGCAGAGATATCTGTCTTTGGACAATTATTTTTGGGAGAGGGCCTGTTGCTATGGAATTAAATGCAGGGTTATTTCACCCATTTTCATTGGCTACCTGTAGTTCCCTGACTTTCTTTATGATTAGGTCAATAAAACTGTCACCTCTCCCTCCTCTGTCTAGTATTTATATTTGGGATCAATGTGAGACTTGAAATGAAGTCTGTCTACTACCCTCCAGTGAGCTAAAGGTACAATACTAAGAAATGCCCAGTTCACCTCCTGTTATAGAGGGAACCTGTTAGTAAAGTGAGTTGTCATTTTAATTTATTCCTCTTTTTTTTCAGACCCATTACATTTCCTGTGTGATGGATGGGCTGAATTTTCACTATTGGTGCTTGTTCCTCAAAGGTCCTTGGTGGATGTCCCATTCATGTACTTTATGTTACAGCTACTCTGGAATGATGACCCTCTTTCCCTCAGGGGCAATGCCTTTGCTCATCCTATTCTTTATGTCTGGGGTGGACCCCCTCCTCCACACCTCATCCCAGCGTCCATCACTTGGAACCCCTCCTTTTCTTTAAAGTTCAGCTCAGAAGTTACCTCCTTCATAAGGTCTTCCCTGACTTTGCTTCTCTCTAAGAGATTCTGAGGAGCTGGCTAGGTGGCACAGCGCCTTGAGTGGGAGACCTTAGGAAGTACTGAGTTCAAATATGACTTCAGATCCTTATCAGTTTCATGACCCTGGGCAAGTTATTTAATCTGTCTCCCTTGGTTTCCTCAGGCAGCAACCCCAAAGCCTGCCTCTTTGCCTCAATGCTCAGCTCCCCAGTCTCTAGTCTCTTGCTCCAATTTTTCATGTTCTTGCTTGTTCCAAGAATACACCGTAGCCATAGATGCTATGCCTACCAATCATTCTTTTTCCTCTTGGACTTCTCAACTGATGATATTACTGACTACTACTGTCCTCAATCTTAAAAAAAAAAAATCCCTGGCATAGCACAAATTCATCTTACCATCCATGCTACAGCATTAAAGACCATATTGCTCTCACCATAGTCTCAGTCACTTACATGACTGGGAGAAGACCACTGCCTGTCAAGGACTGCACCTCCAAGAAACCCACAGTCAGGCTTTAAACACTGATCCCTGTCTGCAAAAGTCTGTTCTAGAGACCGTCCAGTTATATTTGACTTTCAGGAAACAATCTCAGAGACCAGGATCTATTAACAAGAGCTTCACACTTGGGAAACTAAAGGACAGAATCAAATATTCAAAGTCAGAAAAGACTTAAGAGACTATGTAGTCAATACATTCATTTTACAGATGGAGAAACTGAGGTCATACAGATGAAGTGACTTGCTCCCAGGTCACTCAGGAATGCTTGCTGGGCTAGTTAGTTCTCTGAAAAAACACAGAAGAAATTCTAATAATCTGTCTAGAGAAAGCCTTGTTAATTGCCTGGAATTAAGAGTCTATGATGATTCCTTAATGACTCTATGCTTGCAGCATGCTGCTGGGATTGGTGTTGAAATGAAAGAATAGGGAGGTATAGGTATCCTGATAAATGTGTGAATTTCCCTTCATTTACAGTTACTTGGCATTTCCCCACAATTCACCAACAAAGTGCAAGAAAGGGGTATGTTGGAATGCTGGTGCTCCCAGGTGAGTAGACAAGCTGCTGTTTTCAAGTCAGCATGATGCATCACCTTCATAGAGGAGAATGCTTCTCTCTGCATGTGTGGATTTATGCATTCACACACTCTGCAAAAGTGATAAAGGGCAAGGCTCCTTTTGATGGGGCTATAAAAAAAGCCAAGGTGTGAGGTCATGTGGGTTTGAGCCAAAATCCCCCAGTCCAACCAGGGTCTTCACCGTTTTTTCCCTTGTTCCTTCAATTTACTTTGACACTGATTGATCTAGCAACTGAGAATAAAACAAATAACCACCCCAATTTTGGAGAGAAAATGAAAGAGGGAAAAGCTCACTAAGACACTGCAAGGGGAACTAACTCAGAGATTCATAGCTGGAAGGGAATTTAGAGATCATCCAACTCTCTCATTTTCCAAATGAGGACCCAGAAGACAAATGAGAGTGGTTAAGTGACTTGCCCAAAGGATACATGAATGATAAGTACTATTCCCAAAACTTGTGTTAATTTTATTTATATTTATACATATTATATAGGCAGCAGAGCATGGAGACTAAAAATTCATCCTGCAAGTCAGGAAGCCCTGGGTTCAAGTCGTGCCTGTGACACTCACTGTGATCCTGGTAAGGCACTTAACCTCTTGGTGCTCTAGAAAAACTGTCTCTAAGACTCTAAGTTTCTTTCTTCTTCTTTTTGGAGGCATTTGGGGTGAGGTGACTTGCCCAGGGTCACACAGCTAATAAGTATCTGAGGCTGGATTTGAACTCAGGTCCTCCTGACTCTAGGGCTGGTGGTCTATTCCTAGAGCACCTAGCTGTCCCAAGACTGTTTCAGAAAAGGCACTGACTTACACTGAGACTCACATAGGAATTTCCTATGTCAAAGAAATTAAAAGTTCACTCTTCTCTGGGCTGCACTTTGGACTTCCTCTACCATGCCCCAGCTCTTTATCCTGAAACTCCTTTCTAGCCCTGGAATTCATACACTGGAAGTAATTCCCATCCCTGTGGCCTTTCATTCTGATGATGGCTCCTCCAAGAGCCCCCATTTAAGACCCAAGCCAGTCTTGTCTCATTTCTCTTCAGACTCTACCATGGACTTCCTCTGTCATGTCTTTGTACCTTTCTCATCCCCTTGCTCCTTCCCTTTCAACTCCCTTTTGTATGTGGTCTTCCCAGGAGAATTGAATCTCCCTGAGAGCAGTCACTGTCTCTATTTTAGCTTGTATTTGAATAACCAGAAATTAGCACAGTACCTGGTAAACAATAAGTGCTTTAAAAATACTCTCTGACTGACTATCCTCCCCTTCTCAATAAACTTATAAAAGCCCAAGTTATCTCCCCCATTAAAGTGTAAGTTCTCTGAGGTCAGGGAGAGCTTTGATTTTTGTCTGTGTGTCTTCAGTGCTTGGTAGAGTCCCTGGCACATAGCAAGCACCTATTAAATGCCTGCTAATTGATCGATTAAATAGTAGAGCTGAAATTGAATCCAAGGCCTCCTGATTCCAAATTTAGTACGATTTCTTAACATACTACCTCCTGGCAAGAAGGACTTTTGTTACTGATCTTAGCTTTATTTTTCTTTGAAGAAAAAGAGTTTCTATTATAACAATAAAAGGAGTACCTCATATATCTGCCATTGTCAGGGCAGGAGGGGTTCCACATAAATGAGTTTTGCAGGTAACTGGAGCTTAACTTCTTAGTCAGTCAGTGAATAAGCATTTATTAATTCCTTATTATATGCCTGGTATTGTGATACATGCTGAGGATATAAAGAAAGGTAATACTAATTGTGACGAAGAGGAGGAAAATTAACATTTGTATAGTGTTTACTCTGTGCCAGGCATTGTGCTAAGCACTTGACAATTATCTCATACTATCCTCAGAACAATCCTGGGAGGTAGGTGCTATTATTGCCCTCATTTTACAGATAGGGAAACTGAGGCATACAGCGAGGCAGTTGATTGGTTTGTTTTGTTTTTAGTGATTTGTGCAAGGTGACACAGCTAGTGTCTGAGGCTAGATTTGAATTCAGATCTTCTTGACTTCAGACTCAGTACTCTATATACTGTGCCCTACTTTCAAGAAGCTTACATTCTAGTGGGGCAGACAGCATGTAAATAACTAAGTATGTATAAGATACAGAGACAGTGGAAGGCAATTTCAGAAAAGAGGGTATTGGCAGCTGGGAGGACCCAGAAAAGCTTGTTGTGAAAGGTAAGATTTGAGCTCTTTTCTTTTAAAATAATATTTTTATTTTTTCCCCAATTACATGTAAAGACAATTTTTAACATTCATTTAAAAAAATTTTTTGAATTCCAAATTCTCTCCCTCCCTTCCCTGAGATGTCAAGGTAAGAACTTTGACATATATTATACATGTGCAATAATGTGAAAGATACTTCCGTATTAGTCACGTTGTAAAAGAAGACACAAATCAAAAGAAAAAATAAAGAACGTAAAAAATAATCTGCTTTGATCTGCATTCATATTCCATCAGTTCTTTCTCTGGATGTGGATAGCATTTTTCATCATGAATCCTTTGAGATTGTCTTGGATCATTGTATTGCTGAGAATTCACAGTTGATCATCATACAATATTGTTACTGTGTACAATGTTCTCCTGGTTCTATTTCACTTCACTTTGCATCAGTTTGTGTAAATCTCTCCACACTTTTCTGAAAGTATCCTGCTTATCATTTCTTATAGCACAATAGTATACTATTACAATCAGTTCAGTCATTCTCTAATTGATGAGCATTCCCCTTAATTTCCAATTCTTGGCCACTACACAAAGAACTGCTATAAATATTTTTGTACAACTAATCCTTTTCCTTTTTTTCTCCATCTCTTTGAGATAGAGACCTAGTAGTGGCATTGCTGGGTCAAAGAGTATGCACAGTTTTATAGTCCTTTAGGTATAGTTCCAAATTATTCTACAGAATGATTAGATCAGTTTACAACTCCACCAATACAGCATTAGTGTCCCAGTACCCACATCTTCTCCAACATTTATCATTTTCCTTTTCTTTTTCTGATTAGTCAATCTGATAGATGTGAGATGGTACCTCAGAATTGTTTTAATTTGCATTTTTCTGATCAATGGTTATTTGGAACATTTTTTTCATATGAATATACAAAGCTTTGACTTCTCCATCTGAAAACTGCCTGTTTATACCCTTTGACCGTTTATCAATTAGGGAAGAATACATATTCTTATAAATTTGATTCTGTTCTGTTCACATTTGGAAAATGAAGCCTTTATCAGAGACACTTGTTATGAAAGTTGTTTCCCAGCTTTCTGCTTTCCTTCCAAGTATGGCTGCATTGGTTTTATTTGTGTAAAACCTTTTAAATTTAATGTAATTAATTTTTCAATTTTACATCTTGTAATGCTCTCTATCTCTTGGTTAGTCATAAATTCTTCCCTCTCCCATATATCTGACAGGTAAATTATTCCTTACTCTCCTAATTTGCTTTAAGTCTTAAATTACTACCCATTGTCTTGGTATATGGTGTAAGATGTTGGTCTATACTTAGTTTCTGTCATACTGTTTTCCAGTCTTCTCAGCAGTTTTTGTCATATAGTGAGATCTTGTCCCAAAAACTAGGGTCTTTGAGTTTATCAAACTCTAAATACTATGGTCATTTACTGCTGTGTCTTATGCACTTAATCTATTCCACTGATCTACCACCTCATTTGTTAGCCAGCACCAGATTGCTTTGATGATAATTGTTTTGATGAAAATCTGGTACTGGCTAAGAAATAGAGTGGAGATTCAGTGGAATAGATTAGCTACACAATACACAGTAGTAAATGACCATAGTAGTTTAATGTTTGAGCTGAGTCTTGAAGGAAACCAGGAAAGCTAAAAGGTAGAAGGAATGAAACAGCATTCCAAGCATGGAAGACAGCCAGTGCAAAGACATGGAGACCAAAGACCAGAGATAGACAAACTCATGGAGCAGCAAGTAGGCCAATGTAGTTGAATTATAGAGCATATCAAGATTTACAAAATGTAAGTAGACTAAAAAGGTAGGATGGATGGACCTGGGAGGAGCTGGAGGCAGCTCAAACCAACCAGTGAGAGTTAGTTGTTAAATTTTCAAAGTAAGTATTTATACATCAGAAATCAACGAATGCTACACATCAAGGCTTGATTGTCCAGACTTGAGAAAGTGATGAAAACAATATTAATAAGGCAAGTTATACTTAAAAGTATGTTGTACGTCAGAGAGCCAGTTTTAAACATTTACTAGCATATCACCAAGTTAAGAAGAGGTTTAAATACCAGAAAATTTTATATTTGATCTTGGAGGTAATAGAGAGCCACTAGAACTCCTTCAGCAGGGAGAGTGACATAGTCAGATCTCCACTTTAGGAAAATCATTTTGTCAGTTGAAAAGAGGATAACCTGGAAGTCAAGAGAGCTTGAGGCAAGGAGACCAGTTAGAAGGCTATTGAAATAGACTAGGTGAATGGTGATAGGAGAATGAGTTACTGTGGTAACTGTGTGAATGGAGAGAAGGGGACACATATGCGAGATGTTTTGAAGGTAGAAATGACAAGCTTTGACAATAGATTGGACATGTAGGGTTAAAAGGTTTGAGGAGTTGGGACTGAGGGTCAAGGTAACTGGGATGTCACCTTGAACACAGTGGCGACCTCTACAATAATAGGGAAGTTCAGATGAGTAGAGGGTCTGGGAGAAAAGATAATTAATTCTATTTTGGACATTCTGAGTATGAACTGCCTACAGAACATCCAGTTCGAAATGCCCCCAAAGCAGGTGTTGGTTCATTATTGGAGCTCAACAGGGAGACTAGGGTTAGATTTATATACATCTGGGAGTCATCTGATTTTTATTTCTGTTGTTTAGTAGTTTCAGTTGTGTCTTATTTTTTATAACCCTATTTGGGGTTTTCTTGGCAAAGATACTGGAGTGGTTTGCCATTTCCTTCTCCAGCTCATTTTACAGATGAGAAAACTGAGGCAAACAGGATGAAGTGACTTGCCCAGGGTCACACAGCTAGTAAGTTTCTGAGGCTAGATTTGAATTCAGTTCTTCCTGGCTCCCAGGAAGTGCCCAGCACTCTATCCACTATATCACCTAGCTGATGAGATCACTGGGAAAATGTAGAGGGGAAAGAGAAGGGGGCCCAGGGCAAGACCACAGTTAGTGGCCATGACATTTGAAGAATCATCACAAGGGACTCATAAGGACCAGTCAGACAAAGAAAAGGAGAATCAAGAGAGAGCAGTGGAAAAAAATTTAAAAGTCCTAGAGAGGAGAGAATATCCGGAAGGAGAAGGTGGTCAACAACCTCAGATACTGTAGAAAAGTCAAGAAGGATGAGAACTGAAAAAAGGCCAACAGATTTTGCAAATAAGAGATCACTGGTAACTTTGGAGAGAGAATTTTCAGCTGAATGATGACATTAGGTCAGACTGCTGAGAGTTTACAAGAGAATGAAAGAAGTGAAGAACCAGGTGTAGATGGTTCTCTCAAGGAATTTAGCTGAGAAGAGGAGAGACATAGGACAATAACAAGAGGGTATGAAATGATCATATTAGAGCTTTTTATCTTGTTTTGTTGGGTTGTTATTTATTTTTGGATGAAGGAAATAAAGGCATGTTTGTAGGCAGCAGGGAAATAGTAGGTAAGGAGAAGTAAAGATAAGAGAAATAATATGTAAAAGAGTAGGGAGAAATCTACTGGAGAAGTTAGAGAGGTTGACCTCAAGGGTGCATTTGGCAAGGAACAGGGCTACATCTTTATATGCCAAAGTTACAAACTCTTTAAATGTTGCCTACTTTTATTAGAAATCTTTCTAAAGTATATTAGACTGCTGTTCTCTCACTCTCTTAAACCAAAGAAATGGAAGCTAATTGATATCTTTCCTGATGAATCAGGTTAGCATTGAGTCTTAAATCCATTCCAGTTCTAGCATTCTATGGTGCTATATGACTATACTGTGTTATACAACAGTTTGGTTCATTCTAGGAAACTATCAGACTAATGGGTATTTTCTGAGACTCTTGCCTGCTTTTCATAGTTTTTCTATCTCCTTCCTCTCTCCACTCTCCACATAGGCAGTCACGCCTACTACCATTCACCTACTGATTCTGACCCATACTCAGAAGAATCCTAGCCAGAACTGGGAAAGGATAAGGAGCTCCATAGACTTTACTGTGTCTCTTATTGGTCCTTGATGACTAAATCCCTGCCTTTACCTTAGTTCTTTAATTATTAGATTTTTTTCCCTTGAGCTCCAATTCCCTGTTCTTGACTTTTCTTCCCAGCCTCTCTGGCTAGTATTCCTGCCTTGTAACCAGAAGTAGTTAACACTAGTCCTGAAGAAATCAGATGGAAATGTGAAAATCCAAGAAGGAAAGGGCTGAGGACAGTTGTGAACATGAACACTTTCTATTTTGAAACTTGTTGGGTTCAGTTTACATGCTATTGTCTGAGTGGCTCCAAGCCTCCACCATGTAATAAAATGCATGGGCTTTGTGATAGCAATACTACTCAGAAACCTTTGCCATTTACCTCGAGGTATATGGCTGTGTTCCAAATGGTGGAGGTTCCTGGGACTCTAGCTTTCTGATAAGTGGGGTGTTACTGTACAAAAAATTTCCCTACTGGAAAGGAAGCCTAGACAGGATGTTACAAATGGTCCATTTCATATTTTCAATAAATTATGAGCCTTCTTCACATTCCATGAAATATGGAAGCTAAAGCTTGCCTTCTTTTTGATCCAGGAAAAATGAAATTTTGGTTCTTTTATATTTATTATAAAAAAGTACTACCCTTGAGAAACCAAAGCTATTTGGTTATGTTCCTCTGCAAGGAATATAAGGCACTTAATTTAGGTTTGTTTTACTAAAGACAGGGAATTATCAAAGGTTTATTCATCCAGCCAGTGCAAGAGACAGCCCAAGTAGGATCCTTCCATGTCTGACTCTACCAATTCCAGCCACAGGTTATAACTATTCTAGCAAGAGGTGGCTTCCAACCAGGGCAGGATGGGAGAACCTGCATTATTCACATTTTCTCCATCCTTTTTGTAAGACTAGACAATGAACAAAAAAAATAAATCTAGCTCTGATTTGTAGCATTTGCTGATTTCTGAGGTGTAAACGCCCCCAGTCTGAGCCCCAAACTGACTCCAGCATATCCCTCAGTAAGTGCCACTTCCGATACCCCTAAGGGGAAGTGTCCCTAGTGTAAACTTATACTGAAGGTCAGAGTTTTTCCAAGGTTGAAACAGAAGTTACTCCTCTTTCGTAACCTCTTTCTGCCCAATCAGACTGGACTTCTTGCCCTTTATCATACCTTATGTCCCATCCATCCTTTGCTTTCCTGCCTCATACCTTGGGAGAGGGGAGGGTGCTCTTTCTCACTTTTTAGAAGCTTAGCTCAAAATGTCCGCCACCTCTAGAGGTCTTTTCTGACTTCCCTCCCCCTCCCCAAAGTTCCTCCCTCCCCAAATTATCTTATATTGATTTTGTACCCATTTTGTATATTTAATATGGACACGTATATCCTTCAAGAGCTCTCAGTGTGGTCTCAGTTTCCCCTGACACTGACACAGTGCTTTATACACAGCAGCAGTGACTAAATGCTTGTCGATTGACTCATCACCGCCAAAGTCGTAATGACAAGACTCATTTCTTTATCTATACAAAAAAAAGTACCTAAATTAAAATTTTCCACACAGAATTCCTCCTCTCCCCTACTCAAAAATATAGTTCTCAGCGAGATACTCTATGGCCTGGCTGAATAGAGCTGGCAATGTCTGGCCAATAGTAGCCTACCTAGTCAAATTCGTACTTGGAAATGGAACTCAATTTACCTATCTTTAGTGGTAGTGGGGTTCAGGGGTATGAGAACTAAAGATGATGCCTTCTTGGATACTTGATAATATCCCTTGCCTTAAGATCCAAACTTGTCAGACATTTGACATGGTCATGACTGTTGTCATGTTGTCATAACTGTCTTAACTGGAAAAGGAATTCAATATGTCAAGGTCTTAGGACCTTGGACGTAGAATGTTTTCAATAAATGTCTGTAGACTAGAGTAGAATGTATTCACATACTGTATGGGGTTCTTTTGTAGATAGAGAAAAACAAAATATCACTGGCTGTTATTCCCCATGGCTGAAAAAGTCCTCAGGGAGTCTTGCTAATGAAAGTGCAGTGTAAAAATGGAAACGAAGCTGCCTTTTAAAACAATTAATTAGAGTTATGTTTATTGTTCTATTTGGATCGACACTATTAATATTAATGCTTTTAAAAATTATTTCATCAGGCATTTATTTTTTATCTGTTCATTGCAATGCTGCCTTGTCTTTTTCTCTTTAGCACTCCCTAAAATTGGCTTCTAGCTGTGCCCTCCGCACAGGTACATCCGCTTTTCTGCCAGTTCTCTGACAAGGGCATAGATGGTTGGCACAGAGGAGCTCCTGCTTTTCATTGAGATCACTGTACTGAATATGAAGGAGATCGGTATCCCAGGATGAGTGGAAAGGCAGAATTACCTACTCAGAATCTGGCTTGCAGGCAGGAAGAATGAGCCTTTTTAATTCTCTAGCTGGAGGTTGAGGTGGGCTCTGGGAAAAGCCAGACAATGACTGACCCTAGGGGTAGAGCGCTAAGCTCTTCCCTAATAAGATAGTAACAGAGAGATGACACAGATAAAATGAAGGGAAATCTTCAATAGAGAAATTGAAAGAAAATCATTCACCAGGGTAGAGAGGCAGATTGAAAAGCTGTGAGACCGACAACTTGTTGGGAACCTCTCAGCTCCTGGAAGCTAGAGCTGTCCAACGTTCCAGTCACAACAGCAGAAAAGCTACATTTTAAAAGTTAACCTAGAACTCTAAGCCTCTGGACACAAGCAGTTGTCAAGCAGGAAACCAATAGAAATATACTTTTGAGTAGGGGGAAGGAGGAATTCTGTGTGGAAAATTTTAATTTAGGTACTTTTTTTTGTATAGATAAAGAAATGAGTCTTGTCATTACGACTTTGGCGGTGATGAGTCAATCGACAAGCATTTAGTCACTGCTGCTGTGTATAAAGCACTGTGTCAGTGTCAGGGGAAACTGAGACCACACTGAGAGCTCTTGAAGGATATACGTGTCCATATTAAATATACAAAATGGGTACAAAATCAATATAAGATAATTTGGGGAGGGAGGAACTTTGGGGAGGGGGAGGGAAGTCAGAAAAGACCTCTAGAGGTGGCGGACATTTTGAGCTAAGCTTCTAAAAAGTGAGAAAGAGCACCCTCCCCTCTCCCAAGGTATGAGGCAGGAAAGCAAAGGATGGATGGGACATAAGGTATGATAAAGGGCAAGAAGTCCAGTCTGATTGGGCAGAAAGAGGCTACGAAAGAGGAGTAACTTCTGTTTCAACCTTGGAAAAACTCTGACCTTCAGTATAAGTTTACACTAGGGACACTTCCCCTTAGGGGTATCGGAAGTGGCACTTACTGAGGGATATGCTGGAGTCAGTTTGGGGCTCAGACTGGGGGCGTTTACACCTCAGAAATCAGCAAATGCTACAAATCAGAGCTAGATTTATTTTTTTTGTTCATTGTCTAGTCTTACGAAAAGGATGGAGAAAATGTGAATAATGCAGATTAAATTTGAGGTGGGTGGTACATGCAGACACTCTGGTTCCACTTCACCCCCACCCCCAGACAGTTGTTAAACATTTACGAGTACACCCTTGTGCCCACCTAATAAGAATGGTTAGCCATCGTGGTTATGTCAGTAGATAGGCATTGATTATCCATGATTAATTACAGGCAACTCTCGGTTACCTATGCAAATAAGGAGAGCAATGGAATAGAACATTAAAAAAAAAATTTCCTTTTAGTTTGGGGATATATCCCACCTTTGACACACGCTGAGTGGGAATCTCTGGGCAAATGACTTACTTAACCTCTCAGTGTTCTAGACAATGTTCTAAGAGTAAATTGCAGCAAAGAGGTTGACCTTCTGAGTAGTGGGAGTCAAAACCACAGGTTTATCCAATCCCTATCTCTATCAGTAGACTGAATGTAGGTTATATCTGCTTCATTTAGTTTTTTGGATATCAGTGTTCATCTAATGACACATATCAGAACAGAAGTTGTAGATTACCCAAAGAACAATGGAGTGGCACTTGAGTGGTCCCAAGAAATCCTAAACACATCGTAAAGAATTGTATGGGATCACAGGTTTACAGATTTAAAGTATGAAAGGACACTGGAGACCATCTAGCCCAAGTGTTCTGAACCTCCTTTGTGTAGTGGACATCATTGACAGGCTGGTGAATGAAGCCCATGGACCCCTTCCCAAAATAATGTTTTTAAAACCATGAAATAAAATATAAAGGATTGAGAAGGAAACCAATTTTATTGAAATAGTTACCAAAATACTTTTTAAAAAACAAATTCTTGAACTCCATGAAATTCATCCATGAATAAATTGAGGTTCCCTGAATCCCAAATTAAGAATCCCTGAACTAGAAGATCTCTTAGGCACCTTCCATTTCTAACCTGCTGTAGTTTAAGGCTCCTTCCATTCCTGGTATTCTCTTTTCTCAGGTACCTTTCCACTCTGGTACTGTGACATCACCTGACATCCCAATTATTTCAGTGAAATGCAAAGTTCTCATGTCTTTACTGAGGAGGAAAACTTTATTTGAAACCATTCATTCTTATCAGTCTATCAAGATCACCTTATTTCTTATAATCCAGCCTATTCCCATCACTTTGATTGAAATAAACTGTTGATCTTGTTAGCCCTATCACCACCAGGGGGGCATATCACAGTTTGCACTATGCACAGTAGTATTCACACCGCCAATAACAGTATCTGGATATCTCAGCCCAGCCTTGTAGCCATCTTTCCTGATTATCAGATCAGTCTTCCCCCGGCCTCTTGCTTCTCTCTTTCAGAACGCTTTTGTCCATCCCCTTTAATTAAACACCGAAAGCAATTGAATTATTCAATCATGCCTGCCTAATCTGATTGTTATAGTTAATACAAATGATTTGCCAACTGAATTTCAGATCTGATTTAATGGGAAATCACATGGATGAGTAACAGCAATGGACTTGACTTATAATACCTCCTGCTATACCTCCCTTCCTCCTGTCCCTCTCACCAAGAAACACATTAGTTTGCCTCTCTAAAGTGTACCTAGTATCATGTATACGAGGTAATCAGATGGTGTCCAAAAACAAGGAACAAAAACACCAGCTGCTGTCTTACCCTGTGGCCTTGGGGGAGTCAGTGAACTTTTCAGAGCCTCCATTTATCTGGCTGTTTATTATTGCAAGGTATAACTCAAATGCCACATCTTCCATGAAGTCTGCCCTGATCCCCTCCCTTATCGCCCCCTCCCTCTCCTTCCTTTGAAGTGATCTCTCTTTTCTTTGAATTTCTGTAACATTGTGTGCATCCTTCTCTTATGGCATTTATATTCTATCTGGGATTTCTTGATACATACCTCTCAACTGCAGGGTCCTGTGCAGTCAGACACCATGTCTTCCTCATCTTTGTATTCCACACAGTATTTAGCACAGCATCTCCATGTCATAGGCATCCAGTAATATTTCTTACATGCACAAATGGATAACCATTAATTGTTATTTCATTAATTCTCGTGTGTACAAATATGTCAGCTGGTAATTTTTGTTGTCCCAGTCTCAGTCTGTATTCTTTTTCAGAGGTTCTAGTGGCCCCCAAGTAGAGAAAATATTCCTAAGGCAGAACTATAGATGTGATATCTAGTCCAAATTAAGCAGCCTCCTTTTGTTTATCTCCTGACATTGCATATGTTAATATATTATATGAATATGACATATTCATATCCTTGTATTTAACAGGCTACATCCTGATTTATGATTGCTTCTCTTGGAACACTCTTCCCTTTATTCTCCATCTATCCAAATCTTACTCATCTGTTAAGACTCCAACTGTTCCATAAAACTGTTCTAGGTCGTGTTCTCCCTTTTACAGTTTTTTTCTCCTAAACAATGCTAGGATAATAGTTTTGAAAGTGGTAGAGACCACAAAAGACATCTACTCCAAAACCCTCCTTTTATAGACAAGGAAAGTAAGACTCAAAGCATCTAAGCAACTTGCTGAGGTACACAACACTAGTGAGTCTCTAAAGTGGGATTTGAATACAGGTCTTTCTGCCTCCAAGTCCAGCATCCCATCCACTATACCAGCACTTCAATTACTAGTTAGTATGTCTAAATTTTCCCAAATCAGATAAGTGACAATCTGAACTCAGAAGAACCAAATAATTTTGGAAATATCTATTCACACTCCAAAAGATGTATCTACCTTTTACAAAAGAATTTTCCCCAGAGTTATTTTATAGTACATGTGCACAGTAAATTTAAAATATAGTTTGGTAATAAATCAAAATTATATTTTGATTCAATTTTTTAGGATTGTATCTATTATATAAATCAAAGGATATAGTGGAGGGTAGGGAGATAGCTATACTTAAGCATGTCTGTGCAAGATACACCCCTAGCACGTAGGCAGGTGACAACATGTAAATGGATGAATGAATGAAAAATCATTTATTAAATTTTACCAAGAGTGAAACATTATGCTAAAATGAAATGTAAATATAAAGGTGATAAAGTTCCTACTCTCAAGGGATTGACGTTCTAGCATGGAAGTGGTAGTTATGGATGAGAGTGGTGGCCTGGGGATTCAGGAATGGTGAGTGTATATATACAAACATATATATACACACACGTGTGTGTGTGTGTGTGTATCAATCAATTTGGTTGCGTGGGGGATGGTATATACAAGAACAAGGCTAAGGTGACAATAAGGCTGGGTTGGTTGACTAGATAGGATGTGAAGGCTGGTCTGGTCTGGGGTTGGCTAGATACAGTGGATTGGGTGAGTTGGCACTCATTTACCAATTGGTTCAGCTCAGTCCCAAGGCAAAAATTCCAAAGCTAGAAGTCAAGCTAAATTTTCTAGGAATTGGGGCATAGTTTCTAGAGATGCTGGTTTAGATGATGAGAAATGGAGCTGCAGCAGGGCAGATGGCAAGATGGCCAAGGGAATGCCCATCATCCCTTCATGCCATTTATCATTGAAGGGACTCTGATAGCAGGTAACACTTACCTCCCTGAGAAGAATCCCAACAGACTTTATTCAATAGCAAAGGGACAGAGATAAAGAAGAAAGTGAAGTAAGGAAGTTGAGCTCTGTAATTGCCCACCTAGTAAGTCCTGTACACACTGGGAGAGACACCCCAAGTATCTATAGTACTGTAAGTCAATGAGGAATGAACTAAATGTACAACCAGTTTCACTAGGAATGAAGATAGTTATGAACAGATATTGCTCCCACTTTCCTATGACCCAGGCAAAGGATGACTTAGAAACATGGATGTCCACTCAAAAAAAAAAAAAAAAGATTTCTGGCTCCTTTGTGTGTGTGGAGTAGAAGAGGAATGCCTTGGTTCTGGGAATCAAATAGAATGTATGGTCTATGTCTATGGCAGGTAGAAGTAATGCTTCCCCTTTTATTACCTTTTATCGAATCCAATTAAATGCTTTATAAATTAATGACCTTTGGAGAGGTGAATCAATAAAGCACATAGATAAGGATGTAATGAATGGGAGTGGCTAAGTAGATGGGGGAAACAAGTCAATTAATTGGATGAATAGGGACATAATAGCACACCCCTAGATGCAAATGAGACAGTAGACCAGAGAATCACTTACATAGAGCTGAAACTAAGGGGTAATTGGTAACTATGTTCTGAGATCCTGGCAGAGAGAAACAGGTAGAGAAAGGCTGATTCCCACAGTTCTACCCCTCTCTCTGGTATTGGATGGGCTACTTTACACCTGTATTTGGTAAGTAATCTCTGATAGTTCACTGCATTTGACATAGATGAAATAATGAATGAATGGAGGATTTTTGTAGATGACTCTTAAACTATTCTCATTTTGTAATTTCTTCCTTCCTCTCTTCCCTTCTTTTCCCTTCCTTTCCCTTCCCTTCCATTCATTCATTAATTTCCAGAATCATTAAATTTCAGAGTTGAAAGAGATCTCAGAAATCATCTAATCCAACACATGCCTACATTGTTACATCTGCTGTGACATTCCTAAGAAGTTGTTATCTGGACTCTTCTTGGAGTTTTCCCATGACAGAGAATTCACTACTTCCTGAGGAAGCCAAGTCTACTTTGGGACAGCAATGATCATTAAAATTTTTTTTTTTTTGCTTAGATTGAGCCAAAATATGCCTCTTTGAAATTTCCATTCTTTACTCCTATAATCTCTACTCGACATAACTCCTTTCAACTGTTTGGAGACAGTCATCATGTCCTTCCTGCCTCCTTTTCTCCATTCTAAATATCAATCAATCGATCAACCAACAAATATTCATTAAGCCCTAGTTACATGCCAAGAGGCGCTGGAGAGTAGAGAAGAGGAAGTGAGAATCAGGAGTCCAAAAGACCCAGGTTCAAGTCCTGATTCTGACCCAGTCTTACTGTTTACTTAGCCTCTCAGTGCTCTGTGCAATTCTCAAAGACCATAAATTGCAACAACAACAACAAAAAAAACCAAAAAAAAAAAGAGTTGACCTGAAATGGTGGAGAGGTTTTCTTCATCTAGAAATCCCCTACTCCAATGACATTAACCTCAGTTCTTGTGCTTCTCAAGGATATGCCCACTACTATGCCAGACCCTGTGGATACAAAACCAAAACCTCGAGAAGTTTATTGACTAGTAGGGGACATAAGCCAATGACACTGACAGTCATAAGACAGTGTGGTGAGAGCCACAAGAGAAGTCTGTGATCATACATACAAAGTACTATGAGAAGTCAGAGGGAAAAGAGAACCATGTAGAGTGGAACAGAAATCAGAGAAAGCTTTATGGAGAAAATGGGATATGGCTGGGCTGTGAATGATGCATAATGTTTCAAGCACATATAAATATAGGGGCAGAGTATTCTAAATAGGAGGATGACTTTGAAAGTGTAGAGCAGGTATAGATTTAGAAGTAAAGGTAATATAAAAATAAAATATAACAATAAAAATTATTTTTAAAGAAAGTACAGTAACATGTCTAGGGAATATCAAGTTATACAGGTTGGCTGGAGCATAGACAACACACAAAGGAAAGTAATGTTCTGTGAGATTGGGAAGGGTCTTGAATACCAAGCTAAAAAGTTTGGACTTTATTCAATAGACAGAGGAGAGCCCTTGAAGATTTTGAGCACTGAAGTGACAATTGGAGTTGAGTGTTAGGAGCATTATTGATCAGAGAGCATGTGTAGAATGGATTGAAGTAAAGAGAGATAAGAATCCCAAATCTGAGAACTAGAAGATGTCATGAAGTCCAATTCTTCTCCTTCCACAAATGTGAAAGTTGAGACCCAAAGAAATTAAGTGACTTGCCCAACACGACACAGATGGTAAATAATTGAATTGGAATTCAAACCTAGGTCCTTTGACTCCAAATTCAGTATTCTTTCTATGTTGCCATGATGCTTAGGAATAGAAAGAATAGATCTGTATACACATGCACATATATTATACTTAATATGTGTTATTTATATATATATATACACACACACATACATACATACTATATATATTCTAAGTAGGAGGATATTATGTGTATAGATATGCATATGTGTATATATTACACATACTATATATCTAACATATGTTTTCTAAATAAGAGGATATTGTATGTATATGTATATTCTAAATGTATATGTATTGAATATATATATATTCTAAATAAATGTATATGCATATTTGTGCTTATATGTATGTATGTATACAATACAGCAATAGTCCAAGGGAGACATAATTAGGTCCTGGGCTAAACCAGCAGTGTGTCATGGACAAAGCACTGGATCGGGAGTAGGGAGCCCTTACTTTGAATCCTGGCTCTTTTATGAGTTTGGGTAAATCATTTCACTTTTCTAGGTCTCAGTTTCTATCTAAGAAATGAGGGAGAAGTGAACTGGGTACTCTTTACAATCCCTTCCCAGAAAAACAGATGTGAAGAGTATTTCAGAGGTAGAAATGCCAAGAATTTCTTATAAACCACCTATTGTTTTCATATAGGTTTAAATAAATAACTACCCCAAAGAGGTGGCTTCCCTGAATTTTTCACTTCTTAAAATGATTGTGATAGAGTTATTTGCACACTGAGTTACTTCATCTTTCTCCCCACCTTCCCCCAACCTGTCCTAGCAATCAACGAAACAAATATTTATATAGCACCTACTATGTTCCAGACACTGTGCTAAGTGCTTTATAAATATCTCATTTGATTGATAAATAGGTTCATGTTCAGCTACTATAGTTTTCTGCCTATTATACACTCTTCAACATATCATGTACCCCCCACAAATAGCTTTGGAATTCTTCCATGTCTGTACAGAGCATGTGTCTCATTTATCAATTGGGGCTGGAGTTACCACAATGTGTTATCTCGGTGTGATAACAGAAGCACAGAAAGAGGAGGGGTCTGGGAGATCAGCTAGTCTGACCCATATCTGGATAGGCATCCTTTCTGTGATGTCCATTAGTGTATCATGCAGTCTCCACTTGAAAAATCTCCTGCAAATGGAAGCCTACTTTCTCTCAAGGCAGTCCACTATATATTTGAACATTTTCAGAGTTGTCCAAATGTATACACACACACATACATGTATAGATGATAGATAGATAGGTGGATAGATAGACAGACAGACAGACAGATAGACAGATAGATAAACTATGTTGGTCTAGACCTGAGATTTTATCAGTATGGGGAAGTCCCTGGGTGGAAACTCTCCATCAATGCCTATCTGCAATTTGTCATTCATTTATAACCTTAGAGAGAGGATTACTTGGGGCACTGAGAGGTTAAGTGACTTGCCCAGATTTGCTCACATAATTGCTATGTGTTCAAGGTAAGACTTGAACCTAGGACCTTCTGACTTTAAGATAAGCCCTTTATCCCCTACACTAGGGAACCTCTTCAATTATTAGAGTAACTCCCATTTATCCTACCCTTTAGAGTTTATAAAGTGAAAATGGTATTCTTCCCATTTTATAGATGAGGAAACTCAAAATTCCTTGCCCACAGTCACCCAGCCATTGAAGGTCAAAGTTGGGACTCCAACTCAGGTCTGTTGTTTCCAGATCTAGTCTTTTTTCCCCTTGCTCAGGCTTCCTCTCTATTCGAATCGTATGGCCTCTCATTATTCTGCCTCCCAGGCTGCAGTCCCAGCAGCCACCCTGTTCAGCTGGTGGGTACCCGGTGCCACCTTGGCTTTCACATGAAATATGCTAATCTTGGGGCCACGATTTAATAGAGGGTCCAGCTGGTGAGAGCATTTATTTCAGAGAAGTGTGAATGCTGTTGCCATGGCATGCAGCCTTATACCCAGGGAGCAGAAACTAGGGGAAAAAGAAATCAGTATTTTTTTTTTTGATGATGAGTGTTTTCCCCCCTCCCTCCAAATTTCATTTCCCTCTCTGTTTCACAACCAATTCGCATTTCAGTTTTGTGTCGAAAACTGGCACTCAGATAGCCAAGGGACTCTGTGCTGAATCTCCTCTCACTCTCCATATGTTTACAATCTCCCCCTTCTATCTACAGGGAAGGGGGCTAGGAAAGAGTTATTTTCCCATCGTGTGTGAAAATAGCATCTGAATCAAGAAAGAAACAGGAGACGCTCAACACCGAACACACTATAAATCAGTTCCTCGCTTAGAGAAGACTGGTCGTCAGACAAACTGCTCGTCAGCCACCCTGAGTTCCAATTAAATTCGTGCAAACCCGGTAGAATGTTTTAAGAGAAAGACAAAACTGTGGGCCCCCCAACAAGTTCTCATTTGGAGTGTGTGTGTGTGTGTGTGTGTGTGTGTGCGTGTATGCGTGTGCGTGTGTGTGTTTCCATGCATACAGATACACAGAACACAGAGATGTTCTGCATACGGCCTTTAGTTTCAGTGACTCCCTATTCCCCCTAAGATAACATGCAAATTCTTCAGACTAGCATCTAAGACCCTCCACTGCCACAATCTGGCTCCAATCTTACTTTCCTGGCTTATGTCAGGCTATTCCACACAGCCTACATTCTAGAAAAAGTCCCGCCTTCATGTGCTCACCAAGTCCTCTACCTGGAGTGTGGTACACTTTCCCTCCTCATTTCTGTGTATGGAAGGGCTTATATTGTACTCAGTGAAGGCCCATTTCCTCTGCCACCTCCTCCAAGAAGTCGTTCCTAATTTCCTTCAGCTGGAAGGAAATCAACAAACATTTATTAAAGAAGGACTAGAATTTAAGAATTCCTTGAAGGGCCAAACTGCATCAACTGACAGCAGTGCATTTGCACACACTAGAGACGTGGGATGAAAATTTGTATTTCATAGTAATTTTGCAACATCTGCTTATGATTATTTGCATTCAAAGTGTATGTCCTCAGATAGAAGAAATTATAGTAAAATTATTTTTAAAATATTTTAAAATTCCTGCATCCACTGACACAAATTGATGTGCCTCATCCTTCTTACGTTTAAGCTCTTACTATGTGCCAAGCTCTGTGCTAAATGCTGGAGATACAAAGGAAAAGTCAAAATGGTCTCTTCCCTTAAGGGAGACAACATCCATATTAATAGGTACACATAAGATACAGGGCATATGGAAGAACTCTTTCTTTTCCCAAATATTCCTGGTGTATTACACCTTGATTTCCTCTTGGTTCCTGTTCCACCTTTTGCTTTGTATCATTGTTACTGATGTACATGTAATAACCCTCTCATTAGATAGTATGGTCCAGGGGTGGGGAATCTGTGGCCTCGAGGCCACATATGGCCCTCTTCGTCCTCAAGTGAGGTCTTTTGACTGAATCCAAACTTCACAGAATAAATACCCTTAGTAAAAGGTTTTGTTCTGTAAAACTTGGGCTCAGTCAAAAGGCCTCACCCAAGGACCTAGAGACTGCAGATTCCCCACCCTGTCTGTGAAACAGGAAGTTGGTTTTTTTATTGTCTTTGTATCCTTTGTAGCTTAGCATTGTGCTTTGCATACAGCAAGTGCTTAATAGATGTCTTTTCTTTCATTCATCTCCATAGGGGCCGTGCAACATAGTAGATGGTCTGCTATACTTGAAGTCAAGACACCTGAGTTTGAATTCAACCTTGCATAGTCAAGGCACTTAACCTGTCAAAACCTCAATTTCGTCATCGACAAACTGAAGATGACTTGTCCAACCCACTTCCTAGGATGTTATGAGGAAAATGTTTTACAAACACTGCAGAGTATTATAGAAATGTGAATGATTATTTGTATCCCCAGAACCCATCCTTAGACAGAGTTGGTGTCTAAGAAATATTTGCTGTCGTTGTTATGATGGAAATTCTTTTGCTACTTTAAATGAATCTTCATTCCCAATGCCACTGTCCTATTATAGACTCTTATCACCTTACCTAAACTACTGTATTCTTTTAGCTGGTCTCTCTGTTTCCCTATTCTCCCACTCCAATTTATCCTGCACACTGTTGCCAGATTAATCTTCCTAAAATACCACTCTCATTACATCACTCTCCAAACCAAAAACTTCACTGTGTACAGGAAAAAGTCAGGACTTCTCATGCTGGCATTTGAGGCCCTCTGCAATCTGGACCCAATCTGTATTTCCAACTCTTCCTCCTATTATTCCTCAATAAAAAACATCAACCGAGCAGATCTCTCTAGCTCCCAATGGACATGATGTCTTCTTGTCTCTGAGTAACTGTTCCTACCAGTGGTCCCAGAGGTCACTTTGTAGCCTGCCTCCCCCTCCCAACTCTCTACATTTTACCTATTCTTCAACTGCAAGCCCACCAGTTCCTTCACACCTTCCTTAGGGACACCAGCCCACACTGACCACTCCCTCTTCTGGAGTCCTGAAACATTCACTGTCTCTGTCAGGCCTTGGAGACTTGCCTCCTGCCTTTTATCATTATCTTTTCAAGTGCTGTAGTCTCCTGACTGCCACTTTCTGGTTGTGTGATCTTGGGCAATCACTTTCATCCTCTGGTCCTTCATTTTCCTCATCTGTAAAGTGAAGGGATTTGTCTCTAAGGACTTTCCCTTCTCTGAAACCTATGATTTTATAGGAGACTGTGAGTTCTCTGAGGAAGGGGACTGTGTCTTATATGCCTCTGTCTCATCCACTGTGCCTAACAGAATGGATCACCGAGTAAACGTTTGCGGTATAATTGTCCTCATTTTCCCCTCTTCTCCTTTTACATCTTTCCCTTCCTTTTCCTTTTTTTCTGATCTTCCTCTTCTTCCTCCCTCTTCCCTTCTTTATCTCCTTTTTTTCCTTCTATTTCTTCTCTGTATATATGTTTTTGACCTGTTCTACCCCAGTTTAGCTTTGATACCTTCACTAGGTAAAAGTCCCTATCAGCCAATCAATCAAAGACTTTAGAAAAAGTATGAAAATTCCTGGAAAGCCATAGGAAACATGAAATTATAGCAAACCAGAGGTCTGTCTGAACTGCCTGAAGATTTCATTATGTCTTTTGGGTCCTGTTCTGAGTTCACCTTGAGTACACTGGAATGAAGAGCTCTAGAAAGTGGAGTGTGGCATTCTAAGTAAAACCCTTTGGAAACAGAAAGAACTCTTTGGAACAGGGCAGGGGGAGGAGGAGAGGAAGGAAAGCCCTTAGCTTCAGCCTTGGATTTCCATTCTTCCCCCACCAACCCAGCCCCTCTCCTCCTTTGGCTGGAGGAGGACTTTTTGGACTTCAAAGGGTCTAGAGGATTTGGGACTTCTAATTTTGAGAAGAAAAGAGTTCATTCCAAGCATGGTGGACAGCCAGCAAAAACAACATGGAGTGTCATCATACAAGGAATATCAAAGGCCATAATAGCTGGGTCATATGATGTGAAATGGGACAAAAGAGATATAAGATGCTAGAAAATTTAGAAGAGCTATGAAATATGAAAACAGAAAACTTCATATTTTAGCCTGAAGTTAATAGAGAGCCACTGAACTCATTTGGGAGGGTACATGAAGGGAGCCTATACTTTAGAAAACTCACCTTGGTGATTGAGTAAAGGATGGCATGGAGTGGAGAGAGACTTGAGACATGGAGACCAGGTAAAAGACCACATCAGTGGTTCATGTAAGAGGTGATAACAATGGTGGTTGCATGAGTGGAGAGAAGGGGGATTATAAGAGAGATTTTGTGAAGATACAAAGGTCAAAATTTAGAAACATATTGGATATGTGGCCCAAGTTAGAATGAGAAATTGAGAATAACACCAAGGTTACTGGCCAGAGTGATTGGGATGATGATGGTGATATTCTCAATAGTTAATAGGGAAGTTTAAAAGAAGAAGGGTTTGATGGGAGTGGAGGTGGGGAGAGGGATTAAGAGTTTTGTTTTGGTCATGATAAATTTGAATGACTGTAGGAAATGGGGCAGCTAGGTGGCTCAGTGAATAGAATGCCAGGTCTGGAGTCAGGAAGATTCATCTTAGGAAATTCAAATCCAACCTCAGACACTTACTAACTATGTGACCCTGGGCTAGTCATTCAACCCTCTTTGCCTCATCTGTAAAATGAACTTTTATGTAAAATGAGTTTTCTCATCTGTAAAATGAGCTGGAGAAGGAAATGGAAAACCACTCCAATATCTTTGCCAAGAAAACTGAAAATAAAACATATGTTTTATGGTATCCAAGAAGTAATCACTGATTTGGAAATTAGGAGAACATCGGTAACTTTGGAGAGGACATTTTCAGTTGAATGATGATGTAGGATGCCCTATTGCAAAATTTACAAGAGAGTGAGAGGAAAGAAAATGAAAGGAAAAAGTGCAGATAACTTTCTCAAGGAGTTTAGTTGAGACGACAGAGATACAGGATGATGGCTAGAGGGTATGGTACGATAAAGTGAGGGTTTTTTAAGGATGGAGGAGACCTTGAACATGTTTTGTAGGCAGCAGAAATGTAGCCAATAGCTAGAGAAAAACTGAAGGTTACTGAGAGAGTGGGGATGATAGTGGGAGTAATCTGCTGGGAAGTGGATGGGATCAAAGGTGATAAAAGAATGGATTCATTCCCTTCCATTCTCTCCTCTTCAAATTTTCTTTATATACTATTTCCCCAGTGCCTCCAAACATGTTCAACTCTCTCCTATTCTTGAGATACCTTCACTTGGCCCTGTCATTTCCCCAGATTAGCTCTCCTCCTGTATCCCTTCTTCCTTTCATAGGCACAACTGCTAGAAGGAGGTCCTCTGTATTCTTGTTTCCATTTGCTCATTTCTTGCTTCCCATCTTCTTGAAATGCTGGCTTCTGACTGCACCATTCTATTGTTACTGCTCTCCCAGGTTACCAATGATATCTAAACTGCTAAATCGAAAGGCTATTTTTCAGTCCTTGTTTCACCTGATCTCACTGCAGCTTTTGATAGCATTGACCACCCCCTTCTCCTGAATACTCTCTCCTTCCTTTGGTTTTCATGACACTCTCTCTGCTCTCCTCCCACCCATCATTTTACACTGTCTCAGGCTCCTCCAGTGGATCATCTATCACTCTTCCATTAAGCTTGAGTGTCCCCTTAAGCAACATCCTGTGACCTGTTCTCTCTCTACATACCCTCTCTCTTAACCTCATGATCTCTCATGAGTTCAAAATCAGCTCTATGAATATGACTCCAAAGCCTATACACTCAGTCCTAATTTTTCTCTTGCACTTCATTACCACATCACTAACTGCCTCCTGCCTATCTCTACCTAGATTTTATATAAACAACTCAAATTGGATACATCTAAAATAGACCATGTTATCTTCTCCCAGCCCTAGGCCATCCCAGATTCCTTCCGGGGGCACCTTAAAGACCTTAGTTGGAGCTGGTACCAAGCAGGAATATCCTTCCCCCTCTCTCCCCTAGGTCCCCCAAACTTTACCTCCAATAGTTTTGCCAATTCTCCTTCCCCCTTTTCCTTCCTGGCTGAACAGTCACCCTTTCTTCATGTCTACCCCTACCAGAGAGAACCCAGAATCCCCACTTCTCCACGAACTTTAGGCCTACTCCCTCCCTTTCCCAATGGTGATGCACCTCAAGGGTGCAAGGGCAGAAGCTCTCATGTACCCAAAGAATTCCTGAGCCTTTATCATCCATCCTTTTCCTGTGCTTTTAGGAGCCAGGGGCCTTTCCATCCTCCTTGTAACTGAATATTCCTATAGATATTATCCCCCCCCCACAAGTGAGCACCTTGAGAGGAAGGACTACTTTCTTTTTCTACCTGTATCTCCATTGTTTAGCATAGTATTTGGCTCATAATAAATGCTCATTAATTATTTTTCATTCATTCATATATTCTCCCACATCCCCTAGCCCTAGCCTTCTCCTAAAGATCCTTATTTTTACTCGATGTCCCACCATTCTTCCGGTTTCCCAGGTTTGTGTTCTTGGGGGTGATCCTGGATTCTTTCCCCTCTTTCATTCCCCATATTCAACCAGTTGACAAGTGTTGTCAATTCTACCCGCACAACATATCTCACACCTACCCCCTTCTCTCCATGCCTCTAACCTCCACCCTAACCAAAGCCCTGATCATTTCTCACAGGGACTATTGGAACAGCTTCTTAACTAGTTTCCAGTTTCTCCCTTCTCCCATTTATCCTTGACAAGGCTACCAAAATAATCTCCCCAAAGCGTGAGCCTGACTATGTTGCTCTCCTACTGAAAGATATTCTTCATTTTCCTGTTGCCTCTAGAATAAAATGTCAACTCCTTACACTGGTTTTTAAAGCCCTTCTCAGTCAGATTCTAACTTACTTTTGCAGCTTTATTGCACATTACTTCCTATCCACACACTCTATAGAGCAGCCAAACTAACCATCTAATTCTTCTATGGACTCAACATTTCATCCCATCTTTTCTCAGACTGTACGTACGTCCACCCTCAGGGTGTGCTAGAGCTAGCTTGTCCCATTCTCTTGAGCCGATTGTTAAATTTTCAGTGTGAGCCTTTACACCTCTGAAATTGGCAAATACTACAATTCAACGCTTGGTTTATTGTTTTGTTGATTGTCTAGACTTAAGAAAGTAATGGAGAAAATGCTAATAATGAAAATTAAACTCAAAAGTGCGTGGTGCATACATTGCCTCCCCCCGCCCCCAGCCAGTTGTTAAACAGTTGCCAGAACAACCCTGATGACAAGCACTCCTTCATCATCTCAACCTCTGGGAATCCCAAAGCTTCATTCAAGTGCCAGGTACTGTAGCTAATTGCTAGAGATACAAAGAAAAGCCTCATAGTCCCTGGCCTTAAGTAGCTCCAGCCAGAGGAGATGATATGTACATATATAGGTACATAGAGAGATTTAGAGCCACAAGGAGGGACCTCAGAGGCCAACAGCAAAGCAATAGTGACTAGAGAACCCAGGTCACCTGGGGCCAGGAGTGTTGCACTTCCCACCACTCCACACTGCCTCTCTTCAGTCTCAAATATATCTTCATTGATGAGGGTTCATCGTAAGATGCAGACAAAAATATTGGTTGAATGAGATGGAAGATCAGAAAGAGGCTCCTGGGAGACATAACAAAGTTATTTCTGATCGACTGCCAGCGGAGACCTTGAGATGTTGCTCTTGGGGATCACAAGCTAAAATTTATGCTCATGTTCCTAATATGTCAAACACTGGGGGTTAAAAAAAAAAAACAACCAACACAGTGTTTTTTCACTCAAGAAGCTTACATTTTTACTACCTTCATTGGTACAGATAGCAAACCTTCCACGTCTTCCGATGCTGACCTTGGAGTCAAGAAGACCCAAGTTCAAATCCTTCCTCAGATGTATGGCCTTGGCTGTATGGCCCTGGGGGAGTCTAGAGAAGCCTCAGTTTCCTTATCTGTAAAATGTGGATGATAATAGCACCTACCTCTCAGGGTCAGATGAGACAAGATTTGTAAATCACTCTATCAACCTGTAAATGCTAGTTGTACATCCTCCCATAAAAACTCTTTAGACAATCCACCCAATGTACTGGAGGCCTTCCCTGAGTTCTCTGAATATTTCCAAGAGTACAGCATTCATACTGTAACAACATTGCTGGAAGTTTTTCCACCAGTGCCATAACACTTGGTGTGTGAATGCCAGGCATCTAATAAAAAAGTCTGTTCACTACACTGTGTCTTTCTTATTCTTGGGAAGTTATCATTCTGTTTATCCTTCTAGGAAAATTTTGTTTGGAGTAAGCATAGAAGCTTAGAGAGGGAGGGACCTATAAATAATGTCTAGTCCTTTTCCCTGGGTTATGGGATGAACTGTCTCGAATCACTCAGAAAAGATCACCCTGGTTAAAAAGCACTTTTGAGAAAGGGAACCTATTAGACAAATAAATAGTGACCAAGCACCTGCAGATCTATGCCCAGAGCCCTACACTTGTTGATGTGGGAAGGCTAAGAAGTGTTAAGTCTTGCCCTCCAGGAGCTTAATTATAGTCTAATTGGGAAAAGAAGGCACATACACATAAAGAGAGCACCAATAACACCAGCTAGTGTGTATGTGTGTGTGTGTGTGTGGAGGGGGGAGTCAAAAATTAGTGTGTCAGACTTCGCAGGAAGAAGATCTCCTAGTATGACTGTGAGAAACTTCATCCAAAAACTGATATTTGATCTGGAGCCTTGAAGAAAGGATAAAACTAGGTTAGGGAGGAGAGGGAAGGACTTTCCAGGCAAGAAAATATCTCCCTGACAAATGATCTACCTGTTTGCTCTGCTCTCTTTCCATCTATTTTGTGCATACTTTGTATATTACACATCGTTGTTTACATGATATCTCCTCCTTAGAACATAAGCTTCTTGAGGGCAGGGACTGTCTTTTTGTCTTTCTTTGTGTACCCATCACTCATTTAATAAATATCTGGTGATGTCTTCATGGTGGACTTGTTTGTTTCACATTAAATCTTTTGCTTTAGGAGTCTTCAAGTTCCTCCATTCTAACAGGTTTAGATTAGTCATTGGTTTCAGAACTAGGAAAGACTTTAGAGATTGAAACTTCTTGTTTCATGGAGGAGGTAACTGAATCCCAGAGAGGAAGAACCTAACATATGGGGTACTTTGGAGCCACCTCAAACCAGTTCAAGTACAGCAATTTTTAAATTTTTAATATAAGCAACAATTAAAGTTTGGAAATGAGCAAATGATACAAACTAGGGTTCATTTTATTATTTTGTTGATTACTCAGATTTAAGAATGTGGTAGAGAAAACATTAATAATAAAGTTTAAACTTAAAGTAAGTCGTACATAAATTTTCCCTCCAAAAGGGCTCGTTGTTAAACATATATCAGCACATCCTTGTTAAGGGTTACATTGTGCTAAGGAGCAGTTCACAGTACACAGGAGTGTGAGCCTGTGTTTTCTCTCAGATGTTTGAGTGAGTACTTTCTACAGTTTTGAGGATCCTCAAAGGCAGGCAATTGGCACAGTAGAAAGAATATTAACTGTAGAGTTGCAGAACCTGGGTTTGAAACCTTTGGTTTTCCAAGTGATTTTAACTAAGTCTTTGATTTTAATGGAATGACACTGGGCAAGTCACTCAACCTACCTAGGCCTCAGTTTCTATATTTGTAAAATGAGGAGATAGGACTAGTTGGCCTCTAAAATTTCTTGTAGCAGTAGAGCTTTGATCAAAGGGCTTCTTCAAAAGAAAAAGAGAGCTCTCTAGTCAGATTTAGGAGTTCTAGGCAGTATAGTGCACTGAGATCTGCTCATTACCATGCTCCTCATCTGCTTTCCCCCCACCCCCCATCTTGTCCCAAACCAGAAGTGGTCCAAGACCTGTCCTGGTACAGATGCCACCAGAAGGAAACTGATGAAGGGCACCTTCCCTCTTCCCCACAGTCAAGGTCAGAGATGGCTAACCACTGTTGCTTCTGTAGAGAGGAAGGGTGGCATTGTGAATGTGATGAGCAATGACTTCGGAGTCAGAGGTCCCAGGTCTGGACCCTATTTCTATCACATCCCGCCTATGTGTCTTTGGACAATTGCTTCTCCTCTCTGGGTCCTAGTTCCCTTCTTTATAAAATGGGGGGATTGTAACTGAGCGCTGATCTCTTCCATCTCTAAATTCTAGGATCCTAAATTATTCCAGGCAGTAGTTTTCTCAGTGCTGTCACTACATCCTACACTGGCTGTTTAAGGAAAGATGAAGGAGAGGTGGCAGAATCTTTGACCCATGCACACAGATGGCCTCACTGAATAATCTTCCAGCACATTGCTACTTTGTAACAGCACCATTGTTGACTCAAAGCCAGCTCAGAGTGTCGGAAGGAGGGGAATTCAGGTATTTTTATTTTCTAGGAAAACAAAGCGCTGATTGTATCTAAAGGCTGTGTCTATTCACTGCCAAACCAGCCAGTTGGGGCAGATTTTGGCTCCAAAAAGGGAAGATTTTCTAACAACTAGAGCTGTCCAACGCTGAACCAGACTGCCTGCTGCAGTTGTGATTTCCTTCTCACTGCCAGAGATGAAGGACCATGTGTCAGAGATCAGAAGATGAAGGTCCTGGAATGGAGCTAAGAATCTAACTCAACTCCATTTTATAAATGAGGTCCAACGAAATGGAGGGGAGGCAGCTTTGTACAGAGAAAATAGCTCTGGATCAGAAGTTAGAAGATTTGGCTTAAACAACCAAGATCTGCCACTTGCTATCTGTGTTAATTCAATTTCTCTGGGCTTCTGTTTCTTTATTAGTAAAATAAGGATTTGGTCTACTTGTCCTCTGAGGTCTCTTCCTCAGCCCTAACTCTACAAAATACAAATATTTCCCAAGACTTCATGGGTGCTAAGTAGAAGAGTTGGGATTTGAACCTAGGATTTTGGGTTCCAGGTTCAAGGCTCTTTCCCTTATATTTTGCTGCTTCCCTCCTGGGCTGTTATGATCATTGAGTGGGAGGTCAATAAAATCATAATATTTTGAACGGGAAGACCCCTTAGAGATCATCTAGTTTGACCTCCTTATTTTCATCTTTCCTGCCTTCCATCCATGATCTGAAAGTCATCCTTTGTCCAATAGATATAGGACTGAATGAGACCTTGTATCCTGGGTGATTGAAGGAATATGATGCAGAAGAATAAAACCAAGGACAGTCAGTGCAGAAAAAATGATGGATTTGGAGTAAGAGGTTTCTGTTAATTAGTTATTTCAATCATGTCCTACTCTTTGTGACTCCATTTGGGGTTTTCTTGGCAAATATACCAGAGTGATTTGCTATTTTCTTCTCCAACTCATTTTATAGATAAAGAAACTGAAGCAAGGAGGGTTAAGTGATTTACCCAAGGTCACATAGCTAGTAAGTGTCTGAAACCAGATTTGAGCTCAGGAAGATGAGCCTTCCTAACTTTAAGCCTGGTGCACTATGCCCTGTGCCCCTAGCCGCCCCATAAGAGGGTAAGCATAAGAAGATCTGAGTTCAAACTTCAGCTTTGCTACTTATTCCCTTTGAGAATTTGGGCAACTCACCTCCCTACTCTGGGCCTCAGTTTCCTTACGTTTAAAATAAAGAGGTTGGATCAGATGACCTCTGAAATACTTTCCAGCTCTAAATCTATGATACTTTAAGTAATGGAGAAGATTGAAAGTTGTCTGTGACCACCCCCACCACTCTTCTTGCATCTCCACTTCGTCTTCCCTCCTTCCCAGTTACCTATTCTATTTTCTATTGTGAAAGGGAGGAGTAGAAAATAGGCTAGTGGAGTCCAAGTCTTTGTATTTGTTAAGAGTTGATTGTTTTTCTTCCTTGAGATGTATAAACAGTAATGAGGAGGGAGGACTAGGAAGGAGAATGAAAGGAGGAGGGAAGGGAATGAGTGAACTATCCCAGAGGCAAAGAAATGCCTTGTTAGGGCACTGAAGAAAGGGAGGGATTTCTGACCCCCCAAGGAGTCAGCAGTTCAAAGGTGAAGGCTCATTTTCTGTGCCAGTGTGTAGGTTAAAAGTGAACATCCTAAAGGTCGGAAGGCTAGCGCTAGAACAATCGATAGGGTGAGGTAACACTGACAGCTGGGATTTGTCCCCATCAATCAGGCCCAGGTTCCATTAAAAAAATCAATCCCTATAACCAACATCAAAAGTCAACTTTGTGAATGATGTTACCTGCAAAATACTGTGTTTGGAGCCCTAATTCTGCAGGCCTTACTCGAGCAGAAATGATCTGGAATTGAGCCCAGAGGGAGTAAACTTAACAGCTGCTAGAATTGCCCAGATGCAGAGAGGACAGGCTGCTTTTAGTTGCTGTCCAAGGTCTCCTTCCTTAGTCTTTTTCCTTCAGGACTTGGGGCATAGGGGGTGGGGGAGGGGAGGGAAGGATATCTGCCCCTGGGGCCAATCGTTCTCCTTGGTCTCCATGCTTCTGGATCAGAAATGGCCAAAAAGACAAGCAGAACCTGGCTTTGTGATTTTCCATATCTTAACTAGGGAAGTGGCAACTTAACACAGTGTGTGTGTGTGTGTGTGTGTGTGTGTGTGCGTGCGTGTCCATAACACTGGAGAGATAGGCAGGAGTTCAGGGAATGTCCATCTATATGATTATTTGCATATACTTTTCCTTTTTAAAGGCACAGTTGCCCTTCACTAGCTCATTCGTGTGCATCTCATTTCACAAGCATGCATTTGTGTACACAAGGGACTCCCTGTGGATGAGCTCTGGAAGCAACGCAATTTTGCTGTTACTTGCTGTGGAATCATGGACAAGTCATTACATGACCATGAAATTCTCTGACCCTCAGTTTCTGTACCCATAAAAAGGGGATTATGAGACCTGTACTGCTTACCTCAAAGAGCTGTTAGGCAGAAATCACTTTGTAAGTTCTCCTTGTTATCATCTCATTCTCCACATCTTTTTGTATGGAGCCCAGACAACATCCTGGGGCAAGTCACTATCATCCCGTCACTCTCTTATATTCAATGTTCCATGGACTATCCCACAAGTTATCCTTATTATTAGTGAATGTAAAAGCAGAGACACAGTAGAGTGTGGTGGGAAGAGCCCAGATGGGAGAGTCAGCAGAAGGGGATTATAGTCTTGGTTCTCTTACTAAGGTCCTGTGTTGTCGAGCCCTGACTCCAGAATCAGTTATATGTGTTTCAGATCTTCTAATGCTTACTCCTGTGTGACTCTGTACAAGTAGATTGACCTCTCTGGACCTTCAGTTTCCTCATCTGCAAAAGGAAGGGTCTAGACTAGTGAATCTTTCAGGTCCTTTCCAGCGCCTAGATAGATAATCCTATGAACTTTTGAATTAGTTGTTTTGCTTCCTTGCTAGCAGTTTCTCCATCTCTAAAATCAGGAGCTTGGATTAAGGACTTAGATGAGCTCTAAGGGTCTTCCAGATCTGGCATATTACAACCTCAGGTAAAATCCAGTGATGCTTCCACTCTTCCAGGAAACTAACTCCCCACTGAGTTGGCTCCAGTCACTGGGAGCTAGGAGAATGGAAGGGAGTGGTGTGCAGGAGGGTTTGGGTGGAGCAGCAGCTATTTCTATAAATGGGACAATCATCCCATGTTCAGCACATGCCTAAGATGAAGGTCACATCTGTGGTGCCTACTCTATGGTACTGATCACCTGCTTGGTTAAAAAAAAAAATCCATTTTTCTCTGTGTAAGGAGTTAAGGGGGCGTGTGTTGGGGGAAGGCATCTTCCTAGAGCTGATTGTGCACTTTCCCATCTGATTGCCAACATTTATTCAATTACTTCACTCATTACCAGTGTGAGCCTCCACGGCTCACCTAAAACCTCCCCCTGCTACCAACAGATCTATTAGAAGGCATGTGCACCTGGCAGGAGCATCTAAGGATTAAAAACATTCCAGAGGAATAGTGTGCCTGCTTCTTGAATAACTTAGTCTCTTGCTCCCCAAGCTGATAAGCCTTGGAAATACTGAAGGAGAAATGCAAGGCAATGACTTGGGGTGGGGGTGGGGGGGATGACGGCTAGGACAAAGAAGAGGTGGGGTAGAGAGGGAGTGGAGAGAATGGAGGCTAGGTGCTCCCACGACTCTTAACGGCAGAATTTCCATCTGGAGGAGTCTCCCAGGAACTGATTCAAGATCTTTATTTTGGTGGAAGAAGAAACCCTTGTTTAGGAGATATAGGGATCTAGTATTCTGTTCTTTTTATAGAATTGTAAATTATTAGAGCTGGAGAGGCTTTGAATACACCCCCCCCATTTTATATTTGGGGAAACAGACCAGAAAGGGGAGGGGACTTGTGCAAGGTCATATAGCTATTAGTAGCAGAGCTGGGATTTGAACTCAGATCTCCTGACTCACCTTCCTGTAGTCTTTCCAATATATTACACTGTCAATTGTCATAGACAATTTGCCCGGGGCAAGTAATAATTTAGATACATGAATGGGAAAAAACTAAAGATGTCACTCCCAGGGGAGGGTGGATAGACTGGATAATACAATGTAGTCTCATTTTTTTCCTGGCCCCCACCTCTCTGGATCTTTGAGTGATCAAAGGGACTTTTAAACTTCCTTTATTGAGGCAGTTGGAGTATTAACCTCTCAGAACTGGCTGCCTATCAAAGCGGTCCTAGTGTGTCTGTTTAACCAGTGACCCTTCCCTATTGTGTAGATTAGAACCTCTCCAATCCTTCACTCATATTCTGTAAGGGGACTGGAGACACTGCTTTGGACTATGTAGATTTTTGTGTGTCTGGATAACTGTCTTTGTTCACTGATGAATTCATTTTTACAAAGTATATATTAAGCACAATGAAGACATAAACAGCTATGGGAAGAAAAGTGGGTATTATGTTTATAGCATTTTTAGGGGAGTGGGGAGAAGAAGAGTCAGAGGGAGGGGGGAAGAGAGAGATAGAGACAGAGACAGAGAGAAACAGAGAGCACATTGATTTAAGTGTTTCTGAGGGAGAAGGAGGAGGCAAGCACTATGTTAAGCACTGGAAATATAAGAATAAGCAAAAACACAAAAACAAGAAAGTCCCTGCCCTCAGGGAGCTTAAATTCTAACGAGAAAAGACAATGCACAAAAGGGAGACAGGAGCTATTCCCCAAAGGGTAAGGTCCAGAAGAAATCTGAGTCATGGGCTGTACTCGATTTAGAGTAGCCATGGCTGGTGTGGATGCTTCCTCAAATGGAGGTTTGGCTCTACTGCCGTATGGCTCCATTCGGAATCTTTTCCCCAGGATCTACTCTCTCTTGCTACCACTATCTGATCCCTCATACCCATTTATGTAAACTTTGCTCCTCACCATGTCCCCATTTTAATCAACTCTACCTTTCCATGTGCCCTATGAACAAGTTTCTTGAGGACAGGACATGTTCCACCTCTACACCAATGAAATCACTGGCTCAGAAAAAATCAAGAATTATAACTCACATTTCTGTACACATTTAAGTTTTACAAAGAATTTTCTTGACAGCTTTGATGTAGGTAGTGTAAATGCTTTTCCTGTCTTTTTATTTCTTTTTTCTTATCTAGACCTACAATTTAATTGCTTCAAGGAATTCTCAGAAAATTTGCTCTACTAATGCATATGGATAATTGTTATAGCTAATTGTAGTAACTATGGTCTTTTAATCTGAGTTTCCTGAAGTACTGAGAGGTTAAGGGACTTGTCCAGGGTCACACACCTATGAGTCACTTGAACCCAAATCTCCCTGACCCCAGGACTGTATCTCTATCTACTATTTCCTATTTCCTTATTATAGATGAAGAAGCAAAATAATACTCATACTTCTATCCTCACAGGATTGGTGTGAGGGAAACACTGTCAACCAAGAAGTGCTGTGAACCTTGTTAATACTGTGATCTTCGAAAAATCAAAATGTTGGGAACTCCAAGGGCAACAGAGACATGAACAGCTGTGGGGAGGAAGGAAGACATCCAGAAGAAGAGAAGCATACAGAGGGGCAACAGAGAGGGGTCTGTAAAGGAGACGTTGAGTGGGGACAGGGTGACAGGTGCAGAGGCTTCTAAATCAGCCTGGAAACAAGGAAGTATAAATATGTGGGGGACTAACATGGTTCCATAACTTCCCTGCAAGACAGCAAAAGAGCAACCAAGACAAATTCTAGTGACATCCACCACCCACCTTGGGCATTAATTATAGGAAGTTTAATACTAGGCAATGGAGGAGAAAAGAGGACTCCCTGGAATGAATGCCTACCTTTAGGCTGGCTTACTGCTCATTAGTGCAAGGGGGTGAGGAGGGGAAATTCAAATCAGAAAACTTCTTGTTAGATTGTGCTGGAAGGCAAGAGAGGTGGAAACTCAGCACTTAAGCAGCAGCCCAAAGGAGTATAAACTAGGAATGAGAACTAAGAGATCTGCAGTCTCTGCTCTGCCACTTCCTTACTGGGTGACTTCAGATAAATCGCTGAATTATTTTTCCCCAAGCACATCAAGGGAGTTGGATGCAGGGGTGTCCTTGTAAATGTTTAACAACCAGCTCTCCAATAAGGCAGGACACACTTTAATTTACATTAACATTTTCTCTATCATTTTCCTAAGTCTAGAAATCAACGAAACAGTCGATCAAACCCTTATCTATAGCATTTATTGATTTCTAGGGTGTAAATGCTCACACTGAAAATTTAACAATCCACTCTCAAGCTGGCTCCAGCATATCACTTGGATTAGGTGGCACATAAGGTCTCTTTTAAGTTCTATAAAGTGTGTACCATATTGGGAGAAGGGGGAGCCTTTTCAGTATATCTCAGTGCTTCATCTTTTCTTTTCCCATCCCCCTGACCCAATATCACAGTCCATTAAGAAATGGCTATGCAATTAACTTTTGATTATCCCTGCTAATATCTTGAAATGGAGGATATTCTCTACAAACAAGGGATAATGTAAAAAGCATTTATATCAGACTTTAGAATGCTATTAGAGAAGTATTCCAGTATACACACAGTCTGTCTTATATACAATGACACACCCACACACGTATTTTGACATTCCTGATGTTTTATTTCCGGCTTCAGTTTTCCTTTCTATACCTGTCTTCATTCCAATCCATTCACTCCCACCCTCACCTGTACAGCATGGTGCAGGGGAAAGAGTATTGACCCTGAAGTGAGGAGGATTCAGTTCAAATCTTTCCTCTGACACTTAGTACCTATGTGACCTTGGATGAGTCACTTCCCTTCCTGAGCCCCACATCTCCTCTCATCTGCAAAGACCTTTGAGGTCCCTTCCAGCTCTGTGGGTCTAAAGGGTCCATGATCTGCTTTCTCCCATTGGTTTTAACTCTTCTATGCAACATGACTAATGTGAAAATGTGTTTAATAAGATGTACGTGTAGAGCCCATGTAAGATTTCATGTTGTCTTGGGGAGAGAGGGAGAGAAAATTTAAAACTTATGGAAGTGATTGTTGAAAACTGAAAACAAATAAATTTGGAGGGAAAAAAAGGAAGAAGAAAAATAAAGGGCCTACGATACTTTCTATGGAAAATTTGGAAAATATTGACCATCTTCTTAGGAATATTGAAGAGATGGCTGAGCTGAGATTGGATACAGCAATGAAGTCTGCAGTACCAATAATGTTTGCCCAATTCCCTTGAGAAGAAATGGTTGTTGCCAGAAGGAGAGATGTCAATTTCTTTTTATGTTAGGGTTAAGGGAATTATTTATTGAATGTTACCCCTTTGGGGTTCACTTGTAGAGAGATATTCTCCTTGGATTAGGCAGGCCCTCCCTAAAATGTTCTTGGAGCTTTTCTCCTGGTTAGTCAAAGGACTCCTTCCTCCTTGGAAGCTGTCCCCTTCAGCAGGAGCTATAGAGCACTCTCCCCAGATAGGCAGCTGGTAATTCTCCCTCTTCCATCACTCACAGAGGACCTGACTCTGCATTCCTTATCTGATTGGAAGGAAACACTCCTGAATGAGATCCAGAAAGGGAAAAAATCTCAACAGGTAGATGAGGAGGGAGGTACAGGGGAATAAAAGGAAGGACAGAAGCTGGGAAGGGATAAGGGAGGAAATTGATCAGGGAAGTACTTACTTTGATATAACCATCCAGACTCCAAGACTCTACCAACCCTGCCCTAAGCATCAGGCAGAATCAGAGACCCTTTGACCCTTCTATACTCCACACCAGAGTCTAGGACCAAGGACCTTCTTCATTCTCCCCCACTGGAAGCAGCTCTGGAGTAGAGCTCACCTGGCTGAGCACTGAGGGGCTGACTACCTCAAATAGGCCTCATCCCTGTATAATTACTCAGGACTCCCAGAATTCCTCCAAATTCTGCCTTGACCAGGGACTGGTCATCTACCCTGCTGCTAATATATCTGCCTCCTCCAGCTTCCTTCCACCCCAGGAATAATGAATCTATAGTACTGTACTGTACTGGATACTGTACTGTAAAGGACACACAAATCTATTGCCTGTTAGATGCACTCAGCATTGTTTCCCAGATCCTCCCTTCCCTGGCTATGTCCTCCTTCCCTATTAATCATCCTCTTCCTATATCCCTCTCACTCTACCTGAGTTTTTCATTGTACCCTCTAGAAACTTCATTCCACTGTTAACATACTCTCCTTCAAATTAGATCAGGGTCCTACTCTGAGGAATCACTTTGTGCATATTTTATTTTTAATTTTCTATGCACATGCTGTTACCGCTCAAAAGAATACAAGTCCCCTGAGGTCAGGACTTGTTTTGTTTTTGCCTTTATATCCCTAATGCCTAACTCAGTGCTTGGCATATAGTAGGTAATTAATAAACCCTTGTAGAATTGGATTGAATAGAAGCAGTGTAGCTCCCTGGGGGTTTTGTGCCCTTCTCCCCCTCATCGCTCCTGTGGGTAACTTACAAATGTCTATGTTTAATCTCATTCCAGTTACTAACTTGCTGTGTGCCTAAAAAAAAATCACAACTTTCTGTGCTTCCATTTCTTCCACCCACAAAGAGAGACTACAATTCTAATCACCTCCTGGAGTTCATTGGAAGAATTTAATTATAGAGGCTGAAAGTAGCCTTAAAACATGGAAAGTCAGGGCCAGAAACAACCTTAAGAACAGAAAATGTCGAAGTTGCAAGGGACCTTAGGACATAGAATGTCAGAACTGAACCTAACATTAGAACATTAAATAGCAAAGCTGGAAGAAACCTTAGACATCACTGAGCCCAACTGATTCATTTTATAACTAAGGGACTTGAGAGACATGATGGCACAGTAGAAAAAAAAACAAAAAAACCACTTGATTTAAGATCAAATGGCCTGGGTTCAATTTCTACCTCGTTACTACTATCTGTGACCTTGGCCAAGTCACTTCATTTTCCTGGGCATCAGTTTCTTCATTTGTAAAATAAGAAGGTTGGATGAGATAGCCTCTAAGGTCCCTTTCAGCTCTACATACATCTAAGATCCTATGGCTAGATGTCTCTTCTACCTATAAATCTACACTCCTACTTGCTCAAGGTCACATAGTAACCCATTAGTAGCAATGCTAAGATGCAAATCCAGTTCTTCTGATTCCTAGAATGGTGCTCTCATCAAAGATTAAGCAGAACCTATACTTGTCAGTAGGATTCAGACAAAATTATACTGGCAGGGAATGGGACTTGATATGCCTCGGTCTTGTCTCATGTGTAGAGCTCCCAATAGTCTTCCCTCCTCCTGGCAAGACAGCATGCCTTTCTTGGTAGAGAGGGACTCAGACAGGCACGCCAGGAGCACCACAGTCCAGGATACCATTGGTTTGGCAGAACAACATGTGAAAACTATCAGTGTGTGGTTCACACAAGGACTATTAGCCCCCTGCCTCCACCCATAGAAAGTTTATCCAATAAAATTCAGGAGAGAAAAGAACACGTTCTGTTTCACGTCTCTCTTGTTGTAGGCAATGCACATCTTTGGAGATCTGTGGATGAAAGGCACCATATAAAATGCAATCAATTATGTATCACCATTACTGAATTAATCACATGTATGATTAATACAGTAATAATAATTAATGGAAGTATGGTCTAGAGATTAGAGCAGTGGACTAGGGGGGAGGAGTCTAGGATTCTGCTTATCCACTCTGCCATTGACTTGCTCGGTGACCTTGGGAAGGTCTCCTGAGCTCTTTGTGCCTTGTAAAATTTTTCTCTCAGTCCCTCACACCTTGGAAATTAGTATAATGACCCATCTATGCTTTGAAATTCATGGAAAGGACCTGGTAAGAGTAAAGATTGTTGCCATAAATAAGCCTCAGAATCTCAATTGCTTAAGGTCAATGAGATAGGAACTATAGATTTAAAATGAGAAAGGCAATTATAATTCAAGTCAACAAACACTTGGTAAGTATTGCCTGGGTACAAGACACATAGACCTTCTTATATTTTCATCAGTATTTTCTCATATGCCCCCAGAAGATAGGGACCTAATGAAACCGTTCCAATACAGTGAAAAGAACACTGGATATAGAGTTAGAAAACTGGGTTCAAATCTTAACTCTTCTAAATTCTATCTGCTTGATGTGGTCCCCGGTTGGTTGTTTGTGGAGGGAGTAAGGGGGGATTTGATGGTACTTTCCATAAGGTCCTTTGTAGCTCTAACTTTCTACACATTCTAAGGCTCTTGCTGACTTCTCTGATTAATAGCAGTTATTCTTATTAACTCCAGAGGGTAATTGCAGCGGGGTTGGACAAGATAATCTCTCAGATGCCTTCCAGTTCCAAAGTTACGATGTTGCTAGACTATTCACCCACTATGCACCTTAAACTGACAAACGCTTTTTAAATATGAACTCCATGTCTTCCATTTGAATCAAATTGTGCAAGGAATACAAGATCATGCTAACTGAAAGATTGATTCTGCAGGTTAGCAGGAGAACAGCGGAGAGTTTGGGAGGTATGTTAACACTTTCTGACCCTTGGGTTACTATCATTTGGCTTCATTTCAAAACAGAGGTAATTACTATAAGACCCTTTAATTGGCCAAACAGATTAATGTACTTCCCAAACAGACATACTGACTACCTGTTCACCAAAAAAACTAGGACTCTGATTGTTTTTTCCATTATTACTAAGGGACCATGTTGGGCATAATGTGCAATAGTCACAATAAATTGGAGATCTGGTCACCATGTCCTATGAAGAATTTTCTTTTCATTTAAGGAGAGTATAATCTCAGTCTTCAGATATTCAAAGGTCTGTCATGTGAAATTATGGAGAAGTGATATAAAATATCACCAGAGAAATGTATAACTGAACAAAAGATAGGCTCTTCATATTGAAAGAAAAAGGGGGTATACCCACTAGACTGTCAGTATATTCCATTGCTCTCCATACAATGTCAAGAAAACTTGAGGAGGGCCACCCAGCATATGAATGGACACTCTATGGGGGATTTATGGTAGACCATGAGCCAGAATGAACAGAACAGATAGGTAAGCATGGCTTTTTTTTTTTTTTTTTTTTTTTTTGGAGAGAGGAGGCCAGGCAATTGGGGTTAAGTGACCTGCCCAAGGTCACATAGCTAGTCACTGTCAAATGTCTGAGGTCAAATTTGAACTCAAGTCCTCCTGACTTCAAGGCTGGTGCTCTATTCACTGCACCCCCTAGCTGCCCCAGATAGAACGACTTTTGGTCTCCATCGAAGGAAGAAGTGTCTCCACTGATAACAGATCACAGAACCAGTGGAGTATTGACTGGAGTCTTGTGAAAATAGGATTCATTGAATATATTATGTGTCTCCAGAAGGTAGAATGAGGACTAACCAGTAGACACACTGATACAGGCTCACTGTAAGGAAGAGATTTTTAACAATTAGAGCTGGTCAAGAATGAAATAGGCTACCCCCAGAATTAGTGAGTTTTCCATTACTTTGGGTGTACAAGGAGAAACTATATAACAACCTCTCAAGGGTATTGGAAAGAATTCCTGAATCTGGAGGCATATTGGACTAAATAACATCTAAGATTACTCCCAGTGCTAGGATTCAATGAGTTCATGAAAATTTTGGTAGTGCTGTTTTCTAAAGGCTGTTGTGGTATCCTATCAATTTATAACAACAGAATACTAGAGCTAGAAGGAACCTTGGAACACAGAATTATGGGAAGGACCTTAGAGATCATGCAGAAAAAAAAAACCCACCTTCTAGAGTATTTGGATGAGGAAATGAGAAGGCAACTCATTCAGAAGCCATTTTGAGGTCAGTTGACCACAGCTGAAAGGGGTATTTTAGAGTATAGCCACAGCATTGCATTTTGACCCGCTGTCCATAAGAGATCAGTTCTGATTCTTTTGCTACTGTGTTTAGATGAAATGGAAATAAAATGCAAACTCTTCTAGTTCTTGTTTGCTGTCCTGACAACCAGGCAGATCATGATGATGGAGGAGCAGGGTTTTTCCAGGGGTTTAATGATTCTGCCAGAGAAGAGAAGAGGCTGAGGGGACTCCAGTCCAACATTTCCTTTGGGAGGTGTCTTGAACTATGCCCCCCCATTTTTTTTACTACCATGTAATCTAAATATCATGATGATATTTTCACCTTGAAAGTTATATCCATCTAAGAAGGTAGTAAGGCACTGGATTGGGTGACTAAGGAATATGCAAAAATCTAAATCTAAATCCTCCAAGGTCTTTATTGGAGTAAGTACTTTTTGAGGATGTTTTCTGGCTTAGAGCTGGGGAATGGACAAAATGTTCTTTAGAGCATTCTTTTCATAGTTGTGTTCTCCCTGGAAGATGAAGATGGCATTGGACTCCCCAATATCATTTTAAAATGGAAAAGTAAGACTTTGATGGGAATTGTGATGTGTCTAGAGTTAACTAGCAAGTCAGTGACAAAGCAGGGGCTTAGAGTGCAGAAATCTTGACTCCCAGGCAATATTTCCCACCTGTGCAACAAGTGAGGCTTCATAATTCTACAGTGTGTAGATGCTATTTCACAATAGGCCTTGAAATAGAACCTGGGGGTGTAATCTCATTTTTCAAGAAGGAACAACAAGAGCAACTTTATGACTGGGAATAGGAAAGGGTTAAAGTGGAGAAATAGTAGGGAATAGGGCTTGGAATTTTTAGTTCTTACTCCCTGAATCCTATATGACCTTGAACTAACTTATTGTCTTACCATATCTTCGTCTCAGTACTTCTCTTCTTTATGAACCTGAATAACAGTGATAACTTCCCTTGAGATATTCGGACCTAGACCCATCTAGTAGAGGAAAGCTACGAATACCCAGACAGCCTCCTAGAAGTCCCTTCTAGAGGACAGAGGAAACTCCTTTTCAACCCACAGAAAAGCTGTACATTGGAAAATCTCTCAGGGGCTGAAGAACTGTGATTTGCCTTAACTCATAAACTCTCAGAGGGTCCCCCTTGGTTTCTCTCCCAATTCCTGGAGGAGTTCTCCATCGACCCCATCTCTCTGCCAGTGAGGGTAGGTGCGATGACACCTTTTTGTAGCTACATGCCAATCCCCCTACTCCTCCCGTGGAAAAATCTGGCTTGGCTTAATCAAAAACAGATCCCATCAGGGTGGAGGCGTTGATGTGTCAGCTGATATTCAGTCTCTGGTTATTTGCTCAGTTTTCTCCCCCCTCCCCATCTTCCCAAATCCACCCACCCACCCCTTTCTCCACTGCTCTGGTCCTTATGTGTAGCACTGAAGGAGAGAAAGAAGCCTTGGATGTTAGAGGGGAGCCCTGCGAGCCGACTACAGAGATCAAGGCTCTTCCTGGTACCCTGTCTGGGTTTCGATGGGGGCAGCTCCTGCTCCCACGGGCCCTTTGCCATCCCAGTGGAGCCCCTTCTGCTACTTCAAGGAAAAGAAGACTGCAAGAAAACTCCAGCAAGAACAGTGGCTTATCCCCCAAACATTCATGGCTAAGTTGAGCTAGGGATGCTCTCTGTTTGTATTGATGAGCTTGCCCCCAGGCCCAAGAAAGGAGATGTTTAACCAACTAGCCCTCAGAGCAGCCTCGCTTCATCATCAGCCGACTGCCGCGACCAGGGCATCTCACTGGCCCTGGACCATCCTGCTCTCAGCATTCCCTCCTTTGCTGCGGCTCTTCCCCTGAGTCTGGCTGTATTTCTTTCCTGCAGCTTTAAGAAGACCATTGCTCCGTGGTGGGATGGTGTGTTAAAGCCACACAGAGGAAGTTACGCAGCCTGGATCAGACAGTGAGATAAAAGCTCCGATTGTGATTGAAAGTGATGGCAAAAGGATTTAGCCTCAGTATTAACTTGGAGAGGAGTGGAGGGGGAGAGGGAGAGAGAGATTTCCTAAAGCTCCCAGCCATCTGTCCTGGAGCTCAGCTGGGGGGATGCTGACCGTCCTAGATGAGAAGAGGTGAAACCCACCACAGCCCGGGAAGGACCAGATCCCAAGCACTGTGGGTTCTTTCCTTCTTTTCAGGGAGAGAGGGGGAAACAAAAGTTTAACTTGTTTGTGATCGACCTCCGACTCCACCCGAGTAGGAGGCGCGGGCAGGCTTGCCTGCCCCCCTCCCCTCATCTAGCGTCTCTGGGACGGCTGCAGGCAGCTCCACATGCATCCTGATTGCTCTCCAACCCCAAACTAGCAGCAGCAGCAACAGCAACAGCAGCAGCAGGAGGAGGAGGAGGGAGGAGAAAGGACCAGCTTTCACCCCTACATCCCCCTCACCCACCCAGTCAACAGTCAGAAGAGAAGCAGAGCCCAGAGGGGGTGGTGGTGCTTTGGCTGGCTGACTGACCTGCGCTCCTCGGTGGAATCTGTCCGTCCCTCACTGCGCCTGTTAGAGAGGCACCAAGCCCGGGTAAGGCGGAGAGGAAGAGAGAGAGAGGGAGAGAGAGAGAGCAAGGCTGGAGTGGGGGGGGAGGGGGGGAAAGAGCTGCTGCAGCTTCGCAAGACTGGTTTCATTTTAAAAGGGCTCGGGTGACCATGCAGGCTTTCCCCATGAATGTCGCGCGACGCTTAAAGCAACCCGGTGAATTATCAGATGTAAAAGTTATTTAGTAGCGTCTTCTACTAGGAGAGATCTGGAGTCTCCCCCTTAGAGGGGTGTGTGTATGTATTTGTAGCAAGATCTTAAAGGAGAAGGTTTTCTTTTTAGCTGACTTGTAAGGGATTGGGGTTGTATTGCCCTATTCGGATTTGGGGATTTTGCGTCTGTTTTGGGTTTGTTTGAGTGTTAGGGAAGGATGTCTTGCATATATCAGTCTGTATTCCCATGCAAAAATAATTAACCCTTCACTTGCTTACGATCTCTCCCCTCCAATTTAACTCCTACTTGGGAGGGGCAGAACAACACTCTCCCCTCATTCCCTCCTTTTACCTTCCCCTCCAGACTGCAGACCGATGACTGTCAACTTGCGAAGAGCGCCTTCTTTCCAGACGTGACTGGGAAACTTCTGTCCTGGGTCGGACTCTGCCTCCTAGAAACAGGGATGGGTGGGTGGGTGGGTGTGTACCGATCGAGGACAGTGTGAGGAGAACCAGGATGTCGCGGGGAAGGCAAGGGAGCAGCGAAGCTTTATCTGCAAGTCGCTTGCATTCCCAAGGCTTCTCTAGAAGTTGTTTGTTTAAATGTTGATGCAGCTGCTTTTTTTTCTTTTTAATGGCTTTATGCTGGAGAAATGGAAGGAAAAAAAAGATGCAACTAATTACTAGGGGGCTTCGAGTGTAGTCTTCTAATTAAAGGAGGCGATGCCAAATGAGTAGGGCACCCTCAGTGCTGGCCGGTGCCAGGGGTTTTATTAAATGCAATTATTATTAATTAATAACGTCTCCTGAACACAACTTTCAATAAAATTTGCCTTGGAAGTGCTCAGAATTAGCCCATTTTTCTAATGCAGGCAGCTTGCATTCCGCTACCAGTTGTAGTATGATCCTTACTTAACTCCAGCCCTACCCAAGTCAGTTGTTCGCGGCCACTCGCCGGCTCCCCTCACTGCTCCTGGCGCCCACAAAATAGGCAGAAAGATCCCTTCAAAACAGTCCCAAAGGGACTTTTTGTGCATGCGCTTCTCCCAACCCTGTGTCCTAGAGAATTCGACTTTTTTAAAAAAAGAAAAAGAAATACATTTCTCAACTTTGTGAGTTGTTGGACCAGACAGGGAACACTTTGACTTTAACCCGTTTTCGGATGTCCTGACTCCTCAACCATCAGCCTAGGAGTCACCGCCGAGTGTTTGAGAGTGCGGTGAAAAGACACCAGTGAGAAGCAGCCGCCCGCCTCCAGCCACGAACGCCTGATGAGGCGAAGGGAGGTAGTGGAGACACAGCGGACTCCGCCGTCTGGGAGGTCACCCACCTGGCCTCTGAGCTTGGCGCTCGGGTCTTCGTTTCTTCTTGCCTTCTGCTGAACAGCTTTCCAGGACGTCCGCTTTCTCGGGCCATCTCAACAGCCGTCTTCCAATGACCCGGAAAAGTGTGTGTATTAGGGCGGAGGTTGGGGTAGGGATCGCGCCGAGGAGCGCGGTTGGGAATGACAAGTGGACCCGATCCCAACACCGCAAGAAGACCCTTCTAGGAACAGTGCGTCGGAACCTGAGTGGCTGCTCCAAGTTTACTCATTGTCACTGAAGCTGTCTGCAACTCCGAGTATTGCCTCTCTGAGATCCCAACCAGACAGAAGGGATGATAATTCAATACAATAGAAATCTCAGTTCAGCTATCCTGTAAAATCTAATTTGGTGTGTACCCCTCCCCCGCCACCCTTCCCTCCTCCACACACACACACACACACACACACACACACACTTTGCTTCTCTAAGACTCTTAAACGAAAACAAAGAACATTGATTCTATTTGTTTCCAAGAGCTACAATTTCTTAATAATAGCAGGTGGAGATTTATTTTCTAAGGAGAAAAACATCTACCAGAATGAAACCTCTGGTTATGAATATTTGCCCTTCTCGTTTCCCACCGCATAATTTACACTTCATTATTCAGAAAACTGTGGTGATCTTTTTTTTATATTGTTCTGGCAAAACCAAGCGTAATATTAGCGCTGAAATCATAATCCGCCGCCCCCCTCCCCATAATGTCTGCAAATGCACTTGATTGAGTGATTGTAAATATGTTTCCCAGGTAGATTAGGTTGTTGTTTCTTCTCCCCCCCCCCCAATTTTCCCGGGAATGTGCAGCATTTAAGCTAACAGAACTGAGGAACCATTAATAGATATTTCAGTTTAGCTCCACACAGCGCGCCAGCCCGCCTGCCCGCCTGCCTTCTCTCCCTCCTTCCTTCCCGCCGCCAGCCTCACACTTAAACATAGTCCTTCTGCCAGTAATGCCGATGAAAGCAATTGTGTTCTGCAGGTTAGGAAAGGGATCCCTAAAGTTAACACCATGTCTAGCTCAGGGAGAGGAAGAGAGAAGATTGTTTCTCCCTGGACTCCGTTCTGAGATCTACCTGTCTCTGCTATTCCTGAACAGTTGGAAGTCACCCATTTGATGAATTAATTAGGAAAGGGCTGTTTTTGGTGAGCACAACAACAGCTCTGATATCAGCATTCAGACCTTTGCCTGTCACACACTATTTTATTTTTACTACATTTACTCATGCTGTAAAAATAGAACACAGACGGTATTCTTTCTGAGAGTTTTCTATCAGGGAATGCATTCAAGGCCAAGCGGGCTAGCTGTAGAACAGGCTTTCCCTCTGAACAGCACAGAAAGATGAGGATGTTTTAGGTTCTCATTCATCTCCATCAGGAGCCCTTCATCCTGAGAGAAGGGGAAGGGGGAGAGGTTAATTCAGATGTATGAATGCCCCTGTACAGGGATCAATGAGACTATAATTCAGGGCTTCACCCAACACCTGATAAACCGTGTACTCAATTGGATTGAGCAAAAATGGCTCATTCACTTTGTCATCTTTGGCAGAGGGTGTGTGAGTGAGTGAGTATGAGTGTGAGTGTGTGTGTGTGTGTGTGTGTGTGTGTGTGTGTGTGTAAAAGGGAATTATGGAAATTTGTTGACTCTTCTGTCTTCATGTTAGAAAATTGCCCTTGCCATTTCTATTTTTGGAGATATAGGATGGGGATCAGAATGATGGTTCACCATCACCTTTGGAGTAGTTCTGATGTCATATTTAACAAAATAAGAAACAATAATACCTCGTGAATCTGGAGTTAATTCATCATAAAGAGACTGGCTCTATTGGCTAAGTACATTACAGAAGTCTGATTAATTTGGCAAGTGTCCATCAGTACTACATTTATAGTATTTAAAATATGTTTAAGAGTACAATGATTATATTAATTATATTATTTAAATGAGTATATATATACTTTCTAATAATTATTATTGATGAAAATGATGATAGTAATCATGGTGACCCAAACAAATACAAACAGTGAGAATAATTGCAGTGTCCTTGGTTCTGAACAGAAAACTCAATAGGAGGAGATGGCATTGTTCTTCTGAAAGTCTTCAATATTGCTAGTTTCTTAAATTTAAATATATATATATAATATAAATTTTTATATTCTAAATAAATTTTGTTTATGGCTCTTAGATGATGTTTTTCTGCCCAGTATTCTTATTTATTGGCCTATGTTTCTATTACTATCTATTTGTCTCTACCTATATTCATAGTCTAGTCTCTGATTTTTAATAGCTCTGGCATTCTGACTTGCTAGTAAAGCAACTATTAAATTTTGGCTCCTGGGATCTTTTGGAAAGTCTGAAGATTTTCGTCCCCCACCCCAGGATGTGGGGAGCTATCACTGACCTAATCCCCACCACTATCAATGATAAGAAAACCCATCACCTTTTTTTAATGATGTGCTTTTTCCAGATGCACAATTTCAATATTAATAAAAATAACCCACATTTCTCAGGAGACCTTGACAAATAGCGCACTCATTTTTTTCTCCATTTAGTTGGAAAGCTTTTGTTCTTGTAAATCTTTATTTCTCTCTCTCTCTCTCTCTCTCTCTCTCTCTCTCTCTCTCTCTCTCTCTCTCTCTCTCTCTCTCTCTCTCTCTCTAATTTGTTGCAGGTGTTGTTGCTAATGAGCACTCTCTCCTCCCTTCTTACAATGAAAGACAAGCCAGACCCCAGGTACCTGGATGGATTGGTAGCTAAAGCTTCGGAAACTTCATAATAAGTTGCCTGTGGCTAGAAGCCAAGGTCAGCTGGTCTCTTATTAGTGCCTATCCCCTCTTCAAGTAGAGCAAAACAACCCATTCCCTGATCAACACCTCAGTGGCTTTTTATTTTTTTCAGATGAATCACAAGATAGCTGTCACTTTAAACCCATATGAAAGTCTTTCTATTTTTTTGGTTCAAAACATTACATTCAGTCCCAAAGAGGAATATGTTTCCAGCTAACATGTATACTACCTGATTTTGTTTTATGTTTTTCTAATTCAAGCCTGGGGGATTCTTTTTAAGTTCTTTCCAGCACACCACACTTTAAGGACGCTTTAAGCCCTTCATTGATTGGGAGGACAAAAATTAAAATCAACCAGATCCAGCCTCATGCAAGATCCCTGTGGATTTTCTCCCTATCCCATTTCAAAACCCTGCCACCATTGGAGAGTGTGCCCAATTTCATCAGCTTCACCTCCACCTTGCTATGCCAACAATAGAGGGGTGCGAAGTTATGAACAACTTTTTGATCTGCTGGTGAATGGTGTGAGAAGCAAGTACTCGCTCTGAGTTTTCCACATCAGCTGGCCAGACTTGCCTTCTGGACAAAGAGGTTCCTTCTTGCCCACAGACCAGTGGTCCTTGGACCTCTGGAATGTCCCTGGTCACTCCTATTTGGTAGATGTGGCATCTCCATGTTGAGCCCAACATTTACTCCTAACCCAGACGCTGCCTTTCCAGGGCCTCTTCAGGCCCAGAGTCCACCACCTCCACCTGCTGTCATGCTGCTCTTGGCATCCCTTCTGTTGCACTGCCTCCCATTGGCCATGGGGGACTATGACATTTGCAAATCCTGGGTGACCACGGATGAGGGCCCATCCTGGGAGTTCTACGCCTGCCAGCCCAAGGCCATGAGCATGAAGGACTATGTCACAGTGAAGGTGGAGCCTGCGGGAATCACCTGCGGAGATCCCCCAGAGCGATTCTGCACTCATGTAAGTAGATGTCTTTCTTCCCTATTAGTCCATTTGACACAAAAGCCTGGGGGTGTATGGACAGGGTGGGACAAACCCCCAAGGCGGATGATGCTACCAGGGGAGTTTCCAGGTTCTCAGTTCACTGTTGTCCTTTCCCTTCTCTGCCCTCCCTCACCCTCACCCTTGATCATGTGCAAAAGTACAGGTTACTCACCAGACCATAAGACACAGGATAAGGTAATTAAGTGAAAACTGGATCCTGATCCAAAGGACGCTCTCACTCTTTAATTCCCAGTTGTAGTCATCATACTCCTTACCTTTCTTCTTCCCTCCCCATCTCTCCCATTGTCAGTGCTGCTTTTTCAGTTCCATTCAGTGTGATGACACTAGTATGTTCCTCTGGCCTAAGGCATTGTTCTAGGGTGAGCAGGCCAAGAGTCTATTTGCAAGGTTTAGAAAATTGTTCAGTCCTCCCTCCTCGATATGCTTCCCCCCATCACCTAGAGAAGTGATCCTCTGCAGGCAACTTGGGTGGGTTCAAATGACCCTGTCAACCTGCTACCCCACTCATTCCCTTGTGGGATCATAGGATCTTAGAGATAGACCTGAAAGGGAACTCACAGGTTAATTAGTTCAACCTCTTTCATTTTATAGTTGAAAAAATGAGGCCCAAGAACATACAGGTAGTCCGGAGGGAAACCATAATTGAAACCCAGGTCTGCAGACTCCAAATCTAACTCTCAGTTCATAGTACCATACAATAATCAGAATAAATGGGAACAGTAGTGCTGCTTTTATTAGATATTAATAAGAAGTGGGGGCTTTTTGTCCCTTCAAATCCACGATTACATTAGTATGAAGAACTTCAAATGAGAAAACTAGGTATAGTAGATAAGGCAGTAGGATGAGAAATCACAAAGACCTGGGTTCATTCATACCCTGCCTCAGACACTTTCTAGCTGTTATTTGGAGCAAGTCACTAAATCACCCTGTGCCTCAGTTTCCTTATCTGCAAAATCAGAGAGTTAGACTAAGTGGCCTTAAGTTCCTTTCTAATGGTCCTACTATTGTGGCAATTGTACTTCAAGTTGGAGCCTTAGAGAGTCACATGGGGACACCAACATGTTAAGGTACTTGCTCAAGGTCATACAGCCAGTATTTCTCAGAGACCAAGGAGGATTTGAACTCAGGTCCTTATGATTCTATCCCACTGCTCCAAACAGCCTTTCACTAGTGAAGAATAGCCTAAGACAATTATGAACAATAATACCAACCTTATATTTGTATGGTATTCTATACGATATCAAGCATTTTCACATAAATTCTCTCATTGGCTCTTGCAACAATCCAGTGAGTTAAGAGAAGGCAAGGATTATTATGCCTGTTTGGAAGTGAGAAAACTAAGGCTTACAGAGACTATGATCATGTGGTTAGTAAGTGGTGGACACACAAATAAAAAGCTAGGTATTTTTTACTCCTGATAAAAAGCTTTTTCCTCCATATCTGATTCTCTAAGAAATCAGGCAGTAGATCCAGGCATATTGAGTTTCTTCCCTGAGCTGTGATGCAAATCTTTTGTGACCTTGCAAAGGTCTTTCTGTTTCTTAGTTGAAAATAGAGATGCAGTTGCTGCTCCACACACATACATGCACAGTTACATGTGGCTGCTTTGGTTTCTGGCACATAGAGATCTGTTCAAGAGGACACATGGATGTAGGGAAGCCCTTTCCATGCCTGGAAGTGACTGAGAAGGTCACTTGAGAGCTCAGGAGTTGGGAGAGAGGACAGTGCTTTCAGGGCAATGTTGATGAAGGCCTTGGTGTCTAGGCCTTGTCAGGACAGGGGAGGGGACAGAAAGTCCAGAATGAGGTGGCATCCCTTTTCTAAGCATGTGAGAGAGCTAACTCTTCACCCTCCAAAATGAAAGACAGCCACTAGCTCTTATATTTAAAGCCTCAAATGTATTTTTTTTCTTTTAAATATTAATCATTGCCTTTTATTTGGCATGCCGCAAGGCTTGTTTTGGTGGGGGAGGGGAAATGGCTGATTCATAATTCAAGAGATTCACTTTTGTTTAAAGAGCTTCAGGGGTTAGAGACAACCAAAAAAGCCAGGTCAGAAGCCCTCCCCCATCTAGACCCAGTTCATAATAATAAGCTCCTTCTCCCCTGACCCCCTGCTCCCTTCCCTCCCCTTGATGGAGCCCTTGTCCTGAGACTGGCAGGTTGTGAACCAGGCATTACCAGCCACTGGCTGTAATGGGCTAAACTTGGTGCTAGGCAGAGCCTCCTCCCCTTTTTCCCACCAACTCATCCTAATCAGTATCCCATCTCCTCTTCCCCAGGCCTCACTCTCACCCCTAGTGTGGGTGAGGACAGGTGGTGGGCAGAATATACTAGAAGAAGACCAAAACAGAGCATTTCTAAGATCTTTGTTAAAGGTAACATCTTAGCACTTCTCCACCTGTTGGGCTACCTTAAATATTTGATCATGGACTGCCATCCCAGCCTTGGCCTTTGATTACAAATGTGAATCCTACAAGAATCACATGACTGGCTTGGTGGGGAGAGTGGTTTTGAGGTGGTGGAGACCACCCTTTGAGGACTTGGCTTCCTCAGGTGTGAAAGGACCCTTCAAATCATGTCTGCTTTCTTCAAATCCAAGAATGTTTCTACTGCAGCTATTAATCGTAGCTGCCATGCATGCCTTTGGCATGCACTTTAAGATTTACAAAGCACTTTATATACATTAGTTCATTTGAACCTCACAACAATAGTGAAAGTGAATATAGATAATATTCTCCCCATTTCACAGATGAGAAAGCTGACGTCCAGAGCCAGTAGGTAAATGTTTTACCTAGGGTTCCACACTTAGTAAGTGTCTTAATGGGTTCAATCTAGGCCTTTCTTCCTCCAAGCCTAGTGTTCTATATAGTGCACAATACCATCTCTTACTTAAGGAAGAAAATTAACAGCCTTATAGTCAGTCTATATATTCAATATGTATATTCAGGTTCAATTTTAATAACTATAAACAGCATGTATATTCAGGTTCGATTTTAATAACTAATGTTTCCTAAATGTGATTGACATAAGGATCAGGACTTCTCCCTAATAACAGTGGATCCTGTGCAACTACATCTTCTGCGCAATTGTTAGCAATTCTGAAAACATTACAGCCCCATCTTCCCTTGATCCAAAGCCAAACTGTCCCCATTCTAGGAATAATTCAGGCAGCTCTGACCATTATGTTTCTACAGATTTAAAAAACTCTGAGTCCCCAGACCTACTACAGAAAGGCAGACTAGGGCATGCAGAAAGGAACAAAGAAATCTTTGCTTTTTTGGGGGGTCTGGGGTGAGAATTCTCCCTCTCCCGCTGCCTCTCTCCTTCTCATTGTTCACATCAACGCCCTTCTGGCAAGGCCGCCTGAGAAATGAATTGTAAATTTCACTCTGGCGAGAAAGGGGAGGGGGAAGATAGACAAGATAAATGAATAAATAAAAACCTGGATGGTTCTAAATGCACAATGAGAATTAATAGGGAAGAGCTCTCAACCAAGGATGCCTGGGCAAGGGTGAAATTTCAATGAAAGCTGAATAGCCTCAGAAATGGTATCATGCCACCTTCTCAGCTTGGGGGAAACACACAGCACTAGGGGCTACTATTCTAGTCTATGGACTGGGGAGAGGTAAAGAGAGCGAGGAGATGTTACCAATAGACATCCCTGCACTTTAGGCCTCCTTTTGTGAAGGGTGGGAGATGGCTTGGCATAGTAAGTAATTAGGCAGTTCTCTTCAAGGAAGAAAGGTTGCCAGCCAGCTACCTGTGCTGCTTATAAAAAAGGAGGAATAAACTTTCTTTGTGCCTTGGAGACAATAGCCAACCTAAGGAGAGGGAGGTAAGGAGTGGAGAGAGGGTAAAAGCCAGTGGACAGATGTGTTCATTACATCGTTTTGTCGGTATCCTCATTACCTCAGTATCTGAGAGATGGCTAAGCGGAGTGGATAGAATACTGAACTTGGAATCAAGAAGACCCGAGTTCAAATAATACCTCAGGTCCTAAATGGCTGTGTGATTTTGGCCAAGGAACTTCTTGCCACCTTGGTTTCTTCATCTATAAAATGGGAGTAATTATAGCACCTCACAGAGGTGTTGAGAGGAACAAATGAGATAATATATGGTTAGTGCTTTGCAAACCTTACAAAGCGATATAAATGTTTCTATTATTATTTATGAATTGCAAGGCTAGAGTGAGGTGGTAGGGCTGCAAATCCATTTCTCTTATTTGATAGTAGCAAGTTAAGGTATCTGGAAGGATTTGAAGGGATTTCATATACATACATGTACACACATACATATGTACACATACAGCCATATGTTTGATCATATAGAAAAATCCTATATAGGTATCATATATGTATATGATGTATATGTGTCATATGTGCATATGCTATATATGTATATGTATACATACATTTATATGCATATATATTTCAGTTGTTCAGTCCTTTTTTCAGTCATGTCCAGCTTTTCCTGATCCCATTTGGAGTTTTTCTTGGCAAAGATACTGATGTGGTTTGCCATTTCCTTTTCTACTTTATTTTACAGATGGGGAAACAGGGTAAAGTGACTTGCCCAGGGTCACACAGCTAGTTAGTGTCTGGGAACAGATTTGAATTCAAAAAGAAGGGTCTTCATGACTCCAGGAATGGCACTCTATCCATGGTGCTCCCTAGTTTCCCCTAGACACACACAGACACACATACACACACATATATACATACAAACATGCAAATGTACATATTCCTCTCTCTCCATATATACATACATTTAGGCAATGTGATCCAGTGGGGAAAGAAGAACTGGGTTCCAGTTCTGGTTCTGCCACTTAAAATCTGTGTAAGCTTGGTCAAGCTGTCTTCTGTCTCTGGATTTCAGTTTCTTCATCTATTCAATAAGGGTTTGGGAACAGAACAGAGGTGCCAAACATGTGGTCTCAGATTATAGCCCCAAATACACTCAAATATGGCCAAACTAGATTACAATATAATTGGGAAATATTTTTTAGAATAAATTTTAAAATACAATAAAATACAGGTACTACTTTCTAAGTCATCATGGGCTCACAAGGATCCTCATGGATGGTTTAGTGGTCCTCCGTTCTATTTAAGTTGGTCACCACTGGTTTAGAGAATGTCTGAGGACCTTTCCAACTCTAAAGCTATAATTTCATGATTTCTAAGGCATCAGCAGTGCTTTCCTAGGACTTGAATCAGCTTCTTTCTCCCGAGTCACTCAAAGATATCACAGGGCTTCCATTTTCTTGATTGTGGAATCTTAAAATTTAGAGCCAAATGGGACCTTGGAGATCAAGTGTCATGGACACTTATCTCCCAAGCTTCATGTTTGTATCAAAGCTATGCATCACAAAAGCTATGCATCACACAGCCACCCCAGTAGTCAGTAGTCAGGGACAGAGAAAGAAAGCTTGAACACCCACTTTCTATTTGATTTTAACATCTCTGTGCCTCAGTTTACCCATTTGCAAAGTTTCTATTGCCAAGGCTGCAACATGAATAAATCTTATGGGAGTCAAATGTAGTCTCAATGTTCCTTAGATCTCTCCTCCTTCACATCAATAAATGTTTGACATTGAACACTGCATGCAAAATTAAGGTCAGAGGCTCCGTGCCTCTCGCCAGAACTCAATATTTATGGAAAAGTTTCCACTTATGGGATGCGAAGCTGCCATGCTGGCTGACTCAGGTCTTTTTACCCACTGAATTCTTTCCCCTCAACCCCACAAATGAGTACAAATACGCAAGGACTCAATCACTAAATAAACATTTACGGAGTCCTAACTAATGTACAAAGTCTCCCTGTTGGGTGCTAGGGGAATAGAATGAAAAGAAAAAGACAAGAACTCTTGGTGCAGTAGAGAAAGGCCATATGGAATTTGGAGTCAGAATGCCTGGGTTCAAATTCTAACTTTGATACTTAACTATCTGTGGAACCCCTGTCAAGTTGTTTCACTTTTCTGGGTCTTGGTTTTGGACTAATCCGTCTCCAAGATCCCTTCCAGGTCTGAAACTATGGCTCCATGATCATTCCCTTGAAAAGCTTACAGTCTAGTTGGTGAAAGAAGACAAATTCACAGAGATATGAAAGCTAAATAAGTGCCTAATTTGGCAATAGAGAAGACTGGCAGTGGCTGATTAATTGCTAGTCTAGGGGTATAAATATTGAGTGTTATGAGAGTTTGGAGGAAGAATCCATTTCTGTGTTTTGGTGTGAGCCTAGAGGAAGATCACGGTCGCATCAAAGATTTGGACCCAAGAGAGACCTTAGAGGCTGAAAAGGACTTCAGAAGTCATCTAACCCAACCCTCTCCTGTTATAGGTGAGAAAACAAGAGCCCAGAGAGGTTTAAGTGATTTGTTTACAGCCACACCAGTAGTATCCAAGGCAAGATTTGAACACATGGCCCTCACATCAAATTCTTTGTTCTTTCCACTGTACTATCAGAGATTTAAGCTACATTTTAAAGCATGGGAAGGATCTGAAAGGACAGAGAGGAGGGGGAAGAGCATGTGTAGCCCCCCCCCCAAGTCAACCACCCTTTGCCCCCACTTTTCTTCTCTGGCAAATCTTCAAGTCCTGTGGGATTTGAAAGGCCAAAGGATGAGAAAAAAAATGCAGGGAGTCTCTGGAAGTCTAGTGCATCTCTGACCCTCAGTCAGGAGCCACTTCGGAGATTGAGTTTCACCCAGTCACTTTAGTTAAAACAGTTCAATGATCTATTTAAATGCCCAAGGCAGGACCCTGCCTAGGATAAGAATAGTTCTGTTTGATGACATCTTGTTATACAGTGAAATCTCCTTCCTGGGGAGCAGGGAACCGAGAGAACTGGGACAGCAGCTTGCCTTGGTCCAAGAGGCCTGTCAGAGAGGTGCTGGCCTGTGGAGAAACAGAAGGGAAAAATTCTCTACAGCAGAGCTTCCTGACGTCTTGCATGTGTGGAGTACTTGTCAATTTCTAAATATTTCCTGACACACCTTGGAGGAAATCAGTAGGTGTCCTACACCTGATAGAAAAAAAACCTCAAAGAAAATTATATACACATACAAACATATATACATACTGTATATACATATGTGTATATACACAAATAGGTAGAGAGACAGACAGACAGATAGATAGCAAGGGGTACTATGGTGGTAGACAGATGTTCATGTGTGTTAGGGATTATAGCTGGGAGTAAAAAGAGGGTAGAAAGTTTTTGGAAGAACTATCACGGAGTCATAGATCTTAAACCTGTACTTGATGAAAGAGCTTTTTCAGTCGAACCTGTTTTCTTTAGGAAGGCAAAGTATAATGTCTTGTTTTTAAGATAAAATAACAGATCAGAGAATTACAGAATTAGTTAGAGCTAGAAAGTCCCTGAGAGGCTTTAGGATTGTAGATTTAGCCCTGGAGGCACCTTAAAGGTCACCTAGTCCAAGTGCCTTGCTTGTTAGATGAGAAAACTGATGCCTGAAGAAGGGAAAGGTTTTTCCCAAGGTCATACAGCAAGTAAAATTGGCAGAGCCAGCACTCAAAGATAGTCTTCTGTCTTTCAAGATTGGAGCTTTTTTCCAAGCCACTGATGGCCAAAGAGGTTAAGTAACTTGCCCAAATTCATAGACATAGTTGGTGGTAGAGGATTTAATTGTGATAATGAAGAGGGAGGAAGGCAGAGAGGAGAGATGTGACCACAGTAAAAAATGGGGGTGATTGGTCATTCTAGGGAAGAGGGATTAGAGATCATAGGCCACTTACACTCAAGGCAGGCAATCAATCAGCAAATATTTATTGAGTGCCTTTAATATTCAAGGCTGAGTAGTAGGGGTTGAGAAGGATACTAAGAAGATAAGAAAAGGGCTCCTGCAGACTTATAGTCTATATGGGTTGACTTGTGTGCACGCATACAAAAAGGCTCATATCAAGTGCCCCACACAGGGACATTTAGAGGACAGTGAGGTCCTGGTAGGCTGGAATAGTCATGAAAGACTTCATGGGGAATAGACTCATAGATTTAGAGATGGAAGTAACTTCTAGTCCATCCCTTTTATTTTACAGATGATGAAATTGAGGTTTCAGGAGGTGAGATGACGATTATCAAAGGCAGGTTTTGAACCAAAGTCATCTGATTCCTGAGTCAGGATACTTCACACTGTACCACACTGCCTTAGGTCAGGACTTGAACTCATCCTTGAGGTTTAGACGAGCTTCATATAGGTAGAAAGGAAGAAGAAGAGTAATTTCTCAACCTCATTACCCCGTCTCATTCCTTCCCCACACTACCAACAGAACAGGGCAGAGTTAAGTGAGAACCAAAGCATCCTGGCTGGAGAGGATTCCTTCACAGAAGTAGTGGGAAATAAGGTTAGATGAGGAGTAGGGGTGGGCTAATGCCTGGTGAGGTCAAGGAGGCTTCAGGAAAACTGAGGGAACGATAACTTACAGTCACTCCCATCAATTTCCTTCTCTGCAAAAAGAGAGCATTAAACAGGTGGTTTCTAGCTCTCATTTAGCTCCAATGTTCTGTGAGTCTACATTTTTTTTTTTAGTGGAGGAAAGGAAATGAGGGAGGGAACAGAGCACATGGGCAGATTTAATCGAGAGCAACCAGAGGCTGCAGCCCTGACAGACATAGCCTGCCCACAGTCAAGATGGCCAAAGGATGGGAATGGTAAGAATACCCCCTTAAGGCTCCCAGCTCCATTCTCAAGGATAAATTGATTGGATTGTGGGAGATGAGGGAGAAAGGAGCATACTGAAGCTGCTTTAGTTTATTGTCTGGAAAGATGCATTGCTAGGATTCTCCACTTGGGTATACTGTAGAGGCGTGCGCTGCTGCATTTGTGCTGGCCAGCTCACACATAGTCCAGCCTCGATTATCTGTCCTGTTGGACAGGAGCAGGGATGCAGAGCATAGGAAAAAGCATATAACTTCAAAATCATGTCTCTGGTTTGCATCTTTCAATTTCTTCCCATCCTGCCTTCACAGCCAAATCGCTTACACATTTTAGAATTGGTTTCTATTCCTTTTGCGCATACAAATTCCTGGTGGACAGCGGCATACTGTAGTGGCAGAGGGCATTGTTGTAGAAGAGGCTGCTGTGAGACCTGGACCCTAGTCCCATGTTTGCTACCAACCAGTTGTATGACCTTGAGCAAGTCACTTAGGATCATTGATATAGACCTGGAAAAGACCTCAGTGGACTGTCTAGTCCCAACCCATCATTTTACAGATGAAGAAACTGAGATCCAAAGAGGTTGCCCAAAGTCACACAAGTGGTATCAGAGGAAGGATTTGAACCTGGATTCTGGTTCTAGGACCTATGTCCTTTCTAGTATATCGTGCTGTCTTCCCTTCTTCCTCACCCCCTAAACCTAAAACCTTAGCTTCTTCAAGCTGTCAAAAAAAAAAAAAAGAGGGAGAAAGGAAGTAGAGATTGAACTAGATGGTCCCTTCTACATTTTGACTCCTGACATCCTGACAATTCTAATACCAAATACTATTTTTTTGGGGGAGACTGTCCCAGTATAAAGTTGGATGACTTGGGGGGGGTGTTGCAGAGTGGGTATCCTAGGCCAATGTTAGCAGTAGATAATGTTTCTTTGCTTGGGCCAGTCCTGTGATATTTTTCCCTTTTTAATATTTTAATTTTTTTCTCAATTACATTAAAAACACATTTTAACCTTATTTTTTACAATTTTGAGTTCTAAATTCCTTCCCACCCTCCCTAATCAGTGAGAAGGCAAGATTGTGAAAGAAAATACAGACCAAAAAAAAGAAAAAGGAAGTAAAAAATTTAAAAAAAGAGTTTGCTTCAATCTTTATTCAGATTCCATCAGTTCTTTCTCAGAAGGTGGATAGCATTTTTCATCATGAGTCCTTTGGAAGCTGATCATTGTACAATATTGTAATTACTGTGTACAGTGTCCTCTTGGTTCTGCCCTGTGAATTCTTTTTCATGAAGATTTACAATTCATCTGACCCTTATAATCTTAGAGAGTTGCCTGTATCACTGAGAGGTCAAGTGATTTGTCGTTGGTCACACAGTTCATATATTCCAGAGGCAGGACTTGAATGTTTCAGACTCCAAGGCCTTAGTCTCACCTCTGTCCACTAAACCATACCACTAGCGAGAAGGAGAGGTAATAAGCATTTCTATAGTATCTCCTAATTGCCAGGTACTGTGCTAAGTGTTTTTGTTTTTTTATAAATACTATCTCATTGGATAAGTACCAATTCAAAAATCCAAAGGCAGATAATACTGTTAGTCCCAAGGACCATAGCAGTGAGAATGGGACTGAAATTCTTCTCTTATACATTTTGTAATGTGGTGTTAGTGTAACCTTCAGATGAACAGACGTAGTGAGAGGTCATCTGGTCCCCAAATACTTCCTTTCTACTCTCTGCTTCATTAGAATCCAATTTGGGTCTGACTGTGGAGACCCAAAGAACTAGAGGCAGAAGTAATCTTCCACTACCTAGTCCAGTCACTTCATCTCACAGTTGTGGAAGTTGAGTTCTCAGAGAGGGAGTATGGTACATAGAGAAAATGACCAAGCTAGGATTTGAAGCCAGGCCCTGTGATTTCAAACATCAGCTGTAGCTGATCTCCAAAGAGAGCACCTTAACCATAAGAGGCACTCAACAAATGGGTGATTCAATTCAATTTGGCAAAAACATAGCAAGTGTGCATGCCTTACACCTCAGCCTAGGTGCTGAGGGAGATATAAAGCTTGAAAGCTTGAAAGACAGGCTCCCTACCCTCATGGAGTTTACAATCTAGTACAGGGTTTGTTATTGTTCAGTCATTTTCAGTAGTGTCAGACTTTTTGTGACCCCCATTTGGAGTTTTCTTGCAAAGATACTAGAGTGGTTTGTTATTTTCTTCTCCAGCTCATTTTACAGATGAGGAAACTGAAGCAAAGTTAAGTGACTTGCCCAAGGTCACATGGCTAGTAAGTGTCTGGCTCAGATTTGAACTCAGGAAGATGAGTCTTCCTGACTCCAGGCCCAGCACTCCATGCACCCCAACATCTCGCTGCCCCAGGAGAGCATTGGCAAGCACAAATTAACTATAGTTCAAAAAAATACTTAGTGGATACACAATACATTCTAACTACATGACAGAGGCACCAGCAAGGTGAGGTCCCAGGTTGTATGGCTTTTGGAGAAGGATGGTTTAGTCTTTTATTTATTTGTTCATTTATTTTTTTTGTTTGTTACAAAAACAGTAACAATTTTTATTTGTTCCAGTGGAAAATAGGAACTATTGCATTTTCTTCTTTGTATTCCTAGCAGACAGCACTCTGTTTGGTACATAATAGGTGCTTAATGAATGCTTGCTTGCTTATCGATCATGGTACTTATTTTAAGCAATTTACACAAAGCCATATCGTTGCAGCAATACAAACAGTGAACTTAAATTGCTTTCCCATCTTCACAATTAGTAATACCTGAAGTCTGTCTCTAGGTCCAATATTTCAGTCATGACTCCCTTTTTATTTCCCCAACTTTGGTCGAATTTTGTGAAATACCATTTGATTCCTTCAATTACTTGTTTTCTGATGAACCTGGGATTTTTTTTTGAGGTAATCAAGATTAAGTGACTTGCCCAAGGTCACACAGTTAGTAAGTGTCAGAGGCTGGATTTGAACTCATGTCCTTTTGACTCCAGGACCAGTGTTCTATCCATTTTGCCACCTAACTGCCCCAACTCTGGAATTTTTTAAAGGCTTCATTTTTCACTTTCATTTCTTAAGCACTATCAAAAACGTGTACTATTTCAAACTGACTCCTCTTGTTTGGAGGTCTTTCTATCCCTGAGGATGGAGGCTACAGTAGGATATCATTTTCATCCTCCTCCTCATAGCCATTTTTGCTATCAGAGCATAGTTTAAGTTCATTCAACACAAATGGAACTTCAGAGTTGGGAAGGCCTTAGATACGAACTAGTCCAACTCTGTCATTTTACATATGGGGTAATAAACTTAAATGACTAGAAGTGACCTGCGTGAATTTGCTCTCCAAATTAGTTTCAAGAATCAAGACTGGAATACTGGTCTCTGGATTCTAAACCCCATGGTCTTTCTAAAAGGGAAGAATGCATTGATGAGAACTTAGAGAATGTCTTACTGGTATGACAACTGCTGGTTCATCCAGCTTAATCTCAGACTGAAACATCGAGGGCCACTTGGTGGGAGAGTGTGGTTGTATGTAGTTCATGACGCCAGCCTACAATTTCATCAAGAATATTCTACCAGTCACCAGGTCACCTCAAGCCAGGGAACAACCTCCCGCTGACCAGAGGGACTCTGAGGTTAATGAATTCTCTTTTTGACCTATTTTGGGTATTCTCTCATACATGTAGCAAAGCTACAGTGGTGACTGAGCTCTGCTTCAATGGCTCACCCCCCATCTCAGGTTTTCTCTGGGCACAGAGGGGACAGAGGGGAGTGTGATCTCCTTAGCTGGCATGAACTGGAGCAATAGTAATGACCAGGGGTACCACTGAAAAAAATGAGGGATGGGGAAGTCTGTGGTAACAACAAGATAATAGTAATGATAATATTCCTTGCAATAGCCCTATGAGGTGAGGAGTGAGTGTTATTAGCCCCATTTTATAGATGAGAAAATTGAAACTCAGAGAAGTGACATGACATGCCCAAGATCACAGTTAGTGAGCATCAGAGATAGAATTCAGACTCAGGTCTCTTCTAATTCCAAGGCAATGAGTACTTTACTATCTCTCTATAGGGCAGATAAGAAACAAAGGGATCTCCTTTCTCTAAAGAGGAGAATAAAGCCAGGTTGTTATACGCAACTATCATTTCCACCAATTAGAATTAAACTCTGCTTTTGCTCTACTTCTCACACAGATTCAGAGTGGAATTGGTGATGATTTTGGTTTGCCTTATCTTGTTACATAGTTTTGTTTTACCAGACCTGTAATTTCATCGGTTCCCAACAAGAACTCTCTTCTACCAATATAGGTCAGCACCTTCTCTGCCACATATATTTGTAGAGTCAGCTGGACTCTGAAAGGTTAATGATAACAGCTATCATTTATAAAGCACTGAAAGGTTTGCAAAGCGATTTATATATATTGACTCATTTGATCTGCAAAACAACCCTGTGAAATAGATGTTTTATCATCCTTATTTAACAAATCAAGAAAGTGATACTGAGCGAGATTAAGCAACTTGCCTGGTTAGTTTTCATCAGAATCGGTGTCTGTCTTCCTGACTCTGACACTGGTTAATTCTCAACCCATTGTGTCACACTGCCTTTCAGCTCAAGTCATGGCCAAATCATCAAAACCCCAAATAGCTAAGTTGGGCTGTTAAGTGAGTGTTACCTTCTAACTCTTGACATGAGAGTTAGAATAGGATCTCATTAAAAGGAGAAGGTATTGAGGAAGACTGACTCGTGAGTTGAGATATAGCTCTTGAAGGGCATCCTTTGGTGTGACCTTAATGGAAGCCCCTTTTCTAGAGATGCTAACTAGACAGGGAGGTGGGAGCTGTGCAGAAATAGATGAAATTTGTAGACTCCAGACATTACTGTTGTGGGGGCATCATGTCACACACACATACACACACACACACACACACACACACACACGCTCAGGTGAACACCTTTCTCCCTCCTGTCCCTTTGTCCTTAAATATTTCTAATTACGGCTCTGCCCTTCCCCTCTCTAGTCCTCAGTTTCCATTTGGAAAAAGAGGCTTCGGTCCAGATATCCTCTAAGGTCCCTCCAGTTCTGACACTTTATGATTGTACTGAATACAAAAGAGATTCAGGCCCTGCCTTCGATGAACTAACATTCTCTGTCTCAAACATTCATACTGAGTGATCTAGGGATGAGGGAGAGGAAGACCCAGGCCATTTGCTTTATTCTCCATCCTTCCTATTATCTCTGCCTTTTGGCTATTTGATTACAAAAGGTTGGCAGGGGAAATCAAAGGAGATAACAAACATGCCAATCCATTCCTTTACATTGTGGAGCTCCAGTGAAAGGTTTGGAGAGGAAGGAAATCCTCTGGTGGGTTATCTGTGCTAATGGGTAAAAAAAGAGAACGTAGAAAATAGAATCTGTAGATAATCTCCAAATCTCATTTTAGTCAAGAGCTTCCACCTCCTTCTGTCACTAACCCCCTCTAAGAATGAACAAGTAGCAACATTTGCTGGATTTAAGTTTCCCTACTATTCCTATCCTTCCCCTGACCTCTGGTGGAAAGTACTGAGCAGGAGAGAAACATCTGACAGGTAATCAGCAGAAAGAAAAGAACTCTAACTGGGAAAGAACCCTTTCCCCTGCTCTGGTTAACTTGTTCTCAGCCAGGGTTGGGGCCTCCCTGGAAAATTTGTGGACTTGCAGGTTCTCATTGTACAGGGGTGCTTAGCATCCACTCTGTCCCATGTCACCTGTATTTTATAGTCAGTCTTTTCCCCCTCTCCCCTGTCCCCATCACCATCAAGTTGTCTTTACGAAGCAGCCGTTGGTGTTTGATATGGCATCAGGCCACATGCTTCATAGGGGAAAGAACCTTATTTGGGAGAGTCAAGAGACTTTTGTCCTTGTCCTGGCCACTGATTGTCTCCGTGACCTTGGGCAGATTGCTTCATCTTTTTCAGCCTCGGTTTCCTGTTTTGTAAATTTCAACACATATGTGATGAGAATCTAACATTAGAGTACTTGCAAATCCCTTTGCTAGGTGATGTGGTACAGAAGCAAGAACCCTGGATATGGCATCAGAAGACCTGTGTTCAAATTCCATTATTGCCACTTATTATCTGTGTGACTTTGGGGAGGTCATTTTGTCTTTCTCACCTTCAGTCCTCAGTTATAAAATGAGGGAATTAGACTCACTGACCTGTAAGGCCCCTTCTGTCTCCAAATCCATGATGCTGATGCCACTAAATGGAATTCATAAAGAGGAATGGCCCTGGCCTCAAGAAGCTTACCATCTGGTAGGGGAATTAAGATAGTGGAGGGAATATGACAAGTTTTGTTTTTTATTTGTGGTTCGTCATGTCTAACTCTTTGTGATACTACTTGGAGTTTTCTTGGCAGAGCTACTAGAGTAGTTTCCTTCTGCAGCTTATTTTCCAGATGAGGAAACTGAAGCAAACAGGGTTAAGTGACTTGCCCAAGTCACACAATTAAGGTGTCTGGGGCTGGATTTGAACTCAGGTCCTCAGGACTCCAGGCCTAGTGCTGTATTCACTGTACCATCTAGCTGCCCCATAAGACAAACACATAAATAAAAATAATATAAAATAGAATGTAAGAGCATGAAAGGTACAAAGTGCTTTGACTTCTCAGAGAGTTCATTGTTAATAAGGGCTAGTGGGAGAAGTGGTTAGAGGAGGCTTCATGGAGCAAGTGTTTGAGAAAGGCCTTGAAGAATGGATACAGTTTCATCTGGTGGATATTTGGGGAGACATCTGAGGTATGGGTAACAATGTGAGCAAGGGAACAGAGATGGGAAAGATGTTTAAATCTTGAATATTAGTTAAAAGGAGTTGACAAATGATTTCTTAAATTCTTTTTAATTTCATTAAATATTGCCCAGTTACATGTAAAAGAATTTTTAACAATCAATTTTTTTAAATTTTGAGTTTCAAATTCTCTCCTGCCCCTTCCTTGAGAAGTCATATTTCAAAGTCTTTCTCAGTTCTGGGGTCCAGACGAACCTGTGACCCCCAGTCTCTAGAAATGCCTCATCTGAGACAGACCACCCTACACAGAGTGATATGGAAAGGATAGGCATGAAGCAAAATAACTGCTGGATCAGTCCCTTACAAGATAGTAAAATCTAAAGGGGTCTTGCCCTTTAGGAATGTATGGTCTCAGAAACAGCTGTCGCCTGTTTTCCATTTGTTTAATAAACTGGTCCTGTCACCCGAGGGTTTCTAGGATGAATGGGACAAATTGATGTGGAACAAACACTCTGAGCCTCTCAGAAGGTGCCCGGTAAATTCAGCGCATTATTTGTCATCATTATGTATGTGTGTGCATAACTGATTGAGCATGCTGTCTTTATCAGCTTCCTTCCTTCCCCCTCAATAAACACACACACACACACATACACACACACATACACACGCACGTGTGCGCGTGCGTGCACAGGCTCAGAAGAAGGAGATTGGAAGAGTAGCGGCCTTGGAGTTATCCACCCCCCACCTTGCCTGCCCTTCTCAATATCCCTGAGTTTGCTAATCTACTTATTTGATAATTCATTTATTTCATGTCTGTTTGGCAGAGGGAGCTCTCCCACGCACCAGCTCTAGAGGAAGTGAGATGGTTATGTTGGGAGGAAACTGATCTGTTTTTAGAGGAAAGAGAAAGACAAAAAAAATATGTATTATGTACATATACACACATATACATATGTATATGTGTGCATATATGTATGTATATATGCATATGTATACATCCAACAATGGACAACAGTAATGGAACTGAGAATAGGGTAGGGGGGGAATATGGGAGGAGGAGGGGGGTCTAGTAGGAAGGGGGAATGTGTGGAGTCTGCTTTCAAATTAGCCCCTTGTCTTTAAAAGGTAGGGCTGAGGGGTTGGTGGAAGCCATTTGGCTCCAAGGCAGTCTGCCTGGAGGGAGCTTGAGAGCTTGGCTAGGTCCCAGCCTGTGGAGGAGATATGGGAAGTGGTAGGCTGGAAGGATCCTTGGGAATTCTGGGGACTTCCAGGTCTGAGTGGAAGGGCACAAGGGTGCCCTGCATCCTCTCTGTCTCATTCTTCCTCTGCCTTATCCTCTTTGTCACCATCAAAGAGTCTTTACTCAGCAGCTATTGGTGTTTTTGCCAAGAAGGGAAATTTGGCTTTTGTGATGTCATCCATGAACCTGGTCTCTCAGTGCCCCGCTGGAGCCTCACTCCTAGAGGACCCTGATCTAGGAATACACAAGCAACTAGGGATGGGGGGAGGTGAGGAGGGGTTAAGAGCATATTAGATAGGCAGGGAAGGGATTCAGGAGCTACTAAGTCTTGTAGGGAGGTTGTATTGGGTAGGGGTATGGTTTGGAAACCCACAAAACTGCCTCTGTCCCTGTTCTGACACTTACTGGCGATTTGACCTTGGACAAGTCATTTCCCCCACAATGGGTCTCAGTTTTCTCCTTAGCAGTATATGAATAAAAGTTCTTCTGTGATCTGCCTTACATATTGTTAGGAGGAAAGAAGGGTACTGGAGGAGATTTTCATTGGTATACAGGACTGCCAGAGGGGGAAAGTCCTCTACCACAGTAGGTTAGCAAGATCCGCTTAAACTGTTAGGAACTCTCTGGAGCACTGAGAGTTCACATAGCTGGCACATGTCAAAGGCCAGATTCAAATACAGGTTTTCCCAACTTGGAGGTCAGCTTTTTGCTCTCTATCCAAGCAAACTTTAAAGGGCTGAGTCATCATTAGAAACCTGCCTGGATAAGGGACCTTAAAAGTGTCATTTAGCTCATCTTCCTGCTTTCAGTCAATACAGACAATCCGAACTACGATTTCTTAGCAGTTATCTGGGTACAAACCTCTCATTTTACAGGTGGACAAACTTAGGGTCAGATTTTATCACTGTGTCTTTAAAACAACTATACATGAAGGTTCATAGGATTACTGATTTAGAATTAGAAGAGATCTGATAGGTCACTAGTCCAACATTTTAATCTACATATGAGTAAAGTAATGTAAAAATGTAAAAATGACTTGCCTTGGAGATCACACAGAGAATAAGGCAAAGAACCAGGATTTGAACCTAGATTTTATAACCCCAAATGCAGGGATCCTCCCAGGAGGTTTGCATACAAACCACTCCTGGGAATTGTTTCATGTCTAACCCAAATCTCTCCTATTATGGCATAAGCCTCTTTAGTTTTGTTTCCTAGCCCCAGAGGGCCAGGCAGCAGCGGCTCAGGGCTCCCTCTATAATTGCCCCTCCTGGCTTGTCACCTTTCAATATCCTCCTCTCTGGATGGATTAATCACCGACCCTTTAACCTTTTTCCTCGTGGAGGAAGGCTAGTCTGGTGATGAGAAGCCTGTGTTTGTCCCTGGAGTTGCTAAATGTCAAGGCTCTCCACCATCTGGTCCTGGTTTACCTCTCCAGCCTGATCTCCCACCGCTCCCCTTCACACACCCTCTGCTACAGCCAAATCAGACTTCTTGTTCCCAGAACAAGCCCTATGCTTTCCTCCCATCTGGGCTGTGCTCTCCTGGCTCATCCCACGATTACCCCCATCCCCACTGATCATCTTTCTAGCCTAAACATCTCACAAGACCCAGGTCCAATCCCACCTCCTCCATGAAGTCTCTCCTGATTATCCCAAACTACTGTGCTATCTCCCTTCTCTGAATTCCTACAGGACAATATTACAACTTTTGAGGTGGAAGGGACTTCAGAGGTCATCTCATCCAACCCCTGCAGATACAGGATCCTCCCCTTGGAGGGAATAAACTGACAAACATCTATTCCAATGCCTGCAGCCCTTAATGTCAGTCAGGCATCTGTCTCTTGAAATGCACTGCTTTGCAGGATCAAAATCTGTGTTTCAGTTCTAGTTCCTTTGTTAGACTATAAGTTCTTTGAGGTCTGGGACAGTCCCAAACAAATCTTTCCCCAACCCAGTAGCCCAGCACAGGACTTTGCTCTTTTTGAGTAATTTCAGTTGCAGCCCACTTTTCATAACTCCTTTGGGCTTTTCATGGCAAAGATACGGGAGTGGTTTCCCATTTCCTTCTCCAACTCATTTTACAGATGAGGAAACTGAAACAAACAGGGTTAAGTAACTTACCCAGGGTCACACAGCTATTAAGTGTCTGAAGTTGGACTTGAACTCAGGTCATCCTGACTCCAGGTCCCCAACTGCATCACCCAGTTGCCTTGCAAGTACTAAAATGTGTCAAACAAAGGAATGAATGAAATATTATGTGACTTGAATAGTCTCATCCAAAGATAATGGGGGGCGGGTAGGGCCGCTAACTGTGTCTTAGATCATAGATCACAGAATTCAGAGTTTGGGTCCCTTGCTATTTATGATTGCACCTTTCTAGGAGATCATGGGTTCATAGGATTTAGAGTTGGAAGGGACCTTAGAGGTCATGGAATCTAACCTCATTTTATTTATGGGGAAACTAAGGCACACCTCCAGCATTTTCCTCACTGTGCTGTGGGGAAGAGAAGACTTTTCACCTCTATCCCTTGTTTCTCCTCTTGGAGGTTGGTGGGGTTCATCCTTCCAGTCCCATGACTCATCTCTATCCCTTGATATTGAAGCCAAACAGCCCTAGATTCCAGTTTTCCGTTATGAGAAGGGTTAAAGAAAGCCTGAAGAGGGGAGGGAGGGACCCTTTCCCATTTCTGGGTTCTTGGTATCTGTTCCCTAGGAGGGAGGTTACTGCTGAAAGTGAGGACACTGCCTGGCCCCAGCCTCCTTTGGTTTGCTTGGTCTTGGGGGTGTGACTTCATAAGACTTTCCACGTTGGAGGAGGAGAAAGGACTATCCCCCCCGCCACTTCCTTTTCTGAACAGAACCTTCACCCCAGTCTCTCCCTGCCCTTCCCCCTTAAAACCAGCCAAGGCTTTTTTTTTAACATAATAAAATATTCATGTCAGCAGAGCAGTCCCTCTTTGCAAAGGCTGCATGTACCCAGCTTATCCTTCGCCCAGGCTTTTAAAGAGCAGGACGTTTTTCCTACTCTCTAAGCATTTTCTTAGTGTGGAATCAATAATGCACTTTACTGGGTGCTCTCTGGATACTGTTTACTGTGCTGCTTCTCTCCTTCAATACCCTGTGTGTCGTCCCCCCATTCCCCTCTCCCACCTCTGCCCCACCCCCCAGCATTTCAGTTTTTAAAAATTATTAAATAAAAATGAGTGAGTCGTTTGGGTGGTGAGTCCCAGGTCCTGAATCCAAGGAAGGACAGGGGTGGTGATGAGGAAGGAGCAGAGAGAGAGTGGGGTAGCTGCCAAGATTCTGAGCTCTGGTTGATGAACAGGTTGAGTATTGTCTGCCATTGAGGTGAAGGAGGGGAGGAATCGGTTATGGGAATTCCCTACTGGCCAAAGTAGAGAGGGAGAAGCACCAGCTCTCTTAGATTCCAGAATGTAATAGTGAAAAGTAGACTGCTTCTAGAGTCACAGTTGGTCTTTAGGTCCAGCTCTTAATTAACGGAGGAACTGGACAACTCAATTTACCTCTCTGAGCCTCAGTTTTCCTCCTCTCTAAAATAAGAGTGCTAATTCTGACCATACCTACCTCATTGGGTTATTTTAGGGAAAGTGCTTTCTAAATTACAAAGTGCTATTTTATATAAATGTGAACTCTTATTATTATCCCAGAGAGGGATGGTGCTTAAGTTAACCTCAGCACCATTTTCTCCCTCTCTTGCCCAGTTGGGAGCATTTGCAATATAGCCAAGGAGAAAGCATGATGGAAGCTTGAGGTAAATAAGATACATACCTAAAAAGCATATAATAAGTGCAAGCTATAACAGAAGGAAAAATTTTCTAATAATCAGACTGATCCAGTGCTGGGAATAGGCTACTGAGAGAGTAGCTGAGTCTCTCATCATTACAAGTATTCAAGCAGAACCCATTCCTTTCAGGGATTCTGGGGAAGAGATTCCTGTAAGAGGCAGGAGATTGAATTAGATAACCTCTCAGGAACCTTCTGCCTCTAAGAATCAATTTGATGTAGCAAAAAGAATACTGGTCTTGAAGTTAGTATAATAATAAAATAGCTGACCTTGTCTGCAAAACACTTCATAAATACTGTCTTATTTTAAACCTCATAATAACCTTGGGAGGTCTGTGTCATTATTATCCCTGATAGGGCTGAGGAAACTGAGAATGAGAAAGGGTAAGTCACTTGCCTAGGGTTGCCCAGCTAATATGTATCTGAGAGTGGATTTGAACTCAGATCTTCCTGATTCCAAGCCCAACACTCAATCCACCATACCACCTAGATGCCCAGAGAGGTGAGTTAAAACTCTGACTGGCATTTAATAACTGTGTGACCCTAGGCAAATCTTTTGTTCATCTTGCTTGTAAGGTTGTCATCAACTAAATCTTCAAAGTGCTCTACAAAGGTGAACTCTCATTCAGTACAACTGCGAGAGTGGCTCCTCTTCTGACCCATCCCTCATTTCTTGTTCATGCTCTTACAAATTTTAATTGAATTCACAATATGTTATGCTATAAATGTCCTTAAGTCATCCTCCTGGGGCTGCGTTGGTGTCTCTTAAACTAGATTATAGATGCCTTTCGGGTAGGGACTGTTATTGCACGCATTACCACAGTACCCCGTATGGGTGTGTTTTCATTTAAGAAAACAGTGTTCCCAAATTCAATTTACCAAACTAATAAGTTAGGGACTGTCATAAAAGCCAAACCAACAAGTATTTATAATGTTCCTTCAGGGAGGTCAGCACTGTGCTGGGTTCTATGGGAAACTGGTCAAACAATAATCTTCCATGCTCTGTGTTGGGCACTGAGGAAACAATGACATAAATGAAATCATTCTTGCCCTAAAGGGACTTATATTCTAATTCAAGAGCAAACATAAACAAGTATAGGCTAATACTGGAAGCACTAGAAAGAAAACATAAAGAAACGCAAGCTGTCACTTTAATAAAGACCTCTCACAAACAGTTGTCCAGTGATGAAGTGTAAGAGATATGTGAGGTACTAGTTACTGCCTTTGGAAAACTTACAGAGTAGTTGAGGAAATTAACATGCATATGCACAGGAAATGATTAGAGAATAATTTAACGTAGTTTAAAAATAAACTACCAAAGCGTTGTTCCTACTCAATTCTGCAGCAGTTCAGAAAAGGGGAGTATGATCAGCAGCTGGGGGTGTCCAGGATGACATCGTGAAAGGGGTAGGACATGAGGTGGCCCTTGAATGATGTATAAGATTTACATAGGCAGAGAGGAAAAGGGAAGGCATTCCTGGGAGGGAGAAAAATGTGAACCAAGGTGTACAAGTGGGAACAAACAAGTGGGTGGGGTTAAGGGGCAGCGACAAAACTGACTACTAAAATGAAGGCTGAATGGGGGCAGAGTGATGTGGGGATACAGAGATTGTAATTCCACTTTCTCTTTTTCTTGTTTTTGACCTCAGGCAAATTACAGGATCCTGGCTTTAGCTGGAAGGGAATTTAGAGGTCATTTAGTCCATATGCCTCATTTTGAAGAAGGTACAGAAAGAGAAAGGGACTTTGCCTAAGGTCACAAGGATAGTAAATAGCGGAGTCAGGATTTGAACCCAGGTCTTCTGACTCCAGCTCTAGCATTGTGACTTTGCCTCTCTGTTCTATACTTCCCTCATCTATGAAATGAAAGGGTTAGACTAGATGATCTCTAAAGTAGAAGTGGTTCTAATAATCTAGGAGTTTGTGAGCCTGGGAAATAACTCTACATTTGCATACTGTATTCAATGATCTTTTAGCTTGTAGAAGGAGGGCCAGAGAGACAGAGAGAGAAACAGAAGGATAGAAAGAGAGAGAGAGAGAGAGAGAGAGAGAGAGAGAGAGAGAGAGAGAGAGAGAGAGAGAGAGAGAGAGAGAGAGAGAGAGAGGGAGAGATGGAGAGAAAAAGAGAGACGCAGACAGAGACAGAGAAATAGAGGGGAGAGAGAGAAGAGAGAGACAGAGAGAGAGGAGAGAGACAGAGAGAGAGGGAGAGAGAGGAAAGACAGAGAGAGAGAGAGAGAGAGGAGAGAGAAGGAAGAGAGAGGAGAGGCAGAGAGAGAGAGGAAAGAGACAGAGAGATGGAGAGAAAAAGAGAGACGCAGAAATAGATGGGAGAGAGAGAAAGACAGAAAGAGAGGAGAGAGAGAAGAGAGTGACAGAGAGAGAAGAGAGAGAGAGAGAAGAGAGAGAGAGAGAGAGAGAGAGAGAGAGAGAGAGAGAGAGAGAGAGAGAGAGAGAGAGAGAAAGCTACTCCACATTAGACATACATTGGTCTTTGGTAAGGTTAGGTGGGGGCCGAGGGAGGCCTTGGGGAACAGGGCAGGTGCAGTATCAGCTGGTGATGGGATTATCAGCCCCAAAGAAGGAGTCATTTGGAAATTATTACATGGAAAAGGGGACCGAGGACGAATTGTATGTGCCCTGGAGCAAAGCAGAGATTATCACTTTAAGAATAGAATTTTTCTGCTTCTAGAGAGATTAACCCTTCCCTGCCAGGACTCCTGCAGTCTCTCAGCCAGGTTATATTGCTGGGGGTGGGAGGTGGAGGAAGGTGGGAGAATCAAATGATTCTAAACCTAATGCCTGTAACTCTGGAGGGAAGGAGTAGGTATTCAGAAGGCAATTCTGGATTTGGCATTTTGAAGTTACTCCTATTTGCCTTTACTCCTAAACTGCCACCTCCCCTTTCATCTCCCTCCTTCGCAGGAGCTGTCCCTCGATCACAGTCAGATTTCTTTAGTTCCAAGGTTCTCAACCTTTTTTGTGTCATGGACTCCTTGGGAAAGCCTATGAACCCTTTTTCAGGATATATTTTTTAAAATTCCTAATTGTAAGAAATGTTACATTTTAGTTAGTGAAAATTAAGATGCATTCTGTTCCTATCCAAGTTCCCTGATCCCCTGGAATATATCCATGTCCCTTGGGGAAAGGGATAGGTAGACCCCAGATTTAAAACTCCTACTCTGGTTGGTACATATTATAGCCTTTTAGAAAGGGATTGACTGGCATTCTCTGGTGTTTGCTGATTTGGTATGTTAGAGGACTTCTGCTTAGTATTCAGAAAAATGGGCTCACCTTCCCCAAACTGTTATAGGAAATTGGGTAGTTACTTAACTTCTTGGGGGCAAAACACTGCCACTCCTGGCCCCCTATACAGGAAAAAATAGGCAAACAGAGCAAGTTAGAACCACCAGGCTCAATGGAACAAGTCTTATTCTGGTGCACCGTACTCCAGTAAATCAAACCTTCCCAAGAAACTACTGCATCTCAAGTACTGAGATCTATATAGGGATTTCCTGAAGTCTTGCAGATAGTGTGTGAAGGGCTACTGGCCCACACTTAACCTTCAATGATGCTTTGACCAGCCCTACTCCTTCTTGCTTCCTGAAACACTAACTTGAGAGACCTTCGGTAAATACTAGCTGCCAGACACTCTCAAAGGCACTCTCACACTAGTGGGTATGCAGAAATTCCTGCATTTTAGGGAGTGGGAGAGTATGGAACGAAATGAGCCTCTTTCTGCAGATGTTTATTTTGCATTTAGCAGAAGTTAACAGTTTGTACTTAGGGGCATGAAATTTAAACTTACAACTCCACTCATATATCTGATTATCTTACTGTTCACACACACACACACTTCATTACTTATTAGGTTGAGACATTTTCCAAAGGTGTTTGTCAGTGGGAGTGAAGAGAAAGAAAAAGATAAAAAAGCAAGGAGTTCACAGAAGGAGAAGAAATGATGTTTATTGACAATTTTCCTCATTTGTCTCTTGATTTCTTTGAGACTTCAACACCTGATGTCTTTTCAGCTGGGTCACAACTCAGGCCAGGTCCTAGAAAGGTAAACACTTGCTAGCAAGCAGATTCAATAAGTGGTAGGAGAAAAAAGGCTGATTGATATTTCAAGGATCTGTGTCTGTGCTGAGTGTGTTGATGGTGTTGTATGACATGGGTATGTATACCCTACTTCCTTATGGAGTATAAGAGGCAACGGATCCTGGATTCCAGTTTATTGAATGGGTAGATATATCCTAACCCTCAGTTACTTTAATCCAGACATGTAAAGAACCACTGGATCATTGCATTAGGATGAATATCATAGCTGTGTATGTATGGAATAGGAGATCTTATCCTGAGGTACATGATCCCATAAACTTGGATAGGAAAAAAATTACAATTTTACCTTCACCAACCTTTAACTGAAATTCAGCACTTCCTTTAATTATAAATTTAAAAAAATACTTTTATTCTGAGAAAGGGTCCATAGACTTCATCAGACTGCCAGAGGGATCCATGATATAAAGTTGTGTTTGTCCTTTGTTCTCAAAGAGGACCATGACGTCAAGATGATGACATGACTTGCAGTTGACTTTGATCTGAGTGAGGGAGGGCTGTGCAAGGTCACCAACCTCACTTTCTCCTCCTGAGCCATCTGGGTCCAGTGGCCTGTTATTCATCAGGATGGCTAGAGATGACCCAGGATGCAATGTGAGACCCTGCCCCTTTCAGGCTAAGGTCCTATAGCATCCTCCTCCATGATATAAACAAATATGGTGAAGAAGTCCTAGAGTATGGACTTGGTTTACAGTACATTACAGTGAAATGGAAAGATCAGTGTGAGCCATCAGTGCATACTGGCAGTCTGGCTCACATTCTATGTGTGCCTACTGTGAATACTGTCATTCTCCTGAGGAAGCATAAAGATTTTTTTCTCTGGTGGATTGATGCCAAGGGAGGAGGGGACACAGTAACCAACTAGACATGCCAGTCATAGTTCTTAGTGCCAAGGATCCTTTAGTTCCCTCAGGGATATCATGACAAAAGGCTTAAGGACTCACATCCCCTTTTCTTCAGAGGGTTCCAGACCTTGCTAATATCCATTCATTCTTATGGCAAGCCTTCTATCACTTGGAAACTTTCTTGAAGAAAATGAGGTTACCTGAGAGTTCATGAGGCTGAGAACTAGGGATTCAGTGGCTTAAAAAAAATATTGGTTAAGCTCTAAGAGTCAAGGTCCTGGTCTACTCTTTACTTTTAACTTAACATACTCCTGAGCGCCACTTGCACCAAATCTACTGAATCATAGACTGTCACTGCTTAGTTTATTACATAGGATGTCAGAGTAAGAAGACATTTTTAGAACATGGAAAATTAGAGTCTTAGAACATAGGATGTCAATATTAGAAAGAATTTTAGGACATAGGATAATAGAGCAAAACACAATATGACAGTGATAATAATAGTATTTGTCTCTTTAAGGGGTACAAAGTACTTTACACGTGTTAACTCGTTTGATCTTCATACCAACTCTGTGAAGTAGGTGCTATTATTAGGGACCTTAGAACCTAGAATGTTAGGGTTGGAAGGGACCTGACAGATTGGTAGTTCAGCCTCCCCAATTGACATAATTGCTTGAATTATGGCTTGCTTGGCCAAAGCAAGCTTGGAGGCTGAACTCTCTGGATGATTAAAGCACTTATATAATGAAAATGCAATATATAAGTGTGCTGCTGATATTGTTACAGTAACATTGCTCTAAGCATGGTGTGGGCTGAGCATATTTCCGCCCCATAGTAAATGTGCTATAGAGCTATCTGGGAATTAAGAAGGAAGTGGGATATTATAGGGTGAAAAATTTCTGAGCTGGGAACAAAGAAACTAGGATTCTAGTCTTGGATCTTACCACTAACTATGTGATCCTAGTCAAGTCATTTCCCCTTATCTCTCTCTGAGACTCAGTTTCCTACTGTGCAAAATGAGAAGGTTGGACTAATTTTTTTCTAAGATCCCTTTGACCTCTAAAATGCTATTTCATTCTGCATGCTGAGGCAGCCTTCCCTTTCTTGGGTACACACTGGTCATCTCAGGGGCAAGGTTCAGGGTGAGAAATAAGTGAATTGGCATCTCTTGGATGGCTTCCACAGTAAACAGGTCTCCTGGGAAAGAGGCACACTTTACTGGGCTCTCCTTGCTCTGCTTAAGTAATTGCTTCAATCCAAGAGGAAGCATCTCAGAAAAGCAAAAAGCACTTCCCACCCCCCACCCCCACCCCTAGATCCTGACTTGTGATTACTAAGGGCTGCTCTGTTGGACAGGGCCGTGTCAGTTTCTGCTGATTCATGGGATCCTGAATGGAACACATTGACACGACAGTTTTCTGCTATCCTGGCTGAGGGGGTCACCTTGCACTAGTGTTCCTTATTCAAGAGAAACTTAAAAGGTGGGGACTATAAGGGAAGGAGGTTAAGGATGAGGATGGGAGGGGGAAATAGAAGAAGGTGGGGGAGGAGAGAAGAATCAATATACCAGAGAGAAGGTGGGAAGGAGAGAGAGGAGAGAAAGGGAAGAAAGGAGAAAGAAAAGGGATAGGGAGGAGGAAGAGAATAAGTGGGAAAAAAGAGAAGAAAGAGGAAGAGGGAAATGAAGAAACAGAAGGAAAGGAAGGGGAAGAGGGAAAGAGGGGGAGAAGGGAGAAGGAAAGAAAGGATTGAAGGAGGAGTGGAGGGCAAGTGAAAAGAGGAGGAGAGAGAGAGATAAAGGGGGAGAGGAAGAGATGTTGTATGTGCTAGAATTAGAAACTCCTCTGTACAAAGGCTCCATTTCCACTGTGTTAATAATTTATTCCAGTTTCAACTTTTCTTATCAATAAATAGGAAACAGCTTGTTAGGAAGCATTTCCCCTGCCCTTTTCTCCCTGAATGGAAGATCCCCCATAGCCTTTCAAACCCTTCTTCAGAAGAACAAAATGGCAGAGAGGAATGTTAGGGCAGAAGAAATATTTGGGTAACTCCCCTCCATCTACCTCTGGTTTCCCCATCCATATCTGGGGCCCAGAATCTTAGACCTTAGAACACAGGCCCTCAAACCATAGAGAGGACTTAGCATAAAATGCTAGAACTAGAGGAACCTTCTACAGAATCTAGTCCAAGACCCTCATTTTCACAGTAGAAGAAACAGAAAAGGTCTTGGCCAAGGACATATAGTTGTTTAGTGACAAAGCACAAATTCAGGTCTTCTGAATTTCCATTATATTTCTTTTCATTATAATAAACCTCTGGTGCTTTTTTTAAAAAAAAAATCATTTTAGGACATTAATTGGCCTTCTCCCCTTCCCTCTGAGTAAGGAAGGATGGAGAAATGGAGGGTGAAAAGAAATTGTGTTTTTCTCTGCCTCTGTAAAAGATCCAAATTATGGTGGATCAAGGGAATCGTCGTGGGTATGGGTGGAGGCAAAGGAGATGCTAGTTCCATTTCCCTTCCCATCCCAAGTCCTGCTTTATGCTGACACGAGCTGGTGTTCTTAGGCCCTCTTCCTGCCATCCTACAGGCCTTCCATTCGTCCGCACCCTCTCCTGATTGTCCTCCCTCCACCCTGCTGCTACCCCCAGGGCTTGTCCTTGGCAGCTACTTGCCACCCACCTTAGACTCTGCCAACATCTGCTTCTCAGCACCCAGTTGAGGTTGGCAGCATTGAAGATGAGACAGGGTTTTGTTGGCAACTCATTAGACAGGCTTAAAAAAAATCTGTTAGCTGCTAAGATGTTCCTTGGCCCTGGTCATACTCCCCCATGTCAGAGCAGTAGGGTGTCTGGCAGTAGGAGTGATGCTTGGTGAAAAAGCATAGCAGAAAGACTGTGGGACTATATTTTCCCTTCAAAAAAAGAACTAATCTGGAGAGTTTTTGCAGTTTTCTTTTACGCCTAGACTAATTTTGTTCATACTTCAGGCCTGAACTAATTTGGATGGGTGATAGATACTTTTTGGGCAGAGCATCAAAATATGGTATGGTAGACGGAGCATTGGGCAAGGAGTCAGAAGCCCTGAGCTCTAGCTGTAGTTTTTCCACCTTATGGTTAGTTTTGCTGCCTTATGGTTGCATGTGACTATAAGCCAGTCACTTACCTTTTCTGAGCCTCAGTTTCTTTACTTGTAAAGTAAAAATAATACCTATCCTTCCTACTTCTAAAGGTTGTTGCATGGATATAATAGAAATCAGCAAACATTTATATGACATTGTAAGGTTGGCAAAATGTTTGCATATGTTATCTAATTGAAACCTGACAACAACTTTTAGAGAGAGTTACTACAGGTATTTTTATCTCCATTTTATAGGTGAGGAGATTGAACTCAGAGAGGGTGAGTCATGCTTGGTCATACGGGTGCTAAATGTTGGAGAAAGAATTCAAGCTCAGGTCTTTCTGTTTCCAAATTCAGGATGCTAGACACTAGTACATGCCAAACAAGATAGCATGACTGATATATGTACATGAAGGTGGTATCTTTAAAAAAAAACAAAAAAACAACTTATCCTATGATTTCATTGAAGTATAGGGAACTCCCAGTGGGGAAACTCTCTCTACCAATGTAGGTCAAAGCCTTCTCTGCAACTTAACCTTAAGAGGGACTAGAGGTACTTTGAGGTTAATTATCTTGCCTGGGGTCTTGCAATCAATATATGACAAGGGCAAGACTAGAATCCATGTTTTCTCAATTCATCCATTATAGTATGATGCCTCTCAGGTATCAAAGTGCTATCATTATAATTTTCATATATGACATTTGGTTTTGTAAGGAGCATAGATCTAGAATATGAAGGGATCTCAAAAGTCATCTTATTCAAACACTTCATTTTATCTATGAGAAAGCTGAGACCCAGGAATGTTAAATAACTTGCCTGAGATCTCATCACTGACACGCCATTTAATTAGCTGTGATCCAGGGACTTGGAATTGGTAGGGTATTAGAGATGACTAGCATTCTAACAGTTCAGTTCAATTAATCCTCTAGTTCTTTTAGAGAGAAAGAAAAATAGAGAAAGGGAGGAAGAAGAGACAGAGACAGGTAATGAGCGTTTGATTTGGACCCAGGTCCTCAGACTCCAGGGATAGCACTCTTTCCATTATGCCACAAATCTAGAATTTCTGCCTTATGCAATCTTACAGGAGAAATTAGAGTAAACTCAGTTTCTCTTTCCAAAGACAACCCTGTGGATGTTTGAAAACGATAGTCATCTCCCCCTAAATTTCCTCTTCTCTAGACTCAATATTCTTATTTTCTTCCTTGCACAATATCATGTCTTACTCATCCCCCATTAACCCTCCCTTGGATGAGTTCTTATTTGTTAGTGACTGGCTGAAAAATTAAGTGCTCAGGTTTGAGCTCCGTACAGGTGGTCTGAACAAGGGCTTTTACCTTCACCATCTTGAATACAACGGATCTATTAATGCTTCCCCAAGACAGCAAAACTCAAAATTTCTGAAATGATAGAAGCATTATTGAAATAAGTGTGATATCCACCCCAGAAAAGCCAACTTTAAGGGACAGAGTCCATTGAGTATATAAGTTCTCTGTTTCATTATGACCTGAATATTCTGACTGCTACATTCCTATGTTTACACATATATGAGTCCATGCGGATTGATAGAGAGACATCATACTTGTTTTTTGGGGAGCTAAGAGCTGGATTGGGGGAGGGAGAGAAGCCTTCATCGGTTCTCCTGGACCTGGTTAGCTTTCAGGTGCAGGTTCTGCTCACTACTGGTTTACAGAGGAGGAATGGAAAAGGCATGGAATAAGGATTCCAGCTTACATCACTCTTCACTGAGAGCAGTTAGATATGATGAACCACCCCCCCCAAGCCTTGGTCTGGGTCAGACTGGGTCAATGGAATGTTGTCTCCAGGGAGAGACTGGAATTTAATCTGGGTGGGATCTAAGATTATTTTCTCAATCTCCCAGGTATCCTCCATTTCTGGACTTTGAAGAGTAGCTGGCTGATGTGTCTCTTTGGACAGTGGGTCTAGACTAGCTGTCAGCTACACTTTCATACCACTCCCTACCCCTCTCCTCTTGCACCACCTACCTTCTCACCCACCCCCACCAGTTTATGCCTGGCTAACCTTTCTATTTGCTGTTGTGTAACTTTAAAGCCTGGCAGGCAGGTATTCGTTTTTGGGCTTTTTCTAAGACTGGATATGACTATAGTTGGGAGAAGGGCTCTGAGTCAATATTTAGTTAGGATTTCCCAATCTAATTGCCCCTGAGAAATGGCACTGGGTAACAGAAAGCACTTTGAACAGAGTCTAGAATACCAGGTTCTCGTCTTATCTCTTCCACTTACTGCATTGTCTTGGGCAAGTGACTTCTACCTCAGCCTTAGTTTTCTCCTCTGTCACAGTAATAGCTTATATTTTGGGAGCATTTTAAGGCTTAAACATGCTAGCTTCAAGCAACCCTGTAGGATAGATAGTGTAAATATGATCATCCCCAATTTTCAGATGAAGAAATTGTCTGAGAGGGGATTGACTTACATGAGGTCGCATAGATATAAGTATTAGAGCTCGAATTCAAAGCCAGACTTCTTGACCCTGTTCCCATGGTGCAGTGGATAACATGCTGGCTTTTCAGCTGGAAGACCTAGGTTTGAATTTCAGCTTTATCACATACTAACTTAGGTGACTCACTTGCCTTGTCCAGGCCTCAGTTTTCTCATCTGTAAAATGAGGGGGTTGGACTCGATGATCTCTAAGATCTTTTCCAGTTCTAACTCTGTGCTCATATGAGCTAGGTTATCTCTAAACTCCCTTCTAGCCTTCCTACACTATGATTCTGTCATCCCAAAAGGTTAGGAACATAATCCTAATGCAATCCTTCTTTTTCATATTATATCTCATTATCATCATCATCATTTATCTTATTATTCAGCCATGTCTAATGAAAATAAGTGGAAGCTGCAAAGGAGCAGCAGACTAGGGTGAACCACAGCTGCCCTTTAGAGAGATTGGGTTGAAATTCCCATCACTCACACACAATTTAATCAGCTCTGATCCAGGGCACTTGGGGTTGGTGGGAGTATTAGGGATTGCCACACTTCTAACAGTTCAATTGATTTTCCAAATTTCCTTAAACAGAAGGGAAAGCTGGGATTGGGGGTGGAGAGTGGAGTGGTGTCAGATTTAGTAAGAACAATTGTGTGTTTGAGACTTTGGTTTTGCCAAGACTTGGTCTATATCAATAGGACACTTTGCGACTTAAAAAGACGAAAATCAAATAGTCAAATCTAAGTTGAAGATGGGGATGGGAAAGACAGAGAGAGATGAAGACAGAGACAGAGAAAACAAAAAAAGGGAAGGAGAGGAAGGGAGAAAGAGACAGAGAAAGAGGGAGGGAGGCAGACAGAAGAGGAGAATGGATAATGGGAGAATATCATTCTGGTTCAGCCACTAGATTTATTTATTCTACTTGCTGTTTATTAAACTCTCTCCACAGCAGGAGAGGGCTGGTAAATACACAGACTGATTCATTAGCATTTCTGACCATCTGCTTCTTAGAGCCAGGAGCAGGGGCTGCATTCCGACTCCCCAGGTTAGATCAGGACCATGTTTGGCAGAGAGGTTAGATCTCATTGCTAGCAGGGTTTCAGTCTTCTCAGTGATGGACAGAAAATAAGGAAGGAGTGAGGGTGTCAGCTATGACATCTGTAGGATCCTTGTCCTGAGGTTCTACTCTTTGAGGGGGGAGGGGGAAGAATGATTTTGTAGAATAAAAAAAAAGACACTAAGGAGGAGAGTCCGATCTGGCAGCTTCTTTCCCCTACAAGTCAGCCAAGAGTACTATCAAGAGTCCACCGTGTTCAGTCTTATGTTGGGTTTTGAGAAAGTGTCAGAGGACGTAGGAATACGGATATTCCCTGCCCTTGATACAATCTGTGCAGTATAAGGCAGTTTTTATTATACTTAAAGAAATGTTTAGTAAGTAGCTTAGATGGTGCCTTTAGCCTAATACCAATGTGTAAGGTATTGATATTCTAGGATAGATTGATATTCTAGGAAAAGTGCTCCACATAAGGCTTCTTGGAAAATTATCCAAAATGAAGCATTGCTCTTTAAAACTATTGTCTCTAAACCCTTCCCTAACCCTGTGTGCCCTCTCAGAAAAGCCCAAAATGAGGAAGGAAGTGGCAGATCATATTAGAGCCGGACAGGACCTTGGAGGCCACCTTATCTAAACCCTTCAGTTTACAGATGAGGAAATGAGTGAGAGGTTATAATTTGCCCAAGGTCACACAAGTGACAGATGCAAAATTTGAATCTATTTCCTCTGATCTCAGAACCGGTACTCCTTCCACTGGACCAGGTGGAGCTTGTATTAAAAAAAAAGAGAGGATTGTAGTTTGTGGGAGGTAGGTTAGGGAGGATAGGGAGAGTATCTGATATCCTCTGGACCTAGAGTAATAGTAGGTTAATCTCATAAATTCATCTGTGCTAATAAAAGAGGGTTAGAGAAGACTGATTATGGACATCTAGAGACAGGGCCATGTCTTTTGCTGCTTAACACATTATAGACTCTATAGTTTGGACATGGCTTTTGGTTCCCACCTCTACCACTTACCCACCATATGACCTTAGTCAACTCACGTTCCTTCTCTGGATTCTGTTTTCCTTATCTCTAAAATGTCAGGGTTGGACTAAGAATCCTTCGAACTCTGATAGCTCTTTGATCCTATAAGTCTATGAGTTTCAGGCTGGTTAGAATGTAAGGGACTGGAGAAGGACTATTTGTGCCCAAGGGGGCTTTGGGGTGTCCTTTAAAGCATTATTGCTGAGAGAGGGATAAGTAATCATCAGGTTTAAGAGCAAATGATAAGCCCTCCTGGGCTACCTATGCCTAGCTATAGAAATTGAGGATTTACCTTTGGCATCTTGCCTCTATCCCATCTAGACACTGGGTCCCATGCTGCTTCCTCTTCTCAGGAGTTAATGAGCACCTCTTGCCCCCATATGAAGCAAGCAGCAAGAAGTTTTAATGCTGGGATTCTAGCTGTTCTGTTTCTGACCAAATGAAGGATTTGAAATATTCATCAAATAAGACTGTAAATGGCCTGGGGAGTCAGAGTTTCATGAGTAACCTTTTGAGGATTCCAGTGTGAGTTCACATATATAAAGCAAATAAGAGGAAATAGATTTAAATGGCAACAATAGGGACCGGGGCTAATCTAAGGAGGAAACCTACTGCCTGGGACTGTTGTCATATTAGAAATATGAAGCCCGTGCTTCCCAGGAAGTCTATAATAGTGTGAACTTCCATATGCTGGGAGATGGTCTTAAAGGCAACCTAAGAGACAATATGAGAGCAAAGGGAGCTAGAGGATAGAGAGACTTTTTTTCTCAGTCAGTGCCTGGAGCTGAGGCAATGGAGTATTTGCTAGGGTTGTATGTGGTAACCTGCATTATTGCACTTTGAGAGGGAAGTAGAGGGACTGGTGTTGACCTGTTAACTCTGGAAACTCTGGTATCTTAGAAATTTTCCCAGTCTACAGACAGAGGCTGTTCCACTCATCTATTTGGTGTCCTCAAGCACTTTCTGTCCCCTTGTGTCGAGGAAATCATTTTCTGGTAGCTTTGAGAATAATCATGTCTTAGAGCCCCAGATATTGGAGACAGCTTCTGGGATAGAGGGGAGGGTGATGCTTGTTCTGGTTCTAGGGGGTCCCTCCTAACAAGCCAACAGCTGCCCTTCCCCTTTCCTCTCCCCCCTCCCCCAGGAAAACCCATATTTGTGCAGTGATGAGTGTGATGCCTCAAACCCAGACCTGGCCCACCCACCTCGGCTCATGTTTGACAAGGAAGATGAGGGCCTGGCCACCTACTGGCAGAGTGTGACATGGAGCCGATACCCAAGTCCCCTGGAAGCCAATATCACCCTTTCCTGGAACAAGAGTATTGAGCTGACTGATGACATAGTGGTGACCTTTGAGTATGGTCGGCCCACTATCATGATGCTGGAAAAGTCACTGGACAATGGGCGGACATGGCATCCCTACCAGTATTATGCTGAAGACTGCATGGAAGCCTTCAACATGCCTCCCCGCAGGGTCCGTGACTTGTCCTCTACAAGCGCCAATCGGGTGGTGTGCACAGAGGAGTATTCTCGGTGGGCTGGTTCCAAGAAGGAGAAGCATGTGCGCTTTGAGGTGCGAGACCGTTTTGCCATCTTTGCTGGCCCAGATCTCCGTAATCTGGACAACCTATATACCAGGCTGGAGAGTGCCAAGGGACTCAAGGAGTTTTTCACCGCAACTGACCTGCGCATGAAACTACTTCGACCTGCTTTGGGTGGCACCTATGTTCAGCGGGAGAACCTCTACAAATATTTCTATGCCATCTCCAACATCGAGGTCACTGGCAGGTAAAGCCTGGGACTGAGGGACTGGTGGGAGGGAGGGTGGAGGCTATTATAAGAAACGAAAGCAAATACTTGATTTAAGGTCTTGCCAATATAAATAGGAGTTGTATTTTTAAGAAGTGGGATCTCATCCCATATCATATTGCACTTTTACTTAGCAAAGGAATGGTACTCATAAAGGGATGTCAACTGGATTTAATTGGTTTGGTACTAAACAGCTTTCTATTCTAGCATTTTGAGAGATTATCTGAGATATATGTCAATATAGTCTCAATAGGGGCCAAGTCTACTCCTAGATTAATGAGTCATTAATCTAGGAAGCTAACAATGTCCTGAATATTGGCATATTTCATTAAAGGATGGTGGTTCCAACATGCATAGATGTTGAACTGCTATCTGTAATCACTCCATTTCTCACATCAGGCTGTTTAAAAAAGAAAAAACTACAACAAAACCCAAATAAGATTTACAGAATAGTGGTTAGTGGTTTTGGTATAGCACTGGGTTGATCAGGGGACCCTCCAATCAACTGAATCCTCCCAATCTACTTTGTGAAATTTCAAGATTTAAGGAGCAGGTAACAGAGAAAATTAGATATAAGGGCATGCCCCTTTCAGATTGATTTGCACTCTGAAATATAGTCCAATCCTTCTTTTCCCTTCACTACTCAGCTAGAAATCTCTTTCAATAAAGAATAAAAGAGAATGGGGGGAAAATAAGCAACATATCAACTAAGTTTGACAGTATATTAAATATTCCACACCCACAGTCCCCCACTTCTGAAAGGAAAGAAAGGAGTGCATCATCTTCTCATCTTTTTTCTAGGTTGACTAATTAGTTTTTATGGTCACAGGAGAAATTAAATTGACATACTTTGACATTCAGTCAGCATAGATAGCTTTTTGCCCAAGGAAAGTGGGCTTAGGGTGATTTGAACATCTGCATGAAAGCTTAAACAAATTAAAAGTTATTGGAATAAATTTTTCTTTCCCTAGGCCACTTGACCAAAGTTGCCAAATTGGAAACTCTACCCAAGCATAAGCATAAACTAAGCAAAGTTTATTCTTCAGTGACCCCTTCCCCCTTCAGCAAACTCTTGGGTGGAAACTGTATCGTCTGCAGCCCCTCCTCCATAGCTTGGCACTATGTTGTTTTTCCCATCCAGGGCAACAGAGTCCTGCTAGGATGTCTCATTTTCCCTTACAAAACTGTTGAAACTCCTCCATCCTGTATCAAAACCCCTCTGAATCAAGTTCTCTGTGCCATTCAGGATGACAAATCACTCATCTAGGACAGGGTTAGAGGAGACCCTCCCATAGGATTCTCTATCTCCTCCCAGATAACACATGCATTTAAAGAGGGGCCTTCCACTTCCTTTAATTTTTATCCTAGAGAAGTGAGTCTAAAGGGAGGCATTTCATACCAAGCAGAAGATCATTATGGTTGATCCATGGTTAGAACTGTAGGAAGAGGAAGAGAAATAAGGTCAATAAAACAGAATTCCTGTCTTGAGGTTTCGCTGGGATCTACATCATACCACCAGATCAGAATGGGCAACACTGATAAGCAAGGTAAACAAAATTAGGAAGGACATTGGTTAAAGTAGGCAGCAGGTAAAAGAAGAGTCAAGTTGGACAACATTCCGTGTTTGTAGATGACGTTAAGTTAGGCACACACAGTGAGAGTGCAAGCAAGGTAGTCCAGTACCTTGGACAGCTCCAGAAATCTTTGCGGTCTATCACAGAGCTCTAAAGAGGAGCATTAAGACGAAGACCAGTATGCACACAGAGGGGTAGAGATGGGGAAGAGAAAGTGATGTGACATCTATCTATAAAGGAAAATGGGTTCAGTCCTTTAACATTATGTTCCAGCTTTTTCTTTATCACTTAAATTTTGGACAAGTTCCTTTTCTCTCCAAGATTGTCTGTAAAGAAGGGGATTGATCTACTTGATTTTTAAGAGCCATTCTACCTCTAAAATTCCGTGGTAACTTTGTTAGCCTACTAGAACTGTCCCTGCCCCCACTGCCTGACCCTCACCTGGACCTGAAGGTTCTCATCTCACACTTGGCAGGAAGGCCACTGTGGGCAGCTGGTATTAGCGGTAGTGGTGGCAAAACTACAGCAATCAATTCACAGATAAAGTAAGTACTCTTCCAGTGGCTAGTTGGCAGCATGGAGTGTAGCTTGGTGTATTGATTAATTAGGTCTGGTTAGATGGTTCAGCATAAGGTTGTGATTTTCTCTGCTTTTCTTTTTTACCCCACTTCTGGTGGGGAAATCATCACTATCTTAGTTGATGATATTTGGAGTCCTGCTGGCATCAAGAAGCCATGAGAATGTCAAACACAGAAAAATAAAGCAGAGAAGATATAATCTGATCTACTATAACCAGACTGTACTTGATTCTTTCCCAGAACACTGTGAGTCATGTCCCATACGAAGTCTGGTTGGGCTAGGCCCAGGTATTCCTAAGTGCTGTATTTCTAAGAATAGACACGTTCCATGAGTCTCTTCACAGATGCCTGTCTCTTGAAGCAAGTTTGGTCACATTTGGCATAACCTGATCAGTACAGGTCAGAGAGACCTGTGTTCTTACTCCAGCTTAAGTCCTAACTTACCTTTGTGATCTTGGGCTAATTACTTGTTCAAGTAAGGAACCTAGCAAGAACACTGGATCTGGAATCAGAGAACCTGGGTTCAAATCCTATCAAGTCCCTATTGATAATATTTAATATCACTTTTTGGACTTGAATAAGGGCCAGAACTTGAATTAATGAATCAGACGAAGAACCTGGATCTAACAGTCTCTTTGTCTCTGAAGTAATCTCAGAGAATACCTCTTCTTATGTCAGCAAGGTCAGATGAGGCTGACTTAGCATATTTTATGAGACCCTTAACCTGAGACAATATCTTGAATAATGGGATTTTTTTTTCTTATCTTGTGGACATATACTATGTTATGACATGTTAATGGTAAAGAAAACACAGATGATCTGAGTTGTAATTTCAATTGATACCTAGTCAACTCTCTTATTGTATTTACAACCTATCCAATTAAGAAATTCCTTTCTTGTGGTATAGTTAATCACATATGGAGACCATAAATCTGAGGGACCCAGACATCCTGGAGTTGTCCTAAAACAGATTTAAGCCTGGTCATTCTTGTGTTAGTCAGTCAGAAGTTTTTCTGACCCCATGATCATGTAACCATTAGCTTTAAGGGGATAAACAATATGCATTTAGCCTGTTTGCTTTTTTTAACCAAATTTTCAGGTCAACACTATCTTTTACCTGTGTTACCTTAAGCATTGCACTTCACTTCTCTAGGCCTTACTTTCCCCATGAGTAAAATTTGGTGTTCTCTAAAATCACTTCAAGCTATAATTACAAATGTTAATTAAAAAAAATCATAGGTTAGAGCTGAAAGAGATTAGGACCCTCTAGCCCAGTCTTTTCATTTTATAGATGAAGAAAGCAAGGCCCAAAGAAATTAAGTGCCTTGAACCAAATAACAGAGGTTAATGATAAAAGAGGGATATGAGTCTATGTTCTCTGACTCCAGAGGTAGTGTTCTTGACAGGACTTTTCCAGAATTCTATATTCCATTATATTGCCAGGACTAACATTCTGTATTCCATGGTCAGCAGCCCCATAAAGCCTATACTGTTGTAGAGTCGGTGCCAGTCAAGAGTTATAGCTAAAACCCCTTCATCAGAGCAGAGAAATGTACCCAGAGCCCCAGCCTCCTGTCTTCCCTTCCCCCAGTAGTTTCTAATTGAGTACAGCAATTCAGCATTTTAAATGAGCAGGGTCTAGAGGAAACACCATTATTATGGAAGTCTTGGTGATGGGGACAAAATGAGTGTGCTCTGTATGCCTCTTCATTTTCCAGCTCCATCTCATTACTGTGTCTCCCTTGCCTAGAATGCCCTCCCTCCTCACTCTACCTCCTAGACTTCCTGGCTTTTAGTCTTAGCTCACATCTCACCTTCTGCAAGAAACCTCTTCGCCCTCCCCCCATTCACTGCTGGTGACTTCCTCTTAGATTACCTCTTAGTTTTGCAATGTATATGTCTTGTCTATACAATTACATACACATTGCCTCCCCCATTTGAATGTGAGCTCCTAGAAGGGAAAGATCATGTTTTTGCTTTTCTTTGTATCCCCAGGGCTTAGCACATCATTAGCTAGGACCATTGAAAGATGGCGGTACTGATTGGGGTTAGTATTACTCAGAATAGTATGTTATATATGCAGTGATGTGGAATAGCTGGGAGGATTTTCAAATGCAATCTATTTCAAAAAGCAGCAATTCCCTAGAGTTTTACTCAGGGGATTTTGAGGGGTTTTTCCCTCTCCTCCCTGAATAGGTAGAGTGGCTCCTTGACCTCTTTCTATCATCAAAACCTTAATGGCCACAATGGAATGAAGAAAGGCAGTGACTAGAAGTCAGCTCCCACTTCAACCCTGGTAGTTTCTTCTTTGGCTGATCAATCTCAATTCCAAGGATTGGTCAGCAGGGCCAGACATTAGATCTCCATAACCTTAACAAGATCACCTGAAGCTAGGACTTGGAGTGGGGGGGGGGTGTCTTTTTCTCCAAAAAGATAAGGAGCATGAGCCTTCGCTGACAGTCACAGGAACAACGAAAACAAAGGGAAATACTGAGTGTGAATGGCAGAGACTGTACCCTCCACAGCCAAGAGTAACATCCTGTTCTTAAGGCTGGACAACCAGGGCATGACCATGCCAGAATACTTCCAAAGAAATATACCAAGCCCCTCCAATTAAGTATTAGCCTCACATATCCAATCTAACTTCCATCCCCAAGACAGGCGCTAGGCTTTAAAAAAAATACTTTCAATCAAGCTATTGAGGGAGCTCAGAAGAAATCTTTACACACACAAAAAAATCAAAACAGCCTGCTAATCCTGGGGGTGAAGCCTTCCCAGCTAGGCTTTAGCATGACCACACTGGCCACCCCATCTTTCAGAGTTATGTGCTAAGGCATCCACAGTCAGTGAAGAAAAGGCAAGTCTGAGCCTTCCAGCTCATCCTCTTCCTCTGTTGTGCTGGTTTCTTCCTCCAAGGCTGAGGCCTTTGATAGAGAATTAAATCTAGACTCCAGTTTGTTCTTGTCTATCAGGGAATATGGCAGGCAGAACATTGGATTGGGAGTCAGGAGACCTGGGACCTGCTATTAATGAACTGTTTGACCTTGAGGGGTGGGACTAGATGAACCTTAAAGTCCCTTCTAAATCTATGACCTTTTATTCTCAGGTTCCTCCCAGTCTTGACCTTCTATGAATCTGTAGTTCTATGACTCTAAGACCCTATAAACTGTTGACTCGGACTAGACTTGAAACTGGCAAAGGAAACAAATCTATTTGTGCCCTCTTGACAAGGATGCACCTGATTTGGAGAAGGTGTAGGAGCCTCGGCAAGGGATTATCCAGGAAAAAGGGGGGAGAAGGGGAGAAAAACTGGTGCAAACACCAAGAATAATTTCATAATTTTCCCCTCACCCACATGCCCTACAGGCCTGGCCAAAGACCGAATGCTGCAGCTGGAAATAGCTCCTGTTCTGTCGAGAAGCTAATTATGGAGGCTGCTTAGGGGGAGTGAGCTACCCCCAGGTGCCCAGATGAGATGGAGAGGGGCCAGGGGCAGCCGGAGTGGGGAATCAGTACAAATAGAGCTTGATGCTTTGTGTGGGGAAGCAGCAAGGGGAAGAGGCAGGGAGGGAGTGAAGAAAGACCAACAGAGTTGAAACAAGGAAGGAGTCTGGGATGGGAGACTGAAAGAAAGTCAGCACCTTCCTGGCACTTGACCTCCTATATAATGCAAATCTATCTCCCAGCCTTGGATCTCAAATCATTCACCTGATCACATCCCTAGGAAGGGCAAGAGATGACACAGGGGTTGTTTTGCTTTGTTGTGCTGATATTGAAACTCAAGCCCAGAGTGGAGAAGTCAGTGGCTTTGGGTCACTTTTTGACTCTAGGAGCGAAATGGTGATTTGGGGAGAAATCTAAGCTGAGTCAGATTTCCCCAGGACAGTTTTCCTTCTGTAAATGCAATATGTTATACATTCATGTAGTAGGAATAACCAAGAGAATCCCTGATTTGTTAGGAGAAAAGGTGCACATCCCTTAGCAAGGAGCCAGAGCACATGTCCAGAGTGATAAGAGGTACCCCAGACCAACAAATATAGGGTTCCTCCGATCACCCTTGCTCTACACATAGTAGGTACTTAATTCATGTTTGTTGAACTAAAGTTAGGGACTTGGGGAGAAAATACCTGCTGACATTCAGCACTTCCTCTTTTTTTTTTATTTTTTTTATTTTTTTATTTTTTTATTTTTTTTTAATTTTTTTAATGTTTTACAATCATTTCCTTAAAGTTAAGATTTTATTTCCCCCCACCCTTCCCCCAATACCCCCCTCCCTCCCCATGACAGCATACAATTCTGTTTAGGTTCTACATATACTTTCCTATTGAGCACATTTTCACTATATTAGCACTTCCTCTTAAAAAGGAATATCCTCTGGTCCAGTTCTCCTATTTTGCACATGAGGAAACTGAGGCACAAAGAGGTTAAGGAAGTATTTGAGGTGGGATTTGAACCTAGGACCTCCTGACTCCAAATCCAGTGCCAAGAGTAGCATAATGAGTAGGTTCTTAGGTGTATACCTTTAGCAACTCCCTCTTTCCTACACCCAGGGCTGCACAAAGTGGCTGTGTACCAGACACTGCGTGCTATTATAACTTCCCCTTTGCTGAGAAAAAAGGAGGAACAGGGACCCAAGTCTTTAGAAAATCTGTCCAATTTAGATGTCCACTCTGCATGATTCAGTTCCAGGAAACAGTGTTCTCCAGAGTACCAGAAAAAAAATAACCTCCGCCCAGAGCATCTTATAGAATATCAGACTTGCTCAGATTCCTCCACCTGATAGTCAAGGCCTTCCACAATCTGGCGCCATCCTACCTTTCTGGCCCCATCTCATATTACTCCTCTGTTTGCATTCTGCATTCCAGTCAGACTGGACTGCTTTCTGCCCTCTTCTCCCCTCTCTCCCCTCCCTTGCATACTCAGTGCTTTTCTGCCTGGAATGTGCTACTTCCTTCTCTTTGACTACCAAATTCCTACTCATCCTTTAAAGGTGAAATCAAAAGCTACCTCCTCCATGAAGCCTTCCTTCATATCCTGATATAGGTAATGATTTTCCCTGTTGAATTTCACAGTCTTTTGTTTTGTATTTTTTTGATGCACCTATGCCACCTTTTTTTGGTTGGAGTTTTGTGTGTGTGTGTGTGTGTGTGTGTGTGTTTATTTTTTTTATTTGTTATTGTTTTGGTCATTGGTATAAAGGTTTCTCTTGAGAGAGGAAGCTTCCCCTTACCAAATACATGTGGATGCCGGTTCATCCTCTTGCAGCCTCTGAGTTGCCCAGAATGCTGACAGGTTAAAGTGAATTACCGTAGATTACACAACCAGCAAGTCAGAAGTGGCATCTCCCCTGTAATACTGTGTAACGAAGATATTCATGATAGCAACCCCTGTTCTCCTCCCCACCCCCACCCCCACTATAAGCTTTTAAAGCACAGAGACAATCTCTACCTTAGTCTCCAACATCCTTTGGGGGAACTTAGAGGAAGGAAGCGAGGCATCAAAGTATAAATGGAAAGAGCACCAGATTTCTAGTTGAGGTCATGGATTCAAAACCTGACCTGTCACTGCCTGTGTCAGCCTATCTGGGTCATAGTATCTTTATCTAGAAAATATGAGAGTTAGACTAGATAATTTCTAAGATCTCTTTCAGCTTTAAGTCTATGACTCTATGCACTAAATTTCCACCTAGCACAGTGTCCTGTAAATAGTAGGTTCTTAATAAATACTTACTAAATGAAAAAGTGAGCATGCCTTAAAAATCATCTAGTTTGACCTTTCACTTAACCAAGGAAACAAGAGGGGCAGTGACTTGCCCAAGTTCACATAGTCATTTAGAGGATAGGGCTGGACTAAATTCCAGTTCTCCCTAAGTCCAGTGCCTGTCCCTACTATCTCAGAAGATCCCAGAGAACTTGGAGTGAATCTGGGGGGAAAGTTGGTAAGGCAGAAGTCTGGAAGCACAAATATTTGCCTTGTCTTCCTTAGAAAGGTTTTAATCTAGAATCACTTTCTAAGGGGAGGAGAGAAAGAGATTAGCTACCCACAAGACTTTGCCCCAGCTTTCTCAGCTCCTATCACTTCTACTGCTCCCCACTCCTCTCTCTCTCTCTCTCTCTCTCTCTCTCTCTCTCTCTCTCTCTCTCTCTCTCTCTTTCTCTTTCTCTCTCTGTCTCTCTCCCTCCTGTCTCTCTGTCTCCATTTCTGTCACTGTCTCATCTCTGTCTCTCTCTGTCTCTGTCTGTCTTCTGCATTCTTTTCATCTTCTATAAACATACTATTCCTATTGATCGGCTGGGTAATTGGAGATGGACAGAACTAGGGCTGAGAATAGAAACAGCTGGGGGAAAAAATCCTTAGTTTGTGGATGTCAGTGTGGAAGTCAGTGTGGAAGTGAGTAGGGTAGGCAGTGGTGGAGACAGAACCCTTTCTACTTACTGTACTTCTGGTCACACTCCCTGCCGCTTTGCACAGGTACTTTATAGCTCAGTTAGTGGAAGCATTTATTGACACTGTTCCTGGGGCCCCCAAGCCCTGATGGCTCTGCAGAATATAGCTCCTACCTCTCTCCCCCAACCTCACCTTGAGGCAAAATGTTGCTATCTCACAGATAAGCGCTTTTCCACTGATTTTCTGCAAACACTGTTCACACCTCTTGTCCAGCCTTCAGAATTTCAGGACTACTGCTGCTGACAGTGGCAGTCCACCCAAGGGACAAGTTATGCAAAGTGCAAAATAACCTTTAGTTAAATTCAGCTCAAGGAATTAAAGTCAATGGAGCAGATATTAAATTTAGTGCCTATTATGTGCAAATCATGGCACTAGGTATTGTGTGGGGGATATGAAGATGAATGACCCCTGCTCTCAAGGAGCTAACAGTCTTGTAGGTTAGTAGTGCAAATTTGAATGCTGAATATGTGTCAGGCACTGCACTAGGAAGATACAATAGCTTCCCTCAAGGAGCTCAGACTTAGAGGGAATAGAGTACCAGAGTCACTTGCCTAGTCAGGAAGACCTAGGTTCAAATGTGGCCTCAGATACTTACTAGCTGTGTGACCCTGGACAAGTCACTTAGTCTTGTTTGCCTCAGTTTCCTCATCTGAAAAATTAGCTGGAGAAAGAAATGGCAAACCACTACAGTATCTTTGCCAAGAAAACCCCAAATGGGATTAGGAATAGTTGGACATTACTGAGATGCTTAACAACAACTGAGGATCAACCCTTGGGAGTGGGGATCGGGGAGGGAAGGGGTTTAAAATGTACACAGGTTTAAATGGTAAGTCTCTGTTCAATCTGCTTGACCTGTCTTGGTCAGGATAGGAAGTCCCAAAGATACATGGATACATTTGGCAGAATGTCCTCTTGAATTCTCCTTACTTGACTATTCCTTATGATATAAAGGAGAAAACATTGGATTTAGAGTTAGACAGCCTGGGTTGAAATCTCAGTTCTGCTATTTACAGTCCTTGGGATCTCAGGGAAATCATTTCTTTTTTCTGGGCTTTATCTAAGTTTCCTCATTTGTAAAATGAGAGGGCTGGAGTATGTGCTTTCTAAGGTGCCTTTCATCCCTAAAGTTCTGATTCTATGACCCTAGAGCCCCAGCCAGTCCTAGTCTGTCCCCTGGGGAGGAAAGGGAATGGTGACTGGTTGAATGTAGTCCTATGAGTCTGCTGAACCAAAATGAGATGTCAAGTCTCTAAAAGGTACTGAGCATAGATGCAATGGCAGCACTTACTTTGCAAGAATTTGTGATTTTAGTCTCATGGGTACATGGTTCACCCATGCTGATACAGCCTTGGTAGATGATCTTTAGGAGTTACTTCAGCTAAAAGAACAGTAGTCTAATAGAGGTCATAGAATGACAGACTTGGAATTGGGAAAGTTTCTGCCCTCAAGAAGTTTCTATTCTAATTGGGAAAACAACATATGTAAGGATGCTGAGAGGGCACAGGACAGGAAGAAGTACCTCATGACCTGTTGCTGGTCCTTCATACAAGAAGGGGATTAATACATCACAATGTTGGGGTCAAGGTATGATGTGTTCAACTATGGCTGATCAGTCCAATACAAGCTGGGAAAGTTCTACCACAAATCAGGCACAAATAGTCCATTTGAATCTCATGACCTTGAACCTCAATCTAATTTTCTTCATCTAGAAAATGGGCGAGTTGGCTAAATGATCTTTTCAAACCCTTCTTACCTCTGCACCATGATCACTTTATCATTATAAGAAATAAGCAAGGTGACTTAAGGGCAGGTTTTATGCTTCACATTAAGCAAAGTGAAGCTTGGAGAAATTAAGTAACTTACCCCAAATCACACACAAAAAAATTTGTGAGTGGCACCAGGACTACAACTCAGGTTTTCTAACTCCAGCTAAGACCAAAACTTCTTTCAGTAGCAAATGTTACTTCTCTCTAGATCCATTATATGTGGTTCCTCAGCGAGTTCACCATCTTCTGAAAGGATGAGAGAGGCAGACTTAAACAAGTAACTAGCTGGTACAGTGGTTAGAATGCTAAACCTGGAATCAGGAAGATCTGAGTGCAAATCTAGCCTCAGATACTTATTGTCTCTGTGACCTTGAGCAAGCCATTTAATCTCCATCTGCTTCAGTTGCTTTATCTATAAAATGGGCATGATAAATAATAACACCTACCTCCCAAGGTTGTTAGTGAGGTTCAAATGAGATAATATTTGTAAAGTGCTTTGTAAACCTTAAAAAAGATGGACAAATGCTAATCTTTATACAGATACCTCAATTAGGGAGGCCCAGGATATCCCCTGGAAAATAACTCTTTTGTTTTGTTTTGTTTTAATTGAAATTTTTTTCAATTAGAAAAAAAAGAGAACCTATTTTCTCTCCTTCCCACCTCCCCCCTAAACATAGACACAGCTCTTTTCAAAGTTGCCTATGTTTTTTTAAAGCAAAAATCTTCTTGATTCCTACATAGCAGTGTTGGCTTCTGTCATAACACCCAGCAGCAGTGTTCCCACTAAGACAAAAATACCTCCACGCACAGTTCTGATCAGCCTGCACCCATAGGATGGTAAATGGGCAGGCCCACAGCCAAACTATGAAGCCAGGGATATTTGTCTTCTGGTGCACTTTCTGGGCTGGTTTTACCCCATCCATCGAACCTGGCCCCTGGCTTTGAGTGTTTAGTGTCTGCTTGCTATCTGGCTCTCCTCCCCCCCAAAACTGGAAAGGCTCTTGAACCACTCACAAACTGAGAGGAATATGGTATAGTGGAAAGAGAACTGTTCTTGGACTCCAAAAAGTCTGAATTTCATTCATATCCATGCCAATTACTCTGTGACTTGCTAGTTATGTGACCTTGACCTCTCTGAGACTCTGAGATTTTCTGTAAAATGGGGATAATAGCATTTGTATCACCTCACAAGTTGTGAAGATGGAATGAGAGAGTATAGGTAGAAATGTTCCATGTGATAATAAAGAGTCCTATAAACATAAGCTGTTATTATTGATTACTCTTGAGTATGAATGAGACTTGGCCAAACTGTTATCTCACACTGCTGTTATTTAGTGAATATTTAATGATATTTTCATACTATAAATTCTCCTTTCTGATATCTCTGTCTCCTGTATTATTTCTACCTCTGGTAACATTTCTGCCAACAAAGTGGGCTTGGGTGTGTATCTTCTTCATTAGCACGGGTATAATTGTAATGAGTGACACATGTCCCTATAAACACAACACAGTCAGCTCTCAGCCCCATGTGGATTACTCATCTTTTAGAGAGGATCTGAAGGAAATGTTTCAGATTGCTTGGTTTCTCCTTTCTAGGCCTAGCCTAGTCATTGAGGGGCTCAGGGAATTGTCATTGAGGGGCTCAGGGAATTGTCATTGAGCTCAGGAAAGGGAAATTCGCTTTAATATTAGACTGAGCCACAAAGAATGAGAAAGGTGAATCTGCTACCAGGCTCGCTCTGTTTGTCCTTCACCACACCATCACCAAACCAAAGCAAGCCCGCCCACATTGTGAAGTCCCATAATGAATCAGTGACCTGTGTCCAGGAGGCTCCAGCCCCTTCTCTGCTGTTCTTTGTCTGCTCTCTGTGCCAGTCTCCACTTCTGTCCGCTGGAACTCCCTAAGTCGTTTTCATCACATTGACTAACAGGCTGTAATTGAAGCTAATTGGCCATGGACAGGACAGACGGGGCTGCTTAAGAAAAATCAAATTTGGGAGGATACAGATCGATTCCAGGCTAATTAACAGCAATTTTCTTCCTCTCCCACCCCAAGCTGCCATCCTAGTACCCAGACACAGACAGCAAGAGCCCAGATGTGTGTTATTTGAAAAGCAACAGATATACTAAACATGCTTACATGTCCATCCGTGTACATAGCCACCCTTATTCCAGACCCATTTTATATGTGCACACAGCCATTCACACATTCTTACATAAACACACATACTTATAATCATACATACCCATTCACACACATCTATGCAGTCTTCCATATACATACCTGTTTACACACATGCTTACATGTATGGCCATACAAATAATTATACATATGTACATTAAAATGCACTTATGTGTGTGCTGCTTACATGTACCCCCATATACACACCTACATCCATATAATTTATTGTGCACATGTTTATATATACATCCCTATACATATGCACATATTCATTCATATATTCAGTTACCCATATATGCTTAACTCAGACACACAGACATAGATATAGGAAGGGAAGAAACATGCATTTATTAAGTGCCTACTGTATACCAGGCACTATGCTAAGTGCTTTGACCCTCACAACAATCTTGAGAGGGAAGTGCTAGTAATATTCCCATTTTACAGTTGAGTAAACTGAGGCAGAGGTTAAGTGACTCGCCAGGGATCACACAGCTACTAACTCTTTCAGCCTGGATTTGAACTCAAGTCTTCCTGACTCTAAATGCAGCTCTATATCCATTGTACCATATATATATATATATATATATTTATTATTTGTTTTTGAGATTCGCTCTCCCTATTTCACCCAGGCTCGAAGCATTGTGGCCACTCATGGGCCAGTGCCACTGCTGATCAGTATGAAGCTTTGACCTTCTCCTGCACTGATCTGCCACTCCTTTAGGCAGCCTGGTGGGCCCTCTGCTCCCAAGAGCCCCCCATATTAGTGTCAAACCTAGCGTAGATGCTGAGTTAGCTTGAGCTCCAGCCTCAGCCTCCCCCAACAAGAGGGATTCTAGAGGTGCCCCTCTATCCACACGCAGACATACATACTCATTCATACACATGGGCTTACAAACCCTGAGTTCTTAAATACTGATCACAGTGAAGTCTTCTTTGCCATGCCCCAAATTCAATCAGGAGACACAACATTTGATTGGGGACCACTGGGTTTTGGCAGTTTCTCAGTGATCGGTCCCCATTACAAGTTTTCCATTAAGTCCCTGGATTTCTCTGGATTCACCGAACCGGAGAGGGGAAGTAAAATATATCCTTCTCACTACCACTCCTCCTCCTCTAACTCCCAGCCTGACAGAAAAATAGCCCCAGGGACAAGCAGTTTAGAAGCTTCAGAGATTGTGTAGGGCGGAATAGCGCAGCATCTTACAGAGAGAATATCTTTCTAGTGGGAAAAGGGACTGGGAAACAGAGCTGGGAGGGAGAGAACGGACAGGAAGATTCACCATCTTGTTTTTTAATTTCCTTCCACCACCACCCCCACTTTATGTAAATTTAAAATGTTTTTAATGTTGTCTTTTATTTTTTATACCGTAGTCATTTTCTGATATGCCCTAATTCCCTATTGAACTTGCTTTTATAACAAAGAAAAGGTTTGGAAAACTGATGAGCAAAATGCCCCATTCTAGTCCCCTAGTCGTATCAGACGCAGAGAAGTGTGTTTCATCGTGTGTTTTCTGAGGCCATGAAGGGTCACTGCAAGCGAGCCAAGTTCGGCCACCTTTTAAGTTTGTTTTGTTTATGTGAGTGTAGTCATTGTATATATTTATCTTGCTTTTCTGCCTTTACTCTGCACCAATTCGTATAAGTCTTCCCATGTTTCTCCGAGTTCCTCAGATTCATCATTTCTCATAGCGTGATAGTATTCCATTTCATTCATTCACCACAGTTTGCTCAACCATTCCGCAATCAATGACCACCCACTTCACTTCTCCTTTTTTTGTTGCCACAAAGAGTGCTGCTATGAATATTTTGGTATATATGGGACACCCACCAGACTTGCAGACAGTCCTTTGCCCACCCACAATTTTCAAACCCTGGTATCATCCGCAGCACCATCCTGGCACCTCTGGTGCAGTGAGTGCCTAGAGCTTGAGTCAGCCCAAGAAGATGGTTAGAATTTTCCCTCTTCTTCTAGAGGCATGGGGGTGGTTAAGTTCCCAACCTGCTCATGTTGGCAGGGTTCTGGAGTAAAAACACTTCCTTCTGAGTCTCAAACTTTCAGAAGGGTGAGGAGCTTTTCCTGCCCCTATTCACACCTGTAATTCTATGTAGCTTCATGGGGGCTCATGGTGCTGGCCCATCCCCACCCCCCTGATTACCCTCACCTTTTGCGGAGCTAGCGGGTGGAAGGTTGCTGAGGAAGCTGCCTCTGGCTCTGAGTGGATAATAGGATTTCATCAATAGACTGAGAGAGGTGATGTATGTTAAAACACTTAATAGGAAAGAACTTCGTATAGAAACCCAAATTCGATTTGGCCAATGAACTCAATTGCCAGCACGGCTGTGTTCCTGGAGGAAGGCTGGCCAACATTTATACACATTACCTGGCAATACTTGGATTACTGCAGTGAGACCCAGGCCCTCTAGTTCCCTACTTTCTTTCAATCTACTCCTCTCTTGTTTCTCCTTTCCCACCGTCCAAGGTCATAGGACCATAGGATTTAAAACTGGAAGGAACCTTAGAGAACAATTCTTCTCATGACTGCACCCTGGGCACCCCGACCCTGTTGCATCCCCCTCCCAACAAGAAAGGAAGGGGATTAACTAAGATTATTGCTCATGACTTTAGCATACTGTGGTGGGGGGAGTGCTAACCGTGTAGTCAGGAGATTTGGGTTTGAATTCCACCTCTGACATTTATTAGCTGTGTGACTCTGGATGAGTTACTTTCCCTATTTGAACCTCAGTTTCCTCAGCTGTAAAATGAAACTGGGGTATGTGGGTAGCTCAGTGGATAGAGTGCTGGTCCTGGAGTCATAAGAACTGGAGTTCAAATCCAACCTCAGACACTTACTAGCTGTGTGATTCCAGGCAAGTCATTTAATCCCCTTTGCCCCAGTTTCCTCACCTGTAAAATGAACTGGAGAAGGAAATGGTAACCACCTTTGCCAAGAAGACCCCAGATGGGGTCACAGAGAGTAGAAACAACTCAGCAATAAAAATGGAATCGGAATACTTGTACTATATCTTTTGGTTTTTGTTAAAGCAATATAGAAACATAGGTTATAATTATTTTTTTTTTAGTCAGTGAGGTGGTGTAATGTGGTAGAGTAAACTACTCTTAGACTCAGGAAGACCTGGATTCAAGTCCTACCTCAGACACTTACTAAGTTATGTGATCATAACTTAACCTCTTATTGCACCAGGCAACTTCCTAAGACTATACGTTAATGATAATAATAGCCAACATTTATATAGTGCTTACTGTGTGCCAGGTGCTCTTCTAAGTGCTTTATAAATGTTACCTCTTTTGATCATCACAGTGACCCTGGGAGGTAGGGACTATTCTTATCATCCCTGTTTGACAGATGGGGAAACTGAGGCAAACAAGAAGTTAAGTGACTTGCTCAGAGTCACACAACTAGAAAGTAGGTGAGATCAGAATTGAACTTAGACTCCAGGCCCAGCTCCCTATCCATTGTACCAACTAGCAACCCATAAGTTACAGATGAATTACCAGTCAGCATAAATAGATGGAGTTTCTACACTGGGCGTTCCCTTCACCTATGAAATCATGTAGCCAGATATTTTGGGTAGGTATTTTTTTTTTTAGAAGTCCAAGGAGAGACTGGGTGATGAAAATGGAATTGATTCTTTTGAGAGCTGTGATACATCCGGAAACCTAAGCTTCCCCATCTGTAAAATGAGGGGGTTGGACTAAATTCTCTGTAAGGCCTCTTTCCAGTTCTAAATTCTCAGATCCTCCATCCACATTGTCATACAGCGCTGACAGCCTCCAAGTTAGATGGTTAACAAAGGCCCTGGGAGTTGGGTTCCTCTTCCATTTCAAGCCCTGAGGATAGCTTCTCAAATACTTTTGTCTCTTTTGAACTTCGAAGGTGGGCAGACCTTCCTAGTACTGGTGCCAAGCTATATGCACCCTCCTCCTCACCCTTCCTCCCAAACTTACCACTTCCTCTTGCCTCCCCCGGGGAGCAGATGACATCACTATTTTAGGCAGCTAGAAATTGACCTACATTTATACTGCCGTCTGTATCTGGGAGGGACTGCAAACATCCAGCTCCTCTCCTAGAGAGGAAGGAAAGGCCCCAGCTCACGATTTTCCACAAAGACCCTGCTTTAGGCCCAGCACCCATATGGAGCTCCCCAGCGGCTCCTGGGCACTGCCCACTCCTTCTTGTGGGGCAGGGCACACTCTAGCGTACCATAGGCCATCGTCCCACAGACCCAATATCTTGTTTTGTGCCATTGCTAACTACCCCTGACCAGAGCACCAGTCACTGTAGCCAGGAGGGAGTTAAGCCAACGTGCCAGACCTAACTTGGGCAGATTTTGATGCTGGGCTGAGAGACAGCCTGGGTTGATTCATGTTTCCCTGGGAACTCAGATTGGCTGAACTGGGGACTTCCTTAGGGACCAGAAACAGAGAGCTCCCTTCAAACAAACCCTGTCTCCTGGGGCTTGTTAGAGACTCATCAATTACAGTGAAGCAAACAATTCCACTGGAAAGTCAGACTGATTGGCTTCTCTGAAGGACAGGAAGCAGAAGAGTTTGCCCTGGGCCAAAGGAGTGAGTGGAGCCCATGGATGATGGCAAAGGGGATGAGTTGTCCATCAGACCCTGGATCTGTGCCCTGCTCCTGGATGACCTACATGGGAGGGAGCCTCAGGAGAGATAGTTGCACAGCAGAGCAGAGGAGTAGGAAGGGAGCAAAATTCCAGATGGCATGCAGGCCCTTAGCCTCAGGCCAGCAAGGCCTTGAGAACGTGTAGGTCACTGGTCTGCTCCAGGGAGCATTTGGCTTAAGAGGGGCTGTGGATGCTGAGCCCAGCTCTGAGGCAGCATCACAGCTGTCCCAGGTGCAGACCCAGACAAGAGCCCTTTTCTGAGCTGGTCAGAACCACTATCCCTTCAAAGGAGAGAAAAGCTCCAGAATCCTGTCATCTCTCAGGGGAAAGTAGTTCTCAAGAGCTAGAAAGAAAGAGCCAGAGGGATGCTTGAAGAACAAACACCAAGGACATCCAAGGTCATGGGCCTTGCTCAGATGGACCCTCTGCTCCCAACATCTCCTTCTAACTAGCCCAGCTCTAATGGGAGTCAGGCAAATGCCATAACCTGGCCACTCAAGGTTCTCTACCTCAACTCTGTCTTTTAACATGGAAAAAAAACAAAATAGAAAAACCTGAATCCCAGAGAGGAAAAGGAATCTACCCAAGGTCTCCCAGCAATCCAATGATGGCTGAATGGCCTTGTACTGTTCTCCTTCCATGGAGGAGAACCTTGAAACTGAACTTTGAGGGGTACAGGACCAGCTGCTACATTTTGGAGTCAAAGGAACTGGTTTCAAATGCCAGCTTGGCCATTTAATACTTGTGGAATATTGTTCAGCTGCAAGAAGACAGGGTTGGCCTAGGGGATTGAAGGTTTCTTCCAGCCCTAAATTTGTGACCTTTATTAAATTTTCCTAAATGGCATATACCTGTCAGCAAATTGGCCTTCTGTTTAGATTCCCAATACACTCTGGTTTCTAGTTCTGTCTTGGCCACTGACCTGCTGTGTGATATTGAGCAAGTTCTTTGCCCTTTCTGGGCCTTTCCTTCCTCATCTATCTAGGATCCAACCCATCTTTTAAGTCTAAATATGTGTGTAGAGTAGTAGAAAGAGCACTGAATTGGGGGTCTGCCCTTTTAATACATGAATGATCTTGGGCAAGTCATTTCCTCTGAATGAGCTTCATTTTCCCCATTTGTGAAAAAAAGGACTGGACAGGATAATCTCTGAGGTCCCTTTTAGTTCTAAATATGAACCCGGGACTCGACTCCAAAAGAGCCTCTATGAGGCTCTTCTCCTCATAGAGTTGTAGCACTCAGTGGAAATAGTGCAAATACTTGTAAAGAAAATAAAAAGAAATAAAGTATTGTGGACCCCAGCAAAGGAGCCAAACTAAAGCAAGACCATTGCCTCAGCCACAACAATAGGTCCTGGGGAACAGAGTCATAGTTTGTATAGGCTTGGCAACCATTTCTTCCAAACATGGCATTTCTAAATATTTATAAGATCACCAGAAAATGTGGAGAACTGTAAGCTCTAGCCATTGAAAGAAAAAAAAAAAAAAACATTTATTAAGCACCTACGTTGTGCCCAGCACAGTGCTAAGTGCATTACAAATAATATTTCACTTGACGCCTACAACAACTCTGGGAGCTAGGTGTTATTATTTACCCGATTTTACACAGTTGAGGAGCTAGAGAAGGAAATGGCGAACCACTCCAGTATCTTTGCCAAAAAAAACCCAAATGGGGTCACAAAAAGTTGCATATGACCTCAACGACAACAACAGTCTGGGAGAAGCTAAGTGGCACAGTAAATAGAGCATAAGGTTGGGAGTTAAGAAGACCTGAGTTCAAATCCAGCCTCAGATACTTACTAGCTATATAACCCTGGGCAAGTCACTTAGCTTCCGTTTCCTCATCTGTTAAATGAGCTAGAAAAGGAAATGGCAAACTACTCCAGTAAATTTGCCAAGAAAATCCTAAAATGGCATTATGAAGAGTCAGACACGACTGAAAACAGCAACAACAGTTGAGGAGATTGAGGCAGACAGAGGTTAAATGACTTGCCCAGCTAGTAAATGTCTGAGGCTGGATTTAAACTTAGGTCTTCCAGATTTGAAATTAGGGCTTTCAGACCCAAGGCCCAATTCTCTATCCACTGCATCACCTAGTGACTTCTAGTGGTCTTTCTCCATAGTCAAAAGACGACAAGACTTGAAATTTGAAGAACTAGGGTTCAAATCCTGCTCCTGACACGTATTAGTAGTGAGAGACCATAAGTGAGTAACTTGATTCCCTCTATGCCCCAAGAAACCAAGGTGCAGAAAAACTGTTGATAATTATCTTTGTTGGTAGAGAGTATTTCTGCATCAAGGACTTTTCATATCCAATGAAATCATAAGCATAGGACAAAAGAATTGATCAATAAATTAGCATTTATTAAATGCCTACTATGCACCAGGCACCATGCTAAGTACTGGGAATATAAAGGTAGGCAAAAGGCAGCTTCTGTCCTTAAGGAGATCTCATTTGTTAAATCTTGTTTCCTTTCTATTTCCATAGTATCTCTCTTATATCTCCCCTTCTCTATGCTCCCACATCCCCCTAGATCATTACCTCATAGCTTCTCACTTGGACTATTACATTATCCTTCAAATTGCTTTCCCTACGTCCATTCTCTCCCTTCTCCAATGCATCTTTCATACAACTGCCAGCATGATTTTCCTAAAGCAGAGACATGAAAATATTCCACCCTCTCCCCATCAATAAACCCCAGTGGCTCCCTATTACCTCTCAGATCTGTTTGGCATTTAAAGCTCTTCATAAACCAGCTCCTTCTACCTTTCTAGTCTTCTTACTCATTATTCCCTTCTGTGGTCCAACATACTTAAGTCCCCAATGCTCTTCCTCAAACAATGTTCTCTCTCCTCATCTCAACCTCTTATAATTCCTGGCTTCCCTCAAGACTCAGGTCCCTTAATACCTTCCATGTCCTTTCCAGTCCCCTAGCTATTAGTGCCTTTATCTCTAAGGTTAAATTTCATCTTCTCTTAGATTCGCCTATTTATCATCTCTTCCAAGAGCTCCTTAAGGCAAGGGCCAGTTTGACTTTTCTTTTCACCTTTGTAACAGTACTTGGCACATAGTACTCACTAAAATGATTGCTGACTGATTAATTGGTTGATTCCACCAGGACCAAGAACCATCTTGTTTTTCATATTTGTTCAAGATGCCTTTCCTCCAACGCTGGATGCTCTGCATACAGTAGATGCCCAATAAATGATTGTTGACTAAGTGATCATTAGAATAAATATGGCCCAGGGGCCCCATGCTGTTATAATGAGTTAAGACAAAATTCATCTGTGCTATAAAAGTTTTTTAATAGTCATGATAATTAAGACTGCTTCCTGGAATTTCTCTAAAGACCTTTCCAAAGAATCTTTGCTTACTCTCTCAAGGGAGTCAGAATTCTCTGTATACTGGGCTGAAAATGACCTTGGGAAACTACAATGACCTTGACCATGGCTATCTGGAGCAAATGGTAATATGAAAATATGCTTAGTAGAACCAATGTTCATTGTCCAGGTAACTTTGAAAATACTGTCTAGAGTAAGGACGTGGAGTATCCCTGTGAGGTCACACTTGCCCTCATCCTGTCTCTGTGAAGGGAGGGTGTTTCTTTTTTTTGCAGACTTGTGATTTCATTGGTGGAGGAAACTCCTTCCACCAAAGCAGATTGACAATTGCCCTGCAATTTATAGCCCTTAGAGAGTTGCCTGAGACCCTGGGAAGTCAGATGATTTGCCCAAGATTATATAGCCAGTATCTGTCAGGGCAGAGACTTGAATCTCTGTCTTCCTGACTGCAAAGCCAATTATCTAATACATCTCACTGCCTTTTATAAAAAGCATAGCGGGCAGAATTGGTTTAAATGGTGGAAAAGGGAAGTCCAGGTGGTGAAGAAGGTTGCTTAAGGTCACCCAGTGCATTCATTGGATTTCAGGATCATCTAGTTCAACCCTTCCTCATTTTACAAATGAGGAAACTGATGCCCAGAAGATGGTTTCAACTGCTAGGAGGTCAAATAGCTTCTCTAGCACAGTTAACACTCAAACCCAGGACCTTGGACTGCAAGTCCAGAGCCCTTTTCACTAATTGGCATTGGCTCCAGTCTTGGCCCTAAGGTTAATCAGGGTCACTGGCACATGGTGTAGGGCCTTTTCCATTGGAGATGCCCTTGCCAGTTCCCAGAGCATTAAAGCGGCAGGATCTTGTGGCCATGGGTCAGGGAAAGCAAGGTGGCCGGTGATGGGCTAGGAATTTGTTACTGTGGCAGCCAGGTGGCCTGGCCCATCCAGAATTGCTCCTTTGCTCATTATTAAATAATGCATCCTGATGGATTGGTCTGAAAAATGCTGTGTTGTGGGGTCAGGTGGCTCGGGTTACCATTTTCTGGGGAGATTGATGGTTCTCGAAGGTCGAATTGAGGAAGCTATTCCTTGAGAAAATTGAGCCTGTGGACAAAGGGAAAGTATTTGGACTAGGGGAGGAGGGGAGGGGAGGAACAAAACTGAAAACATTAACCCGGGGGGTGGAAGTGTAGAGAAAGGAGGATGCTGGTCACTCAAAGAGAATGGAGGAATTGAGGCAGGGATGAGGCTGTAGGTTGGAACTCAGCAATGTCACTGGCTGGAGAAATCACCCTGTGTAGCCAGTCCCTTCCTCCCAACATAGTTATGCTGGTGAAATCAAGTACAAACGTCTATAAGAGGAAAACTGTCGCAGGAACCAGGCAGCATCATGAAAGGGCAGGCTCATTTAGAGTCACAAAATCACAGAACTGGAAGAGATCTCAGAGGTCCTAAAACTTAGATCTGAAAGAGCCTTAGAGATCATCTGGTTCAATTCTCTTATTTTGCAGATGAAGATCAGAAGGTTAAATTAATTGCATAAAATAACATTGCTAATAAGTAGCAGAGCCTGGGTTGGTGAGGCAGTGTAGGGCAGTAGAAGGAGGACAGGGTGATATGACCTTGGGCAAATCTCTTAAATTCTCTAAGCTTCACTTTCCTCAATTGTAAAGTAAGATGACCTTGAAAATTTTAAAGCATGAAATAAATATATTTTTAAAATTGTTAATAATCAAGGCAGCTAGGGGGCTATGTACAGGGGATAGAGATCCAGACATGGAGTCCCAAAGACCTGAGTTTAAATGTGACTTCACACACTTCCTAGCTATATAACCCTGGGCAAGATGATTAGCACCTATCTTGCAAGGCTGTTGTGTAAATCAAATGAGATAATATTTGCAAACTAGTGCCTGGTACCTAGCAGATACATAATAAGTACCTATACTCCTCCACTTCAGTCCCCCAGCTCACCATCATCTCTAAATCCATGATCCCATTCTTCCACTGGAGTCAGCTCTCTTTCCACTAAACTACTTTATCCCTCATGGGCTGCTAGGTACTACAGTGGGTAGAATGTCAGGCCTGGCATCAGGAAGAACTCAGTTCAAATCTGGTCTCAGACACTTAGTAGTTGTGTGACCTTGGGCAAGTCACTTCACCCTGTTTGCCTCAGTTTCCTCATCTGTAAAATGAGCTGGAGAAGGAAATGGCGAACTATTCCAGTGTCTTTGCCAAGAATACCCAAATGAGGTCATGAAGAGTCAGACATGACCGAAAAACAACTGAAAAATAATAACAAAAACTTTCCCTCTCTAGAATCCACTGGGCTGTCACTTGAAGCATGATATCCCTTCTATTACATATTTGACAAGGAGTTCTCCAGACCTGCAGCGACTTGGTAAAGGTTATGAGGAAAGGAAGGGTCAGTTGTATGTATACTGATCAGTCAACATTCATTATATGTCAAGCATTACATTAGGCACTAGGGATACAAAAGCAAAATGCTTCATGACCTTGAGGAACCTTCACTGTATCAGGGGAGCTTTGGGTCTTTTTTTTTTTTTTAGCAGATGTATGGCAGATAACAGCAACAATAATGTAGCATTTATGAAGCTCTTTTAAGCTTTGCAAAGTGTTTTACATCTATTGTAAATCTATGAGATCATCACAGCAAATCTATACATCTCTGAGATCATCCCAGCAAACCTGTGAGGTAGGGTCTATCTTTATCTGCATTTTACAGATGAGGAAACCAAGGTTAAAAGAGAATAGGAAGTTTGCTTAGAGTCACACAGGTGGTAGATGTTTAACAGAGAATTTGAAGGTAGCTCTTCTTAACGCCAAGTCTGGTACTCTATCGGCTGTCTCTGTCAATTACCTCTATCATTAACAATTTTTAAAATAGCATTTGTGCTTGAAAGTTGAGCTAAGCACAAGACATTTATTGTCTCGAGCTTTTTAATTGCCCTATGAAGTAAATACTAATGATATTATTATCCTTCTTCTATAGACGAAGAAACAGAGGTTGAATCCCACAAGTAAGTAGGAAGTGTCCGAGATGAGATTGTGAACCCAGCTCTCCCCTGACACATTGTGTCATGCTTCAGCTTCCCTTTCCCCTCCCTGCTGAATGCTCTAGCATCACAGGGAAGGGCTGGTCTATTGGTCACCAGTTGGGTGACAAGGTATTGAGGAGATTCCTTTCCAGTCCTCCTCTGGCCAAGTTTTTTTTTTTTTTTCAGGTTGCTTCCACCACATCTTTGCTATTTAGATTTGTGGTTGAGAGCCACCTTTCATGTCATGGTCTTCCCATTGTACCCCATGCTTTTAATGGAGCTGGAGAAAGGAAACAGCTAGAACCTAGAGTATAGCTGCTCACTCAAGTGAAAACTGTCCATTTTCCATCTTCACAAAAGAGTGTTCAATTTATTATTTTACAATGGACATTGACAAGTTGGAGGATATCCAGAGGATAACAACTAGGGCAGTGAAGGTGCTCAAGACTGTGGCACTGGAGGGCAAAGTTGAAGGAGCTAAATGTTTTTAGTGAAAAGAAGACCTGTTGTTCAGTCATTCTTGGTGACCCCCATGGACCATAAAACACCACACCCTTCTATCCTCCACTATCTCCCCAAGTCTGTCCAAGATCATGAAAGGAGACTTCAGGAAGACCTAATCACTGTCTTCTATCATTCTAGGGGCTGATGGAGAAGGGGAAGGATAAAGGAATAAGCATTTATATAGCACTTACTAGGTGCCAGGTACCATGTTTAGTACTTTTTTTACAAACAGTATCTCATTTGATCTGCACAACAGCCCTTCAAGGTAGGTGTTATTATCGTGTCCATTTTACAGTTGAGGAAACTGAGGCAGATAGAGATTAAGAGATCAAACTTCTTGACTTGGCCCCACCGGACAGAGCTAGGATGAACAGACTGATTTCAACTCAAATAAGGAAAATCCCTCAAACAATTAGAACTTTCCCAGAGACGAATACACTGCCTGGAGAAGTACGTAAAAGGGATCACTGACAAGTAGGGAAGCTTTGAAAGTTACATGTAGAATTTGTTCTGTACTTAAAAGAAAAGCAAGCTCTACATAATAGAGATTTGCAGATTCCTGTACAGGTTCCTTCTTCTGTACTACATACTTGGAAATGCTCATTTTATTTAGTGTTTGTAAAGTTCAGAATTTTTTTTAAAAACTAAGTAATGAGTTACTTGTCAGTGTAGGTATTCAAAGAAGACTAGAAATGCATTCGTCAGGGGTAATATAGAAAAAGGATCTTGCTTCAGGTCTGACTTAGACAATGTAAGCTCTCAAGTCCTTTCTAACTGTAAGAATTTGCCCTAAAAAGGCATTATTAACTTTATCATTAAAATAAGCATTTCTCTATGTGCTGAGTAGGTATGGGGTGGAGGAAGAGAAGAGTTACTTCCTCTAATCTCATCCTCCCCCTCCTCCTTTTCAATACCTATAGATGAAATGAAAGTTAAGTAGAACCTTGAAAGTCAGAATAAAACAGGGTATGTGTAAGGAGGGAGTCTTGCATGGGGTGAGCAACTGTGTTCATAATAGCTAACATTTCTGTGACTTTCTAAGACTTCATAAGTTTTTGTATAAGGAACTCTGGAAGAGGAACCTCCTATTCATACAGGTCAGCAACTGCCTTGAAATGTATAGTTTTAGGAAGTTGCTTGGGGGACCATGAGGATAAATGACTTGCTCAGTGTGACACAATCAAAGTGATGTTTGCAGGACACTTGGAAGTTTGCAAAGTACTTTATATTGCTTGTCTCACTTGAGCTTCACAGTGTAAGTACAAGATAAGTACAATGGGTATCCTGTCCCCATTTTATAGATGAGGAAACTGAGGCTCAAATGAGGCTAAAACTGAGAGGTTAAATGACTTACCCAGGGTCATACAGTTAATAAGTACCAGAGGCTCGTTTTGAAACCAAAACTTTCTGACTCTAGGTAGAGTTCTATACCCATGATAAGTCTTACAAAGGCTTTCCCCACAGTGACCCTGTAGCAGCTAGATGGCACAGTGGATAGATTGCTGAACCTAGAGTCAAGAAGACCTCAGTTCAAATCCAACCTCAAATATTTACTAGCTGTGTGACTCTGGGCAAATTGCTTAATGTCTCCCTCAGTGTCCTCCTCTGTGTTATCACCCCCATCTTACAGAAGAGAAAACTGAGGTTAAGAGAGTGACTGGTCCATGATCCCACTCATGTCAGAGTCAGGATTCAAACCCAGGTTTCCTAGGCCCAAAGCTAGCACTTGTCTTTCTACATATGAAGATGTTAAATGGAGAGCATAGTCTGGGTTCTTTCTCCCACAAATTGACTTTTCTGTGTGACCTTTACTCAATCCCCTGTCTCATCCCACCTAAATGAGACAGGGCAGTAATCCCTTGTCTCATCCCAACTAAATGAGATGGAAAATGTCACTCAGGAAGGCAGATAACAGGATAGCATCACAGGGACCTTTGACATGAGCAGGTTCAGCCTCCTCATTTTCCCAATGAAGAAAATGAGGCAGACAGAGGTTAAGTGACTTGCCCAGGCTCACACAGCTAGTAAATGTCTGAGGGAGGATTCAGACTCAGGTCTTCCTAATTCTAGGTCTACTATGCACTGTATCGATGACACAATGCTACCTCTCCTGTAAGTAATGGAAACTGAACTCCTTGAGAGAAACATGGAGATTCATCCCTTCACCCATTTCCTGGAGTTCGCCCCAGCTTGGGTCACTTGGGAGACCTAAGTGGTAGCTAAAGAGCCAGAAGAGAGCTTAGGCATTCAGTCCTGCCTTCACCCTCTACAGTCCAGCGGAGTGTCAGGGAGGAGCACCCTATTCTTCAGCTTCCATACTTTCCTTCTTTAAGAGAAAATACATTGAGCAGACCTAGCAAGTCTTGACCACTAAATAATTCATGGGACCAGTTCCACTGCGGGTCAAGAGATCAGGGAGCCCTAGTCACTGGCTTTACCTGAGACAAAAGGGCTAAAACATGGGTGGGGGGAAGGAAGAGGAGGGGAGAGAGAGAAGGGGAAAGAGGGAGAGGAGAGAGGAAGGAGAAGGAGGGGAGAAAGAAAGAAAAGAAAGAGGAAAGAGAGGAGGAGGGAGAGACAGAGAAAGGGAAGAAGGGAAAGGGGAGGGAAAGAGAAAGAGGAAGAGGAAGATTAGGGGAGAGAGAGAGTGGATAGGGAACTTTATTCTCTTCCAACTTGAGGAAATACTTTTCTCCACAGAAGCCTAGGGAATGGGTGACACTGCCTTTTTTATGTGTTCCATAGAGACACCAGTTCAGCAACACACTTTAAGAGAGCACTGAGAATCTACAGGGTACTTGTGGAGAAGGATGACCATAACAGTGACTGGGAATCTAGAAACCATGCTATATGTGAAGCAGTTGAAGAAATTGGGGTTGTTTGCCTTGGAGAAGAGGAGGAATCTGAACATAAGTTCATAGATTTAGAGCTAGAAGGCTGCACCCCATCATTTTATGGATGAGGTTCAGTGACTTACCCAAGGTCATATAGGTAGTAAATGTTCAAGACAAGATTTGAATCCAGATCACTTGATTCCACATTCAGTACTCTTTCCACTGACACCAAGCTATCTTATAAAAGGCTGAGAAAGTTAGAGCCCCTCCCGTGCAGTTGTGCACACTTTGTCTCCTTGGGCAGAGACCATAGATACTACTGGGGACCAGTCACAGGGAAATCCCTTTCTCCCTCTCTAGATGTCTAAGGGAGGGACATCTTTTGCAGTGAGACAAACTAACTTCAGTTAGGCCACCTCAAAAGAAATTGAAGGCTTTCTCTTCTCATTCTTTATGGCCCCCAGAGTATGTGGCAATTCATGGCTTGTTTCCTAATCCCCTTTGGCACAGATCCCACCCCCTCCACTCATCTGAGTATTATACTAAGGCATCAACCAAGTGCCTCTTGTCTCACATACTCTTTTGTAAGGGGCTCAAGCATGTGTCCCCCTCCCTAGAGCCAAAGTGTACATGCCCAGTTCCATGAGAAGTATTCTAATCTAACCTTCTTGCTATATTTCAAATATCTGCAGAGTTGTCATAGAGAAGAAATAAGCCTGTAGGTCTGTATGATTCTGGAGGGCATCATTATGACCAAGGAGAAGGATTTACAAAGAAGCCAACCTTGACTCAGCATAAGAATGTTATTTTTTTTCTGAATGAGATTGTCCCATAATTGGTTTTAAACAATAGTGAGTTCCCCATCACTGGAGGTATTCAAGCAAAGACCAGATGATTATTTTCCCCAAAGATGCTGAAGTTAGGTTTTCACTATTGGGTGGCAAGTTGGACTAGGTGATGCTCTACAGTTTCCCCTTCCAACATGGAGATTCTCTTGCTGTGGTTCTACATCCTATAGCCTTCCCTTTTCTTCTTCCTTTCCTTAGTGCAGTCCTATCTGTTCTCTGAATAGAAAGCTTCTTTGTTTTTAAAGCTAATTAGATTTATTAGGCATGTCCCTTCTAGGAAAAGGCTTCTCACTAGGGCCAAGGGCGAAACAAAGTAGAGCCAGACTGGGCCTACAGGAGACAGAGTCCCCAAGGGCTCAGGAATTAAGGTTTAATGGACATCCTGGCACTAGCAGTCACAGGGACTGGGCAAGTAGAGCTTCAGGAATCATAGATTGTAAGAGCTAGAAGGACCTTAAAGTTCATCCGTTCAAAGCCCTCATTTTATAGAATAAACTAAGACCTAGAGAGGAGAAATGATTTCCCTAAAGTTATTCAGGTAGTGACAGAGTCAAAAAAATTATTCTGTCTCACTAGGCAAGAATGTACAGAGAGAATTCAAGGCTTTCTATGGGCAGCAGCTAGGGTATGCAGAAGAAAGGAAGACATCAAGTCGAGGGTCACGGAGGCCCCTGAGCTTCATGGACAGCCTGGTGCCTTGGGGAAGCAGAAGGGTATTGGGGTCACCTCCAAAATCTGAGCAATCAATCAAAGAGCCATTCGGCCATGCCAGCTCCCTCCCCCAGCTCTCCTCCTGTACCCACAAGCTCCTGGGGGAGAGCAGAGACTCTCCTGAGAGATGCAAATTCTCCTCATTATTCCCCAAGTGAGTCTGGCTCAGCAGGAACTTCATCTTAGTTTCATGCTAACCTCGATGACCAGACCCCTTCCCCCGCAAAATGTCTCTGCTACTCACATCCCTAGGTAATTCCAACAGAGAAAACTGATCGCAAGAAAGAAACTGAAGGAATTCCACAGGGGCGCTGATGGGGACAGAACAGGCATACAACAGGCATACTATGGGACCTGAGTTACAGCTGAACTTCACCATTGGTCATCAGTAAATCTACACTTACTTTTAGCCTGATATTTGGCAACCAGCCAAGCTCATTATAATCTTCCTCATTCCTCCATGGCCTCTCCTGAGGCCCATCGAATTTTTTCTCAGCATGATCCATAAGATATAATGATTGGAACGATCAGAATGGAGTGGGACAGAGATACACTAGCCATAGCATTTATGTAGTGCTTTGCACTTTGCAAAACACTGAAGTAACATTTTATTTTATCCTCACAACAGCTCTGAAAGATAGGTGTTATAATTATCCCCATTTTTCAGTTGGGGAAACTGAGGCAAACAGGTAAAGTGACTTGCTCAAGGTCATATAACCAGTAAGTTTCTAAGGCTGGATGTGCACTCAGGTGTCCCTGACCCAAAATGCCAACATTGTATTCATTGTACCACCTAGCTGCCTTAAGGGGCTACGTTGTAACACGGAAGAGTTGTTTTGTAACCTGCTCTTTGGGGCCTCAAACAGCAAGCAGCAAGCATTTGTTAAGCCTGGACTGTGTGCCAGGCGCAGTGCTAGAGGAGGAGAAGACAAAGACAAGAAAAATGATCAAGTCTCAAGATCCTTACATTCTGTGGGGGGAACATTTACACATATTTATAAATGTACCTTGGACACGGACTGGCTGTGTCTATGGGCAAGTGACTTTATCTCTCTATGCTCTAGGCATCAAATATGTAACCAATGGGCCCTATGCAACCCACAATACATCTGGGAACCACATTAAACTGTAATTGAGAAGTATTTAACAAAAGAAATAAAAACACAATAGAACGCAGATAATGTTAACATGTGGTTTTCTAAGTCAATACGTGCCCTTTGGGATGCTTATGGATTAGTGGCCCTGTTTCTACTCAAGTTTGGATCCACTACTCTAGGCAACTCTCTAAAATGTAAAATATAGTAAGTGCCAGGTCATTTCAGAGGCACTAACAACTGGAGAGAGTCATCGAACCAAGACAACAAGCATGTATGGAGGAAAGGTCCCTTTTGACCCTTGAGCTGAGCTGTGAAGGAAGCTAAATGTTGATATGGTTTCCCCAAGCTGTTAATGACCATACACTTATTCATTCATTCATTCAAGAAACACTAATTCTATGCCTACTATATGCAATCAGTCAATCAATAAGCATTTATTAAGTGCCTACTATGTGTCAGACACTGCATCAAATACTAGGGATGCAGAAAGAGGCAAAAGACAGTCCCTGCCCTCAAAGAGCTTATAATCTGATGATGGGGACAACATGCAAAGAACTATGTAAAGCTATTTATGGGGCCCTGTGCTCCCAAGTTTAGATAAGGCATAGTCCTTGCTTTCATGTTATTTCATGTCTCATGCTTTCGTTAGACTTACAGTCTAATGGGGATAAGACACAGGCATATATGCCTGTAATGTGTAATATTGCATTCAATTTATAAAACACAAGAGGAGGGGCAAGATTGTTACCCACATTGGGGGAACAGCGAAGGCTCCTTGGAAGAAATGGGCTTTGAAATGGTCTTTAAAGAAGAGGTAGGAAGGAAGGTCATTCCAAGCATAAGGAGCAACTTGAACAAAGGCATAGAGGTGAGAAAGTTCAAGGGACATAAGTGGGCAGAGTAGTATAATTTGGATGGAGGGACTGGATCTCTCCTTTAATTTGTATTCGGAAGTCCCAAATGAGGAAACTCCTCCCACCAATCATGCCAACACCTTCTCTACAACTTGTGGTTGTAAGAGAGTTGCCTAGGGACACAGAGAAGTTAAATAACGTAGCCAGGGTCACGCAACCAGGATGTGCCAGATGCAGCACATAAACTCAAGTCAGCCTGACTCCAAACTGGCACTCTCTATCCACTACACTACATTCACTAGATAGAAGGGAGTGATACTATTTAAGGCTGAGGTTAACTGGGGTCAGATGTTGGAGGACCCTAAATGCCTGTCACTGAAGCTTGAGTTTTACTCAGGAGGCAATAATGAGCCACCTAAGATCTTAGAGCAGAGGTGTGACATGGCCATATCTGGCAGCAGAATGAAGGATGGGCTGAGGCAGACACAGGACAGGAGCAGGTAGATCTGTTCGGAAGCTGTTGTAACAGTTCAGGTACATGATAGCGATTACCTGTATTAGAATGGAAATAAGAATGGAGAGATGTTGAGATGTTGCAGTGGAATCAAAAGGATGTGGTCATCAATTGGATATAAGAGGCAAGAGAGAAAGAAGAGTCTAATAAAACTCCAAGGTTAAGCCAGTAAGTAGGGTAGCAGCCTTACCCTGCCAGGATTCTCCTGATATGTCTTTGGACTGGAATGTCTAAAGTCTAAATGTCTTTGGACTCCTACAAGGTTATTGAGTGAGTAGACAGAGAGTTAGCTATTGTCTTCTCAAAGCCAAACAACCAGAGAATACCTAGAAGACCAGGTGCCAGTCAGGGATGCTCAACCCCTTTCCACACCCATGTCAGACCTTCCTGGGAAGGTCTGGTGCATCTCTGATTCTGGCATTACTAGGCAGATGGAGAGACATGAGAGGAAGTGGAGAAGTGAGTAACAGGAATGATTAAGGGGCTGGCAGGATTGATTTATGAGCAGGGGGAAGATTAGGGGAGTTAAATATGTAGAATGTGGATAAGCAATAGCTAAAGGGAGATATAACTGTCTGCAAGTATTTTTAAATCCTCCTATTGGAGAAAGAAGAATCAGTACAGTAGAAAGGGTATCACCACGAAGAGAAGGATGAGTTTAAAGCAGATTAAGTGAGGGAAAAATTATTGGTTAAATGTCAGGAGAAAATTTGAGTGATAGTAGACACATAGGCTTGCATAGGGTGTGGCATATGCCTCCTTGTGCAAAAGAAACAACTCAAGTATATCTTGAGACCCATACAACGGGATATGTTCAACCTATGACTTCATAATAGATAGCATTTATAGAGTGATTTAAGATTGGCCAATCATTTTACAAATATTATCTCATTTGCTCTTCAAAACCTGGAGGTTTTGTGCTAGGTACAAAACCTCATTTTACAGATGAGGAAACTGAGGCAAAAATGTTAAATAACTTGCCCAGGGTCACACATCTAATAAATTTCTGAGGACAGATTTCAACTGAGGTCTTCTTTACTCTTAAGTCCAACACTCTGTCCACGGGATCACCAAGGTATCTTAAAGATAGACTGGAATTCAAGAATGCGTAAAAGGACCAACCTGCACCAATTGACCCAGTGCATTTTTTTATCCATTAGGCAAAGAAAATGGAGGTAGAATAAAACATTTTATTTTGAAGTATTATAATAATTTTTTGTCACTTGACGCACCTGGCTTCCAGTTTAATACAGTTTAGCCAATTGCATATCCCCCAAGAGTGATGTTAGGGATGACTGGGTCTAGATACACCTCTGAGGAGACAATAAACTGATTAGAGGATGTCTTGAAAATTCAAGACCACCAGATGCCCATGCATAATAAGGATAAAACCCTGGGATTCATCACAGCATCACAGTATTTAGAGCTAGAAGGGACTTTAAAGATTATTCAGTCCAATACTCTCATTTTACATATGAGAAAACTGATGTCCAGATGGGGCAATGACTTACTGAAGGTCACACAGGGAAATGTAGTGGAGATTGGGTACATAAAATCTTAGGGTTGGAAGAGATTTTGAGAGGTCATTTAGTCCATGATCTATTTTCTGGCAGGAAGTCCCATAAACCATCTGGGACTCATAAGTTTTGTCTTTAAAGACCTCCAGTGTTTGAGAATCCTCAAGAGCCCAATCTTCTTCCTCTTACTGAATATCAATCATTTCAGTTATGTTCAAATGCCCTGTTTTCCTCATTCTCCTTTGTTAATGTTTGATTAGGAGAATGAAGGTGTGGGTGATCATGCTAGTGAGAGGAGGGAGTATGATTGGGGGTGGTTAAGGGAAATAGACACAGACCTGGTCTTTGAACAAAACACTATCAATTAGGGAATGACTGAAAAAGTTGTAGTATATGATTGGGATGGAATACTATTGATCTGTAAGAAATGATGAAGGGAATGGTTTTAGAAAAACCTGGGAAGACTTATATGAACTGACACAAAGTGAAGTGAGCAGAACCAGTACAGCAATTTATACAGTAACAGCAATATTGTAAAAAAAAAAAAAATCACCTCTGAAAGACTTCATAATTTTGATCAACACCATGACAACCACAGTTCTGAAGGACTCATGATGAAACATGTTCTCCTCCTCCAGCTAGAGAATGGATGGATTCACAGTACAGATTGAAGCATATTATCTTCTCTTTCCTTTTCTTTCTTTTTTTGGGGGCATGGCTAATGGGAGAATTTGTTTCACAAGACTCTACATATACATAATAGATTGAACAGTGGGGAAAGGGCAACAGTGTGGTGTTAAATGTTTAACAACTGCTTCATTGAAGCAAAAAAATATATACAAAAGACACACTTTTTAAAAAATAAGTTTTTATTGGTGTTTTCTCTTTTTTATATCATCACAGTTTTCCTTGATTTCCCTCCCTCCCCCTTTCCCAGAGAGCCATTTCATATAAGAAATAGTATTTTTAAAGGCAAAAAAAATAGAAAAAGAAAAAAATTATCACAACCAATCAATATATTGAAAAGTAAGAAAACCTGTGCAATGTGCAACACTTGTAGAATTCTCCCTTCCACCAAGGAGGGATTGGGGGTATCTTTTCATATGTCTCCAAAAATGACTCTTGAAAACTGGAACAAGCTGGCTCCAACATACCCCTGTGTTATAAAAGGGGAAATTCAGAGCATCAAAGAAAACTCCGCCCCCTTCATAACTATGCTCCAGAACTAACCACACTCTGTACCATATTGGAAAAGAACAATGAAAAGTGGTACAACAAGTTAAGGAACTAGGCCATACTAGTTAATCAAATAGTCTGTTTAAGAGAGGTCAGATAGTACTGAATCTTTTGTGTGGCTAGATAATGGATTTCAAATAATAGGATGATGGGTTAGGAGATGGATAGAGAAGAGAGGACATTCCTTTCTCTTCTGAATAATTCAGAAAATTCCCACATCTAGCACAAACTGGGGAAAAAAAATGTTGGAAAGCCCTTATCTCCTGGATAATCTAAGCTGGTAGAGAAATACTTAGGAATACATACAAAACTTTTAACTTTTGTTGGACCTCTCTCATCCAAGAATTTCTAAATGCTTCATGAACCTTTCCTTCTACTCCTCTCAGCTGAGGTTACATCCATAACCCTGAGGCCCCTGGAGAATTATGGTGAAATTCTGTCCTGTTAGCTCAAGGGTTCCCTAATGACTCACATGATGTCTCCTGTCTTGTGTCCTCTCAGGTGTAAATGCAACCTCCATGCCAACCTGTGTTCCTACAAAGAAGGCGGCCTTCAATGTGAGTGTGAACACAATACTACCGGCCAGGACTGTGGCAAATGCAAGAAGAACTTTCGAACCCGCTCATGGAGAGCAGGGTCCTACCTGCCTCTCCCTAATGGCTCCCCTAATGCATGTATGTATAGGAAGGAACTAACCCTGAGGCTGGAGATGGCCCTTGGAAGGTCACTGTGTTCATCCCCCTGCCTCTGGGCAAAACCACATCCTTAGCCATTTCTAATAAAAATAGTAATAAATAATAATAATAATATTCACATAGAATTTTAAGGTTTCCAAACACTATGTTAAGTTAACACTATTTTAATTATACATCTCTTTTGCAGATGAGGAGACAAGCTGAGAGGTTAAGAAACTTGCTCAGAGTTATAGAGTATATAGTGAGTAGGTAGGACTGAGGTAGGATTCAAACTCAAGTCTTCCTGACTCTAAGTCCAGTGCTGTATCCACTCTAGTACCAAGATTCCCTGGCATTTCATTGATATACAATCCAGGATCTCCTGACTATAAAGTGCCTCTAACCAAAGAGGCAGGTTGGTATGGTCAAAGGAACAATGACTTTGGAGTCAGAAGGCCTCAATTCAAATCTTTGGTGACATTGTCCCAGTTATCCGGAGTCTCTGAGCCTTAGTTTCCCCATCTGTAAAATGAGGCAGTTACATTAGACACCGTCTGAGTTTTCTTCTGGCTCTAGACCTATGTTTGTGTGATAAGTCTCACTCTCAGTGGGTTCAGAACATCACTCAGAAAGCATTTCTTGTTCTTAAAGTCTACAACGAAGTCATTCTTCTATTTTCCTGTTTTCTAAGGGAGAAAATCTTTGGTGGGATGGAAAGCCCTGGAGGGAACAGTACATGTGGTGGAAAGGGAGTAGGGTTTGTAGTCAAAAGATTAACAGCTCTCTCATTTACCTGTGTGACTTTTGTCAACCTCTCTGGGCCTCAGTTTCCTCATCTGTAAAACGAGAAAGTTGTACTAGAAAACCTCTAATGTCCCTTCCAGTTCAAAATCTTATGATCTTGTTAGAATTGTCAACAAGGGGCAGGGCTGGCCAGTTGAGAGGGTCCACAAGTCTCTCTGTAGGTGATCTCCAAAATCTCCACAAAGCAGGAATCCCACAGGGACCCCACCTGTGAAGAGGGGGAGAGGGGAAGAGATCAAAGTTGGTGAGACTACCCGTGGAGGCAGAAAGACCTTTGGTCTCTGGATGTCCCACCCCTGGGCCTCCAGACCACTTGAAGGCCTTAAACACAGCTCAGAATTGCAAATGTCACTGCTTGGGTTTCTAATGGCCTTGCCTGGGAAGGGAGGCTTAGCCTTGCTCTTTTGCTTCTCCTCTCAGTGGGTGAAAGATTTATGTGGCTTTAAGATGATCAAAGCTAAAATACAGGCTGCAAAGGCCGTGACAGGAATGTTGTGTATGTGCCAGGGACGGGAGACGACAGAGCCTTTGAAAGAGAACGAGCTTGTCAGCTGCTGGATAGCGCTTGTGGGTCTTCAGAGAGCAAGGAGAATTCTGGAGCTGTGATGAGAGCTCCTAACTGCTGCTCTCCTCTCGTCTTCCTTTGTCTCTAAATGTCTCCGGTCTTTATTCTCACATACCGTCCGTTTTCCTCTCTCTCTCTCTCTCTCTCTCTCTCTCTCTCTCTCTCTCTCTCTCTCTCTCTCTCTCTCTCTCTCTCTCTCCCTCTCTCCCTCTCTCCCTCTCTCTGTCTCTCTGCCTTTCTGCCTCTCTCTGTCTCTGTCTCTGCCTCTCTCTGTCTCTCTCTGTCTCTCATTCTCTGTCTCTCTCTCCCTCTCTGTCTGTCTCTGTCTGTCTCTCTTTCTCTCTCTGTCTCTGTCTCTCTGTCTCTGTCTGTCTCTCACTCTCTCTCTTTCTCTCTCTCACTGTCTCTCTCTGTCTCTTGACACTGTTGAAATCATCTTTCTCTCCTTTCCTTTCCTTCTTCCTCTCTCCTTTTTTTGTGTTCCACTCACTTTTTTCTCCCCTTTTGTTCCTCTTCTCCTTTTCCTTCCTATTTCCTTCTCTCTCCCTTTGTCCCTACCTCTTCTTCCAGGACCATTTCTTCCCCTTCTTCCCTCTTCCTCTCCCTCCTTTCTTTTCCTCCTCCTCTCTCCTTCCTTCTCTCTGTGTGCTCTATCTCTCCTTCCTTGTGGAGTGTTCTTCCAAGCCCTTTGTCATCCCATTCCAAGATGCCCTCCCTTCTCTTGTCTGACCCTTGGTCATCACCCAGTGCCTGAAGTTCCAGTCTTATTTCTTAAATGCGATCTCCTTGTTGCTCCAACCCATGGCCTATTTCACATCCCTAGTAAACTTTAAATGATTAAGGAAAGCCTTCTGCCTCTTGCAGTTTCCTGTGCAGCCTGGGAATTTCACTTCTAGCCAATGACTCCTGTATCATTTCATACATTCAGAGAATTTTGGAGTATCAGTGCTGAAAAGCACCTTAGAGATTACTCTAGTCCAACCCTCTCATTTTTTAGTTGAAGAAAATGAGAGCCTGAGAAGGGAAGTGATTTGCTCAAAATCAGACATTTAAGAAGTGGCAGAGCTGGGATTCCAATTCAGTTCATAGGATCATAAATTTGGAAGTGGAAAGAACCTTAGAGGTCATGGAATCTGACTCCTCCCTTCCCCCTAACCTCCACCTCATTTTATGGATCAAGTAACTGAGGCCTAGAGACTGGCCCAGGGTCACTTGGTTAGTAAGAATCTGAGATGGGATTTGAACCAGTTCTCTGGCCCCAAATCCACTGTTGTTTCTTATACCACACCTTCCCTCTTCATATCAAAAAAGCACTGCATCGTATACTGAGGATGCAAGGCTATGTGTGACACATGGGTCCTGTTCTCCAGGGACTTCATTAAGAGTGGGAAGGACAAGTATATGAGTAACTCTGATACACAGTGGAGTAAGAAGAAGATGCATGTAACTACTTAGATCCTCTCCTCCTTTCCTGCCTTCCCGTATAGGAAAGGAAACTTACCTCTGCTCTTTGTGGAGGAAGTTCCTTCATTGCATTTAGGAGGAAAAGTGTGGCAGGGAAAGCCACCGCAGCTACACAACAGGTAGCTACGGAATGTTTGCAGAAGCTCCCAGATTTTCCCAAGAGTCTCCTGGAGCTGTCTGAGATGTTCCTGTTTTTTCTTCTAACATGGTGGAGAGTAACAGAGTCTAAGGGTATGGGGTGGGGTGGTTGGTATAGGAGGAGGATCTGGAGTGAATTATTTCTGGATTCTCCCAACATCTTTGGAGAAAACTGCAACCCCCTCCTAATCCACATTGCACCCAGTGAAGGATGCTACCTCCCCTTTGTGTCCTTGGAAATGCCCCCGAACCTGGTTGACAGACTTTTCTTTTGGGGTCAGGATATCTTTGAGCTGGAAGTAGATACCTCCTCATCATGTCCCTTCCTCCCCCAGGAGTCACGAACCATCTGCAGAGAGCAAGCTTCCTTCAGCCCTATAACATGACCTTGTCTTCTCTCTCCTCTAGGTGCGGCTGCAGGCTCCGCCTTTGGCAGTAAGTAAAGACCTAGAGAACCGAAAGAAGGTTGACATCCTTATTGCATGAGTCTGTTTGCACGGGGAAAAAAAACAAAAACGAAGGGACTTTAATGTTCTTTCTGTGCCTGCCAGCCATCCATCTCGTTCCTCTAATTGTGTCTCATTTGCTGTCCCCCTCCTCCCTCCCTCAGTCTCTTCTGATTTCTTTTTTGCTGTTTTGCTGCACCCGGCAGCTTACTGCCTCTTCAGTTTCTCCCCTAGAGCTTCATTAGCACTGCCTTGGAAAAAAGGAACAAACTGGACTTTTTGCAAGTCCCTTGACCCCCCAGTGAACTCCTCCCTTTTCTCACTGCCCAGCCTCTCCTCTCACCTGGACTGGTGAAAATGCCCCTCCTGGCTGGTGGGCAGCGGTACCCAGAGGGGACTCCATTGCTGGTGACTTTCCTTATAACCAGTGACAGGTTTAAGTTCTAAACTCTTAATCCAGCTTGGGTAAAGGGGGCATTGTTTTTTAGCCTTCCATTTAGGGAAACCTATCTGATATCCAGACACCAAGTAGTTAAGTGGCAGAGCTGGGGGAGGAAAGTTAGGATCAGCAGGTAAGGGAACTGAGGGAAAATCAGTGAGGTCTTCTGAAGAAATGATGTGGATGTTGATGTATATTAACTTTCACTATTTAACTGGGGAGGTCATACCATGGCCTTTATTCTGCAGGGTTGAGTCCTAAGCAACTATCTTTCTTCCCTCTTACCCAAGATGTTGGTGGGGGTAGAAAATGAGAATGCTACTAGATCCAACAGGAGATATGTATCCATTTGGTTTTTTCCTAATGTCTTGCAAGGAATAGATGGCATTTCTGAAATGGTCATTCCCTTTCCCTCCTCCAATTCTCTTTCTCCATCCGCCCCACTCTTGTTTTCCTCATGTCTTGCCAGGAATCAGTCGGCCACAGAAGGTCACTATCCCCAAGGCCACTGCCACCTCAGTGGCCCCTGGGGTGGCCATCATCACTTCTACTCCCACAACCCCCACCACACAAGCCCTCACCCTTCCCAGCACCCAGCAATCCACAGGTGGGTACCAGAAGTTAGAACCCTATTTCCCAGTAGTGCACAGCAAATAATCTTGGTTGCCTTATCTCATTCTTAGATAGTTGTCTTGTCTTTCTCCATCAGAAAAGAAATTAGTCATTGATTATTAGTCATTAGTTATTGATTCATAGACCCTTAGAGCCAATGACTTTTGGAGTTGGGTAAGACCTTACAGGTCATCCACTCCAAGCTCCCACCCAGTGGAGGAAACCCTTCTATAGCAAGCTTTTATTGTGGGGATTAAAAGCCAGCTTGGATAGAAATTTGAATTCTCATCTTTTCAGTGGCTTGCCATATTTTCAGGGATGGTGGTGGGGAAGACAGGAAAAAGAACCTCTAAATTACCTCCTCTCAAACCTGGCAAGCATCATTGTCTGGACACCTTATTGGTTAAGCTGACATAAACGGGGTCCCTGGAAGCCTGGCACATGTCTTCCCCAAGTCATGTCAATGGAACCAAATGAATGGAAGTGACTTGAGAGGGAAAGGAAAGATCTCTGTGTTTCTCTTGTCCTTGTAGAGTGACTGGGTGGGAGCTGGGTTGTTACTTGACTAGACTAGCCTGCTTTTTCCCCTTCCTATCCCAGCTGAGCAACCTAGACCCACAGCCATTTTAAGACACAAGTTTAGATGGAGAGCTAGTTTAGTGTGATCTCATGGCTCCTAAGCATGGGAACTGTATGTAACCAAAGCTTGGGTGCTGTTTTTGTTGTTGGTTTTCCCAGGAGGTGAATTTCCAGCTATTAAGACTTGAGGTAGATAAGGGGCAAGGGACGTGCAAAGTCTATTTAGGCAGAAAGACAGGAAAGCCCACTGTTTGTTTCTAATTTCCTGGGTGGGAAAGGCTAAGGGCATCCTCATGAAGAGGAAAACAGAACTGGAGTGAGGGAGAAGTAGGGCAAGAGTGATAGGAGGGTGGTCCCTAGGACGGGATGATCCTTTGGAACTTTATCAGGGTTGCCCCCAGTTCCTAACCCACCTGACAGAGCCCAGTACTGAAGGAGGTCATGGCAGTCCTGCAGAGATGGGAGGAACAGGAACAAAGAAACCTTCCTCCAATATACAAGCAGATTTGTACTCCATATCCCAATCACTCCTCCACTTGAACGAGTCTTAGCAGACAAACCCTCCTCAATGGCTTGGGTTGAATACATCCATCTCTGGGAGTTAGAAATATGTTAGAGTTGCAGCTATTGCTCCAAGTTGGGTTTCCCTGTTGCTTTTAGCTGGACTATTCTGTGAGCCTTGGGAGGCCGGAGTAGGGAAGGGGATGAGGGAGGGGGGTAAGACCATAGGAGAGTTTCCCTCATCCCAAGCAGATGACATCCTTTGCATAATATGACTGATGAGTTTTTGCTCTTTTGCCTACTGCCTTGTCTTGCCGCCTCTGCACTCAGAGGTCACTCCCAGTGGGCAGCCTGTTACCAAGGCAGGTGGAAGAACTCAAGGAAGTCCAGGTATGTCAAGGGAGACTCTTTTCCTTGGGGACCTCACTGGTTATAGTGAGTGAGGTCTTCCAGAGGGCCTGAGATCCCAAGAGATTGTGGTCTTAGACTAGGCTTCTAGTTATTGGTTTCTGCTACATCTTGCAGAAAGATTCTTTGATTTGGAAAGAAGAGAAAAAGAAAAGAAACCAGAGACACAGTTTCTACCTTCAGGAAACTTACAATCTAGTTGGGAAGATGAGACATATGTGTATGTGTGTGAATGTGTATGTATATATATACATATACATATATGTATGTATGTGTATGTATGAACTGAGAGAATATACATCAGGCCAGACAGCTACTAACAGGCATATTGGAAAATTTCTCCATAAGTAAGTGCTGAGAGCATGGGTTCTTAACCTGAGATCCATGGAGAGATTTCTGGAGGTCTGGGAATTGGAGAGGAAAAATTACATCTATGTTTCAAAATGATTGATTTCTTTTGTAATCCTATGTGCTTTATTTTATGAATTTAAAAACATTCTGAGAAGGGGTCCATAGGATTCACCAGACTGCCTAAGGGGTCCATGACCCTCCCCACCCCCAAAGGTTAAGAATGCTTTCCTGGGAGAAAGCAAAGGCAAGGATTGATTAAGGAGCAGTGGAAATGATTGGGGAGCTCCAAGCAAGAGGGACATTTTGAAAAGTCTAGTGCATCCAGCTAATGAAAACCCTCCAGATGGTGGGGCTAACAGTTAGCTAGGATGGAGAACATTGTAAAAATTTCAGCCTAGAGCAAGAGAATCAAATTCTCCTCCTGAAGGAGGTGATAATCGATAGGATAATAGATTAGACCTGAAAGAGAAGCCTTGGAGCATATCTGGTCTGATTTCCTCATTTTAAAGACGAGGAAACTGAGTCTGAGAGAAATAAAGTGATTTGCCTCTGGTCAAAAAGAAGGATAAAACTCCACTCTTGAAGCTAGACTTCAGTGAACCCAAATACAGGAGGATGGGGTGGCTGGGTCCATGCAAAATCATCTTCCTCTTCACTATTTTTATTATTTCTGTTATCATCACTGTTCTCCTCCTCAGTTCATGTTATCCACAAACAATCCTAGAGTACCTGCTGTGTGAGCTTTACTGTTCCTGCCAATACCTGGGATCCTGGCCTTCCCTGCTCCTGGCACCCCTCCTTGCAAGAGCCCCCAGCACTCCAGCGCCTTGAGAAATAGTAAGGGAGACGAAGCAATCACATCTTCCATATGGCCCTGGCATTTGCCTCAGGCTTCCTGGGTGAATACTTTTCAGAAGAACCTGAGAACGTTCCCAGAAAAACCTGGAAGCCTGGACGTTGTGCTCTGTGTGCACGTTTTCCTCCTTCCAGATACCAAGCCAGAAAATTTCTGGGGCCATCGCAGCACCTCTACATGCGTAATTCCAGTCCTTTGGTCCAAATCTGGCTGAGGTTCCCAAAAATGAATAAAAAGCAAAGTATCCGTTAAGCATGTACTATGTGCAAAAACCAAATGAACAAAACTGTGCTAAGTGCTACTGGACACAAATGGGACTCAGAACACCTGGAACATGTGCTTTTCCCTCATGCCAGTGAGGATGTCCACAGGTGGGGACTCAGAGAAAGCAGAGACAGGCCTGGTAGTCAGGATGGACTCTGAAAACCCGCTCTTCGTTTTTTTCCTGCTCAGCAGGAGGAGGAGGAGGGGTGATGTATGTGCATGACTAAAAAGCAAAATGCCTTCAGGGCTGGTTTTTATTATGACTCTAATTAAGCCCTTGCCAATTTGAGGAGGGCGGTCTCCTCTCCTCATTGAACACCATATTAATATCAATTTGATATCCAAAGGCTCCCAGCTCCCAGTTAAAAAGTACCCTGTACTTTTTAGACATTCGATTCTGTTTTTCATACTCTACCAGCAAGGCTGTTTATAATCCCTCGAAGGAGCTGAAAAATCAAATTTCAACCTTGTCCCCCTGAGTCTATCCTTTCAAACTGAGCAAAGGAGAGATTTCTTTCACTCTCACCCTCTCTTTCATTCCATCTTCCCATCACTGTGTCCTTCTTTAGACCCAAAAATGAACAGTGTAGTATCTTGGGTTTTGACTGGACAACATCCAGGATGGTGAAGAGCCTTGGCTTGAGGAAGTGGGAAAGTGTATCCTAGAGAAGGAAAGACCTAGAGGAGGCATGACAGCCATGTTCAAGTAGCTGAAAGGATGTGGAAAAGGAAGATTTCCCTTGCTTAGCCTCAGAAGGCCAGGCTAGAAGCAATGATCAGACCCTGTAGAGAAGTGAGTTTTGGCTAGATGTGATGAAACACTTCCTAAAGAATGAATGAATAATGATTTAGTAAAGCAGCTAGGGGGCTCAGTATAGGGTGCCAGACCTGGAGTCAGGAAGACTTGAGTTCAAATCCAGCCTCAGATCCTTTCTAGCTGTCCGACCCTGGGCAAGTCACTGAACTTTGCCTCAGTTTCCTCATCTGTAAAATGATCCAGAGAAGGAAATGGCAAACCACTCCAGTATCTTGGCAAAAAACTTTTAAAAAACCCAAATGGGATCAAGAAGAGTTGAATGCAAGAGAATAACATTCTTCTGAGAAAACTCAAAGATTAGACAAAGGGATGGAGATCTCTCCACAGTGACTTAGGAGTCAGGTCTAATGTGGGAACAGACATATGTATTGGAATAATTTTGCTCTTTAACAAATGTTTGCCAGAGATACTGCTTCTAGTGCTATGTTTCCCCATGAGTGACTGAATCTACATTTGGCAATGTAGATAGACCGTATTGTATATTGATCAGGTGATTTGGGAATTAAACTGCACATTCCAAGAGTTCTATATATCTGGACTTCTAAGTGAGTAAAAGGCCCATCCAGAAGGGTGAGGATAATATGCATCCATCACATCTGGCATTGAATCCACATGTGTGATCAAAGGTTATAGAAGTGTAGGTGCTACTATTCATGTGGATTTGGATCCAGTCTAATCAAGCAGTGTAGATATAACCACTCCTGATAACATCATGACTTTTTATAGCCTCCTCAGATTATTCCTCTATCTGGGAGGCAGAGTAAAAGTGGGCAACCTAGCTGTCTCATCTAGGGGGGTGGCAACTGAAGGCAGTTTCTGGGAAAGGAGCCCATAACATATAACACCCAAGGTTATATCCATATCACTAGAAGGGAGCAACTGAGTATGTCATTGGGACCGAGTCCTTATATCACCTTGTAACTGGACTTTCCTCTTATTTCTACATGAGAGTGGACCAGGTCATCAACAGCTGCCCCTCTGCAGATGAGCATCCCTATGCTCAAGGTTAACACCAAGACAGAAGGTAGGGATATATTTATTGCTAATTACAACATTCCCCTGGGTACTATTACTGTGCCTTGCAGGAATAAGAAATTGGTGAGGAAGCTCCTGGAGGAGAGTCTCCTAGGTCACTACTGCTCTCTCTTGCTTTCTCTGTGTCTGTCTATCTCTGTCTCTGCCTCTCTGTCTCCATCTCACTGTCTGCCTGTCTGTCTTGTTCTACCTCTATCTCTTCCTCTTATCTGTCTCTAGTTTCCTACCTCTCTGTTCTCTCTCTTCTTTCTCTCTGTCTCATTCTCTCATTCCTTCCCCCTCCCCTCTCTCTCTTTCTGTCCTTGTTACTATCTCTGTCTCTGTGTCTCTGTTTCTGTCTCTCTCTCCTCTTTCTCTGTCTCCCTCTCTTGCCCTCCCTCCTTCCATCTCTCTCTCCCCGCCTCTTTCCTCTTCCTTCCTTCTCCATCTCCTAGGTTCCTAATGGCCTCTAAAGCCCCCTTCAGCTCTAAGTCTATGATCCTAAAAAATTCTTCCCCCACCAGATGACCTAATGTGTATGAAGCACTTTGCAAAGTTTTACATTCTACATTATTGTATTACCTTCCTAAAGGATATCCCTGTGAAACATCACAGATCACCAGGTATGAGCTCCAGCCAGGGTACCATGAGAACTCGTTCAGCCTCCTTGTGGAGCTAGTCAAATACTGGAGTCTCTTCCTAGTGATCAGAGAAGGGGAGAGTGTTCTCTACTGCCTTAGGTCTTTCTTTCTAGCTAGAACAGCAGCGTGATAGATAGAGAACTAGACTTGGAGTTAGGAAGATCTGGGTTTAAATCTTGGCCCCACACACACGCAGACACAGACGTACCAGCTGTTTGACTTCTCTCTGCCTAGGTTTCCAAATCTATAAGGTGGGATATTACTATCAGTAGCCCCCTTACCTCATAGGCTGGTTCTGAGGACCAAATGAGATTTTATGTGGAAAATGCTTTACAAAACCTGAAGTTTTGTAATGTCAACTGTTAGTGCTATTAGGAATGGAGTTTAAGATGAGAAGTTGTGGAAGGAGATCTGGTATCACCAGCTGGGGAGAACACTAAGGATCATTCGTGAAGAGGATCAGTATTGAGTAGAACCACCCAGGGAGTAGGAGAAAAGAGAAGGAATTATGTATATTATGTCCTTGAGGGGAGAGTAAGCTGCTCTGGTTCATTCATTCATTCAGTGAACACTGATGAGTACTCATCTCTTTCAGAGTTCTATAGATAATGTGTCTCCCTTTTATCTTAAGAAAAATAGCAGGAAATTATGAGTAACTTGGAGAATCTAGGGTAGGAGTTAGTCCTACAGTAATGTGATTCCATGTACTCTGAGACATGAAGGATCATGGATCTGGAGCGGACCTCCAAGGCTATCTCTTCCCACCCCCTTATTTTAGAGATGATGACCCTAAAGTCTGTGACGGTCAAATGACTCATTCAAGGTCAGACATGAATTGTCAAAGTAACATTGGAATCCAGGTCCTCTGATTCTGGGATCAGTGAAGTCAGCAAAGGTTCTTTCTATTATCAAATTGCCCCTTAGAAAAGTCTGCATTTTTCCAGGGGAAGAGTGTGCTACTGCCCCATCCACCCAAACTGGAAATTCTACCTGGCATTTGAGGGATTTACCCAGCCTGCTTTAGAGAGGAAATTTGTCTGGCTCACTGTCACAGTCTGACTTTAATCCTGTGAATCTGGGTAGGTAGCCCTCTGGCCTACTCTAGGGATGAGGCCACTCAGCAAGCAATAGGCTTGCTCTGAGAATCTGTGGGTGCTTACTTTGAGATTTTATGGCATCTGGCCTCCTGTTCCCAGGAGACACCTGAGTACACCTAGGGATTCTCCCAGAGCCTCCCACAACCTATTCCCCTTACCTGCTCTGGCCATGATGTTTACCTAGTTACAGAGTAGTGAATACTTGCTGATGGAGATCACTGGGGAGAAGCCAGCAGCTGTCCTGATCTCAGCCTTGCTGCTTAGCTAGCCCCAGCTTTCACCTGGCAGGCGATGGGGCTGCCTTTGTGCGTATAGATATAGACAAAAGTTGTGACCAATGTATGCCTTTCCGTTGTGCCCTTTAAATAAAGCACACATTCTTATTGGGGGAAATAACCCTCATACCTGTGTGTGTGTGTGTGTGTGTGTGTGTGTGTGTGTATATTTGCAAATATGTGTACAAGTCAGTTATTAAGTATGTGTTACCTGCTATGAGTCTTCCCTATGCCAGGTATATAGTAGGTGATACAAAGTAAAAGATACAAAAATACATAAAAGTAAATCTTTTTTATGGATTTTATGGTTCTGATTAAGAAAAGATGGGGTTGAGGGAGGGCCATGAAAAGCTTTGGAGGGGAAATGACTTAACCTGCAGAGAGTCAGAGACAATGTTAGAACCAGAGGCTAACTTTCTCAGCTCTTACTTCCCTGTTGCCTCCCTGCCATTCCTGCTGCTGCCCAGAAAGAAGAGTATCTTTAGCCCTAACAAAGGAGCCGTTTCCAAACTGGGAAGTCATAGAAGGCTGGGATCTCAAAAATCTCGCCAGGCCCACCCTCTCTGCCCTGAGTCCCTGGTCTGCCAGAGAATAAGATCTCTTTGTGTTTCTAAGGGGCTGCAGAGAATAAATCAAGGCTTTCAGCACCCTCTGCTGGTCAACGGCTCCCAGAGCTGGCTGCCAATGTGAGCGACATCACTGTGATGGGGAATGATAGGTGAATAATGGCTCTGCCTTGGACAGCACTGGGGGCAAAGTATGATTTTTTTTATGGGGGCCAATAGTCTAGCTTGAGACTTTTCTCCAGTTCTAAAAAGGTGGGATATCTGGGACCTAAAAGGGAAACAGAAGCTGATGTTCTAGATACCCTTTCATCGTCCTTATAAATAATTTTAGAATCACAGGACCTGATTTGGAATCTCAGTTATGTGACTTTGAACAGGTCATGTTCCTTTGGGCCTCAATATTTTCATTGTAAAAAATGAATAAGACCAGATGACCAATAAGGTCCCTGTTCTATGCTCCATTAAATGTGGGCTGTGTGTTAGGCACTGTGGGGAATGTATAGATAAATAGGATCTGGTCCCTGTCCTCCAAGAGCATACAATCTATCTGGGGATAGGTGTAGAATGCATGGGATAGTATAAAATCACTGGACTGTGACTTGAAAGACCCATGTTTTAGATGTCCTGGTCCTGTCACTGCCTTATTTTGCATCCTTGGGCAAGTCTCTCCTTCTCAAAAGACCTCAGGAAAATGAAGAGCTTGGACTAGATTATCATTCCTTCCAACTTTAAGATTCTGTGGTTCTGTAATTTTCCATGGTGTCCATCGAGTCCTAGGAGAGCAGAGGAGAAATGACTCACCTTGAGCATTAAATACTTAAGGATAGGACATATAGTTGGAGAAGGCATTCCAGTCCTGGGTCTTGGGTAAAAGAGTAAGGAAAGGTCCAAGGTAGGAAAGAATCTGATTTGTTCAGAAGAGAGGAAGTAAACCAGTTGGATTAGAACCTAGCAGCAGATAAGAATCAAGAGGCTTGACTTCCTTGAATAGAAGCATTGAATTGCAAAGTTAGGAGTTTCAAATTGCTCCTGTGGGAAATGGAGAGACACAGAAAGTGTTTGAGAAGTAATGGAACATATAAAATCAGTGTTTTAGGAAGATTAATCTGGCAGGTCTACGTAGTATGAGGAGATGAGGCAGGACTGGGGTCCTGTTGTGTGGTCTTTGTTGTGTTATCTTCAGCCAGTTATTTAACCTCTTCCTGCCTGAATGGACTCCTCTAGGCCTCTGAAAAGGCCAACAGCGGCTTTTTCGTGGCATCCTGTCCTATATATCCAGAGACCTTAGGGAAAGTGATAAAAGAGCTTGTCTCTTGTTTCTCCAAGCCGCCACTACCGTTGCTGTCCCTGCCAAGATCTCCAAACTTTTCCAGCTCAAGCCTAAGTCTCCTCAAGTGGTGCCCATTGAAGTATTCAAAGGTAAGAAGATGAGTCCCATGGGAGAGCATCAAGGTAGGACTAGGAAGCCAGACCCACCAGGCCAGCAGGAGGAAGAGAGGAGAGTTCCAAAAGGCTATTCCTAGGGCCTGACTGGGAACGCCCACTTGAACGGTTGAGCCAAAGTTAAACTCCTTCTTTCTTCTCTATGGTCCTCCCAACTCTAGAGAGCTGGTCTTGGGTTGACCAGACTCAGGGCTGCTTGTGGAAGCAGGAAAAGACTTCCTTCCTGAATCCTCTTTTCACTTGGGCTCCTCTGTAAAGGAGGAGCTCTGGAACCTTTGGGCTTGGTGGCAGGAAGGAGATTGGGTCTGCCTGCTACCATCTTAGGCACACTGTGGTGACTATGGGGTTCTTAGCATGGATTATCTATAGAATCAGACTGGAGGGATGAGCTGAGGTTAAGATTATATCTTTTTGGTCTCTCATGGAGGTAAAGAGCATTGCCAAGCAGGCCCCTGGTAATGGAGAGAATGGAGCCCTTTGCCTCTCCTTGAGTAGAGCTCAGAAGTACTCCCTCAGAGACCCCCATACTCCCCAGACACTAAGAATGAATCTTCTCTTCCTTCAGATGGAAGAGGCTTTTTCAAAGACATCTGCATTTTCAAGACAGTGGACCTTTCATTGCCATGAACCAAAGCATGATGTAGTAGAAAGAACACTGGATGTGGTGTCAGGAGACCTGGGGTTGAGTCCCAGCTCTGACACTCACAAACTGTGTTTCTATAGACAAGTTTCTTTGAAGCTCAGTTTCCGCATCCTTAGAATGGGTACAATAGTATATATATTTTGGAGTTTTTAAAATATAATTATGCTTTATTTTAACATTCATCTTAAAATTTTGAGTTCCAAATTTTTTCCCTCCTCCAAGCCCCTCCCCAACCACTGAGAAGGCAAACAATATATTATCAATTATACATGTGAAGGAGACAATAATACTTAATACTAAGCACCTCATATAGCTGTTTGGGGGAGAGTACCTTGTAACCTTTTTATTGTAATATGTAACATAAACATATAATAAAATACATAAAAATGTAATTCGTGTTCAGTGGAGAGTGAGACTCTCTTGAGATAGGTCAACCCCAAAGGACATTTGGGAATTTTGCCCAGTGACTCTAGAGGCAGGCAGACCCTGCTTTCCTGAGAAAGGGAAGGGGAGGCTGGGTGCCAGCCTCTTCTTACTTACCTTCCCCCCCTCTCCACCCCAAATCTCTGCCCTTAATGATGTCATCACTAGACAAACATGACCAAAATCTTCCAGTCCCCACACTCTACTTAGGACATCATGCAATTTGCCTCCCTCTTTTAACAGATCTAGTTTAATCTTAGACTCTCTTTAACCCCCCCGAACCCCAAGGGAAAGGATCTAGGGGGTGGGAAGGGGGAGGGAATGGGCCAAGCACTAGGCAGCCAACAAGAATAATTTATTAAGTAAGTGCTTACTATGTACCAAAAATTGTGCTAAGCACTGGACATACAAAGAAAATAAAACCAAGACAGTTGTACCCAGGCTGGAACAAAGACTAATCCAGGGATAGGTGAGTTGGGTCCTGGTTTGTTGAGATGTCTCCAGTCTTGAAGGGCTTCAAGTCTCCTTGTAAGGGTAAGGGTAAGGCTATCCTGACTAACACGGCTAATGCCCCCTCCTTCTGCTCCCAGCCTTTCTGGGGATAGGGCATGCTTCCAGGTTCCTGTTTCCAATGCAGTATATGGGGGTGAGAGGGGGAAGAGAAAGCTCCTTGTCCATTCTGTCCTCTTTGATGTGGTTTCAATTCACCACCCCAACCCTTGCAGCTGTCTGCCCATTCCATCTATTTCTTGCATGCTTACTCCTTTCTAGGGTCTGCCAGCACCACCTGGTCAAAGCCTAGTTCTTCACCTTCCGTGGATTTTGCTGAGCCCCACCCCCAACCCTACCATGGGAACTGGCAAATCAGAGTCCAGCTCAGTGCTGGAAGCCCTGGATGGATACTTTTTTGAACCCTGTACTTTAGGTCATATTTTCTAAGTGCTATTTCCTAGCCACTTCCCAAGAATCCTAGGGGACTGTGAACATATTCCTCAAATCCTCAGGTCCAGTAGTCTCCCTCGAAGACTGAGTGCAGTGTTTGATGCTGGTCAAAAGACTCCTTTTTATGACACCTGAAAGCTTTCTGGAAGACATTAGTTCTCAGAGGAGAGTTAAGTCACTTCAAAACTGATCAGCCCCAAAGAGGATTTGTCCGTTAGTCCCAAGGGCTGCCCATGGTTTTTGGAAGCAAGAGAGAATGATTACTCCATGTCCTGGAGCCCTTTGCCCCTGGACTACCAGAGATATATGACAAAAGACCTAGAAAACTATGGGGCAAGAGAATTCTTACTTAGACCTACATGCTTGTTCAATTGAAGAGCCTCTAACTTGATAAATGACCCTGGGCAAGTTACTTGAATTCTCTGGGCCCAGACTTCATTTTTTTTAACCTCTACAACATAAAGGGGAAGGGGCAGATAGCCCTCTGAAATCCCTCCCAGATGAGACATACTTGTCTATGATGCCCATGTGTGGTTTGTCTTCTCACTCCTTGGCAGACTGCGAGTGTTACGGTCATTCCAACCGCTGTAGCTACATCGACTTCTTGAATGTGGTGACCTGTGTGAGCTGTAAACACAACACCCGGGGCCAGCACTGCCAGCACTGCCGCCTGGGCTACTACCGCAATGGCTCTGCTGAGCTTGATGATGAAAATGTCTGCATTGGTGAGTGGACCCACCTGGTGCTGAAGGCTCCCAACAAGGGCTATAGGCAAACCAAGAGGGCCTTGAAGGCACATGAACTCCAGGGGGAAAAGGGGGAGAAGGGATTGGGCAGCAACAAGCAAGTGATATGCCAGTTACATGGTAACACGGAATGCCAAACCAATCCAACAAGCATTTATTGAGTACCTACAGTGTGCTAAGCACTGTGTCAGCATTTGGGGATACATAGCCAATATTAAAAACCCAGCAACAACAATTCCTTCAAGGATTTTATACTCTCCTAGAGATGAGGAAAGGGGATATGGTAGACATACAAGTAGATACATGATCATTTGGGGAAGAGATAGCAAGCACTACCAACTACATTGGCAGTGCCTGACACTGAGTAAGTACTTAATAGATACTTGTGGGTTGATTTATTGATGAAAAAGCGCTTCCCTTTAGAGGGAGCATGGGCAGTAGAGCAGGGCAGAACAAGCCCTGGCCTTTGATCCAGGAGGTCTGGGTTTTAATTCTGATGATGCTCCTAAACATCTAAAATTAGGAAGCTGTACTCAATAATCCCCAAAGCACCTCTTTCAAATACTTTCATTGGCTTTCTCTTCCATAAAGAATAATCTCTAAATCTCCTTCAAGCTCTAACCCTCAGCACCAATGAATGATTCTATGCCTGGCAGCCCAGAAAGAAAAGATATATTATATTCCTTGGTTGGAAACAAAGGTTGGAGGCCTCCTGGCTAGGCGGAGTCATTTCAGAAGGCTAATAAAGTCAGCTAATGGCTGACATTTTCTTGAGAGTCTGAGTCCCTGGAAACTCTACCATCTGGCAAAGGACCTGAGTTCAAATCCTGTTTCTGCTACCTAAGAGACCTGGGGAAAGTCACTTCTCCTTTGTGAACCTCAGTTTCTTGAGCTGTTAAAAGAGGGGTTTGGATGAGATGCTTTGGGAGGTCTCTGCCAACTCCAAATCTTAAGAGCCCATGATCATGGGAATATGTCAGGACAGCTCGGCCATGGATAGAACCTAGTTTCTGCTGCCCAAACCCTGCCCTTCATTTTTCCTTTGTTTTGTTTTTAACCTCTACCCAAGGAGAAAACTGATCTCTGCACTGCTGGTGCAGCTCTCCCTCCCCCTAAACACAGAGAGATATGCGTGTACACACCTTTTCTCAATTAGGCTCTTTGGGCCCTGTCTGGCTGGCTACCCTGTCCTCTGGGGGCATCACTTCCAATGCCTGCAGCCTGTTTGCAAGGAGAGTCAGAATCCTCTTGCTATCCTGTCCTAGGCCCTGGGCCTCAAGCTGTCAGTCCGTATTAAGGTTCTGGGTATCCCAGGGTACAGGGATAATTCCATCAGCTTTCAGGTAATCAAAACTAAATTGTGCTTTGGCTGCCAGCAAAGGCTGCCAGGGTTAGGTTACAGCAGGACAGTCGGAACCTTTTGGATGGATTACAGTGGGTACCCTCCTCTCCTTTTCCCTATGGAACACAGAGCAGTGTGTGTGTGTGTGTGTGCGTGTGCGTGTGTGTGCGCGTGTGTGTGTATTTGTGTGTGTCTGTCTGTGTCTGCGTCTGTGTCTCTGTACATCTGTGTATCAATGGGGGAATATGGAGTTAATAGAAACCAAACTGACATAGGGAAAGGACAAGTAGGGATTCCTTCCACAAGTGCTGGGAGAAAGATTACGCCAATGATACACAGGAAGGAGAGGGGGTGGGAATGACAGAGGATGGAGTAGGAAGGTGGGGTTGGAGTGAGGGAAAGTTATAGGCAGAAAATGATTGTAGTTGAATAGAATGAATGAATGTCTCAAAATCAGTTACCAATTCAGCATCTGTGGCCAGGAACTAGACAGTAATTGGGTGGGAATTCACAATGACCTAGAGAATATTCATGCTCCAATGGAGCTTAGTAATTATAGGATTTACAGCAGGAAGGAACTCAAAAGTCATCTTGTGCAATCCCTGATTTTGCAGGTAAAGAAACTGAGGCCCAGAGAGAGAAGTGACTTCCCCAAGGTCACAGAGCCAGGATTGGAACTCAGATTCTCTAGCTCTTAGTTTATAGGAGGAGAGGGTTGCCCTATGTGGGTGGGCTGGCCCCTGCCTCTAGAGGTGCAACCATAATGTAGCACACCCTGAGGCTGAGGGTACAACTCTACCCTTGTGCCCTTCCTCCTCCCTGGAAAGACAACGGACTCAGGGCACCCCACGGGCAAACCTCCAAGTGTCCTCTGGGGAAAACCTCTATTTTTCAGCTGTAAAACAGGGACCACAAAAGCATCTACCTCACAGGACTGTTGAGAGGATCAAATGAGATGGCAAAGCACTTAGCACAGTGCCAGGCACATAGGGGGATGCTCCTTCTTGTTCCTGCCTTCTAAAATGGGAGGTGGATGAGCAACTAGGTGGCACAGGAGACAGAGCACAACTCAGGTACTTATTAGCTGTGTGATCCTGGGCAAGTCACTTAACCCTGTTTGCCTCAGTTTCCTCATCTGTAAAATGAGCTGGAGAAGGAAATGGCAAAACACTCCAGTATCTCTGCCAAAATAAACCCCAAATGGGGTCACAAAGAGTTGGACGTGACTGAACACCAACCAACAGAGGGAGGGAGAGTTGGTTGGTAAGGTTCCATTATTTTTGGGGGGTGGGGAGAGGCCCTATCTCAGGCAATAGAAATGAGGGGCAGGGAGTTGGTGGTAAGGTAACTAAGGAGAGAGGTTATATATGGGGGGAGACATATAACAGTAAAACTGACCGTGGTTTCATTTTTGTTTCATTTCCTCTTTCCTGTATTTGCACAGAATGTAACTGCAACCAGATAGGATCCATTAATGACCGGTGCAATGAGACCGGTCACTGTGAGTGCCGAGAAGGGGCTGCGGGGCCCAAGTGTGATGACTGCCTCCCCAGTCACTACTGGCGCCAGGGCTGCTTCCGTAAGTCGGGGGGGCAGGGTTTGCCCAGAAGGCCTGCGCTCCCTCTGTCCTGATTTGTACCTCAGAGGGAGCCGAGGAGGAGCTGGGAACGGGGATGAAAATGGGGGCTTGAGAGGTGTGGCTTCTCTGGGACTCAGGTCAAAAAGTCTTTATTTCCAGTGGAATCACTGCATCTTCATCAGTCACATCTACGTCTCCGGCATGCAGAGCTTTACAAAGATTAGGTACCATTTCCATCCTCCCTTCCCCACCATGACGTGGCTGGGGAGTAATAAAGACGCGGCTAGGTACAACACAACGGAAAACCTGGAAAGTACATTAGACAGGTCTAAACAAAGTGAGGGCAGCTCTAGGTGGTGCAGTGGAGAGAGGGCTACACCTAGAGTCAGGAAGACTCATTCATCTTCCTGAGTTCAAATCCAGCCTGAGGCACTTATTAGCTGTGTGACCCCCAGGCAAGTTACTTAACCCTGTGTGCCTCAGTTCCTTCATCTGTAAAATGAGATAGAGAAGGAAAAATGGCAAACCATTCTAGTACCTTTAGCAAGAAGACCCCAAATCAGTCAGCCTGATACAACCAAATAAACGAAGTACTATGTAAGTTCAAGGGAGGAAACTTATGGGTAAGGGTCAGGTTGGGGATGAGAGGAGGGATATTTAAGTTGGGTCTTATAGCCTGTAGAGGAGCTCAGCAGGAAAAGGAGGGAAGGAAGGATATTTCCGGCATAGAGAACAACCCAAGTAAAGGCATGGAGGTTTGGAGGGCATGGGGTTAAATCAGAAGGCAGAGAGTTTGTTCAGTTTGACTGGAGCAGAGCAGGTTCAAAAGACAGTAATATGAGATAAGGCTGGGGAGGAAGGTTTGCACTAGATTTTAGAAAGCCTTGAATGCCAGGCTGAAGGAGTTGAACAATACCCAGTAGGTAATAAAGCATTCCTTCCATGTGTATAATCCTGTGCTTGAAAGCTCTGTAATGAGCACCGTATATAACAAGAGGCCCCCTCTCCCCATGGATCACAGCCTGAGTGAGGATGAAAAGCACACCCAAATGCACAAAAAACAATCAGAGAACAGTATGACAACATAGAAGTCAATGTCAGACTGCATGATCGAAACCATAAAAGATGAGAATGCAGGGAAGAGAGAGATCGGTGTGGGCTCAAAGGAGGTCATAGAGGAGGGTAGGACTTGGATTAGGCCTTGAAGAATGGCCAGGATTTGAACCCTCAGAATGGAGCTGGGAGGGTAATAAACACAAAGGTGTTTAGCATCATGGGAGAAGTGTGGTCTAGCAATTAGAGACTAGTCTGGCAGTCAGGACCTTCTAGCTCCAGTCCCATTCAGACACTTACTAGCTTTGGTATCCTGGGCCATTCTCCTTGTGTCATTTCCCTCGCCTCAATTAATTCTTGTTGTATTGTATTATTGGTATATTGTTCAGTCATTTCAGTCATGTCGAATGCCATTTGGGGTTTTCTTGGCAGATACTAAAGTGGTTGGTCATTTCCTTCTCCAGTTCATTTTACAGATGAGGAAACTGAGGCAAACAGGGTTACATGCCCAGGGTCATACAGAGGTCAAATTTAAATTCAGGTCTTCCTGACTCCAGGCCTAGTGCTCTATTCACTGAGTCATGTAGCTGCCCAATAAATTTTCAGACTGGGAGAGCCCAAGCTAACTTCAGGGAGAATAGAAAACAGGGATGCCCAGAGGCCAGGTGTACAGGAAGGTTCTCCCCTCAAGACAGACTCTGAGCAGTGAGCAGAGGTTTGTCTAGCTAACCTCCCAGCTGGATCCTGTCGGGGACTGAAGATGGGCCAGAGAGAACAGAAAGGTGGACAGAGATAGAACGGAGGTGTAGGAGCAGGGAAAGATGGAGATGGGAAAGACAGAGAAGGGGGGAGTATTTGTGTGTGTGTGTATCTGTCTGTGTGTGTATGTGTATCTGTATGTGTGTGTATCTGTGTGTATGTGTATCTGTGTGCGTGTCTGTATATCTGTATATCTGTGTATATGTGTAACTGTATGTGGGTATGTCTGTGTATATCTGTATGTGTGTATCTGTATGTGTGTGTCTGTATCTGTGTGTGTCTGTGTATCTTTATGTGTGTGTGTCTGTGTACCTGTGTGTATGTGTATCTGTATGTGTGTGTGTGTATCTGGGTGTATATGTCTGCGTGTGTATGTCTGTGTATCTGTATGTATATGTGTATCTGTATGAGTATGTGTGTCCTGATTTGAATACATGGAGATATTTGGGGAGGAGAGTCTTTCTAGTGCAAAGGTTCTTAACCTGTGGTCCATGCATGAATAGATTTCAGGGTCCCTGACTTTGAATAGGAAAAGAAAGTACATCTTTATTTTCACTAACCTTTGGCTTCCTTTGTAATCCTATGTATTTTATTTTATGCTTTTAAACACATCCTGAGAAGAAGTCCATCAGCTTCTCCCAACCAGAGGGGTCTGTGACATAAAAAAAGGTTTAAGAATCCCTGCTCCAGGAACAATCTCCAATGGGGAAGGGGGGCCTGCACTCTGTTTCTCCCAGGGTCTCTCCCTGTAACCACCTACCCACTGCTGCCCCTTGCATGTGGACAAAGAAGTACATGCACCAAGCTGCCAGGGAGCCTGGTGGGTGGGGCGTGGTATACATATCAGGTCAACGAACCATCAACTACTCTGGTGTTCTGGAAAGAGTGGAAGCTTTGGGTTTTCTGTAGTGTTTCCATATTCAGTACTCTTACTTCTGGGAGTACGGACAACGCTAATAAGGACCAGGTTTGGACCCTTCAGAATTCAGCTTTTAATTATTTCTCTTGCCTTTGAAATCTTTTCCCAGTGACCCTACTTCATCTGGCACCAGCTGACCCCAGAGCAATCTGTGGGCTCCCTAGAAGCTGGGTCTCCTGAGGGAAGATGAAAGGAAGACAGGTTATTCAGCCTAGAGAAGAGAAGGCTGTAAGGGGACTGAACACCAAATCTGGCAAACAGAAGGAAAATCCTAAAGGGAGGATAGCACAAGTCTCCAGAAGACAGAATCCAAAGAAATAGGTTGAGAATACAGTCAAAGGGATTCTAGTTGACTAGAAAAAAAATTCCTCACAGTTTAAGCCTATGAGAGCAAATGGCCAAGAGAATTCCTTTACTGGAATTGGGGGCAGGAGAGAAAGAGGATGACATAAAAGGGTTAGGGGGTCCGAGGCCAGATAATAGAGCTCACTTGTCTCCTCACAGCAGAGAGGGCTGGGGCTTCGGGCAGGCTACGGTAACACAGTCAGGTCTGATCAATGGAACTTCGTTGTTTTTCTTTATTACACATGGGAAAGTCTAAACCGGTTGGAGGTGGAAGTAGGACTGGGAGAAATGGGTTGAAGTGGGAAGAAGCAGGAATTTCCAGAAATTACTGTTATATAAATGCAAAAGTTATCAATAGGATGGACGGAAGGCAGAAAAAGAATTGAGGGAAGATGTTTTTCTGCCTCTGGGTTGGTTTTGGTGGAGATAGGTGGCTGTCCCGGAAAACTGTCTGCCCAGTTTAGGGGGTTCCTCCCTGCCTTATTAATTCCGCCCCTCTCTCTTGTCTTTCAACTTTCCCCAGCCAATGTCTGTGATGATGAATACTTACTCTGCCAAAATGGGGGGACGTGCTACCAGAACCAGCGTTGCCTCTGTCCCAGCGGCTACCAGGGCGTGCTGTGCGACCAGCCTCTCTGCCAGGGGGAGGAAGGCCAGGCCTGTGACCCTGCTCCCCACGCTGGCCCCCACCTTGCTGCACTCCTTGGCTCTGGGTTGCTTCTGTGGCTGGCAGGCTGCTTAGGTTACTGACACCTCCTCATCCCCAAAGCTGGGGGCAAAGGAGAGGACACCGGGGCAGAGGTCCCCCTCTCCCCATCTTCACTCCCGGGGACTGCCACACTACCAGGACTGTTTACCTCCATTCCATCCTCACTCACATCCTTCTGAATACCAGGAGCATTGATGGAGACCTGGCCAAGGAACAGCAATCCTTCCTGCCAGAAGGGTGCCCGTCAATCCCTTCCTGGGGCTTCCTCAGCAAAATCTCTGCCCTCCCTCCTTCCATGGACCCTGTCCTCTTTGACCTATCCTCTCTCCCCAACTTTCAGGGCCTGGGACCCAGTTCCCCCTGCCAAAGCAAACGATCCTACAATTTTGATTTTACCTCTGGTTTTCTCATTTCGCCAGGGAGGTTTTGTGGGGGGAGGGAGGGACAGTAACCACTCTCCCCTTTCATACCCCAAGTTCTGACAAGGCAACAAGAGTATCCCTCCCAAATCTTTCTGGTTGACCAAGGACCGGCAGCAAGCATCTGTCCAATCTCATCGCACAGCTGGATGGACAACCTGGAGTAACAGTTGCCTAAAAATCTCAATGCTGAATTTATGATGTTTTGTATTCTCACTTTGGTTTCCTTTTGCAAACTACCAGGCCCCTAAGGTCAGCCGTGGGGTTGAGGCGAGGAGAACTTCACTGTCTCAAAGTGGGGGAGGCTCTGAAGAGAATAGGGATGGGTACTTTGTTTTGTAGAGAATTATTTTTGTTTGTATTGTGTCCCACATATCAAGGGGACAGGAGGGGAAGAGCCATTCACCATGGGTGTTTGGAGGGTGGCATATAATCCTACAGAGTAAAAGACCTGTTAACTGCTATTTCTCCACCCTGTTTTCATTTCTGTGTAGGTGTTCTGTTCTCTTTTATTTTTTTTAATGTCTTTTGTATTTTGATTCATAAAGAAATAGAGGAATGTCTGTTCCCTGACCATAGACCAGGGAAGTTTCCTGTGCACAGTCCAATGTGCCAGGCCCTGTGCTAAGCCCTGGTGATATAAAGAACATCAAAGACAGTCCCTGTTCCTGAAGAGTTCATAAGAGTTCTAATGGGGGAGGCAATCTACAAGTAACTATATACAGAAACAATGTACACAATAAATTGGAGATAATCATAGAGGGAAGACTTCCTTCGTTAGGTGAGATCAGCACTGAGTCTTGAAAGAAGACGGGGAAGCAAGGAAGTGGAGGGTGAAGAGAGAGGGTATAGGGAACAGCCCATACTAAGGCATGGAGATGAGAGGCCAGTGTTGCTAATTCATGGAGTACTTGAAAGGAAATAAAATCTAAAAAGATTGGAAAAGGAGGAAGGGGCCAGGTTGTAAAGAGCTTTACATGCCAAACAGAGAATTTTTTATTTGCTCCTGGAGGTATAGCGAGCCACTGAAGTTTATTGAATAGGAGGGGAGAGAAATTGGAGGTCTTGCCTGGCAAAGCCAGTCTCCAATGGGGCAGGCCCGTGCAGCTCAGGAAGGGCCAGGTACAGACAGACTGAGTGGAGAGCAGGTCATCTCAGCAGATCCTTGTCAGCTCCGTCTGTCTGTCCATCTGACCTCTGAACAGGCAGTGCTGTTTCAGACTCATTAGGAACAAGCTCAGTGCCAACCATAGCCCTGTGGGGGGATGCAGGTTGTTAAGTTAGGGCCCCCAAGGACTCATTTCATGTGCAGAATTGGCCCCAACCTAGGACAGAGGATGAAGGAAAGTTCACTGGAGGAGGCTTTCTACTGTGTAGGTTACTGGAACTATCTGGCTCTGTTTCTGAGGTTGCATAATCTTACGTCAAGAGTTTTGGATTTGGACTCAGAGGACCTGGGTTCAAGGTCTAGCTCTGCTACTTATTATCTGTGTGACCTAGGGTAACTTCCTTAACCTCTCTAGACTTCAATAGGGCAGTTAGGTGAGTCACTGGATAGAGTACAGGGCCTAGAGCCAGGAAGACTTGAGTTCAAATACAGCTTCAGACACTTAGTAGCTGTTTGCCTCAGTTTCCTCATCTGTAAAATGAACTGGAGAAGGAAATAGCAAACTATTCCAATATCTTTGCCAAGAAAACTCCAAAAGGGGTCACAGAGAGTCAGATATAACTGAAGATAACTAGATAACAAAAGGCTTCCACTTCCTCATCTATAAACCAAGGAGGTTGGCCTAAAATGACCTCTCAGGTCCCCTCCAACTCAAAATCTATGACACTATAATCCTCATCTATAAAATGAGTGGACTGGAATAGATAATCCTTTAAGTCCCCTCCAGGGCTAAGTCCTATCTGATACTCAAGGGAGGATTCAGCCATCTTCTACCAGCAAAGTGAGGAAACAGAAACCTCAGTTTCCTCCTCTGTAAAATCAAAGGTTGGATGAGATAGTTTCTGAACTTTCTATAACTGTTTCAAAAGTAAGCAAGGAGGAGAAAGGACCTGAGTTCAAATCTTATTTCAAATACTATTAGCTGTGGTACCCTAGGCAAATCTCTTAACCTCTCTGTGTATCAGTTTCCTCATCAACAAAATGAAGGGGTAGACTCAGTGGCTTCCAAGGTCCCTTTTAGTTCTAAATCCTACAATAATAGTCCTTAAACCTAAAAGCAGTGACTTATAGAAAACAACTTCAATCTTGGTTGATTGGGTGGGTGGTTTGTTTTAAATCTGGCTTTCTTGTTCCTACAAAGCTAACAGACCTCTCACATCTTTGAATATTTACCACGCCAATTTGCAAGATAAAATGGGGAAGATATGCCCATTTTAGGGTGGGGTAAGTGAGGTCCTAGGCAAAACCTGGTAATGGGTGGAGCCACAGTTACCTCCTTAGAACCAGACCTATAATATGGTTCTTTAGGGCTTGTGGTCCCTGCCTTGAACCTGGTAAAATCATTGGAGATCTCTGGGGCAGCCCTTGAGAACAGGGCTTAGGAAGTCAGCCTACACCCAGGATGTCCCCCTGGGGAGCCCAGCTCACTTTCAGATTTCGAGTGAAGCTGCCCTCTGGCCCTGAAAGCTTATTCCTCATCCAAATGGCTCCCACTGCCAGGGAAAAATGTTTCCCCGATGTTCAAGCTAATAGGCCTCTGCTTGTTTCCTCCACCTTCTGCCTGCTCCCCCACCCCCGTCACCCTGCAACCCCTCTAAATAACCAAGCCTGCTGTGTTGGCATTTATGGTCTCTGGGGCCATGGATTATTCTTATGAGACATTTATAGGAGTATGGGGAATGGCCATCAGTTATTCCCTGCTCTCCTCCAGCAGGGACCAGGAACTAATGGCACCTCAGTCCCACAATAGTGGGCACTTGTCTCCCTCTCCTCCTCCATTCCCTGGCCCCCCCCTTTGGCCATCATTCTGACACCCACAAAACAAAGTGCCTCCATGCTTCTGGAAGCCTTAGGCCAATGTAAGGGAGTCCAGGGAAAAGGCCTGGAGGGGAACTGTTCTTTGAAACAAACTAATGAAACCACATTTTCTTTCCTTAACATCCTCCCTTCCTCACTTTCCCCCCCTGACCACCACCACTGGCCCAGAGTTTGTGGTCTGCTGTACGCTTGACTCCAGCTTTCTAAAATTAATTGCCAGTGGTTCAATACACTAATCCCTTTAATGTTCTGGGCTCTGTGGATTTCAGCTGGCCCTGCTTACAATCGAAGGGTTTCTGGAAGCAAAGAAAACACCCTCTATGAATCCAAGAGAAGACCTGGCACAGAGGGCAGCATGAAGGCGTAGGAGGCTGTACAGTAGCCCCAGAGACAGTAGGTTCTCACTGGGTCAGGGCAGGGAACTCCCTGTATAGACCAGTCAGATGGTCCCACTGGCCACCAATGAAGTCAAGCAGAACTGAACTGGGGATGGTCGTCTGCTGGTAAAATTGGGAGGTGTACAAAAGACCCTTTGAACTTTACTCCTTATTGTTCATGCTTTCTTAAGTCTAGATAATTGACAAAACAATAAATCAAGCCAGATTTGTAGCATTTTCTGGTTTCCTGAGATAAAAATGCTTACACTGAAAATTTAATAATTGGACTAGAAAGCTTATTCAAGCTGGCTCCAGTACGCTCCTGTTGGGGGCAGGGGAGGGTGGGAGAGGGGAGAGGTGACATTCAACTCAACAAGCCTTTATTAAATAGCTGCTATATGTACGAGAAGCAACTTGGCATAACTGATGAAGAGATGGCCTCAGCCTCTGCAGCAGCAAGTGTTGGGTTCAAGTTCTGCCTCTGAAATATATTGACAGAGAGTGACTCTGGATGAGGCATTTGATTTCTCAGTGGCCAATTTTCAAAGATTACATCAGAGGTGGGGAACTTGCAGCCTCAAGGCCACATGTGGCCCTCTAGGTCACCCAAGTGCAGCCACATGTGACCTTGAGGCCACAGGTTCCACACTCCTGAAGTAGATTGTATCTGGGGAGCTCTCTCTCCGGGATTTTCCTGCACCAATGAAATCAAAGCTCTCTAACAAAAAGGAGAGTGGGAGGTAAGAGGAAGCTGGTGGTGGTCAGAGGACTTGCCTCAGAGTGGAGAGGTCTGTGGGTACAAGTCCTGCCTCTGACAGTTCCCACCTGTCTGACCATTAGCAAGCCCAGTGCTCAGCACCCTAATCACAATGAACAAGTTGCTGAACCTGCATCCCTGGAAAGAGTTTCCACCTTGGAGAGAGATTTCCCCACCCCAAAGAATTCAGTCCCACAGAAAAATCAAACCAAGAGTGTGCAAGGCTCCCTGTGCTGGGTGTTAGGGATGCAAAGACAGAAACCAAAACAGCCCCCACCCTAGGGAGCTCACACTCTACAGGGTAGCTAGAACATGGGCACAAAGAGGGAAAATGCCAGGTCAGTCTGAAGTGAGAGAGAGCCTAGCGGTGGTTTGGGGTGCAGGACATCAGGAGAGGCCCCCTGCAGGAGGTGCTGCCTAAGCCATCTTCCAGCTCAAAGTCCAGAACGAACCTGGGGACAGGGGGGCAGTGTGGCCCAAATATTTCCTTTCGAGCCCAGATTTCTCTCCTGAAAGTAGACAAAAGTTAAAGAAGTGATGACGGGCAATGGAGGATTATAAATCGATGAGACTGGAGTGTGGTGGTGGTTGTTCAGGTGTGTCCAATCCTTTGTGACCCCTTTTGGGATTTTCTTGGCAGAGATAACTGGAGTGATTTTCCCTTTCCTTCTCCAGCTCATTTTATAGAAGAAAAACTGAGGCAAACAGGGTTAAGTAACTTGCTCAGAGTCATGTAGCTAGTACGTGTCTGAGGCTGGATTTGAATTCATGAAGATGACTGCCCTGATTTCAGACCCAGAACCCTATCCACCGTACCACTTGCTACCTGAAGCCAAAACTTATATCTCCCAGTAGCTGGTACTTTTTCCAGTCATTTCGCTGAGACAGCACATGCTTAACCCAATGAAGCTGCCATTGTTCATATGGTTGCTGTAACTCCTTTTTGATGATAGCTTACAGAAGCAAGTTATAGCCTCCCTCTGCCTCACTACAACTCCCTTCTCACCCTCATCCCCACCACTGCCCAAAGAGTCCTGTAATTTCATTGTTATCCCTTGTTTTTTTCCTAAGTTTTTTAAAGCTGAGTACAAGAAGTGAATTCTAAATTCAGGGTTGATGTTGAAAGTGAGCAGGAAGCCTTGTTTTCACCTGGGTTAGAGTGAGCTCCTTAGATACATCTTTAAAATTAACCACATGCCAAGGTAGGTTAGTAAATGTTTAACCAGTTTTGGGGTAGGGGTAGGGGTCGAGGAAGTATGCTCAATAGACTTTTAAATTTACTTTGCGTTATTATCATTTTCTCCATCACATTCTTAAATCTAGACAGTTTGTAGCACTGACCAACTTCCAAGGTGTCAGTGCTCACACTAAAAATTTAACAATGAACTCTTTTGCGCTAGTCCTAGCTGACTCCTAGCATACTCCTGACCATGTGATACATCAGCCTAGGATGAGGGTGCCTGGCTGTGCTGGGGACGGAGTGAGAGGAATCAAAAGGGATGTCTGCCTTTTAGAGCCTAGAAAGGTAGGAGCCTGGAGAGTCCAGTTTTGTTATCGTTCACCTGGCCCTCTTGAGTTCTTTGGACAGAAAGGTCCCTAATTAGAGCGGGACAGGAATATCTTTCAAGCAACTCCCAGGTGTGCTCTCTGGCACTTAGGTAGCCAATCTGGAAAGACTGCTTCCAGACTTTGTGACCAGGGGGCCCCTGACAAATGATCATAATAAGTGGCTAAGTTGATATCCTGGGATAAACCCAATGTAGGCAAACAGTCCATGGCCAGTCAGTCCTGAGCCTGCTCATCTCCAGGGAAAAGTAATAAGAGCAATATCAGAGTCTGAAACATTGAGGAGCAGACTGTGGGGTGAAAAGATGGGACTAGAAATTCCGGAAGACACCATAAAACACATGGGAGGTAGATACTGCAGCACAATAGAAAGAATACTGGCCCTGGAGTCTAGGAGGGAAGAAAGGGCAGGAATAAGCATTTATATAGCTTCCTTTATGTGCCAGACTTTACAAATTCTATCTCATTTGATCCTCACAATATAACCCTGGAAGGTAGGTACTGTTATCTCCATTTTACAGATGGAGAAACTGAGGTAGAGGTTAAGTAACTGGTCACCTAGCTGATCTGAGGTCATATTTGAATTCAGGTCTTCCTGACTCTAAGCTCTTCTCTCTATCTACTGTGCTCAATTAACTGCTCCCAAGGTCCTGGATTCCAATCTATTCTCTGACATTTATTATAGACCTTGAAAAATCACTTGAACTCTCTGGGCCTCAGTTTCCTCATCTGTAAAGTGAAGGGTGGAATTGGAAACCCCTTCAAGCTCTAGATCTGTACTCTTATGTCTGGCTTTGTACAAATACTTTGAGGATACTCCTACTATGAATGTTTTATGGAGACCATTTTATGGAGAACTCACCCAGGGCAGGTCAGAAGAAGTGATACAAGGACACTCTCAAGGTCTCACTTAAGAACTTTGGAATTGACTGTGTGACTTGGGAGACAGTGGCACAGGATGCCTCAACATGGCATGCCTGTGCTCTATAATTGAAACAGCTCAAAGGACACGTAGGATGCACAAATTTGGAGAATCTACCCCAAATGTTCACACAGACTACGTGTGCCCGACCTGTAGTAAAGCATTCCCAGCTCATTGGTCTGATCAGCCACAGTGGGACACACTGAAACTTGACTCTAGCACAGTGAGGTCATTTTGGTCTCCTTTGGTAACCAACCAACCAATTATAAATGTAGGTTACAGAATTTAAAATAAATTCTAGCTAGATGGTGTAAGGGACAAAGTATTGGAATCAGGAAAACCTGAATTTGTATCCTGCCTCAGACACTTAGTAGTTATGTGATCCCAGATAAGTCAAATTAGCTGTCCTAGCCTAGGTACCCTCGTTTATAAAATAGAAATAATAATATCGACTTCACAGGGTTGTTGTGATAATCAAATGATATAGCATGTAAAAGTATTTTGAAAATGTTAAAGTGCTTTGGAAACTCTAATTATTTTTATGAATTTTTGTTATTTATCAGTATTCATTTTATAAATATTCTTTCTAAATGAAGGTAAAAGTGTTCCTGACCCAGGGTAAAATCCCTGGGAAGCCTCATGCTGGGGGCAGAATCAGTGGCTCACCCAGCTCTCTCCAAGGGGAGTGGAACTTAAACCTTCTCCCTTCTTGACATCAGAAACCCCAAATCCCTTTAATGAAGGACATGGATTTCAGTGATGATCACAGACAATGGCAGGAGGCCAAGAATCCCAGTATGTCAAAGCTGGAAGGGACTTTGAAGATTCTCTAGCCCAGTTTTCTCAAGTTACAGCCAAGGCAGTTAAGCATTTTGTCCAACAGTACACAAGAAATCAGTCTGGGGGCTCGTAATGTGTCCTTGTGGCGTTGTACTTGACATCGCTCAGGTGGGTAGCTTCTCTACCTTTGCATCAGCCGTGAGTGGAGCACAGCTCCCTGAGGAGGAGAACTATTAAGAAATGCAAATGATGATGAGAATGAATGGTTTTTTGAATTTGTAAGAGTACTCTGTACTTTTCACATGCACCACCTTATTTGTGAGGGCATCTGCTCCACTGATCACATCATCCCCCTCCTTTTTATAGTCCCCTAGGCCTGGGAACATGCTCAGGTCTCCCCAGTTCTAAAAAATCCTTCCCTTTTCCCTGGGAATGCCTTAGCAATTGTCTCATCTCCCTCCTCCCCACCACTGTTAAATGTATTGACATAAGATCACACATGACAAAAATGGCAACTACATTCATGATACAGCTTCCTCTGCACCCACCCATTTCAAATCTTGCTCCCTCCTTGCCACTCTGGTGACAATGCTTTCTCTACAGTCACCAGTGGCAATTCAATTCAATAAAAAATATTTATTAAGGTACCTGTTACGTGCCAGGTACTATGCTAGTCTATGGGGAAACAAAGAAAAAAATGGAGTAGTCTCTGCCCTCAATTGGTTTACACTCTAAAGTTTTACCTTGCCGATACGGAGCCATGGTCAAACATCCCAGAAGGTACCCTCCAATCAACTCCCTAATATAAATCCATTTGGTGGGGAAAGACTTTGGACTTTGGGACACCAGATCCCATGGGGAAAATAGTTCTGCCCCATTGAAGGAGATCAAGACCCTAGGTTACCTTGAGGCTGCCGATAGAGAGCTGCTACAAGAAACAAGGTAGGACTGGGCTGGGGAAAAGTTCACCTAAGGTGCTATCTGAGAGAGGGAGAGGAAGCACTCTATTTGGAAGTTTCTTATTTCAATTAATTTTTCTTGCTAACCGGGTACTAAGTTCAGTTGCTTCTACATACTGAAGGATCCCAAATGCAATAAGTGCCCTTTAAATTGGAGGTATCAAACATGTCGTCCTGAACCTGATTAAAATGTGTTTGGGAAATATGTAATAAACTAAATCAAAACACAATAAAATATAGACAATATTTTAAAAACTAAGTCAAAATGAGGTCCACAAGGATCCTTACATAGGGGTTAGCACCCTGCCCTCATTTTTATTTGGGTTGGGCATCACTGTTCTAAATGATAGCAGCCTGGAAAGCCCTAGCTTCCTGACCTAGCACAACTGTGGTTCTACTGTGAAATTAACTTGCTTTTGTCCTGATACACCCTCGTCCTTTGGCTTTTTGGACACTGAATCGACCTAATTCTCTCCTACTTCAGGAATTCCTGTTCCTTTGTTTCTTCCTTCTGCCCCTCAAAAAGAGAATCTTTCTCTAGACTCTCATCCCCCTCTTTCAACTGTGGTCTCTAAGTTGATGACTACCAAATTAACATCTTCAGCCCTGACAACCTCTCTTGTGAGTCGGATCTGGGGTCAACGGACTTCAGTTCAAATCCTACCTTTGTCATTGATGCATGATGTGACCTTCAAGAAGTCACTTAACCTTTCTGAGTTTCTTCATCTGTAAAATGAGAAGCTTTGAATAAATTTAGTAAGGAAGGTCCTTTCTAGCTCTAAATCTATGATCCTATCATCCTATGAACTTTAGTACTGCATTTCTAACTGCTGACTGGACATCCCCTCCCCACCTGGATGTGTCCCTCTAATACCTTGAAAACTCAGCATGCCCAAAACGACATTGTCTTCCCTACTACATCTGCTCAACTGTAAATGGTACCAACCTCCCCCCAGTCACCCAGGCAAGAAACCTTAGTAGTCTTTCATATTCCACATCTAAGTAGTCTTCAGGGTTTTTAGATTCTCCTTCCCAAAGGTCTCTCACACCTTCCTTTCTACTCTTCTACATCTTCCTGTGCTAACCCAGGTCTGACCATCATCTTACATAGGCTCACTCCTCACTCCAGGCTCCCAGTCTTCACTTCCCAGTCCAACCTATGCAGCATTGTTAGACTGATCCTCCTAAAACATCATTTCTAGTATGCATCTTCCTCACTCAAAACCTTTCAATGACTTTCCCACAGTTATTAAAAATAAAATTTTAATTCATTAGTTTGGTATTCAAAGTTGTCTACATTTTGGCCTCTGCCAACCTCTCCAACATTGTCTCTTACCTGTCCCCTACTCAAATACTCCTCACCATCCAATTTCTTCTCGTCATTGTCCCCCAGAAAGGCCTTTCTTCTGGAGGAGGTGACCACAGAGAGCAAGGTTCTTATGATAGCAAACAGGGACACCAGATGGCTCAGTTTTCTCTCAGCACTCAGATGGAAGGAGCAGGGAGAGTTGTTGTGTCACATTTAGACTAAGTTATATTAAAGAATTGTTCCACTGGTTTGAGGAAGATGGAGTCCAGAGTCCAGAGGATTGAGGTTGCCATGCAATGAGATAGACTGGGAAGGTTTCATGGAAGAATTGGAACTTGACATGGACCCTGAAGGATTTGGAGGCAGAAAAGAATGGGAGGGTCTTACGGATAGGAAGAATTTCAGGGCTAAATTCAGAATAAACACAGCTTTGGCCAGAGAGTTGGAGCACAAGGTTTTGTTGGAAGAGTGATAGGAGGTGAGAAGGTTGAGTCCAGATTGCTTAGGGCCTTGAGTGTCGTGTTAAGGAATGGAAAGTAGTCCGATGAAGAGGAAATTGGATTGAAATCTTGGGTTTGGATCCTGGTTCTGCTACTTTCTGTCTGTACAACCTTGGCCAAAACATTTGACCTCTCTGGACCTTAGTTCCCTTACCTGTGAAATGTGGGAGTTGGACCAGATTATCCCTCAGGTCTTTTCCTATTCTAAATCTATGTATTATTCCATGACTTTAGCCTCTAGGGAATTGAAAACTATGAGAATCTCTTGGTCAGTAAAGGTACACGCTGAAATTGGTCCTGAAAGAAAAAGAGGTCCCTGGTATGCAGAAGAGATTGGTGGAAGGCAGCAAGTCTGGGCTACAACAATAATTCTGGAATAAGGAGGTAAAATTCCTGGGCAAGAGTGATGATAATGGGATGAAAAAATACTGTGAAGGAAGAATGGTGCTAAGTACATAGTACGTGCTTAATAAATGTTTATTGATAGAATGATTGTTGACTGCCTGGCCCTGGGAAGTAAGAAAGAGGGAGGCATCTGGAGATTAATCCAGTAGTTGCAGGCTGAGTGGCATGGAGGATAGAGAGGGGGAAGTCTGAAGAAGGAGTTGGCTTGAAAAGGGTGGGTGAGGAGGGGAAAAGAGGAAACCTTGTTTGAGATGAGAGCAGGATGTCCAAACAGAAGGATGGGCATGTCTGCCATTCTGAGTCTAAGAAAGTTTATACAAAGGTTATGGAAATGAATGAGTCATTCAGGGAGAAAGTACATCTAGTCTTTCCATTCAAGGTCTAGTGGCCACTCTGTTTGATCCAGAGAACAGTTTTTTCCATTTGGTCCTGCCCCCACAGTAGAAGGTGTAATAATAGTAAGGAAAATAATAATACTCATATAGTCATAATAGTACCTAATATTTATATAACACTTCAAGGTTCACAAAGTACTTTATTATTTGTGAAGTAGGGGCTATTATCCCCATTTCACAGATAGAGCTTGAGATGGGAATTGTCATTTGCCCAGGATCACAAAGGCTAGCAAGGTTCTACCCCTCCGAGCCCAGCACTCTGGGACCTAGTAGTAGGCAGGAAAGACTCAGAGTCTCAGCCCAGGCAGGAAGTGACAAGCAAGGGGGTGCTTTCCAAATGTTGCTGGGTAAAGTCTACCAGGAATAAGATCAAAGGGGCTTGTGAGACAAACGATTCTGGACATTCTTGTCCAGAGAGGGCTTAGGCTCTGTGCGAAATGGTTGCTGCAGGTTTGCTCTATGAAGTGTCAAGCAGGACCATAGGACAGTGGGAAGAATTCTGGCTCTGGAGCCAGAGTACGTGTGTTCAAATTATGCTTTAGATGCTCATACCTGTGTGACTGTGAGCAAGTCCCTTTTTCTCCTCGGGCCTCAGTTTTCTCATCAGTAAGAAGAGGAGCCTGAACTAGCATGCCCTCTGCGATGTCTTCCAGCTTTTGAGGGTCTGACAAACTGTCAGTCACTTGGAACATGGAAAAGTGGTCATGGAAAGAAGGGGAAGCCTGAGTAATGGCAATGACATTCTGGGCATGGGAGCCTCTGATCCATCTGAAGAGGACAGGGGACAGACTCATCCTTGACCATTGAGCTCCAGAGGCATATATCCATCCCCTTCCTTTTCTCCTCTCCTGCTAGGTCCTTCACCTTCTAGTCAGTCCCCTGTGTTGCTATGTTCAATTCATCATGACCCCATTTGGGGGTTATTGCTTTTTGGCAAAGATACTGGAGTGCTTTGCTATTTCCTTCTTCTCTAGCTTATTTTTTTGCAGATGAGGAAACTAAGGCAAACAGAGTTAAGTGATTTTCCCAGGGTCATACAGCTAGCAAGTGTCTTAGACCAGATTTTAACTCAGTAAGGTAAGTCTTCCTGACTTTAGGCCCAGTGCTTTATCCATGGTGCCACCTACCTGCCCTGCCACTGACTAACCACATCCCAGGGTACCAAGAGAATTGAATTGTCTCTGAGCATCATCTAGCTGATGGCTCATCTTTTTTTATTTCTGTCATTTCTCCCTGATCAGACCATCAGTTCCTGGAGGGCAGGGCCAGGGTCTTTTCTGTATCTGAATTCCTCATAGCACCGAACATGAGGCTGGGCACATTGTAGGGTTGCAGATGGTATTCCTGTGTGTGATGTTCCAATCTCTCATTTCTCACAACTCTTCCCCACAGATTTCAATCTTTCCTGCAAGACACAAGAAACTTGACAAAGTGGGGATAGGGATAGAAATGAGGAAAGACAGGAGAATTGAGGTGGGATGGGGATGAGGGCAGAAATAGAGAAAGAGAAGCACGGGATGGGGTCAAACAAGGCATGTGCTGTCATGAGGACAGCACAGAGCTCCAGTTCCAAGAAAGGGAGAGTAAAGAGGCCAGGTGCTAGGGGAAGAGAGTGTTATGTGTGAGAGGAGGAAAGGGAATTGGGCGAAAAGTGGTCCTGAGTACTAGGGGGAAAGGAAAGAAATGGGCATAAACTATACATTGCACAGGGAATTAGGGTTGAATGAAAGCACTTATGTTCTGACAGTGAGAGCTGGGGAATCCCCTTCAAAGGTCTTAAAAACAAGAGAAATGCCTTCTGTATGAGCTGGTACAAGATCCAGAACTAGCTCCCTGTAGCTAGGATTAGATGACTGTTCTGAAAGAGGGTACCTACAGGGAGAATAGGAGAGCAGAGCCCTTTAGCATAAAAAAGTAGGGATGCAGGTTGCTGAGATCTGAAAGAAGGCTGCCAAGAGCTCCAAGTTGGTACAACAACAGCTTGGGCAACAAGGAGAGGAAGATGGGAACACCTGAATGGGAGGGTGTCAGTGGGCAGGTGGCAGGATTTCTCTTAGAAGCTGGTAAGCAGAGGATAGAAATCGCAGATTTGGAGCAAAGCTCAGAAGCCATTTAATTCAACTCCCTCCTTTTACATATGAGGAAATTGGGGGGGGGGGGCAGTTGTGTGACCTAGTCAAAGTCACACTGCCTATTATACACCCCCCATCTCTAGACCCAATGCTCTTTTTTTAACATACAGTGATGCCTCCCTGTGGGTCCTATGTCCTTTAATGGCTTCAAATTATGTCCACATCCCCTGCTTTTAAAGGATTGAGCATCTTATTTAGCCTTATTTTTCCCAGGACAGGAAGATATCCACAGTAGAGCATAGTGCCCAAGTCAGGAAGATGCACAATTCAAATCCTGCCACCGATATTTACTAGTTGTGGATCCTGGGCTAACATTTCTCTAATAAACCACAGACTGGTTGAACTCTACAAAGACGGTCATAGACCTTGCCCCAAGCAGGTCCCCAAAGCAGGGCTTAGATGGAGTCCAGAATTGTAATGGCTAATAAGTAAGGCGTGTGAGACTGAGAGAACCTGCTACTCTCCCTTTTTGTAGGAACAGATATTTTCCTTTATACTGTGCAGAAGGAGAGACACTGGTAGACCAGTAGTTGAACTACCGCCCAGAAAGTTCCCAACTGTGTTGTGGATTTTGAGCTGATGTGGGAGAGCGGGGAAGGAAGTTAAATGGCAGTAGATATAGCACCAGCCCTGAAGTCAGGTGGACCTGATTCCCCCAGCTTTGGTTTGCCTCTGGGGCTCCAGCAGTGAGTCCTGCCCCACTTCCACTTGTGGCTATGTAGGAATCCCAGAATTCAAATCTCAAGTTGCGGATGGGGAAGCTAGACCAAAGAGGGGCAGGTGGCTCCTCAGCCCAGGAAGCTGGTGATCCTGGTTCACACACCTAAGGTTGGAGAGGAGGTTCCTCTCTCTCCCCCTCAACCTTCCGGCAGACTTGGACCTAATCACAGGCACTCTCAGTACTGTTTCCTGGGCATCTGGACTTCTAGCAGCCCCAGGTCCTAATCTGCAGTCAATCAGTCAACTTGCATTTATTAAGCACCTACTGTAGGCCAGTTGTTGAGTTCAGTCATGTCCAACTCACCCTGTGTCCCAACGGGTTTTCTTGGCAAAGATACTGAAGTGGTTTGCCATTTCTTTCTCCAGTAGATTAAGGCAAACAGAAGTTAAATGACTTGCCCAGGGTCACACAAGTAAATATCTGAGGTCAAATTTGAACTCAGGTCTTCCTGACTCCAGGCCTGGTGCTATATCTGCTGAATTGCCTAAATGCCTCTGAGAGAAATGGGGGGGGAAGGGGGGAAATAATGTGGAAATATGTGGTTGTCTTCCTACTTCAGATGGTGGTGGGGGGTTGTCATAGATTAGCATTGATTAAATTTACAGTGTACCCATTAGCTTAAACCAACAATCCCATGCAAATATATGGGCAGGGCAAATGTGATCAATCCCATTTTGCAGACTAGGAATTTGAGGCTCTGAAGGGTGTTGCTCAAGGTGAATAAATGGCAGAGCTAGGCATTAGAACTCAGGCCTCCTATATCTAAACCCAGCAGGCCCTTTCACCACACTATGCTAAAGCTGATAGCACACTCTGCCTTCCAGGTCAAGGTTCCCCCTCAGTGGTGCCTGGGACTCTGAGCCTCAAGGTTAAATTCAGGCTCACTCTTACCCCGCTAGCCTGCGCAATCCCAATTTAGTTCACAATCTTTGACTGTAGCTCCGGGCAGGTCTTTTTATCAACAGATAGAAGTCAAGCAGTGAGAGGCAACATGTGGGCAGTACCTCAGGTGTAATGGTGGGGGGAGGGGGTGTGGCTTGGGGCCAGGAGGTAGGGGTCTGAGACAGTCATCCATCAGCTTATTTCTCTGCTGAAGGTTGCTATCCTGATTAGATGCAACTTAGTCAAATGCAATGGACCAGCTTCATGCAGGTAGTGTTTAGGTTTAGGGGTGCTGGGACCCTGAAATAGCAACACGCAGGTCCTGCCTGAATGAATTCAACCCAAATCTTCTTTCAGTCAAAGGAAAACAAGGTTTATTTAAAATCCCCCATACTGACCAGACTGTTAAGGAATCTCAGCTTTGGCTAGATTCTTAAGGCAGTTGAGCATTTGTATAGCTAATGCAAGCAGGTCAGATTGAATCAGAGCACTTTAAAGGAGGCAAGATGGATCTTTTATACAGAGACTGTGGGAACAAAGAAGGGGACTAGAGGGAATTCAGGGTAGGGCCAGGTGCAAACAATGAAAGGGCAGTTAATTAATAGGGAAGAGCCAACTGCTCCAGGTGAACACCGGGGACCTGAGCCATATGGAAAAGTCTAGGGCTTATTGCTTTTTGGGGTCCAGATTCTAAATATGTGGTCTTTTCCTTTTGGGGGTTCAGATTCCTTCCCCATCATTAGTACTGTCAAAGGATGGGGAAGGATTACTGTCTCTTTGATGAGGTCAGTGGCTTCTTCCCATTGCCAGAGGGCAAATAAGGGGCACATCGGGGGCACAATGACATCAAAAATCTGCAGTTATTTTTGAAAAATGTTTGATCGTAGTGTAGAGGGCTCTGGATTTGGAGTCTTGAAGGGCTAGGTTCTTGTGACCCTGAGTTAGTCACAATCACTCAGTTTTAGTTTCCTCATCTGGGTTGCTACAAGGGTCAATTAAGATAATGTATATCAAGTAATTTGTAGATATTAAAGAACTAAAGTATAATTATTAGTTTCCAATCTGTAAAATGTGGGAGTCGGACAAGAGGCCTTGGAAAATCTCCAGTTCTAACATGTTCTGGAATCTGTGGGTGAAATCAGGTTACGTGAAGACCCTCAGGCATGAATTCCCCAAAACCCTTACCCTTCCTGCCAAAGCTAAAATAATTAAGTATCCCCGCTTAGGCAAATAAAATGCTCCAAGGATAGAGGAGAACCACCAAAGTTCTGGTCATGTGACCTGGTGTACCCTTCCCCTTCACCGCTCCCTTAATGCCACATCAGCATTCTTCCCTTAAGTTCCACATTTGGTAACAAAAAACCTCATTGGTGAGCAATGAACCTTTCCATGTTCTTTGTCTCAGGGGTAGATTCCCTCGCTTAGACTGTATGCCTGGATTCCCAGCCAAGTGAAAGAGAGGCTAGTGGGCTTCCACATTAGGGACTATATAATGTTGTACTCCACTTTACTCAGGTGTACTCCCTTGCTGACAATGCCCATGGTCTCTCAGGAAGTGCCCCTTCTCATGAGATTGTAATAAATTCTTTTTGTCTTTTACCTTGAGAAGCACCTGCGTTTAATTTGAGTAAGGGTCACTGTATTCCACACATGTGACTACCCTCAAAACAGACATTTTACCTGTGGAAGGAGCTTCAGACCAGTGGTCAAGAAGTCCCAGCATTAGCCTTAGAAATCAGACCCAGGAAACAGCTGAGTTAGGGCAAAACCATAAGATCATATTATTTTAAGCCTAGAGGGCCCTTAAAAGATTGCCTAGACCACCTCCCCCATTTACATGAGAAAACTGAGGTTCAAAGAGATGAAGTGACTTGCCAAGTCGGTGCTGAAACCTGGGTGTCATATTTGTAACTGCTTTTTGTTTTTTAAAATAAATTGATAATCCAATTCCCACTGGGGCTTTATGTAAGCTATAGTCACAGTATGCCCAATTCAGAGCCCTCAGGCTGCTTTTATTGTTGAGGTTGAGGGGTGCTGGGGACCACGAAATACTGACAAACCAGGTCCTGCTCGAATGAATTCGAAGACTTCTTTAAACCAAAGAAAAACGAAGTTTATTAAAGATTTGCCACCTTGGCTCTTAAGGAGCATTTGTAAACGCTTGTATTAACAAACGGGCCAGATACCATCTCAGCTAGAAAGAGTCTGAGTTGGATTGAATCTGAGTGCCTTCATGGAGGGTAGATGGAACTTATATACAGAAAAGTCCGTGATCTAGTGGTGATCTAGTGATCTGGGAGGAGGGTCTAAGGAGGATCTTGCTAGTGATCTGGGAGGAGGGTCTAAGGAGGATCTTGATGGGACTGGAGTAATTTGTGATGTAATCCAGGGTGGGAAAACAGCTGGAAGCAATTGGGAGGTATCAGACAAGGCAGGGCTTGGGTGGGAAGTAGGTGGGGCAATCAAGAGGTAACAGACAATGGAAGGCCAGGCTTGGCCAAGAGTATGAATGGCCACATTAAGTGGGAACATTCCAGGGGAGTTCAAGGAGGTTCTAAGAGTCTGACCCCAATCATTCCCCCCTCAAACAGATTGGACCCAAATTCTTTTGGGGTAAAGGGTGAAGGTCTCAGCGTCTGAAACTGCTTCCTGCTGGCAAGGGGGGGTAGAGCTGTCCCTGCCTCGATGAGTCTTTTTAAGGGATATGTAGCCTGAGCAGTCATCTGGAAGTTGATCGTTTGCACTCTGGAAAAGACAAACTTGACAGACAAGGACCAAACAGGCACAAGAAGTATAAAGAAATACAATCTCCCTGGCATAAAAGACAATTTCTCTGGAGAGAATTAAAGATGACTATGGCCAGACCAAAACATAGAAGGGCATGTTTGATGGGGGAGTTTTTTTCTGTCAGATATCCCCTTTCTTGAGGAAAACATATTTTGAGTAAATAAAAACATCAACTGGCCTAGGGTCAGGTACTAAGGAATGGGTTAAGACAAAGCCTGTCCTTTTTCCTTTCATCAACATACAGAATAAAACGTTTTCCCAGATTGAATAGGGCTAGTGACAGGGTAGTGATCAAATTAGTTTTCAGGGTCTCAAAACTTTAGCCTGGTCTGAGTCAGTGCCCTGAGTAGGGTCATAAAGGGGTTTAGCAATAAAACCAAAATTAGGAATCCAGAGTCTACAAAATCCAGCCATGCTTAGAAATGCTCGAACTTGTTGCTTAGTGGCTGGAACAGTGATAGACAGGATTGTCCTTTTTCTCTAAGAGGTTAAGGAGAGAGAGGTGGGTGTGAGTTCATGGCCCGGATACTTTATGGACTGGCATGCTATCTGGACTTTGTTCCAAGAGACCCTCTACCATCGAATGCCTAAGAAATTAAGGGCTTCTGTGGCAGCAACCAAAGAACCTGCCTGGGTAGGGCTACAAATAAGAATATCCTGCACACACAGGATTAAGCTACTACTACCTGCTAGTTTCAGGTCCTTTAAGTTCCTTCCCAAAGCCTGGCCAAATAAATGAGGGTTATCTTGAAACCCTTGGGGGAAGACTGTCCATGTTAGCTGACATGGACTTGATTCCCCAGGAAGAGTACATTCAAAATCAAAAATAAATTGTGAGTACTCTCCATTAGGCTTCTTTGTGGGAAGGATTGCAGAGTTGCATAGAGATGAACAAGGGACAAGGATTTTATACTTGAGGAATTTTTCAATTAGAGGTTGTAATCCTTCCCAGGCCTCAGGCTTAATCAGATACTGGGTGAGATGGGGGAGCACCTTAGGGTCTGGGAGGCTAACAATGGCTGGAGTGGCAGAAGGAGCTTGCCCTGGAATTCCAGGATCCCAAACAATTGGCTCGACTGTCTCCACACCCTCAAGCAAACATGGGGAGATTTAGTGAATCGAGGGAAAAGGAAGATGGGAGGATTAACTAGATGGGGTTCAGACTCTGGGAAACTCCTGAACTCCCCTTGAATCTTCCCACTTAATCTGGCCTTTCATACTCAAATCTGTTGCAATCGGCCTAGCCTGGTCTACCATTATCAGTTACCTCTTCATTGCCCCACCTACATCCCACCCAAACCCTGCATTATCTGATACCTCTCAATTGCTTCCAGCTACTTCCCACCCTGGATTATATCACTATGTATAACTCCCCAATCCCATCAAGATCCTCTTTAGACCCTCCTCCAAGACCTCAAAATCTTGCCGTGGACTTTCTGTATATAAATTCCATCTAGCCTCCATGGAGGCGCTCAGATTTAATCCAGCACACACTGTATCTGGCTGAGAGTCTATCTGGCCCACTTGTCAACCCAAGGTGGTGAATCTCTAATAAACATTGTTTTTATTTGGTTTTAAGAAGTCTTGTGTCGAATTCATTCGAGTAGGACCTGGCATGTTGGTATTTTGGGGTCCCCAGCACCCCTGAAACCAAAACATTATGATTTGAATTTGGTTCCTGCTTCTTGTATCACCAAGCACTTGTGGTGACTATGAATATACTGGCAAAGTTCTCAATCACGAAGCATAACAGACTCTCTATAGAAGGCAGAAGAAAAACATTTATTCCCAGTATCGGAAAGTGAAATCAGTCATAGTAACCAGGAAGTCAATACAGATTATTACTGCAAGGAGCAAAGACATTCCCAAGCCTGTTGGGGCCTTCCCACATACAAACACTCAACTGTGCCTGCCTGCCTGTGTCCTTCCCAGCTCTGACTAGCCTGACCAAACTTCCTCCCAGCTCCGTTCCATCCGTTCAGCAAGCTCCTCCCATCAATGTGACATAGGCTTCCATATGATGTAAGCAGGTCACAGGTCACATAGGCCTATTAAAAAACGGGAATGATTTTCCCATTTAAATTATCATTACACTTCTACGGAGGAATTGAGTTTTACCTTATCAACTGTTAATTGACTACCCACTAGATACAATGCACTGTGAATACTACTAGGTGGTGCCATAGTGTGTACAGTGTTGGACAGGAGTCAGGAAGACTCATCTTCTTGAGTTCAAATCTGCCCTAAGACACTTAGTAGCTGCGTCTCTGGGCAGTCATTTAACCCTGCTTCTCTCAGCATCCTTACCTGCAAAATGAGCCAAAGAGGGAAATGGCAAAGCACTCCAGTATCTCTGCCAAGAAAACCCCAAATGGGGTCATGGAGAGTCCTATACAAGTAACAACAACGTCTCCAACAAGGCACTGTGGAAGGCAGAGGTAAAGAACAAAGTCTCTGTTCTCAAAGAGTCTCCAGTCTATCACAGGAGACAGGACAGATGGAAAGATGAATGAGGAAGGCCACATATCCACCTTAGCTAAATGGGAAATATCATTCTGGTTGAAGAAATAGAATCCATACACAGACAAGGGACTGAATGAGGGGTAGGCTGGTCAGAAGAGATTTTACTGTGAGTTGGGGTGGTCAATCAAAGCTTCATGAAAGTAGCAGATGAATTTTCTCATCTGTAAACATTCTACTGGTCTCACAGGGTTATAAATAGGGTTAAAGATTGGTTTTGTGGTTTCATAGGTGAGGAAATTCTCTTTACCAAGGCAGGTCAGTACCTATTCTGCAACTTGTCAGAGTCTTAGAGAACTGCCTGGAGTACTGAAAGGTTAAGTGAATTGTCCAGAATCACACAACCAAAGGCAGAATTTGAGCCCAGGTCTTTCTAGTTTCGAGGTTCAATCCACTAATGGTGAAGTACAAAGATGAACTATTACTTCTCAAAGTCACCCTGTTACCACCAGAACCAAATATAAAATCCTCTCCCTCTTAAAGGCCCTCATAATCTTCTTATCCCTTACTCCCCTAAACATACTCTAGCAGGCTCTTCTGCTACTCCTTATATAGGACCCTTTCATCTCCCACCTCCAGGCATTTTCACTGGACTGGGACTCTGTATGCTTCGACTTCCCTGCCTTCCTTCAAGTAAAGTACCCCCTTCTATAAAAAGCCTTTCCTAGTTCCCCCTCAATCTTAGGGCCTTCTTTCTGAGATTGCCTCCAGTCTATCCTATCTACATCTTGTTTTTATGTGGTTGTTTGCATGTTGTCTTCCTCATTAGACTGGGAGCTCTTTGGGAGCAGTGGCTGGTTCAGACTTTTCATCTTTCCTTGTGTCCTCCCACTTAGTACAGTGCATGGCACAGAGTAGGAGCTTGGCGATTTGTCTTCCAAGTCATCCTAAAAGTTATAAAGTGAAAGGACTGTCCACCATCAAATGTCTTATTTGGACTGTAGGGTTTAAAGGTTAAAGGACTGGGAATGTTGATCCTGGAGAAGAGATTTAGGAGGTGCTTAATAGCAATATTCAAGGAGCTGTAGTGTGGAACAGGGAATAGCCTTGTTTGGCTTGGCACCAGAAGGCAAAACTAGAAGCAATGGGTAGAATTTCCTTGTGGAAATTTAGACTTGATGAAAATAATTTTTTCCAAGAATTTGTCTTATCCTAACATAGAATGGGATACCTCAGAAGGCATTAGATAGACACACACACACACACTGATATCCATTTCTAGTAGGTGATTATACCTACAGAAAGTGGGGCCTCTTGTTCAGGTCTGGGTTGGGCAACATGGCCTCTAAAGTCTTCTCCAACTCTGAGATTCTGCACATGTGCAGGGACTGAGTTTGGGGGACCTAACATATACATGGACCACATTCTACTTGGGAACTTAATTCTGAAGTAAATGGCTTTTTTTGTTTTTGTTTTTTTATGCAATTAGGAAAGATGACCATGGTTGAGACCTTGGTAGGACTGAAGTCTCCTTTGTAGCATTTCATACCACCATAAATTCCATTTAGGCCAAAGCCAAATTTTAGTTTCCTCTCTGAACTATTTATTTTTCAAACAATGAATGGTGGAGTTGGGGAGGTGGCAGAGATAGGAGGGATGATGTCTAGTTACTTTAAAAATCATGGCTCTGGTTGGTGGTGTAATGCTACTGTAAATGAAACCTACAGATAAATTGGCCCTAACAGAGCAATCAACTCTTGTCAGGTCACTTGCTAAATATATTATTCTCTCCAACTCTCAAATAAATACATCATCTCCCCCTTCCACCGCAATTTGCGTGTGCATACCAAATGAACAAGACAGGCCAAGTTATGTACTTTAGGCACATGCTCTGGGTACATTATGAGACACCAAGACTGAGGTCAAGTGCCTTTTAACAGGCAGAAGTGCAGACATCAAAGTCTGACTACATTTCCTGAAGTTATTGCTTTTATAAAAAGCGTTCCACTCCTGTAACCACCAGCAATTTAGCCCTGCCTTGGACATTTATACCCATCAACCCCATTCCTACCTCTCGCCGCTTCTTTCAGTAGATTCCATTCATTCTCAACTCCTATCCCACCCCAACCTGGCCTTAATGGAAAGGATTCATTTTCTTCTTAAACAGGATAATTAGACTATGTGGTTGGCCACAACATAAGACTCATTATCTTATCTAAAGGGAATTCCAAAAGGTTATTCAGCTGATGTGTGTATATAACCACTGGTAAAGAATGTGAAAGGGGGAGAGAGAGGAGAATGACCAGAACCAGTTGGATAAGAAATTTTCCTTATTAGATATGAAAACAAATATTCCTTCATAACAAATCTGGACATAAAACTCAAAACAATTTCAGGTCAGGCAGACAAACTGGTAGACAAACTTGTGCTTCACTTCAGTATTTAACTCCAAATACAACATGGCAAGTCTCTTGCTAACACCTCTTCTCCTGACCACCGTATGTCTGACCAAGTCACTCCTTAGCTCAAGAATCTCCTATTGCCTCTAGAATAAAACACAAACTATACTTTTTGGCTTTTAAAGCCTGTTACAATCTGACTCCAGACTTTTGAGTACTCAAAATTCTAGGAAATGGACTTATTTGCTATTCCTTGGTTCCCTTCTCCTTGCCTTTACACAAACTCCCTCATGCCAGGATTCTGTTTCCACCCCATGCCTGGGAATGGAATCTCTAGTTCAAGTAAGCTTCTCCTGTTCTGCTGAGTTGCTAGGGCCCTCTCCTCAAATTAGTTTACATTTTTGTGTTTCTCTTGTGTTCACACCAACAGAATAAAAGTTCCCTGAGGACAGGGGCTAGTTCCTTTTTGTTTTTATATTCCCAGGAACTTCCTAAATGCCCTTTGAATTCCCCTAAGTACCATCCAAGGTTATTATCTGTTTCCTATTATGGGAATTGACCCCATAAATCAGAGTGTGGATTGTGTATATTCGAATTCTATTGTCCCTGCTGCGGGAAGAACAATGGTTAAAACCACAACATAGATGTAATAATACTCCTGTCAGTGAATCTTAATCGCATGGATGGGTTCCATTTTAAAACTGCATTATGTAGTAGAAAAGTCTAAAACATATTGATAGTCTCTCATAAATCTGCCACAGGGAATCTACCCAAAATGAAAGATGATTTTCTCTAGGTCTTTTAACATTAAATTACTAACCAGGAACCAGGATTGTTGATTACTCTTTGATCTTACTATGCAAACAGGACATTTTCTGGCCATTCATCGTCCTCTTCATAACCATTATATACATTCTCATTGCCCTTTGGGACACTTAACATTTTGATTCCTTGGAGGTTATGATGCTCCAAGATCTGCAGTTACATAGTATCACTATATGAATACTACGTAAAATATATAGTTGTGTGTGTGTTTGTCCTTTGTTGCCGAAGAAGACCATGCCATCAGAGAAATAGTGACATGACTTGCACTTGACTTTTTTGAGTGACGGAGAGCTGTGTAGGTCACCAGCTTCACTTCTCCTCCAGAGCCATCTGAATCCAGTGACCAGACATTTATCAGGATGACTGGAGATGACCCAGGATGAGGCAATTGGGGTTAAGTGACTTGCCCAAGGTCACATAGCTAGTGAGTGTCAAGTGTCTGATGTAAAATATATAGGTTCCTGTTTAGGGAACAGCTTAGAATCATTGAAAACACTGCACAATTTCCAAGATGCATTCCGATCTACTTTTTTTCCCCCCTTAATTCTGGGCCTAGTTCATTGTCAATCTGCATTGACTATTCAAGATATACAATATATGTATATACATACAAATATATATATATATATATATATACACACATGTATATATACACACACACAAAATCATATTTTTAACTTATTCAACTCTATGTGCTCAGCAAAAGTAAACTAGATGAAAATGCTTTATACATAAAACCATCTGGTAGTTCCATCCTGTACATTTAATTACTACCCTTGCTGGTCACCCAGACTCAGTGGACTTTGAGATGAGTCTTGAAGGAAGCCAGGGAAAATAAGCAGAGTTTAGGGGGCAGAACATTCTAGGAATAAGGGACAGTCATTACAAAGGCATAGAGACAGGAGATGGAAAGTCATGTGGGAGAAACCCCAAGCAGACCAGTGTAGCTAGGTACGAAGAGGGGCAAGGTAAAATATTATGACGTCTGGAAAAGTTGTAAAACTTTAAAAACCAAAAAGTACTGTATATTTGATCTTGGACATAACAGGGAACCACTAGGACTCACTGAGCCGGGTCAGACCTACCCTTTAGAAAGATTACCTTGGTAGCTAAGTAGAGGATAGATTGAAGGGGGAAAAAACGTGAAGGGCAGAGACCAGTTGGAAGGCTATGGAAGTCTTTTTGAGGGGTGATGATGGCTTGAACTAGGGTTGTAGCTTCGACTGGAGAAATGTGTAAAGATATTATGAAGGTAGAAATAAGATTTCACAATGTATTGGATATGCAGAGAAGTCAAAGATGACACCAACGTTGCAGGTCAGGGTGACAGGATGGTAGTGAATTCAATAATAACAAGGACATTTCAGAAGAAAAGGGGGCTTTGGGGAAAAGAGTGATTCTGTTTGGGACATATTGAAATGCCAACAGAACATCCAATGCCAGATGTCTAAGAGGCTTTTGTTGATACATAACTATATAGCTTCGAAGACTAGGCTTAGATATGCAGATCTAGGAATAACATACATAGAAATATGCGTAGATCACCATGAGAGAGGATAGAGGGAAAAGAAGACTCTGGAAAGAGCTTGGGTGGGGGCATGACATGAAGAAAGAATCATGAAAAGAGACTGAGATAGACAAAAAACTAGGTAGGAGAAAGCAGTCTCTAGAAAGCCTCATTGAGAGTAGCAGGAAGAAGTGGCCCACAGTATCAAATGTGGTAAGGGGTCAATAACGAGAATGAAGAAAAGTGTAAGAGATAACTGGTAACTTTTGAGGTGACCGTTTCAATTGAATAGTGAAGTCAGAATTCATATTTCAGAGGTTTTAGAGAGTGGAGTGGGGCCTTGCATGTAAATTACATTCTCAAATTCAGCTGAGTAGGGTAGGAGAGATACAGGATTCCAGCCGTGGGGTTGATAGGATCAACTTAGTGGTGTTTTTTGTTTGTTTTCAGGATGGGGAAGATATGGGCATGCTTACAGGCAGAAGTAGTCACTGGATAAGAGACTGTATGAAAGAAAATGTAGCCACTACTATTTCTGGGGTAGCAAGAGTAGTACCTCACTGAGGGCCATCAGATTGAGAAAGGTTTCCAAAAAAACCCAAAAGGTTTAAAATGAAAAGAAATTTGTTAATTATGGAGCAGGCATTCCAGAGGTAAGTGGCTTTAAAGTAGGATACCGCAGGAGTTAGGCTAAAGGAGTATCGAATCAAGGATGGAGAATGGGGCAGATAAGAATATAGAATCCCTTGGATAAGTTGAGCATAAGGTGAGGGGAATGTTTAATTGAGCAGAATCCAGGTAGATTATCATTGATTGGAGAGAAAGTACAAAGGTTTATTTGAGGCCCTCCCTGGAGTTTGAAATTGACAGTAATGTCTGCCTGTCCTGAGACCCAAGGAAGCTGCACATCCCAAACAAGAGGCATTGTTGGTTGCTCCAGAGAAGGCTCTAAGGGGTCAGGAGTTGGAAGCAATCTTGGTCTCAGAGGCTTGTCTAGCATAGGAGTTTGCCCTGGGTCAAGGCTACAATGGTGTAAAAGGCAGGCAGTGAGCACCCCCTGCCACTTCCCTTCCAGTCCCACAGCTCCCCATCTACTGGATCAGATGGCAGCCTGGGAGGCCAACAGGAGTACTGGAGAGCCCTGTCACGTGGCCTCATGGTGAAGCTAAACACCTAGTGTAGGTGATCCCATGGCAAAATCAATCAAAAGCTCCCCTATCAGAAACTATCATCGAAGGCAGAATCCAAGTAAGTTTCCAGTGGAAAGGGGATGAAGAGGATAGTTAAGAGAATAAGCAACAAAATGTGGAAATTAGCTAGGTGGTTTCATTCTCTTGATTTTCCTGAATGTATTACTGGCCTGAATACTTTTAGGTAGGGGTGAATCTCCTTATGAAGCTCTGAACTGTTCCAATTTTATAATCGCCATTTATAAGAACATCTGGAACACTCTACTATTTATAATGTTTTTATGTTTGAACTCTGCCCTAGAAATCCAAGGGCAAATGCTTTTGATGAGCACATCTATACTGTTCATGTCATTGCTACTGATAATCTGAGGGTCATCAATCAAATCAATCAGCAAGTTATTTATTAAGCACCTGATACCATGTGCTGAGGTGTGGAGGATGCAATAGAGGTTAAATAGTCCCTGCCCAGAAGCAGCTTCCACTCTATCAGGGGAAACTATGTACATATATAGGTATATGTTGGCTTAATTTGGTCTTACACCAAGTTTTCTTCAAATGTGTTTTTCTCTCTACTGTTAAATTTATATCATTCATAATCTCCCACCCTCTTACTCCTCAAGATTATGCAAAATAAATTTATATGCTCTATGGATGCTGCTCTCAGTTGCCATGTGTGTCTGCTCAGCAAGGAGAGTTTGCTGACCAGGCCGTTTTCTGTGCTCTTTTAGCCTCATGGTTGTGGCAGTTCATTCACATTGACTAAACCCATATGGAAAATGGTCACAGTTCATATTAAGGTCTTTTCCCTTTCCATTTTTACAAGTCAGTGGCTTTTTTGAACAAGCTAAGTTGAAAACGTTGTAATGGCACATGCTATTTTCTTCTTATCTTTATCCTTCCTTCTAATTTGGTCCATTTTTACCTTTACTGGATAATAATGGTCTGACTGCAAAAAAAAAGCTGATTGGGAATTGATTGCTAATTAGTAACCAATCATTTCCTATCTATTAAGGATAGGATCTAAGGGCTGGACCTGTAATGTTATTTATTAGTTTAGGAAATTTCCTCCACCAATAAAAGTTAGCTTCGTCTTTGCAAATTAGTTTGATATCTGCCTAGAGCACTGAGTGGCTAAATGATTTGCTCAGTCACACAGCCAGTAATGTTAGAGACAGTATGTAAAACCATGTCCTCCTGGCTTTGAGGCCAGCTCTCTTTGTTATGCTGTTCGCTCTCATCTACCAAACCCATCAAATTACCTTTTTATAATGTTCAGTGTTCACCATGTCTAATATCTCCAAATCCTCTTAAGCTACTTGTGATAGATATGCTTGAGGTTTCTGTTATAGCCTTTGGACTCACGTTTCCTAATTTGGAACCATCATTTCCAATGTATTTATTACCATTCACTCCATGCTCACTTTTGCACTGAAACTGTTAAAGGATTAAAAGTGTTGACTTAATTGGAGAATATTGTTGAATTCTTTACAGATTTTTCTCTACCTCATCACCCACGGCAGAAAACAATATATAAGCAGCAATAGTCTTTATGGTGGTCTTTTCTGTATATTTATCATGAGCGCTACACACTTCACGTGTCCCATGAAGTGATGTTTCTTGTTTCCTTTAAGCACCTGATGAGACTAAATCCTCAAAAGTCCATCTCCAAAGTCTCGCAGTAGGATGGAGGTGAGGCTTTACCACTAGGGAGGTGCTATCAAGGTACAAAGGCTTTGAGTATGGTGCTAGCAACATAATGTGTGTTGTCCAGTCTAGCTAAATAAATACAGCCTTATCACAAGTAGACTGGTTACTAGTTGCTTAACTAACTACAGCAACCCATGAAAGAGAAAAATACAAAATGGTCTCCAGCCCTGGGGACCACCACACTTCTACTGTATCTGTTGTAAAATGGTGGAAAGGGGCTAAAAGGTGTTAATGATCCAATAATTTTGGACTGTATTAATAATAATTTAAGTTTTTGTACCCTAAATGTGATTCCTGTCCAACCAATGAGCAGTAAAACTACTGAAGGAACTGAACTACATCAATACTAACATTCTCACTATAAATGAAACCAGAAAATATAATGAAGTTGCAGGTAACTGGAAAGGACTGCTCACAGGTTTTTATAGTAACATCTCTACCCTCTCTGCCCCTGAGCCAAAGGAAAAAAAAGTTGACGTAGTTTTGAATAGCATGTGCAAAGAAATTAACTTCCCCAGACTATCTTTGAGCTTCTTGGTGCTTATCTACAAAAAGGATGGTAATGAGGTAGAAAAAGAAAGAGTAGATTTGGAAGCCAGAGACCTAGATTCAAGAGCTGGTTCTGGTTCAGATCTTGGGCAATTTAACCTTGTTCAGCTTCAAATTTATCCTCTGGAAAATGAGAGGACTGAATCATATGACCCCTAAACTTCCTTCCAGCTCTGACATACTATGGACCTGTTCTTGATGAATCAAAATAAAGAAAAATATAAAGCATGTCAAAAATACAAAAATTATACTTACAGGAGACTGGGCATTTTAGTTAAATGTCAAAGCAAGGAGAAATAAAAGTTTTATTTCTCCACCTGAAAGTCATCAACTACTATTCAATAAAATAATTCATAGCTTGCCATGTCCAGAATGCTAGGTTAATCCCAAAACCAAAGTGGCTTAAAATCATTTTGCTTAACAGAAAGCCAAATGAAAATTCTAATTCGCTTATCTGATAACACTGCCATTCTGCTAAAAGAATCTGCTTTAGTATACAATTTCATTCATTAGAAGGATTATGCACAAGCTGCTCATTATCTTTAGCTCTCCTACTGGTAGCAACATAATCAGTGTGGGTAGGTAATAGTTAAAACAGATCTAAGCTTTACAACATGGCACCTAAAGTCTACTTGAATAAGTGAATTGGCTCAAAGTATAGAAGCGATTTATCCTATAGGTGTCCTTACTACTTTTTTATTCACTTTTCATTTCTGGATATTTTTTAACATCAGTCTTTTCGTGATATACTCCCTTTAATTCCACAGAACTTTCCCTTATGTCTTTATTATTTGTAGTATTCACATCATCAGTCTCCAGGAAGGAGGCATTGCTATTCATCAACCACAAAACAAAGGAACATAATCAGTATGAGTACTTAGACTCAACTGAAAACACCTACTTGTAGAGCAATTTAGTATATGGCAATAAATCCTAAGTTTTGGAGAAAAGTTCTTTCACAATCCACATGTAAAAATAAAGACAGCTAAGGAGGAATAACCAAGCCCAAAACAAAGATGATGCACTATTTCATTTAAAGTCTTAGGAATCATTCATATTTCCTCTCTTCATCCCTTCTTAGTCAAGAAGCACAAACTGAAAGCACTAACTCATATTTATAGAAAAAATATGGCAGGACTTGCAAATTCATAAAAGGATGATTCCCTGACAAAGACGTATAATAAAAGCTGATATCTAATCTTGTGAAACCCACACAGTGGGTATATTTCATGAAACGTTCCCCCTCACCCAAACCTGAGTACTGCCATTCTCCCTTTGGTCCATAGACAAAAGAGACATTCTGAATGTGTAGGCACCATAAGATCAAAGAAGCTGCTGTTGTTAGAGATACTTTCATTTCACAACTTACTTAGATGTTGGAAACTAACATGAAAGATGCATGCGATGTCAAGAGGAATTGCATTGCCAATTTGGAAAAACGCAACAGAGTGGCTTAAGAATTAAATGTGGCCCACGAGATGACTGCAAACATTCTACACAGGAAGATCTTTTCAAGAAATCCAAATACAGAACTTGTCCTTTTTGCTTAAAGTGCAGGAGGTAGTGCAAAATTTCAAATGAAATATAAAAAATTCCTCTTCTTTTCCATACTCTCTCAATATCCCTTTGTTTTTAGAAATACTTTTGTGAATAAACACTTCCAACAATTGTTTCATTTTTTGGTTACTGATGTAATTTGCTTATTATTGTATCTTAAAGCCTTTGTATATGTGTATATGTACATATGTATGTATGTACACATAAATTTGTGGCCTAAATCAAATAGTTCTTAACTTTCTTAAAAGAATCATTCCCCGCACCAACACTTTCCCCCACAAAGCTGCCTCTTTATAATTCTGATAAAAAATGTGAGGTTTTTTCCTCTCACAACCTTGATAACTCAAGCTAAGTAGACCTTTGTTTAGAATAAATTTCCACAGCAGAAAGGAAGAAGTATGAAACTAAGGGGAGCTCAAAGTTAAAACCTGCTTAAATAAAAGAAATTCTTTTTTAAACCTTTGCCATTACTTTCTGTACCATCACAGATATCAAAATACTTTCATCAAAGTTACAGTTTCTAAAAAATGTAGGACATTTGCCAGCTCTCCCATACCCCAATCACCTTATGAACTATTCCAGTTAGAAGGAAGTAAGTATTCAGTTTCTTTTTATTTCCCTTGTGGTTTTTAACAATGTTTTGAGATCATCTACTTCCACCATTTATTCCCTGTTTAAAATATTACCTTTAATGTACACTATCTCACTGCTTCTAGGATAGTTGTGTAATACTGCCAACAAAGAGAGAGAATTTGGGGTAGTTATGGGTTTAGTAAAAACAGGTGGACGAGCTCTTGTAGAAACCAAACATCTTGTGAAAAAGAGTCTTGCTTAAAAATGTACAAAAGAGGCAGAATTCCAGCTAAACCAAATGCTTTCCCCAAAGCTTCCCCATGAGGCCAGTTAGCTTTTAAAATAGAACTAGAGACATCTGACCCACTATCACCAAGTCAGCTTTTTCCAAACAACTTATGTTGTGAAAGAAGTCAGGCTTACAACAGCACTAGAGGTGTTCCCTCCCCTTGACTCCCACTTTTAAAGATGAGTTTGCTCTGCTGAAAAGTGATCAAACATTCTGTGCTAGTGAGAAAGAAAAGGCAAAAAATCAGCTAGATTAAATCTTAAAAAGGTTTTGTTGTTTGCTATACAAATGTACATCTCTACATTTACAATATTCGTCCAAGTCTGGTTTCCTTTTCTAAAAAGGAAGAACAAGAGAACAACACTTCATTTATCTGGCTCTAAGAACACTATCATTGAAGCAAAAAGGTCCTCTGAAATCCAAGACAGAAAAACATACTCATTTGTAAAGATTACCAATAGAAAATAAGTTTAAATGAGAGTATACATTTTCCATGTTCTAGGGGAAATGAATAGCCCAAATTTAAAAATAAATTTAACATCTCTATTCTTATTAACTGAGCACCCAAAGCTGCATTTCTTATAATAAATATTCTTTTTGGTAAATGTTGCCTGTTACTGAGATTCAAGTCTTTAGCTATGAACGTTTTCTTCTTTTTGAATCGCTGTCCTGGTTTTCTGCTCTCCTCCTGTCCAAGCAATAGTCCCTGTCTAAATGATAGTCTTTCCGATACCCGTACTTTTCTTGTTGTCCTTCTCTAGAAGATGTTACCTCTCTTCTGTATCCAGATCCTTCTTCTTCATTGGCTTTTCTTTTGTTTGCGTGCATGGAGGTACTTGCAGAGGGAGTTTCAAGTTGTGCGGTCAGGTTGCAACTGTTGAAGGCTGTTACTTTTGAAAAAAGGTGCTGTATGATATTACTGGGGTCCTGGTAAGTTAAAGAAAAGCCAGGTTCATATGCGGGTGTTGTCACTCTTGGGTGTTGGACACTGGATAGTTGTGTATCACCTGAAAACTTCTCTGTGGCATCACGCTCATTTCTCTTAGCTAATCTTGGGTCCCGGACAACAGGTACATCAGTAGCTTTTGTAAAAACTGTAGCTTCCCTACAGTCAAAAGGTTGAATGTCAGCAGGTAACAAGAAAGTGTTGCTGCGCCATGGAGAAGCAAGAGAAGTGGTCTTACAAATACCACTGTCAGATTTGTTCATCATTTCTTTTGGCTTATTGCTGGGTAAGCTATTCTGAGATCTAATAATTTCTGGCACTACTGTGGGAGGGTATGATAGGTTTCGCTGTGGAATAGATTTGAGTTTCAAAATTTTCATTACATCACTCTTATAACTCTTTTCAGAGGTCCTAATAATGGCACCTCGTTTCTGAGCATCTTGAATCAGGTGATTCCAATGTTGGTTTTCCTTGAAACAAAAGAAAAATGATTATAAAATAAAAACAACCAAACATGGTCTGTGTGTATGATTACAGCTTCCATTTCTTAATACATATAAATATATTTCTTTTTTTTAATGTTTATTTATTTAGTTTTAATTTTCAACATTCATTTCCTCAAAATTTTGAGTTCCAAATTTTCTCCCCATCTCTCCCCCACCCTGTAACGCCTTGCATTCTGATTACCCCTTCCCTTCTATCACACACCCCTCCCTTCCCTTCCCTCCATCTTCTCTCTTTTCTTGTAGGGCAAGATAAGATTTCTAAACCCCATTACCTGTATTCATTTCCCAGTTGTATGCAAAAACAATTCTCAACATTCATTCCTAAATTTTGAGTTCCAACTTTTCTCCCTTCCTCTCTCCCCACCCAATCACACCAAGAAGGTAAGCAATCCAATATAGGCTATATATGTGTAGTTTTGCAAAAGACTTCCATAAAGTCATGTTGTGTAAGACTAACTATATTTCCCTCCATCCTATCCTGCTCCTCATTTATTCTATTCTCTCTTTTGACCTTGTCCCTCCCCAAAAGTGTTTACTTCTAATTACTCCCTCCTCCCTTTTGCCCTCCCTTCTATCATCACTCCCCCCATCTAAATATATTTCTATAATAGTTATAGAGGCAAGGATGAAAGAAAAAGTACCATAAAGTAACCCTTGGATTATCACCTAGAAATAAGGCTATGTCTCAGCTGATCCTTAGATGCATGCAATACCGCAACTAGGATAGCAAGGAATCTAGAATCATCATGGGCCAGTTAGTATCTGATCTGAAACTACTTATAAAACAGCAAACATCAAAACTATTCAATACTGGCTAAAAAAAGAAAAGCTGATTAATGAAACAGATTAGGTAAGACCCAGAAGCAATCAAATATAGTGGCATAGTCTTTACTAGATCCAAGAACAACACATACTGGGAGGGGTAAGGGCTACCTATTGACAAAAACTAGTGGGAAAACTATTTGGCAGAAGTTAAATTTAGACCAACTTCTCATACCATATACATACCACAAATAACCTCATAAACAATTGTTTATAAGAGGAGACAAGAAAGATACCTTTCATAATTGTGTGTAGGAGGAAAGTCCTTCACCTTTATCACCTTCAGGATCAAATATAAAATTCTGCTTGGCATTCAAAATTCTCTATAATCTGGTCCCCCTTGCCCTTCAAGTGTTATACTCTATCACTTCTGCCTTTCTCCACCATACACACTCTGACCCAGCTATACTGGTCTCCTTGAACAAGAAACTACACCTCTTGACTTAGGACATTTTCACTGTCTGTCCCCTGGGCCTGGAATGCTCTCTCTCCTGGCTTCTTTCAAATCCTAGCTAAAACTCCACCTTCTACAGGAACCCTCTCTTGATACCTCTTAATTCTAGTGCCTTCCCTCTGTTAATTATTTCAAATTTATCCATTATATAGCTTGTCTGTACATAGTTATGAGCTCTTAGAGAGCAGCGATTGTCTTTTACCTTTGCATCCTCAGTGCCTTAGCACAGTACCTGGCATACAGTGGGCATTCAATAAGTTATTTATTGACTGACATGAAACTGAAACATGTGTAAGCAAAATCAATACAGGTAAAATTAAAAGATAAACAGTTAACTGGGGAGAAAAAACCTTTGCAGCAAAATTTTCTGATAAAGGTCTTCACAATATATAGGAAACTGGTACACATATATAATAGAAAAGAACCATTCTCCAGTAGATAAATGGTCAGGATATGAATAAGCAATTTTCAAAAGAGTAAAGACAAGCTACTAATAGCCATATAAGTGAAATGCTTCAAATCACCAGTAGTAAGAAACGCAAATTAAAACAATCCTGAGGTTTCTATTTCATGACAATCACACTGGCAAAAATAACAAAAGAAGAAAATGATAATGGTTGGATGGGCTGTGGGAATACAAGCACACTAATGCTGTGAATTGGGTGAACCATTCTGGAAAGTTAGTCTGAAACTTTGTCATCAAAGTCAGTAAACTGCATATTTTTTGACCCATCAATACCACAACTAGGTTCATATCCTAAAAAGGTCAAAGTCAGGGGTCATAAGTATAAATATATTTACAGCAGCACATTTTTTTATTTTAGCAAAAAACTGGAAATAAAGTAGAAGTCAAGGAATATAATAAACAATAACAATGCTATCTAAATTAAATTACTCATTCAATGCCATATCAAACAACCAAAGGATTACTTGATATAGGAAAAGTAAGAAGAAAATTCATATGAAGGGGAAAACTTAGTATAGTCAAAATAATTTGGCACCAGTTAAAAAAAATAGAGAGATCAATCAGTAGAACAGATTAGGTACAGAACTTAAAAAGAAGCAAAGGAACATAGTAGCCAAGTGTTTGAGAAACCCAAAAATCCCACATACTAAGGAAAGGCCTTACAGGACAAAACTGGGAAAACTGGAATGCAGTCTGGTAGAAATTAGCTCCAAATGGATATGTGACAAGATATATGCCAAAATAAGCTCCAAATGGATATGTGACAAGACATAAAAGATCACATCATAAACAAAAGAGAGGAACAAGGAAAAAATAACTTTCAGATCTACTAATAGAGGAATGGTCAAGTGAGGTATATAGAAAGAAGACAAAAGATAAAATACACATATTTGTTTTTGCACAAAAAACCTGATACAGCTACAATTAGAAGGTAGTTAACTGTGGCAACATCTTTGCCACAAGATTTTCTGATAAAGGTCTCATTTCCAAAATATGTAAGGAACTGATTCAAATTTCTAAGAGTCATTTTCCATTTCATAAAAAATGGCCAAAGGATATAAACTGGCAGTGCTCAAAGTAAGAAATCCAAGCAATTAACAATCACATGAAAAATGCTCTAAATCACTAATTCACTAATAATTCTAATAACTAATAATTTAAGAAATGTGAATTAAGCATCTGAGGTTCCCCCTTATATCGCTCAGACTGACAAAGTTGCTGTTAAAGGAAAACAATAAATGTTGGAAGAGTTGAAGGGAAAACAGACACCCCTGATGAATTGTTGGTTAAGCTATGAATTGGTTCAATCATTCTGGAAAGCAATTTGGAACTGTCAAACAGTCACCAAACTGGGCATACCCTATAACCCAGTGATACTACTACTCCATCAAACCCCAAAGAGATTAAAAAAAAAAAAGAAAAGAAAAAGGATCTATAGTGCAGCAATATTTAGAATAGCTATTTTTGTAGTGGCAAAGAACAAGAAACTAAAAGCATGGCCATAAACTGGGAAATGTCTGAACAAATTATGATGTGTTAATATAAAGGAATACTATTGCACTAGTAAGAAATGATGAAGGGAATGGTTTCAGAGAATCTTGGCAAAACTTATATGAACTGATGCACAGTGCAGAACCACAACAATTTTAACGATAATAACATTTAAAAGACAAGCAACTTTGAAAGACTTAAGAACTATAATTAATGTAAGGACCAACTTCCTAAGAGGTTACAGCTTCAAAGTGAAGAATGAGATAACATTTTTAGACATGGCCAATGTGGGAATCTGTTTTGCCTGAGGATAAAGCATTAGGCCTAAAGACCTAAGTTCAAATCTTATTTCAGACATTCACTAGCTGTGTCTGACCCTGAGCAAGTCACTTAAACCCCATTTGCCTCAGTTTCATCATCCGTTAAATGGGGCTAATAAAAGCACCTACTTCCCAAAGTTGTTGTGAGGATCTAATGAGATAACTATAAAGTTATTAGCACATTGACTGGCACATTAGCAAGGCTAATACATAATACATTTATTACATAAATGTTAGCTACTAATATTATTATCTGTTAGGGAAGCATTCTTTTTTTTTTCCAAATGAAGAAAGAGAAGAGATAAGAGAAGGAAAAAACAAATGTTTGGTAATTGAAAAAAGAAAGTAAGAAATAAAGTGATATCCATCAAGTGAGGAATGGTTGAATAAGTTTTAGACTGTATGTATTATATGAGGTATGTATTATACTACAATTATACTACAATTAATTGTCTCAGACTGTAATGTTATGTAATGACTACAATAATATAAATAAAAAAATTTGAAAGTTTAAGAACTCTGTTGAATGAAGTCACTTCAAAAGAATGATGATAAAGCATGCCTCTCACCTCTTGGTATAGAAGTGATGGATTAAAGGAAAAGAATGTGACTTACATTTGCAAATATAAAAAAAGGGGTTTATTTTCCAAGTCATCTCACTTCTTGGCAAGGCTACAAAGTCTAAAAAGTTAAATCATTAAGAAATGTTTAGGGAGAAAAAAGGGGAAAAGGGGGTCAAGAAAAGAGAATTCTTGAAAGGAGTGGTATTGTCTGAATGTCATATATAGCAATGAAATGGAGTATACACACCCCATATGAGGTTTATTAGCCTGTGCTTATAAAGTGAGTTTTTCTGTATTATTCGTTATAGAGCTTGGGAAAAGGTTTCCACAGATTTTTATCCTGTAGGAAGGTCTTAAACTGTATGTGATTCACACAGTTAGAAATGTAGCTCTTACCTTTTTGCTTTTTACCTAAGTTTTGTTAAATAATGCAACCCTACAATCTCAAGAATAATTTTATCAATAAATTATTGATCCTGGATCCCCCATGTAATTTCTGCTCCTATGATTTTCTTGATGGGAAAATGGAATATCTGAATGGAAAAAAGACTGAAAATGAATTCCAAAAGTCCAGATTACAATTGAGGACGTATGCTTCATGCTTTGTTCCCCACAATTCTTAGACTTAACTAAGTAAAGTTAATTCTTAAGTCATATCTAGTTAAGCAGCATAATGGCAAGAGCATTTGTAATGAAACGACCTGGCTCAAATCTTCTTCACTCCATTACTCACTATAACTACAGGCAAGTCTCTTCCCCTCTTGATGTTTCAGTTTCCTTCTCTGAAAGATGAGGGTGGCTCAACTAGCTGATATCTAAAGTCTCTTTGAATTGTAAATCCTATCCTTCTACATAGTTTTTTAGTTAAAGAACAAATATAGTACTTGGATGCCCTCTAGTGGAAATTTTAAAAATTCTAGAGCCTAAGATTTTACTATTTTTCTGCAAATTCAATTAAACTACTAATTTAAGAAAATCAGAGGCAACACCCTGCCACCATATTATTTAGAAAAGAGAAAACTGTCAAAAGAAGGTTTATTATTTGTCCACTGCCATCTCAAACTAAGGAAAAACATCACCAGTGAACAGCCAGTAAGGCTGACTTCCAAAATAATAAAGTAATAAATGAACAAATAAAGTAATAAAATAATGAAGTAGGGAAGAGAAAAACAAACACACACTTAACTTTCTCTCTCTCCCAACCCACACTTTTGCAGTACCTTGGGACTGAGCTAGAAAAATCAATAGTTAAAAACAGAACATGCATGCTGGGACACGTGGGAGAAAGGAAAAATGGATAGTTCTATATGGGAAACTGGAAGGAACAACAGAGAGAAGCACTCTTTGCTTATGCACCCAAAAAATGGAATACCTCTTGTTTCAGGAACAAATGAAATGACAGCTTATTAAAATTAACAGGAAAAAAAATCTGCAACAGACTTATCACTGAGCAGACACCAAAGTAAGATACAGAAGAATTCTGGCAGAGATGGGAAGAAAGAAAAAAAGATAAGCAATGTACCTACCATTAACGTCCTCAAATGTCCAAGGATAAACAGACTATACTTGGCTCGAGTAATGGTTACATTCAATCTTTGCAAACTTGCCAGAAACCTAAAAAATGACACAAAATTAAATGTTCTTTCTAAAGAAGCAAACTTATATTAGTTAAAACAAGAACATTTTATGTTAGCATTTTTTGATGTTCCTTTGCTATAAAGATCAAATGGGTTTTTTACTTGCTCTGTTACATCACGGATACATACAGAAAACTGATTTCCTGTTTTTTACTGCTACTTTAAAATTCAGCCAATTCAGAAAAATGTGTATACAAGGCAAAGGCACTCAACCAATAAGTTAAGAGTCTGGGGGTGCTACTCCTAGTTCTGTGAGTCTTCATGAATCCCTTAACTTCTATGACTCATTTCTCTTATCTGGAAATATGAATGTGATTTACCTATTACCTTTCAACCTTAAGTCTAAGTCAATCAGGAGTCCAGAGACTATAAAGATTCTGAGCCTTCAACACACTACATATATGAGACACGATTCATATACAGGCCTTTTAAATTCAGTATATTTAAAATCTTTTCTTTCTTTAATGATAATTTGGAAACTGCTGAGATAGCACACAAGTGTTCTGGAAAGCAGTATTATTAATTTCCAAAAAGGTAAAACAGGAGGCAGTGGAAATCTATGCTTCCTACCAACACTGCAAATCAAAATACTTTCATGATGACTGAGTGATACTACCTACTCATGTCAGAAAGCAATGCCATGTCCTTAGACTCTTTAATAGCTGGACTAACAGTAAATAGACATCACACTTGACTAGATGTGGCAACTAGAAATGAAGAGAAAAAAACCTGCATGCTAGGAAACAACCACATACCTCAAAAACAACAATTACTGTTGCAAATATCCTTAATCTACTTTGGTTTATCTTAAATTTACTTAATGAAGCAAAGATCAGATCCATATTGCAAAATGAAGTCAATATGAAAGATGTTGAAAGAAGTATCAGTGGATCATTTCTTGAAAGAAACAAAATACATAGGAAGCTTTCATTTTTCATAACAAGCTTCAGAGTGGTAAAAGCAAACAATACTATTTTGAGTATTGACGGTTTTTTTTTTAATACAATGACAGATAAACTTTTAATAAGATAGTCTAATGCCCAGAAATAAGATTGACCTCCAAAACACATAAAAAGAGAAAAGGAGGACATACCCAATTGAGCCTTGAGAAGCATTTGCTCTGACACACGTAACAATAACACAATCCTTCTGACGACCCTGGAATGCATCCACTGTGTCAACTTCCCCTGGTCTATTTAAGAAGAAAAAAAATCTCATTATGGAAAAATGTGTATACAAGGCAAAGGCACTCAACCAATAAGTTAAGAGTCTGGGGGATTCTACTCCTAGTTCTGTAAGTCTTCATGAATCCCTTAACTTCTATGACTCATTTCCCTTATCTGTAAGATAGGAATAATAGGACCTACTCTACCTACTTTGAGGCCTGCTGTGAAGCTCAAAATGAAATTAATACATACAGTTTGTATTTTTGTCTCGATCTCTGACTTCCTTCTGTAGGGGTTGGCAAACTGGCCGGCTCATTGGTTTACATACTGGTTGCTTTTTGCACTACAATGGCAGAGTTCAATAGGCTATCTATATGGAGATCTCAGCATTTCAAACTGCTACTTCCTGCACTACATACCATAGTGATGCAGGTATAACTCTAAAGCAGAGTGCCCCACCTACTGTTGTGACTTTTTTTTTATTTCCAGTGTATAACCATCATATCAAAACAACAGGTTGTGCTTTTAAGGTACAGTGGGGTGTGAATTAGTTTGTTACAGAATCAAACAACAAAGCATTGTGTTTATTATGCAATGACACTATAGTTTTGCTAAAAATAAGTCAATTTTACCAGATTAAGTACTCATCACAATATTCCCAACCCAGAGGAAAGCAATGGTCAGAAAGATTAGAAAATTTAAAAACACAATAACACATCAGAAAAATTTCTTGGAAAAAATCCAAAAGAAAAGTGAAACTGCAACCTAAGTATGTTCCAAGTTGATTTACTTGTTAAGGAAGTAAGTTCGTTAAATCTCATTTGATTGCAGTAGCCAAAAAAGTGTATCCAGAGAAAATGATCTGTTTAAGATTATTAGCCTTTCAGCTCAATTAAAATCATGTGCTCATGGACTGATGTCAGTATTTGGCAGTACCTATCTGTGTGAAAAGACATTTTCAAAGATTAAATATATAAAATCTCATTACAGATCAGCATTAGTAGAACATTTTACAAAAAAGTTTGATGATAGGGAACATTAACTTTGAACCTTAATTAGGGGAAATGTTATCCCCCTCCCCCAATAATTCCATTCTTCTCCTTAGCAGACCTGTAGTTCCCCCCACAAATTATAAGATAGAGATGGGACAATTCATCTTCAGCACATAGTTTTAAAACATTGCCTGGGGGCACCAAGAAATGACTTGCCCCTGGCACAGGGCTAATAGAAAAGGCAAGATATGAACCCAGGCTTTTATAATCCTAAAGGCAACCTCTAACATATGCAAATACATTTCATAAATTGTGAAGTACTAAAAATGCCTTGTAAATTTCAGTATTTTATAATTAAATATGCATTATGTCTATATAAACAGTCAGCATCTTTGAGTAGCTAAAAGTGAGCCACACAATCTTAATATTTAATCCTCAACATCCCTGTCAGTAGAAAGTGGTAGTAAAACATAATCTTGTTTTTATACACAAAGAAGCTGAAGCTCAAAGCAGTAAATATAGGAGTCAAAAAGGACACAGGTGGGGAAGAGTTATCATCTCCATAAACAGAATTAAGGACACTTTGGGCATTATGTAAGTTTGCTAATGAAGACTAATGTTGCATTAGGCTAGAAATTCAATTCAGTTGTAGTTTTTACTCAGTTTTGCTATGTGTGAAGAGTATTTACCAAGTCCCTAAATAACAAGTCAGGGCTTCCAGCGTGGGGAGAGTGGGGCAGAATTCTTCATTTTTTCCCTAAGTAACTATTGCATTCTCCACAACTACTATTTCAAGACTTTTTACATTATCCTCAGGTCCTTAAGCCCAATCCAGCTCACCTGAATTTTAGCAGATAACTTCATCTATGAATTATTTAAAAATTGAGGGAGGTCTTGCGATATGAATCCCCCCTTCAAGTTGTCTCCTCTTTACCTCAAACTTTCTCTGAACTTTACCAACTCTCCTCCTCCATTCTTGCCTCTAAAGTGTTCCTTGTCTACCTGACCAAAGTTAATCCAGTTACCTATAAGCCTGACATTATCATTTCTTACTACATATGGTACTCCAGTCTATCCATTATCCTCTACACTTCACTTCCCTGTGCCTACAGCTCTCTAAAACCCTAAAGAAAAAAACAAAACAACTCAACCTTCTGCTTAACTCCCCTGTTATCCTGCCCTCCTTGAGATGCCATGCTTTTTCTGCCTTGCTCTCAACCTTTAGTCTTCTCTTTTGCCATTTTTCTCAAAAATAATATGGTATATTTGCTGTTTCCTTAAGCCCCTTTTACCTGTTTCTTTCAAATTCTTTGTCCAATTCCTGTTGAATCATCATCTTTTGTGCTTTGTAATGTGTGATGATACCGATGTTACGTATAGTAATATCTTTTCTTCTGTCTTTGATCAATTTAATTAATTCCATTACTAGTTTTATTTCTTGGACATTAATGTATGAGCTATATGAGAAAAAAACAACATGGAAAAATCACTGATACTCATTAGCTGTCAATTAAGTCCAGTTTATATAACTAATATGGTTCCATATTCTGGTGGTCAGAATCTCACTAAGTTTGAAATGGTTACCTGATAAAAATTACAATTGCTGATATTAGTATTAGTAGTCTGATTTACTATGAGTTACCTAACATTAAGCAAAATAAAAGCCAAGGTCTTTCCCTCTGAAAGGTTCCCTGCTACCAACACCAGTCCAGGGTAGGACATGTTGCATGATTCAAGTACGAAGCAAGATCCATAAATGCTAAACTAGTTAATTGGTGGGCCATATAATTACATTGAAAGCTTTGAATGTAAACACTGAAGTCTCAACAATTTCTAAGTGAATAAGACATTACAGAATATAATGAAAGACAATGAAAATCAATCTGTACTAAAGAAATTAAATACTAAATAGAAGTTCAATAATCAGAATCAGATTTATCTAACAATGTTACAGTCATTAGGCAATTAAAGAATAGTAATATCAACTTCTTTGACAAAAATCTGTCTACAATGCAGAAAAAAAGATGGGACAAAATTTCATTTGTCATTTTGATCTTCAAAAAATGACAACAATTAACACCATTTTTTAAACTCTTCATTTTTTTAGGTACCTCAGCACTCATTCAGAGCCTGACGCCTTATACAAGATTAGAAAAAGAAATTTTGTTCTAATGAAAATGTGGGTCCTCAGAAAAGGTCTACTGAACAGAAGTCATTTAACTATTCTGGTACAAGTGAGAGAACATGACTCAAAAAATATATGACAACATGTCCTGGACAAAATAAAATTGTTTACTCAGGAAGGGTTATAGGCAATATGAAAGGTTCTGCCTATATTTAAGTCTTTGGCTCTATAGCATCAGGTCTACCAGTATTCTAGAATGGTAGGAGTTAAAAGGAAGGCCAGGAAAGGACAAGGTAGGTCCCTAAAGGTGGGGCTTTTTTCCCCCCCAATTTCCATCCTCATTGTTAACACAGTGCAATGCAAAAAGTTTGCTCAACTGAACTTGAGTCACAAATGTCCTTTTAACAATACCTTCCTAATAATCAGTTAAATCAGTTGTAACTTGTCTGACTTGTGATTGTTTATGGATTTAGGGAAGAAATATTTTTTAAAACCCTTCCCTTGCTTTCCTTAAGAAGATTAAAAGGAAGCTTGGGAATACTGCCTTGGAACTGGAAATACAGAAGACACAGTGAAGAATGAATAAAGAAGAAAGAGATAAGTAGAAATAATTAAACAATATTGTGAGAAAGTAGAAATTCATATATGTATATATATATTTCTATTATAGACATTGTCTACCAAGGAACTGACAAGTTTATATTTTGTCCTCACTCAGCTATATAAAGCTGAGGTTAAGACGAAGTTGCAAATCGGTGACAATAGCCTCATTTGCATGCTAACTGTGATCTGAATGAATCTGCTGAATGTCATTCCTTCTCAGAGAGAAAGTCTAAGTACATATATAGGTAACTAGGCTTATGATAAAGGCACCTGAATCTAGGGGTTTGATAGTAAACACCACGTTTTCTATTTCCCTGAAGTATACGATCTTTATTAGTTGAAGTTTCCCAGACAATACCAAAAAACCCTTACACTAGCTCAGGTGGGACACTACACCCATACCTTGTCTACAAGGTGATGAACAATAAAGTCCTGAGTCCTAGAGATCTAACTGAGGAAATGCATTATGATAAGGGGGAAGAATCTTACAGGACTAACAGTGAGGGAAACTATAAAGCAGCTAAATGGTGCAGTAGATAGTACTGGACTTGGAGTCAGAAAGTCTGGAATTCAAGTCCAATAACTAGCTGCTCATCACTTAACTTCTGGGAGAGTCAAGTGGGTGGTGGTAGAACGCTGCCAATTAGGCAACTCAGGAAAGGCTTCTTATAGTAGATGGCACTTCAGTTGAACCTTAAAGGCAGGTTGAGGTTACAAGAGATGGAAATATAGGTCAATGAGGAGAGCATTCCTGGCATGGGGGTATTTGTGCAAAAAGCACAGATACTGGAGATGGAATGTCATGTATGTACCTAAACAAGTAGGTTTGTTGGCTGGAATATAGTGTGTGAGAGGTAGTAGGTTAAAAGCTAGAATATGAAGGGCTTTAAGTGTCAAACAAGAGGAGTTTATGTTTTATCCTAGAGGCAATGGAAGTGAAACTTCTTGAGCAGAGAAGGAGCATGGCCAGATTTGTGATGTGAAAATACCAATTTTTCAGCTATTTGAAGGATGAATTGGAGAAGGGATTAACAGGATTCAAGGAGACCAATTAAGAGGTTACTGTAATTGTCCTGGTGAGAAATGATAAGGATATAAATTAAGAGAGTTGTGATCTTAGTAGAGAGAAGGGGATGGAGGCAAGACACAGAGGTTAAATCCATAAAAACTGGCCAAATGACCATGTTATAGGAGAAAATAAGAAAGTTAAAAGAAGGATGCCAGGGGAAAAGATAATGAGTTTTGGACATACTGAATTAGACATTAGAGGAGAGCAAGATAAATAGGTTTGAAATTCATCTGCAGAGAAATAAGAGTTGAGCCCATGGGAGCTAACAAGCTCCCTGAGAGAAAAGGAGGAGACTAAGACAAAGCCATTCATGGTAAGGCAGAGGGGTATAGGTAATAATCCTGCAAAGGAAACTGAGAATGGTCTTGCCAGACAGGTAGAAGAAAATCACAACAGAACAACAACACAAAAATCCAGGAAGGAGAGCATACCCAAAATTAAAAGGTACTTACCGTGTTAAATGCTGCAGAAAGGTCAAGAAGAAAAAGAAGAATATTGGGCCTAGAGAGACACAGAGCAGCCTTGGGAGGCTGTTTGAAAATTTAGGATGCATTTTGTAGGGACCAGATATAAAGTCCTCAAGCTTCATTAGCAAGAACAGATCTTCCTATTATGGCTGTGCACCTAGGTTTACCTACAGGGCATTACAGATATAGTGTCCTCTGAAAGGTCCTCTGAAGAAACACCTGAAGAATTCCTAAGTAGATTCTGGCAGCGCAAAACAACTGTCTACCTCTTCTTCCTGTACTTCAGTTGTTGCAACACTCCCCTGCTGTTATTGGGTCTAAGGGGAACAGTTCAGGGAAAAGTTACATAATGAGACAACAGTTAGTTAAAATGGAGAAGCTATCAACTGGGATAACTGAAAGTCCAATGTGACTCAGCATGATGCATGATGTGTGTGAGAGGCATTTTCAATATGATAAAATTTGAGGTAAAAGATATTCCAAACCATATCCTGAACCAGAGGATTAAGAAAAGGACTTACTCATTTTCACGTCTCTCTGAACCATCTTCTACATCAAATACAAGGTAAGGCTGGAACGGCCAGTCTGATGTACATCGGCTCTCTTCAGTCAATCTATGAGCATTATCAATGATTATCAAAATATCATTCTATTAGCATTTATAAAAACAGATTTTAGAGGACTGATTTTCTTCTATAAATGTGGGATATACAGAGGTTAAAAACCACCCTCCTTATATTCCACCAGAATGCTCAGAATAGCAATATAGATAATTGTTAAAATTTATGAATTTCATAATGGCCTGAAAGAGTAAAGAAATGTGAGTAAAATGCTTGAAATGTACTAACCTTTCGAAGCATCTAAACTCACAAGTAAAACACATCAACCACTAACAAACTGAACTAACCTGTTTGTTTTCAAAGTTTTGTTATAAATATAACTAGATGGGAAGAGACATATATCAGGATGCATCCTGTATTGAACTGTCAGCTGCAAAACAGGTGATCTACTGATCACATTCTGTTTCACTTGTTCTTCCAGATGTTTGTATAATCGAGCCATCATTGACTGGTCATAGCCAAACTCCTGTGCTTTCTGCCAGGGAGAAAAGAAGTAATTCATTAGAATTAGTTTATACTTCTTCACTAGCATAAAAAATATTTACCGGGAATCTAAAATGAGTTTTGGACACATTAAGTTTTAGAGCATATGGAACATGAAATGAATAGCATGATTCTAGGTATTAAAAGATCACAAACCCTCCCAAATCTCTGGAGAACCAAAACTAGTCAGAAAAAGTAATCTTTTTAAATCTCAGAAACTGTAACATTGTAAACTTTCAATTATTCAACAAAAGAATACCTGGAGCAAATTTTAAAATACAAAACAAGTATCTCCCTAGTTAATGAGCAAACTTCTGGGCTGCTTCTCTATAAAATTTGTATGCACTGCTGAAATGCTAATATATTTTACTCTCAGAGATACACACGAATATGAAGAGAAAATTTACAACCAAAACTATAAAAGCTTAATGACATCTATAAACAAAAACAGGAATGGCTACTTTCTGCCACTGGTATTATGTGAACTGCAACTCCAAATTGGAGGGACAAATTTATACTAATGACTAAATAAATTCTTTATATGAATAACTGATTTTATAATTCCCATGGCTTGTAGTTACAATCAATATTAGAGAAACTGACTTGTTAGCTCATTTGGGGAATCAAATGATTTCTGAATCCAGAATATGGAATCAGGACCTGAACTTCATTCTGCTCCTAGAGGGAGAGGGAGGTAGAGCAGATGAACTTCTAACTGTGTACAATCAAAGTGAATGCTGTCAGTCTTTGCTTTTTTTTTTTTTTTTTTTACATCTACCACCTTTACTTTTAGTAAGAGGAAGGGAAGAGAGGCAAATTTCTTACAAGGCTGGTAAACTGCCCTCTTGGTATGCTGAAGAAGACAGGTATCTAAGTTATTCAAATAGTCTCAAAACAATTCAATATAACTTTTTCTTTGCTTTAAATCCTTGGCATATTTCTTTAAAATTCAACTACTAAAAATAAATCAGAGATAAATTGTTTTAAAAAAATTTGCTTTAAAAAAAACCAACATCAGTTTTCCAAAGAAAAAAAAATTGAGATGTAGAAAAAAAGACTATTTCCAACCATTCATTTCCCTGGTACTAATAAGCATATAAAGCTGGGAGTTATTAAAACTCACATTTTAAAATATTAGAACAAAAGGCACATTAAGATCAACTTTCTAAGCTAATTAAGATGCATTAATCAAACCAATCTTTTCAAACACTGCTTCTATGAGAAGCCAATCCTATCCATCTTTCCTGATCCCCCAAAATTAGTGTTTTTAAAAATTATCAGTTCAGTTATAACTACAAGATTTATCACGAACAAAGCCATTTCTAAAACCTTCTGCTTTAAGTTAACAAATAAATGGCTATAGAAATACTTACCACAGAAATAACGGTGGGAGGGAGCTGTTTAGGATCTCCAACCAGAATAAGTTTGTTGCAGCGATGGATAAATGGAGTAAGTGTCTCAATCTCACAAGACTGCCCAGCCTTAGTAACCAAGAGGGAAGAATGTTTTTAATCCATGTTTCTGTAATTTTACTTACATGAAGTTTTTTGAATTTCTAAGCATTCTAACTAAAAAGAAGTTTCACAGCTTTGCCTCAAATGTGTAGCAAAACAAGTATTTTTTGGGCTGAAAAGATTCTCTAGTCTAAGTACTACTACTATAATTCAATTCTAATCAACAAATATTTAAGTACCTACTACGCTGAAGATACCACAGCATATATCACAGAAGATACAACAGACCTACAAGAGCTACTATATTTAAAAAGATAAGCAAGATAGCTTATCTACAGGTTAGAGACTTGGAGCTTATTTGGACACAATTTAAAAACTTTCGCATCCATCCTTATCCTGGGAACAGATATAGAGTGAAGGATAATATAAAACAGGCATGGAGCAGAGGAGAAAGAAATCTTTTTGTCCAGTTAGCTCAGGACACTACAGCAATGATACCCTAATGAAGCAGTTAGCTTTGATTTGTTCCAAGGCTACAACCCTAGCCAACCAGCATTGCAGATACATGTTGCTGGTCACAACAGGGGAGAGACAAAAAACTGTGGGTAGATCTGAACAAATTAATCCCAACTATTGGGGAAGTAATTCAAAGGATAAGAAAATCACTGTTTTCATCTTCCTACACAAAAATAGCATCATATAAAAGTAGTAAAGTACTACTGGTAAAAAACATATTTTAGCTACATTTCAGCAAGTCTCTTTTGTCTCTGTTTTATTAATCATGACAATACGGCAGTTATAATTATATAGCCTTGACTGGCTTCACTAACCTCATCAACAATGACACAACTGAAGGGAACACATCCTTGCCTACGAAAAGCAGACTCCAGCAGCAAACCACCACTTGTGCTCAATGTACAGCAGATGATGTGGGACTCCAGGATAATGCTACTCTGAGCTTCCTGCGGCCGTCCTCGAACCTAGGAGCACAATGAGAGACAACTTAATATAAAGTTGCAATTAATTCCTTTATTCAGTTATATCTGTTCTTAACAATAAAACAGCAACTTTGACCGATAATTAGTTCACCCCTAACCACAATCTTGAGAGTAACAGAAACAATCAAAGATTTCACAAATCACCAGAAAGAATACAGTACAAACATTATCAATACAGACTAAGGGATCATTGTTTGAGGCTTGATTCAGAGTTAAGTTCTGTCAGAATAATTAGAGATTAAAAATGATAGTATCTATTTGTGATGAAAAGAACCTGAGCAAAATTAGTCTGGGACTAAATTTTAATTTGTATATTTTTGTATAATATCTTAACTCATAGTTTTTTTTGTATAATGTTTTGGTTAAAAATATTTTATTTAGAAATCAAGTACATTACAAAATTCTGTAAACATTCTGCTTATAAAAAAAGCTGTATAAACTTTGATCTGTCTATGTAACTCAGTTAAGTCACAAGATACAAAAAGAGCCAGGGAAGAAGAGGTAAGTTTCACAAAGGATTCAATTTGTAGTGTTCAAACTGAAAAGTCCTTTTTTCTTTTTTCACAATCTGGATCTGAGTTTTCATCAGTGTAAGCATCATCTTGGCTTTGGAACTCCCTTGAGCAAAATAGATTAGCAACTTCAGTGTAATTTATAATCTTAAAGAGTTGCCTGAGTCACTGAGAATTTAAAAGGCTTGACCACGGTCAAGTGAATGCCAGAAATGGACTTGAACCCAGATCTTCCTCTCTAATACTAGCTATTTGAACACAATGCCATGTTGCCTCTCAAAAACTTTTTTCTTATCAGAGATTAAGCCTGAACACACTAGAGGTTCTTCAAATGGATTGTCCTCTCAAATGGAATGAATTCACCTGTCCCTTCCACCTTTAAAACCCTTGACTTCTTAAAGACTCAATTTAAGTGCCACCCCTACATAAAGTCTTTCCTACTCCCTCTAACGTTTGTACTCTGCCCCTCCTAAAATTATTTTATATTTATCTGTGAATATTCTATATTGCCTGAGCAGAATGTACATTTCCTGAAGGTAAGCACAGTTTTGCTATCTGTCTTCCCGGAGCTAAACACAAAGCCTTACAAATTATAGGCATTCAATAAAGATGTGTTGCATTGACCTGCTGTTGAAAAACTAAAATTAAATGAAACAATAATCCATATGTCATACTAATCCAAAAATTATACTGTATGTACATATTCCAAAAGGGTACTTTAACTAAATTAAAATTATCTTTATAAGCAAATATGCAAGATGCTACTGCAAGATTCAGTACTCAAGTTATTACAACACAAACAGGCTCCACTGTAATCCATTAAATAGTTGATAACATTCAACTAAAATAAGTGGCATATGTTAAAATATTACATATAATTTTTCAAGAATTTGAAAGCACAAGTGAAGAAACAATTAGTAATCCACTGACTATATATATAAACTTTCTTAAATTTAGTACGCAATTGTTTTTGTAGTTCCCTCACATTTGGCTCTCTCTCTTAGCTTCCCCTTAATTCCTAGTTAATAGATAATTTTAGCTATCCCTGCTCCCTCAATTAATAATAATAGTTTACATACATATAGCAACATTCTTTCTTTAAAATAACCCCATAAAGTAAGTAGAAACATTTTACTATTTTCATTTTACAGATGACGAAAATAAAGTTCAAGATATAAACAAAAATGGTCTTATAATACAGTGGAAAATACACTGGGTTTGGAGCAAGAAGATGTGTGTTCCAGTTCCAGCTCTCTTCACTAGCCCTGTGACCCTAGATAACTCAACTCTCTTGAGTTTCAGTTTCTTCCTCTGTAAAATGAGGGGGTTGAATTTTTAAAATAGACTGAAAAGAACAGAAAGAAATTCAGAGAAGTAAGGCAGTATTGGATCTATCCTGCTAAATTTATCATATGCTTTAAAAAAAAGGTGTCAATAATAGATTCTCGATCTCATAAATAATTTTCATTTACTATTTTTTTCTATTAAAATGTTCAAGTTTGTCAAGTTCTGGATAAAAAATTTAAAGTGAAGATAACTGATCTTTATATTAATCTGTATTTACTTTATGAATGTGTGTATGTGTGTGGGTATGTATGTTTCCTGTTGTTATTTATCTGTGTATATGCTGTTTACTCTCAAAAGAATGTAAGCTCCTCAAGAAAAACTTTTATTTTCATCTTTATAGCCCTGGTGCATTGAACTTGGCATACTGAACGTTAATGGAATAAAATTAAACTGTAATCCAACATCTTTCTCAGTTACATTAAAATACAGACAAGAACTGGAAAGCTGAGTTAAATTAAAATATCATTTATCTTGCCCACATGCAGAATGCCAGGAATATATCTAAAAGTGTGAGTAAATTAAAGGAAAATCTCAGTCTTGAATCCCCAGTATTATTATGATAAACATATATAATTCTCTTTTCAGTTTGAGAACTGTCTTATGATATGAGCCTATCTCTCAACAGATTTATATAGAGAATTTCTGCTATATAATTTCTGTCAAACTCTTAAGTCTATCTAAACTCTTATTTCCAAAGAAAAATATAAAATTCTATAACATCATAAAAGCATTCACGTAATGAGAAGATAGTTCATGCCAATACAATACTACTCCTCTCCCTTCCATGGCCAAAAACTGCCTTTTTTCTTTTGGATTTACTGGCTAGATTTTTTTGCTCTAACACTAAGCCTTAAACCCAATTCATTCTGGAGCTCATAAGATTGGACAACAAGTCCCCGCTTACCTAGCACAGAGTGAATGTAAATACTAAATAGTAACTGTTTCTCTTCTACCCAGGAACCCTGAGAGTCGTCCCCTCCCAGCTTGATTTTTTTTTTTTTTTTTGGTAATTAAAAGGGGCCATCCCTTGAATAACTACTTAAAGAGGCCTACTGGGGTATCTCACTTAAAGTGAGAATATGAGAAGATCTTGGCTTAAAAGGGTCAAGATCTCACACTGCATCCTGGGTCATCTTCAGTCATACTGATGACTATTTCGCCACCAGACTGGATGACTCTGGAAGAGAAAGTGAGGCTGGTGACTTTGCACAGCACTCCCTCACTCAAATCAAAGTCAACTGTAAGTCATGTCATCATCTTGATGTCATGGTCCTCCTGTTCAAGAACGAAGGACAAACACAGCAACTAAAGCTAGATATGGCCCCCTTTTTTTGTTCTTTTCTATTTACATGTACCTCAAACTACATGAACTGTGAAGAGAAACCATTGTTCTATTTTTTCAAATTCTAAATTATAACCATCAACAAAAGCATTCAAATATAAAGAAAACTTTTAAAACACTATACAAACCATAAATTTCAAATTATTTACAATGTATAAAGAAATGTACATTAATTTTATTTATTTTCACTAATACTCCTTTCACTGATAAATATTCTGACCAATACTGTTTCTTACAGAATTAAAAAAGATACCAAAGTCCACTAAATAAAGGAGTTTAGGAACCTATAACAAGCATGAAAGATATTCATTAACCTTTCTTAGAGTTGTTAGCTGGGAAGTGACAAAGTCATTCACATTACAGAGAAGATAAAAAATTAGTTATAATTATGATGATATTAAAGAAACCGACATAGGAGGTGTTATCCTTTACCTCTTTAATTTTAGAAGCAAGCTGCTGTCTTTCTTTGGAAATTCGGGCAATTTCCTCATCTAAATCTGATCTCTGAAAAACAGAAGTAACAACCACACCATTAAAGCTAAGGATTTATACGTTTTTTTCTTACAGATTTTAAACTTTCTTTAATGTAGACAAAGCTAGTTTATCCTGTGAAAGACAAATCAGGATTACTATTAACCTATCCCCCGCTTTAGCAACACAATTCAATTCATCCAACAAATTTAATTCAATTCACTATGAACTAAATTGAGCCAGTATTCTCCATTTACTACACTGGAACCTCAACATTTTATTTTTTATTGATCTGAAATGCTAATCACTTAATTGGCTTCTGCCTCCTATCTGATGTACAGTTAAGACCAAATCTACCTTTTGCCCCTTTTCACATCTATCCAAAGCACGCTGGCGAGAAAGCTTGTCTAATTTAACATCCAGATGTTCTTTTCTCTCATGCATCTCTTGAACATGACTGGGCAAGTCCTTTTCTAAAATGGCAAAGGAAAAAAATAGACTTAATTAATACAACTGCTATGGTTTAAACAATATAATCAAAAAAATTCTAACTGGTAACTTCAAAGTTCCAAGAGAGTGTCAATTATATTCAAGTCCAAGTCATGTAGAGTATAATAAAATGAGTGGGGAAAGCCATATAAGCCTAGGCTCATACTTACTCATTCTGTGGTTAACTTGGCTATCCAAGCTGAATTTTAGGACTTCATTATTAATAGATTTTTCTGGGCCCAGTCGCACTAAGTTTATATCTCCACAATTTCCTGTATATAAAAATTACACAGGATGATCAATGAGGAAAATTGTTGACTAATCCTTCCATTCTTCTCCCTCCCTCTATCTTTGACAGTAAAAACCTACCCTTCTTTAATAAGAATGAAAAGAAAGTATGATTTCTAGATTCTAAGACTGAACGTTTTAGAAAATGATTAATATTTAACCCACAGGGAGTTTGGTTTATAAAAGTATTTTATTCACATTGGATAACCCATTCTATCTACCAAATTTAACTAAATTCCCAATCTCAAATATTCAGAGTTGATTTAGATATGTAATCTTCTAATTGTTACCTTAACCTGACATCATCAAATTTCAACTATCAGACTGTGGATAAATATTATCCGCAACAAGTTTTGCTCCTACGTTGGTTTCCCTATGTTACCTTCCTTGGCTATCAGTCTAAAATTTGGAGAAATATATATTATCATATATATTATATTATATATATCATAATATAATATATATGTAATATATATAAGTGTGACAAGCAATCACAAAATATAAATTATTTAGGAATTATTCAGTACTGTTTCCTTCCATTAGAGGACTGTGAAGATTACTCAATAAGGACTAGGTCCCAACAGAGAGTCTGACTTAATGAATAATCTCACATTTCTCCTTCAAAAGAGCCCACATTAGAGATCTAAAATAACAAAAGGATCATACCCAAGGGATTCCTCTTGTCTTGGCATTTTTCTTTAAATTCAAGGATGATTTTTTTCATAAGTTCATCAACAGCTGCATTAGAGGGTGCACATACAAGAACACGATTTCGTTTGATTTTGGCATTCAAGTTTTCATCTGAATCTCCTTTCCTTGGTTTCTACAGAATTCCCAAAGAAAAGATGAGTTCTACTTTGCAATGTAAAGCTTAAGCTATGTCTTGAGTCCAAACTATATTTGCCATTTCATATTTAAAGGCCACAAACAACAAAATCTTCCAGTCTGATATTGGACAGCCTCAACTCTATAGATAATAAGTTTATTTTTGATAAGTTGAAACAGAAACCCCTAGATAATTCATTTGTTCACTCATTCATCAACAAACAAATTATGGCATTACTGTGTACAAAACACTGTTATCAGGCAGAAAATAAAAGAAACGAAGTTTAGATAAAACACAGTCCCTGCCCTCATAAAGTTTACAGTCTAGAAAAATCATTATACAGTATCTTTTTAAAGGGGGAGAAGGAACTGGGGACTCTTGATAGTCAGCAATGCAGAAAAATTTTCTTTTTACTGGTAGAAATTTTAACTGATCAACCAATAAGTATTTATTAAATGATTACTATATGTGGTAGGTATTGTGCTAGGTGCTGAGGTTACAAAGGTATGAAACAATCTACTCTCAAGGGCAACAATATGTAAGTACCTAAGCATATAAATATAAGGTAGTTAATACAACATAGTCAAGAAGGAAAGGCATTACTTGTTGGGGGGAACAAGAAAGGCTATATAGAAAGTGATAGTTTGAACTGCATCTTGAAGGAAGGGAGGAATTTTTATGAATCAAATCTAAGAAAGTACATTCAAACATGAGAAAAGGCCAGAACAAAGTCCTGGAAACAGGAATTATCATGCTGTGTGAAAAACAGAAAGGCAGTCAGTTTGGCTAGATCAGAGAATGTAGGAAAGGGAATAGTACATAATGAACCTGGATAGAATAAGGCCTAGTTGTGAAGGACTTTAAAAGTCAAATAAAAGAGTTTATATTCAATCCAAAAGGCAATAGGGAGCCCTTTGAGTTTACTGAGTAGGTAAGAGACCTGGTCAGACTCGCACTATAGGAAATTCACTTGTGGAGAAGATGAAAAAAGGGGCAGGATAGGAAAGATGCTATAGAGGTAGAAAAAGTAAAATTTGTCAAGTGATTAAATATGTGATGTGAGGAAGAGAGAAACGTTGAAGAAGCTGAAGTTATGAAATGAAGTAACTACTAGAAGAACGGTGGTACCTTTGAAAGAAGGAAGGTTGTTAGAGGAGAGGATTCAGAAAGAAAGATAGTAAGGTTTTTTTTGATCATGTTGGTTTAAGAAGTCTATGGGACATCCATTTTGAAATATCCAAAAAGCAGTTGGTGATTCAAGGCTAAAGTTCAGGAAAGAGACTCAGGCTGGAGGATCTGTATAAAGGTTATAATTGAAGCCATGAAAGTTGATGAGATCCCTAAGGGAGAAAGGAGGGAAATGAGAACCTATGGCTTGGGTATATTCACAGTTAGGGAGAATGATATGGCAGATGAGTCAGTAAAAGAGACTGAAATGGAGTAGTTAGGCAGGTAAGAGGAAAATAGGAAAGACTAGTGTCATTAAAACCCAGAAAAAGAGCAAACTGGAAAGGACAGTAAACAGTGTCAAATGCAGAGGTGAGAAAAGAATGAAGATTGAAAAAGGGCCATTGGATTTTGAAATTAAGAGTTACCAATTAAATTGGTAATTTTGAAGAGAACAGTTTCAGTTTTACAATGAGGTCATGAATCTGAGAGGCTAAAAGAATGGTGGTGACTTCAATACATATAAGGAAAGTTAATAATGGAGAGGGTTTGGAGGCTAAGACAATGTCATTAGGACTGCTACAAGGTAAATTCCATCACATCATTGTAAGAAAAATCTCTGAATAACAAATGTGCCTATATTTTTCAGTAATACTGAGTAAACACAAATTCCAGTGCAAAAAAATAAGAAAAGTCTGTTGGAGTTCATTTTAATGGGTCTTTTAAAGTGGATAAAGGAAGAAAGTTTCCTGGCTTAATTTAATGTTGCAAAGTACATCATTATCATTACCATCACCAGCTAGCATTTATATAGTGCTTCATAAATATAATCTCATTTTATCCTTACAACAATCCTAGGAAGTAAGTGCTTATTAATATCTCCATTTTACAGATAAAGAAACTGAGGCAGAATTTGAAGTCAAGTCTTCTTCATTTCAGCCCTGGCACTATCCACGGCACCATTTCATCAGTCTCTTCCATTTCTAGTCTTCTCACACCTTACCTGTCCCCATATACTTTTTGTTCCAGTGACACTGGCCCTCTTTGCTTTCCTTAAATAAGATTTTCCATCTCTTGACTAGACATTTTCACTGGCTGTCCCCCATACCTAGTATGCTCCACCCTCTTCTTCTCTGCCTCCTGCCTTGCCTGGCTTCCTTTAAGTTCCAATTAAAATCTCCTCTATCCTTCTTAATTCTAGTCTCTTCCCTCTGTTGATTACTTCTATTTATCCTGTAGAAAGCTGTATTGATCCTACAAATAGGAAACATGCTACCTCTTAGTTCTCCTCTCAGTTCTCAATGTCTTTTGTTGTCTTAATGTCTAAAAAAAACTGTCTTGTTCCTAAATTTAGGGTTGTCATAGATATATTAAAACCTGTTTCCTATCAACTCAACAGTTTCCTTCATCCATGACCATTCTTTTAATAGGCATCGTGCAATACGCTTTATATCACAGACACATAATAAAAGTGCAAAAACGATGTAAATACACTGATGATAATCTGAATAAAGTCAACAGAAGAAATTTGGTACATACCACAAAATATAACTCAACATACAACCTACCTCTGTCAGGATACGATACAATAGGCCAACAATAGTTTTTGATTTGCCAGTTCCAGGGGGTCCATGAATCAGACAGATTTTGGCAATTAAGGGCGGTTGCTTTACCATGGCATAAGCAACTTCAATTGCCTTTTTCTGATCTTCGTTATAGTCTTTCAGGTAGGCAAGCTACGTAAAAATGAAAATAAAATTATTTTTTTTTTCTTTTACAGCTCACTGAAGGAAATTTAATCAAAGTTAGATTTTACTTTCCTCAGCTCAATTCAACACATTTATGAAGCCTAGTATGCATAAGACACTAAAAATACAAAGACAAAAATGAAAAAGTACTTAACCTAATATTCTCTTAACAGTGGATTATATGTACACAGATAAATAAATACAGTCTAAATTGAGGGTGGAGAAAAATGTTAACTGGGAAGGATGAGGAAGATTTCCAGGGAAGACAAGAAGAGGCCTTGTGGATCAGGCAATATCTGAGCTGCATCTTGAAGGAAGAGAAGGATTCTAAAAGACAGTGATGAGGAGTATACTCCAGGAAAAAAGTGACCTATTTTTCCTCTTTCTGATCTCCTATTTGCTTCTCCATTCCTTATAATATGACTTCTATCCTTAAACTTGATTGAAACTGCTCTCCAAGGCCAGTCATGATTTTTAATTCCTAAATTAAATGACCCTTTCTCATTCTCCATCCTTTCTTGATCTCTTTACAGCATCTGATCCAGCTGACCAGACCACCTTCCCTCCTTTCAGGTACGTTACTCTCCTCTCTGGGTTTCTGTGACATTATTTCTATCATGGCTCTCCTCCTGTCTGCTTGATCCTTCTTAATCTTCTTTGATGAATCATTATCTATGATGCACCCCCTATGTGTGGATGTACCCCCCCTCTTCTTTTTTTTCCACTAATTTTCATGATCTCATCAACAGACATAGGTTAAACTATAGTTTATACAAATAGCTCCCAAATCTATATATTTAACTATATATCTAACTCCGAACTGTATTCCTACATCTCCAGCTGCCTGCCGGACATTTTCCATCTAGATGTTACAAATTCAACATTCATTGCCTTCTACCTAAACCATCTCTCCTCTTAATTCTTCTCTCTGTCATGGCACTATACACAATTTTTTCAATCAACCAGGTATGCAATCCAGGAGTCATCTTTGATTTTTCACTCCCTAACAAATCTTAGCCAAATTTTGTTAATTCCTCAACATCTCTCCCAACCATTCTCTTCTCTCCAATTCACTCAATCACCATCCTGATTCAGGCCCTCAATTCTCATCTGGACCACTGGAACAATTTCATAACTGGTCTTCCTGTATTCAATCTCTCTACTCTTCAATCTATGCTCCACACAGCTGCAAAAATGACACTGTGAAACTTTAAGTTTAAAAAGTGACAAAAGGTATTTCAGTGGCTTTCACTACCCCTCGAATGAGAGTTTTTCTGCCTGGCATTAAAAGACCTTCACAATCTGGTTCTAACCTATCTTTTCAGACTAATTATGTACTATCCCTTCTCATGCACTGTATGTTGCAACCAACACTGGTTCACTTGTTATTCTCTGTACATAACCGTCTATCTCTTGTCTCCAGGCCTTTGCATAGGCTGTCCCTCATGTTTGTAATATGTGCTCTCCTCATCTCCACCTATTGGAAACTATAGCTCTAGTCAAGACAGTTCAAGTATCACCTCCTGTAAGAAACCTGTACTAATCCCCCTGGTTGTCATGTTCTACTCCTAAAAAGTTCTGTATATTTATTTTGTATAGATTTATACTACTTCTTTGTATGTATGTTGTTTGCCACCTCTGACACAGCCAAATGTAAGCTACTTGAGGGTCATGGACTATTTTATTTTTCTTTGTTATCATTAGTGCTTACCACAGTGCCTGACATATAATAAACACTTAAAAATGCTGGTTGAATTAAATAGAATAGGCATGAAGAACAGATTATATAAATGCATGTAATGTGGAGATGGAATGAAGAATTCAGAGAAGAGCTAGGAGTCTAGTATGGCTGTAAAGTAGAGTACATTAAGGGGAGTAATGTGATATTGGGCTAAAAAGATAAAAGCTGGGCTCATATTGTACAGGGCCTTAAAAGTTGGCCTGAGGAGCTTACATTTATATCTTAGAGGAAATAGGCTTGAAGTCAATGATTGTTTTTAACTAGACAGTGACACAGTCACATTTGTTTTGGAAAAATCAATTTGGCAGTTATGTTGAGAACAGACTGGAGTTCAAAGAGAAAGACTAGAAAAAGGGAGACTTAAAGTTAGTTGGCTACTACAACAGTTCAAGTAAGAGGTGAAATAAACTTGTATCAGGGTTGTGGCCATTTGAGTAGAGAGAAAACGGTAGGTATGAAAGCTGTTGTGGGATAGTCACAGAAACACAGAAGGTGAGAGTTGGAAGGGAATTCAGAGATCATCTAGTCCAATCCATAATGAAAAGGAATCTCTCCTGAAATACACATGAGCGGTCATTCAGCTTTTGCTTGAAAAAGCTTTTGCTGGGGGGAGGAGACAAGATGGCGGAGTAGAAAGATTCACATATGCTAGCTCCTAACCCACAGCCCATAAAATACCTATAAAGAAGAATTCCCAACAAATTCTGGAGCAGTGGAAGCCACACATCAACGGAGTGGAGATTTCTGTTCCAGAGAGTCCTGAAAAACCGACACCAAAGGTCCGTCATGCACTAGACCCGGAGCAGAGCTCAGCCCTGCCTTGGCCTCGCTGCACCAAGAGGAGCAGATCCAAGCAGGCTTCAGGGACTGAATCTCCGGCAGCCCGAGCAGGTCCCTCCACCCACAGACTGCCAAAGGTCAGTGAGAGAGAGCCTGTTTGGCTGGCCGAGAGGGGAGCAGGGTGTCTTCATAACTCCTCGGGAGCTAGCAGCAGAGGCAGTAGCAGACAGGGGCTCCCAAAGCAAGTAGGAGCTCAGATCCATTGTTGAATATCTCTGCATAAACCTCCTGAGGGAACTGAGCCCCTGATGGTGGCCCTGCCTCCACCTGAGCAGCTGAACTTAATCTCACACTGAACAGCAGCCCTGCCCCAACCTGAGCACCTGAATTTAATCTCACACTGAATAGCAGCCCCACCCCCACTGAAAGCCCTGAGGCTGGGGTGCAGCATTTCAATCTCAGACCCCAAGCACTAGCTGAGTGGATCTGGAGGCAAGGCGGGGGTGGAGAGGAATCTCAGAAGTCAAGTAACTGGCTGGGAAAATCCCCAGAAAAGGGAAAAAAAATAAGACCATAGAAGCTCACTTTCTTGGTGAACAGATATCTCCTCCCATCCTGTCGGATGAGGAAGAATAATGCTTACCATCAGGGAAAGACACAGAAGTCAAGGCTTCTGTATCCCAAACACCCAAAATAAATATTCAATGGGCTCAGGCCATGGAAGAGCTCAAAAAGGATTTTGAAAATCAAGTGAGAGAGGTGGAGGAAAAAATGGGAAGACAATGAGAGAGATGCAAGAAAAGCAGGTCAACACCTTGCCAAAGGAGACCCAAAAAAATGCTGAAGAAAATAACATCTTGAAAAATAGGCTAACTCAATTGGCAAATGAGGTTCAAAAAGCCAATGAGAAGGATGCTTTAAAAAGCAGAATTAGCCAAATGGAAAAAGAGGTTCAAAAGCTCACTGAAGAAAACAGCTCTTTAAAAATTAGAGTGGAACAGATGGAGGCTAATGACTTTATGAGAAACTAAGAAATCACAAAACAAAACCAAAAGAATGAAAAAATGGAAGAGAATGTGAAATATCTCATGGGAAAAACAACTGACCTGGAAAATAGATCCAGGAGAGACAACTTAAAAATTATGGGACTACCTGAAAGCCATGATCAAAAAAAGAGCTTACACATCATCTTTCATGAAATTATCAAGGAAAACTGCCCTGATATGCTAGAACCAGAGGGTAAAATAAATATTCAAGGAATCCACTGATCACCACCTGAAAGAGATCCAAAAAGAGAAACTCCTAGGAACATTGTGGCCAAATTCCAGAGTTCCCAGGTCAAGGAGAAAATATTGCAAGCAGTTAGAAAGAAACAGTTCCAGTATTGTGGAAATATAATCAGGATAACACAAGATCTAGCAGCTTCTACATTAAGGGATCAAAGGGTGTGGAATAGGATATTTCAGAAATCAAAGGAACTAGGACTCAAACCAAGAATCACCTACCCAGCAAAACTGAGTATAATACTTCAGGGGAAAAAATGGTCTTTCAATGAAATAGAGGACTTTCAAGCATTCTTGATGAAAAGACCAGAGCTGAAAAGAAAATCTGACTTTCAAACACAAGAATGAAAAGAAGCATGGAAAGGTAAACAGCAAAGAGAAGTCATAAGGGACTTAATAAAGTTGAACTGTTTACATTCCTATATGGAAAGACAATATTTGTAACTCTTGAAACTTTTCAGTATCTGGGTAGTTGGTGGGATTACACACACACACACACACACACACACGCATGCATGCATGCACACACAGAGACAGAAAGCACAGAGTGAACTGAATAGGATGGGATCATATCCTAAAAAAATGAAGTTAAGCATTGAAAGAGAAATGTATTGGGAGGAGAGAGGGAGAAATGGAAGGGGCAAATTACCTCTCACAGAAGAGGCAGGGAGGAGATTTTTTAGTGGAGGGAAAAGGAAGGGAGCTGAGAGAAAAACATGAAGTTTACCCTCATCACATTCGACTAAAGGAAGGAATAAAATGCACACTCATTTTGGTATGAAAACCTATCTTACAATACAGGAAAGTAGGGGAGAAGGAGATAAGCAGGGTGGGGGGGATGAGGGAAGGGAGGGCAATGGGAGGAGGGAGCAATTTGAAGTCAATACTCGGGGAGGGACAGGATCAAAAGACAGAATAGAAACAATGGGGGGCCAGGATAGGATGGAGGGAAATACAGTTAGTCTTACACAACATGACTATTATCAAAGTCATTTGCAAAACTACACAGATAGGGCCTATATTGAATTGCCTGCTTTCCCAAAGGGAATGGGTGGGGAGGGAGGGATGGATGGGGAAAAGTTGGAACTCAAGGCTTTAGGAACAACTGTGGAGTATTGTTCTTGCTACTAGGAAATAAGAAATACAGGTAACGGGGAATAGAAAGTTATCTAGCCCTACAGGACAAAAGAGAAGATGGGGACAAGAGAAGAGAAGGATGATAGAAAAGAGGGCAGATTGGTGATAGGGGAAATTAGAATGCTTGGTATATTGGGGTGGGGGAGGGGACAAATGGGGAGAAAATTTGGAACCCAAAATTTTGTGAAAATGAATGTAAAAAGTTAAATAAATAAATTTAACTAATTAATTAAAAATGAAAAAGCTTTTGCTTCCTCCAAGGAGGAGGAACTGACCAAATCTTAAGCAGAATATTTCACCTTTGAACATCTCTAAATGCAGACAATTCTTGCTTTACATAGGCATTACACAAATTTCACTCCATGGCAGGCCACACCCTGGCCAGGGGTACTCCCCTCCAGACACTGAAGGTACTCTGGCTAAGGGGCAGCGTCACAGAGCTGCAGAACTGAAATTAAGCAAGAACTGGCTGTATTAGGAAGATTGTCCTGATATCAAGCCTAAGTTTGTTTTTAATTTCTACCCACTGCTTTTGTTTCTACCACTCTGAAGTCAAACAGAACAAATTTAATCCCTTCCTCTACCTCAAAATCCTTCAAATACTTGAAGAGAGCTATTGTCTCCTCTGAGTTAAAGTAGTAGACAAGCAAGAAAATAAAGTAACTAAAATTGTAATTTAATAATGTAAAGTGCCTATAGAGGACGTAAGTTCAATCAATCTAGTCAGCTACAGTTGGTGGGATGTAGGGGATGAGGAAGAAGGAAGAAATCAAGGATGATTGCAAACTGATTCTGGCTGACTAAAGAATAGAGGTACTCTCAACAGGAAAAAAAAAAATTTGTAGGAGAGTCAGATATAGAAAAGATGATAATTAATTCTACTTTGGACATGCTGAATTTGAGATTTCTTTGGGACATCCAGGTAGAAATGTCAAGAAGGCAGCTGGCAGTGCAGGTTTAGCATTCATGAAGAAGGAGCTGAATATGTAGAACCTCAGAAGTCATCTAACCTAACCCCTAATTTTACAGATAAGGAAAGTGAGGATCACAGAAGTTAAATTACTTGCCAATAGTCATGCAACTAGCAATTGTCAGAAGCAGAATTTGAACCCTCTCTCTTCCTAACTAAGTCTGATAACTCTATCCACTAGGTTACACTTCACTGCTGTTGTATAAAGATACTTTCATCTCCTTACTCTACTGAAGTATTTTCTTCCTGGAACAAGTCTGCTGTGCTTGTAATATTAACCTGGTCTTATGCTCAGAGAAGCAAGGAAATGTAATAAATTAAAATAATAATTTAATAGTTTGTACTGGTTTTAGAATATTTAAAGGTAATGTTCTTCCTTGGCACACACACATAAATATTACTCACAATCCTCTCAGGAGCCATGTTCAGTGAATCTCGAGGACAAAAGTCTGAAGTACTTGGGTTCAGAATTGCCCTGGCCAGTGGAATCAGTGAATTCCGCCCCAAAAGAGATAAGGCTTTCAACTTCCGTTGTGTAGTCACCAAAGAACTGATCACAATACAGTCTATTGATTCATTTATGTGGAATGACAAATTGTCTTGCGTCTGGATGGAAAGGCAACCCTCAAATTGTGAATTATGCCCTATTATTGGAAGAAAGAAAATGTATATAGTATTACCAATGGATGCAATCTAACTAAATAGGACTTTCAGAATTAAACTTAACAAAATTAATTTTCTGTATGCTGTCTTATTTTCTAGTAGATTACTTTTTTATACAAAGTAAATAGTAACTTGATTCCTTAAAGCTACATCTGTTAGTAAATTTAATTTGGCTTTTAGAAGCAAATGCAAAACAAAGAATATTAAAAATACAGAGAAGCATAGGATGATTTATATGAAGAGATATAAAGTGAAGTAAGTAAAACCAGTAGAGAAATATACACAATTAGTATACCAATGTAAACAGAAATAACAAATAAAAAGAAAATGAATGCTGTATAACTATGATGACCAAGATTGGCCCCCAAAGAAGAGATGATGAGAAAATGAACCTCCCTTCCCTTCTTTGCTAAGGTAAGAGAGAATGGATAAGGGAAACTGCATATGCTGTCAGACTCAAATAATGTGTTGGTTAATTTTGCTGAACTGCTTTTCCCCTCTTTCTTTATTCTTTGCAACAAATACATTTGGAAATGAGGGCAATGTTTGTAAAAACACAAGATAGCAATAATTTTTTAAGAAGAAAGCAAATGCATCACTCTGAGGGCCTTGGAGTCTTAATTAAATCTGGTATTTCCTCTTGCAATTTCTCCAAATGCATTCTATACAAGCAATTACAGACCTAGGTTCTATACGTTTTAATAAAACACACTACTTATTAAAATGACAAAATACTGGATCAGATTATAGCATTGGAGAAGATCTTTAATAATCATCCAGACCAAATCCCTTGCTTTATAGGGAAACTGAGGCCCAGAAAATTCAAGTGTTTTGCTTACAGTTACACAGGCAGTAAGCAGCAGAGCCAGGATACGAACCTAGGTCTTCTGACTCCAAATCCAGTGCTCTTTCCATTACACCATGGAGCCCTGTAATCATTTCAAGGAAATAAAGCCCCACAGGTCTATGAAAAGGCATATGGAAGATACAAACTAAATTCTTATCTTTAAACAGAAGAAGTTAAGGAAGCAATCTACATAATATTAGGAGTCAGGGTCACCACAGCTACTTTAAAGTACAGAAATACTTTCAACTACTTTATAGATTTTGAATTATGCATTTAGAAATCTTAGTTGTAAGTCATATGACTTAATGAAAGACTGAAAATCAACTTACAACTAAATATATTATTTTCAAAAGAAAGAATTCCACAGATGACAGCAATAAGCAGCATGAGTGAATTACAAAAGAAAGGAAACTCAAGCTTTAAAATTAGAAAAATTAATGCTAGGCCTAAATTTATAAAATTATGAAAACTAGAAGTGACAAGTAAACAGAGTGATAAAGCAACATGTTCTTTAAATGGGTAATAAAAAGCTAGGGCTTTATTCTTTGGCTGTAGTGTTTGGTTCACTTACTGACTGAAGAGCGCCGAAATTGAGACACATAACCACAATGATACACATGCTGATCTTTCATCTCACTTTCTTCTGTAGTTATTTTTCCATTTAATTTTTTAGGAACCAAAAATACCAAATCATTTTCCTTTGGATGCAGTTGTTTAGCCATATCACACTCCGGAAGATGAACTACAGAACAATTAAATCAGAAAAAAAATTACATGTTTATTTAAAATTTATGTTTACTATAGTTATAGGTAGTAATAAAAATATTTTAAGGGGCTGTAAGTTAGCAAAATTCAAATCTTGTTACTAGGACAAACTGAGTATATCTTTAAACCACTCATATTATAAAATCGTACTAATAATTCCTTTACCAAGGAAAGGAATATGCAATCTTGAATATTATCATAAAAGTGCCATTGATTTTTTCTTACTGAGTATCAATACAAAACTGAATGATAATCAATTTAATTTTAATTTGTCATTAGATAATAATATCTATATATATATAGATAACAGATAAAATGTAGATAAAATAGATAATATATATATAAAATAATATCTAGCTAATTTGCAAAAAATATTAATTTGAGGTCAATATATTTTTGAAAAATCAAGTGAGTCTTATTCTTTCTTATATAAAAAGATTTAAGAGATGAACATTCCACTTAATTCTTAATGCTATACATCTATAAAAAGTCAATCAGGCTCCTTTCAGGCTAGTGCTGAAGGCAAATGACACAGGCAGTTTCTCTCCGGTTATCATCTCATGCTCTTATGAACACTGCTCTGACCCACTGAAATTCTTTCTCTGGACCCCTTTCCCATTGCTGGCCTCTATGCTACAAGTATTTCCATAGTTATTCAGAAGGAACTATGAGACCCCTAAGAGAATGCATGTTTGCTATTAACAGTGAAATGGCCATCAGTATTTAACATTAATAACATTTTTATAAGTGGATACAAATTCAGCCTGACAGATTTTCTTTTAAAAGAGAAACATCCAAAAGACAAATATCCCTATTTTATTATGGAAAAAACCAGAGTACCTGAATCTATTTTTCAAAACTTTAAAAATGGAAAAAAAAATTACCCACGAACTGCCCACAATTTATATCACCAGGAGAAAAGCTTCGTAAATGGAGCTCATAGGCAGTCTCTTTATTTGGGTTGTCAATCCATTCTTGGGCTACCTAAACACAGAAAGTGGCAAATTAAGAAAGCTAAAGGGATGCCATTCTTTAAAATACAATTTTAAAAACCACATTATATCTCAGCAGTAATTCATAATTAGAATATCCAGATCTCAAAATAAGTGAATTAGAGCCATATTACTCATGTTAAGGGACACACCCTTCCCTTTCCATTAATAGCAAATGTACTCTGTTGAGAAGCTAACTGGGACACAGGTTGTATCAAAACAAAATTTACCAAATAAAATTTAAATGGAGGAAAAACTCATTGTCTGAATCCTATAATTTGCTCAATTCAAGTGCTTGAAATATACAAATAGCTCACATTTATATGAAATTTTAGAGTTAAAAGTTTTATTTAAAGCTGAGCTATCATGTCCTTCAGAAAGTTTCTGTTCTATCTTTAAATAACTGTATTTTGTCCCATATGTTTTAATCTGCAAAGTACTTCAAATCCTTTTGGAAACAGGCATGGTGGAAATCTCAAGTACATCTAAAATCTGAATCTAGAGGACAATTGAAGCTAAACATTTGCATGATGTACCTTGATTACAGAATTAGACATTTTAAAAGTTATTGCAGAAATTCATTTTGCTTGACTACACATATCTGCTACAAGAATGTGTTTTATCTTTTTTTTTTTTAATCATTTCTCAATGTGTGAGGTGGGATGGAGATGGGGAAAAACTTTTCAGTAAAAATTAATTTTAAAAATATGCTTTGTCAATCAGTAAAGACAGAAGAACAGCAAATTTCATAAATGCAAATATATATACTTACTGTTTCAAAAGTATTCAATATCAGCAAAGGGAAAAAAACACTTAGATAGTCTTGAGAGTCCTGAAATGTGACAGGAACAGGTTTTGCGATGGACTGGTAAAGATCTGCTGGAGGCCCAAACTGATCAAAATTTACAAACATTTCATGCTTCCATTTTAAGATCTCTTTAACAAAGCTGTCAAATACAGATTGCTGCACAGGAAAATTTGCAACAGAGGAAGTTTGAAGAGTTTTCCTTTCAGGGACACTTGGTGGAGCAGGTCTGTCGAAGTTATTTGGAGAAGTCTGCATGTTCTGTGGTTGAAGAATGTTGGGCAAATTTTTCCCATCATTCAATACTGACCTTTGAACTAATGGAGAAACTGGTTGCATTAATTTTGCCGTTGTTGTGGCTATCAAATTTGTTTGATTTTTTGATGCTGCTGAGACTTTTAAACTATTTTCTATGGCTCTAGAAAGATGAGCATTTCGTGAATTATTACTGGAGCTAAAAATCTTAGTTGTAGACTTTACAGTTTTGTTAGACAGTGAAAGTGGCAAGCTTGGTTTAATAAAAACATAGTCATCAGATACTTTAGCTTCAGAATGCAGAGAGCAATATTCATCCAGATTTTCCACAATGTCAGTACAATCTTTGTGCTTACACTTTACACCAGTAGAAGCTCTATCCTCAGTAAGGTTTTTAGAATTATCCTCCATTTCTACTGTATCTTTTCCAATAGGAACTTCAAAGTCATGAAAACTCTCTACCTGTGAACTTAATTCCATATCTATGGGATCATGCTGTGTTAAAAACAAATTATTTTCCTCTGAATCACTGTTAACATCAGAGTCTGCCTCTCTAAAAATTGTTGCCTCAGAATGCAAACAAGGCAAGGGTGGGACACCTTCTGTTAAGTCACCCCCAACAGAAGGTGAGTTCGACAGATGGCTTTTTGAAGTAGAGACAATGGTTTCATTTGTTTCTGCTCTAACATTTAATTCTGTACAACTATGTTTGGTAGAAAGAGGTTTATCTTTAGTAACCTGTGATTTTGCTTTAACTGTTTCTGTCTCAGAAAATGAGCTTTTTCTTTGATGTTTTTTATCACTGCCTGAGGCCAACTTGTTTTTTTCTTTAAAATTGTCACTGAGTCCAGAAGATGCTTGAATAACAGCTTCAGAATTCTGGACTGGTTTTGTAATTGCCTTTAGAGAAGAGTCTTTACCACAAGTGACAGAAAATCTTTGTTGATTTTTGTGGGACTTGGGTCTTATCTGTCTTAAAAACTGAAGATCTTGACATGCCAACATTTTCTTGTTATTTTTGACAACCAGAGTCTGAGGAGTAATTAACTTTGTCTTTTTCTTTTGCTGGGTATCAACTTCACCTGCAGTTTTTCCATGGTCACGCAACTTTACCACAAAATCTAAAGATCGCTGGGACAAGTCAAATGCTTTTCGAGGCCCCTTTTTCAAACCAAGTTTTTCTGCAGTTGAACTTGGCTCAGGACACTGGCGAAATTTCTTTGGAGGAATCACAGCAGGCATTGTTCTACAAAGTATCTTTTTGGGACTAGTTTGATTCGTTTTTTTATTTTGCCTTCTTGAGGAATTAATATTGGCTTTCTTTGAATTTTTAGAAAGTGATGTTTTTCTGCTGAGTTTTGGACTAGAAAGAGACCGAGGAGAATACTGTTTACCTGACTCTTCAGAGGAAACTTCAAAATTTAAATTGGGTGATACTGAAAGAGTGGATGTAGATTCTTTCTCCTCCTTATCATCTACATTTTTAGTGTGCTCTTCAGTAAGATCCCCAGAAATACAAATATGAGGTTTGTCTACATTGCTTAAACATAATGACACATCTTCAGCAATAAGTGCTTTAGATGGCTGTTTCTCACTCTTCAGTTCAATCTGAAATTTTTCATTTGGAAAAACATTGCACTGTGAGTCTAAATGTTCTTCAAGAGTTTTCGCTACCTTCTGAATAACTTCATCAGATATATAATCTGTATCATAACCCCAGTCATTTGTCTGGTCATCTATAGCACTCTCACTTGTTGAACTCAAAAAAGAGTCTTGTTCTGGTTCATTTTCCTGAACAGAATTTTTGCTCTCTGGTTCAGAATCTTGCCAAACAGAAAATACTTCATATGGCGTTTCAAACTCAAAAAATTGAGAATCAGAGTCCTCATTCAGCAAAGGGGATTTTGTTTTCTCTTCTTTTTCTAGTTTCTTTTCCAAAGTGGTATCAGAAGTTGAAGGATACTCTTCTGAAAATTCTTTCTTAATAGTTATTTTACTTGTTTTAATTTGCTTCTGAATATTTGGTGATCTTTCATCATCATCATCATCATCATCATCATCATCACCATCATCATCATCAGAAATGATTATAACTTGATTTTTCATGGTCTCCACAACAGAGGTTAATTCATTAATTTGGTTAACTGTAAAATGTCTCACATTTTTCACTTTTCTCTGTAGCTGTGATGAACTTTCTTGAGTTGAATCTGAAGGTAAATTAAGAGCACCAGTATGGACTATGAAAGAGAGTGGATTGAGATCTTTGTCTACTTGAGAATCGGTTAAAGAGCTAAACTTAAAATTCTGAGGAGGCACTTCTTCCCTTGCCAAATTATGTGGAACATGATCATTATCATTATTAATTTCCTCACAATCACTGTCCTTTGATTCTTGCCTATGTGTATTATGTGTAAGCTGACATTTCTTTTTCAATAAGGTATTTCTAACTGTTTTAAGTGAAACCATATCATCATCATCACTATCACTTTCCTGTGATACATAATCTTTTTTATGAAATGTCAAGGGATCTAGCTGTCTAACATCCGATTTTTTCTTTTTAACTAATGAATTATCATTTCTTGATTCTTGCTCTTCATTTGTTGTATCTTCCTCAATAATACAATATTCTGACTGTGCTTTCCGTATTAAAGCAAACTCTTTCTGAACATCCACATCTTTGCATGGATTATGACTCCCCAAACTGGGTGAACTCTGCTTTGATTCTAAATTGTTAACACTGGTGACCATGGTGGTTTTTTTGTGTTCCTTCATTACCTGTGATAATTTTGCACATAATTCATCTTTCTGTGCTTTAGTCCTAAACTTTGAGTTCCTAAAGCCAGAATCATTCTTTGAATGGATGTCATCACTTGAGCTTGATACATTTTGGGGAGAATCAGATCTAGTGTCAGTAGTCTTCAAACGTTTCTGAATATTTGTTCCATCATATTCCCCTTCCACTGAATTATTTTTTGAAGTCAAATTCTGTTGTGTACTTGTGGAGTTGTTCTCTTCAGTACCCTTCTGTTTTTCCACATTATCTAAAATTTCATGATTATGAGATCTGTTAGTATCAGGGGTTTTTTCCTGCATTAAGCATGATGATCTATTTGAAAAATGGTCATCTAGTTTTGACTCCTTTAAGTATGTTTGCCTATTTTCCTCCTCCCAACTGTAATTTCTTCTTAGAGATGGACTTGCTTGTTCTTGATAGACATCAGATCTTGGTGATTCTTTAGACAATGATGAACTAGAACTGTCTTGAGAACACGTATCCTTTCTTGATCTCTCCACAGTTGTATCACTTTCTTCTTTAATATAAATTGCAGGGGGGGTTTTACATGCTACAGTCCTATCCACAAAAGTGCTACATGGTAATCCTTTGACTTTCTTGTTTTTAATGATTTGTTTCAAACATGTTTGTAATTCTAGGGTCTCCTGACTACTTAAATGCCAACCAAGGGACAAATTTCCCCTTAGACACAAGTTGAGTTTGTCTAAGAATTGTTTACAAAGAGTTTGCTGTCCAAGCTGGCAACCTTCCCTAAGAAGACTTCGGATTAGCTGCACACAAGCAAGTTGTACAGAATTAGATGGAATCGGGTGCAAAGGCAAAGATGATATTACAGTTGCCCCTTTGGAGTAGCTTCCAGATGTCTTTTCAGCATTCCGTGCAAATGCTGTGGTAGGAAGTTTAGCACATTTCACTACTGCTTCTACCCATTGCTGAGAACTAACCCATAGCAAATGCAAACAGTTCTTATTTCTATGCAGTTCAATTACTGACACTAATATCAGAAGGAAAAACTCAGTGACTGTGTCACACACTGCTACTTTCTGGTTGAGAACATCTTTGACTTCTGAATATAGATGATGAATAACCTCCACTATGTACGCTACACCCAAATCCTTGAGATCCATGAGGGACTGAACAAATGGAATAAACCAAAGAAATGTGCTGTTATGAACACGCATGTCTTGTCCAATATCAGACTGAAGTACACTGGCTAATGTTTCCATCTCTTCATACATGTTTGGACAATAATCAGGGCAAATAGCTGATCTCCATCCTGAATCCTAAGGTGAAAAAATACAATAATATTTAGTTCAACATGAACTATTTAATATATAGCTTTCTAGTCTACAATTAAGTACTTTTACAGGTTAAAGATTTAAGTATTAAACAAGACATATTGCTAAACTTTTGTAATATCTATGTTGTTAAATTAATATTTTAAAATACAAAAGTAGGTGAGTAGAAACAAGCTGGAATTTAGTATGAAGGTAATCTGAAAAGATACATTTCTGTAACTCTCTAAATTCAGCTACACTAAAAACTAGTGAGTTTTTTCAGTCCTTTGTTTTCCCCCTCAGTCAGTTTCTATCTCCTTCTAGACCTGTCCTCTTCTTCTACCTACCCCCAAAACTTTGTATTTTTGTCTTCTGGAAGTTCACTTATGCAACTGCATTGGTGTAGTTAGTATGCTGAAAGATGGCCAGGACATTGCAAACAATTTCAGTTTTGAGATGGTGAATGGTGTAAAAAATTGTATTAGACTGTAAAATTTGAATTTAGTCCTAGATTTGCTACTTACTAGCTGCTTGAACTTAGGCAAATCACTTAACCTCCACTGAGCTTCCTCAGTTGCCTCATTTGTAAAATGAGGATAAAAATTATGCCCCCACTGGGTTGTAGTGAATATCAAATAAGATAAAGAGAAAATAATTGTAAATGGTGAAAGTATAAAATCGTATGATATTAACAAATGAATCAAGCTAAAGTTACAAAAAGCTGCTAATTGGGTCTGTGACAAATTTATGTTATTTAATTTCAAATAGGCCTTCAATAAAATCAAAGGCAATTATTTAACATTCCTTACCACAAGGACTTTCTACACCTTCTCTTTTCTCTTTAAGACACTCACTTCAATCAGTCAATCCATAAGCATTTATTATGTGCCAGGCACTATGCTAAGTAGTAGGGATACCGAAAAAAAAAAAGGTTCCTTCTCTTAAGGAACTTTCAGTCTAACATGCAAACAGTACTATACAAATAAGATATATAAATATAGGATATGCTGGGGAAGCATTAGCATTAAAGGAAAGCCATAAAGGTTTCTTATAGAAGGTAGGATTTTAGCTGGGACTGAAGGAAGCCAGGCAAGCCAGGAGATGGAGATGAAGATGGAGAGTGTTTCAGGTATTTGAAACATAAAAATTCAGAGCTAAAATAAAAGGCTGGAGTAAAATCTACCATTCTTTAGCTGAACTCAAAAAGAAGGGAGAGCAACCATAATCTCAGTCAAGGTAAAAACAAAAATAGCTTAATTTAAAGAGAAGAACAGGGAAACTACATTAAGTTGTGTCAATATATTTGGAGATACCCTATTTCCCAAGCTAAGGCCTAGCAAGTAGGCTATGCTCCCTGAGCTTGGCATAACAACAATCCTTTGTTGATAATCTCACCCTTCGGCAAACTGTATTGCTTTGACCAGCATCAGGTGTTCACTGCTCCCTATTTCCCAGGGACCTTAGAGTCATCCATCACACATTTTGATAGGCTCACAATCCCTGTTTCTTGTAACAGCTAAATTAACTGAATCAAACCAGGTATTGTACTCCTGTTTCTATCATGCTAAATCTGGTTCCATTTGTGTTTGTGGGACAATCAATTTGGAGACTATTCCCATAGGATCCAGGAATGCCAACATCATTCATGCATGAACCTGTTGTGGCAACAGCTAAGAATAATTATGTTTATGTTCCAGTCCAATTATGTATATAAAGCATTGCCTTTTGCTCCAGCATGTTAAGCCCTGATCTTCAGGAGGATTTCTACCTGCAACTGTTTCCTTATTTGGAAATTAAACTTCTGTTTGTGTCCTGACTCTCCTGTCTCTAGCTTGCTCTGTTCAGCTCCAGCCACCCACAGGTTAGAGGTCAGTTCCAGTCTGCCTGACAGTTGAAAAGTATTCAAAAAATATCAATACTTCATTATATATGTACCAAATGGCACAGCATTTTAGTATTTAGTACTAAAGCAAATGCTAAACAAGTTACAGGGAGAAATTGTCAGTAAAATAATGATAATTGGAGATCTAAATTTATCCACTTCAAACCTAGAAAAAAAATCAGACCAAAAAATAAAAAAGGAAAAAGTTAAGGATCTGAAGAGAATTTCAGAAGTTAGATTTAATAAGCCGCTGGTGATTAATTAATGGAAATAAAAAGCAGTATCTATGTTTCTCAGTTATACACAGCACCTTTACAAAGGTCAACTACATATATGGGCATAAAACCTCATACATAAATGAAGAGAAGTAGAAATACTAAGCACATTTATATTTTATATATATATTCATTTATAGTTGTATGTTCGTCCTTCATTGCCGAAGAAGACCATGCCAGCAGAAAAATAATGACATGACTTGCACTTGACTTTGAGTGAGGGAGGGCTGTGCAGGTCACCAGCCTCACTTCTCCTCCACAGCCATCTGACTCCAGTGACCAAATATTCATCAGGATGACTGGAGATGACCCAGGATGAGGTAATTGGGGTTAACTGACTTGCCCAAGGTCACACAGCTAGAGAGTGTCAAGTGTCTGAGATGAGATTTGAGCTCAGGTCCTCCTGATTCCTGCACTGGTGTTTTATCCACTGCACCACCTAGATGCCCCTCATCTATAGTTAGTAAAAGAGTGAAGGATTAAAAATTAACTGGAGACTAAATAACACAATCATAAAGAATCAACCAAAGAACAAACCACAGAGACAATAATTTCTTTGAAGATCATGACAATAATGAGACAACATCACAAAATTTGGGGGATACAACATAAGCAGTCTCTTAAGGGAAAGTTTTATCTCTAAATACTTTGATCAACAAAAAAGACAACAAACAAATCAGTGAACTGGGCATGAAAAAAAAATAGAAAATTAATAAATTATAAAACCTCAATTAAAAACTAAGATAAATTCTGAATATCAGAGAACAAAATTCAAAGCAAAAACAAAAAGCCCCATTGAATTAACAAAAATATAAGTTGACTTTAAATAACAATAAAGAAAAAACATCATTAGCTAATTCGATTTTTTAAAAAAGAGGAAAACCAAATTGCCAGCATCTACAATTAAAAAGTGAAGAAAATTATTAGAAACAATTTGTCCCATTTCTATACCAATAAAATCAACAACTTAAATGAGACAGATGAATATATGTAAAAACACAAGGTACTCAGATAAACAGACTAAGAAATGGAGAATTTAATAACAGTCTTGAGGTGGGGGGAACTGTCAAGCTAGCCATAAATAGGCTACTAAAGTAGGAAACTAGAGAAACAGAAAAATTTATAAACAAATGTCATCATTCTAAGAACAGTTAATTCAAATATTACATAAACAATTTTAAAGAAACGGAGAATGGGTCCTACCAAATTTCTTCTATAATATAAATATTGTCTTGATAACTAATTCAGGGAGAATCAAAACAAAGAAAATGATACACCAATACTCCCAATGAATATTAACACAAAAAATTTTAAATAAGTTATTAATAAAGATGCTCTGGCAAAGGTTCTCTTAATCTGAGGTCTGTGGATAGAATTTCAATTTATTTGTTTTGCTTTGTAACTGTAATGTATCTTATTTTGTGCATTTTAAAGCATCATTCTGAGGTGAGCCCTTTAGCTTCACCAGATTGCTGAAGGAGTTTAAGACATAAAAAAGATTAAGAACTCCTGAACCACAGCAACATTTTTTTTATCATACTTGTAAGATAATAAAAAATCCCTTATAAATCATGAATATTTCTGATAACAAAAAAAAATCCATCAGAAAAAGAGAGAATAAGAAATTCTACTTGAAATAACTCCAAAAAATATAAACTACTTGGGACTATACCTGCCAAGACACATATAGGAACTATATGAACAACTATAGAACATTTTTTACACAAATCAAGATAGATCTATATAACTGGAGAAATATTAATTATTCATGAGCGAGGTGAACAATATAATAAAAACAGTTCTACTTAAATTATTTTGCTCATTTTGTGTCATAGGAAACTACTAAAAGATTATTTCATAGGGCTAGAAAAAGTTATTAAATTCATCTAAGGAACAAAAAGTCAAGAATCTCAAAACAGTAATGAAAAATAATGAAATAATGAAAAAATAATTGATAAAGTATCATTTTTCAAATTATATGACAAAGCAATAATCACCAAAATCATCTTGTACCAGTTAAGAAAGAGAGGTCCTAATCACTGGAATAGATCAGGCTCACAACATTCAGAAACAAATTAATATAACACAAACACACTTGGATTTTTGCAAAAATTTGCTGTGTGACAAAAACTGCTAAGAAAAGTGGAAAGCAATTTGTTAGAAACTAGACTTAGGCCAATATTCTATACTATGAATCAAGATAAAAAGAGTTAAATTACAAACCAGGAAGCAAAGGAAGAAATCAACTTTCAGATCTATGGACAGGGGAACAACTTATTACTACACATGAAGTAGAGAAGATCGCAGAATACAAAATGCACTTTTTAAAAATCACATAAAATTTAAAAGGCTGGCGCGTGCACACGCGCACACACACACACACACACACACACCACGAAATGCCTAAAATTAAAAGTGAAGCCAATACAGAATGTCTGTAGCAAGTTTCTCTGATATAGGTCTCATTTCCAAGATACACGAGGAATTGATTTAAATTTCTAAGAATAAGAGCCATTCACTAGTGATAAATGGTCAAAGGATACGAGTAGGCAGTTTCAAAAGGTACAAATCCAAGCTATTAACAATCATGTAAAAAATGCTTCAAATCACTAATAACTAGAGAAATGCAATATTAAAGCAGTTCAAAGTTTCAACCTCATATGCATCAGATTGGCAAAGCTGATAAAAAAGGGATAATGACAAATAGTGGAAGGGTTGAGATAAAACAGGCAAATCAATGCACTGTCAGTAGAGCTAGGAACTGGTTCAGTCATTTTTGGGAAGCAATTTGGAACTATGTCCAAAAGGTCAATAAAACCGTGCACACTCTTTGACCCAGTGACACCCCTACCAAGCGAATATTCCAAAGAAATTAAAAATAGAAAGGACCCATATGTGAATAAAAATAACAGCTTTTTGTAGTGGTAAAAAATTGGAAATTAAGGGGAGCATAATGGAATACCACTGTACAGTAAGAAATGGTGGAAGTTTTCAAAGAAAATTGGGAAGACTTATATGAACTGATAGAAAATAAAGTAAGCAGAACTGGGAAAACAATTTATACATTTGTAACAACATTATAAAAACAAACAATTCTGAAAGCCTTAAGAAGTCTGATCAACACCATAACCAACTAAAATTCCAGATGAAGAATGCTACCCACCTTCTGATGGAGGTGATGGACTCAAGAGTACAGAATGAGACATAGGTGTTTTAGTACATGGCCAGTGTGGGATTTGTTTTCCTGGACTATACATATTTGTTATGAGGGTTTTGTTTTTCTTTTTATTTCAAGGGAAAGGAGGGAGATGGGAAAGAAAGTAGATTTTGTACATTGAAAAAAAAAGTTTTAAAAAACAACATGTCTGTTAGTAAAGTCAGAAAAGCAGTAAGCCAAATTGTTATGCAAAACATTATATTCAATGTAATCCTAACTTCCTTAGAATAAAAAGTCAATACAATTTCATTAATTTTTTCAAAACAAAAATAAGTTTTTTATACCTTTTTGGTCTTTTCGGGATTATAATTGTACACAATCTGGCTGCAAGTCACCATTTCCTCCAAATCTGACTCAGGTTCTAACTTCATCCTAAAACATTAAGAAATAAATGAAAGTACTTTGAATACAAAAACATGCTCCAAGAACAAAGGGATAATGTACTAGCACAAAGTGATTTTTAAATCAATCACAAGTATTTATTAAACACCTTCTGTATGCCACAAATTGTACAGAAGTTAATGGAACTAACCTTGTGGAACTATTTCGTATATTTTGAATTTCTTTGTTGTAGCTCACATTGTTAATAATGGTCTGGAAGGCTTCAATGGGATCAATAAGTTGACCCCAGACTTTTGAGCCAAGGCGATCCAGAATCACCATGAAGCAGTGCAATGCTGGCCAGAAAGGATCTACACTATCCTCTGAAATATAAATTAACAACAGTTTAATAAGGGGAAGATTTGAGAAAAACTACTACTGATAACTATACATTTTTTTATCTCAAGTGTCATTGTTAAATGTATACAAAATTAAAGGCTTAGCAACAAGAAACTTAAAACATTACTTCTAAAGAAACAGAAGATGTATTTTTTATATTCAAGGAAGGTCTATCAAAGTCCCTATAAACAATATATAATTATAGTGATATACAATTATGTCTTTTATAAAAGTGTTTTTCTCTTTTGGGAGACAAAAGGCTTTTTAAAGACACATACATTTCTGGACATGGATTAAGTATGTTTACTTGACTATGTTTTTGTTACAAAGTAGACTGATTTTGTCTTTTTGTTTTGCTTTAATACTAGTAATACAGATACCAAAAAGAAGAAAAGAAGGTTATTTTAGCATTGTAAAAGATGTACAGAAAAAATAGGAGGCTCAGAAAAAGACACAGACTAAGTAGGACAGCTATACCATGTATAAATTTGTGCTTTCATGTGTATTTTTTGTTTTGATTTGCAGAGAATTGCTCATGTCTAATGATCCTTTGTCAAGTACCGAACTATAAAAAATTAAGATAAAAGTGTTTCTTTCTCCCCTTCCTTATGGTGTTGATCCCCCCCGCTTCCCATGCTAGTTAGACATTGTCTTAATATCTTTCCAAAAGTTACCCAGATCACCATCACCAAATCTTGGCTTGACACTGAGCAGTAAAGGGAGAAAATAAAACTAGGCTTGTTCACAGTAATGCAAATTCTATCAGTGACATTAACCATTTAAGTGTTTCTGCATCACAACGTGTCAAAGTATTCTGCCCAAGTAGTTTGTTACCATTTGATTGCTTTTCCATGGCATGAAGTATTGACTGCACAAAATCATTTTGCTTCTCTGAACCCAGCAACAAAGAATCCATAGCTTGCTCCTCAAGAATAGTTAGCAACATACAGATTCCTGAAAGACAATTTCATATTTCCCTGAAATCATTAGCTCCTTAAAGATGAACAGCAACATACAGATTCATGAAATATAATTTACTGTTTCTCTGAAAAATTAAAATTAACAACATATTAAAAGGTATCCTGAGGTATAGTTGGCCAAAGGAACTATTCAGCAGGGACTAAATGAATAATGCATGGCTGCTTTGAGTTCTTTAGACAAAGCTCAATCAAGAAACTATTTTTGGCCGTCTAAAACAAAGGCATTTCCACCTGACCCTTCTCAAATACTCTAAAGGCACTTGAAAATTTAGGACAATCAATTTGATGATTCTCTCAAAAGAGAGAAATTATTGTTGAGTAGACAATCATCTCAGATGTGATGTCATATGTAGAATGAATTTATCTCAGATGTACAATTTTAAAAAGTATTTTTCCTTTGTTTTCCCACTAGGAAAACTCACAGAATTTGAAAAAAAGTGTTAAAGACCAAATATTATTAAAATACTTCTGTGGTAATAGAATTTTGATACATCAAAAATATTAAATAAGAGGTCCATTGGTTAGTGTTTACAATATTTTAGTTACAAAGATTTAAACTTTTTTGTAATGGTATTTATAAATAAGCTTGGGTTTTGGAAAGAACTTTAAGAGTTCACAGAACTCCTCTTAAATACTCTTGAAATTTAGAGCTTCTTAAAGTTATTTCAATGACAGAATAAGAACTAGGTAGTACCTGGGAAATACTAGACAATAATCTTATAATCACATTACAAATGGAGAAGAATTCCCATGCAGGACACCTTAAATCAACTGAGAAAATCCAACACAGTAAGAATAAAACTTACCTAACCAGTAGTTTTTGTAGTTGCTTACATCATACATGTGAGGTGGCAGAAGGACAATTTCACCCTTCTCAAATGCTGAAGAAGTATAAATATCTGGATTTTCTAAAAGTCCCAACTGAATAACTCTAAACAAGCAAGTCAGTACTTCCTGTAAATCATAGTAATCATCTCTGTCTACCTTCCCCAAGTTTCTGGCTGTCAGAATAGCCCATCGTCGAACCTATATGAAAGAAAGAAAAAGCACATATTAAAAAGACCGAGAACTATGATGAGACTAGTATTTTTAATTAAATCAAAGCTTAACTCTAAATTAAAGCTGTTGGCTAAAATAATAAGACCAGAAAGAAGCTTATTATGAATTTCATTTTAAAATGGGAAATGTAATAAGAATGAATATTTTCTATGTTTCTATTTTTATATCTTTGTATAAACACCCATAAACTTTCAGTCTAAAATTTAAGAATTTTTTTAAAAAATGTTTTGAATTGTAAAATATATTTTCAAAACTAAAATCAAACAGTTCTCATAGAACAAGCTACAAACTGTGACTCAAAATTTCTTTATACAATGTCACATCATAAAAATATCAATTTGATTTAAACTGTATAGGTAATATTACTAATGGAAGATTTTAGAAATGACAAAAACAGTGTCTAAATATGCAATAAATATCACTTTACAGCTATAATATATTCATAACTCACCATTTCATTGGGATGTACTAAGAACAAATAGATCCCTGGATGTTTGTCAAATACCTGAAAGGAGCAGTTAGCTTGCTCCATCCTACAAAGTGCTTCAACACATAATTTATCTAAAAAGGAAGAAAAATACAGTAAATGCAAGATGAAAGTATGTATCAGCTAAAATTAAAATAGCCTATTCTGTTTACTTCAATAATTTTGAGGGTAAATAAAAAGTCACATAAAGGATCATTAGATTATCATGAAAACTTCAAGGAACAAGTTTTTCACTTTAATAGAAAAATCCAACTCAAAGCATTATGATATAATGGAAAGAGCTTGGACAAAGATGACCTAAACTCTACTGTATGACCTTAGATAAGTCATTTAACTATTTTGTGTCTCAACTTTCTTCATCTGTAAAACAAAGTTGAACTAGATGGTGTCAAAGATCCCTTCCAATGCTAGCACTTCAATTTCTATTCAGTTATTAAGCACCTACCATATGCTAGTTTCAGAGGCTACAATAACAAAAGTGACAGTCTCTACCCTGAAGGAACCTATATTTTACTGGAAAGAATCATCATTTACCTGTATACATATGTATGTATATGTAAAGCAAATACAAAGTAATTTTTTTTTGGGGGGAGGCATACAGAATATACAGAAAAAGAGTGATTCTGAAAAGACTTTGTGTAGGAGGTGGTACTTTATCCTTGAAGTTAAGGATTTTAAGAGAAAAAGGACTGGAAATACAGACCTGAGAATCATCTATAATAAAGATAATTGAACCCATGGACATTGATGGCCTCACTAAGAGTAAAGAATTCAAGACAGATAACAGAAGAAAACTTAGAATAGAACTTTGTGGTAAAGCTATACATAGGAGATATGGTAATATGATAATCCAACAAAGAAGACTGAAAAGGAATACTCAATCAGGGAGGAGCAGAACCAAGAAAGAGTAGTGTCATGAAAATCCAAGGAGAAGGCTGAAGTGATAGACCAAATACTGTAAAGAGGGATAAAGATGAAAACTGAAAAAGAGTCACTGAATTTAGCAATAGATTATTAGTAACCTTGGAAAGAGCAGTTGAGTGATAGGGTTTGAAAGATAGATTATAAAAGGCTGAAGAGTAAGAAATGAGGAAGTAGAAATAAGTATAGACTGCTCTTTTCCAGGAGTTTGGCTGTGAGAAGGCATGATAAAAGGATGACAGTTTGAGGGGATAGAAGGTAAAGTAAAGGTTTTCAAGAGTGAGGAACAGCTTGATGTCAGGGAAGTGGACAGTGGACAATAAGAGAATGAAAATTAGAGAGAGGAGATGATCAAAGGGAAAAGCTCTCAAAAGGAGATGAGAGCAAGTAGGTAAGTAGAAGAACTGTCTTTGGTAAAGACAAAGGGGCACTTCTTCAGAGATTGAAACAAAGGAAGAGAAACGAGGGGGTAACATTTAAAGAGTTCTGAGGTATGGCAGTGAAATAAAAAAGCAGCTCACAATGTAAGGTTCTATCTGAGGAGATAGTGCTGAGTAATGGTGGCAGAAGGAGGGTCTCACAGTGGAAGTAAAAAGCAAAAGGCATGCCTATTCCTTATTCTGGCCCAGTGAGAAGAGGGGCAAGAGAGAAGATACAGCTACCACTGATGAAGTTGTTAAGTATCTTATAGGAGGAGTCAGATTTCCATGAATATAAAGAACAACAATTCAACAGGTAACTGCCTACTACATGCCACACACCTTAGAAGGTGCTGAGAACACAAAGACAAAAATGAAAAATCCCCAACTATTTAAGAAGTTTACATTTTGTAAAGGAAAAATAATAGGTATACATCTAAGTAGATAAAAAACATAGGAATAAAGGATAGGGGTTATATCTGTGTTTTCATTGGTATTAAGAACTCCCAGGTAAGAAAATTCTCTCTAAAGATGCCAACACTTTTCTATTTATTTATTTGTTTGTTTAGGAACATGGCTAATGTAGAAATATATTTAGCATGACTTCATATAAAATGGGCATCTTATTTCTTTGCCTTCTCAATGGATGGAAGAAGAGGAAGAAGGAGGGAAACAATTTGGAACTGAAAATAAAAATAAAACTTAAAGAAGGAAAAAGAAAGGAAAAAGGAAGGAAAGAAAGAAAGGAAGAAAGAAAGAAAATTCCCTCTACCAATACAAGTTGACACTTTCTTTTACTTTTGAACTGAAAGAGTTGCCTAGAGCAGAGATGTCAAACACACAAGCCACAACCCTCCCAAATATGATCCAAACCAGACTAAAATGTAATTAGGAAATATTTCACAAAATAAATTACTAAAACAAGAAATATATAAATGTGTGGTTTCTCAAGTCAATATGTGATCTTTATGTGTAGTTGAGTGGTTGTCATTTCAAAGTTTGACCCCAATGGCCTACAGGACACCAAGAGATTAAGTAACTTGCCCAGAGTAATAAGTCAATGATTCAAAGGTGGGAACTGAATCTAGGTCTTCCTGGCTTCAAGTTAGCTAACTATTTTGCAACACTGTCTTATGTATGTAAAAAAATAAAAATACACACACACAGAGTAAATACCACGTAATCTGGGGGGACAGCAAAGGCAATAACAACTAGGATGATCAGGCAAGGTCTTATGCAGGAGGAGGCACTTGGGCTGAGTTAGGGGTTCCAAGGCTCAGACATGAAGAGAGAGTACATTCCACGCATGGATGATAGCCTATGCACAAGCTTGAAAATGAAAGATGGAATATTATCTATGAGGGATAAGAAATAAGCCATTTTGGTTGGCATACAGAGTATATGAAAGCAAATAATAAGTAAGAAGTCTGGGAAAATAAGCTAGATTTGGGTTTATACAACGTTTTAAATGCCAAAGAGAGGAATTTGTATTTGATCATAGAGGAGACAGGGAGCCACTGCAGCTTCTTGGGGAGGGCAGTGAGACTGTCAGACCTATGCTTTAGTAGTATAGACTATGCTTTGGCAGTGGAGAATGGATTGGAGAAGAAAGCCTGGAGGGAGGTAGAATACAAGTGAAAGGGTCATAAATATAAAACTGGAAAGTTTTAGGCCATCCAGTCTAATGCCCTCATTTTAAAGATGAAGCCCAAGGAGGTAAAGTACCTTGCCCAAGGTCACACAGGGAGTGTCAGAGGTAGGATTTGAACAAAATTAAGAGACTGCTACAACAGTTCTGGCAAGAGATAATAAGTACTTGACCTAGAGTGGTGACTCTGTAAATGGAGCAAGCAGATAGGAGAAATGTTGTAAAAGCAGAACTGACATTGGCAACTAATAAGATATTGGAAGGGAGAGAGGGAGGGTGAGAGAAAAAGCAAGTCAAGGATGACTGAGATTGTAAACTTGGATGACTAAAAAGATGGTGAGTGTACTGTCAACAGAAATAGGAAAGAAAGGGAAATTGATTTAAAAAAAATATGAGTTTTGTTTTAGACATGGAAGGAATGTGAGAGGAACAGGTCTAATCTGAGGAATGGTTTTGGATCACAGAATTGAGATTTCAGAGGCATGGTGGAAGGCAAGGACAGAATGGAATAAGATTCAAGAGGGGTAGGGGCTGAAATAGATGAAGATAAGGGATGAGAGAGCAGAAACAAGGGAAGAAAATTTTCACTTAGGCAGCCTTTGGCTCTGAATCACTGAAATTCAGAGAAGAAAATGGTTTGCAAGCCACTGGAAAATGTAATGCCATAAGCTTCTCAATAAGGAACCCTTCCACAGTAGCTCCTACTAAAGTCTTAGCTAGGATGAGGGATGAGAGTAGAGAGGAAAGAAGAATGTGAGGTTCTAGTCCTGAGCTGAGAATAGGTTTCTGGGCCCTCACTGGTTATGGTTCTATGATTCTAAGATACTCACTGACACGCTCATGTAAGAGCAGATAAGGATATTTCAGTATTTCAAGAAGAGGAACTCGAATCTTGTTTTCAAAGTCTTGGCCAGTAAAACCAAACAGTTGTGTTTCGCCATTGTCATCGACTATAAATAGTTCGTCATCTTCTTCAATTTCACTTTTCATAGATTTTTCAAAGTGATTTATAAGACGGGTGGTTTCAAGTTCCCATAAGATCTATCAGAAGAAAAAAGACAGAACTATTAATGAAAAACCTTGTATACGGTAATCTATAGAGAACTTTTCAGGAACTAGAAATTTAGAAGTTTAAAAAAGACTATGTAATAAACTACTGCTAAAACTTTTTAAAAGAAATCTCTGGGTCAGATAAAAAATGCTGTTTTCTTTAAAAGCATAAATCATATAGAGAAGGGTTAGCTTTGGAATACACTAAAAGCAATTAAAATTAATACTTTTTTCTTTTCTCAGAATTCCCTTTTACAGTTTAATTCAGTACCCTTGGCTTGAATCTAGTCAATTCTTATTTTGACCCAGTGACACTACTGCAAAAGCACTTCAGTTCTCTGAACTCACTATATTTGTAAACTGAAGGAAATAATAAATAATCATTAACTAACTCATCATGTTGTCAGGAAAGGAGAACAGCAGAGAAGAGTCAACTATTATTCTTAAAACTGAAAATGTTGGTTAGCTCCAAAATTAGGACCCTTCATAAAGAAAGAACAAATATTCTAAGAACAACTGCTGTCCTCCGCTAAATGTTTTACAGGCCAGTTTCCCATTTCTTACCAAGCACATCTGGCTGCAAATCTAAAACTTTATGGCTACACACTAAGCTTCTTTGATGAGAAAACACTGCTGCCCTTGGAAGTTTACTTGATTTTCCAAAATATTTCAAAATGAATTGTTTATGAAAACAAAATTACAATTCACCTAACTACAAGTCAGCACTAACATCCATTTAATATAGAAAAAAAAGAAAATGCTCTTGTTCAACAAACTGATCTTATTACAACACACATAAGGAAACTCATGTTTTTTTGTTTTCCTGTAGGCTAATCTTCAAATTAGGACTTTCCAGCCTCCACATTCTAAATTACTATCCATTAGTAAATCTTCGGGTAATGTGAATAAGGTTCAAAGCCATTCTCTTCCCTATGCTCAAACTCTAAATAATCTACTTTTTCCTTATTTTAGTTAATATTCTAGGCTCATTCTGATTACCTGATGCAAGGAAGACAATTTATCTCTTGCTTTATGGTATTCAGCCACACACTCCAAGCAGTAACAGAGGTCTTCATTAGCTGTGGGTACTTCACAGGGAAGTGTCCCCAAAGCATAATACTTTAGGAATTCAACAGTGGACTCACCACCTGGTGTACACCAGCGACATGTGCTCATTCTGTACCTAAAGTCAGGAAAAAATAAAAAATATAAATATTGAAGAAAAAATAGTGCTAAGAAAAATTCAAGGCATGCTATACACACACACACACACACACACACATAATATAAACTGTATATCACCAACCCTTTGATTTAAAATATTTGTTCCCCACTTCTAAAATCAAGCTTATTCAAATTCATTATACAACTTTACAACTGTATTATTCTTTTATGTTAGGAAAACCCAGTCTCAACCACAGAAGATTGAAAGCATATGAAATGTAAGAAATTCAGAAGAAACATTTATATAATTCTGTAATTACTTTCATGTTATTATTTTATAGATAAGGAAACTGTGGCTCAGAAAGGTAAAGTGGCTTGTCCAAAGTCACATGGCTAGTAAGTGGTAGAATCTAAATCCAATACTCTTTAGACTGCACTTTGTTGCTTTTAAAACTGCCTCAAACTCTGTACCACAATCCCAATCCCCAATTAAATGTACATTTATTTGAAAGAGAGTATTCGTATCAGAAAAACAAAGAAGATGATGATACATATTTTTCTAGCTTACAACATACAAATGAATTAATCCATCACAATCAATACAGAGAGACAAGTAGGCAGACTGGTAAGTAGACAACTTCTTTGAGCTGGGTCCAGAATTGAAAGAGAGAAGAATGGCTAGGTCATATTTTAGAAATTAAATATTTTTAATGATCCCAAGACTTGTCTAGCTACAAAAACCTAACATTCTTACAATGACCTCATATTGCAAGAAAAAATTATGACTTCCTACGTACAAGAAGTAACATTCAAGGCACATAACTGTAAAGGGATGTAAGCTGATCATACAGTGAAAAGACAGCAAATGGAAGCCCTAGTACTACACTAGCACCCCTGACATATTAAGATAATGTGAGAAAGGTCTCCAACATATGGATCTTTTATGGAGAATTTATAGAGACATAAAAAAAAAAAAACTAAGCCCAAATCCAATTGTAGAATGATAATCACAGAATCTTAAGGGTTAAAAGGGACCTCAGAGGCTATCTAATTCAATTTGTTTCTAAACAAAATTCCCAATTTGGGAAAATGTACCTCCTTATTTTTTTTTTTTGCAAAGGTAGAAGATCATGGAAGAGAAACTGTCATGATTACAAATTAGATAGACTGAAGCACAAAACTCTGAGCACAATCAATTTATTGGTGAGGCTAGCAATTACCAATAAGGGAGATCTCTTAGCTCTACAGCAAGCCAAAAGATTTTAAGTAAGAACTGACAAATGACTTCTATAGACAAAAGGAGGGGCATCCAAAAATTAGAAGGCAGTATTATAGATGGGCAAAACAATATGATTGGTTACAAGCTCAGAAACATCATAGATGTGAAGGACAATGTACATCAGGAATGTGGCTAGCAACAACCCCCCTCTTCTACCCTGTTGCCAGAAAATTGCTGACCTGGATCCTACAAAGAATAACTACCACAGGGATGGGGAACCTTCGGCCTAGAGGCCAAACGGGGCTCCTTACGTCCTCAAGTGTGGCTCTTTGATGGCATCTTTGTTCTATGAAATTTGGATTCCATCAATGGGCTGCACTTGAGGATCTAGGAATCCCATATGGTCTTCAAGGCAACAGGTTCCCCATCCAGAAATAGTGGTATACAGAAACATATTTTCCTTTATTATGCAAAGACAACTAGTGGTTGAGAGGTAACAGATTTCCTCTACTTGGTCAAGGGCGGATGGTAGTACAGAAATAATGCGTCTTCTTTAACTAAAAGTGATTTATAGGAAAGTGTAACTTCTAAACTTAACTCAGAGAGGAAAGCTGATCATAATGGAAAAGTTGAACTTAAACTTCTGAACTGAACATAAAGATGAAGGAATGTGACTAGGTAGTTATACAAAATGTTCCTGGTGATACAGAATGGAATCAGTTAAAAAATGGAATCAAAATCAATTTGATTTTCTCAAAATACTGCTGTGTACTTTCAGACTAGCTTGAAGTGTCAGTTTTGCTTTGTCACATGGATGACACTGATAAGTGAAAGTGATGATATAATAAAAACAAAAGTTAGTATTTACAAAGTTTTTGGTTTAAGTAAGGCCAAGATAAAGGAATAATAGGAAGCAGGTCAAAGTTCCCCACCAAAGCTCCTATAAACAGACCTAGAAAACAAATTCTAACAGGGAAATCCAAGAAAAAAAATCAGTGAACCATTTTGCTAGCCAAGTTTGGCGTAAGGAGACAAGTATACAGAGGTCTGCAGAGGATCAGGAACAGGCTGTATACCAGGGTCAAGCAGAGGTCTCATATGAGGGCACTTGGGGACAAGCACCAACTGGTAACTTTGCCACTCACTACCCAGTTCCAGTCATATATCCAGGGCAGACTGAGGAGGGGGCGTGTGCCTACCCCCACTACTGCCCCCTCCACCCTAGTACAGCCCTGGGGCTGTGTACCAAGAAAGGAATAGATTCAGAAGTAAGCAGCATCAGTGAGACTTAGTTATCAAGAGAAAAGCAAAGGTCACAGTTGTACCTTCCAGCCCAGGTTGAAGCCTACATAGAAATAATTCAGGGAAAGAAGCCCAGGCCCTTTGGAAGCCTACAGTTTGATCCCTCTAAACTAGCAGAGTTTCCCCACTGGCTGACTGTGAACAAGGCTAGCAGCAACCCTGATGATTAGACCCAAACCCAAGTCAGAAACTTGCAGAGCTCAGACCAGGGGGACAGCAATCAGACTTTACCCTGGATCATACCTCCTTGGGAACACTGAAAGTTTGCAGGGTCATGGCCTCTCCCTGAGATTTAGCAATAATACAACACTTAATACCCCCAAAAAAGGAGCAACAGGATCAGTCCAGACCTTCCTTCCAGAAGTGTAGTCTCCAGCCCTAATATCAAGTCCAAAAGAAGAATGAGCAAATCAAAAAAGAATTTAACATAAAGAAATAATGATGGTAGCAGAGATGCTCAGGACACAAACACAGAAGAGAATGACTCTAAAACATCTACAAGCAAAACCTTAGAGAAAAAGTGTGGCCACAAACTCAACTAGAATTCCTGGAAAGGATGGATAATTTAAAAAAATAATTGTCAATGAAAAGAGAACTTGAAAAAAAAAATGGGGAAAAAAACAAGAGCTATGAAAGAACTAGGAATAGCTTGGCTTGAAGTATAAAACCTAGCCCAAACAACAGATTCCCTGAAAATAAGGATCAACCAAACACAAGTCAGTGACTTCATCAGACAGGAAATATCAAAGTTAAAAAACCTACAAAATAAATATCCCACCAACAGTACTCCATTGGACTTTTCCATCATTTGCTCCCAAGAACTTCATCCAGCAAGACCATATCAGCCCTGGTGCTCACACCTTTTCAGTACTCTACTCCTCTGAGTGGATAACATTTCTCAGAACCTCCATGTAAGAAAGGAACTCAGACCACCCATCTCTTCATCTGCCACCCTATTGCACTTCTCATACTTTCTCCACGCCAGGTACCTTCTCTTTGCTCTCCTCTCCTCTGCTTCCTTTTGTGTATGGTCTTTCCCCATTAGATTATAAACTCCTTGAGGGCAGGGACTTTTATTTGTATCACTTAACATAGTAAGTAATGTTTATTAGCTAGTTAACTAACATAAATGCATCATAACAAAAACAACTGACCTTAGAAGATAGAGAAAAAAAATTAAGTACTAGGCTATATGAACATCATGATCAAAATAAGAGCCTAGACATTCTAATACAGATCTCTTAGAATCAGTCTAGGTGACCTAGTGAATAGTCAGGGAGAGTTCAAATTCAGCTTCAGACACACTGTGTGACCCTAGGTCACTTGTTTGCCTCAGTTTCCTCAACTGTAAAATGAAGATAATAGCACCTATCTCCTAGGGTGGTTGTGAAAATCAAATAATTATAAAGCATTTATCACAGTGGCTGATGCTGCTATGATGTAGGTGTTCTTAGCTACTCTATTTTATAAACTAAAAAATAATTCTTTCCTACAATATTAACTAAAACAGCTTTTTACTGTCCTTTTCTTTCTCATTAGCCTCAGCACTGTATTAGTGCTGCTATTAAGATGTCTACACCAACACTTTCATATTTATCTTCCACTTGTCCTTGCTTTTACCATTCCTACATCTAAAATATGAGTTGATGAGCATATTTCTTTCATTTACTCTTCTTTTTCCTCCTCATTGGAATATCTTCAGAATTTCTCTTTAGAGTTTCTCATTCCTTTTTCCTCAATGTTTGGAAATGTGCTTTCAAAAAATCTAGGATGTATTAATTTGGTCACTCAATAAACATTAAGTTCCTACTATTCGCTAGGCACAGTGCTAGACACCAGGGAGGGCATCAACGGGAGATGTCAAACTATATGCCAGGTTTTCTTTTCCTTTATCTCACTAGTTTTAAGATGAAGGGCTAACTTTCCTTTAAAGCTCACATATCAACCCTAAGATGAAGTGTTAACTATCCCCTAATATTCACATATTTATCCTAAAGGTCCTTCCTCTTGATTAGAATAATTCTACAGCAGAAATTTCTCTCATTGGCTCTTCTAACTGTACATAATTATTCATTGTTCTCTTGGCAGGGAATTCCTGCAGCTGTCTAGAAATCTGAAGTGCTTAATGATCACTATATAATACATTTGTATGAGACTTGTGACCTAGTTCCTTTAGTCTCCCCTAGTTCACATCCAACATTGCTTCTGCTTCCACTGATCTTTACACAAAAGTTTCCCACACAATACTACTTGGACCTATTTATGGTTAGGTCTGCCTATCTCAACCAAGTTGGATACTCAAGTGATCACTCTAGAGTCTAATCCCACTGCTAATCAGTATAGAAGCGTTGGCTGGCTACAACCTGAAATAGATTACCATCTTTATTCAGCCTGTTACCCTCTCTGCCTCCCTCGGTCTCATCATATTGGTGCCAGGCTTAATATGCACACCCAACTGGCCTTAGTCTAACTGAAACTCCGCCTCCCCCACAAGCAGGGATTACAGGCCTGTGTCACTATACTTCTCTCCACTCCAACTTTCTTAAACCTAATCCATTCCATGAAATAAATTATACCTTTCCACAGCCAAATTCTACTCATGGTTGGTGAAAAACAATCTCCAGTGATATTAGTGACGTCATATTTGCTTCTCTGCAGTCAAGTTTTCTAGTTCACTCAGCTTGTTACCCAGATTTTATGCAACTGTGTATAGATTTAGGAGGATGGATTCAGAGGTAATTTTTATCTCTTTTAAAAAGGGATCTAATCTGATCCCTTTACAGATCAGTTAGCTAAGAAGAGCCAGAGAGGTTCAAATTCGGATGCTCTGACTTGAAATCTAGTGTTCCTTCCATTCTGTAACTCTGCCCCTATCAGTCTGAGACTATAGGTTTGTTTCTTATATTTTGTCCATGAATTTCTGGACATATCTACTTGTATTCTTCCTAAAATGTATTTGCTCCTATTACTTAGTCTGGTGGACAGTTTTCTTCCTCTTCCATTTTTAGCTTAAAGCTCTTTGGATTACATCTGCAGTATTCCTGGCATTCTTACCTAGCCTTTTTGGAGGCACTCCAATCCTAGTCAAAAGCCTCTTATTTCTATATTTTATTTTTTAAAAATGAAACAATCAACAAACATGAATATTTCCAAAAAGATACACCAGAAGACTACATATGAAATCGTGAATCTATTACATCTACCTTTTAATATATAAATACTTTAATCTGGTAGTACCAAAATTGTCCTTTAAGTCTGGGCCCCTTTCTAAACTTCCTTCTGCTTTTTTGAATATTTTAAAAACATTTGATCTTTGCTTTTCTGTATCACTATCAGTATATTCCCCACTTTGCCCTCCACCCCAATAAAAGCCCTCCCTTTGTTTATAAAGTATAACCAAGTAAAAACGTGTTATATTGGTCATTTCTGGAATATCTATCTTGTTGTGCACTTATAGTTCATCACTTTACTAAGAAGAAGAAAGTTTATCAGCAGTCTTCTGGAGTTGTGATCAGCTACTGAACTGATCAAAGCTCTTAAACTTAAGTTGTCATCCTTTACAATGTTGTGGCTAACGTATCAATAATTCTCCTAGTTTGCTCAGTTCATAAAGGTCTTCCAAGGATTCTCTGAATTCATGCCTTCTATCACATCTTATGGAGCAATAATTTCATTACATTCAGCTACTATCATTTCTTCAGTCATGCCCCAATTGATGCACTTAGTTTCCAATTCTTTGCTACAACAAAAAGTACTGTTATACATATTTTTATATAATAGGGATCATTTTCCTTTCTTTGATCCCTCTTAGGTATATGTCTAGTAGTGGTACCACTGGGTCAGCGTATTAGTGACTTCTTGGACAAATTCGAAGTGACTGGTTCAGTTCACAGCTTCAACAATGCATTTCTTACTACTCTATCTGTCTTCCCACAGTTCCTCCAATAATTATTTTCCCTTTCGTATAATTTTTACCTCTTGGATGAGTATGAAATGGAAATATTTTCATTTGAATTTCTCATATGTGATTTGGAGCATTTTTTCCCCAAATGGTTGAAGGCTTAAAATTCTTCCCTTGAAAATTTCCTATTTGTATTCAAAGAATGGCTCTTGTTTACATATATCAATATCAATTCTATATCTATTTCAGAAACCAGACCTTTATCAGAGAAATTACTGCAGATCCCCTCCCCTATTATCCATTTCATTTCCAATTCTAACTACAGCTTTTTTACTTATGCACAACCTTTTTAAGTAATTATCCATTTTATCTCTTAGGATCAACTCTCTTCTTTGGCCAAGCACACTTAGCCCAAGCACACCATAAATATAAAAGATACCTTCTAGTCTCTCATTTTCATGTAACATTTTATATCCAAGTTATCAATCTACTTGGAGTTTATTGCAGTATATGGTGAGATAATGACCTACCCCTAATTTTTTCCAGATTGCTTTCTCAAGAGTTGGTTGTTTTTTGGGTTTTTTAAGAATATATGTCCCTGTATTTATAGAAAATACTACACAGCTGTTTCCATGTTTTTGGATCTCATGTTCCAAATCAGTCCTGCTGATTAACTTTTTTTAAGCAACACCAGTATTTTGTAACAGCAGCAAACTATTTCAGTGATTATTGCTCTGTATTGTAGTTAGAGATAAGGTACCACTAGACTTCCTTTCTTCTCACCTTTTTCCTTATATCCCTTAAAATTCTTGATGTTCTGTTCCTTCAGATGAATTGTCATTCCATCCAGTTCTATGATATAATCCTTTGGTAGTTTGATTATTATGGCACTGAATCGGTCAATTAATTTAGGTATTGTTATTTTTATTACATAATCATGGCCAAATGATGAGCAATTTTTCCTTCCAATTATTTGTCATCTTCTATTTCTATAAAGAGCATTTTTAAGTTTTGGTCATACAACTCTTGTTTGTGTCCTGGTAGATTCCCTCATATTTTATATATTCTGTGGTAAAAATTTTGAATTCTGTGCAAAAACAGTGGTTGAAATATAGTATTTATATACTAGTAGTAGTACAGTATTTATAGTATAGTAGTAGTAGTAGTATTCATATACTATAGTAGTACATATACAAGAAGTATAAAAAGACATGATATAGGGAAATACACAATTAAGATCCTATCAGCCAACAAGACTAGAATGAACTCACCCACAAAATGAAGAATAACAGAATCAATCAGAATATATTACCAAATATGCTGCTTATTAGAAATATAACAGCAGCATAAAGATTCTCACACAGTTCAAGTGAGAAGATGGGCAGCATTTATTGTAGTTCATGAAAAATTTTTCTAAAGCAGTAATAGCAATGATTTCAGACAAGGCAACAGTAAAATAAATATGATTAAAAAGATAAGAAAATTACATTATGCTTAAAGACAACATAATGAAATAAACATTAAAATTTTACATATATACACACACACTGAATGGCATGGCACCTAAATACTAGAAGGAAAAGTTAATCAAATTACAGGGAGAAATCACAAAACTAATTCTTGACTGTCTCAATATTCCCCTTGCAGAACTAGAAAAATATAACAAAAAGATAAGATGAAGTTAAAGATCTTAACAGAATTTTATAAAAGGTAGTCTTAGCTGCTCTGAATACAAAAGTTAATCAGAGAGCTATCACATTTAATCCTGATATTACTTCATTATTTATGCTGCTTTTAAGCGTAATATGCATTAGGTTCATTGTATATTGCCCTCCTCTCCCAAATACTCTTTACAAAGCCAAAAACGTTCCAAGGGTACAGAATGTTGCCTCTAGATGACCTTCAGAATTCTGCTTTACTACTACTCTGAAATATAAAACAAGGTCCTCTCCTTCATACCTGTACTACTACAGGACTTAAACACATAATTCAAAAATTTATTTTTAAACTAATTTTTACATTTTAAGTGGTTGTAAAATTTCCTGTGAAGCATTACGTGATTAAGTTAGAACATTAACAGACAAAAAAAAAAGTGAACCTAAATTGGCAGTAAGCTTACAAAGAACTTATCATGTTAAACAGCATTTCCAGTAGCAGCCTTTACAAGGAGAATGGAAAGAAAGGTACAGAGACAGGAGCTGAACAGCAGCTATGGAAGGACACCTAAAACCCCCTCCAGACTTAAGGAGCTGAAACAAAAACAACCAAAGGCATTGGGGCAATAAGAGAAAAGAGAAACTGAGGGGAAGGGAAAGAATTAAGGAGAGACAACAAGTTGGACCATCCACATGCATCCCACATGCATCTTGGAACAGAGGCCTTGGACTGAAGCTAGTATTTGTACACAATCTCTTCAGGAACTGAGCTAAGTTCCCCTAAAAACCTATTCTTTCCCCAACTTCCCAACCTTATGCCTGCCCAATAACAGATACTGCAATATGCTTTGTGTGCTTCTTGTAGCTAAACATTTCCTGTATTCTCAATTTTGCTTCAAACATAAAGAAGTCAATGGTTAGACTAGAGATAAACAAAAAACGTATTAGGATAGGGCCAACCTGTCTTAATGTTAGGAATTTTCTTAAGTGAGGGCTCTGAGTTATGGTATTAATACTGTTTCATCAGATGTAGAATCCAAAGAGGAAAAAGGAAACAAGGAACTTTATGTCTTTTATACTATTATACTGACCCTAAGCTTAAAAAACAAACCCAAATTAGCTAACTGCAGTAAAAGGGTGAGGCTGACTAGATCTTTAACCTCGATTCTATCAGACCTCCCAGGAAAGATTTCCCAAGAGAAAAGATCACAGACTAAACAGGAAAAGCATGGAAAGAATTCAGCTGTCCCTATTAAATAAAGAGGAGAGAGCAGAAAGGATTAGTTTTCTGTGTATGTTCATTCAACTCTTTCTCCAGTTCAGTTGTAAAGTCTTGAGATTCCTATTCCCTTCCTCTCCTCTTCATGTTTGTATATATTTATGAGAAATAAATTCCATTTCTTTGCTCATTTCTCAGTGCATCCCTTTATCTCTCCTTTCTTTCCTTAAAACGAACAAGATAAACCCATAACCAAGCCCATATGTTTGAACTTTGAAAATGTCATCACTGGAGAATAGTCCCTTCTCCCCCCCTCAGAATTTAAGTACTTCAACATTGCCTAGTGCTGGACTGGGGAATCTGTAGCTTTCTGAGTTCATTTTACTTAACAAATGTTTTGATTAAGATTTGTTCTGTGAAGTTTGGATTCTGTCAAAATGGCACACTTGAGGTCCTAGAGGGCCACATGTGGCCCTGAGATTGCAGGTTCCAGACCCGTGGGTCCCTTCCAATTGCTAAAATGTAATTATCTTTGTAGGTTTCTCTTCCTTCAACTGCCTTGCACTTCATAGCTTCTACTCAGCTCTGATATTATCACAAATGCTTTAAAGTCCTCTATTTTATTAAAAGTTTATTTTCTTCACAGCATTATACTGAAATTTTACAGGGGTAGATTATTCTTGTCTTCATCATTTGTCTTTTGGAATATTATATTGCAAATGTTTTCTTTATTGTAGTTGCTATAAAATCTTGTGTGATCTCGATTATTATGACACTTGAACTATTTCTTTCTGACTGCCTAAAATTATTATTTTTTTAAAGCTGGAAGCTGTACATTACTGAGTATTTTCAGTTTGAGGTTTCTTTCAGGTAAGAATTTGGTTCTATTTTCGGGGAAGCTACATGGTGCAGTGGATAGAGCACCAGTGCAGCAGTCAGGAGGACCTGAGTTCAAATATCACCTCAGACACTTTGACACCCACTAGCTGTGTGACCTTGGGCAAGTCACTTAACCCCAATTGCCTCCTCCTAGGTCATCTCCAATCACCCTGATGAATATCTGGTCACTGCATTCAGATGGCTCTGGAGGAGAAGTGAGGCTGGTGACCTGCACAGCCCTCCCTCACTCAAAACAAAGTCAAGTGCAAGTCATGTCATCATTTCTCTGATGGCATGGTCCCTGGCAACTAAGGACAAACACACAGGTTCTATTCTCACTTTGCCTTCAGTTTCTAATACATGGGGGCAGTTTTATGATTAGCTAAAATAAAGTGTTCAGGTTTTTTGTTTGGTCATGATTTTCAGGGAGTCAAATGATTTAATAATTACCTCTCCTCAGCTTGTTTTCCAGGTAATTTGTGTCCATATCTATCAGTAGATGCCTGACATTTTCTTCTATTTTTTCCTAATCCTTTGACTTTGTTCAAGTATTTCTTGTCTCAAAGAATCTTAAGTTCTCTTTGTTCCCTTCTATTTTTCAGACTGTCTACTACTTGAGTAAGTTTTCCACCTTCTGATCTGAACTCTTAATTCTCTTTTGATTTTTCTTCTTGAACTCATTAAGAAAAATTTTACAACTTGTTTTTATACTGCCTAAACTTTCCCAAGTCCCCCCTCTTTCCCACTCCCACAGAACCATCTTCATAACAGATTTTTTAAAAAATGAAAGAAAAAAAAAATCAGCAAAACCAAAAACACTGAAAAAATATCTGACAATGCAATGTTCCACATTTATATATTCCACCACGTTCCCTCCTCCCCTGAAAAAGAATGAGGGGAAATATCTCCTCATTTCACTTCTTTGGGGGCGTGTTTGTTTTTTGTAATTTTGCAACATTCATTTTCATACTTGTTTATGATTATTGTTCTTTCCAATGGCTGTAGTCATGGTATATAGCAGGGACAGGGAACCTGCAGCCTCAAGCGGCCCTCAAATGCCACCCTTTGATTCTAAATTTCAGAGGGTTGCCACACTTGAGGACCTAAAGGGCCACATGGGGCACGCAGCTGCAGGTTCCCCACCACTGGCGTATGGGGTGAGGGAAGGTGGGTCTACTTCGTTCTGTTTTAGTTCATGTAAATCTTATCATACATCTCTGAATTCACCATTTTTGTTTTTGTCATTTTTTCAGCACAATAATATTCCATTACATATGCACCACAATTTACTTAGGCACATCCCTTCCCAATCCATGTATACTTGGTACTTTGTTTCGAGTGTTGCTATAAATATTTTGGTGAATATGGAGCCTTTCTTTTTATCAATGACTTCACTGGGATATATGCCTAACAGTGGAATCTCTAGAAATTTACTTACCTTATTTGCATAATTCCAAATTGCTTTCCAGTAACAGTAGTACCAATTTCAAGCTCCACGAATAGGCATTTAGTAAGCCTATCTTTCACAACCCCTCTAACATTGACTCTTTTATCATCTCTGCAAATCTGCTGGGAGGTGAATTCTGGATTATCATTTTTATTTCTCTTATTATCAGTTATTTAAAGCCCTCACTTTATTCCCAAAGACATGTTTTCTTTAATTCTTTCAGTTACTTAGGCAGTTTTTGTGGTAAAGGAATTTTTTTCTTTGAGGCTTAGTTTACAGTTCCTTTGCAGTTATTGTCTTCTTGTGGGTTATCTCTAGCATTTTTCTAACCCCACAGTTTTTCTTCATTGTTTGTGTTATCCTGTCTATTCATATTTTCAGCCTCATCTTGAACTGGGATTTTGTTTTCAGATCATTCCCCTCTAGCATTCTTAATCAGGCTTTGTTATTAGTTCTATCTCTGTGGTCTGCTGCTGACCCGGGAGGGGCGGTTCATGAATCCTTAATCTTATTCTATCTTGTCTTCTTCGGCAAATTTTTCCCTTCCGTCATCCTCATCAACTACTTATTAGACATTTCAAACTGATGTCCTGGAGACATCTTAAATTCAACACAGACAAAACTGAACTCCCCCCTCACCCCAGTCCTCCCCATTTCCCACCTTCCATTTTATCATACAAGGTACTACCCACCACCCACGGTCCCTGTAGGCATCACCTTCAACTATTCATTTTCTCTCACTCCTTATATCCAATCAGTTGCCAATTCCTATCGTTTCTACCTTTGTAGCATCTCTTCTCCAAGGTGCAAGCTCTTAACATATCATACCTGGACTATTAAAATAGCCTTTTGGATGGTCTACTACCTCAAGTCTCTCTCTACTCCCTCCAGACCATCCCTCACTCAGTTGTCAAAGAAACTGCAAGTCTGACCATGTCATCCACCCACTAAATAAACTTCAATGGTTCCTATCATCTAGGATCAAATATAAAAACTCCAGTTTAGCTTTCAAAACCTTTCACAACCTAATCTCTTCTCACTTTTTCAGTCTTCTTATACTTAACTACCCACTATATTCTCTGTGATCCAGTGACACTCGCCTTCTAGTTCTCACATATTATGCTTCATTTCATGACTGCCTTTTTTCACTGGCTGTCCCCATGCTTGGTACACTCTTCTTTTACTTCAAGTCTCAGATCAATTGTCACTGTTCAAGAAGTTTTAGCCAGTTCCCCTCAATGCTAATCTTCCCTCTGAGATTACCTCCAATTTTCCCATATACTTCTATATACCTTGTACGTATGTAATAATTCCAATGTCTTCATGAAAACGTGGGCTCCTTGAGGGTGAGGACTGTCTTTGCCTTTATTTTTGTAACCCCAGTGATTAGTACACTAGCTGATACATATTAAATGCTTTTCAACTTGATCAGGCCTCATTCTCTGCATTAATCTCTGATTTCTCTCTCAATCTCCTGGTGGACCACTGAGGGTTTGATTTCAGCTGGTCTCTTTACCCTCCTGGTATGCTTCTTAATGACAAATTGGTTCCATCCCTACTGTGGCCCTAATGGTAACTGGTGGAATGCTGGAAATCAGACTAGGCTCAGTTTTCTCTTCCCAGCCCTCTTGGGGTTGATATCTTGTCTCTTACTATGGTGAGGCCCGGTCTCACTGCACAGTGACCTATTGGGACTAAGTTTGTCCCACTTTTGTAGTGACTTGCCAAGACTGGCTCCAGATACCCTGTTATTATTATTATTAGGGATGCACTGGCTTGTGATATCTCTTGTCCAAAGAATAGCCTGGCTTGTGGGATTGTGGAAGATCACCCTTTCTTTTTCTCCCCACTTCTATTAACTTCTGATCCAGTTACCAAAGTTTGAGCTGGTTTCCCTGTCTTGATCCCTCTCGTAGGCAACTGTTACTTCTGTATTTGTCTGAGCAAAGACTGGCTTCTCTGGTTTGACTTCTCTACAAGCCTCCACCATCATGGATGTCGTTTTAAACAGTCGTGGATGGTGGTGAAGTATTTCTGTTTCTTTTTCAGATTTACCAATGGTTATTTTTTTAAATTAACTTTTATTGTTTTCAATTAACAAAAACCCACTTCTCACCTTCCCAATTCCCTCCACAACTAAAAATGAGTAACATAACCATTGTAACAAATATATTTAGTCAAGCAAAACAAATTCCCACATTGATCACGTGCAAAAAACAAATATGTCATTGCTTTTTCTGGGGCCCTTTTCATATATTTGTTGGAGTTTCTGTGAGAGAACCAGACTTCTCTACAACCTTTCAGGTCACCATCTTAAGTAGAAATCTATTTATACATGTTAAGAAATGTAAATTTCATTTCTATTCCTAAAAAAAAATCTTTATCAGCTTTTCAATTTTCAAATCTGCCATTTTCTTATGAATCACTTCTCCTCTTATTGTCAGAAATGATGTCTCCCTGTCCTGTGGTCTTCTGGCCCAGAATATCATAATGCTTAGCAATGCTTTCTAGATTGCTTTTAGCAATATTATCTGAGTTCAAGTTAACCATCAGAAATGAGAAGTAATCTTCATTTTTGTCAAGTACTGAAAAGTTCTCCATCAAGTTCAGGATATAACGCCCAGGAAGAGAGTAGGTTTATTTCTATTATGAAGTCAACAAACAGATATTTCAATATCTCTCAACAGGGAGTCACCAATCACCATTACTCCTCCTCTTCTTTTTCTGGCCCAAAAACTTGGATGCTTCTGGATGAAGTGCACTTCAACACCACCTGTGGATTAACATGACCATTCTTTTGAAGGATAAATATCAATTGTTTCCTTCCTCTTAGAGAAAACCTTTTACAGTTTTTACTTAGCTCGAAATGTTCAATAGTCCTCTGTGTTAGTTTCCACCTTTCAAACCCCTGACATAGCTTAGGATACTTTTACCTCTTCACATCCTCCTTCTTCCAGTTTTTTATGGGTCACTTGATTCTGACAATATCAAAAGAAGGGAAGATTTCTTCAAGTCCTTTTTCTAGAAAAGAGATGAATTTGCACTTTGACAATAGATAACAATTATATATAGTAGAAAGACAAACACTGCGAGGTTTTTGCAGATCACTGTAGAATTTCTTACTGTTCTCCATGTTTTCTGTAAGTAAAATTCTTAACTCCTTTTTTCTGAGACAGGTCTGACTTTCTGACAACTCTTATAATGGAGAATTCTAGCATCCTTATTAATACCTTTACAATAACACCCAACTCTCTCCTTTAGAAGTCCTTCTTTTCTTTCAGCTCCATTTCTCCTTCAATAGTGCCAAATTTCCCCTCCCAAAAAATTAATTGTTGGCTTTATTCACAATTCCAAACTTCAGTAAATCTGTATCTTCAAAATTCTCCTACTTTAACTCAAGTCTTTACACTTCTTTTCCCACTCAATACTCTCTCCCATTAGAACCAGAAGTGAAGAGAGGTTCTGGATTCACCAAACTGAAGTTTACCAATCTACACAACAGAACGAGAAAAGAACAGGAAAGAGCCTGAAACATCCAATGCTCATAAACTCAACAAGAAGGAAAGGATAACAATGGAATCTGTCAGTCACAGTACTGGTAGTGAATGTTTATACTTAATTATATCTTTTAGTCACAAGGGAGGGTTCAGTCTGAAGGAGACAAGGAATTATTACCATGTAAAGACAAAAGGCATCAATAAATCATTTTTAAAGGCACAGAAAAATAGTGATCTGCATGAATGGAGAGTATTTATTTGTATCAATGAGATCATTACTCTATCAAAATATTTTTCACTATATACTTCTCTTTTTCTCTCATTATCTATCTATGGACAGAGAGTGAATGAACTGATTATTTCTCTCATATTAATAACCAATTATTAAAATTGGGGAGACCCAAGCTCCCCCCTTTTTTCCTAGTCTGAAGTCTTTAAAAGACAAGGATGATGGAAAACAGGATTAACATTCTACTCATTTCTGGGGGTACTGCTACTCTAACCAAATTCATTAAAGTCTAATCTAGAGTGAATTCCTGCCCACTGAGTTCCACTTAAGCAAATTTGGGTGGAGATAGATCTTAGGTCTAGATTGCCTAAAGCTAGGGATGGTCTAGACACAGAGATAGTCTCTTTGTCCTACAGTGACAAAATCTCACTCTTGCAGTCGCTCATAGGAGTGAGCAGCCCACTTCTCACTGTAAGGTTCAATCTCTCATTAATTGTTAGGTCTCTCTCAAGAACTTTGGATTTGACTGTGCAACATGGGAGACACTGGCACAGGGCCACTCAACACGGCATGCTCACATCAGAAAGGGTGCTCTGCTCTTTAAGTAAAGCAAAACTGAGACAGCACAAAATAAACACAGGATGTGCAAATCTGAGATATCCACCCCAAATATTCAAATGGACTATCTGTGCCCAACCTGTGGTAGAGCATTCCGAGTTCGTATTGATCTGATCAGCCACAGTGGGACATGCTGAAAGTTCACTTTATCATGGTGATGTCATACACCAGTCTTCCAATGACTCAAAAAACTTAGGTGAGTCGTGAGCATCCACATTTGAGAATAACACTGATCTCTTTTATTAATAAAATGCTAGCATTATTAATAAAACTATTAATACCCCAGAAATCGTCTCTTGAACTTTTTAAATGTTACACTATAGGTTTAATTTTAGGTATTTGACCTATATTCATAAGCAACTAACAGCTGAAGCAACATGGGACAATATGATAGTCTCTTCCTTTAAGGGATTTAGATCTAAATTAGGGAGATGTAGTTAACAGTTTTACATACAAATATTTTTAAAAATCTTCAGTAGCTCTCTATTCCCTGCAGAATAAAGTTCAAACTATTTACTTAGCATTCAAGGTTCTACTCAATCTTACACTCTTCCTTTCTTAGTCTTCTCATATTACTCTTCCCCATAATCTGTTTTCTAGTCAAGATACTTTATTATCCTTAGCCTGGAAAATCCTTCCTCCCCCTAAACTAATTATCCATTTTTTTTAAAGTACACTTCAAATGTCACCTTATTCAGTAAGGCCTTTCTCATAGAGACTCAATTAAATTCAAACAAACATTTCTAGAAAACTCATTAAGTGCAAGATAAAACAGTTCAACGAGTTTACTACCATTAAGAAATGGAAGGGGGTAGGAAATACAATATGTAAATAAGTAAATAAAAAGTGATTTCAAGAGAGAAAAAGCACTGATTGGTAGAGGAGACTGAGAAAAGGCTTGTAGAAGAAAGGGCACCAAAGCTGTTCTTTGAAAGAAGCCAATGATTTACAAGGTGGCGATAGGAGGTAGTACACATTCCAGACAAAAGGGATTATCATCAGGCACAGAGTCAGAAGACAGAATGTCACGGACAGAGAACAGGCCAGTTTAACTGGAAAATGGTATGTATGAAGATGAGTAATATAAAAAACTAGAAAGGTAAGCAGGAGGTAAGAGTGTGCAGGACTTTTAACTGCCTGGTAAAGGATTACATATATTTTATCCTATAGACAACAGGGGGCCACTAAATATTTCTGAGCAGAGGAATGACATGATCTCTTCAGTATTTCAGAAATATCAATTTGGCAGCTATATAAAGGATAAATTTAAGAGAGCCCAAGGGGCCCAAAAAGATCATTTACTTTGATATCCTCACTGAGGAAAATGAAGATCAGAGAATGAGATTAAAAGACATGAATAAAGGTATTTTGAAAGGATAGGAAGTAACAATTCTCAAAAGAAACTTAAATGTTTGAAAAATTGCTCTCAATCAATAATAAGAGAAATGCAAGTCAATAGAATTCTTTAAGATTTCCTTTCACAAATGATGATGAACCCAAGATACAGAATGAAAATTACATTTTTGGAAATGTTGTGGGAATTTGTTTTGCATAACTATTCATATGTTACAAGGGTTCTAGTTTTCCTTTTCTTTTTCCCAACCAGGGAGTGAGATAGAAGAGAAAGAAAATAAAATTCTTGTTAATGGAAAAAAAAAAAGTTTTACCTCACATCTAGGAAAATTGGCAAAGATAAGAAAAATGATAGAAAGAGTTAATGTTGGGGGAGGGGCTTCAGGGGAAAAAAGCACATACTAATACGTTGTTGGTGGAACTAAGATCTGGTATGATCATCCTAAAAAACAACTTGGAATTATTCTAAAAAAGTGATTTAAGTGTCCATATTCTATGAACCACAGATCTATGCATATGGGCCAAAGAGGTCAATTATAAAAAGAAAGGTACCACATACATTAAAATATTTATAGAAGCACTTTTTGTAGTAGCAAAGAACAGGAAACAAGTGGATGCCCATTAATTAAGGAATGGCTAACAAACTGTGGCATGAATGTAACATATTACTGTAAGAAATTATGAAAATGATGAATACAGAGAAAAATAAGATTATATAAACTGATGCAAAGCAAAGTAAGAAAAACCAGGAAAATACTATCTACAACAGTGTAAGTGGAAAGAACAACAAAACAATATAAACTGAATACTATGAAATAATAATGATCAAACTTCTTTTTCCTTTAAAGAAGAAAAGTACTATGTATATATCAGACATAATTTTTTTTTTTGCTTTTGGGTTCAAGTTATAAAGCCTTGGTAACACTGATTGCATGTTTGTCTATTTCTACACACACATACACACACACACACACACACACAGATTCTGAACCCGTAGACGAACAAACCAAAAGAATTCATTTGACATAAGTACTTCAATGGGGCAACTAAGTAGCCTAATGGATACACCACTGGTCCTGGAGTCAGGAGGACCTGAGTTCAAATTTGACTTCAGACACTTAGCTGTATGACTGTGGGCAAGTCATTTAACCTCAGCTGCCACCTCCTCATCCCCCCCAAATTTTAAATATAAATAAATAAAGTGCCTCATCATCAGTTGATAACAAATGAGGATGTAAAGAACTGGAAAAAAAGTAGGTACCCATAAAATAGTGAACTGTTGAATAAATTAGGACATAGGAATGTAATGTGGATACAAATGGTGCCTTTACGAGGGTCAGTAAGGGTTACTTTCCAGGCTCTCTGAAGGGGTTTGAGGCTCATTCTACAGCATATCCTGTAACTTGAGGATATCCTAATGCCCTTTCCCCCTTATCTTGAAATACCATGCAACTTGTACCAAAAAAATTGCTTCTGTCTTCCATATTCTATGTTCCCTATACTGTCATTTGTATTCCTCATCCTGTGTCATAAGAACTTTTCCTTATCTTGCAAGCAATCATTTTCCTTACCTTGTTTGTACTTATCCTGTACCTAAAATCTGCAACCCCCATACGAAACCCTAAAATTACACCACTTTCTGTGTATATAAGTCTGGTTCTTTTCCTATATCACTGTTTTTCTTCCTGTGGAGTTCTCGTTTTTTGCCTTGGAAAGGATGTCTATGATCAGTCCAGCACTCTGCACCATACATTGCCTTTGTCACTCTCACATCTTGTCTGTCTCTTCTCCTTACAGTCACATAATCTAGTGGAACCACTGGTTACGGCAAATGGAGAATTTTCAAATGCTGTGGATAACTTCACTTACCTTGGTAGTGCACTTTCCAGGGATGTACACATTGACAATGAGGTTGATGCATGTATGGCCAGAGTTAGCTCAGTGTTTGAGAGGCTCCAAAGAAAAGTTTGGGAGAGAAGAGGTATTAGACTGACTATCAAACTGAAGGTCGACAGAGCCCTTGTGCTGACCTCATTGTTATATGCTTGTGAAACATGGACAGTCTACTAGCGCCATAACAGGAAGCTGAATTTCTTCAAATGGTAGCACAACAGCTGGACTGATCATAGACATCCTTTCCTAGGCAAATATTCAAATTCATCAAAAGCACCACCCCTAAGGCAAAATGACTACCAGAACAATGAACTTCAACAAATTAGAGCTCTTTTCTGAGTGTGAACAGTTTGCTGCTGATTTAGAGGGAAGGTTGAGACAACACACAGTTGGCAACAGTGGAGCAGAAAAGGAGTGGTGAGTTTTCAGAGATTTGGTGTATAGCACTGCATTTGCTCATCTGGGTCAGAACACTTGCAAACACCAAGACTGGTTTGATGAAAATGATGGGGAAATTCAGAAGCTGCTTAATGAAAAACGAGAATTTCACAGGATTCACCAACAGGATAGTTCATCCACCTCTAAGAAGGCAACATTTAACTCCACCAAAAGCAAAGTATAAACAAAGCTTAGAGAGATGCAGGATTCCTGGCTCAGTAAGAAGGCAGATGAAATTCAGTTTTATGCTGATAGTAACAATCCAAAGTGTTTTTATGATTCCCTGAAAGCTATTTATGGACCAAAAACCTATGGTGCATCACAACTACTTAGTGCTGATGGAGCCACATTGATTAGTGATAAGAACATTGTCTTAAAGAGATGGGCTGGGGGGAGGAGCCAAGATGGTGGAGTAGAAAGACTCAGGTATGCTAGCTCTGAATCCACAGCCCATAAATTTCCTGTAAAAAAGAACTCCCCACAAATTCTGGAGCATTTCAAGCCGCGTACCAACGCAGTGGAGGAGATTTCCATTCCAGAGAGCACTGGAAAGCCATCCCCAGGGGACTGTCGCGCTCCAGACGCAGAGCCCACCCCTGCACTGCCCTGGCCCCTTGGCCCCAGAGGAGCAGATCCGAGCAGGCTTCAGGGACAGAATCTCTGGTGGTCACAAAGGTCCCTCCACCCACAAGCACTCCAGGTCAGTGACAGAGACTTCTGGGCTGGCCAAGAGGGGAGCGGGGTGTCTCCATGACTCGGCCCCCTCGGGAGGCGGTGGCAGAGGCAGCAGCAGAGGCAGCCAGGAACTCCCGCAGCAGGCAGGAGCTCAGGGCCATTACCGTAGGTCTCCGCATAAAGCCCCTGAGGGAACTGAGCCTGGGAGGTGGCCTTGCCCCCACCTGAGCACCAGAACTTAAGCTCACATTGAATAGCAGCCACACCTGCCTGCTGAAAGCCCTGAGGCTGGGGAGCAGCATTTGAATCTCAGATCCCAAGCACTAGCTGGGCGGATCTAGGCGGGGGTGGAGAGGGATCTCAGAAGTCAAGTAACTGGCTGGGAAAATGCCCAGAAAAGGGAAGAAAAATAAGACCATAGAGAGCTACTTTCTTGGGGAACAGATGTTACTTCCTCCTTCCATTTCTGATGAGGAAGTACAATGCTTGCCATCAGGGAAAGATGTGGAGGTTGGGGCCTCTGTATCCCAGACATCTGAGGTGGATGTCCGGTGGGCTCAGGCCATGGAAGAGCTCAAAAAGGATTTTGAAAATCAAGTTAGACAGGTGGAGGAAAAACTGGGAAGAGAAATGAGAGAGATGCAAGAAAAGCATGAAAAACGGGTCAATACCTTGGTAAAGGAGACCCAAAAAAATGCTGAAGAAAATAACATCTTGAAAAATAGGCTAACTCAATTGGCAAATGAGGTTCAAAAAGCCAATGAGAAGGATGCTTTAAAAAGCAGAATTAGCCAAATGGAAAAAGAGGTTCAAAAGCTCACTGAAGAAAATAGCTCTTTAAAAATTAGAGTGGAACAGATGGAGTCTAATGACTTTATGAGAAACCAAGAAATCACCAAACAAAACCAAAAGAATGAAAAGATGGAAGCGGATGTGAAATATCTCATGGGAAAAACAACTGACCTGGAAAATAGATCCAGGAGAGACAATTTAAAAATTATGGGTCTACCTGAAACTCATGATCAAAAAAAGAGCCTAGATATCATCTTTCATGAAATTATCAAGGAAAACTGCCCTGAGATTCTAGAAACAGAGGGCAAAATAAGTATTGAAGGAATCCATCGATCACCGCCTGAAAGAGATCCAAAAAGAGAAACTCCTAGGAACATTGTGGCCAAATTCCAGAATTCCCAGGTCAAGGAGAAGATATTGCAAGCAGCTAGAAAGAAACAATTCCAGCACTGTGGAAATACAATCAGGATAACACAAGATCTAGCAGCTTCTACATTAAGGGATCGAAGGGTGTGGAATAGGATATTTCAGAAATCAAAGGAACTAGGACTCAAACCAAGAATCACCTACCCAGCAAAACTGAGTATAATACTTCAGGGGAAAATATGGTCTTTCAATGAAACAGAGGACTTTCAAGCATTCCTGATGAAAAGATCAGAGCTGAAAAGAAAATCTGACTTTCAAACACAAGAATGAGAAGAAGCATGAAAAAGTAAATAGCAAAGAGAAGTCATCAGGGACTTACCAAAGGTGAACTGTTTACATTCCTACATGGAAAGACAATATTTGTAACTCTTAAAACTTTTCAGTATATGGGTAGTTGGTGGGACCACACACACACATGCACACGCATGCACGCACACAAACATACACACATGCACGCCCATACAGAGACAGACAGCACAGAGTGAACTGAATAGGATGGGACCATATCTTAAAAGAAATTAAGGTAAATGGTGAGAGAGAAATGTAGTGGGAGGAGAGAGGGTGAAATGGAATGGGGTAAATTATATCTCATTCAAGAGGCAAGCAGGAGACTTTTTAGTGGAGGGAAAAAGGAGAGCTGAGAAAAAAACATGAAGTTTACTCTCATCACATTCAACTAAAGGAAGGAGTAAAATGCAGACTCATTTTGGTATGAAAACCTATCTTACAATACAGGAAAGTGGGGGAGAAGGAGATAAGCAGGGAGGGAGGGATGATGGAAGGGAGGGCAATGGGAGGAGGGAGCAATTTGAAGTCAACACTCGGGGAGAGACAGGATCAAAATACAGACTAGAAACAATGAGGGGCTGTGGGAAGCCATGGCTATCTATTATCAAGATAAAGGTCTGGACTGCCGCGGGAGCAAACATCCTGCCCTTGTAAGATATTTGAAACATCCTGTGTTTATCTTAACTGTTACTACCCCTCCCACTGCTGCTTGCTGTAAACCCCCTACTTCCTCTGTCACCACTATAATTACTGCTACCCTACGCCTCAATAAATGAGACTTGATCAGAAAGCCTGTCTTGTCTCCATTCTTCGCGTCTCCTGTCCCCCACACCCTCTCCTTTCTTCCAGGGTCCGCGTTCTTGTCCCACAGGCCAGGACAAGAGGCAGGATAGGATGGAGGGAAATACGGTTAGTCTTACACAACATGACTATTATGGAAGTCATTTGCAAAACTATACAGATATGGCCCATACTGAATTGCCTGCCTTCCCAAAGGGAATGGGTGGGGAGGGAGGGATGGGGAGAATTTGGAACTCAAAGTTTTAGGAACAACTGTTTAGTATTGTTCTTGCTACTAGGAAATAAGAAATACAGTTAATGGGGAATAGAAAGTCATCTGGCCCTACGGGACAAAAGAGAAGATGGGGACAAGGGAAGTGAGGGATGATAGAAGAGAGGGCAGATTGGTGATAGGAAAAATTAGAATGCTCAGTGTACTGGGGTGGGGGGAGGGGATAAATGGGGAGAAAATTTGGAACCCAAAATTTTGTGAAAATGAATGTAAAAAGTTAAATAAATAAATTTATATTTAAAAAAAAATTAAAGAGAGATGGGCTGAACACTTATTCTCAACCGACTATCATCAATCAATGCTGAGGCCACTGACCGCTTACCTCAGGTTGAAGTCAATCCCTCCTTAACTGAATTTCCAACTGAAGAAGAGGTTTTGAAGGCCATTAGGCTCCTTTCACGTGGCAAAGCACCTAATGCTGACTCTATCCCAGCTGAGATTTACAAGGTAGGGGTACCACTGCTCATTCAAAAGCTGACCGAAATTTTCCAGGTTATATGGCAAGAGGAGGTTATCCCCAAGGAGTTCAAGGATGCTTCTATTGTCCATCTCTATAAAAGTAAAGGGAATAGATTGCTCTGTGACAATCACAGGGGGATCTCTTAGTCACTGCTGGCAAAATTCTTGCTAGAATTCTCTTTAATAGGCTGATCCTTCACCTTGAAAATGGTCAGATACCTGAGAACCAGTGTGGCTTTAGAAAGGGGCAAGGAACAGTTGACACGATGTTTGCTGCCTAACAACTCCAGGAAAATGCTAGGAGCAGAACAGAGGTCTGTACACAACATTTGTAGATCCAACCAAGGCCTCTGACATTGTTAGTGGTGAGGGCTTATGGAAAATGATATCAAAATTTGGTTCCCCAGCAAAGTTCATCAATATTGTACATCAATTTCATGATGGCATGTTTGCCTGGATTCTGGATAATGGAGTGCTTGTGCCTTCTCAGTCAACAATGAAGTGAAATAGGGCTGTGTGCTTCCTCTCATGCTTTTTAGCATGATATTTTCAGCCATGTTGACAAATGCTTTCAACAAAGATGAACACAGCACCAAGGTTAACTACCATAATGATGGTAGGTTCTTCAATTTGAAAAGGCTAGAAGCCAAGACCAAAATAGAGAGAGTGCTGATGTATGATTTTCTGTTTGCAGATGATTGTGCACTCAATGCAGCCTCTGAAGCTGAGATGCAACAAAGTATGGATCAATTTTCTGCTGTTGCTAATTTTGGCCTAATAATTAACACTAAGAAAACATAGGTGCTCCATCAGCTACCACCACACTATCCATATGTAGTAGTTACTACATAAAAGTCAATTATTAAAACATTAAAAAAACAAGATGCAGACTTATGGTTTCCTATGTAATCCTCTTTTTCTCTACTTTGTATATTAAGTTGTTTGAGTTTGCTATTCCTCAAATTCACAATTTTTAAAATTATTTAAAAATTCAAGACTTCCTGCCAAGATGAATGCCTGAACAAGTGGCAGACCACCCAACTTCTCCCCTCCCTACTACAACAAAACCTAGATATTTACACCTAACTGAATTATGATCAGGAAATCCAGTAAGAAACTACATTAAGTGACTTCTACCCCAGAACTGTAACCCCCAGCCAAAAAAAAAATCAAATAAAAAGAACAGGAATAGGATTAAGACAGGGGAGTTCCCTCTAGCACAATCAGTATATGTATAGCTACAAGTATATGTATAGCTACAAGGATCTGTGTCTAAAAGGCACCAAGAGTGGCAGACTCTCCTGTGAAAGCTTCTGGGTAATCAGAAAGCCCCAAGGGGATCTTGGAAATCTTGTAGAATAGAAAGAATAGAAGCAGACAATATGACCTTACTGATCAGCATAGCGCCCCAGTGCTTAGACTTGCATCATCTATGTCCAAGGTCTTTAATATTCTTAAAATACTAGAAAGGGCCTGAAGATCTAGCCATCTGAACCTCAAGAATTCAGGGAGGCCTTACCCCAAGAAGTCAGCTCAAGAATTAACAGCAAGATCAACCAAGACTCCACCTAAAAGTGCAGCAGGGGTGAAGGCTGAACCAATTCAGAAACTAAAGCAGGAGAAATGAGTAAATCGAAGAAAAAAGCAACCAGTATCAAAAGTTACTGCAACTCGAATTCCATAACACTGCAAACAGAGACTTAAAGGGGGTAAAAATGGATTTTCCACAAAAACTACAAAGATACATAGAAGAAATTAGTAAAAAAATCTTTAAAAATGAGATAAAAGCTCTGGAGGAAAGAATAAGAATAACTTAGAATAAAAAGTGCTAAAATTCACCTATGAAATGCACCCCCTAAAACTGGAATAGACCAAACAGAAATGATGAAGAGACAATTTTAGAGAGTAGATTTGTTTCACCTATGCTTATCTGTTAAAGAAGGGGTTTTCCCCTTTATTTCTCTCCATTTTTAATGGGGAAGGGAGGGTCTAGAATACGATGAGGATCAGCAATAATAATGCAAAAAAGTGGGTTATTATTTTTTTTAATTGCACAAACAAGAACAATTTTTAAAGTAATGTGTAGAATTATGTACTTTTTTAAGAGGAAACAAAAATAAATAGATTTTAAGTTTCATATAGAATCCTTTTTTTGTGTGTTCTGCTGTGTATATAGAAATGCTTAGTTAGTGTTTAAGTTCATAATGAAAAGAATTTCAAGAACAAATTAAAAATTAAAAAGTGAAGGTACCTCAGCGGTAAGCATAGTTAGAGAATGTGAAACTGACTTATTAACAGGTCTGTAATCATACTAGGGTACAACTGTAAAATTTTACAGTTCTCTTTCAGAAACAGGGAAAAAAGGGTTAGGGGAAACTAGTGGCATTTATATAAAACTCATGCATAGGGCCCTAATTGATATTAACAATTTAGATACAATTTTTATATTCTAAATAAATTTTACTTCATTGTCCACTGCCTTTGGGGCCAGAAAAGCTAGTTTTATTTTACTTTTAAAGTTGTTTTTAAAGGCAATACTGCAAATTTCATCTGTTTACTTCCAAATCTTAAACTATATGATAAAGCAATAATTGCTAAACTATCTGATACTGGTTAAAAACAGAAAAGTAGTCCAGCTAGAGAAAAAAAATCAGAAACAAATTAAATAATTCAGTTTTTAATAATTTAAGAATATAAATTATTTGGGTAATAATCCCTGAGTTGATTAGAATTGCTAGGAAAACTAGGGAGCAGTTTGATAGAAATTAGGCTTAGATCAACATCTTACACCATTAATACTACAAGCTCAAAATAGATAACCTGAATTTTAAAGGCCATACCAATAAAGGCCATTATAGAAAAGTGGTCAAAAAACATGTGAACAAATATTTCTCCAAAAAAATCTCAAACTATTAACAAGAGAGAATGTTCCAAATCACTAATAAGAAAAATGTAAATCAAAATAACCTTGAGTTTTTATCTCCCAACTAAATATTAGCAAAGATTAAAACAGCTAATTTTGGAGGGGCTGTAGAAAGCCAAGTATGTTTACATGTAACTGGTAGAGCTGTGAATGGTACAACTATTTTGGGAAACAATTTAAAATTATGCAAATAAAGTGATGAAAATGTCCATACCTATAGAACCAGAGATTCCATTGTTAAGCATAAGTCCCAAGAAGGTCAATAACAAAGAGCAAGGCACCTTACATATGAAACTATTTATAAAAACATTTTTCATGATAAGCAAAGAACTGAAAACAAAGTAGATATCCACCAACTGGGTAATGACTAAACAAATTACAATATGTGAATGTAATAGAATATAACTGGACTACAAAAAACAATAAGCAATAAGAATAGGGAAACACTGAATTCAGGACAGAATAACAAATTGTGAAGTAAGCAAAGTAAAAAAACAATTTACACAATGACTACAGTGATGTAAATGGAAAGACTAGTAACCACAAAAAAAATAAAAAATAAATGTTTGTGAAACTATAAATATGATTGGCTCCAATGAAGAGACATGAATAGGTACCTCTCCCCCGCCCCCTTGCTCCTCTGCAGAGGTTGGAGTCCAAGGGTGTGAATCATTGCGTATGTTAGATTTTTTCCAAGTGTTGACCAGTTTTGCTGGACTTTTTCCTCTTCTTCCTCTTTTAAAAAAAAAAATCTTTGTTATAAAAGATGGTTCTGTGGGGACAAGGGGAGAGGCTACAAAGGAGAAATCTAAGCAATGCAAAAACAAATGTTATTTTAAAAAAAATTTTTTAATGAATTATATAAGAAAGATGTAAGTAGAGGGAAAACTAATTATATAACAATTCAGTTTCATATATATAATCCTTTTTCCTTTGTATATTGAATGGCTTGTGTGTTGATAATTTTTTAATTAAAAAATTAAAATGTTATGGTGGAATACTACTGCACTGTAGGAAATGGCAAGCAGGTTGGTTTAGAAAAACACAGAAAGACTTGCATGAAATAATGCAGAATGAAACAAGCAGAAGCAAGAGAATGTTATATAGTAACAGCAATATTGTTTGAAGACTTGTTATTGTATTTGTCCTTTGTTCTTGAAGAGGACCATGACATCAAGATGATGAAATGACTTGCAGTTGCCTTTGATATGAGTGAGGGAGGGCTGCAAATGACTAAGCTACTCTGAGTAATATGATCATTCAAAGCAACTACAAAGGACATATGAAGGAAAATGCTCTCTCACCTCCAGAGAAAGAACTGATATATGGAAGCATGGTTCCACATATATATATATATATATATATCTACATATATATATATCTACATAAAATGTTGGTGTGCTTTAAAGCAGGGTTGGGAGGGATGGAAGGAAGGAGAAAACTCAGAATTCAAATGTAACAAATAAATAGATAATTTTTTGACAGAAAGTCAATTTCAACTACATAAAATTGAAAAGCTTTTGCAGTGACAATGCAAGCAGTAAAAAGAAGCAATAATGGATAAAAATCTTTGTATCAAAAATCTGGTAAATGTCAGAGGGAAAATATGTAAGAAAGTAACACAAATATATTAAGATCAAGAGCAACACCAAATGGACAAGTAGTCAAAGGATATAAACAAAATGTTCTCAAAAAAGAACTATAAAATATTAACAACTTTATTAAAAACTTCCAAATCACTAATAATAATAATAATAATAGTAAAGGAAATCCAAACAACTCTGAGGTTTTACCTCATCCTTAGTAAATTACAATGACAAATGATGGAAACAGTGCTGCAGAGGCTATGGAAAGACACTCACTATTACACTGTTGGCTTAACTCTAAAGTGGTCCAACCATTCTGGAAAGTAATTTGAAAGCACAATTAAAAAAAAAATGACTGAAATGTCCATATCTGGAGGTTCAGGCATGACCCATGGAATTCCAGTACTGGGAACACAGCCAAATTAGATAAAAAAATAGAATGAAAGGTCCCACATAAACTAAATAAAGTATCTACCTCCCAGGATTGCTGTGGTAAAATGAAATTAAGGCACTTTGTAAGTCTGATAAGTGCTTTAAAAATGCTAGCTATTATTGTTGTTGTACTTTCTATTGTAGTATAGAACTGGAAACAAAATCACATGGGTAATGGTTAAAAAATTATATTTATGCACAATGACTAGGAGCAAATGGTAAATTTTTAAAAAAAAAAACCTCTGACCCATCATGTTATAATGGTGAAGATTTGTCCTACAGATGAGAAAATATACCTCCCTATCTTTTTTGGAAGAAATTATGGAAATGAAACACTTCTGTGTACTTTCAGACTTCCTTGAAGTGTCAGTTTTGTTTGGTCACATGGATGACATTGACAAGTGAAAGTGATGATATATAAAAACAAAAGTTAGTATTTACAAAGTTTTGGAGGCAGGTCAAAGTTCCTCCCCAAAGGTCCTACAAAATAGATCTAGAAAACTAATTCTCTAGAAAATGAATTCTAACAGGGAAATCCAAGAAAAAAAATCACAGTGAGTCATTTTGCTAGCCAAGTTTGGCGTAAGGAGACAAGTATACAAGTATGCAAACGCAGAGGATCAGGAACAGGCTGTATACCAGGGTCAAGCAGAGGTCTCATATGAGGGCACTTGGGGACAAGCACCAACTGGTAACTTTGCCACTCACTACCCAGTTCCAGTCATATATCCAGGGCAGACTGAGGGGGGGGCCTGTGCCTACCCTCACTACTGCCCCCTCCACCCTAGTACAGCCCTGGGGCTGTGTACCAAGAAAGGAATAGATTCAGAAGTAAGCAGCATCAGTGAGACTTAGTTATCAAGAGAAAAGCAAAGGTCACAGTTGTACCTTCCAGCCCAGGTTGAAGCCTGCATAGAAATAATTCAGGGAAAGAAGCCCAGGCCCTTTGGAAGCCTACAGTTTGATCCCTCTAAACTAGCAGAGTTTCCCCACTGGCTGACTGTGAACAAGGCTAGCAGCAACCCTGATGATTAGACCCAAACCCAAGTCAGAAACTTGCAGAGCTCAGACCAGGGGGACAGCAATCAGACTTTAGCCTGGATCATACCTCCTTGGGAGCACTGAAAGTTTGCAGGGTCATGGCCTCTCCCTGAGATTTAGCAATAATACAACACTTAATACCCCCCAAAAAGGAGCAACAGGATCAGTCCAGACCTTCCTTCCAGAAATGTAGCCTCCAGCCCTAATATCAAGTCCAAAAGAAGAATGAGCAAACCAAAAAAGAATTTTACCATAAAGAAAAAATGGTGGTAGAAGAGATACTCAAAACATAAACAAAGACGAGAATGACTCTAAAACATCTACAAGCAAAACCTTAGAGAAAAAGTGTGGCCACAAAATCAACTACAATTCCTAGAAAAGATGGATAATTTTTTTTAAGAAGTCTTGTCAATGAAAGGAGAGTTGGAGGGAAAAAAATGGGAAAAGAAATGAGAACCAAGAAATAAAGAATTGGAAAGGTAATTAACAACTTGGCAGAAGAGGTACAAAACTTTGCCCAAGCAACAAACTCCCTGAAAATTAGAATGGACCAAACATAAGCCAATGACTCCATGACACAACAAAAAATATTAAAATAAAGTCAAAAGACTGAAAAAAAAGAAGATTTAAAATCTAAGGCTATTTCATAGCAAAAAACAATTGATCTAGGGAAAATATCATTCGACTATGTGAATGTCATGGTCAAAACATGAGCCTAGACATTTTACTTCAAGAAATCTTAAAAAGAAAACTGCCCCAGTATCTCAGGAACTAGAAGGCAAAGTGGAAATAGAAAGAATTCACTCGTTATCTCCTGAAGGAAACCTAAAAATGAAAACTCAAAGAGACATTACAGTATAATGCTACAAGGAGGAAAAAAAGAACTTTAATGAAATAGAAGACTTTCAAACATTCCTCATGAAAAAACTGGAGCTGCACAAAAACTTTGAAGTTCAAACACAAGTTAAGAGAAACATAAAAAGGTAAACATGAACTATCTTAAGAGATTAAACTCCTTAACTGAAGCCCATCATCATTGGGGATCAGAGAGGGAGTCTAATTAGCAGAAGGCATGTTATCTTGATCGTATGAATGGGAAAAGTAAAACACTGGGGCAGACAGGGAAGGGGAGTGAAAAAGGAAAGAAAGGTTAAAATTTATCTCATTTAGAGAAGAAGCATGAAAAAGGAAACAGCAAAGAGAAGTCTTAAGGGACTTACCAAAAGTGAACTGTTTACATTCATACAGGAAAAGACAATATTTCTAACTCTTAAAACTTTTCAGTATCTGGGTAGTTGGTGGGACCACACATACACATGTACACGCATGCACACACATACACACATGCACACACATACAGAGATAGAGAGCACAGATTGAACTGAATAGGATGGGACCATACCTTAAAAGAAATTAAGGTAAATGGTGAGAGAAATGTAGGGGGAGGAAAGAGAGGGAAAGGGAAGGGGGTAACTATATGTCATTTAAGAGGCAGGTAGGAGTTTTTCTTAGTGGAGGGAAAAAGAGGAGAGCTGAGAAAAAAAAAAAAACAAGAAATTTACCCTCATCACATTTGACTAAACGAAGGAGTGAAATGCACACTCATTTTGGTATGAAAACCTATCTTACAGTATAAGAAAGTGGGGGAGAAGGAGATATTGCAAGGGGGGGGATGATGGAGGGGAGGGCAAAGGGAGGAGGGAGCAATTTGAAGTCAACACTTGGGGAGGGACAGGATCAAGAGACAGGGGAGAAACAATGAGGGGCAGATTAGGAGGAATGGTAATCCAGTTAGTCTTACACAACACGACTATCAGGGAGGTCATTTGCAAAACTACACAGATATGGCCTATATTGAATTGCCTGCCGTCCCAAAGGGAATGGGTGGGGAGGGAGGGATGGGGAGAATTTGGAACTCAAAGTTTTAGGAACAACTGTTTAGTATTGTTGTTGCAACTAGGAAAGAAGATATACAGTTAATGAGGAATAGAAAGTCATCTGGCCCTACAGGAGAAAAGAGAAGATGGAGACAAGAGAAGGGAGAAATGACAGAAGAGAGGGCAGATTGGAGATAGGGAAAATTAGAGTGCTTGGGGTATTGGGGTGGGGGGAGGGGATAAAAGGGGAGAAAATTTGGAACCCAAAAATTTGTGAAAATGAATGTAAAAAATTAAATAAATAAAATTAAAAAAATATTTATCTCATTTAATCAGGATGAGCTAGTGGATAGAGGAAGCAGCTGATACTTCAAAGGAATTCTTATCTGAAGTAGTTAAAAGACTGAAGAATATATACACATGAAGAGCTTGTATTCGTTAACAAAAACTTCTCACTAAACAGGAAAATAAGAGAGAAGAGGAAAGAGAATGGGTAATTAGTGGGAAGATGGAGTAAGGAATTAATCTAAGCAAAACAAACTCTAAGAATGCACAAAAATATTGACAGTTTTTTTTTTGAGAGGACAAAGAATGGGAATAAAAAGATACCCATCAACTAGGGAATGGCTGAATGAATTATAGTAAGTTAATAACATGGAATACTATTGTGCTGTAAGAAATGATGGAGATGGTTTCAAAGAAATCTGAGATTTACATGAATTGATACAGAACAAAGTGAACAAAAATTGAACAATTTATATAGTGACAATATGATGACAATTTTGAAATAATTAGAAACTTTGATCAGAGTAATCAAAATTATGATTTCATATGACTTAGGGTGAAGCATGCCACTCACCTCCCAATAAAGAGGTGAAGGATGTAAGCACATAGAATGACTTTTTTTTTTGCACATGGCCAATGTGGAAATTTGTTTTGTTTAACTATAGATACATTTATTAAAGGGATTTGTTTTTCTTTCACTCAGCGGAGCAAGGTGGTGAGGATGAGAAGGAAAGAAGGTGGTTTTTGGATGATTTCAACAAAGAACTAAGAGAAACAGGTAAATTTAATCTTAAAACAGTTACACAACTGCCCAAAAGTAGAATGTGCTGCCTTGAAAGGCTACTAGTTAGTTTCCTTCAGACAGAGTCTTGGGAGTCCAATTTTAGGAATTTTTTTTTTTTGATACATCCAATGTAGGAATTTGTTTTGCTTAACCACGACATATTAGTAATGGGTTTTGTTTTTCCTACTTTTTCATGAGGTGGTGATGGGAGAGGAGAAATATAGGAAGGAGAGAATGCAGACCTGAAAATAGTTTTTTAAAAAACTTTTTGCAAGCTTTTGGAAAGAAAAAAGATTTTGGACACTCCAGAGGCTTCCTATTTTCTTGGGTTGCTGCCAACACTGACTGGTCCTTTGGAGAAAGAATTAGGAAGATTCTGGTGAGGTTTGAAGTGTTTCAGAGGAAGTGACCTCAGGTACAGCAGCATACATAATCTAAAAAAAAAATTTCAAAATTAAGATAAAAAAGATTACAAGGGTACTTGCTAATAAGCCAGTACCATTTACACTTTCAAATCAGTAATTCTGTAAGAACTCTACATGTATTTTTACATACAAGCATTTTTATATCATATAAAGATTAGCTTTCTCCTCAACTAAATCTTAAGGGAACAGGATGGGGCACTGAAAAGTTAAGAGACTTGCCTAGGGCTGAAAACCCACCCCCGCAAAAGTCTGAACTCTGAGACCAGCTTTCTGACTAACTCAGTTGGCATAAACGTATACTTCTTTGGCCATATGTTCAGTTTAAAAAAAAGACACTGTTCATTATTTTTAATCTAGCAGTATTCCTGCATATCACATCTCTTTAAAAATTGTTTATTGACAGGATGCTTTCAATTATCTACATTTTGTTTTTATGTGCCCAAGACAGGGGTCTTATTTTTTTTTATGGAGATAAATCTAAATATAATCTCTTGAACAGAAAAAAATCACAGAATGTCAAGAGATGGAACGGACTTCCAAAGAGATTTTGTCCAATCTTTAACTTGCTATTGTACTTAATAGGTATTACTTTTGTTACATTTAGTTGTTATTTGTCATTTCCCTTTACTATACTGAATTCCATGAGGGCAGGGATGTTTTCCTTAAACCTTTCAATGCAATTCCATATTTATTATACACCTATTGTATGTAGATAGTGAACTCTGCTAAGCCCTAGGGAAAGAAATAAGAAATTTAGATAAGTTACTGTGCTCACGGTTTCCAGTGTAGAAGGAAAACCATAACCATAATGTGCATGCTAATATATAATTACATTAGCTAGGTTCATAATAAAGTGTTATATGAAGTACTGAGGGGTGATATAATGTAAAGGGAGTTCAGGGAAGGACTTATAATAGGTAAAGTGGAAAGGAGTATAGTCCAGGCACTATATACAGCAAAGATACAAGGTTAGATAAGTATAGGGTATATTGGTAAAAGAGGAGCTGTTAGGTTCAATTTGGCAGTGGGAAAGGGAGTAATGAGATAATATTTCACATTTAGATATCACTTAAGATTTATAAAAAGACAAAACTGCAAATATAGGAGGATTCCAGATTGCTGAAGGTCTTGAATGCCACATCTGGGAATCTGACTTTACTCAGCAAAAATAGGAAGCCGCTAAATATTTTTAAATAGAGACATGACATACAAAAGTAGCAATGGTATAAAGCAGAGACTGGAGGGTGAAAAAGGTGGATAAAGACTCATACTGTAATAGGTAGATTGGTCAATATGAGGCCCATACAAAGATGGATGCAGTAGAAAGATGAGACAAATTCAAGATGTTGAACTGAATTGAATCCTCTGGTTCTACAGACTAGAAAATTAGGGCCCAGAAAAGAGGTAACTGCCTAAAGTCAGATTCAGAACAAGAACCCAGGCCTCCAGATTTAACCAGTATGTTAATGTACTATACCAGAGGCATCAAACACATTGCACCCCAAAATTCTCGAACTGCAGCTAAACCAGATTCAAATGTTCATCATTTTAATTAAGAAAAATTAACATAACAAATAAAACACAACACAGTTCAGATGTTAATTTGTGGTTTTCTAAGTCAATATGCAACCCACAGGGATTCTTTTCTATTTGAGTTCAGTAGTACTGCATCATGTATATGTATATGTGTGTGTGTGTATACACACACACACATATACATATATACACATATATATCCCCACATACCATCTACTGTAAAATCAGCTGTAGAAAGAATACTGGATTTGTAGTCTGAAGACAGGTAAATGTTATCATCTAAAACATTTGAACTGATTTACAATCTGGAGAAGAAGATTCAAATCTTGGCTCCAACACACTCACTAATTGCAACTATGGGCAAGCCAGTTTCTCAATCTATAAAATGAGGATAATAATCTTTACAAGGTCAACCTCAGAGTTGTTTCCAGGAAAGTGTTACATAAATGTCATTATAGCTACAAATAGAATCACAATGGTTAACATTTACAGTGCTTTTTTTTTTAATTTATAAAGGACTTTGAATATATCAATTTGATATAATGACTTAAGCCTCAGTAAAGGCTCAGCATAACTGGAAAAGGAGACGGGATGTCATGTTCAGAGAGATAACAAGTGCACAGCCTGAGTGCTGCCCTGGTTTTTATGAACCTAAAGAAGTCCTTCAGCCTATCCTGCAGATCCCTACATGGAGGACTTATGGAAAGAGAATCAAAGAGCTATGTTGAGAATTCAAATCAACAAATATTTATTAAATACCTACTAAGTATAAGGCACTATGCTAGAGGCTAGGGATTGAAAAGACAAAAGGGAAATAGCCCCAGCGTCCTGGAACCCTTTGGCAATTTGGTGAAACTATGTATGGACCCCTTCTCAAAAAGTTGTTTTTTTTTTTAACTTCCTAATTGAAGATGCAAAATTTCGGTCAGATTATTAGTTGAAATAAAGATGTAATTTTTTTCCCCATCCAAGCTCACACTACCCTGAAAATCCAAGGGCCCGGGTTAAGAACCTCTATTCTAGGCACGTCCATCTACAGGGTATAAGCCCACACTAACAAGATCGTGGTTCCACTGCTGGATAAAATAACATAAAACATACAGGACATACGCAGGTTTGTGCCTCTTCCCGAGCGTGGTGGAGGACTAGAATAAAGAAAACCAGGGTTCCGGTATATCAGCTTTGATAACATACTAGCTGGGTGACCTTAGGTAAGTCACTTCCCCTGTGAGACTAAGTTTCCTCATTCGTAAAGCGGGGGCAACCTTTTTAAGACTGGCTGTAAATCGCAGAACAGTTAGTTGTGGATCGCCTTTGGCAGAGGAGTTTCCTCAGAAGAGCTCCCCACACCGCTGAGATCCCCAGTTCCTGACAAATGCGAAGAACCCTTTCACTAGCTCCCAGGATGGTTAAGGAACGCACACAAGAAACCTTAAAACGCCAGAAAAAGAGATGCGAAGAGGTCTGTTTGGATGCCTACCCCACCCCCACCTCGCGCCGCGGCCGCCCCGCCCCCCCGGAGTCCATCCTCCCCCGCAGGGCAGGCGCCCAAACCCCGCCCCGCCCCAGGCCGGCGCCTGCATCCCAGCGCGGAAACCCTCACCAGCCCTCGGGCGGTTACCCGCCAGTTCAACAGAGGGAAACGCCTCAAAGTCCGTCGTAGTGCGGGGCCCCCAGCCCGGAGGAAGGACGGGCGGGAAAAGGGAGCCCCAGACTTAGCCTCAGGAGAAAATTCCTCAGTCGAGGGAAGAGGGAAGAGGGCGCGCGCGCCCGCGCCCAAGGAGAGGGCGAGAGGAAAGGGGCGTGGCCGAGGAGCGCGCGGTCTGCGCATGCGGACTTTCGGCTCCTCCCCCTCCCCCAACACCTAGGCCTCTAGAACACCCGTTACCAAGAGAGCCCCCACCTCCCCATCCCTTTCTCGGCCGCTGCACGCGTGCGCACAGGCGCGTGGCCTTTCGTTTCGCTCCCCACCTCCGAGTGGCCCGTAGAACTACACCACCCATGTCCACCCATCCCCACTCCCACCTCCAGTTGTGCTTTTTCTCCTTACCTGACTAAGACTTCCCTCACTCACAAACTCACTCGGCTTCCCCTCCTTCCGCCGCTACCCCGTCGCCATGCCGGGGCTCGAGCCGGGCTGAGGAAGCGGCGGAGGGGTGGGGGAGGGGAGAAAAAAAGGACTAGAGCTGGCTTCATCCGGAAGTCTGGCTGCCGGGGGCGCGCGCGCCTCTGGTCCCGCCCCTGCCCCGCCCACCTCCCGGCGTGGACGCTGCCCGGACACGCCCTGCCCTTAGTCCTGTTTTATTATTAATTTTTTTTTATTATAAACACAATCATTAACAAGAACATTTCAGAATACAAAGAATGCCCAGAAAAGAGGGATTGTATGTGAAATTGTGGACCGGTCGTTTTCTTTTTCTGAAGGGTCCGTTACATTTAACCTGCCAACCAAGGAAACCCTGCTCCTTAACGAGCTCGGTTCTGTTTGTGTACTTTTTAAATGTTTCAAAGATAACTTTCTTTTTTGCGTCTACCCGCAGACTTTTGGAGCAGGGTCAGATGAGGGGCCCTGACTTTGAATATGACCTTTGAAACTTACTACCTGCGCGATTCTGGACAAGTCACGTAACCCAGTTCGCCTCAGTTTGCTCGTCTGTAAAATGAGGATAAACATGGCATCTACCTCCCAGGGGTACTGTGAGAATCCAGCGAGGCAGCTGTAACCTTGTGGAGCCCCAAAGTTACAGTCCTCAGGAAAACACCGCTGGAGGAGGGCTGGGAGCGGCGATCCACTTAGTAGGGACCCGGGGTCCCCAAGCCAGTGACTCCAAGGGCTCCGCTCACCACGGCAAGGCTCAGGGGCTGGGGGAGCCCTAGGAGGACATTCCTATGAAGCGGTGGAGAGGTCCTGGGATAGGCTAAGGGCAGTGCCAGTCAGTGAGCCTTTCACGGACCATTAGTTACAAGCGCCTTAGCAGAAGCCTTCCAGTGTCTGATACTGGAACAAGGCAGCAGCCACTCATATGGTTGTAAGTTGGTGAGGCAGCTGAACCTTTCTTCAAGCATAAAATACTTAAGATAATGGGGGTGGGACACAAATTCTTACAACATGCCCTACCAATATAGTATGAATTTAACTATAAAATCAAACATGACCGTCAATACATGGTGGCGTAATTCATCATAACTCTAACAGTATTAACTACGTAACTAATTAAAACTTAATAATTGCTTAACTCACTAACAACACGATCAGGGTTACCCATCAAGTCACAAAGAACTAAGTAAATACTGATTAAGTTGACCCGGGGTATCAAAATGGTCTGCACATAGGGCTATATAAATATTAGCTTTTATTATCATCCTCATTGAAACCTCTCCCTTCACAATAAGTATAATCAAGTCAATCTGTCAATCAGTGTGTATTTATCATATATATTTTATATTATGTATTTATATTGTAGGCTATTAGTATGTGTCAGGCACCTTGATTATTTCTAAGGATAGAAAGGAAAAAGACAGTTCCTGCTCTCAAGAGCTTGTGATGGAATGGGGGAGACAACAGGAAAGCAACTATGTACGTTGAAGACATAACCAGAATAAGACTGCCTACTGTCTGAAAGCCTCTCTTAAGCACCTCCTCTGGCAAGACATGGGAGGAAGGCTTAGTTTCATTATTAGTTTTCTGATGTCATAATTGGTCACAGAATGCAAAGATCAGCATTCTGAACATCACTGAGGGCACAGTTCTGTTCTGCTTACTTCACTTGGCCTAAGATGGCTCCTGCTAGGTTTTGGGGGGTGGGGTCTGTAATTTTTAATACCCCATTACATTTGTTCAGCCATTACCGAGTTGATGGGCACCCACTTTGCTTCCAGTTCTTTGCTACAACAAAAATGTTGTATGTACCTATGTATGTATGTATGTATCCATCTATCTATATAGCCCCTTTCATTCTGTCATTGACCTCTTTGGGGTCCGTTTTAATCCCTCCTATTAGATTAGTCTTTTGGAGAAAGAAATGGCAAACGACTACAGTATCTTTGCCAAGAAAACCCCAAATGGGACAGGATTGAAACAACATATATTTGTCTTTAAAGAAGAGAAGGAATAAATACATGCAAAGAAATGAATGAGGGAGGGCCAGAAAAATGGGAGCTGCAGTTGACCGTGACTTGAACCAATAGCTAATAGAAAGTGTTTTTTCCCTTTAACGAAATCTCTGTCCAGGCCCAAAAATTTACCCCACCTAGACACTATCTAGGTGGAGTTGTTGTCCCTCCACCCCAACCCATTCATTTCTAGGGGTGGGGGAAGGTAGCTCCTTTGTCTAAATTACCCAAGGCTGGGGGTGGTCTGGATAAATGACAATCAAAGTTACAGGTCCATCTCTCATAATATTTATTCTCATTAATTGTTAACTAATCCAAGTTGATTGCCACCCTCAGGAACATCCACTCTTTCAGGAGTATATAATCATTAAATGACTTCTTCATGAGGAGTCTTTGGCCTTCAAGAGTGCCACTGAATCCTTTTATTAATTATCTGCTAGCATAATTAATAAAATGATTAATTACCCAGAAATTGATATCCCTCAGACTTTTTATACATCACATGGGAAAAGTCCATGTCAGGGAAGAACTTCTTATATTGTCATACTTTTAACTTCCTGGGAGGTTGGGCTTTCACTTCCTCTTAGACTCATTAGGCTTATGTAGAAAGCAAGCCTCAGGACATCTTTTAAAAATTTTTTGACAGTCTGGGTTTCTCCTCCCACTCCTTTCTTAATTGCTTTAAGTTGCCTTATTCCACCTTTCACTATCCCTAGTTTCCTTGAAAACTTGGCTAAATTCTACATCCCCCAGCAGCTCGTGTCTCCCTCCACCCCCCACAATTATCTGAATTTATTTTGAATACTTACATATGTTTATATTTTCTTTCTGAATAGAAAGCAGGCTCTTTAGGGAGTGGTATTTAATTTTTATCTTTGTATTCCCGGTGCCTGGCACATAGTAGGCACCTAAAAGTCACATGATAATATTAATTCACAAAAACCTTCAACAAAGTATGGCACTCATTTATTTGAAAAACCATAGAACTGAAAATAATATGAGTAAAGCTGTTTATTTGAAATCTAGAGCTAGCATGGTTTGTAATGGAGAAAACTGGAAACATTTGTAGAAAAAGATCTTGCATAAAGTAAACATGCCAACAACTATCTCTATTACTTGGCATAGTGCTAGAAACATTAATTATAGGAATAAGACAAGAAAAATATCTTGAGGAAATAAGTATATACCAAGAAAAGGAAAAATTCTCTTTGCCAAAAATGTTTTACTTTAAAGAACCCTAGAGAATCAATGAAAAAATGGAAAATACAAATAATTTGAATAAATTTTCAGGAAACAAATTAAATTCATAAAAACCATTAACCTTTCTGTAAATTACCAACAAAACCCAGGAGGGAGAAAGAGAAATTCCATTTAAGATAAAATTAACCAGCCATGACACATGAAGGATTTATATAAATACAATTACAATTTTCTCAATAGAAATTCAAGAAATAATTGGAAAGATATTCATATTCATGGTTAGACCAGAACTTCTCTAAAGATTTAATACATGCTAATTCATTGCTGAGGGGAAGGTAGTCTCTATGAATTTTTACTGTCAGAGACTAATAACAGCAAAAGTTAAAGGAATGTTTGCAACAGAAAATTATCCAAGCATTCACTGATGGGTGCTACTGCCAATAACCATCAACATTCAGAGATACCGTAAAAACTGATTTACTATATACTTAGCTTAGACTCACTGTATACAAAAATCAGCGGGTAGTTTTGGCTTTGTATAGGTTCTATTTCAATTTTATATAGGTTTTAGTTACATGAGCAATATGGACATAGTAGAATTTTACATAAGGCAGAAGGGGAGGTTAATGATTTATCTAAAGAACAGATTTACACAAAGAAATTGGATGAGAGGATCTCTATCAGGCAAAATATGCAACTAAGTCAATAAACACCTGCTAGAATTTATCTAAGTTTTTTTCTCAGTTGATTATGTAGGCTCTAGCTAGTTATGTGATCTGCTAATCTTAAGTAAATGGTAATAATAAAGCTGAGCCAAAAATTCTAGTATATAGTTTATTTACTAAGGAAGTTATTGACAAGAAATAAGGTCCTATCTGTATATATATATATATATATATATATATATATATATATATATATATATATATATATATATATATATATATATATATATATTAGAACCATACAATCAGGGGCATCTAGGCTGCACAGCTGAGTTAATGCTAGGCTTGGTCAGCATCATGAGAAAAAACTGGAATCATATAAAATTGATTAATACCACTTGGAATAAAATAAAGAGTCCAATTAATTATCTGTCACACTTCATAGATTTGTAAGCAGGTAGGACAGACCTGGACATAGAATCAGGAAGATCTGAGTTCAAATGCTGCCTGAGATACCGATTAGCTGTCACTTCACCCTAGGCAAGTCACTTAATCTCTCTGTACTTCAGTTTCCTCATCTGTAAAGTGGAGATAATAATAGTACCTACTTCACAGGTTTGTTATAAAGCTGTAATGATATAATACTTGCAGAGTGCTTTGGAAACCTTAAAATGCTAAAGAAATGTTAGCTATTAGTTAGAGGTAGGAGGAACCTTAAACTCCATTTAGCCTTAACAACATAATATATTAATAACGAAAACAGTTGTAAACTTGTGTTCTCAATGATTGAGAGCATGTATGAATAAATCATGGCATATAAGTTAATCAATAAACATTTAGTCAATAAACATTTATTAAATGTCCACAACGTGCCAGGTACTATTTTAAGCACACAGGACACAAATATAAAAAGAGAGAGTCAAGGACCTTACAACTGAATTTTGTTGTTCAATTACATCCAACTCTTTGTGACCCCATTTGGGGCTTTCTTGTCAAAGATATTGGAGAGGTTTGCCATTTCCTTCCCCAGCTCATTTTACGGATGAGGAAACTGAGACAATCAAGGTTAAGTGTCACCCAGCTAAAGGCTGAAGCCAGACATGAATTCAGGTTTTTCTGACTCCAGGCCTGGCCAGTCTATCCTCCGTGCCATCAAGATGCCCTTAAAATCTAATAGAGGAAGACAAAACACGAAAAAGGTGAAAAGCAGAGAAGGATGGGGAGGTACCTGGATCGGAGTTAAAGCAGAGAAGGATGGGGAGGTACCTGGATCGGAGTTACGTTAGAAACATATTAGAGAAGTCCAAAATCAGCGCAGCGCGGCCAGGTGAGAAATGAGATGTCCCAGCAAACTTACTCTGTAAGTGAAGTTTTGCAATTCATTCTCCCCTTCCCCGCCTTTAGCTCCTCTCCAATCAGAGAGGCAGAGGGTAATAATGGGAATAGAATACCAAGACTGAAGAGATCTCACAGGATGATGAGGTCAGCAGTCAGTCAGAGGAAGTCCCAAGTAGTTCAGTCAAGTGAGAAACGAGTAGTGAATATTGTTATGCTATAAGGAAAGGAGAATTCAAAGGAAAATGAATTTAAAGACATTCAAAGGAATGTGAGAACTATATGAAACTAAAATAACAATGTCACATTGAATACAGCCATGTAAATAAAGACATTAAACAACCAGGAAACTACTATCTAGTTCAATAGATTATGCCAGTAAAGAAATTTAAGAATTATAAACAAGTCCAGAAAGCTCTAGAATGTTTCTGTGCTAAAAGGGAAAGAGAAAACTATTGGGATCCCCTGAGTCTCACCAGAAAGTAGTTTACCTAGAGGAACAAGAAGAGATAGACTAAGGGATTGAGGGATAAAAACTCTAAAGAAGGAGAAAGTCTTCAAGCCAGACTCCATCCAAACGAAGGGGAGGAGAGGGGAAGGAGGGATCTTTGTTGGGAAGGTGGGTGGGTGGGTGGATGGAAGCAGGACTGAAATATTTATTCTGAAAAACAATTGAGATTAAACCAGATAAATTAATAAATTATTCATACATTTTCACTCTGATACTTACCAGCTACATGACCCGGGGCAAATCACTTAATTTCCTTCTTCCTCAGTTCTTCCATCTGTGAAATAGGGACCATAATAACACCTCTCTCTCAGGTTTGTTGGGATAAAGTGAGATACTTGTAAAATGTTTTGTAAACCTCAAAGTACTATAAATGTTAACTATTAATAATATATTATTCCAAAGATTATTGACTAGAAAATACCCATGTATAAAAATCTATAACAGTACCACTTGTGAAGACAAAAACCTGGAAGCAAAATACAGGTCCAGGGACTGAAAAATGGTTGAATGATCTGTAATGTGTGGATATGATGGAATTTTACTGTGCTAATGATACATTTGAGGAATCTGGGAAAAATGAAAAGATTTGTATGAGTGAAGGCGGAACTAACATACTTGGTTGTTGTTCTTGAAATGACACCACTGTGCTAGAGTCAAATTTCAATGTCAGACCAATACAAGCCACAGGTTGGGCACACACAGTCTGTGTGAACATTTGAGTGGATACTCTAAATTTGCACATCCTGCGTTTCCTTTGAGCTGCTTCTTTTCTGCTTACCTCATAGAGCATAGAACCTTCTCTGATGTGGGTCCTGTGCTGGTGGGGTACTTGGACCCCAGTTCTAAAATCACATTTCTCTCTAAAAATCACATTTCTACCTATCCTCAAAACACTATCCCAGGTAGTTTCTCCCTAGCCCAAAGACGCAACTTGCCCTAGCAAAACTTTTATTTCTTTTCCTGATATAGTTGCCAGCTGTACCTATAGAACTTATCAATCCGAACCAGCTGTGTACTGGCTGAACAGGCTGTGTACTGTGTCATAACATTTACTACTCACTGACCAATCGTATTTATCCTAGACTTAGATATATATTCCCTGACATTCATCTCTAACAAGACATTGATGAGAACAGCCTGGTATTACTTAGTCCTGACCACTAGTTGACTTAGTCATGTTTCAACCCTAAAACCACTCTTCCATGTAGCCCCCAGCCCTGGGCTATTTCCCAATGAACTCTGGGTAAAATTGTTGGTTGTTGTGTTTATCCTTCATATTCGAAGAAGACCATGACATCAGAGAAAGTTTGACATGACTTACACTTGACTTTGTTGAGTGAGGGAGGGCTGGCAAGGTCACCAGCCTCACTCCTCCTCCAGAGCCATCTGGATCCAGTGACCAGATATTCATCAGGATGACTGGAAATGGCCCAGGAGCTTGGCCTTTTTAGGCTAGACTTTTTCAGGTGCTCACATAGAGGGAGGTAATATCCATTCAGTGAATAGGCCTCTTTAAAAGGTAGTCAGGGAATGGCCCCTTTAATGAGCAAAAAAAAAAATCACTAAATTGAGCTGGGAGGGAAAGAGAAATTGTTACTACAGATACTCACTCTAAGCCAGCCATTAAGAGAAGATTAGGCAGGGACCTATTGTTGTCCAATGTATAAGCTTCAGAGTACACTGGGTTTAAGGTTTTGGAAATGGAAAAAAAGAGAGAAAGAAGGAAAGAAAGAAGAAAAAGACATCGGCCAGTAAACCCCAAGTTAATTGAGCAGCCTCTGGTCATCCAAATTTACCTTCCTTTGGAGAGGAGAAGGAAGGGGAGAGGGAGACAGAAAGGAGAGGATGAGCTGGGTTACCCAGCTAGCTGGGACCCCATTCAGGCGGCTTGGTCTATTTACAGGTTCTGTTCATCCTTTGTTTTTGAAGAAGACCATGACATCACAGCAATGATGACATGATTTGCACTTGACTTTATTTTGAGTGAGGGAGGGCTGTGCAAGGTCACCAGCCTCACTTTCTCCTTCTAGGTAAAATACTTGAGAGTGAGATCTGAACAGTAGATACTAAAAGTACAGTTTCCTTTAAGAATTAACCCCTCTTTAACCACTCCCTAATCTCATCTTGAATCACCTAGTTAGCATATTTGGCACATGTATATAGAGTGAAACTATAGAAACTTTTCCTGTACCCCTCTAAGGTTGCAGGCTCCCTAAAAACTCTTGACCGCTGAAAAGTGTAATAAATCTTTACCTTGACCTCAGGAATGCTTGAGTCTATGAATTCTTCTCCAGATGGCCCGCCCACACAGGGAACTCTGATCTTGGAGTTCCTGTACCCCCATCTCTCCAGCCCTCATCAGTGGCAATCTCTCCCATGTCACACCATCAAATTCAAAGTTCTTAAGCAAGACCTTAAGCAAAACCTTGTCTTTGTATCATTTCTTCTGACCATCATGTGAATGCTTGCCATGTGTGAGTTCTCCATAAAACAGCAAGGTTACATTTTATATTCGAACAACATGGCCAGCCCATCAGAGCTTCTCTCTGAAGCAGAATGTGAATGCTTGGGGTGTGGCATGTGTTCAGGGAAGACTAGTACCTCTGGGTTGAGGTCTGCTTTCCATCTCTGGTGTCCACCTGTTCCACCTAACTCTGCCTGTGGATCCAAGAAGCTGTAACGTGCACAGCAACCACACCCCAGTAAACCAAAAACTAATCAAGAACTAAAATAACATCAACCAAGGAGCAAATAAAGACAATATTGTTATTGTGCAGTCAAGTCTGATTCTTCATGATCCCATTTGCTGTTGTCTTGGCAGAGATACTACAGAAGTTTGCCCTTTCCTTCTCCAGTTCATATTACAGATAAGGAACTTAGGTAAACAGGTTAAGTGACTTGCCCAGGGTCATACAGCTAATAAATGTCTGAGATCAAATTTGAACTCATGAACATGAGTGTTCCTGATTTCAAGACCAGTGCTCTAGCCACTGTGCCACCTAGCTTCAACAACCTATACAAGATTATGGGACAACAAAACAGGTCAGATACAATGGACAATGCTTGGCACCAGACTATCAAAGTTAAAGCACATATCCTTTTTTTTGTTGTGAAAGGTATAAACAGGTTTGAGGCCTTTCAATTACCCACAACCTGGTTTAGCCCATCTGCCAAGCCAGTTTTACCAGGGTGTGGCCCCTGTGTGTGTTACAACTTCTGATGTTAATTCAGCAATATTTTTCTAAAAATCTTCAGTGAGTGTGGTGTATCCCGAGCATATGAAGACTTCCTTCTGTGGAATGGCCAGATGAAAACATGTGCCATAAAGGCAAGGAAAGGAGGTGCTGTGCAGTGCTTAGAGCTTGGTGTCACCTCAGAGACTCCAAGGTCGTCCCCTGGGTCCTGGGCAATTGCCAGTCATCTGGACTTTTGTCTGGTCACTAAACTTTGATGACTGTGGAAGAGAGAGTGAGGCTGAAGAAAGACTTTGTGCAGCTCTGCCTCCCTTTGATCCAGTCCACCTAAAAGTTGAGATGTCATCCTGTGAAGTCATTGGTCCTATTTGAAAATGAAAGTTGAACAGCAAGGACTAAACAGTTTTATTTGGAAGACTTCAAAGAATCAAGGCAGTGACTAAATTCCAAGGTTGGACCTAGACTTCCTTTCTTCTACTAAGCAGGAAACCTCAAAAGTGGAAATGATTAGTCCTATAGGTCAGTCATAATCACTCAGTCAACACTTTTGCTAAACTGTCTTTTTGTTGTGGGGCTTGTTTGGGTGTTTGTGGAGTAGTATCTACTGTGTCTAAATGAAGCAGCAATACTTTAAAGTTATTACACTTTTTGCTTCGTTTAACAAGCTTAGGGTTATAAGTGCAATCACTTGTCATCACTTTTTTGTATTATTGTGTTTGAGTTTTGTTTTACTTTTACTGCTGTTCTATTTTATCACATATTTGAATACTTCTACATGTCAATTATTCAACTGACAAGCATTTATTAAGTTTGTGTCATGTTTCAGATACTTTGAAAGTACTGGCAATACAAAGGCAAAAAACAAAACAGTTTCTTATTTCAATGGAGGTTCTAGACATGTTGGCTTGCATTCTAGAGTGGGAAAAAAATGAATATTTATAAATACAAAATGAATAAAAAATAATTTGGTGGAAGAAACATTAACAATTGGGGGCATTGGAGAAGGAAGTTGAGGTGAACTTTGAGGAAGCTGGAGTTTCTTCCAAGTGCTGCCCAAACTGGAATAAAATGTAACTGAGAAATATTTAACAAAATAAATAAAAATATAATAAAATATAGGTAATATTTCATTTTAAAACTAAATCAATATCTGGCCTGCAGAGGTTCATGTGTGCAGTTTAGTAGCCTCCCCTTTTCTTGGAGTTTGACATGACTTTTCTAAGAGGTCATGGAGGGACAGAAGTACACTGCAGGTATGAGAGATACAAAGGCAGAGAGAAAAGAGCTAAGAGTGTTGTGTGGCAAGAACAGGGAGTAGATCTGTTTGGCTAAACCACAGGATGTGTGAAGGGGAGTGATATTGTGAGAAATGATTAAACTTTCGTTTCCTCACAAATCATGTTACGCATAATTTGTGAAACCCAAGGAGTTATATATGTCTGAAATTCTCTCACTTATTGGTTACTTACAGCTAGTGCAGGAAATAAACTGGATGTATAAAATATAGTTGGGGATGCTGCTTCTGCATAGAGAGCAGACATTTCTTTCTTTGTTTTCTGACTAAACCCAGAGAATGTCTCTTCCTTTGTCAACCACTGAAGCTCCATTAAGGATGAAGCACCTTACCTCAAATATTATCTTGAATAATGGGACTTTTCTCATCTATGTTAGGTTATGTTCAAAGTAAAGGAAATACAGGTATCCCGAGTTGTATTTTCAATCAACACTTTGTCAACTCTCTTATCAACTGAGAAAATTCATATGGAGGTTATAAATCTGAATGATGCAGACATCCTGAGCTGGAATTGTTCCAGAAAGTATTTAGGGCTGGAAATGTGGGGAATAGGAAATGTAAACGGGGCAGAGACTCACAAGTATGTGTGTGTGGGTGTGGATTAGGCATTTGGGATAGGCTGTAAATCCTGCAGTACTCCATCAACAGCAAACCAGAGGAGGGATTTGCATTCAGGACAGGAAAGTACGAGATTGTGTTTTTGCACTGCACAGTGCTTATCACCCATTCTTGCAGCAAGAATATTAAATAAAAGTTCTTCCTGAATTCACAAATGGCCACATGGAGGTCTTGGGAAGACACTTGTTTCTTACAATATGTAATAAGTCTGAAAAGATAGGCTGGAGTCAGATTATGAATAGCCTAAATGATTATGGAAAATGGGAGAGGCACCATAGACAACAGTAAACGTCTTTATTTCCCAAAAAGCAAAGAAAATTAAGTCTGCAAACTATAGACCAGTGAAATTAACTTCCTTAAGGGGAAATTCTAGAATAAATCATTAAAAGAGAGTGAACATCTAGAAAGGGAAGCAGTAATTATAAAGAACTCCCATAGTTTCATCAAAAAGAGGTCATGTCAGATAGACTAGCCTCATTTCCTTTTTTGTCATGGTTACTAAATTGTTATAAGAGGGTAATTGTGTGTGTGCGTGTATGAAAATTGTCTATTTAATTCTAGGCCTTGTCCATTGTCCAGCTTTTAAAGTGTGAAAAATGTACTGATGAACTAAATCTAGGACTTGTCCATACAACTGTACATTATGGTTTGGACAGCAGGTATTCTTCAGTCATTGTTTTTTTCTATGTTGAGAATGAGGCCAAATACTTGTTAGCGATTATGGATTTCACGTGGCTTTCCTTTTATGCCTTTTGTCTTCACATCACAACAATTTCCTCATTCCTACAGAACCCCACCATTGTCCCAAAGAAAAACAATTAGATCGTGAGCTCCTTGAGGGCAGGGATGGTCTTTAGTCTTTCTTCATAGTCCCAGTGTTTGGTGTATAATAGATGCTTAGTAAGTGCTTATTGATTATTTAACAGAAATATCTGACAAGGCATATTCCAGTAATTCCCTACCTCTCCATTATAAAGGGGGTAGGGGAAAGGAGGGAATAAGCATTTATATAGTACCTACTATATGCCAAGCACTGTGCTAAGCTTTTTAGAAATAATGATTGGATCCTCACAAAAACCTTGCAAGGAGCTGAGCCTGGGAGATGGCTCAGGAGGAAATCCAAGAAGAGTAAAACCTGAAGAGGTAGGTTGCCCTATCATATAAATAGGAAGCCAGATGTATATAGGGACAGCATTCAGGGGGATGGGGTGGATTGATGCCTGTGGGTGTCATGGAAAATAGAGGAGAGTGGGACATGGTTTACTCAGTATGAAATTCTATATGCAGAAAGTGGGTGAAAATTAGGTAATGTATATGCAGAAGGTCTGTTGCTAATCACTTTTCACCACCTGGTTCCAATCCAATTTCCCAACCTTATTATATATTACTCCCCTTTGTACAAAATTCAGTCTGTTCAAACTGGCAAGTGGCAGATCATAGAGAATAGTCTAGTGGTTCTCAATCTTACCCACAAGGGCTGTAGTTCATGAGCCCCAGACTCTCCAGTGTGAGCAGCCTCAGGAAGTAGGCAGTAGGCAGAAAGAACAGAGAGGGCCTGGGATTTTGGAATTTCTCCTATAGGGGTAAGAATAGGGTGGCGGGGGCATTGGAAGGATGGCTGCTTCCTTGCAGGCACCCTGGTGAGGTGCTGCTGGCCCAAGATGGGGAGGGGAGATGTATGAATTGGATTAAATGGCTGCTGAAGTCCATTCCAATTCTCAAAATGTGTGATTTTCTAATATTTAAATTACTGCCCTTCAAGGATGTATATGTATATATGCGTATGTATATGTAGAGACATATTTATAGAACCCTATAAAGGTACATAAGGAAGTACACAAAGAAACAAATGAAATAATCTCCAACAGTGCTCCTTATATCAAGCACACATGCACTTTCATCACAGTAAGATTAAAAATCTTCCTCTAATAGATTTTATATTTGTTTCATTAACTACAATGAAACATACAAGGAACCATCTATACATTTGAAAAAAACTGAAGATATTGTTCAACTTGTTAGAAACTGGTCACATTCCATTTGTGAGGGCTATCTAATTCAAAACAATACAAATAGTATTTTCATGATAACCTAAGATACAAATATACCAAACTATTTAATAATCTAAACAAGGCTTTTTAGTAAAAAGCCACTTTATCAGAATGAAATAAAGACACCAAACAATAGGTAAAAAAGTCATTTTATAAAGCTAACAATGAACAAGTTTATAAAGTACTTTCTCAACAGCTCTGGGAGGTAGGGAGTGCAAGTATTCTTACTCTCTTTTTATACATGAGGAAATTAAGCCTGGTTACATAGCTTCATGATATTGCCTCAGTAATGTTACTTTACCTCTTGGGGACCCAGTTTCTCCACCTGTAAAATGAGAGAATTAGGAGACACTTTAAATGTCTCTTCTATTTCGAAATTCTAATGATACTAAGGCAGAATTAAACAGACAACCCCTCCCACCCCTCCAACTTTTCCCTGGTCATGATCCAGTCTTCACAATTCTGATGACAATTTTGAAAAAGACTCTGTGAGCAGTGCAATAAATTAAAAAACATAAAAAAGGAACTTGTGTGTGACTAGTTTAGCTGCTTTATTGTCCACCTTCTTCTTCACTCTCACTTTCACAAAAAAAGATGTCCTTGAATCTAAACGACTGCCTTGGCACCTCAGGCTCCTGGAGAGTTGCACCTTCCTTCATTAGCTTCCTCTTTAGCCTCTGTTCCAGTAATGGGCGGCTGATCTCATAGAGGTAGTTTACGATTTCTAACAAGGAATAAAATTTCAGTTTAGTGATTTAATCCTTTAATCCCTATCTGCCTCAGTATCCTCTTCTGTAAAAAGGGGATAATAGTAGCACCTACCTCTCAGGATTGCTGTAAGGATAAAATGAGATAATATTTGCAAAATGCTTTGCAACCCTTAAATTACTGCATACATGTTGACTACTGTTACTATTATTATGTGAAAGCTTATAATTCCAAGTAAATTCTATAATAAATTCAAAGGGATATCAGCGTCTCTAGGTTCAAAATAGTGTGTGCAACCAAAGTTTAAGAGACTCTGAATTCAAATCACTCTGGATGCATTTTACAGTACACCAAGCTAACTGGGTGCTGGCTCCCTTCACCAGTACAAACTCCTCCGTACTTTCTCAGCCTCTTGTCATTTGTTTATATTTGCTTTTTCACAAAACCATAAACACAGATGTAGAGCTGGAAGGGACCTCAGAAGTCCCCAGTTCAACACTCATTTTACAGATAAACTGCAAGTAAACTGAGATGTTAGATGATTTGTTCAAGGACACACAGGTGCTAAATGGCAGCTAAGGGATGTCAGTCTGGGCTCCAAATCCAAATCCATTGTTCTCTCTCACAGCAACATGGTGCTTTTCATAGATCTTCCACAGGGAGTCTACTCAGCATAATGAAGACCTTCCACTCTATCTTTTAATTGTTTTAAGTACTATATTCAATGAGACATTAATGAAGTAGTTTAAAAAAATGTTACAATCAATTCATGTTAAATAAAACCTGTATCAGGTGATAGGTGATTTTCAAACTCAAACGAGTGTTGTTCTCCAAGCACTATACTCTCATCATTGTAATATTCCTATGAATGGCCATAAAGTACTATGACTGATTTTTATAACAAACATTCCATTCCAGCACATGTATTTAAATGAATATTATTCTTCGAAACAGTTACACTGGAAAATCATAGTTACTGGAATCATTTCAGTTGTACTAAAAAACACTGTTGTAACACCTTCATAGAAGAGGTGATACATACCTAAGCTACCAGATAAGAAAAGACAGGATTATTTCTTTATGGTCACATTATTAAAAAAACAAAAACAAAAACAAAAACCAACCAGAGCCAGACCTGATTCCTAATACCTTTTGGCCATTTCTAAAAACCAAATCTACCCTCAAAGCATAAAAGTTTGCCATAAATGAAGAGCTCTAAAAATGTTTTGAGTGATGGCAGCATTACTAGAAAAAATGATACAGTTTTTCAAGGTAACTATTCTGAAGGAAAATATCCATTTAGATATCTAAGCATAGGTATTTTCATTTAAAAGAAAAATCCAGTGCATTACTTTGCAGGCATCCCTCAAAACTACTAATACTGTAAAGAAACCAGTCATGTCTCAGCAGAAAGTGGTCAAAAGATATAAACAAACAGTTCTCAATAAAAGAAGTGCAAACTATTAATAACCATATGAAAGAAAAGTCCACTTACTAATAATAAGAGGAAAACCAATCAAAACAACCTTGGTGTTTTACCTCACATGCAGAAAACTGGCAAAAATGACAAAAGATGGCAAGTTGATACGGGAGGCGTTGTGAGAACACAGGCACAGTGAATGCATTGTTGGTGTAGCTGTAAATCAGTACAACAATTATGAAAAGCAATTTGGAGTTATGTAGATAAAGTGACGAAAATGTCCATGCCCTTTGACCAGAGATCCACTCCTTGGTTTACAGCCCAAGGAGAACACTGGCAAGAAGAAATTCCTCATACACACCTAATACTTATAGCAGTACTTTTTGTCACAGCAAAGAAAAGGAAGCAAAGTAGATACAGGCAAAGAAACAAAACCATCGATGATATGATAGTTTACTTAGTGATCCCTGGGAAGTCAAACAAAAGTGCTATTTGAAATAATTAACAACTTTAACAAAATTACAGGATATAAAATAAGCCCACATAAATCATCACTATTTCTGTATATTACCAACAAAGCCTAGAAGGAAGACACACAGAAAAAGAAATTCCATTTAAAGTAACTGCAGGCAGTTTAAAATACTTAGGAGTTTATCTGCCAACACACACACAGAGGAACTTTCTGAACAAGATTACAACACACTCTTCACACAAATACAGAGCTATACAGAGAAATATTAATAGCTCATAGATAGGCTGAGTCAAGAAACATGACTATACTACCTAAATTAACTTGTCAGTTCAGTGCCACTCCAATCACACTACCAAAAAATCATTTTACAGATCTAGAAAAAATTAACAATTAATCTGGAGGTCAAGTAGATCAAAGGAATCAATGACAAAAATGAGAAAGCAGAGGGCCTAGCAGCACCAGATCTCAAACTCTACTACAAAATTGTAACTGTCAAAGGCTGGCAGATTAATCAGTAGAATAGATTAGGTTACCCAGTAAGCAGAAGCCAAATGAGTATAGTAACCTACTGTCTGGTAAGTCCCCAAATCCCAGCTTTTGGAACACGAACTCACTATTTAACAAAAACTGCTGCACAACCTGGAAAACAGCATGGCAGAAACTAGGTAGAGGCCAACACACCACACACCAAGATAAGCCCAAAATAGGTATATGATTTAGACACGAAGGGTGATAGAATAGGCATGAGAGAAACTACTGGTCAGAGATATGGACAGGAGAAGAGTTAAGATGAAACAAGAAATCAAGAAATTTGTGGGAGGTGAAAAGGGTAAGTTTGATTACATAACTGCAGTTTTGTAAATAAAACTCAAGCAGCTAAAATTAGAAGTAAGGAAATAGAGGGGGGAGGGACACTATAGCAAGTTTCTCTGACAAGTCTTATTTCTAAGATATATAAAGGAACTGAATAAAATTTCTGAGAATAAGTGCCACTCCTCAATCACTAAATGGTCAAGAAGAAGAAAAATCCAACTTATCAACAGCCATTGAAAAACATGCCCTAACTCACCAATAGAGAAATGAAAATTAAAGGAACTCTGAGGTACCACCATCAGACTGGGTAAGCTGACAAAAAAAGGAAAATGACAAATGTTGAAGAGGATGTAGGGAAACAGGTACACTAATGCACTGTTTAATTATTCTGGAAAGCAATTTGGAACTCTGCCCAAACAGCTAATAAACTGTGCATACCCTCTGATCCAGTAATACCACTACTGATCTATATCCTAAAGGAACCAAAGACTGAAGAAAAGGCTCCACGTATACAAAAATATTTATAGCAGTTCTTATTGGAAACTTAACATGCTATCTGTCAACTGTGGAACGGCTGAATAAGTTATAGTATACAAATGCAACAGAATACTATTGTGTGCTAAGAAATGATGATAGGGATGGTTTTGGAAAAATCTAGGAAGATTTGTATGAATCAATGTAAAATGAAATGAGCAGAAACAGGAGAACGATTTATACAGTAATAGTGACATTATAAAGATAATCACCTTTGAAAGGAACTCTGATCAACCCTAACAACCGACCAAAATTTCAAAGGACTCATAGCCACAATTCCAGACAGAGAGCTGATGGACTCAGAATGCAGATTCTTCTCTTTCTCTTCTGGGGAACATGGCTAATGAAAATTTCTTTTGTATTAATATATATTTGTAATAGGTTTTGTTTTTCTTGCCTTCTCAAAAGTAGGGAAAAGTGAGAGGGGAGGGAGAAAATTCAGAACTAAAAATAAAATTGAATTAAAACAAAATTAATACCTATTGATTGGGGAAAGGCTAAACAAATTGTGGCATATGAATAAAACGGAATATTTCTGGTCTATAAGAAACGACAAATGTGATGAATACAGAGAAGCATGGAAAGATCTACATGAAATGATGTGGAATAAAGAAAACAAGAGTCAAGAAAACAGGACACACAATGATATAACAATGCAAACAACGTAAATGGAAAGAACCACACACATGCAAAGGTTAAAAATGAATGCTGCAAAATTATAAAAAAATGACCATGGTTCAAAAAGATACAGGGAGATACCTTCACATCCCCCCCGTTGCAGAGATGGGAAGTTCACAAGTGTCTGCACATGTTTGCAGACTTAAAAAAACAATCCTGATCAGTTGTGCTGATTTTTTCCTCTTTTCTTTAAAACATACTATTTGTCATGTGGAAGGTCTTTCCAGGGATGGAGGGGGAAGGATACTGGAGGAAAGTGATGATGTAAAAAAAAAATAAAAGATAACAATAAAAATGCATTTTAAAAATATGGTAAGAGGTCTTTTCATAGAATACCTAGAGGAACTTCACAAAGGGACCAGCACTGATGGAGTTAACCTAGAAGGAATTATCATTAGAGGTCACCCTAACAGCTTATGTCTGAATCTTCTTTTCACCAAGAAATCCTCTTTTCATCACAGAGTTCACATCAGGAATAACAAGGATCACTGGGCACAGCTGGACAGGTGAACTAGAAAGAGAATTACTTGATTCCTAATTTGTTGCAACACTGTACAGTAAGGAAAATGGTTTTTAGAATCTTTTCAGTTTCATATAATCAGTTATCCATTTTATCTTCTGTATTGCCTCTACTCCTGGTTTGGTTAAGAACACATATCCTACTGACAGCTATGAGAGGTATACGATTTGCTTTCTTCTAATTTTTTTTTTATTATGGGCTTTAATATTAGGGTCACATATTTCCTTTGTAATCTATACTGGAATATGGTACAAGATGATTTTTAAAATATAAAGGACAGAGAGGATAAACAACACGGAAAAAGAACTGTAGCGTAAGTCAGGTAATGAGATGGTGAGAACATTTATAGAAATTTAAAGGAACCCAAGGTTCTAGTTCTAGCCCCAACCAAATCATACCCCTAGGGTGCTAGAACTTGCAGATGTGATCTTTGACAAATTTTAGAGCAAAAGAAATGTGAAAATGGTCTGGAAATAAGCAAAAATGATCCCATTTTCAAATGGGACATGGAGTACAGTCTCAAAACTATTCACCAATTAAGTGAACCTTTCTTTTTTTTGGTCTGGAATGTTTAGCCTGAAAAAAAAATACAGGGGGAACTAAAAGGAATCGTGATGTCTGTTATTATCTACTATTAAAAAGAAATTATACATAGAAAGGGGAATTGATTTCTCTCTTGCTCCAAAAAGGCCAAATTAGGGAGTAAAAGCAAAATCCTAAAAGTAAAATCATAGAGTCATAGGCAGACTTCTGATCAGTGTAAGAAAATGCTAACTGGAGTCGTCCAAAAGTACGACAAGTTGCCTGCATCATGAAACACTGGTATTCAGAGACAGCATGATCAGCTATTAGGGACACTAAGAAGGGATGCTTACATTTCATGGGAGGTGGGACTACATGATACCTATGGTACTTTGCATTCTAAAAGCCTATGTTCCTGTATGCCTTTTGATAGTTAACGTGTTAGGGTTTTGGGTTCTCTCAGGGGGATGTCTACTATGACTGTTCCTTTATTTAATTATGTAAATACGAAATACTAACTGCTTCTCTTTTACCCAGGAACCCTGGGGGGGGGGGCTGTCTTCCCCTCCCAGTTTGATTTTTTTTTTGGATTAAAAAAGTCATCCTGAGTGGCTACTTAAAGATGCCTATTCATTCAATGGGTATATCTCACTCAAAATGAGAATGTGATAGGACGTTAGCCTAAAGGGGCCAGGGTCTCACATGGCATCCTGGGCTATCTCTATTCATCCTGATGGAGACGTCAAGCTACTGGACCCAGATGGCTCTAGAGAAGAAAGTGAGGTTGGTGACCTTGCACAGCCCTCCCTCACTCAAAGTCAACTGCAAGTCATGTCATCATCTTGATGTCATGGTCCTCCTCTTTGAGAATAAAGGACAAACACAACCTGTGAGTGAGTAGCACCTCCTCTCCTCTCCTGGGGTGCTCTACCAAGGGAAAGGTACACTTCTATGGCCAAGAGCTGCCTTTTTTCTTTTGGGTTTACTGGCTAGATTTCTTGCTCAAAGACCAAGATTTAAACCCAATTCACTCTGGTGTTCATAGACTAGACAATAGGTTCCTGTCTACCTAGCAGAGAAAATGTAAATACTAAATACTATTTCTCTTTTACCCAGGAACCCTGGGACTCTTCCTCTCCCAATTAGATTTTTTTTTTTTTTTGGATTACAGGGGGCCATCCCTTGAGCGGATACTTAAAGATGCCTATTCATTGAATAGGTGTGTCTCACTCCAAGTGGGAATGTTTAGTTTAAAGGGGCCAGTGTCTCACACTACATCCTGGGCTGATGAATATCAGGCTATTGGACCCAGATGGCATGGGAGAAGAAAGCGAGGTTGGTGACCTTGCACTGTCCTTCCTCACTGAAATCAAAGTCAACTGCAAGTCATGTCATCATTTTCATGTCATGGTCCTCTTTGAGAACAAAGGACAAACATAATATTAAGTACAGTTTATTAGAAATTTTTTTGTTCTGTTTTTATTTTTCATATTGTTACTTTATTTTTTAGTAGAATTTATTTTTCAGTTCTAATTTCTCTCCTTCCCTCTATCTCTTCCCCAACCTAGTGAGAAGGCAAGAAATGATACCTATTATACATATGAAGTCATGCAAAACATTTCCATATTAGTCCTGCTACAAAAAAAAAGTGAAAAAATTATGCTTCAATCTGTATTTGAGTTCATCAGTTCCCTCTCTGGAGGTACATAGCATTTTTCATAGCCATGGATCAGTCTTGATCACAGTAGCTAAGTCTTTCACAGTTGATTATTGTTACAATTTTGCTATTACTGTGTACAATGTTCTCCTAGTTCATGACCCAAAGGGTACAAAAGATGCCTAGTGGGTATAGCTAAACTGCAGCAAGTTAAATGATTTGTATTTGAGAAGTAAAAGACCTCACTGAGGATGTAGAGACTGGACAACTAAATGCTGCTTTAGATGGCAGAGTAGAAGGATGAACCTGCTCTAGCTCTACCCTCATAGCCCATAAAACACATGTAAAAATGACTCCAAACAAATTTTAGAGCAGCAGAAGGCACAAAACAACAAAGTGAAAGAGATTTCCAGCTCAAGACAGCCTGGAAAGCCGACAGGAAAGGTGTACTGCACTGGGCTTGGAGCAGAGCACAGCCCAGCTGTGGCCACACAGTGTGGCAGGGATAGGACTGCAGCAGGCTTCAGGGTGTGGAATCATGGGCAGCAGTTGTGCTTCCCAGATTTCTCAACCCACAAATGCCAAACACAGTTTCAAAAATCAGTAACAAAGCTCTTTCACCTGAGTGAGAAGGGAGCAGGGTTTGGGCCTAGCCCTGGCCCCAAGGCAGCAGCAGCCACTGCTGCAGCAGAGACCTTGGCCTAAAAACCCTGGCAGGGTGAGCTAGCTGATCTGGCTCTCAGGACTGAGTGGCAGTTCTGGGGTGAGGAAGAGTGCTGGTGTTGTGTAGCTAGTGGAGGCTCTAGAGAGGGAATTCTACTCGCAAATCCTGGGCAGAAAAACTTGTGGTTGCTTCCAGATCAGAGCACAGGCCAGGAGAGGAGTCATCTCTTCTCCCTTGATTGTGTTACCTTGGAGGAACTGAGAACTTACAGGTCTCTAAAGTATACCCTTCACTTGACAAAGGGCTCAAAAGTCAATTAACTGGCTGAGAAAATGCCCAAAAAAGGGAAAAAAAATAAGACTATAAAAGGTTATTTTCTTGGTGAACAGGTATTTTCTTCCATCCTTTCAGATGAGGAAGAACAAAGCATACCATAAGAGGAAGACATAAAAAAAAAAAATAAAAAAAAAAAAAATCAAGGCTTCTGCATCCAAAACCTCCAAAAAAATATGCAATGGTCTCAGGCTATGGAAGAGCTCAAAAAGGATTTTGAAAATCAAGTAAGAGAGGTGGAGGAAAAATTGGAAAGAGAAATGAGAGCAATGCAAGAAAATAATGAAAAGCGGGTCAAAAACTTGCTAAAGGAGACCCAAAAAAATGCTGAAGAAAATAACACCTTTAAAAAAATAGACTAACTCAAATTGCAAAAGAGGTCCAAAAAACCAATGAGGAGAAGAATGCTTTAAAAAACAGACTGGGAAAGCTCACTAAAAAAAATAGTTCTTTAAAAATTAGAAAGGAGCTGCTGGAAGCTAATGTCTTTATAAGAAACCAAGAAATTACAAAACCAAATGAAAAGAATGCAAAAAATAGAAGACAATGTGAAATATTTCATTGGAAAAACAACTGACCTGGAAAACAGATCCAGGAGAGACAATTTAAAAATTATGGGACTACCTGAAAGCTATGATCAAAAAAAGCACCTAGATATCATCTTTCAAGAAATTATCAAGGAAAGCTGCCCTGATATTCTAGAACCAGAGGGTAAAATAAATACTGAAAGAATCCACCAATTATCTGAAAGAGATCCCAAAAAGAAAACTCCTAGGAATATTGCAGCCAAATTCCAGAGTTCCCAAGTCAAGGAGAAAATATAAACAGCCAGAAAGAAACAATTCAAGTATTGTGGAAATACAATCAGGATAACACAAGATTTAGCAGCTTCTACACTAAGGAAAAGAAGGGCTTGGAATATGATACTTCAGAAGTCAGAGAAACCAAGATTAAAACCAAGAATCACCTACCCACCAAAACTGAGCATAATACTAGGGAAAAAAAGGGTCAATCCACGAAATAGAGGACTTTCAAACATTTGTGATGAAAAGATCAGAGTTGAATAGAAAATTTGACTTTCAAACACAAGAATCAAGAGAAGCATGAAAAGGTGAGCAGGAAAGAGAAATCATAAAGGGACTTAATGAAGTTGAAACGTTTACATTCCTACATGGAAAGATAGTATTTGTAACTCTTGAAACTTTTCTCAGTATTTGGGTAGTTAGAGGGATTATACACACATATATAGACAGAGGGCACAGGATGAGTTGAATAGGAAGGGATGATATCTAAAAAAATAAACAAGTGGTGAGAGAAGAATATATAGGAAAGAGAAAGGAAGACATGAAATGGGGCAAATTCTCTCTCATAAAAGAAGCAAGAAAAAGCTTTTTCAATGGAGGGGAAAAGGAGGGAGGTAAGAGAGAAAAAGTGAAGTTTTCATCACATGTGGCTTAAGGAGGGAATAACATGCACACTCAATTTGGTATGAAAGTCTATCTTACACTACAGGAAAGTAGAGGAGAAGGGGATGTGGGTGTGGGGGGATGATAGAAGGGAGGGCAAAATGGGAGGAGGGAGTAATTAGAAGTAAACACTTTTGGGGAGGGACAAGGTCAAAAGAAAGAACAGAATAAATGGGGGGCAGGATAGGATGGTGGGAAATACAGCCAGTCTTTTGCATAACTACACATGGAGAGAAGCTGAAACTCAAAGTTTTAGGAATGAATGTTGAGGATTGTTTTTGCATGCAAGTGAGAAATAAAAAATACAGGTAATGGGGTATAGAAATCTATCTTGCCCTACAAAAAAAGAGAGAAGATGGGGATAACGGAAGGGAGAGGTGTGACAGAAGGGAGGGCAGATTGGGGGAAGGGCTAATCAGAATGCAAAGTGTCTTGGGGTGGGGGGAGGGGAGAGATGGGGAGAAAATCTGGAACTCAAATCTTGTGGAAATGAATGCTGAAAATTAAAAATAAACAAATCAATTAAAAATAAATAAATAAAATACTGCCTTATTATCTAAAAAAACAATTCAAAGAATAATCAAAGGCCTCCAGCATGTTTAGTAAACCCTCCTTTATGGGGAGAGTATTTAAGAAGGATAAAACTCACAGTTTATGAAAAGCCATGGATGGGATGAAATCTGGGCCAGTGGAGGAAATATCCATATTTATAAGTTCACGGATCCACTGATATATTGTAGTATACCAGATGTCTAAGTGTAGATTTTAAATTGCTTTTTTACATACAATGTCATCTAAACATCTTTTTTGAGCAAAAGGATCTCTTTTTACTGTCAAAAAACTTTAAAAATCTCCCCCATGATAGATACTATTTATTTTAGTATCTGATGAGAAAAAAGCATGACAAATAACTATTAACTCAGTAATACATTCACAAGATTTTTGTTTTTTCCCATTAACATAAATGAATGATCATATAAAAAGCATTTACACATTTCTCGGGGGTCAAATGGAGAACAAAATGATGTGAATTTGTAGTCTGGGTTCACAGTTCAAAAGCTGAAAATATGATCCAAGCCAAATACCCCTGCCAATAAAGTGAAACAATATTGCCAAATTAAGAATACTGACCTGGGAAAGTCTGCTTCTGCCAAAGAGGGACACAGGTAGCTTTTAGTTTGTAAAACTTAGATTGAACATAGGATGGAGGAACATCTCTAAAAAAAAAAAAGCAAGCAAGAGAATAAACATACCTATAATATTCAGCATTTACCAACTCACAGATTCAATATCATGAAAAAAATATATTATTGGTATCATTATTAGTGTTGTTGTTTAATGATGTCTGACTCTTTGTGACCCCTTTAGGAGGTTTTCTTGGGAAACGTACTGAAGTGGTTTGCCATGTTTTTCTCCAGCTCATTTTACAGATGAGGAACTGAGGTAAACTTGCCCAGGGTCTCACAGTGTCTGGGGCCACACTTGAACTCATGATAAATCTTCCTGATTCCAAGCCCAGTGCTTTATCCACTGTGTCATGTAGCTGCCCGTAAAACTATTACTATTAATATCTAATTAAAATGGTCAGAAACCAATTTTTAAAAAGAAAATGGATCAGAAAACACTTCTCTTTTGCTTATAAAAGCACTAAATATATTGTGCACCTCATTTTAAGAAAGTAATTTAAAGTAGTCAGGGGGATAGAACTTCATTATTTTTCCTCCCAAAAGGTGAAAGCAAGAATAGGACCTGGGAGATGATCTAATCCAATTAACTCAACTTAAAGATAAGGAAAGAAGCCTGTCTAGACTTTGATTTCCTTTTCTATAACATGAGGGAATTGAACTAAATGACCTTTGTGGCTCCTTCTATAGCTCCAAGTCTAAGACTTGCCAGAGGTCACACAGCTAACGAAGCCGCTAGACAAACTGGTTGCTAGAGCCAGGAAGAAAACAACAACATTCTTTACAATACGCCGCAAGGCTCGGTTCGCCATTTTAGAAGGTTCACATCATATTTTTAAGCAATTACTTTTCAAGATTTTTAGTTCATTTAACAGTTTTCTCAGTTGTAATCAACCAGTCACACAAGTATTATTAAGTACTTACTATGTGCCAGCAACTGTTCTAGGAGCTGGGGATACAGAGAAAAATGGAGGAGTCTTTGACCTCAAGGAGCTTTAATCTATAAAGGCAGGCATCCCTCTACAAAGGGCTTCCTGCAGAAGGCACTACTTGAACTTCTGAAGGAAATAAGGGATTTGAAGAATCAGATGTGAAGAGAAATCAAGTTCTGATGAGCGGAGCAGCTAGGAGAAACGTACGGAGATGGGAGATGGAGTGCTGTGAGGACTAGCAAGGAGGGCACTCTGGCTTGCACTGCAGGCTACAGGAAGGGTAGTAAAGAGGCTGAAAAGAAAGGCTGGGGCCAAATCTTTAAAGGTTAATTTACTGAGAAGCAGAGAAATATAATCAGAGCTACAGGGAAGGAAGATCTCTGGCAGCAATGTGGAGGATGCAATGGAAGGGAAGGCAGGTATACCAATTAGGAGGTCAATACAAACAAATCTGAGAGATGAAAGTGGTGGCTAAGAACAGACATAAGGAACCAGAGAAAAGATGTTGAAGAAGAAATCGTGAGATTGGATGACTAACTGGATATATTGGGTGAGGGAGAAGTCATGGATAATGGGAAGGGGCGGGGGGACAGCATGTATTTATTAAGCACCTATTATGTGTCAGACATTGTGCTACGTACCTGCGTACTGCGTACATTATGCTAAGTGTTATTTAATCCTCACAACAACCTGGGAGGTAGATGCTATTATGGCCATATGATAGATGAGGCAAAGAGAAGTTAAGTAACTTGCCCAGGCTCACACAGCTAGTAACTGTCTGAGGTTGGATTTGAAGTGAAGTCTTTGTGACTCCAGGCCCAGCACTGCATCCACTGTGCCACCAACTATCTCATAATGCTACAGGTATGAACCTGGAAGAATGGCAGTATCTTCAAAAGAAATAGGGAAGTTTGGTAGAATCAAGATCACAGAGTAGAAGCAGAGACCTGTTAGAGCTCTCCTCTAAAACATCTCAAAAAACATATACAAAACGACTGAACAAATTGTAGATCAGTAGAAGCTACAAAATGACAAAACTGAAACAAATTTCTAGCCTAAGACCATGTGGAAGGTCAACAGGAAGGGTCTATCATGCTGGGCAGGGAGTGGAGTGCAGCTTGGTATGGGCTGTGCTGGTGTAGACAGAACTGGAGCAGGCCTTAGGGGACTGAACTGCTGGCAGTTGCTGTGGTTTCCAAACTTCTCAATCCACAAACGCCAAAGATAGCTTCAAAGGTCAGCGGGAAGGGTGTCTCACCTGACTGAGAGAGGAGCATGGTCTGACACCAGCCCTAGCCCCTGTCACTGCTGAAGCAGAGGCTTCCTCTGGTGCCCTCCACTTAATGAAGAACTTAAAAGTCAAGTAATTTGTCTGGGAAAATGAGCAAAGAGGGGGAAAAAACGGGAAAAAGAAACAGACTACATATTCTTACTTTCTCAATGAAAAAGTCATTATGTCATTGGTGATGAGGACGATCAAAACATATAACCAGAAGAAGACAACAAAGACAAAGCTCCTGCATCTAATGCCTCCAAGAAAAACAGGAATTGGTCTTAAGACATGGAAGAGTTTGAAATGGATTTTGAAAATCAAGTAAGAGAAGTAGAGGAAAAATTGGGAAAAGAAAAGTGAGTGATGCAAGAAAATCATGAAAAATGAGTCAACAGCTTGTTAAAGGACACCTCCAAAAAATGCTGAAGAAAATAACACCTTTAAAATTAGACTAACCCAAATGCAAAAAGAGATCCAAAAAGCCAATGAGAAGAAGACTGCCTTAAGAAGCAGAATGGGCCAAATGGAAAGCTCACTGAAGAAAACAATTCCTTAAACATCAGAATGGAGCAAATGGAAGCCAATGACTTTATGAGAAATCAAGAAATTATAAAACAAAACCAAAAGAATGAAAAAATAGAAGACAATGTAATAAGTATCTCATTGAAAAGACAACTGACCTGGAAAATGGATCTGGAGAGATAATTTAAAAATTATGGGACTACCTGAAAGCCATGATCAACAAAAGAGCCTAGACATCGTCTTTCAAGAAATTATCAAGGAAAAGTGCCCTGATTTTCTAGAACCAGAGGGTAAAATAGAAACAGAAAGAATCTACCAATCACCTCCTCAAAGAGATTCCAAAAAGAAAACTCATAGGAATATTGGAGCCAAATTCCAGAGTTCCCAGGTCAAGGAGAAAATATTATAAACAGCCAGAAAGAAACAATTCAAGTATTGTGGAAATACAATCAGGATAACACAAGATTTAGCAGCTTCTACACTAAGAGAAAGAAGGGCTTGGAATATGATATTCCAGAGGTCAAGGAGATAGGATTAAAACCAAGAATCACCTACCCAGCAAAACTGAGTATAGTATTTCAGGGGGAAAAAATGGAACTTCAATGAAATAGAGGACTTTCAAGCATTTTTATTGAAAAGACCAGAGCTGAATAGAAAATCTGACTATAAAAACATAAGAATTAAGAGAAGCATGAAAAGGTAAATAGGAAAGAGAAACCATAAGGGACTTATTAAAGCTGAACATGTTCCTACATGGAAAAAATGATATTTGTAACTCTTAAAACTTTTCTCAGTATTTGGGTACTTGGAGGGATTATATACATATACATACATACACACACACACACACACACACACACATATATATATAGACAGAGGGCACAGGATGAGCTGAATAGGAAGGGATGATCTCTAAAAAAATAAGCTTAAGGGGTGAGAGAATATATTGGGAGGAGAAAGGGAGAAATGGAATGGGGAAAATTATCTCTCATAAAAGAGCAAGAAAAAGCTTTTTTAATGGAGGGGAAAAGAGGGGAGGTGAGAAGGAAAAAGTGAAGCTTACTCTCATCACATTTGGCTTAAGGAGGGAATAACATGCACATTCAATTTGGTATGAAAATCTAACTTACACTACAGGAAAGTAGGGGAGAAGGGAATAAGTGGAGTGGGGGGGGATGACAGAAGGGAGGGAAAATGGGAGGAGGGAGTAATTGTAATGGAATATAGAAATCTATATTGCCCTACAAGAAAAGAGAAGATGGGGATAAGGGAAGGGAGGGGATGTGATAGAAGGGAAGGCAGATTGGGGGAAAGGCTAATCAGAATGAATGGAGTTTTGAGGTGGGGGAAGGGGAGAGATGGGGAGAAAATTTGAAATTCAAAATCTTGTGGAAATGAATGTCGCAAACTAAAAATAAATAAATAGAAAAACAAATTTGAAGCATAATAAAAAAAATGAAAAAAGACAAAGGTCTGCCACATCTTTGCTTGTGGATAGGCTGGAGAGGTCAGAGGGGCCCTACATGGAGAAGTAGCTCTGGTAGGATGGGGTGGTGTATGCCTACAATCCCAGCAGCTTTTTAGATAGGTTTGGGCTGCTAAGTTCACCTGACTGAAAGTCTACCTGACATACTTTTAAGTTGAACATGGACATGGCCAATCTGTTTTGATTGGGTACACATGTTTGTAACAAGGGTTAAGGGGTTTGGGAGAGAAAGCAGATCCTTTATTTGAAAAGAAAAGTGAAAGGCCTTACAGGTCTGACAACAGCATGATTTGTTCAATATCATGGCCAGTCAAACAAAGGAAAAGTAAAAGTGTTTGTTGTCATAAAGATGAGCAAAATGAAAACTCACTCACCTCTTCCTGGTTATGTATTATAGTATATAAAATTCCCTTTTCAAATGAAGTGAAATTACTAATACTTATCTAAAAATCTTACATGTTAATTTAATGTTGTTCCTAAAAATTTACAGGTCACCTCTTTAGACTGAAATATTTACATTACATGAATGTTACTTCTGATTAGCCTAACATCAAACAAATGTTCTTACCCAATGGCACCAGCAAGGTGTTCCCAATTAACTTCATTAGCTTCTTGTACTTTCATCTGATACAACCTGAGAGGAAATCAAAATTATATGTTAATCAAATCTATTATATGTCAAGTCCCTTATTGACCAAACAATAAATCAGAAAAAAGCATAAAGCAGGTCTGCCAATGGTTTAAAAAAAAGAGAGAGATGAATGGACTAGGTAAACAAGAGAAAAGGAATACAGTAGCTTAGCATTTAAGAAATCCAAGAACACAAACTCTTGGAGGAAGGATTCAGTAACTTATTGGAAAACTAGAAAATAAGTCTGCCTACTGATTTGGACCAGGGATTCTTAAATTGGGGTCTATGAAGGGCAAATTTTTTTTTTTTGATAACTATTTCAGAATAATCAGTTTCTTTGTAATCTTCTGTATTTTGTTTTGTATATTTAAAAATATTATTCCGAAAATGTCTTTATTGCCACAGGAGTAGAAAAAAACCAAAACAACACAATAAAGTTAAGATCCTCTGATTCAGATACAACATACCAAAATTAACTTCTAATGGATAAAAGATTAAATTTAAAATTCACATTATTTAAAAAATTAGTGAAGAATGAAAAGTGTTTTTCACAACTGTGATTAGGAAGAAAATTCATAACCAGACAATGATGAGGAAATCCAAAGGACAAAATAAAATTGTCAATTTCAATTATTTACAATTTGAAAGCTTTTGCATAAACAAAGTCCAAGGAGCTAGAATAAAAGAAGTCACCAACTGAACAAAAATAAATTGCATCCAATATTTGACAAAACTCTGACATTCAAATTCTCTAGGGAACTGATGCAAATATGTAAGACCAAGAGCCACTTCCCTATAAATAAGCGGTCAGAGGACATAAACAATTTAAAAAATAAGACATGCAAATTATCAATATCCATGTGAAAACTGTGTTCTAAATTATGAAGTAATAAGAGAAATGCAAATAAAACAATTCTGAAGTATCACCTCACACCTGTCAAGTTGACAAAGATGATAAAAGATGGACAGTCAATGCTGAGGAGGCTGTGACAAAACAGGAACATTAATGCACTACTGTAGGGGTTGGGAATTGGTCTAACAATTCTGGGAAACAATTTGTGTATACACACACACACACACACACACACATTTGAGTGTTTCTCATATGGACTACTCTCTAAGAATGGGTGGGGGCACATGCCAATGGAGCCAAGATGGTGGAGAAAAGGCAGGGACTCACTTGAGTTCTTCCCCAAACTCCTCCAAACAACTTTAAATAATGCCCTCAAACAAATTCTGGAGTGGTAGAATCCACAAAAGCACAGAACGAAACAATTTTCCAGCCCAAGACAACTTAGAAGATCAGCAAGAAAGGTCTGCTGCACTGGGATCAGAGTGGAGCAGAGTATATGCCCTAGCCAACCAGTAGTAGGCCTTGGAGAGCAACTAAATCCCCAGTGCCAGTTTCCAGACCTTTCAGCCCACAGATGGTAAGGAAGTCAGACAGCTGGGAAGAAGATTACAGAGGTCCCTTTGCTGGCACTAGGGGCAGGATTCTGTTGCACTGCCCACACTTGGGATTTAGGTTACAGTCCTGGGTCTCAGTCCCAGGGTAAGGAGGAACTTGGGACTACAGGGGAGCTGGGACCCTGGTCATAGTTCCAGGGTGAAAAAGAGTGTTTGTGGTCACTCAAAGAGAGTACAGGCTGGGAGAGTAGTAAACATACCTCTTCCTAGATCATAACAACTTGGAAGAACAAAAAACTTAAAAGAATTATCTCTGAAAACGGCCCCTCAAAAAACCTGAAGCTTGGGATAGTATCTCTTCCACCCAAGAAGCAGAGCCTCACTTTAGCACAGAGTTAAAAGTCAAGAAATAGGCTGGAAAAATGAACAAACAGCAAAAAAACATCCTGACTACATAAAGTTACTATGATGACAGGGAAGGTCAAAACAGAAACTCAGCAGAAGACAAGAAAGTCAAAACTGCTACATCCAAAGCCTCAAAGAAAAATATGAATTGGTCTCAGGTCATGGAAGAGCTCAAAAAGGATTTTAAAAATCAAGTAAGAGCTAGAGGAAAAAGTGGGAAGGGAAATGAAAGTCACGCAAGAAAATCATGAAAAAAAGTCACCAGTTTGGTAAAAGAGGCACAAAAATTACTGAAGAGAATAACACCCTAAAAAAAACAATAGATCGAATGATAAAGAGGCACAAAAATTCAATGAGGAGAAGAATGCCTTGAAAAGCAGAATTAGCCAAACAGAAAAAGATATACAAGATGGGAGGAGGGAGCAACTAGAAGTCAACACTCTTGGGCAGGGCCAAGGTCAAAAGACAGAATAGAAGAAATGGGGAGCAGGACAGGATAGAGGGAAATATAGGAGGTTTTACACAACATGACTATTATGGAAATCAATTGCAAAACTACACATATATGGCCTATATTGAATTGACTGCCCTCTCAGTGGGGATGGGTGGGGAGGGAGGAACAGAAGGAAGTTGAAACTCAAAGTTTTAGGAACAAATGTTGAGAATTATTTTTGCATGCACCTGGGAAATAAGAAATACAGGTAAGGGGGTACAAAAATTTATCTTGCTCTACAAGAGAGAAGATGGGGATACAGGAAGAGACGGGTGTTAGAGGGGAGGGTAGATTGGTGGAAGGGGTAATCAGAATGCTTGGTGTTTTGAGGTGGGGGGGAGAGATGTGGAGAAAATTTGGAACTCAAAATTTTGTGGAAATGAATGTTTAAAACTAAAAATAAGGAAAAAATATATACAAAGATTCATGGAAGAGGACAACTGTATGAATTGTAGGGAACATATAAGCATTTTCAAAATATAAAATGGGAAGCTTATAATCAAGTTGGGGAGATAATTCTGAGAAGGGGTATATATATTTAAGTGTCACTTGAGTAGTGCAGAAAATAAGCATTATAGGTAGGGGCTCCCTGGTAAATATTAAACAAGCAGTTCTCCAAAATCTCACCCAACACACTTTAAAGTTTAATCTGAATTAACATTTTCCCATCACCTTCTTAAATCTAGACAATCAACAAAACATCAAATCTTGATTTGGAGGATTTGCTTATTTCCAAAGTGTAAAGGATCTCAATTAAAATGTTACAACTGCCTCTACTGAACTGGCTCCAGCATTACCTCTGTGATTAGAAGACTCTAAAGGAGAGAGAGAAAAGCAAAGTCTCAAAGAAGTGATGGGATATTAAATTGAGTCTGGAAGGACAGACAAGATTTACAGAGGAGGAAGATGTGCTAGGTGCAGTGAGCTACATGAGCCAACTTATGGAGTCAAGAAGGATGAAAGTATGCTTGGAAGGCAGTTAATAGACCAGCTTAGCTGGAAAAGAAAATTCAGGTTGGGGTATAATGAAACCATCATTGGCAAAAATGGGGGTTTGGATGTAAAATATCCATTTCAGTTCTACTCTAGGCAAACACATCTTCTCATATTCTCATTTCTAAATTTTAACATCATTCCCCATTCTCTATCTTTCCTCCAGTCCCACTCTAATCCTATTTTTTTTCCCCCAGCACACTGCCCCACAATCAACCTCTTCCCTAATCTCCATTCTTTCTGTATCTACCAACTCGGGTCTCCCACATCCATTAAAAAACAAAAAAATAATCTTCATGTGAACCTGGGATATTCTCTGACAATCACCCTATGTCTCTCCTGCCTTGGACAGCCAAAGTCTTAGAAAAAGATGTCTACTCCCTCCCTCTCGTTTCTCAGCCTTCATCACTTATGAAACTGCTCTCTCCAAGATTACTAACTTGAACGGTCTTCTCTCAATCCTCATCCCTCTGGAGCTTTCAGCTGCATCTGACACTCTCGACAGCCCTGCCCTTCTGCAGTCTCTCTCCTCCCTGGGTTTTCATGTCACTGCTTCTCTCCTGGTTCTCCTGCCAGTACAATGACTCCACTAAAGTTCCCTCTGATGGATCATCCTGCATAGCTTACCCTCTATATGTGGGGATTTTAGAAGACTCTCTCATGGGACCTGGTCTCTTCTGTTCCTGCAGAGGCTCTCCATGACCTTATCAGCTACCATGGATTTAATTATCATCTCTATGCAAATGATTCCTAGGGTTTACCTAACCAGCCCCAGTTCCTTCCTTGAGATCCTGTCCCACATCACCTACTGACCATTTGGAACTGACTGTACTGTAGGCAAGTCAAGTTCAACAAGTTCATTTTTACTCCTCTTCTGAACTTTCCTATTCCTCTCAAGGGCACCACCATCTTCCAGTCACTCAGATTTTTAACCTTGGAATCACCTTTAATTGCTCCTTTTTTTTTTTTACCTCCCTTATCCATTAAGTTGCCAAATCTTTTCCATTCTACCTTCACAACATCTCTCAAATTCAACTTCTCTCCAGCCACATGGCCACCACCCTAGTTTTAAGCTCTGATCATTTCTTACTTGGACTACAGCAACAGCCTAACTGGTCTCTTTGCCTGAAGGATTCCCTTTCTCTAGTCCATCACCACTGCCAAAGTTACTTTCCTAAAGCACAAGTGGAACCATGTTACTCTTATTTAATAGTAGCTCTACTACCTTTAGATAAAGTTAATAGAAACTCCTTTGTGTGGCATATAAAGCCTTTTATAAATCTTACTGGTTTTACTAAGCATTACTGGTCTTTCCGTGATCTAGTCAAGCTGGCTTTTCGGCTGTTCCTCACACACGCCCCCACACCTCTCATTTCTGGCCTTTTGCGCAGGTTGTCCTCCATGCCTGGACTGCCCTCCTTACTCACTTCCGTCTCTTGATAAAGTATCTGACTTTATAAAGTATCTGACATATACTAGACACTTAATAAATATTTTCTGATTGATCTCCTTATGAAAAGTTTGAAAGGCTAGAGCTTTAAACACTTTTCCAATTTTTTGTACCTTTCAATAAGGTTAATTTTAGCACGCAGAGCACTGGTCCCACGGTATACAACCTTCCCATTGGTCATCCGCTTGGTTAGAATTTCAGGCCTATGTTAAAAGTGACAAATATACAAATTTATTATTTCAGGGAAAAGCTTTCATAGGAAATAAAGATTTTAGTAATTTTGGGTCACTAAATCACTCTCATCCGTATAGAATTCCAATTTATCATTTACTAGGTTCTATTCCACAGACATGAATCCATCCATTTTTATCAGGGATAAGAAAAATCTACATACCGTTTATGGTTCAATATTTTTAAGCCTCAAATTAACAGTTTATTTACCTGATGGTCACTGCCATTCTTACTGACTGGTGAGGTATCCAACCCATACTAGACCTGATATAGTTATATATGTGTGTTGTTTATTTCTAAGGCTAACTGTTAGGAAGTAGTGAAAGTTAAAACTTTAAATTGGTGACATGAGTTTCTAATAAGGTCACTCTAACACTCTGCCTCCTCTCTTCCCAAAACCTAAATAAAACATCAACTTAAGAAGGGAAGAGTCATCAGTCACAAACTACCCATTAAGAAGCCATGATTTAAATACTTATTCTCAGATGACAAAATTCTTTTCAATCTCTAACAACTCATCCTCATATTTTCCCCTAAAATACTCCTAATACTTTACCATCCCATTTTTCCTTAGAGTAATCAATAGATTTTTCTAAAAGGATTTTTGTTTCCCTACACATTTTAAGGCTCTTTATTATCTGTCCTTGGGATTTCATTTCCTATATGTATAATTTTTCCTTTAAAAAATTTTTTTAAGCCTCACAAACTTTTGATTTATTTTACATTTGGCATCTATATTCAACAGTTATGCTGGAAAAAGTGAGGTACACTGTCAGACTTTGACTGATGTGTTGGTTAGTTTTGTTAATCCACTTTTTCGTTTTTTATTCTTTGTTACAAAGGAGAGAAGGGAGAGTTCTCAATTTGGAAATGAAGGTGATAAAATATAAGAAAAATCTTTACACTTACCACTTACTTTTACACTGCATCCAATTCCTCGTCTCGACTTTGGCTTCTACTTCTACCCATGATATGCCTTTGTAGAGTTGTTTCCGCAAAATTGATAAAGATTCTGGTGAACTGTCTTCTTGGAGCCGAGAATCTATGTCTTCCACTTCTTTTGGTGACAGCTTCTTTAGAATCACTTCCTCAACAGCTTTAATGAGTCTTCGAGTTTCTGCTTTACTCCAAGGACCATGATTTATCTCTATGGACATGAAAAGAGGCATCTTTTGTGACTCAGTGAAAAGAGAACTAGCCCTGGAATCAACTCAAGTAAGTCAGTGAGAACTAAGCAGTAGTCCTGTCTCCTGTCCATCTCCAGACTCTAGACTTTTCACTAGTTTTCCCCATGCCTGGAATACTTTTTCTTCTCATGTCTACCTCCTGGCTTCAAGTCCTAGGTAAAATCTCACCTTCAACAGGAAGTCTGACCTCTCTTACTGCTGGTACTTTCCCCTTATAGATTGTTATCCTTTATATATCTTGTTTGTTCATAGTTGTTTCCATGTTGTCTCCCTCATTAGACCATGAGTTCCTCATGAGCAGAGACTGCCTTTCTTTCTGTCCCCAGAGCTTAGTACAGTGTTTGGCACTACATAACACTTAGTACTATATAATAAAGGCTCCCTGACTGACACACTAGCTGTGTGAGCCTGAGGAAGTTATCTGATTTTTCAGTGTCCCAAGCAGCTCTCTTAAACTCTTAAGAGAACATCGATGCACTTATACATAAATACAACACTCATATACATGCACTTATACATAAATATGACACTTATACACAAAGATGATACAGAAGCTCCAAAGATGGTCCCGCATAGACAGCAGAATCAAGAATCATAGACCAAACTTTTCGGACACGCTCACAATAACAACTTAAACAAAAACACAACCTAGAGTCCTAGTCCTAGAGACTAAGCATTACAATCCTCCACAAATCACCTTTCCTCTCAGGGCTCTATGAAATATTCTAAGTTGAAAAGAAGATGATGACCTGCATTGATGGAGGGAGTTTGCTAGCCTGGGAGTTTCCCATACAAACAAGACTACAGGTCTAGTCCTTATTCCTAAGGAGTTATAGGACAAAATATAATCAAGTAAAAAAAAAAACCAAAGGTAACCATGGGAAATACACTTATTGTATGGAATTTGAAGGATTTTAAAGTCAGAAATTTAATTTTTTTTTAAAGTTAGTGATTTTTCTTCTTTCTACATTAGCAAAAACAATGTCCACTCATTTCAATAACATCATAAGAAAATCAAACTATGTTTATTAATATCATTCTTTTTGGTTAATAAGTTCTGAATACAAAAACAGCTGTACACAATGACAGCAGTATTATAGTTTTATGGTGGGGAAACCCTGCCTGACAGTTTCTCAACCCTCATTATAAGTATACAATGTGGGTACTTTTTTAATTAAAGATAATAAAGAGAAGAGAAACCCCCTTACTGAATAAATCAGGGAATCCTTTGATGTAAGGAAGATCAAAAAAATTACTTTTTCTAGAACTTGCCCATCAAGTTCTAAATAAGCTCCCTACCAACATAAATGAAAGAGCAAACACTGGATTACAAAAACAAAGCAATGAGCCTGAGCCCTCAGCCAAATGCCTCCCCTGCTACACTCAAGGACAAAAGAATCACTAACAAATTTTTGCAATTCCTACTCCCAAGTTTCAAATATCTGGCTGTTCAATTAAACAAATTTCAACAAGAAAAGGGTATTTCTACACATTTCACTCCCAACACTATTTCTCAGGAACAGGGGGAGAAAAATAAAATCCAAACTGATTTGTAGGGCACAATTTAAGATTTCCAATATTTCTCATCAACTTTAAACCAATAAATAAAAGAAATCAATATTTAAGAGTGCTCACCAAAAATAGAGGAAATAAAATCATTTTACAGAATTCAGTTCAGGTTTCTGAAACGCAGTTTCATCAATCTTATTTATTTTTAAAGCAGAAAGTACATGTTACTTACTACTGTTAATCTGAGAAAATTTCAGTGCCACAGAGAGGCTACTGCGGGACACCATCTCGCCAATCTTTTTCCAATCATTTCCATGTATGGACTGGTACTTCTTTAACTTCTGAGTGTCCTTTTTACTATATCTAAGAAGAAGAAATACAATCAGTCTAAGCAGATTATAAATTGAAATCAATGAACTTAAAATATTTTCTTACCATTACAGAATGGGTTTAATGGAAAGTAAAACAGACCTGGGTTCTAGCTGCAATTCTGCCAATGACTAGCTCTGGGTAACCTTCAGTAGAATTTTTGGGGCCTCAATTTTATTTAACAAATACAAAATGACATTGGGTTGGATTAGATAAACTTTAAAATTCCTCTGAACACTAAGATTCTACAATTTGATTCAGTTAAAGTTAATATTTTATATCTTTGATTTCATCCTTGTAGGAACTTCTTTAACTTCACTAACTATAACTTACAGTCTTAGTTACTTAGGGTAAGGAAAGTTAAGAGGATTGTTTACTCATGGTCACACAGCTGATAAGGGTAAAAAAAGATGAAACTTGAATCAGTTTTTTCTGTATTCCAGACACTGTAAAACGCTAAGAAAAACATGATCATATTAGCTATATTATCAGCTAATAATTATAGTATATAGTAATTGCAATTACTATAATAGACATAAATATAACTATATTATCATATTATATAATACTACATTAACTAAGAAAAATATTCTCAATGTAATTACAATTATTTCCCAACAATACAAATAATACTCTAAACTAGGCAGCCTTTTACAGTTTCACAAGACCTAGAGCCCCAAATGACCTTCGAGACCACCTAATCAAACCTTCACTTTACAGACTAAGAAACTCAGGGCCAGAAATGAACTTGTCCAGGATCACAGAGGCAAAAGGAACTCTTCTAACTTCAAACCTACTGCTCTTCCTACTATTATTAATGAGATTGTGAGATGAAAGATGGATTTTTTACTATAGAACTTTTGGATGATTTCATAAGACAAATTATTTCATTCTAAAAGTCTTCCTTACATTATTTTAGTCATGAATAAACCACCTGAAGAAATTAATCTGCTCAAAAGTTAGTATGATCAAAAAGCATTTTTTGTGTTAATCATAATTAAAATCTTTAATGGGGGCAATGGCAAAGAAGGAATTCCACTAACAATATTAAAATATTGTGTATATATATTCTATCCTAGTGTTCAGAAAATAAAAGTATCTATTACTATATCTCCAAATTCAGAGTACTACATATTAACAAAACTTGAAAAAAATCTTAATATCGTGTATCTCATGTGAAAATAAAAAATTATGTTTCCTGTACTTTTATGCACAAATACTTTTGGCCATGTATTTCTACTTCAGGAAATAGACTTTTAAAAAAGTATCATCACTGACGTTATTAACACTTTTTGAATCTAACTGCTAAGATATTTTTCTTACCTGCCCTTATAATTGTTGATATCAAACATTTTTTTTGCTCTATAATATACTAATTTCCATGGCCGGGGAATACCTTCACCTAAAATCAAAAATAAAGGTAGTTATCTAGAAAATGTATGTTCAGTAAGTGAAAAGAATGAAACCAAACTACAACTATAAAAACATCTTAAACTAGCACTTTTCAACAGAAATCTAGGTATGTCTAGGAAGCTAGAAATGATTATTACACAATCTGAGAAAAACTTCCCTATAGAATGTTTTACAAGCTGTAAATTTCAAAGCTGGTAAGCATTTGACCAATGTTTCTCCTTATCAGAGATAAAACATCTATGTTATATCTATGTGCCCAAGCAAGCAGCAGTATCGACACAAAGTAGATATTTAACGAATGTTTGCTGAATTGGGTTGCTGAATTGTTGGGTGACCTAAAGTTCCCAAATTATCCTGCTTGAATTAAAGACAGATTTTCATTTACCGCACATATTCCAACACTTCCCCAGAGAGGATTCCTACAACTTCATATGGGTGCCATGGATATTAAAATGGAAATGGGAAAAAAGCATCAGTCCTTGCATTGAGAAGTGTTAAGAAAAAGATAGAGAAACTAATCATAAGCATTACCATTTGAGAATGAAAGAGAAAGATTACTTAAAAGTCAAATAGCTGACTATTCATCAACTGATTTACTGAGTACCTAACCCTATAAAAGAATATAGAAAAAGGATAAGATTCAACCACTTATAATTTAGCTTGGAAAAGAGATGAAAGAGGGAAAAATACTTGGGAAAAGAAAGTAATCAAGGATATAGTTTGCCTGGTCAATTCAAAATCACAAATTTCTTAGCATTTTCCATATTTTCCTGCAGTCGGCACACAATCAGTTCAGCTAAACTGGCAGGTACAGATCTTTATAGGAATTAAGTGCAGAAGGTTCTCCCATGAGGCCATTTGACCCCCCTTTCCTTGAATCTACTTATACTCATCAAGCAACCTGCTGTTATTAATTTGGTTTCTCAAGTGGGTTTTTTTATTGAGAAAATTTTTTATTCTGACCAGAAGGCCTAAATATTCAGAGCCATTAGCTATTTGCCAATTTTATTTCTCAGAATAAATAAATGAAAAATGTAGAATCTTAAAACTGAAGAAGAGGGAATGACTTAGAGAAATCCTGGTTTTACTGGGATGCCAAGACACAGAGTTTAATAAATTACCGACAACAGGAGCAGCTGGCCTGCTCTGACCAGGTCTTTAATGATCATCCTGTTGTGAAAATAGAAAGGTTACAAGTACTGCTTATACAACTGTCTCAAGTGATTTTTGGTCAATGTGAAACAGTACCCAAAGCAGTGACCGGCATTAAGCAAATTGACAAAACCCAGTTTCTGAACCATCAAAGCCAGAGACCAGACCTTGGAACACAGTGATGTCAAGACAAGTGGCAATGAGCTAGAGTATTATAGACATTATATGTCAATAGGGATATGCACACGTAAGTATGTAATAATAAATAATACATAAAATTTTGTGACAAGGGTTATGGTTGCTGCAGGATGCTGGTATGCTGAGAAATCCTCTTCATTAAATATTGGCAAAAATATAGTTTAACAAAATGATAAACGTTAGTCAAGAAATCAGAACACTCAACTTACCAATATGGCATCTAAATTGGTGCTTTCTTTTCAAGTCTGTGATAACAGATTTCTCCTCTGGATATCTGTCTGTATGTAGCAATTTGTCCGCAGTCTCAATTCCAGTCAATGATAAAAAATTTTCCACATTTTTACGTAACTGTTCATTTTCCTTCACAGAAAATTTGCCAAATTTAATAGGCATACCTGGAATTTCAAAATGGGAACGCTTTTTATTAAAACCAAAACTTTTTCAAACTAGTCTTCTAACTACTTTCTTTGAGCAATCTGACTTCTGCTGTTTCCCTAATGAATTCCCAGATATATGAAACTAGCAAAAATAAACACTGTGAAGGTGGTTAAATGGGAAATAAAATTTATGCTAAGCCATGTAATTTAAGTTTTGACCTAAAAATGGACAAACTCTGGATATGCCATATCCGTATCAGAACTTTTATTATATGTAAGGCAGGATGAAAGATAAAAATAAAAGGATAAAACAAGGTGACATTTTAGGTATTCTTAGAATCTGCATTTCCCTTCTTTCACATAACTGGCAAATTCAGAATTTTGCCGATTTTCAGTGCATAGCCTATCATGTTGCCTTAGCATAATTCTTTTCCCTCATCAATGACTGACTTTCTTACAAAATAAACTTACCTAGTTCTTTAAATTGCTGAAACCGTTTTAAGTCATCCCTATACATTCGTTTTATTGTAGCAGCTGCCCTTTCCTTCACATTAGGAATAAATTCTTGGAGTTTCTTTACTGCAGTCTCCAAGTTAACATCTACATCTATGAAATCCTCAGACAAATTTTCCAAATCGGAACTGTCAGCTTCTTCCAAGTTCCTTCTTTCCTCATTTGTAGATACTAACCTAAGAAACAGAAAAGGTGTGAATCTGCAGTAACACCATCTATTTAAGTATCTTTTAACCATTTGTTTAAAATGCAATTCCCTCACTTCAGGTAGATCAATAGTGCTATGAAATGAAATTTTCCGCTTCTTCAAGTATTTACTATAGCTAGTAGCCATTAAAGGTATACTTTAAAGAGGTTCACTTCTCTACTTGTTTGAAGGGAACAGATCCATTAATTTCAAAGAAGGCATACAGAAGCAGGAATATACAAACATTAGAATCTACAGTAAATAGGGTCTTATCCCTGAGGAGTTCTGCACCCAGGTCATTCTGGGCTCTGAAGGTGTTTCTCCACACACTTGATAAATAGCTAGATAAGATTATAATTAATACATGTCTGGTGGGGGAAGAAATCCTGAGTGGTTATTTTTCTAAATGAACTCTTCTGTATAATCATTTCAAACTATCAGAACTCTGTAAACATAGTAGCTGGGTGAAATCTGGAAGAAAATCATCTGAGTTCTAAGGAATCAGAGGTAAACAGTCAAAAATAAAAGAATTTTTAAGTATTGCTGTCTGCCACTGAGCCAATCAAATTACACAAAGTTGGTTATAATCACAAATAAAAATTTTACCTTAGTTTTGTCTATTTGGTAAGAAAAGTCAACTTTACTGACTCTAGCATTTGAAACATTGTTTAGATTTGCCTCCTCATAGGGAGAAGGAAATGGTAAACCACTCCAGTGTTTTCTGGCTAAGAAAATCCCAAAATAGGGTCATAAAAAGTCAGAAACAACTTAAATGACTGAACAGGTGTACAAAGAAGACAATCATTTAGCACTTAACGCAAGCTTGACTTAAAAGTTCTGAAGTAAAGATAAAGTAGCAGAACTTATATGAAAATGATGTCAAAGCTTAAGATTCCATAATTACCTCTCCTCAGTTTCTGTACTTGTTTTTTCTGAGTGAGATCCTTTCTTCTTCTTTCTCTTAGTGTCTTTTTCTCTCTCATTAAAGGTGTTACCACTTTCTGGATTCTTTACGTTATCAGTTCCGTGGACTGTTTTCCTTTGTCCAGAGGGTGCACCCATAAAGCTTGTACCAGGTATTGAAAAGTCATGCACAGGCTCTTGATTCTGTCTAGCAGAATTTTTTCTCTTTCTTTTCTTTTTCCTTCCAGATTCCATATTGCTTTCATCAAGAGCACTTTCACCCTCCAAGGTATCAGTGTTGTTAATATCACCACCTCTCTTAACATGGTTCGAAGGCCCTCCCACAGAGCCTAGACCAGTTACTGAAAAGTCTTCAGTAAGGGCCTGTTCATTTTTTGCTGAAGGCTTCTGCTTTCTTTTCTTTTTCCTGACAGACTCCCCATTGTTAAGGGTGCTCTCAGTCTCCACAGTCTCTGTGTTAAACCTACTACCCATATTCTTAAGATCAGAAGGGCTGGCCACAGAGTTCATGTCAGGAGCTGAAAAGTCATCACCAAGTCCCTCTCCCTTAGCTGAAATCTTTCCCTTCTTTTTCTTTTTCTGGACAAATTCCCCATTGCTTTCAATAAGGGTTCTATTACTTTCCAGGACCTCAGGGCTACTAATCTTATTTGATTTCATATGATTAGAAGAAATATCCACAGAGCTTGGCCCAGGTACTGAGAAGTCATCAGCAGGTCCCTGCTCATTTTCAGCAGAGGTCTTTTGCTTCTTTTTCTTTTTCCGGATAGATTCCATATTGCTTTCACTAAGGGTGATAACACCCTCCACAGTCTTACTGTTAACACTATCACCTGTTTTCAATTGGTCTTGTTTAGGAGACCTATCCATATAGTTTATACATGGTACAGAAAAATCACCAGCAGGTGCCTGATCATTTGTAGTTAAAACTTTTTGCTTCTTTTTCTTTGTTCTGACATATTTCCCAGTGCTTTCAATAAAAGTATCATCAGTCTCGAGAGTCTCACTGTTATTAATCTTATTTGGCATTTTCATATGGTCAGAAGGCCAACCAACAGAGCTTGGACCAGTTACTAACAAATCACCAACAGGTGCCTGATCATTTTCAGTGGAAGTCTTTTGCTTCTTTTTCTTTTTTCTGATAGATTCCCTATTACTTTCATTAAAGGTGCTACCATCCTCCACAGTTTCAATGTTAACATTAGTTTTTTCTCTCCGGTCAGATGGCACATTCATAGAGCTTGTATAAGGCATTGAAAAATCAGTAGGTGCCTCCTTATGTTTTTGTGAAATCTTTTTTTTCTCTTTCCTGACAGATTCCACAAAGGCGCTACCATCTTCTAGAGTCTCAATGTTACAATTAGCTGCACCAACCACTTTGATTTGGTCAGAAGGGACATCCACAGAACTCAACCCAAGTACTGAAAAATCATTAGCAGTTGCTTGATCATTTTTAGAAGAAGTCTTTTGCTTCTTTTTCTTTTTTCTTATAGATTCCACATTGCTTTCACTGAGGATGCTATCATCCTCTACAGTCTTGACATTAATACTGCTGGATGGTACATCCAGGGAGTTCACATTAGGCACTGAAAAATCACCTATAGGCACTGTGTCATTTTTATTTGAAGTTTTTCTCTTTTTTTTCTTTTTCTTGACAGATTCCACATTACTTTCATTGAAGGTGCTATCACCCTCCAAAGTCTCAATGCTATTAGATGCCTCAACTACTTGGTCAGAAGGCATATCCATATAGTTCATCTCAGGTACTGAAAAATTGTCAACAAATGCTTGATCATTTTTAGATGAAGTCTTTTGTTTCTTTTTCTTTTTTCTGACTAATTCTACATTGTTTGCACTAAGGGTGCTATCACCCTCCAAAGTCTCAAAGCTATTACCTGCCTCAACTACTTGGTCAGAAGGCATATCCATATAGTTCATCTCAGGTACTGAAAAATTGTCAACAAATGCTTGATCATTTTTAGATGAAGTCTTTTGTTTCTTTTTCTTTTTTCTGACTAATTCTACATTGTTTGCACTAAGGGTGTTACCACCTTCCAAAGTCTCCACATTAGTATTACTATCACCTGTTTTCATTTGGTCACCTACAGAGCTCACACTAGGCACTGAAAACTCATGAGCAGATAACTGATCGTTTTCATGTAAGGTCTTTTCCTTTTTTTTCTTTTTCCTGACAGATTTTACTCTATCTTCCTCAAGAGTCCTGCCATCCTCTAATGCACTAACTTCATCGACCACTTGTGTCCCATTGGTGTGCATGGTCACAAAGCTTTCATCAGACATGGAAATATCCTTAGATTTCATATGGTTTTTATTTGAAGATCTTTTGCTTTTGTTCTTGGACTTTGACAATCTCTTTATATCAGTAGATAATAATGGTTCCTCACCTTCTCTTTCTAAACAAAAGGTAGATTCTTGCTCTCGAGAGTAGAAGCTCTCATGAGAGCTTTTCTGTGTATCACTGAAATTTCCCTTCCTGTCACTGACTTTATGGAGTTTATCCTTAAGTTTGTGATCTGGATCTTCTAACACATTTTTATCAGCTTCAGAAATTGAATGCAGTTCAACTTTTTTATTTGATTTTGGAAACTTGTTCCCTTTTTTCTTATTTATGTAAACAATATCAATGTCTTTTCTAAAGTTCTCCCTTTCCATACTTTTAACATTTTCTTTATTCACAAGGACACATATTACTCCCATTTCCTCCTGTATATCACAGGTGGCTGCATTTTTCTTTTTTCTTTTTTTGGCTATAGTGACATCCTTTTGGATTTCGTTATCATTGCTGACTTCTGATCTGATACAAGTAGAACTGGGGAATTGGGAATCTGCTTGGTCTGTAGTCCCTTCAGAATGTTCATCAAAGAGCAGGAGAGAGTCATTGAGATCTTTCCTGTTAAACTCTTTATTCTTTCCTTCAGTTGCAGAGCTTTTTCTGTGTTTTTTCTTCACAACATCTGGAATATTAATTTGATACCTGTCAGATTCTCTATTCATTTTGTTCCTGCAATGGAACATTTTTATGAAGTTAGCATAAACAAAAAGATGTTTGCAAAGTACATTCATTTATCATGATCTGAAGAAATGGTGACAATAAAATGAGACTTCACTGTGACATGACTCCAGAATCAGGGTTTAGTACAGTTTTATATATTTAAGATTTATCGCAATATAATCCTTATTCTCCAATGTCACAAGATAGCCTTGTAACTAACATTGCGATATAAAACAGTCTACAATGCCATCAAGTATCTCATTAGTTTACACTCCTTTCTTGTAGAGTCACGGGCTGGAGGGATTACGTTGTGTTCATATATGCAGCAATGGCCCATGTGATACCCAATTTTATAACAGGGAAAAGGACCTTACAATAAGGGTTTAATGCATTTAACTTGGAGGGATTTTCAGTATTCTGAAGTTTAAATATTGATATTCTCATATAAAATGAGAAAAGGCCTTTCATCTTCTAGCCCTTTCTTCATACTCTTTTGAAAATTAATTTCTAATGGTTTTATTGCATCTCATTTTCAGATATCATAACACATAATATGTAAAGGATCTAATTTATTATCGCCACTGCAAATGCTTCCACGAAAGACCTCATGTGGTCCCTCGTAAGAGTACAGAGGAGACCCTGGGATTTCATAGTGAAATTTGATCTCTAGCAGATCCAAGCTTTAAAGGCTTTAAGCAAAGAGCCAGGGACAACCCACATACCTGTTGTACATGAAGTTCAGGAAGGATCACCAGGTGGCAGTAGGGTGATTAATATTTTTGCCATAGAGGCTAAAGGAAAATCATGTGTAAAGTAAGAAGGGGCTAAAAGCTGCATCAGAGGAAGGAGTACCCCAAGTGGAAAAAAATAGGTATAAGGCCATGAATTCAGAGCTGGAAGGAAATCTTGAATTTATTGAGTCCAACTGCCTCATTTTAGAGATGAATGGGCTGAAATAAATAACTTGTCTATGGTCACAAAGTTTGTGTTTAAGAGAGGACTGAAATCAAATTTTTCTGACTTAAAGTCCAGCCCTTTATCCACTAAATTGTTCCTGAAGGTTTTTTGTCATTTTTTTCTCTAGCAAATAGCAGACTGCTTTGTGCATTCTAAGTTGCTGATATCTGCTAATTGATGATAATGATGATGATTAAAAATAATAGCAACAGTAGATTGTTTTCAGTGTTTAAATGCTCAAAAGGCAAAGAAAATATAGAATTATTTATGAGAAGGGGTTTCTCATATTTACAGCTTCCTAACGCTGGTGTCTTTGGGCACATTTAGTGATGAGAATGATTAATGGGAAGGAACTTCGTCCTCTATTCCTTCCACAAGTCTTTGTGTTTCTGGGCAAGTGGTTCCTAGGTTATCAGACTTAACTCTACCTTAATCTGTCTCCTCTGCAAATAAATCAAAGAATGAGAGAAATGCAAAGTTGTAATGAATCTCAAAGATGATCTCCTACAAAACCCAATCTGATACAGGAATCCCAGATTCAACAAGCGATTACCACCCTTTACTTTGATTTTTCCCTATGACTGGGAACTGCTTTGTAGAGTGTGAAACTGAGTCAACCAGAAAAGAAAAAAAAGATTGCAGCCGTGATAACTCACAGATTTTAGTAATCACAAATCTGTAGTAAATTCAATCAGAAAGGGCAGATGATTTTCTAGGATAGGGTTTTGAAAGTGTGACTCTTCAAGAGACAAGGAATTTCAGGGTAACTGATAGTTTATTATTGAATTGGTCAAACACAGACTAGGAAAGAAAGGAAGTGAGGTCAGAGGTAAGATAATGAACTGAGAGAACATGGAGGGGTTTAAGCAACAGAGTTCATGTTAAGGATGGACAATGGGTTTAGGAGAGAAATTAAAGGACAGGAGATTTTGATTAGAGAAAAGAATTTCATAGTCTTGGATAATGGAAGCAAAAGTTATTGTGCCATGACTGTATGCTGGATCCACTCTGAAAAGTTACTTAGTATCTCTAGATATTTCATCATCTGCAAAATGAGACAGATATGACCCCTAATGTCTTCCACTCTATGTCTTTAACAACGATCAACCCTGGGTAGGATTGAGGTGGGGTGAAGGTGCAGACAGCTCATGAGACTGCTGAACTGGGAGGACACCTATGTAGCAGAGTAGCTAAGTGCACTAAACCTAGAGTGGGGAAGATCTGAGTTCAAATCAGGTCTCAGATGCTTACTAAACCTGTGCCCCGGGGCAAGTCTCTTATCTTTTGTCTGGCTCCCAGTAAAATGGGGTAATAATAGCACTTACCTTTCAGGTGGTTAGGATCCTATAAGATTACAATTGTAAATTGTAAAACAGTGCCAGGAACACAGTAGGCCCTACATAAATGTTAGCTGCGGCTACTACTGAGAAAATAATTGAAAAGCAACAGCACAGCGCTTGGTACGCAGTAGGTGCTTTGTAAATATAAAATACATATAAATATAAAAAGTTAGCCACTACCACCACCAAATGAGATAACTGTAAAGCGCTTAAACCATACCTGGCACACAGCAGCACAGCTGGTGCTGTATACATGTTAGCTACTCTGTTACTATTAACATAAAAGCTGACTTCCCCAGGAATGCGCACAAGTACTGGGCTGGCACTTCAACCTCTGGGGTTGGACCACATGACATTTAAGGCTCCCTCCTGCTCGAAAATTGTGCAGGTTAATGAGATTAAGGCCGAAGAATGAGAAAGACTTATTCCACGGTCCCACGGCGACTGGGCGACGGGGCTGGGACTGGACCCCACGTGTGCTGGCTCTTCCCACTGCGCGGCACTGCCCCACCATCCCTCACCCCCCAGAACTCGTTACTCGGGCTGCTCGGCTAACCGCGCCTCCCTCAGCCTGGAAAGACCGCAGCTACTCACTCGCCATGTGCTCGGTACTCCCGGCCCGCCACAAGCGCACAAACGCGGTCCAACTTGCTGGGACTGACAGGTCGCTAGCCACAACCCGCTTTCGCTCTCTCCAGGAAGTGCCCAAGCGGAAGTCGCCTGAAACTTACACGCCTTTCCGCAATCCTTCCCGACAGGCCACGTGGTGCTGCCATGGCAACACAGGACGCTATTTAAAAGGACGACTGCCCAGTAGAAATCAGAGCGAAGTCCCGCGGGTCAGCCCAGGGACCAAGTGCTTCCCAGGGGTGCTTAGCCTTTTTTTGGTGCCTTAAGCATCTTTGGTCATCTAGTGAAGCCCATGGATTTTTTTTTTCAGAATTATGTTTTTAAATTCCTAAAATAAAATACGTAGGATGACAGAAGAAACAAGTTATATTGAAAAACGGTTAACAAAAAAAAAAATTTTTCCCCTAAACGATCACTTAAGAAAGCCCATGAGTTTACGCCAAGAAGGCGTGAGTTTAACAGATTATAGGATTTTAGTGCTGAAAAAGCATGACCGTTAACTATCACCATCCTTAGGAATCTGCTTTTTGTGGAAAGCCTCCGTGCTAGAATTTAGTTTAAAAGAACAATCTCATTCCCCAATTGATAAATGGTCAAAGGATATGAATAGGCAATTTTCAGGGGAAGAAATTAAAGATATCTATAGTCATATGAAAAAGTGCTCTAAATCACTACTGATTAGAGAGATGCAAATCAAAGCAACCCCGAGGTACCACATCACACCTATCAGACTGGTTAACATGACAAAACAGGAAGATGATAAATGTTGGAGAAGATGAGGGAGAGTTGGAGCACTAATTCATTGTTGGTGGCGATGTGAGCTGATCCAATCATTCTGGAGAGCAATTTGGAACTGTATACACCAAAGGGCTACAAAAATGTGCATACCCTTTGACCCAGTAATATCACTACTAGGACTGTATTCCCAAGAGATCATAAAAATGGAAAAGGGCCCCACATGTGCAAAAATATTTATAGCTGCACTCTTTGTGGTTGCCAAGAACTGGAAATCAAGGGGATGTCCATCAGTTGGGGAATGGCTGAATAAATTATGGTATATGAATGTAATGGAGTACTATTGCGCCGTAAGAAATGATGAACAAGAAGACTTCAGGGAGGCCTGGAAGGATCTGATGCTGAGCGAAAGGAGCAGAACCAGGAGAACCTTGTGCACAGCAACGACCACAGTGTGCGAGAATTTTTTCTGGTAGACTTGGAACTTTGTAATAACGCAAGAACTTACTAAAAAAAAAATCCCCATGGTAGTATTCTAACACAAAATGTCTTCCACACTCAGAGAAAGAAACATGGAAGTCATTTGCAAAATGTAGCAGATCATGCTTGTATGTGTGTGGGTTTTTAGTGTATTATGTTTTGATTTGTTATATGATTTCTTCCATTTATTTTAGTTCGACTACATAATATGACTATTGTGAAAATGTACTCAATAGGAAAGTATATGTAGAACCTATACAGAATTGTATGCTGTTGTGGGGAGGGAGTGGGGATAGAGGGGGATAGGTGGGGGGGGCAGGGGGAGGGATAAAATCTTAAGTTTAAGGAAGTGATTGTAGAACACCAAAAAAATAAATATAAATAATAATAAGAAAAAAAAAGAACAATCACTGTCTTTAATAAGGAATGTTTTAAAGTTTTGCAGTTCCAACATTCTGTGATCTAAGAGCCTTTCCAATCTGGCCTTCTTTGTGCCAGGGTTTCTTTTAGCTCAAACGAGCTAAGATTATATCGAAATTAGAAATTAATCAGTTATGAGAAAGCATAGGCAGGAAATAATTACTTATCCTGTGGGCTCTTTTCTCCATAGGGATGTGACCTGGATTTCTTGCCTTTTGCATATTGGCTTGTTGTATAATGACTGCTTCATAAATATTCCTTTTCTATTTTTACACATGAGATTTTGAAGCATAGGTATGGTGTCGTCAATTCAGTTTGTAGTATGCTTCCCTGCACTGGATTACTTGTGAGTAGACAGTTTATAAAGATAGTAGGACTGGATGAAGGAATGAATGAATAGACTCAAGGATAGTTCAATATTAAGGAAAAGAATAGCTGTGACTCGGGATATTCACAGCTCAGTGGTATTAAATGGGTATTTTTTTATATTTGTTTATGAAAAATTTACTTAAAGGCAGTATAAACAGTACCACACAGGTATATTGGAGGTGGGGAGCTCAGAAGTGAGTATTAGTTTTTAAGTGGGAATATTATTTAGTTGGTGTAGAGCTCTATACTAGTTCTACACTCTTCAATTTATAATGTTTCCCAGCATATTGAAAGTTTAAGTGACTTGCTCCGGTTCACTTGGGTTAGAAGTAGAACCTGATTCCAGGTATTCCTGACTGAGGTCAGTTCAAATCTTGCCTCAGATACTTATTGTGTAAACTGGAAAAGTTACCTAATCTGTCAGCCTCAGTTTTCTCATCGGTAAAATGGTGGTGATAATAACGCCTACCTCACAGAGCTGCTGTAAGGATAAATGAGATAATAATATATATAAATATCTGTAAACCTTAAAATATCATCACCATTAACATCATCATTATTAGCTTTACTACTCTACTACTACTACTACCACTATCACTATTATTATTTCATCATGCTGCACAACTGTAAAAATAAATTGGACCTGGAAAGGACCTTAAAAATCATTTAGCCCAACCCTCTCACAGTTTATAAATGGGAAAAATAAGAACCAGGGAAGGAAGTCACTTGCCTAGAGTCACATAGCAAGTTCTCAGCAAACGCAGGATAACAGAATTACCAAACGTCACAGGGACCTTGGAAACCGGATTCCAGTCCAGTTTCCTCTTTTTACCGATGTGGCACTGACAGTGGGGTGAAGTGACTTGCCCAAATTAATTAAGTGGCAGGCCCCCCACTCCCCTGATCAGTGTTTCTTTCACTACACAACCGTGTGTAAATCTGTCCCAAGGGGAGTAGAATAGATTTAGATGTGTCATAAACTCTTTAAAATTCTGTTCGGGGGCACGCGTCGGAGTGTTGGTGTGAAGCGTTCTATGTTCGAAAATAGGTGGAAAGGAAGCGAGGTCTTGTTGGCGTCCTGTTGCTATAGAAACGGGCCATTCCATTCTTTCCAGAGGGGCCGTCTTTCCTACCTTGCCTCTATGGATTCCTCTGGATTCGGTTTGGGACGAGGCTGGAGATACTAAAAAGTTTAAATACGCCACTTAAAGCTCCATCCAGTGTTAGAGAAGGGATTTGTGGGTTCTCGGACTAGGATGGTTGGGGGACAGTCCTCCCGAGGGCTGAGTGGCATGAACCGGAGAAGGGGTGGGCTCCGGCACCTGCATTAAACCCTAGGGAAGCGGCACTTGACGGATCTCCCAGCCCCATTTCCCGGGAAATTCTCCCGGGATGGCGGCCTCCGGGGTAGAGGCTTCCGAAACCCCCCACAACGAAACTTCCCGTTGGAAGAAGAAGAAGCAGCCAGTCTACCGCACGGTCAGCCAAATCTGCCCTCCTCCGAGGCGACCCCTGGCCATAGCCGACCTGCGCCCAGGCATGGAGAATGAGAGGCTGGGGGTCTTGAGGGACTCCATGCTGCAGAACCCGCTTATCTTAAAGGTGAGCAGGCTCCAGAAAACCCAGGTTCTTGGACTTCTCTCTAGAGAACCTTCCTAGTCTAGAACCCTTCTAGTTCTCCAGTCCTTCACATGTAAGGTTTAAGGTTTACCTAAGTCCTTTCCTGTGAGGGAGGTAGTGCAAACATTATCAACCTTATTTCACAGTTAGGGAAACTGAGACTCAGAAGGCTAACTAACTTTTCCCAGGGTTATATACTGGATTTAAACCCAGGACTGAACTGTGCTAAATATGAGTTACAAGTATTGGAAGTAAGTTCCTTACTTAAGATGAGGTTAAGCCCTTCAGTTACCTTCCACAAATGTTTATTGAGCAGCAACTATACATAAATCCTGTGCCCTATGTGTTTGGTTTTTTTGTTAGCAACGTGTCCTGGAGTCTTTGCTTCTTGCCTGACAAGTTAGCAAACATTCTTGATCAATTTCCTTTCCCAGGGCACTCTATGGAGTACCAGAATAAAGAAGGATCTGTGTTTTCAGCAGGACAGGAAACTCCCAGTGTGGAAGCTCCCTTCATCAATAGCAGATCACAATTTGCTTTGTAGGAATTCCTTAGTGGGCAGATTCTAAGGAGTTACTTAATGTACCTGGAAGTGAAGTGATTTGCCCTGTCATAGGTAACCAAGTATGTGTCAGAAGTGAGATTTGAAACCTGGTCTTCTGACTCCAAGGCCAGTGCTTTAGCTATCATGCCACTGTCTCACCCTAAAATGTTATCTTAAAAACATTTTCAGGCTGTAAAGCAGGAAACATGAAGTTGACATTAAATTTGTTTTGTGTTGATTATTGGGGTACAAAGTCACAGAACCAATTTAGGCTTTAACCACTAGAGAGCAGCATGCTTTTAAGAATGCTCCAACTTGGTTTATATTTGAAATGCTGGTAAGGAGATATGTTACCTATAGCCTCTAAACAGTTTTTCTCTGTACCAGGAACCTTAGCTTCATTAGCCTCATACTTTAATCATCTGTGCTTACAGGCTTATGTACACTTTGAATGTTAAGCATTGTTTCTGTGTTCAGTAGGCACTCAAAGATTATCATGCTGAGAGTCAGAGAACTCAAGTTCTAATGGTATTCTTTCACTAATCATCTTGGTAATCTTGATTTTACTGGGATTGATCTTACTTCATTTTACTGGGCCTTAGTTTTCTCATCTGTCAAATGAGGAGATAGAACTAGATGATACTTCATTCTGGCCCCCCTTTATTGATCCACTAGCTGTAATTGTTTTAATAGTATTTTACTTTTTCCAATTACATATAAAGGTAGTTTTCAACATTCGTTTTTAATAAGATTTTGAGTTCCAAATCTTTCTCCCATCCCCACCCCTCCTGAAGATGGCAAGCAATCTGATATAGGTTATTCATGTGCAATCATGTTAGACATTTTTAGACATGTCACATTGTAAAAAAAAAAAAAAGAAGAAGAAGAAAAAAGAAACAGAACAAAAAAGCCAAAACACAAAAAAGGTGAAAATAGTATGGTTTGATCTGCATTCAGACTCCATAATTCTTTCTCTGGATGTAGATCAGCTGTAATTCTTAAATAGGGTAGAACTATGAAGATAGGTGTGTATCTGTGTTGATCTCGAAGTGAATAGAAGAGTTTAAAAGGCCAGAAGGCCAGACTAGTTTTATGACAGAATGGTTTTAAGTGTGACCAGGCTTGGCTAATATAGCTTTGTGATGGATCAAGGGGCAGAATCAAACCCATTTAAAAATTACTATTTGGTAAAAGATTACTCCAGTAGATGGGTCACTGATTTTGTTGTACAAAGCCACCAATAAATTAGTATCAGTTTCCCTCTTTCTCAATATAAAGGGATGAAAATCTTCTCTTTAAGGGCCCTCCCAGCTTTAGAGCTGATCCTCTGGTCTTCTCTCTGATGTTTCATCATGGAATGGAACTGACTCCAGGTTCTTGAAAGCTATGCCAGTGAATTTCATACTCTTGTAGTTCGTAACCTGGAAAAACAGATTTTATATCCCTATTCTAGCTAAATTCAGAGATGTTCATCACCAAAGGGCTGGCCACCAGGGGATGACTTATTTGGAGCAAAGTAACTCATGAAGTCTTCTAGCTAAGGTGTAGAGGAGGTTGTGATCTGAAGTCATGAAGGAAGTACCCATATTCTGTTTGAAATACTGAAGCAAAGGCCAGTTACAATTAATCTTCAAGTTAGAGGTACTTGGAAGCTACATATGTGTATGTGTATATATGTGTGTGTGTGTGTGTGTATGTATACATCTTAAATTAAAAGTAACAACTGACTAAATAGAGAGTTAAAGTTTTTACCCCTTGGATGGCATCAATTTAATGGCTTCTATCATAGACCAAAAGCTTCATTCCCAGTCTCCAAACTAGGGTTGAGAGATGGGGAAAGGAAAGGAAAGGGAAAGAAAATTGCTAACTCATTGGTATTTCTGTCCACCATTTTGGCAGAGAATTTTGCTTACTAGAGCATAAATATTTCCACCAGGGTGTGCCTTTATGGAGGTGACCCTAGATTTTAAAAAGCTAAGTCTATAGGGCACAAGCTTTCTGGCAGGGCCTGGAAAGGCTTCTAGGAGGTGCTCAGGGAAGAACTATATATCTGTTATCTGGTTTAGAAAAGCTACTATAGGATGATGAACTTTTCAAATTTCCTTATAAAACCATCTGCTAGAAGGCACAGAAAAATTTCAGTTGGGTAGGTAGGAGGAAAGGCAGTGGGCCTTCTTGAAGTACTGAATTAAAAAGAGGCAATATGGCTGGCCTCAAAGGTAGGAAGATTTGGGTTCAAATCTCTGAGTACTGGCTGTATGACCCTGGGCAATTCACTTAGTATTAGTTTACTCTGCAACTCTCTAACAGGAGTGAGGAACTTGTCACCTTGAGGTCACATGTGGCCCGCTACGTCCTCAAGTTGGAACCTTCAACACTTGAGGTCCTAGAGGACCACTGTGACCTCAAGGCCGCAGGTTCCTTACTCCTGCATAAGACATCAGTTCTCAAACATTTTTGTCCCAGAACCACTGTACACTCTTAAAAATTATTGATGATTCCCCAAAGAATTTTTATGTGTAGATTATAGCTATCAACATTTACTGTATTAGATATGAAAACATCCTAGTATTATTATGAGAATAGTTTTGACTTCATGGACCCTCTGATAAAGGTCTCAGAGATACCAGGCTGAGAACTACAGCTTTATGACCCAAAGTTGCAGTTCTGTATGGTAGGAGTTTCCTGGTCTAAGTTGTTTTTTTCATATATACAAGCACTGAACTAGAGAAATGATAAAAGAAGGATTGTTTGCTTTGCTCAAAGTCAAACCTGGCTTTAGGGTTTCATATTTTCAGGCAGACTGTTCACTGTAGTTGAACCAACAAATTTTCATTTTTGTCCTTATGGGGGCAGCATCTCCCTTTTCATTCTTCCCCAAGCTTCCTAAGTTGCTGTGACCACATAGTTTAATGGTGCCTTCGTATGATACTAATTAAGGGATTGTCAACATTTCTCTCTTTATCTCCTCTTAAGAGATTTTGTACTTTGGCCCAAAAGAGGAAAATAGATTCAGAGAACTTGGGGGTTGGAAGAACACTAGAGACCACTAATCCAGAGTCTTCATTTCATAGAGGAGGAAACTGAGGCCCAGCACACTTTAAGCAGCTTGCCCAAGGCCACACAGCTGATAATGTCAGAGTCACAACCACAAATTAAAACTGAAAGTCAATTCAAATGTGTTTTCCCATTTCTTTCAAAATCAAATTGTCAGATTTGGAGATTTTTGTTTTTGATTGAAATATCATAATTCACTGGAACTTTCTTTAGTTTGGTCTATTTGGTAACATAAAACTAGATAGTCCTATATTGTCTTTGTCTCTCTTTGGGATGAGGCAGATAGTCTATGCTTTTTGACTTGGCATTCTTTTGCAAACAGTGAGGAAACTGCAGTCTGAATGTGGTTTGTCTGTGCACATTGGGATTTGGAAGCAGGTATGTGTTGGAATAGTATGGGCCCTGCAAATACTATCACTTTTTAGGAGAATATTTTGATTTGGTTCGTTGATTGGTTGTTTCTCCTTAAAAAAGGGCTCATTTTCTCACTTGGAATGTTAGACCACTGGTAGAATAAATCTAACATTGCTAATAAATGCCCAGAGAATTTAGCAAGATACACATTAATAACTTGCCAGTTATTAAAGGTTGTTTTTACAGGAGTCAGTTGAAAGTAGAGTTAAAAAAATTGATTCAACCAAGCAGTAAGTAATTAACTGTCTACATGATATCAAACTATGATTTATTTATTTTGCTGAAATGCCTGAGTCACAGAATTTCACAGTTCCAAGGGACCTTACTGGCCTTTTAGCTCTATCAACTGGGTGTTTCACAAAACTGGGAATGGTTAAAATTTATTGAGCAAACATTATTAAGCACCCTGTATGTGCAAAGCATTGTGTTTGGCTCTGCAGATGCAAAGACAGAAGTTTACATTCCAGTGGGGTAGGGGTAGGAAAGCACAGAGGTAAATATATACATGGTAATTTGAGGACAGACGGAGATGGGGTGGAAACCATAAGAGGTGGTACCCGATTTAAACCTTTTCCACGATATAGTACTAATTAAGCATTATTTATTTTGTTGCTTAGGCTTTATATAATACCTGCTTCCAAAAAGGATTCAAGGAACCTTTAAAAAATTAAGATATATAATAATTAATATATTATATATTATATGATAACATATAATATATTCTATAACATGATAAATACATATTAATATATAATAAAGAATTAAATTTATAAAGACAAAAATCTGTTAAATGGTACCCTGTGTTTTTGGGATAAAGTTAAGTAAATATTCCCATTTAAAAAAAGACTTCTACCATATTTTATGAAGTGGTTTCACTTCATTTGTGACCCTCTAGAGAGAACAGAATTAAATAGAGAAAGAACTGGGCCGCTAAGTGTACAATTCCCAGTTTCCCAGAATTCAATGACTCAACATAGAACCTGGTTACAATCCCCTTCAACACTCCTTCAGAGAACTCATCAGTAATGCAACTTTCCTGCCACTTGAGCTCAGATGATATCCTGTCAATACAATTATGGGGAGAGACTTCTTGGTTAGCTCTGACAGTACCTTCAGTTATTCTGGAGATGTAACAGTCTATGTATAGATGTGGGATTTATTGAATACAGCATCTTTAGAAAGTACATATGATCATGAACCAGATTTTTCATAATTTATTACCGCTTCTGTTTTTCAGTGGGGCTTATGTCACAATTATGTAGTATTGCATTTATGAAATAGAACCATAGGAACAAATGAGAAAATGTAGATGAAGTACTATGCAAACCTTAGAGTACTATATGAATATAAGCTGATGTTACGATTGTAATTATTATAGAGCCATTGAATGTCAAAACTGGAGAGGGACCTTAGAGATCATGATCTAGTCCAACCACCTCATTTTACAGATGGGAATACTGAGGCTCATGGTGGTGATATAACTTTCTCAATATATCTCATAGCACGTAAGTAACAAAGCTGAGGCTAGGACCTAGGTATCTTGGCCCCTAGTCCTAGACCTGCGGTCTTTTGGCTGCAATAAAAATGAATAAATCAATTATATAAGTCAGATTGGCCACATCATTGACATTATTTATATGGTGCTAGTCACAGAACAGATATTAAATTCAATAAGAATTTATCAAGCATCTACTATGTACCAGGCACTGTGTGCTAAGTGCTGGTGTTGAAAAAGGGGTAAAAGATAGTACCTGCCTTCAAGGAACTTACAGTCTAATATTCACCAGATACTTCCCGAATGAATCACATCCAAATGTCATTTTGCTCTGCTTTTGCTTCAGTTAACTGTGATTTTGTCAGTGTGGATACTCCCTCTACCAGTATAGATTACAATTCCTCTTCAGCTTAGTAGATGGTGTCTCAGAACTGGTATGGCTAAAAAATTCAGTACCCAATGGGGTAGGTAGCTAGATGGTAAAGTGAACAGAGCACTGGTCCTAGAATCAGGAAGACCTGAATTCAAATCTAACTTCAGATACTTACTAGTTGTGTGATTCTATAGACAAGTCACTTAATCTCTGTCTACTAATTTACTACTTAATAGTAGTAAGTTTCTTTTACTGAAAAAAAGAAGATAATAATAGCACTTAACCTTCCAGGGTTTTTGTGAGAATGAAATGAAATAATATTTGTTTGGCACAGTGCCTGGCACATTGTAGGCATTTAATGTACACACACATACGCACCCATATGTGTATACATATATGTATATGCTTATATCCATATCCCTTTTTCCTATGACCAACTTGGGGATGAACATCTCTCCAAACTTAATTAGGCTGATCTTTGGACAACAGATACAATCTATTACTAGGGCCATATTTGGTGACTTTCCAATTTGGCACTAGTTGCCAGGGTTTGTGCTCCATGGAATGACCTCCAAGAATCCAGGTCATTCACCTCAATGCCATAAGGAGGCATCAGAGTATATAACTTACCATTCATTATAAATTGAGAAACACCTACTCTTTAAGATTCATGGGTTGAGTCAACCAACAGTCAGCCATACCCATTTTGTGCTTAGGGCTATACTGCAAGGAAAATAACATGGTGCTTATAATTTAATTGGTGAAATGAGATGCACAAATACACATATAAAATGTTAACCAACAATACATGAGATACTGTGAGAAATCATAGATAAATGCCCAAGAGTGCTCATTTTGTAGATTCTTTAAGTCCAAAGGACAATCTCATTTTGATTGGAATAGTCATAGTAGACTTCATGGAGGAGTGGGATTCAAATTGATCCTCAAAGGACAGGGAGATAAGATTTAGAACAATGAAAAGGAATGGATTCAACCTTAGCGTTTTGTAGGAGCAAGTACTTCTGAGGTATATAGTCGATAGTGAGTCTTCTTTATAACTTCAGTTCTACTTGATGTCTGCTTGCAATTATCCACTCTTATAGCCACAGAAAGCATTTATTCAGGGCCCACAAGATGATACCACAGTGCTCTATGGAAAAATAGGTCTACCTTTCTTGGACTTTTTTAATGTAAAACAAACACCAATAGAAAAATACAAATGTATAAAAAGACATTCAGTCTGTAACAAATATCCCAAAAACATGTCAGTTCAGTGAATGAAATACTTACATTATGTATGAATGTAGTGGGAAAATATATTACTCTCATCCTATCTTCAAAAACACCACTATCAAAGGGTATGAACAAAGAGTTTTCAAAAGAAGTGCAAACTCTCAACAACTCTATAAAAAATGTTCCAAGTCACTAATAATAAGAGAAATGCAAATTAAAACTACTCTGAAGATTCACCTTGTACTCATCAAAATGACAAGGCAATAAAAAATGGAAGCAATGTTGGAAGGGCTGTGGGAAGAGAGGGAGACCAAGACAGTGTTGGTAAAGCTGTCATTTGATCCAACTGTTCTGTTTTCCAATTGAAAACAATTTGGAATTATTCTAAAAAATTCTCTTCATATTCTTTCATCCAGTGAAGGAGGCTAAAGACAAAAAGCAATATCCTATATGTACCAAAATATTCGTAGAAGCATTTTTTTGAGTAATAACAAAAAAAAATTGGAACTATGGTAGATAGTTGATTGAGGAATGACTGAACAAATTATAGTACCCAGATATAATGAAATGCTATTGTACTCTAAGAAATGGTGAATATGAAGTAATTCAGGGAAACAAATAAAGACTTTTATCAGCTATAAGTAGAACCCAGAGAACAGAATGACTATAATAATATAAACAAAAATAACACAAAGTTGGTACAATTTGTGGTACAGTGGAAAGACTAGTGGTTTTGGAATGTGAGTTGGGTTCCTATCCCAGTTTGACTAGTTGCTACCTGTGTGACCAAGGACAAGTTGCTTGAGCTCTGTGGGCCTCAGTTTCTCATATGTAAAACGAAGGGGTTGGTTTAGACAATCTCAAAGGTCTTATCTAGTTCTAAGTCTATGATTTTAATGACAAATCTTAGTACTTGAGAACAATTGTTGACACATACCTTCTGCCTCTAATTGCGTGCCCATTATTATTTTCCTAGTGATGTACTGCAAAGAAATCTAACTTTACCCTCATGGAAATTATAATTTAGTTATTGAGAGAAAGCTTGCAGGTTCCCTCTCCTTAGGTAAAGAGGGAAGGGGAATGACTCCAGGAGGGAATGTTATTTAAGCTTCTGGTGGGATTGTTTAATTTATTTTTGCTTGACAGTTTTAACTGGTTGCAAAAGAGAGTTTAAGGAGGGGTTTTATATGGGAAAATGAAATATGGAATAAAAGACATCAATAAAACTTAAAAGTAAATAAATAAAATAAAACATAAAGTTTGATGAAAATAGTAGAAGGAAGGAAAGAAAAACATGGTCACTAACAAACTTAATCAGGTTCCTCAAAGAGTATTACTTTCAGTGTCTAATTCACCAAGGGGGAAAAGGAAACTTTACAGGGTGAATGAAAGGAAGATTTTGTAGAGAGCAAAGTAAAGGAAAACAAGGGAAGAGAACATGCCCAGGAGAGGGTGGTCAACAGTGCTGACGTCAGCTCAACAGTGTACCTTTTAGCTCTGGTTGGCAAAAAATAAAAAACTGTCAGTCTTAGCCCTAATGTTGCCGTCTGGATATCACAAATAGGAAGTTGGCAAAGTTACTATTTGGTGGATTGGAAACCTTCAATCATTTCTTTCTTCCCTCCCTTCCTTTTTGGGCACATAGTAGGTGCTTTAAACGCTTGTTGATGGATTGATTTGTGCTCTCCTATTCAGTTAAAATTTAAGAGCTTATTATGTGCAGGTCATTGTTCTAAGGATACAGATGTGATAAAAAATAATTATACTCCTAGTCCTCAAGGAACATGAATGAATGAAGGCATTTATTAAACACCTTACTATGTGCCAGGCACTATGCTAAGAGGGAATTTTTCCTTCCCTTCCCTTTAGGAATATGTTTTTCCTATTTTTTAAACCAGTTGTATAGATATATGTGTATATATACATATATACATACATACATATATATTAATGCATATGTTTAAATCCACAGGATCTGGACACTTTCCAGTGATGTTTTGCATCACTGTTCATAATTAGTTATGCTGTCACTGTTGCCATCTCTTTCTCTTACAACTTATACTATATAAGCTAAGAAAACAAGCATTTGGCAAATAAACTTGTAGTTCACCCATAGCCCAAAGGCTCAGGAAACCCCAAGGTAAAGACAGAGAAATAGGGCATAGTGCATTTTAATAGTATCTATATCTTATGCTTGTTAACCATCTCCCAAACCCTTCCCTTAGAAACCAAGTCTAAATTCCACAGTTGTTTTGAGTCACCCCTCATTGCTTTTAAAATCAATTTATTTACCATTTATGATATGACTTACGCAAGTTTACTAGAATTTATATAAGTTCTGTCCTCTCCAGTCACTCATGCTGCAGCTTTTTAAAAATGTGTTTCTAGAAACCCATACGGCGCAGTTCAATAATTCATTAGATAAATAAATGAATGTGGGGCTGGCTTGTTGAGTAATCACTAGACTGGCATGAGAGTGTTGTTTCACCAGCCCACCAACTTCCAAGGGTTTTTTCTCAGCATGAACTAATCTAAGATTTAAAACATAAATTATTTGGTACACTAGAAATTAAACTCCCAGCAGGCTCTATCTCCAGCTTAGATCTTATACTGACATTGTAGAGATAAATACAGCATTTCAGAGAAGTAAATAAATGCTCTTTACAAAGGAAACAGCTGTATTTCCTTATTTTCTACCCAATAATTTTAAGGACGTCAGGGTTCAGTCTTGAAATTGACTAATGTGGGTCAACGAACAGAGAGGTCAACATTGGCAGCACAGTGAATAGAGAATTGTTTGGCAAAAAGGATTGGAGAAAATACATAAAGAGTAAGAGAGAAGAATTTTTGATCTTTTTATGTGAACCAAACAACACATATTTGTGAGACTGGAGGAACCTAAACATACAAGGTGAATGTCTTTGTATATATGAAAATCTATGTTTATCTGCTAAGGACAATGGAAATAAGGAATCAAAGGCTCTTTGATTTCAAGGTGTGCTGCTAAACACACTCAGAATCATTGATATTCAACAATTGGCAAGGCTGCTTCATCAAAGGAAAAGCAGGAGTTGGCAAGGATTTAAATAAATATCATGGTCTCATACAAAGATCCAACACTTTAATGGGACACTGGAATGGCGGTACTTTTGGCTACATCTCATTGAGGAAATTTCCCATTGTTGGAAAATTTCTTGTAGTTGGACAGTTCTGCCAATGAATTTAGCAGTGCATCACTACCTTGAATTGTCATTGTTGAATTGACATGTGGTAGGAATGTATCTGAGCTTCCTTTATGATTGTCCCTAAAGATCACTGAGGAAAAACAGAAGTACTAGATGTGATCCCTTGTCCTTAAGTATGTTATGGAGTTGAGGAATGAAGAAACATACACATACACATAAAAATTGAATTGACACTATAAGGCAGTGTGTGAAGTGCCCAATAAGGTGTATGGCCAAAAAGTACCATAGTATTCCAGAGGAGAAAGATATCCCTATGGGCTGAGGTGGTCAGGGAAATCTTTCTGGAAGAGGCAGATCATGAGTTGGGTCTTGAAGGAATGGATACAATTCAGATCAGCAGAGGAGATGGTGAGAAGATATTCCAAGGAGGGATACATTTCATTGTTAACTCAGGAATGAGCTGGGTAAATCCAGGGAACATCAGACAGACCAGCTGTTTTTAATTATTATTTTGTGGTTATTATTCAGTTGTTTTCAGTCATTTCCGAGTCTCTGTGACCGACCCTATTTGGGGTTTTCTTGGGAAAGATCCTGGAGTGGTCTGCCATTTCCTTCTCCAGCTCATTTTACAGATGAGGAAATGTGACTTAACCAGGGCTGCAGAGATAGTGTCCGAGGCTAGATTTGAAATCATGAAGATGAGTCTTCCTGATTCCAAGTTCAGTGCTCTATCCACTGTGGGAACAAGCTGCTCCTCCTAATTATTTTAGGAATTCTTAAAGATTTTAACTCTGATGCCTATCTGTTGCTACTTGTTAATAAAAACCTGCAAATACCTTAATAAATTAGGAGTAGAATCACCTCATTCTTAATGTAAAACCAAGTTTTTACAATGTTCCAAGTCAACTTAATGAAGTATGTGATTTGTTAGTGTATAGAATATATGTATGTGGGCTTTTCCCTGAGATTGTCATGCTTTTGGGGAAACTAAAGAAGATTTATACCTCAGAAATGGATGAATAGTAAATGTGTAACAAAGTTTGTTTATACTACTAAACTGACTGTAAATAAAAGAAGCTATAAGTACTAATTTTTATTTCTATCTTTTGAACATCTGAGGTATCCCCAGTTATCTAAAGAGACAATGTAGTTTAGTGGAACTGAGAGTATAAAACACCTAGAATTTAGCTTTGACTCTGTCAGAAACTACCTGGGGTAACCTTGGGTAAGTCACTTTTTCTCAATCTGGCCCTCAATTTCTTCTTCTAAAACAAGAGGAGATTAGACTAGATCATCTTGTAAGAACGTTTCCAGGTCTTAAGATCCTTTAATCTCAAGAGATAGGGTGAAATTCTCATAGTACAGTGAATCTGAACTTTTTTTAAATGCACATGTTATATATAGGGAAAGGAAAGTTACAAAATCAGACTAGTTGACGGTTGCAGCCCAGTGGGGAATCATGGAGTCAGAGGCTGGCCACAAATTTTTTTCATTTCATTTCCAGAAATAACAATACTGTAAAAATAGTAATTCCTTGAATCCTTGAACTCTTGGCTTCAGACATTAAGGCCCTACACAACTTGGCTATGACCTATCTGCCCAGCATTATTTCATATTGTTCTACTTAATAAGGTCTATATTTCCCTTTCCCCCTATTCATTTCTCCTCCCTCAAATTCTTGACAACACTTTGCTTGACTTTCTTTTACCCCTTTCCCAAAAGGCTGCATAATAATCCCAGGGAATGCCCAGGTATCTTATTCTGTAAATTAAGGAATCACATACATCCATAGTTTGCTTTGTGCCAAAGTTTTTTGTGTGTGTATTCCATGAAATTTCTTCCCCCTTCTTCCCATTAAACTGTAAGCTCTTTGTATTGGTTTTCACCTTTGTAATTTCTATTCCAGCCTGGGATCTTGCATATTTTAGGCACCTAATACATTTCTGTTGAATTGAATGGGACCTTTCTCCAGAAGAGTTCAAAATGCTTTCATCTCTTGGTCATTGTTACTTTCATATCATTCTTGTCTCTATTTTATAGATGAGGAAACTAAGGAGTGGAAAGGTCAGATGATTTGCCCATGTTAATGGATCAGTGATGGTACTGGGACTAGGACACTAGTCTCCGGATCCCTGGTCTTCCATGATGTTCTGTATTAGTCATTCTTCTCCCAAAGTTCTCAGCCTCAGATAAGTAGAATTAGATGAAAGTGACCAGCTATGCCACAGAAAGGAGAAAGACGGCAAGAGCCAGAGTTCATTTTTTGAATCCACTGTCCAGAACAGACTAAAGCAAAGGTGAAAAGTACGTGCGCGCGCGCGCGCGCGCGCGCGCACACACACACACACACACACACACAGAAGACACCCATATAAGCTCACTTTTACTCTTACTCCCCTTTCATCCTCACTTCAAACTCCTAACATACCAGTTAAAGTGACTGGACTATCCTGGAGGAGGACGGGAGAGAGGTAAGGAGAAGAAGGATCAAATGGAAGAGGAGAAGAAAAATAAAGAGGAGAAGAAGGAGAAAGGGAGGAAGAACAGGAGAATGAGGAAGAAGAGAAGGGGAGAAAAAAGTGGAGAAAAATACAGAGGAGAGGAGGAGGAAAATAAAAGATTAGCACATTTTATGACCTTCGCCAGTATTCAATGACCTCAATGACTTAATTCTGCTGAAGATAACCTTAAATCTAATAGATTTCCAATCATCTGAAAGAGTTGAATCTCTGACATATTACATTATATGGGGATGACTGACACTGGAGAATGTTGGGGCAAAGCCCAGGAAAGCAAAAGGCCAAAGAAGACCCAAAGGCTGTGAACAAGGTGGTTTGTGCCACCCTTGAGCACCCATGACAAAGAGAAACCAATAACAAAACCCTCCACAAATTTAGGCTTTTGCTAGTTGCCTAGAGAAAACACAAACATATTATTTGCAAAAAATGGGCAAATTAATTGGTAACTGCAGTGTTTTTATTGCATACGTGATATTTTTTATTAGAAGTCAAACAGGTCCCTACTACCCTGGTTTGAGGGTTAGAGATGGCAATTTGTTGACATTTTGCAAGTTAAACAGCTGCTGATTTCTGACAAACTATATGTTTTCACCAAATCTGTTTGAGGGGATCTGTTGATATGATTCAGTGTGCTTCCCCCAGGGCTGTGTGTTGTGCCTACCTTCGGGCTCCGAAGCCTTTAGAAACTGTCACTGAAGATTTTGCTCTTTCTGTAGGCACCCAGTGGGCATAAATTCAGTTTTTAAGCAAGTCATTTTTTAACTTCTTTTTTTTTTAAGAAGGTGCTTGCCTGGTGACTTTTCTGAGAGCTTTTTTTTTTGACAATTTTGGTGAAATGAGGAGGAATTTATATTTTGCTGCTTCCTTTTAACAGCATTTCTTCCTCATCTTTGTCATCTTTCTTTCCTTTGTAAAAATTCCCTTTCCACCCCTCTTCTCCTTTTCCTTTTCCTCCTCTTCTCTATGACTCCTCCAGGAAAGGAGTCTGTGGAATCACTTCAACTACTTTGTTAAGCATCTGAATTTGGGATTCCAAATTGTTATTACGATCATGATAATTCACATTTATATCATTTTTATGAATTTCTTGGATCTTGGTATCTGGGTGGTTCAGCTCACAAATATTGGCCGTAGAGTCCTTGTCTTTAAAATGAGTAGGTTGCATGAGTAGATCTTTGAAAGTCCCTTTGAAAGTCATTGATTTCTTATGTTTTTACATCACCTACATTTCCCTCTATATAACTCACTCCCTCCTAGAGAGCCATTCCTTATTCAGAGTTTTTTTAAAGAAGAAGAAAAAAGGCAGCAAAATCAATCAATATATCAAATGAATCTGATATCATATGTAATATTCACTACTTACGAATCTGAACCCGTCCGCAAAGGAGTAGGGAGGAGGGGGTTGCCTATGAGGTCCCTTCCAATTCTAAATCCTGTGGTCCAGCATAGCAGGAAGAACTCTTTCTAGTAACTGTGGTAGAGAAGGCATGCTTTCAAGTGGCAGGAACTCAATCAATCAGTATTTACTGAGTGCTTCCTATATCTGGGCACTGCCTTGAAGATGATACTAAAAGAGAGGGGGGGAGGGGGGGGAGAGAGAAAGAGAGAGAAAAAGAGAGAGATAGAGAGAGAGATAGATAGATAGATAGAGAGAGAGAGAGAGAGTACAAACATCTATGAGGCAGAATCATAGTATGTCATAACTGGAGTGGACCTTAGAGATCATCTAGTCCAATTTCATTTACAGAGAGGGAAACTGAGACCTATGATCAAGAAGAACTCAATTCTAGATAAAGAATTGATAAGTATGTCTGGTTAATATGAACAATACCAGGTTAAGTCTCAAATATATCATACAGGAAGTAGGTAGTTTTCAGGTTTAGAGGAATAAAAGATTCTCTTGGGTAAAGGGGTCAAGGAAAGCTTCAGAGAAGAAGGAATTTAAGTTGACTCTTGAATGATGGATAGTATTTAGATAGGCCAAGAGGAATATGGGAAGCACCTTGGTGATAGAAAAGTACATAGCATGTTCGGGGGATAGTAAGTTGATCCTCTTGGCTAGTGGACAAGGTTTATGAGGAGACTGGAGTAATAGGTCAGGACCAGTCAGTGGAGAAGTTTGAATGTCAGACTGAGGAGTCTGGGCCCTGCTCTTTATTTAGGTAATGGGGAGCCACTGAAGGTTTTTGAGAAGTAGAATGATATGAAAATGGAACTGGATATTTGGTTCTAATGGGAGTCCAGATTTTAGGTAATCTGAAGTGTGTTCCTTCTTTCCAGCAAAGTGCCAATACGTCAAATACTAATTGATGAGTGAGCAACCCAACCAGTGGTTGATGGTAAAACCTTTGGTGAGGAAAACAGAAAAGGAAACTTTTCCTCCCTGTTCCAAGAGCAAAGTATTTCTTGCTTTGCTTCTGCCCTGCATCTCCCCATGTTGGACTACATAATCAGAGAGATAAAATTGTTGTCAGATTAGCACCACCAAGGAAAAGCACAGGCCTAGATCACACTCCTAGTTAGTTAGCATTTAGATAGGATGGGACAGGGGTCTGTACAATAGGCATCAAAGCCGAACTCTTGGTGCGGCAAGAGGGATTAATTTCTTTAACCAACATGCCTGATCTGGCCTATCTCATTACCCTGCCTTGTCAGTGTTGATGTAAGAGTGATTGAAGATTATACCATTTAGGCCTTTCCCCTGTTTTCCACAGAAATCAGGGCTATTGAATTGCACATTCTTCTATGGCCCTCGTCAATACTCAGTGGCCTGAGCTTCTAATTCTACTTCATTTAAACTTCATCAACTTTTCCAATCAAGTGGAAGGATCTGAAATAGGCTCTGTAAGCAGAGAGGCCCTGTGCCTTTTGTCAGATAATTTATTCCGTTTTCTCCTCCCCCCTTCTCTCTTTCTCTTCTTCTCTCCTTCTCTCTCTCTCCCCCTCTCATGGTATTTCGCCCCCCCCTTCTTTTCGCTCCCTTTCCCTGATGCTGAAAATGAGATTACAGTATTTAAATGACTATGATAATCAATCCGGGGACCTTGAGCTGAGATTGAGGTTAATTTTTCTTAGCAGAACAAAGAAGCGTGATGCCTTTGGGGATTTGAAGGTGCAATATGTGTTTCATGCTTGTGTTTTTTTCCCCCTGAAATTGCAGTTTTAGGAGTCTTTTCTTGTTACTAACTAGGAGGCTGGTGTGATTTTTAACGGAGGCAACCCCTAAGAGAGAAGAAATGTAATTTTGAACTGATAAACAGCTAACGGCCTTCAATCAACAATTTTAATAGGAAAAAAAGTCACTTACATGATGTGACTACAGAGTTAATGAAAGTGCGATCATTTACCTTATTTATTTTTAAACACACTTGGAATAATTTTTTCCCATGTTGTAACTGGTAATTAACAGCCCACAGTATGCAACAGTAAACTTTTGAATGAATGGTCCTGTCATTCAGCACCATCTTCTTCTTGGCAGCTTTTGCAACTATAAAAGTTGAGACTTTGTCATATTTTGGCTAATTGGAACGGGGGTCATTATACAATTGAAAATCTACATGAAAGTGCCTTGTTCAATTGTTACCTGAAGCATTTGCAAGTAGGGCCCCCTGGCCAGTCACTCTATTCGCCCCCCAGCTTCTAAAGCAAAAGGAATCAAAATATGTATATTTCTTTGTCTCTCTCTACTATCTTGTCAGGGCTGTTTTACATGCTGCCACCCAATGTTATCTTTTATTTGTGTCAGGAGAAAGGATTTGACAAGTTCAGTATACAATGTTCATTTGGCAAGGCAAATTTTTCATACCAATTTTGAGTAGAAAATGAAACTATCTTTCAATAGAATGAGCAGCATCATTTTTGGACAGACTTATTATGAGAAGAAGGATTGCAAAACTTTATTTCTAGGCTAGAATCTGAAAAGGCTAATACATTAGAAAATAAAAACCAAACCAAGCCCTGTAGGGTCTGATTCTTCATCCCTTGGTTGGAGTTCATGCCTGCCTTTCCCCCAAATTAGAAAAGATTATTCTTGCTTTCTACTAAGCTGACTTTGCTTCCTGTAAGAGCACTGGATTTTGAATCATAGGATAATAGCTTTAGAAACATAAGGGTCCTGAGACTTCATTTTGTCCAATCTCCGTATTTCACAGATGAGAAAAGTTAGGCTCGGAGAAGTTGTCAGGTCTTCCAAATGCAAATCTGGTCCAGAGGGATCTGAATTTGGATCCTAGCCCTGGTTTTCTGGTCCCTCTATAACCTCGGGCAAAGCTTTTCCTTGCCTTGACCCGTAGTTTCTTCATTTATAAAATGAGGGAGTTGGGCTAGAGGAGTTCTAATGTCTCTCCTTGCTCCAAATCTTAGAATTCTGTGAACTACTGGTGATTCTGTAACAGTATTCAGCGTTGGCAAAGCAAAATATTTAATAATCACCCACATTTGCAGAAACTGTAAGCAACACCATTCACAAAGAGTGAACTTTCCTCACATTTATTCTCTACCACTATTTACCTAAAAAAAAAAAGACAATCTTAGCCTCCCTGCTACCCAATTCATTGGAGGCAGTGGTTTACGGTGACATTTTTCTTTCTTAAAGCAAATATTGACTCACTATGGGGAAATTAAAACTCCATTAGACATCGCTACATTGTACAGCAGGCTCCATTACAGGAGTCTAGCTGCTATTAATTGGTTTCTTCCTCCAGAATAATTCAGGCAAGGAGGGGGGAGAGGGAAAAGAGAAGATAGATTTCAATTGTAATTTCTTAAAATGACACAATCTAAATTACCAAAGGTGATCATCATATAGTTATTAATCTAAATATAGAGAAGAATCAATCTAAAAATGTAATGTATTTAATAAAAGCCTGCAGTCAAGTTATTTTTCCAGACTACAGCAAGGAATTCTAAAAGCAAAGGGGGGTTTTTCTTAGGTAGAATTTCCTTCAGAGGATCCTAAGCTCTGCTTTTTTTTTTTTTTTTTTAATTTTTTTTTAGAGCTCCATTTTCCTCTCCTGGAACAAAAGTCAAGCTGCTGCTTGCACTGGGCTACTTTCCCTCTGCTCCCATGAAAACCCTCTACACACACTGGTCTGCTTACTTTCTCCAGAGCACATCTTACCCTCTCTGACCCCTTGTAGTGACCCTGTCCCCACTCCCACCTAGAACAGAGCACTGTTCTCTCCTCTCTGCATAGCCAAGGCCCAAACATTTTCTTTCTCTAACCACCCTGGGCTCCATTGCTTTTACCCTTCACTGAACTCATAACTCTTACTATCTTTACCACTTCACTTCGTCATGAATGACCAGTAAAAGTCTATGGTCTCTCCCATCTAGGGATGTATGCTCATTCAGAATATTCATTCATATACTTTAAGTTCTAGCTTGACCTGGCTGCTGAAATTTTCCTGCAAGCTTGCTGATATCAGTATAGTTATAATTCCACATTCTTCATCCTGAGTGGGCTTTTCTGGTTAATTTTTAGGGAACTGCCCCTCCTTCACTACTGGTTCATCCTCCCTAAACCCATGACTCTGCCAGGTAAGTGACTATCTCAATAGGCCCTTTGTCTGAAAACCCTATGTAAATCAGGGCTCCTTGGAGTTCTGAGCCTTTGACTGCAGAGTACATTCCTTACTCATCTAGGTTATCACCTAATATGGTGCCCCAGGGGTGGTAATGGTAAGGAAGGCCACATACAATTTAAATTTTGTATCCTCCTATGCTGCTCTTGGTGGTATCAACACATTGTTCTAACCTATTCCAGTGTCACTTGATGTCTGTTGGTGCATTCACCCAATATCTGCCCTAAATTTTCATGATAGGCTATTAGCCAAATACGACCTTGTGTTCAATCCTTTACTGATATCTTGTACATGATGTTGGATGATTCCAGGTTTTCACTGATATTGGTGTCAGTCACCAATGCAAACTGAATCTCCTCTCTGCTTTCTTATCCTGTTCAGGCCCTTATACAGGCCTTCCATAGCTGATCTACCCAATGTGCTCAATACTACCTTCCTCCAGCTCTTTTAATATTTCAGGGATATCAAGAGTACAATCCTCAGGCTGTCCCTCTTTTGTCTTTCATCCTCCTTCCATGACCAATCCTTTTCCTCTTCTGGTCACACATGTCACTTATGATGTCTTTGTGCTACGTCTTCCATGCAAGACACCATTGGTAACTTCTTTAGAGGCAACACACACATCTTCCCCTTGTCCTTTTGGTCATCTGCAATTTTGGTTCTTATATCTTGGTGTTCCAAGTTACCTCATGATAGAACATCACTGGGAAAATATTGATATTAAAAACAGATGAGCTTTTGTAGCAGGGAGCAGCTTGGGATCAATGAAAAACACCATTCAATTTCCCAAAGGCCATCCATCAATCAACAAGAGTTTATTAATAGCTCTGTGCTAGATGCTGTAGATCAAAGTGCAATGAATGAAAAAACCCTGTTCATAAGGAGCTTATATTCTAACAAAGAAACCACTAAGAACAAATGTGAGAATGTGCAAAATAAACGCAAATAAATACAAAGCACTTTGAAAAGGAGGTAACTAAAAGTTGAAGGAATCAGGCAAAAAGGACTCCTATAGAAGGTGGTACTTGAGCTGCATTCTGAAGGAAGAGAGGGTTTTTAGGTGAGGAAAGAGGGCATTCTAGGCATGGGGAAGGCGGGGGAAAGCCAATTCAAAGGTACAGAAAAAGAAGATGGTGTGTTGTATATATAAGGAAGAGCTCCAGATCCAGGTCAATTTCTTCATATTAAATTCTAAACCCAGCTTATTGTCTCCTTGGAGACAATGTATTGTTTTGATGGACTAATAGAACTGACTGTATATTAAAAACAAACAAATGCAAATTAGAAAAGCAAGAACATTAACTGGGTGATCAAGTAATAATACCATACAGAATTAAGAGATAGCAGTCAAACAGTGGGCAACTAAGGTGGCAAAATGACTAGAGTAGGAAAAATTCATCTTCCTTAGTTCCTGGCCTCCGACCCTAGCACTGTGACCCTCAGCAAATCACTTCACCCTGTTTGCCTCAGTTTCCTCATCTGTAAAATGAGCTGGAGAAGGAAATGGCAAATCACTCCAGTGTCTTTGCCAAGAAAACCCCAAATTGGGTCATAAAGAATTGGACACTATTGAAAAATGACTGAATATGTTAAACATATTAACCCAGCATTCAAGAAGGCTGTCAGTGTGTTGAGGTTTGGAGTGCCTGAGACCCACAAATACCAACACCCCAGGTCCTGCCCGAGTGATTCCGACCAACTCAAGTCTTCTTTTAGCCAAAGACGAAGAAAGTTTATTTAAGATCTACCATATTGGGTTGACTCTTAAGAAGCCTCACCATATGTGACAGTTGTATTGACAAGTGGCGGATACAAGAAGGATCTATATACAGGCTCTGGAGGAGAAGTGAGGCTGGTGACCTGCACAGCCCTCCCTCACTCAAAACAAAGTCAAGTGCAAGTCATGTCATCATTTCTTTGATGGCATGGTCTTCAGCAATGAAGGACAAACACATTGTGCCATCTATTCAGCAGCATGTCATAATCCTGATGATCTTTATCCATTGTGTTTTTCCAGTGCAGATGACTAAAATAATCTTTCTCACAGGGGGAGCCCTGGATTATTATTTTATGCTTTATAGTTGGTCAGCATTTTGTTTGTTTATATGTCTTGTTTCCCCAACTGGACTATAAATTCTTTTAGGAATAGGGACAGTGTCTTATATTTCTCTGTGACCCAAGAACAGAGCTTTGCACATAGTAGGTACGTTCCTTCTTCAGGATTCTGTGACTTACTCCTGGGAAGAGCATTTCAGGAGATGATGTGGCATATCCAGAATTAACGAGTCATGGGGTGATTATGATTGTGTTATTGAGGAAAAGGCCATAGACTTCAATGAAATAAGCACTTATTATGTACCTACTGTGTGCTAGCAGCACTCTTCTAGGTGCTGGGGATACCAAATTAAAAGAAAAAGAATCCATCGTTTCCAAGAGCTTACATTTTACAGAGTTTGTGAGAAAACAATGTAGTTACATAAATGCAAGTCAAGTCAACTAGCATTTTAAAGCACTTACCATGTACCAGGTGCTATGTGAAATGCAAAAAGTACATAAAGTAAATACAGCATAATCTAGGGCTGGAGAGGGAAAACACTGACAATATAATGGTAGACTGAGTGATATTCAGATTATCTACTTAGAGTCCAAACTTTGGCACTAATTAGTTGTATGAGCTTGGATTTTTTTCTGTGCCTCCAGTTTTTTTATCTTTAAAATGAGGGGGTTCAACTAAATGACTTCTAAGGCCCCTTCCAGTTCTAATATGCAATGGCTTTATGACTTAATGGTCTGAGTATTTTATGTTAAATGGGAAGCCCCTAAAATAACCCAAAACATTTTACCTCCTCCATCCCTTTGTACTCACAAGCTGGATGTCTTGACAAGGTGGTAGATGTTGTATTTCTCTCTCAAAAGACTTTAGGAGCATTAATTAATCCTTTTAACCTCGCAGTGAGGTAGGAAAGGAATACTTCAAGACAACCTAGTGGTCTTCTAATTTATGTTGAAAAGAGAAAGAAAAGAAGTTGAACAAAGAAGTCCAGCACATCCAACAAGGCCTTTCTACTTTATAGTGTGACTACTGTTGTATTTTTTTTTAAACCAGGAATTAGGCTACCAGCTACTGGGTATGTTCTGAAAGGCACTGAAAATTCTTTATGCCTCCATAGCTCTCATATCATTCTGATCTCTCTACATCCCCCTACTCACCATTAATCATTCCCCTTTGGGCTAAGGTATTGAGGTAGTGTTAGGTTTTTTTTAATTAAGCCCTTCTTATCCACTTAGGAAATGTGGTATAGGGTAGGTCATTTCATTGCTTCACAAGGATCACAGATCTAGATCTGGAACATATCTCAGAAGCCATCTATTCCAAACTCCTTATTTTACAGAAGTGGAAACTGAGGTTCAGAGATGTGAAATAATTTGCCTGTGATTACACAGGCAGTAAGTATTGATTAGAGAGGTAGAAGATAGGAAGAGAGCTGATGTAGGAGGCACTGCCCAGGAGAGGAGGCTTAGAGGTAGGAGATTTTGCCAAAGAGGATGATCCTAGCAGTTAGGGTATAGGTTCTAGATGCCTGGGGATGCCTGAAATAGGGAATGATGGGCGCCAAATTCCAACTTGACAATTTTGCATAGAGCTGACCTTGCTGATGATTATTTTCATCTTTTAAAACATCTTACTGAATCATTTACCGGGTATCTGTGGTATTAGAGGGATGGCACTAGACCGGGAGACTCTATATAGTCTTTGTTCTCCAAGATTTGACATTCTTAAAGGAGGCCAAGAGAATTGAATTTATCTGAAAATGTTTCCCAGAATGGACAGATTTCTTGTAAGACAATATTGTAGCTTTGGTTACAATAGTAATAACTGTTTACATTTGTATTGAATTCAGTTCAATGTATCATCTCTTCATATTTTCCATTGCTAAGCACAGTGCTTGGCACATAGTAAGCACTTAATAGATTTTTATTGATTGATTGATATATTGAAAGCAATGTGCTAAGTGTTGGATACAAAGACAAATAAAACAGTAGTGCCTTCAAGGATCGTATGTTCTGTGAGCTATAATGTGTACACAAACGCATACATATGTATGTATAGACATGTTATATCTTTTTCTATGCATATAATCTATATCATATATATGCACAGATACGTAGGGATATTATAGATATGCATATATAGCTATGTTATATCTATTATATATCTATATGCAGATACAAATAAGTACAATATAGATTTTATGTATGTATTATATACATATCCATATTCTATCTATTCTTGTATATTTCTGTATACATACATACATATACATAGACCTATATATACACATACATATAGACAGACAGACAGTTGGATAGACAGACAGACAGATAGATATGGAGAGTTAATGTTATTGTTGAGCTGTTTCAGTCATGTCTGACTCTTCAAGATTCCATTTGAGGTTTTTTGGCTAAGATAGTAGAGTGGTTTGCCATTTCCTTCTTCAGTTCATTATGCAGGTGCAGAAACTGAGGCAAACAGAGTTGAGTGATTTGCCCAGGGTCACAAATCTAGTAAGTATCGAAAGCAAGATTTGGACTCAGGAAGTCTGAGTCTTCCTGACTTTAGGCCTGTCACTCTATCCACTGCAGCTAGCCCATATACATTTATATATATATGTATGTGTATATGTAATATGTATGTATATAATATTTATGTACACATGTGTATATATACATAAATGTATATATTACAAGGAAAATTGATAAGGAGAGCGCACCAACAACTGGGAGATACAGGAAGTATTTCCAAAAGAGATAACACCTGAACTGATCTCTTAAAGAAGGCAAAGATTCTAAGACACAAAGATAGAGGTAGGAGGTAGAGTGTTAAATTTGGGTTTGGCTGAAACATAGAGTTCTTGAAGGAAAGCAGTATGAAATAAAGTTGGGATAGTATAGATAGCTAGTAGAGGGACTTCAACACCACCCTAAGGAGTATTGACTTGGAAACAGGGAGCATTTTATGGTTGTAAAAACTTGTCACATGTTTCTCTATATTAAGAATTCTTTACCTGGAGTTCACAGATCAAGGATAGAATCTGAATGGGAAAAAAAAATCACATCTTTATTTTCACTAATCTCTAACTGAAATTTAGAGTTTCCTTCAGTTGTTTTTAAATTAAATATTTTTTAATCAGTAAAAATCCACCTTCCCACCCAAAATCCCATACCTCCCCCACCACATTGAGAAAGAAACAAAAACAAAATCTCTGTTAGAAAATGCATAGTTAAGCAAACACATTTCTGATTTGGTCAGGGTCCCCCCAGATGTGTCTCGATTTAGTCTCTGAGTTCTTCATGTCTCAGGAGGTGGATAACATGTTGCAGCATGAGTCCTCTGAGACTATGGTTCTTCATTATACTGATCAGAGTTCGTAACTCTTTCAAAGCAGTTTGTCTTTAAAATATTATCATTGTATAAATCATTCTCTTGGTTCTCATCACCTTGCTCTGGTTAGTTCGTACAAGTCTTCTCAGGTTTTATGAAACCACCCCCTTCATGATTTCTTACAGTAAAATAGTATTCCTTCACATTTGTGTCCCATAATTTATTTAGCCATCCCCTAGTTCATAGGTTTCCTGACAGATTTCAATTCTTTACCACCCCAAAAAAGCTTCAATATTTTTGTACATCCTTAGAGTTTGTTTTGCTTAGGACAGATTCCTCTCTTACTCCATCCTCCCTCTTATTCCCTGCTCTCCCTTTTCTACTTGCTCTCCTATTTCCTTTTTGAGTTAAATGTATCTTGCAAACCCCAATTAAGTGAGATAATTTCTCCTAACCTTCCTCATCCTTTCCCCACTAGTATATTCTTCTTCTCCTCCTTTTCCATTCTTCTTTTTAATATTATGAACACAAAAGAAACACTCTTAAGACCCTCTATCTAATTAGATTCCTTTTATGATCCCTGATGATGATAGGGTTTTAGATGTATCATCTATCATCTATCTATATTAGAATATGGAGCTTATTATTGTTATTAGAGTTTATCCTCATTTAGTTCCCTATGATTATTTAGTTGTCTTTATCTTTCCATATTTTTCTTGACTCCTATATTTGTACTTCAAAGTTTCTATCCAGTGCAGGTTTTTTTCATAGACTGCTGAGCAGTCTTCTATTTCATTAAAGATCCATTTTTCCTCCGTAGGATTATACTTTGTTTTGTTGGGTAAATTATTTTTGATTGTAAGCCAATATTTTTTGCCTCCTGGCATATTGTAGCCCAAGCTCTCCACTCCTTTAAAGTGGTAGGTTTTGGTAAATCTTTTGGTACTAAATCTTCTTGGTACTTGAATTCTTTCTTTATGGCTGCTTGCAGTGTATTTTTTCTTTGCCTTTGAAACTCTTGATTTTGGCTATGATATTACTGGAATTTTCATTGGGGATTTCTTCCTGAAGGCAACTAGTTAATTTTTTTTATTTTTACTTTGCCCTCTGGTTCTAAGAGATTTGGGAAGTTTTAAAAATGATTTTTAAAAAATCTAGACTTTTTTTTAGGTCATGACTTTTATGTTACTCCTCTGATTCTTAAATGATCTCTCCTTGATCTGTTTCCAAGTCAATTGTTTTTGTTAGAAATCTTAAATTGTCTTTTATTTTTCAGTCTTTTGACTTTGCTTTAATTTTTCTTATTGTCTCATGGAGTCTTTAGCTTCTATTTGATCCATTAGTTTTCAGAGACTTTGTTGCTTGATCAAGGTTTCAGCTCTTTTGCTAAGCTATTAATCCCTCTTTCAATTCTTTATTCCAGTTCTTTTCTAATATTTTCCTCTATGCTTTTATTTCATTTATAAAACCATTTCAAACTTTTTAAAAAATTCTTGCTTTATCACTTTAAGGAATTTTAGTTGAATTTGTGCCTAAGCTGTGTTTTCTTTGAGGCTTTTATTTATAGATGCTTTCAAGTTACTCTCTTTTTTGGGGGTTTGTGTCTTAAGCATACCTGTCCCCACAATTGCTTTTGATGGTGAGATTCTCTTCTTGTTTGCTCATTCTTCCAGTCTACTTCATGAGGTTGAACTTTATATTAGGGCCAAGATTTGTGCACATCTGCAAGGAATATCTGGGCTTCTCCAGCTGCTGTTTCTTGGGGTTGGGTACTGTATTATTCCAGGATACCAGAGATAGCTCAGGCTGGAGACCAGCAAACTTTCAGTACTCTTCAAATGGTCTTTTCAGGACAGAGTATGATTGCTGTTCCCTTTGTCTGAACTTTGTACATCCTATCCTCAGTTTGGTTTGAGCAATAGGTTTGTGGGCTTAATCCATTTGGAGTTGTAGTAGATTGCTGATGCATTCAACTTCTTTTGGTCAACTGGAAATCTCTGTTGGTTCAAAGGGACAGAACTGTAGTCTCCCTTGTGGCAGGCATGCTCTTAGGACTAAGTTTTAAACTACATAATGTTTCATGCTTCTGCACTTCCTCCTATCTTGGTATATAGCCTAGGGCCTGGGACTGCTCCTCTCCCTGAAGTGCCACCAGTAGGCATAAGTACCTTCCTCAGTCTGCTCTGGATTTATGACCTAGAACTGAATAGTGAGTGACAGAGCCACCAGTTGGCATCCATTCCTGCTCCCTACACAAATTTAGGCCCTTTTATGCTGTATCTAGGATTTCTTGCCCTGATGTCTCTCTTTGGGCTACACATCTGTGCTCCTGGCCAGACCCCATTCTCCAGTGTCCACAGACCTCTTTCTCTGTCTCCCAGTGCTGACCTGGATTGGAAAAAATGACTGTGCATATTGACTTGTATTTTTTCTTGGATTTCTCCATTAGGATTTGGTGTGGTGCATTTTCTAGATCTGGAGTGGGAGGAGTTTGGTAGGGGATAGAGGGAGGGAACTTACTGTACTTTTTCCTATTACTCCCACTGACACTGCAGGCTACATACTGACTTAGTTTTAAAATGTATTATCTGTATTTTTGTTGTGTTTTTATTAATTTTCTTAAATATTTCCCAATTACATTTTAATTTGGACCCAGCAGCACTTGGCATGTTATGGGCCACATATCTCTGGTAGTAGTCTAAGCCAAATTTTTGACAGACCACTTTCCAACTTTCTCAGCAGTTTTTAAAATTAAATAGAGGTTTTTCTTAGGTTAATTTATGTTTTATACTTTATCAAACATTGAGTTATTGACTTCTGCTTCCCCCCATTCTCCTTTGCTTAGCCTGCTCCATTGAGCTATTTCTTTCTCTTTTTTTAAACCAATAGCAGATGGTTTTGATGACTGCTTCTATATAATATAGTTTGAGTTTGGGAAGTACTATTATTTTGTAATCTCTACTCCTTTTCATCATTTCCCTTGATATTTTAGATAGTTTGTTTTTCCAAATGAATTTTATTATTTTGTCAAGTTCTATCAAAGTATCCCCTTGGCAGTTTGATTGATATAGCATTAAAAGTGTAAATTAACTTTGAAAGTATTGTCATTTTTATTATATTGGCACAGCCTAGCCATGAACACTGAATATTCCTCTAGATATTTAAGTTGTTCTTTATTTCTTTAAGGAGTACTTTGTAATTTAATTTATACAAATCTTTTGTATACTTTGATAGGTTGATTGCCAGATATTTTATGCACTTCATACTTATTTGGAATGGGAGTTCCTTTCCTATTATAGCTTCTTCTGTTTTGTTATTATGTAGACATGCTGTTGATTTTTGAGAGTTTATTTTGTAGTCTGTAACTTTGCTGATTCTCTTGTTTCAATTAGTAACATTGCTGATTCCCTAGGATTTTCCAAGTATATCCTTATATCATCAACAAAGAGGGATAGTTTGGCTTTTTTTTCACTTTTATGCCTTTAATTTCTTTCTCTTGTCGTATTCTAAATTAATCTTGAATTCAAACTTAAAACATTTTAATTTCAAAATGAACTTTCCTTCCAGAAGTCAAATGTAACTGTGTGTGGCTAGTGTGCACATGTATATTATGCACTCTGATGAAATCCATTCATTGGTATCTCAATAGAGGAGAAACAGAATTTCCTCCTGTTCGATTTTGTGTAATTGGTTTATCTTATTTTATTTCTTTTATGGACAACATGTGTTCCACTAAACCCCAGAGCTGCGTCTAGGCATTGGGACCACCTGGTGAAACCTGTGAGTCTCTTTTTGGTGGGGATACCAGAGGGAGTAATGTATAGAGGGTTTGGGGGTGGTGGTGACATTTTTGTGTGTGGGTCAGCCCTTTGATTTGTGAATTTAACAAGTAATTCCAAATGGGGACTTAAAAACCTGTGATCTTATCTAGCATGTGTATCCTATCAGATGCGGCTCTGTGCTCCCAGCACAAGGAGCACAAAAGGATTGAGGGTGAACACATGGCAGCTCTAACTAGAAAGAGCTTTTCTACAGGGGATATTGAGTTGTTTGATAAAGCCCAATATTACGCTTGAATTATGCCTGAATGCTGAGAAAGAACATTGTCAAAGGGCCCTTAACATGGACAGCAGTGGATCCCCTTTCTCCTGACTCCTTTGGTGGTGATGTTTTCGGCTGTAATGACTTGGTATTGTATTTATAAGCCGGCAGAGTAATCCAGGGAGCAGCAGGAGGGGCCCAGCCTAAATAAAGCTTTACAACATCACTAATTAAAACAATCCTTCCTCTCCCTAGGTTGGCTAATGAGATAGAAAGAGAGAGGGTTCATGAAAATGTTACCACAAGAATCCTTATTTATTTAATTCTTTAACATCCATTTGAGAGAACTGAGAAAAAGGGTTGGTTTTTCCAGGAGTTGGAAAGATTTTCTCCCTCGACCTCTGCTGAGAGAAGCTGAAATGGATACTTCTGTAATGTGGATGCTTCTGTTACTGCCCAAAGCAAACTCCCTGGGAGGGGTGGTCATTTTTGAGTTTGAACTGAAAGGAAGAGGAGAAAAGTCTGTATCCCTCTTTAGTAAATTTCTCCTCAAGTCTGAAAGGTCTCTTTGCTTTAGGCTTGAGTCCTCAGGATAGAGTCTCCAGTTATAGGGAAGATCAGTCCCTGAAATTGAATGACATTTAAAGAAGTTAGATCATAGTGCTTTAATGGATGCAATATTTATCCCATGAATGTTTCCTAGTTCTACTAAGATGACAAGAATTCAATTAATATTGTATTTAATAAAACTCAGCATGACCTAACCTTTTAATACCATCAGATCCTTCTTCTCAGTTTCAATCCCTTGACTTTCTTCCCTGAAATGCTTGATGATTCCAACTAATGAATCCCATCAGCACCAACTGGGACATTAGATTAGTGAAATAAAGAAAAGAATCAACTTAGTGCAGGATTTGGCAAAATGGGATTTTTATGCTTGGTGATGCTGAATTACCTTTGCTGAAACCTTACTCCAGTGCAACTTCGTGTGATGACTGGGCTGTTACAGATGATAGCTAGAAAGGTCTTGAATAGGACCCAGTGGCAAGACTGAGCCATGCTTGTCTCTCAAGGAACTTCCCAGCCTAATCTTGTGCAGAGATACTCACAGAACACAATGAATTTTTTGGCCCCAGCAACTCGAAAGGTGCAGAAGGATATGCCATAGTACTTGGAGGACCCCTCCATTTTTTGAAACTGAAGTTTTAAGAAGTTAAACCATGTCATGGTTGGAGGATTTTTATAGCTGTTCAGCCTAATATTTCATCAATGGATAAAGTTGTTTGGAGAGTGATTAGGTGGACATTGGTTAACTGAAGTAGTGAAGGGAAGTGGATGGTATTATTGATCAGATAGTATTATGCTGGCTGGTATTCAAATGACCATTTGGTTTTAATAGGCAAATATTTACTATGGTAGCTTCAAGGGAAAGGATGAGTAGTTTAAAGATTTTTTTTTGGAGTTAGGGTGTCACATTTGACATTTGAGTTCTAACTTTGTTCCTATTTGTATCTTATTTTCCCTTCCCTTCTCCTCAAATGACATAATATTGGTTAAAGCACTTAGCTCAGTGCCTGATGAGTAGTAGGTACTTAATAAATGTTCATTCCCTTCCTCCTTTCTTCCTTTCCTTTTCCCTTCCTCTTCCTCTTGTTTTCTTCCTCCTGCCTCTTCTCCTCTCCCTCTTTCTTCCATCCCTTTCTCATCTTTTTATCTTTTCTTTCCTTCTTTCCTTCTCCTCTCTTCCTCCATCATCATCCTCTTTCATATTTTTTCTACTTAATAGTATTGTATTTTTTCCAATTACATGTAAAAATAATTTTCAACATTCATTTTTAGAGGATTTTGAATTTCAAATTTTTTTCTTCCTTCCTTTTTTCCCTCTCCCCTCCCTAAGACAGCAGGCAATCTGATATAGCCTATACACATCATCTTAATAATTTATATTTTCAACATTTATTGATCTTAGGGTTATGCCAGATTTTGGAAATACAAAGAAGTAAATATTATGTCCTTTACTCCCACAGAGAACCTAATTCCCTCTGTCATAAAGTTCTCTAACTGGAGAGGCAGGTCAAATAATTTTTTTAATGACAATTAAGAGAGTATAGTAGTGTGAAATAAGCGCATGGGCAACAATGAGAAATAATCTGTCTTTGGGTTATCCCCATGAACACAGATACCTTTTGGGTTAGGCACTGACTGTCTGGACTTCTTGAACCAGTCACTGAAACACCCATTTTATTGTCAGAATAATTGCAATCATCCCCAGCACCAGACAGTATTAGATCCGATAGGAGTGTCTGTCTTCTGGTTTTCAAATAGGTGGATTAAGAAGATCAAAAAAATAAACCCAGTTTGCAAAAATATTTCCTCAGAAGTAGAGAAGGAAAGGAGGCTTTGAGCCAGATATTTTCATGCAATTCCATTCCTTATTTATGTAGACACGGAGATATTTCAGTAAAACTGCACTCAAATCTGAGTGACAGGGTATCTCTCTACAGTGCAAGGTGCAGGGACATTGTGGGGATGTTGACAGTTTTTTTAATGTAGAGTTGCTCCTCCACTGAAATACTGCATGTTGGTATTTTGAAAGTACAAGATGGCCCATTTACTAGCTGTGATTCAGACAGAGATTACATGCAAGGAAATACAAAGGAAAAAGGGCATATTTCTTTTGGCTCCTATAGACTTCCTCACCCCCTTCCTCTGTATCAGAGAAGACATTTGAAAAGCAAGTGGGTTTTAGGCAGTAGAGTGGACATATTTCCTTTGAAGTCACAGTGTTTCTTCAGGTCACAGGAAAAAGTTATCTCTTTGCCCCAATCATGATTCATAGAGGGTTACCGTCAATTTTATGCGTACCCTTGGGTAAGTCAATCCAGGATTCTCAGCCTCAATTTCTTCATATGTAAAATGAAGGAGCTGGTCATGGTGGTTGTGATATCTGCTATTGGGGAGAATGAGGCTGTTCGACACCACTGTGACGAGCCTGTAGGAGGATCAGGAGAGGTGGGCACCAGGCTGACCAGGGAATGGATATTGTCCTGAGTCAGAACCAGAACAGGGCAAAGCTTCAGTGCCAGTTATCAGTGGGGTCAGGCTTACGTATGGCCTGGGTGAGAAAGGGAGACCTACCCTCAAATGAAACAATGGATGAATAAACTGAAGGGGTTGGACTAGAAAATAACAATTCATATTTATGAACTTTACTTTTTTTTTGGTTCATACTTGATATATAGAAGAATTTTCTGGTTTGGAAAGTTCATCCACCAATACAGGTCAACAACTAGTCTATAAATTATAATTTTTGAAAATTGCCTGGGACACTGAGAGGTAACATGATTTGCTAATGGTCACATAGCTAGTGTATGTAAAAGTCAGTGTTTGAACTCAGCTCTTCCTGACTCCAGAGTTAGCTTTCTATTCATTTTTACCAATGCTTCTCTACTAATATATATTATCTCATCTGATCATTTGACCCTACCACAGCCCTATAATGTAGGTAGGGATGTATATTATTTTTCCCATTCTCCAGATAAGAAACTGAAGCTCAGAGGTTAAATAATTCATCCAGGGTCATATTGTTGGAATATTTCAGAGATGGGATGCAAATCGAGGTCTCTCCTATCTCCAAGTCTAGCACTTAAATCCCCAAGATCTAGCTACTTCTGGTTGATCTCTGAGGTTCTTTCTATCCTTTAAGGCTGTGATTGTTAGAATAATGGCTAGCATTGGTAAAATGGAAATACTGTTGTATTTGGAGTCAGAGGACCAGCATTCAAATTGTAGGGATCAAATTGTGGGTGTCAAATTGTCATTGCTAATAGGAAATCAAACAAGTCATTTCCCTTCTATGGACTTCAGTTTCCTCATCTTTAAAAAAAGGAAGGGGGTTAGACTAAATAGACCTTTTTAAGACCTTTTAGGGGTCTACATTCCATAAGCCCTTCAAATTTCATGTCCCTCTTATACAAGCAATATAGATTGAGCAATGTGTTCTGTATAACCAATGGCCTGGAAAATTCAGATCTTAAAAGCCCCCTTTTACTCCAGTATCATGTTTTGGGTCCTGACTAGTCTGGGTAAACATCTACATTTTCTACTTCATTTTGCCTGGGTTGATCTGAGCTCAGTTACTGGAAGTTGATTCTTTCCTGTTTTACGGGGCATATAAAGGCATCCTTGTAGAAGGGCAGTTAGCATCTTTTTTTCTAAACATAGGCAAAACCTCCCCATCTCCTCACTTCTGGTCCATCTGCTTTGTACAACCCTGGCTGAATCTGGATAGAGAATGAAATCATGTTCATTTCCTCATTGGGCTAGTTCAATGACTCATTTGTACGTTAACACTGGAAATGAAATGATCCAGTGTATTAAGTTATCTTTCCATGGGACAATAATTATCACATTGAACTAATAATGTGTATCCTTGGGCAAGTTACACAAGTTATGAATCAAGGCACCAGTTAGTTCCATATATAGAAAAAGTGGCTGTTTTCATTTCTTGGAAACTTAAAATTTTGTTCTCTATATGGGAAGCATAACCACAGTCTCTAAGGGGCAAATGTAAATAGCTGTCTTGAAAACAGGTGCATCTCACATACGTATATACCTCCTAGACAACTCTATGAGATAGGTCCTGGCATTCAGAAGCTACTACGTTTGGACTGTAGGTATAACTGTGATTTCTGAGGCTTTGTCCATAGTCCCTTTATGCCTGTGGCAATTCTGCTCCCATCTCCTCATTTTATTAAATGGGAAACAGCAGGTGTGCTGAGGCTCCTTGTATGAGCGATGAATAACAACAAATGCATGTTCTCAGCCTGGCTTTTTGTTTGCCACAGAAAGTATCCTTTTGCCTTAGACCCTCCCACTTCCTGAAGACTGTCAGCCCCAGAATCTTAGGAGACAGTAGCTTGAATTGGATGCTCTGAACAAAAGGGGAAGTCAACGGAAGAAGACTATTTGTGAAGATGCCAGCTCATATGGAGCTTTCCAAGCAAAGCAAACTTAAAGCCACCTGCAGAATTACCAGGGAGACAAATGCCACATCTGGAAAGATATCTGCATAATCCACAGCTTGTCATTTGGGCAGGAAGTGTTTTTTCTCCTTTGAGATTTTGACTAACTATGGATTGGGTGAATGCCAGGAAAAGGCAAACATATATATGCACATGCACACACGTGTACTGTCACTCTAGAGCATAGGGTTTCAGTAGGAAAGGGCTAGCAGGGGCCAACAGTGTGTGACTCATTTGTCATATCTAGGTATATAGCTTATTTTGCTTATTCTGCACAAGGTTTTGTCACCCTCCTCCCCCACCTCTCCCCCACTTAAATAAAACAATCAGCCAGAAATAGATGATCTGGGAATGCTATTTTACATAATATAGGAATATTGATGGCTCTCCATTTTGGTGAACAAAGAGTTTTCCCAGTTTAAGGAAAGGCAAAGAGTCTAGCAGGCTGAGCACGAATGGTATAGGTCAAAAGGAAATAAGAAAGGAAAGAAGATGGATTTGTTTTCTTTCTTTTGACCTGAACCTGCCCTATAGAATTCAAGAACAGATAGCTAAGGGTGAGGCAGCATGAAAGAACACTGAAGACTGGAGGAATGAGCAAAAAGAAAAAAAAGGATTTTTTAATTTTAAAACTAGAGCTATAAAATCCATTTTTTCCAAATGTACTGGTGAAGAACTGGTGGCCAGTAATAGTCTGCAATGTCATTACCCACTTAATGCCTATGAATTCCTGTAGGGAGCTCATAATGCAAAATTGTATCCTTCAAGGTTCATCCAAATAGATTGATTGTAAGCTTCTTTCTGAAGGGCAGGTTATGTTTCAATTTTATCTTTGTGTCTGGAGTGCTTAGCACTGTGCCTTGCAAATAGTCAGCACTTAATGGATATTTGTTAAATTGAATTGAATTTCATCTTTGTGAATCATCTTGTTGAGATGAAGAAAACTGGAGGGAGAGAAAGAGGTTGAGGTTAGAGGAACTCTTTGAAGTGCTGTTTAGTTGAGGAGTAAGTTGGTGCCAAGTGGTATGGGAATCAGCAGGGATTTATTAGCACCTACACTTTTCTTAACTAGATGGAACTAAATGGCAAATTATCTGTTCATTTTCTATCACAGGGAAGCATTCACAAAAAACAAGTTCAAATATTCCTACTACAGCTCTCCAGACAACAACAACTGTATCTGGCATTTATATAATACTTTAAAGTTTGCAAAACACTTTACGTATAATCTCTTTGATCCTCACGTCAATCTTGTAAGGTAGGTGGTATCCCTATCCCTATTTTACAGATGAGGATACTGAGGCTGAGAGGTTAAGTGACTTGCCAGGGATCACCCAGCTTATAAATATCTGAATTTGTGATCTTTGACTCCAAGTTCAATGTTCTATGGACTGTGCTGCCTAGCTGCCTCATGCAATATATACTTATGCACTAGCTAGTTTGTATTGGGACTTTGCCTAGCACTGCTCCCCCAAACATAATTTACTCACTCCATCATCTCCCTGGAAACACAGCAACCCTTTCTTTACTCTCAAAAGTGAAGCAAAATGTATCATACATAATGGTATGTGAGCCCTGACAGTGAGTCCCCATCCTATCCACCTAAATTCAATTTTGGTGTGTCCTAAACTAACAACATTTCTCAATTTCATTAAGTCATTAATACAACACAGCACTCTCATGCTCCAGTGGATCTGTGATCCTTTTGTTAAGGGTGTTCCTACCCATGATAATTTTAATATTTACATGCATACTTACATGTTTTCTATGTCTCATTAAAAAATAAATTCAAGGGGGAACATGATAAGCAGTGCTGTGTTCAAGTATCTAAAGAGCTGTCATGCAAAGGAAGGATTAGATTTATTCTCTTTGACTCCAGAAAATAGAACCAAGAGTAAAGGGCAAAGGTTAAAAAGAGGTCATTTTAAGCTTGATATCAGGAAAAATAATCCTTAAGAATTAGAGCTGTCTAAAAATGGAATGATGACTTGAGAGGTGGAAGCATGGAAGAAGAGGGTGGACAACCATTTGTTGGGTATGTTATAATGGGGGTCCCTTCATGTATGGGATGGGCTAAATGGTTGATGAGGTCTCTTCCAACTTTTAGATTCTGTGATTCTTCCTGTGAGTCTACCACAGGGCACTTGCCCAGTGTGGGGGTGGCGAGCTTGGGGTGGGGTTTCCTCACATCCTCTTGGTAATGTGTACCCACCAGTGGAGCATGCAGAGTCTTGCTATGCTGGTGGTGGGGGGCATAATGAGTGCTCTTTACTTCCCTCCGCCTTCTCTGATGAGACCAAATTCAAATGTCAGATAGAAACAAATGCAATACCTTCAAAAACAGAGTAGGATATATTTTTTGTTGGAAGGATGAATTTCTAGGATACTAACCAGTAAAATGGTCCAAAAAATTTGCAGCCCCCTGCATTCTGTCTATACCTAGAATCATAGTATCTGCCATTACAACACCACCTAATAGTGCTATTAATTATATGCTAAAGAAAAAGACCTCCTTAAGAGTACAGTAGGTAGCAATAAGGTTATTTGTGTAATAACCATTCACTTTATTATGCACTTAGCATTCTGCTTTGAGATCCAGGTGGTGTTAATGTAGATATCATTAAAGGACTTTGTTCCATACTGTGGTTTAATTAGGTGACAACTTGGATGACTGCAAGATAACAGTTGCTTCCTTTGCTAGTTTAACTTTTCATTTTAATTCAGAATGGAGATAGAAATACCTCTTAAAATGTGGTGGTTAAAGGACATGGAATCATTGCATCTCAAAGATAGAAGAGACCTAAAAAGTTACCTTGTCCAATCTGAATCCAAGAAGGACGCCTCTATACACTCTTCCTGACTAAAGGTCATTCAAACTTCGCTGAAGCTCTCCAGTGGTGAGATACTCCCTACCTCAATTCTGCTTTTGGGCAAGTCTAATTGTTCAGAAGTTTTTCCTCTGTCTCTCTCTGCAACCCCTACTGAATGCTCCTAGTTCTGCTTTCTGGGGTCAGACAATTTTCCTCAAATACATAGAGACAGTGATCCTATTGCTGCCTTCCTCACAAAGTAGTCTGTTCTCCAGGCTAAATATCTCTGCTTCCTGCAAAGCTACCCTCATAGACCATACTCTCTAGTCTTCTCCAGTCCCATTTGGACTTCTCTGGACAACTCTGAGTGAACTGGTTGAAGCTTGTTCTACATTGCCTTAGGTAATATGACCCTGAGAGAGGTTGTAGATTAGGGGAAGCTGACACTAGCATTCCTGTATGAACAGTAGGTCTGCCCTGTACATTAATGCTACCACGAAGTCTGCTTCCCTAACCCCCATGGCTAACTAATTAGGTTTCTCTATCCTGACGTGTGTAGGGTACTCTTGGTTCTGCCTCTTCCTTTAATCTTATATAAGCCATTCACAAAATCCTTCCCCCCTCCAAAAAAAAAAGAGAGAAAGATAGACTGGTCACTTGATGAGAAAGAACAGCAAAAGTAGATTATCATCTGTGCTTAGTTAGGAAGGAGCCATTATTATTGTTATTTTGAAGGAAAAATGGAGTTAGTTCATGGAATTCAGAACTGGAAGGGCCTTAGAGATCCTCTACTTGAAATCATTTTTCATATGGGGAAACTGAACATTAGATAAAAGTGATTTGGAGGTTACACACATAGTAAACAAAACATTTGATTCCAGCACTAGAGCTCTTTTCACTATGCTATTACTGTCCAATGAACTTTTGGTCAACATTGATACTCATTGATACTACATGGAATATTTTTCTTTCCATTATTTCCAGTTGCTTCATCCTGGGTCACCTCCAGTCATCCTGATGAATATCTGGTCACTGGATTCAGATGGCTCTGGAGGAGAAGTGAGGCTGGTGACCTGCACAGCCCTCCCTCACTCAAAACAAAGTCAAATGCAATTCTTGTCATCATTTCTCTGATGGCAAGTCTTCTTCAGCAATGAAGGACGAACACACATTTCCAGATGTGGCTAAAATAAGTCTTCCTAGACTCACACATCTGAAACATTATGTTTAATTCTGGGTGACACAATTTTAAGAGAGATGCAGAAAAATTAAAGTGTGTCCTGGGAAGAATGACCAGGGACCTCAAACCACATAATTATGAGGAATCAGATATATTTAGCCTTAATAAGGGAAGACTTACTGGAAACATGTGGGATGGAAACATATTTCCTTGTCACAGCCATGACAAAGTTTCAGGTGGAAGAAGAGCCTAGTGAGATAATTCCTTTATTAGTTGGGAGTTGGATCAGATGATCTCTGAGGTCCTTCTCCATCCCTAACATATGATTATATCATTCTGACATTTAAAGTCCTTAGCTATTGAAGGAAGAAATGTGTTCTGTCAGCTTCAGACTTAATGCAAGGAGAAAAGGCTCTAACCAGCAAGGTGATGGAAAACTCCATTTCTAGCATGGAACATCCCTTGTCCATATAGAATGGATTTCCAGTCTGGAGGATAGGGAAGAAGGGTATGGAACTCTCTCCTACCTGTGCCCCCCCCCCAGTCCTATATCTTGCTGAGCATCTTTTGTTGATCTCAGTAAGGAATCAGAGTCCCTGGGAGGGATGTGGAGCAGCAGGATTAACACTGGGTTTTTTGCTTGTTTTGGCTCAATTATCTTCCTATGAGAAGGAAGAGAGTGTGAGCTGCATTTGTTTTTGTAATTTATATCACTTTTCTTTAGAACGGTGTCCCTCACCGGATTCAGAAAAAGTGGAACTGTTGTTTTAATAGATTGGAATTTTATCAGCCTATGTATTTGCACCAAAGCATAATAATAATAAATTATGCTACTAATAAGTAGGTTATCCAGAAGGACTGTAGTGGCACTCTCCCCTTCCCAATAATTGATGCACATTCTTTGGAATTTAGGGGTGTCATAATTTATCAGGGTTCGTTTTCCCATCCAATTTGAGGCAAGGCAGCTGTGTTTTGTAAGCCATAAACTCTCCTGTTGTATTTCTTAGCTAAGCAGAGAAAAGCATTCTTATTATTTTTTCCCCAGTTTCTCAGTTATTGCTGCAGCATCTGGTAGCTTCTCCATAGTAAAAGGTTTGTCAGTGTTTCAATTATAAACCCCAATTTTCAGGAGGTCTATAACTCTTCTCTTTTAAAATCTGATCAGGCTGAAAACTCAGTATATAGCTTGTCATCCTAGGAATGTGAGTGTTTTTAAAGAAATATTAAAAACAGTGTATATCAGTTCTGCTCCTTTCGAGGTTAATGATAAAAAACCTTTTTCCTCCTTCTTCACATGCATAAATAGGAAAAAGAAAAAATAAAGATTTTACCATCAAGGTTTCTCCCTCATATGCAGAAATATTTCCACCCATCCCTATTCTAATATCTCACTGTGTCATGTAGGTGATGTTAGGGTCTTGGAAAGTTCTATCATGCTAGAAAGGATTCAAGTTTAGCTATAGCAATAGACAGCAACTGCTTTCCAAGGATCAGTCCAGCTAAGAATGAAGAGGCTGATCATTAGTGAGCTGGCCACGTGATGATTAATTTTTTTTGGTTATGGCAACTTACGTTGCAAAGAAAAATATAAATGACCTTCAATCTCATGCAGCCCCCTTCCACATTGGCAGTGATGATGGCAGAGCTGGGGGAAAGGAGGCAGAAATTGCTCCAAACCATCTATAAATGTTAACGTAGCAAGGATTGTCTCCTACATGCAGCTTGGGGGTGTTGTTTGTCTCCAAGAGAGTTAAAACAGACAATCTCTAGCCTCCTTTCCTCTCACTTTTCCCCAGGGGACACTTTAATTCCTGCTGGGAGAGAAAGCAAGTGGTTGAGGTCAGAAATCTGGCCACTTTGCTCTCCTCAGGGAGAGGTGGTACCAGACTAGAATGACGTCTGTCTGCTTCCTTAAATACTGTTAGTCAAGGGGATATGATTTTCAGATTTGATCTAGCTTCTGATTGCTATTCATTAATGGGTGAAACAGGATTCAAGCTTTATTTTATATCCAAAGTTTGATTCCCTTCCCACCAAATACCACTTCTACAATGAACACTTAGCAGACAGCAAACACTCCTACTGATCCAAATCAACAGCAAAAAAACGGAAATCAAAGAAAGTATGCATAATATATGCCAGACAATACAGGGTGAGGGAGCTCTCCTGTTAGGAGTGAGCCAACTCAACCAAGGGTGAAAGTGTTAAATCTCACCAAGAGGAAGTTTTCAATGTACTAATCTGGGAATAGAACATGATGGAGACTGCTGGCCCCTCTCCTGTTGGCTTCTTCCCAGTCTTTTCATTCAGCAACCTGGAGTGGGCATTGGCCATCTTCTCTCTTGAAACTGGAAGCCAAAAGTGCCTGAAGCCCAGAAGAAGAAACTGAAGAGACTTGAAGAAATTCTCAAAGAGGCTGGAGAGTGACTTGAGGAGAGTGTCTCCTACCATTGGGCTTTAGAACTTGAGTTACATTCACTTAGGTTTTTGCACTCTGAATATGTGACTGGGGGTATGGTAATCCATGTCTACCTATGTGTGAGAGCCTGATCTAGTGACCAAATGGAGGGTATGACATACTGCTATAAACACTGAATGGTGTCAGTCTTGACACTTTTGCTTTAAAGAAAACCAGAAGGTAGAATTGTTAAAGAGAAGTGAGATCAAGAATGTATCAGAGATACACAATCAGGAAAAAAAAAGATAGACTAGTCACATGGCAGGAGCAAGGGATAATCATTGATCTCTTCTTATCCAGGCACTATCAGAAGATCCAAGTGAAAGTTCCAGCATGTTGGAGGCGGGGTGGGGAGTCCTGTGGAGAATTTACAAGAACATATGGACCAAGAGTCCAAACTGGCCCTCAGAAGGGGCATTTGAATTGTTTAAGGAATCGTTTACAATGAATGAGCTCTACTAAGGTACCCAAGTTTTCACAAATGGGAAAATTGAATTTCTCTCCATTGGAAGTCTTCTGCTGTCTCTGGGATTTCTTTCCATAGTTGGAGAGACACAGGTCATTCCAATAAGTGACCCTAAAATATCTCTTTACATGGGTACCTCTTTTTATACTCCTCATGTAGCACTTAATGTTATAATCCTCTAAAGTACTTATTGTGTAATCATGCATTATGAATATTTAAATTACATCTATCTGTATTAATGTCTTATCTCCCTACTAGACTTTAAGCTCCATAAGGACAGGGATTATATCTTATTTAAATTTTGTTTCTTCTCCTCTCCCCCACCCCATTCCATCTTCCAGCGTCTAGTACCCTGCTTTACACAGTAGATGCTTGATAAAATGTCCATGGTCTATACAGTAGTCATATTTCTGAAATTTGTATAGAGCTTAGATTCCTACAACATCAACTATATTTCAAATGTAACTTTCTGCTTCAAGGAACATGGCAATGGATTCTGTGCCAAAGTAAAGCATTCTTTTGTGAAGTAAATGTCATTCCAATTCAATTCAATCAGTATTTATTGGACACTGACTATGAACAAGAATCTATGCTAGGCACAGTTCTCACAAAGAGAACTATGAAGAATTCCATGCCCTCAAGAGAGTCATATATGTGGGATAGGAGTAGGGCAGAATAACATGTCAAGAAGCACATATATAGAAAAACATAGAAATAAGTCCTGGACATGATTTCATTGTATATGGAATTCCTAGGTTAGGAAACTTTACCAATATAGGTTGGCACCTTATCTGCAACTTATCTATCTTAGATAGATGCCCAGAGCATTGATTGATAGGTAAAGTGACTTGCCTAGGGTCACACAGTCAATGTGTGTCAGAGGGAGCACTTGAAATAAAATCTTGACTTTGAAGTCAGTTCGCTAGCCATTATACCATAATGTCTTTTATTTACAAAATATATTCAGAAAAAATGCAAAGTATTTTTTAGGGAGGAGGAGAACTGAGAGTAGGGGATAATCAGGAAAGGCAGCCCATAGGAAGTGGCCCCTGAGCTGTATTTGGAAGGGAAATAGGTAATCTGCAAGAGAGAAATGAAGAGAGAGAGCATATCTCTCAAGTTTGGGGACCAGTCTTCACAAAGTGACAGAGACGGAAGATGAATGTCATGTATGGAAAATAATAAGTAGATTGGTTTGACTGGAAAATAGAATGCATGATGGGGAGCAGTGTGTGATCAGTCTAGAAGGAGACTAGAGTGAGGCTGTGAAGATGTTCAGATAGAGAAGCCAGAGAGAAGAATCTGTGTTTTGTCCTTGAGGCAATTGGAAGCCACTCAAGCTTCTTGAGCAGGCCAGTGACATGGTCCAACCTGTGCTTCAGGCAACTGTATGGAGAATAGATAGGAGAGACAGGTGGCAAGGGCCAGATCAGGAGGCTATTTTAGGAGTCTAGTGAGAGGGAATAAGGGTCTGAACTAGGGTAATAGCATTGTGCGTAGAGAAAAGGGAAATATAAACATTTATTAAGTACCCACTACGTGCCAGACACTGTGCTGTCTGTGTTTACAAGTATCATTCCACTTGATCCTCACAACCGCCCTGGGAGATATATGCATTGTTATCATCCTCATTTTGTAGTTAAGGGAAATGAGGCAGATAGAGGTTCAGTGACTTACGCAGGGTCACACAGGGAGGAAGTGTCAGGCTGGATTTCATCTGCACAGAGAAGGTAGTTGAACTCATGGGAGCTGATGAGGTCACCAAAAGGACATAAAGAGAGGAAAGGAGAGAGACCAAGACAGAGCCCTGAGGCATACCCATATAGGGGGTGCATAACACAGATGATGATTCATCAAAGGAAACTGAGAAAGAATGGTCAGAGGAGTCAGATTAGAGATACAGCAGCAGTGTCACAAAAGCCCAGGAATGTAAGAGGACCTAGTAGAAGGGAATGTCAGCCGTCAAGAGCTACAGAAAGGTTAAAAGAATGAGAACCAAAGGAGGCTTTTGACTTTAGCAGTTAGGAAACTGCTGATAATCTTGGGGAGAGTAGTTTAAATTGTCTAGAGTAGGAAACTAGAGTTGAAGGTATTGTACGTGTTCATTCTTTGTCGCCAAAGAAGACTATGCCATCAGAGAAATAATGACATGACTTGAACTTTACTTTGTTTTGAGTGAGGGAGGGCTGTGTAGGTCACCAGCTTCACTTCTCCTCCAGAGCCATCTGAATCCAGTGACTAGATATTCATCAGGATGACTGGAGATGACCCAGGATGAGGCAGTTGAGGTTAAGTGACTTGCCCAAGGTCACTCAGCTAGTGAGTGTCTAGGACTCAGGTCCTCCTAACTCCTGCACTAGTGCTCTATCCACTGCACCACCTAGCTGCCCCCTCAAGGTACTGAGAAGTGAGTGGAAGGTAAGGATGTAGAGGAAATGAAGGCAGACAACTTTGTCTAGGAGTTTTAAAGGGAGAAACGAGATAGTACAATGGATAGGGGGTTCAAGTTTTTTAAGGCTGGGGGAGATTTGGGTATGTTTGTAGGCAGTAGGGAAGGAGACGATAGAAAGATTTTGAAGATTTTAATGAAAAAAGGGATGATTGGGTATGTTTGTAGGCAGTAGGGAAGGAGACGATAGAAAGATTTTGAAGATTTTAATGAAAAAAAGGGATGACATCCTTCAAGAGGATGTCAGAGGGGATGGGATCTAAAGCACAGGGAGAGTGATTGGCTCTGGCAGAAGGGCTACCTCTTCTAAGACTGTAGCCAAGGAGAAGGGAGTGGGGGGATGATATTGAGGAGACTAATTTGTGTGTTTGGATTAAATTTTTTTATTGGAGTTTCCTTAAAGCTAGCATACTTATATTGGTAGCCCAGGCTCAGTACTGTCCCTGATGCCAATTGAACCAAGTTTGACTGTCATCCTGGAAGTTCTGATCAATGCCGCTTGGTCCGGTGTGCACTAAAGGTGGAAAGGTCTACTTTTAAAGGCCAGTGTTTGGTTGCTGTCTATTGCTGACCTAAACTAATACTTGAAACAGTCAGTTGTAACTAAGTGATTCCTTCAAAGATCATCTGGATATGTCTATGTGGAAGAACCCCAAAGAAAGTGGTTACTTGTAAAATATCCACATGACACTAGGAATCTGAAAGACAGAAGTAAGAATCTCAAATGACCACCTGAAAAATCCCTATGCTAGCTAGTACTTAAAATAGACTATGTTTTACTGTTTTGATTTCTTTTTCCACCAGAAATCAACCAATTAAATTTTGCAAAGAAATGTCATTTAGGATTCATGGCTAAGTATCTTAGGAAGGAAAGAATGTCTCTTTTATTCCCTTTTCTAGTTCTGACCTAGACTTTTCTTGAATCTTTGTGTAAAGCTTGACTATAAAATAATAATATTATAGCTAGCATTTATGTAGCACATAAGATATGTGAAGCACTTCACAAATATTATTTCATTTTATCCTCACAACAACCTTGGAAGGTAGGTACTATTATTCCCATTTTACAAATGAGGAAACTGAGACAGATGGAGGGTAAAAGACTTGTCCAAGGTCAAACAGCTAAGAAGTACCTGAGGCCAGATCTGAACTCATTCTCTCCTAACTCCAGGTTAAGTACTCTTTCCACTGTACCGCCTAGCTACTATCAACAGAAGCAAATGCCATTACCACTTAGTTCACTATTGCTGATCTCAAGCATCCTTATGAGTCACTTTGCTTCATTTAATCTCAGATATATTTCAATACTTCATTGGATATGCTTCAGCACTCCATTGGGGTGAGTACTCCCTCCAGTAGTGTAAATTACACCCCTCCATAGCCTCTTATTCTGTGGAAACCTTGTTCATGTTTCCGTAAGTCCTACATGAAGGAGATACCAATGTGCTGGAAGTCTTCTTTCAACTCCTTTAATGCCAAAACATTATTATAGAAGGCACTCTGAGAATGTTTATGAACGGAAGGCATGCAAGTCATCCAAGAAAATCATATCAAAATAAAGTAGAAAGGAAAGTAATAAAGTATGAGGAAGATGGAATCTTGTACTTTATCTGAAATACTTATCTGTCGATTCAGCTCTTGTCTGCCCAACTAGACTATGAGATCCTTGAAGGCAGAGACCTTATATACCTTTGTATCCCTTACAGGCTTTGCACAATGTTAGGCATATCGTAGGTGCTCAATAAATACTTATTGGAAGGAATTAAATCTCTTCAGTAGCATATTTTTCTCCTTCCTTATAGAGCCCAAGAACCCCGTAATAATAGTGGTAGTAGGACACAGGACTAATCCTTAATCATAAAAGTTCATGTTTATTGTAGCCTGGACCCACATGAATTGCAGTACCCCTGAAAGCTATGCTTTTTTTAAAGGCATGCTTTGAATCAGTGTCTACTCAAAAACTACAGGTCCTAAGTTCCTTCCTGTGTTCCTTTCATTAGACTAACCAGTTGAGTGGTTTCAGTTCTGTCTAACTGTCAGTGATCCCACTTTTTTTTGTGGCAAAGATACTGGAATAGTTTACCATTTCCTTCTCCAACTCATTTTACAGATGAGGAAACTGAGGCACATAGGGTTAAGTGACTTGGTCAGTCACACAGATAGTAAGTGTCTGAGTTCAGATTTAAACTCAGTTCTTCCTGACTCCAGGACCCGAGCTCTATCCACTAAACTAGACCACCTAGCTGCCCTAGACTAGTCAGAAGCTATCTTAATTCAAAGCAAAATAAATTTATTTGAGATAAAAGGCAAGAAAAACAACAAAGTAGGAATATTCTTGGTACCCTTTCCCAAAACAGCTGCTTCCTCCCTACAAATATTTCCCAAAGGAAGCTACCTCCATAACACAGCAGGCACAGCATACAGTAAGTCATTCACTGTAAAGTGTTAGATATGTCCATGGCAGCAGCATTGGATGATGGGGACTCAGCTTTGAATTAACCGCCATGAGCTGCTCCTGCTGCTTCCACACGCAATCAGAGGGAGAAGGATGAAGGCAGCTAACTTACAAATAGGTAGTAGATCTTGGGATCTACTTTGCTTTGGCTAGGTTCTCATTCTTATAGAATAAAGAGCACTGGTCTCCACAGCCTAAGCATTCCAAGCCACTCTCTTCTCTGCTAGCCTGATGCCTTCCCCAATTCATATTACAGCTTAGCTTACATCTGTATCACAGGTCACTGTACTGTAGTGGGAATGTGGGGCTTTCTGGGGCAATACTACAGGAGAGGAAGCAGGGAGCATCTCTGCCCATTCATGGTTGCTATGTCTCTCTTCCTCTGTCCAAAATCTACCTTTCCCTTCCTTCATGTTTTCTAGCTCAGGGTTCCTAGAACTGCAGAGGTACTAAGAGGTGCACAGAGGTGAAGGGTGTTACCACATTACCAAGCTACTGCATAGGCTTATAAGAAATGTATTTTCCCAAGTGAATATACTCATTTACTCATTCCTCCTTACAATATGATGCTTTAATGTTCATACAACAACACATTCCTCCCAACAGTATTGGAAGATAGCTATTAAATTATTTGCCATTTTGCAGATAAGGAAACTGAAGTACCAAACATTGAAGTGACTTCACAGAATGCCAGAATATGAGAGTTGAAAGTGACTTTACTGACCATCTAGTCCAACCTATACCTGAAAGGAATCCCCACTATAATGTACGTGAAAAGTGATCATCCAACTTTTTCCTGACATTGCCTAAATGTACCTCTTTGCAATTTTTGTCTACCCATTACTCTTAGTTATGCCCTCTGAGGCCAAATAGAACATGTCTAATCTGTCTTCCACATGACAGCCTTTCAAACACTTGAACATCTCCCTTGAGTCTTTCCAAGGTCACACTACTAGTAAGTGGTAAAATCAGAAATGATCCCAAGTTATCTGAGTTTTTCCACCATATCATCATACCCCCATTCAAAGCAGCATGCTGTAAGGGGCCATCTCTTGAGGATTGATCTACATTTCTTCACAATGAGATATTTAAGAGAAAATCTTGCTTAGATTTATCTCTTCACTAAAATGAAGTAGCAAGGGCTGATTGTCTGCTGTCAGATAAAACATTTCCTCCCTAGCTTTGGATACCTTGCATTTGGGATACTTATAGACTCTGGAAATCCTATTGTTGACTTAATGTTTTAAGAATTGATACACATTGTTTTGTTGAACTTATCTCACCTCAAAATAGGGGAAATTTTCAATGGACCCTGTAACTAATATGAAACTAGGTAGGGCAATGGATAGAGCATTGGTCCTGGAGTCAGGAAGACCTAAATTAAAATCCAGCCTTAGCCATTAAGTTGTGTAACTATGGGTAAGTCATTTAACCTCTGCCTGCCTCAATTTTCTCTTTTGTAAAATGGGGATAATAATGGTACCCATCTCCCACAGGGTTGTTGTAAGGATCAAGTGAAATATTTGTAAAGCACTTCGCGAACCTTCAAATACTAAATAAACACTAACTGTTATTATTGTCCAGTAGTGCACAAAGAAGCCATTGTGTCCTCTGTGTAGAGAGGTGGATAAGGAAAAGATAAATACATGGATGACATATCTTCTTTGGTGAATATTTTCCAGTCATGAAAATTTGGTCTGGCCTCAGACACCTGCTGTGTGACCCTGGAAAAGTCACTTAATCCTGTTTGCCTCAGATTCCTCATCTGTAAAATGAGCTGCCCAAGGAAATAGCAAATCACTTCAGTATCTTTGCCAAGAAAACCAAAACAATTGAACAAAAATGTTTTGTGAGAGGTACTGTATGAATGTAGTGGAAATGGTTTTGGAGTCTAAGAATTATGTTTGAATTCCAGTTCTGCAGTGTACTACCCATGTGACCATCTTTGGGCTTCAGTTTTCCCATCTGTAAAATGAATGGATTGGCCTAGATGATCCCCAAGGTCCCTTCCAGTTCTAAATCTATGTTCATTTTTTTAAACTCCTGCAAACCAATCAAGTAACCGGGCTATATAGGAATCCCTCCCAGGGCCTTTATACTTAGCAGGTGCTCAATATTTGGTGTGTTGATTGGAAATATTAACTATCCATAGACTCTAAGAATAATAAATTTGCTATGAAGGAACTGTTATGCACCATCAACATGACTATAATGGTGCGTGTGTGTGTTTGTCCTTTGTTGCCGAAGAAGACCATGCCATCAGAGAAATGATGACGTGACTTGCACTTTGTTTTGAGTGAGGGAGGTCTGTGTGGATCACCAGCCTCACCTGTCCTCCAGAGCCATCTGAATCCAGTGACCAGGTATTCATCAGGATGACTGGAGATGACCCAGGATGAGGTAAATTGTGGTTAAGTGACTTGCCCAAGGTCACGCAGCTAGTGAGTGTCAAGTGTCTGAGGTGAGATTTGAATTCAGGTCCTCCTGGCTCCAGGGCTGGTGTGCTATCCACTGCACCACCTAATTACCCTGACTGTATGGTAGATGTGTCTTAATTTACACCTGGATTATAACAGGATTTTTTTTTATTAGAGGGGAGGCAGGACCTATAGTCTCAGCCAGTATAGAAAGTCCCTCCACCAAGGCAGATCAACAAGTATCTGTAACTTAGGTTTTTTTTTTAAATAATTTTTATTGTTATCTTTTGTATTTTATATCACTTAGATTTTCTACTGCATTCCTTCCCTTCTGTCTCCCAGAGAGCCATCTCTTATAATAGAGCATGAAAAAAGAAAGAAAAAAGTTCCACAAACCTAAACAATATATCTGAATAGTTCAACATTATATGCAGTTTCCCACACTACCAATTTCTTCAAAGGAGGAGAGAAGAAATGGAGAGGGGGAAGCCTCATATCTTTTCTTTCAGGCCCTGCTTCATCACTATAATTTCTCAGCATTAAGCTTTTCTCTTTTACTCATTCTTTTCATTTATGTTGTTGTACTTATTATGTGTATTGTTTTCTGGTTTTGTTATTTCACTTTGCATCAGTTCACTTGAGACTTTCCATTCTTTTCTGTATTTGTTATATTCGTTGTTTTTTTACTATAAAGTAATATTCCATTACATTCATATAACTCAATTTATATAGCCATTTTCAATCAATGGACATCTACTTTGTCACTGATTCTCTGCTACCACAAGAAGTGCCACTATAAATATTTTGGTGTATGCAGGGTTTGTTATTGACCTCCTTGGGAGCACATACCTAGTGGTGAAATCTCCTGGTGAAAGATTATGGACATTTTGGTAACTTATAGTCTGAAAAGTGCCTAAGAGACTGACTTGCCCATGGTCTTAGAACTAGCATGTGTCAGAGGGAGTCCTTGAACCCGGTCTTCCAGACTCTAAATCCCATGAGCTTTTTACTACACCTCTCTTTCCCACCTTAGTCTCTACGAAATCCCAGAACCATAACCTTAAAGTAATGGAAAAGACTTTGAGAGCTCTAATCCAATCACTTGACATACTGGGAATTGAATGGGTTTTTAATGCTATTTTTAAGACCTCCATAGAAGAGTCACAAATTTCTGGATTATTATTCCCAATGTTCAACAGTCTTTTCTCATAGCCAGCTTACAAATACTCATGATACCACAGTTTAAGACCACTTCTCTTCCTGTCGTTGGTAGAAATCAGTTTAAAGACTTATGTGGGATACGTTGATAATTCAGACAACCCTCCTGATTTTGCCATCCATCCATCAACTGACTAGTACATATTCACCAGGAACCATGTTAAGAACTGGGGATATAAAGATAGAAATGAAACAATCCCAGTTCTCAAGGAACTTACATTCTGAGGATCTGGGAGAAGGTATATCTATCAAACCAGATACTTTTTTTAGAAGCTTACTGAATTTTTAAAAATCTTTTTTGGTTAAAACTTGTTAAGGTGTTTCACGTCTTTGCTTTATTTCTAATCAAAACAAATTGTTTGGACTTTTTTAGCTGTCATCGTGGCAGTTACTATCATCACTTTCAATAAAACATCAATTTCAAGGAAAAAAAAGAATGAATTAGTGTCTCTCATATGTTCCTCACCTGGTTCAATACCCTAGCTAATCCTACCACTCACCTACCCCACTCCATCCACCTTTCCTGTATTATTTGTTCAGCAGCAAAAAGCACCTTCTAAAAGTGCTTTCTGTTCTATCGCCAACACCCTCTTTGGAGGCCTAGGGAGAACTGGGAAACCTGAGAAACCTGCATCAGTTCATCTAAGTCCTTAACTGGTGTGATCTTGTGTAGCTGCTCACACGCATGCCTGGAAGGAGACTTAGAACCGCTTTAACTGACAGGATGCAGCATCTTTTGTAAAAAGGGAGAAAAAAGGATTAAAATAGAGACTCTGCTAATATTTTCCACTGATAAAAGTGCAGCAAGGAACAGCTCAATTGTGTCACTCCCTAGTTTTTCATTTGTGTTTTTGTTTCATGCCTCAATATCTTCCTCCAGCTGCTCATGTCTCCCTTCCCTTCTCCTCACTTTGATCTATTAGTTTTCCCCAGAAATGGGGTTTATAAATCATTGTAATGCAGCCCTGGGAAAGATGGTGCTTAGTGCAGGGAGAAATACATTGCAGCTAACAGCCCCGGCAGGGAGGAAAACTCTCGCCTCGTTGCTGGGCTTTGGCGACAGGTTACTGATGGTATTTGTATTTTATGTCTGCATGCGTGCCATCGGGGGCAGGGCCGCAGGGAGCGCTCCCTGCGCCACCTCTGTAATATTTCAAACCTCCTTCCACAGCCTCAAACAAACTGCTTCTGGCTTTCAAGGAAGCAGAGAGAGAAAGGAAAACGAAAAGACCCTAGTATAACAGATGGGAGGGGAGGCTAAAGCAAGGCGGGGAGAGAGAAGGTACATTTTCTTCACTCCCCCCTTGGATGAGATTGTCTCGTAAATATTACCATTTTCTTCCCTCTGGTTGCTTAAAACTAGGCTGAACATTCCTCCACATGCAGATTTCACCTAATTAATCTGGCCTTCCTGGATGGTGATCTTCAAGTCTAACTCTCCTAGGGACAGTTAGGAGTCTAACAGCTTTGATCCTTTCCCATTGAAGCGCTGGTGTCTCTCCAGTCTTGTTTTATGATCCCATTTTCTCTGATGCCCATGAAGCTGCTGAGACAGGCTGGGCTTTTGGCTCAGGGCCCCTTCTGAGCAACAGTGGGCTTTGCGGAGCTGAGCTAGACCCAGGATGGAGCAATGAAAGATTGTTCCTGGCCTTAAATCAGGACGTAAAGGCTGATCCCATTATCTTGAAACCAGGCAAACTTCCACCCACTCTGGTCACTTGGCAGGCTTAAGTCCTACAGGGCTGCAGTATTCACGGAACCTTTGGTGTTCCTGGTATTTTAATTTGTGTCATATGTACCTTCTTAATTCCGGTCTCTCCTCTATTAGACTTTAAGTTCCTGGAGGATGGTGCCTTATTTACTTAAGTATCTATTCCCCCTCCCTGCTTCAAATACGGTCTATTGCACAGAGTAGGCAATTAAATTTTGGCTGATCAACTTGTCTTCCTGTTCAACGAGTTCAATTCAGTTCAATTCAGTCTGTGTCTATATATGTCCATGCAGGCCATGTGAAGTGATTCCTGAAAAATTATCAGATGAATTGGATTGTGCTGATAAACAATCTAAGTCCTACAGATTCCCCACTGGCAATCCTTTCATATTTAACTTTCTAAGCCCTCCTTTCTTCAGTACGAAGACTTTAAGTTAATATACCTTATTTCTCCATTTTCTGTTGCTGGTATAGCTATAAACTCACTTCTCGCTGTTCCCTTTATTCCATGAAAGAAGATGCTTTTCTTTCTTAGGCAAGGCCAAGGGTTCTTAACCTTTTTTGTGTAAAGTGATTTTCCTAACACAGGTCTGATTATGTCACGCACACACACAGACACACAGACACAGACACACATAGACACACACACACACACATCACACCCCATTTACTAAACTCCAGCAGCTTCCCATTACCTCTAATAGCAAATGCAAAATCCTCTGGCTTTCAAAGTCCTTCATAACTTAGCCCCCTCCTTCCTTTCTGCTATTCTCACACCTTACTCCCTGATGTATCCCTCAAACAGAAACAATACTATTTACATTCATTCTGAGTCAATCAGGGCCCAAACAATGACCAAGTGGGCTTGGCCTGGGACTTGTTGTTGGCCACTCAACTTGAGCAAGTGATTTGGGTTTAAAGCATGGTCCTTAAGAAAAAAAAGATTTCATCAATCAAAATGTACATTTCCTTTGGGCAGAACACCCGCAGATAAAGGATATGATACCCTATGTGGACAGAAAGAAGGGAAAGAGAAAAAGAGAGAGAGAATGAAAGAAAGGAAGGAAGGAAAAAGGGAAAGGAGGGAGGGAAGAAGGAAGAGTTGTTGCCCAAATGGCCAGTTCCAGTTGGGTCCCTAGTGGTGTAGCTCCTATTTCTTCACACAGATGTTGTTGTTTGTCCTTCCTTCTCGAAGAGGACCCTGACATCAGGGAGGTGATGCCATAACATGCAAGTGAGTTGGATTTAAGTAAGGGAGCGCTATGCAAGGTCACCAGCCTCACTTTCTCCTCAAGAGCCATCTGAGTACAGTGATGAGATATAGATCAGGACAACTGGAGATGGCATACACTCTAGGACCCAGTGACCCTAGGCTCCTGGTTGTGGCACCAATAAGATACTCCATCTCTTGACTCCAGGCATTCTCTCTGGCTGTCCCTCAACCTCTTCCCTGACTATTGACCTCCCTGGCTTCCTTTAAGTCCCATCCAAAATCCTACTTTCTACAAGAAGCCTTTCCCCAAACCCTCTTAATTCCAGAGTTTTCCCTTTTAAAAATTATTTTGTATTTATTCTGTCTATAGCTTGCCTTGTATATATTTGTTTGCATGTTGTCTCCTTGAGGGCACAGACTGTCTTTTGTCTCTTTTTGTGTCCCCAACACTTAGCACAGTGTCCAGCATGTAGTAGGCACCTAATAAATGTTTATTGAATCATTGAATTGAATGAACCCTTTTTGGTAGACTGGTAAAACCTATGGACCCTTTCCCAGAATGATCATTTTAAATGTGTAAAATAAAATACATAAGATTATGAAGAAAACTACAGAGAAACAGTTCACAAAATATATTTTTTTAAATAAGTTGTTGGATGCTGGTTTCAGAATCTCTGGACTGAAGCTACACAGCCAAGTGACATTGGAGAGTTGGCAGTTACCACTGAATGGACCGGAACTGTGTTGACAAGATTCAGCAGAGAAAAATGAATCCTTTTAGGGTCACATCTCTTTACTACTAAAGATTGTCCTCTGAAGAGGGCTGAAGCAGATGAAAAGAAATTTGTGTGAGGCTGAAACATCAAAAAGTCATTAGGAAGCTGAACTCATTCTTGGGCTTATATGCGTCCTGAGCAAAGATTTGAGTTGCTAAATGCTATCTCTACAAATCCTTCTACCTCTAACAGAATTATAATAAATCACAGGGAATTGAATGCAACTCAGATGTGCTAGTTCTCAGGATGGTGTTTACTTGCTTTGTGACAGTTTAAAGGGCACACACGTGTACATGCACACATATTCTTGAGTTGCAAAATTGTTTCTTTGAACATTGAAGGATCCAGAGCAGCTCATGGAAGAAACCTCCTTTCTAGTAAAATTTAAAAATGATCTCCTTGATTGGAACTGTACATGATAAATTAAACAAATAGTTTCAGTTTCAGCTTTGGAGAACCTTTGTTTTCTTGGCAAAGATACTGAAGTGGTTTGCCATTTCCTTCTCCAGCTCATTTTGCAGATGAGGAAACTGAGGCAAACAGGGTTAAGTGACTTGGTCAGAGTCGCACAGCTAGTAAGTGTCTGAGGCCAGATCAGAACTCAGAAAGATGCGTTTTCCTGCCTTCAGGCCCAGCATCTATCCACAGCGCCATCTAGCACCCTACATAGGGAGTGAAGGTCTAATTGTATTTAACTTCCAGGAAAACCTCCCCAGTCATCTAGTTCTTAGGTACAGGGCTGTGCACAACAGCAGAATCATCTCAGGGCCCAGGAACTATTGAATTCCTTAGTAATAAATTCTTTATAGAAATTACTGAACTCAGTACCCTGCAGGTGCTCACCACCTGACCTTCCTCTGCTTCCATTGTCAACAACTTAATTCTTTGCTGAAGAATTTATCCATTTTCCTTTCTCGTCTTTTGTTTTCGCTTACTACCGTGCTAAGAAACAATTTTGCAACTCAAGAATATGTGTGCATGTACACGTGTGTGCCCTTTAAACTGTCACAAAGCAAGTAAACACCATCCTGAGAACTAGCTCATCTGAGTTGTATTCAATTCCCTGTGATTTATTATAATTCTGTTAGAGGTGGAAGGATTTGTAGTGATAGCATTTAATTTAGCACTCCCATTTTACATACTGGGAAAATTGAAGGTCAAAGAGGGAAAATGACTTGACTGTGTATGTCCTTTCCCTTCTCTGGACCTTCATTTCCTCAACTGCTAAATGAGGCAGTTGGGCCAGATGTGATTATTTTTCAGTGGTATAAAGAATTCCTAGCAAGGCAATGCCCTTATCAGTGAATTATCAGGCACTGACCTTCTCTCCTACTTGAGAGTCAGAGAGCTACCTGCAACCTTGACAGGCTAAGCAGCTTTCCCACAGTAACACAACCAATATGTGATTGAAGTAGACCTTGAATCCAGGTCTACCGGGACTCCAAGGCAGACTTTGTACTATACCATGCTGCCTACTATGTGCAAAGTGCTATGGGTTTCTTTTGCTTCTAAATGACCTCTTTCTCTCTAACTTGTACAAGAAAAGCCTGCAAATGCTTACTATAATTCTTAAGAAACCAGAGCTGCAGGAATGGGGGGCAGGGGAGGGGAGGAATAACTACAGCCTTTGCTCACACAGACAAAGCCTTCTGTTGGGCTCCACGCAGGAAACTTGACTGTCTTTAACAAAGCACTGCCCCCCTCATCCCAGTAATTGCCTTGTTATTGTCATTGGCATCATTGTTCATCGCCTGGTCCCCAGAGGAGCAGTTCTGCCTTCACTAAACCAATATCTCCCACAACAGCCCCCTGCAGTTTTCCCTTTGCTGTCCCGTGCTGAATAAATCCTCCATCTCTGTTTGCTGAATGATCATGAAGACATGATTAAGACTCCAGATTTATGGCTTCCTTGGCCCGGAGGACTCACACAGCTCCCGCTGCTAGGGTCTGCCCCCACTGGCTGCTGGCGACAAGGGAAAGGGGAAATGAAAAGAATCTAAAGGCCAGAAGGGAGCCGAAGTCAGAAGCTAATACAATGAACACATTAGCAAAATTGCCACAGATGCTGGTGTGCCAGTTCAACATATCTTTAACTCATCCTGTTATTAGCCCAGAGCCTGAGTGAGCAGCAGTTACCCCCCTCCACTGACCAGTCCTCCTCTGGACTGCATTCAACGTGTGGGTTTTGCCTGACCTTTAAATGACAGGCTTTTTGCTTGTGTTCTTGCTCATACATATGGCATTCAGAAGCCTTTCTCTTGCACTCAATTACTTTTTAAGTATTTCCTTAGTGTGTGCCTAGTTTTCCTGATAGCTTCTTATTGTATTGTATTTTAAGAAGTCAAAATACCCCCTAAAGATCTGTCAGTGCTTCTCTATTTACTGTAGTCAAGCATTGGACTTTCTTGGGTTTGATGCTGTGGTTGGCATTGAGAGAATGCCTAGGAAAAGGAACTAGGGAGAAATTATTTATTCCCTATCACCTAAAAGGTTAAGACCAAACTACTGTGAGGGGAATGATTTCAGAAAAAGTCTGGGAAGACTTACCTGAACTGATGCAAAGTGAAGTGAGCAGAACCAGGACAACAATGTACATAGTAACAGCAATATTGTCACGATTATCACCTGTGAAAAACATAGCAACTCTTATCAATACAGTGCTCCACCACAACTCAAAGGACTTATGATGAAAAATATTCTCCATCTCCAGACAAAACTGATGAACTCAGAGTGAAGGTTGAAACTTTTCCCCTTTATTTCTCTTATTTTTTTTTTTAGAATAAGGCTAATGTGGAAATATGTTTTGCATGACTGTATGTAAAATGTATAGCATATTTCTTACCTTCTCAGTAGGTGAGAGAGGGGAGTAGAGGGAGGGAGAGAATTTGAAATTGAAAGTAAAAATTAAATTAAAAAAAAGACCAAACTATTTAGCTTGGCATTCAAGGCACCTTCACAGTCTGATCTTAGACCATCTAGTTCTACAGGTCTATCTTTCACTAGAGGCAGTGTGGAAGAGTATATTGAACTTCAGACTTGGAATCAAAAAGACAAATTCAAATTCCACCTCAGATACTTGCCAGCTGTGTGACCCTGGGCAAGTCACTTAACCTCAAAGGCTAAATTTTTCCACCTCTCTTACACTGCTGTTGTGAGAATAAAATGAGACAGTGTAGGTAAAACTCTTTGGAAATGTTAGTTATTTTTCTTATCATTACTCTGAGCCTCAGTTTCCTTATTTTTGGCCTTGAACAATCTCTTAGTTACTTTCCAGCTCTAATTCTTATGAATCAATGATCCTTATCTCCTGCACAAGTCTTCTGGTAAAGTCACATACCATAAGTCATCCTCTATACCCTATGCTCAGTCTATCCCCTCCACCCAGAATACCCTAATCCACTCATTTCTAGCTACTTGATGACTTTCTCAGAGATGCATCTTTTAAGGCTCTGCTTAAGTTCCACCCCTTCCATGAGGCCTTCCTGACTATCCTATGCCATTGTGAGTTTTTCCCCTTGTTCCCTTGAAGACTCAGCTTACGTGACACTCACATGATATCTTCATTGACTTTGCTACCTGTTAGTGGTCTTCCTAAATTACTTTGTAGTTTATACTTTGGATCCACTTACCTGAGTACATGTTGTTTTCCCCTAGTACAGTGTATGCTTCTTGAGGGCAAGAACTTTTTTTGTCTTTAGGGCATTTAATAAGTATTTATTAGAATTGAATTGAACTCCTGTAGCACCCGTTATCTATAGTTCTCACTGTCTGTAGCCAGAGACAGGACTTGGGGAAGAAAATGTAGGCATTTGCTTAGGTTACAATATTGGGGGAGTACAATGAGAAACACATTATAAATGATCGAAAATTCTATTCTATGTATCATATAGGTTTTTATCCTCTGATGTCAGTTTGCCTTTGTCACGGTGAAGGCCTAGGTGCTGCAGTGGTTAGAGCTCTGGGCCTGGGGCCAGGAAGACCTGAGTTCAAATTCAGCCCCAGATATATGCTAGCTGTGTGACCCTGGGCAAGACTCATAGTCTCTGCCTCAGTTTTCCCATCTGTAGAAAGGGTGTAATAATTACATGGTTTTTGTGATAACTGAATCAGATATTTGTAAAGCCCTTAGCACAGTGCCAGGCACTTAAAAAATGTTTCCTTTTTTTCCTTCCCCAATGAACAAAATTAGAGGTGTGGGTGGGAGGGAGCAGTTGTGATCTTCCAATGCAAGTAAGGTACAATGTTCAAACCTTCCTAGGATGTTCAAATCCCTTTTCCTGGCTGTATATGTACCTCTCATTTATTATTTCCCCATATGCTGCCTGGGCTCACTGTCTTTCCACATGTGCTTCTTCAATTAGATTATAAACCCCTTGAGGACAGAGAACCAAGCATTCCACTGTTTGTATATCCTCTACCTCTCCAAGAATGTCCAGTACAGTCTCTCCGTAAAGATCTGTTGATAGTAGTGGGGGCTAAAAGTTAGCATCTATAGGTGTCTATGGAATCTGGAGTAAGGATCCTCCCCAAGGTGCTTGCCTCACCCCTGAGCTTCCTCTTTGAGGAGGTTCTGGCTGAAAGAAAAAAGAACATTTCCTACAGTAGAGGGGGAAAAGCAATCTTTCTGGGTTGCTTCTACATTATTAGGAAGGTGAAGCTAATCCAGGCAGCAGCAGCCTGTTTCCATTAAGTCAATCCAGGCTGGGGGGTGCTGACAGCGCCTCGGATCTGTCATAGTGAGGAGTAAGTAGAAGTCACATCAGATCTGTGCAGACAAGTGAGCCCAGGCCTGTGGATGAAAATGTATTTGCAACACTTAAGTGGAAATCAAAAGTTACCTTCGAGGCCAGAGCCGAACAAGCCCTGGAAAATCCCTGCTCTCAGAGAAACACTTTCTGTCAGATTGCGATGCAAAGTGTTTTTCACCATATTTTCTGTCGTCTGGGAAGATGGTTGTCTAAAGGGGCTCATTAAAGACAAGGAGAAAAAAAACTCACTTGTTTTGACTTAGAAGAGATCTGAACTCAGGCCTAAATTAATGTCCAAGGATAAATTCTACCTCATAGAAATAAGATATTTTCTAATGTTTTGAGCTTTTCAATGCTATAGTTATGTGCATGTGTGTTTCTCTTTTTTTTAGGGGGGGGTATAAGTGAAGGTGGGAGGAGGATGGCAGGAATAGATGGAGAGGTTCACCTCATTTTGTGTAACACACTTATTTTTTGTAAGATTATTTCCTGTATGTTGAATCCCATTTTCCCATTTACTTCAATTATAACATTGGAGAGATGCTTCTTAAATTGAATCATATTGCAGAAGGAATGAGAAACAAGGAAACATGCATCTATTAAGCACCTGTGGTGTTCTGGCACCATGCTAAGAACTTTATACATAATGTCTTATAGGAGAAGGTCATAGCACAATGCCTAGCACACAGTAGGTACTTAATAAATGCTTATTGATTGATTTTCACAACAACCCTGGAAAGTAGGTTTTATAGTTGAGGAAACTGAGGTAGAAAGAGATTAAGTTACTTGCCCAGGATCACCCAGCTGGTGTCAGACTGGATTTGATCTCAGGTCTTCCTGATTCTAGATCCAATGTTTTAACCCTTGAACCACCTGGCTGCCTCACCTGGCAGGTGAGAATGTAACAAACATTTAAAATAGGAACATTTGAAGGAAAAAATGTAATTTCTTGATGAAATGGAACAGTAACTTCATCTTTAAAAAAACAATATTAATAACAACAATGAAACAGTGCTAATTCCTGTGAGCTGACAACCCTGAAATGAAAAGTTCTTCAGCTTCCACCACACCTGACTTGGAGAGCATACAGAACACACATGGATAGACTCTCTGGACTATTTCCCAGGGCTCTGTGGAAATTGCTGCTGCCTTTAAAGAATAAAATAGTTTGCTCAGTGCTAAAAGGAGAGGCAGAATTGCTGCAGAGGCATTGATTCAGAACACAAAAGAGAAAAAAATTTAAACTATACTAAAGTGAAATGTTCCTTGTCCTGGACTAGGTAGCTTCTGAGGTCCCTTGCGGCTTTTAGATTTTGGGGCCATGACTTAGACTATAGTTGGAGGACCATGGTTACAGGGATTCATAGAATTCACAAGTCTCCATGTACCTTATATGAAGAAAACATGAAATAGAAACATTTGAACTTGTAAATTGCTAAGTTGGCAAAGAGATGGGGGGGGTGGGGTTGAGCATTTATTTTTCAAAGAATTCTTTGCTTTATAAAATAACTTGGCACCGTGTTACTTTAATTATCTAGCTCTTCTGTTTCTCCCTCCCCTTCCTTCCTTCCTTCCTTCCTTCCTTCCTTCCTTCCTTCCTTCCTTCCTTCCTTCCTTCCTTCCTTCCTTCCTTCCTTCCTTCCTTCCTTCCTTCCTTCCTCGCCTGTCTAGTCCTTACAGATGGAAGAAACTGAGTCCCAGGGAAGAGAAGTGACAAGCACAAGGTCTCACAGATAGTGAGCATCATGAGCGAGATTGGAAACAAATCGTCGGACACTGGGGCTCATTCTGGCAAAGTGTCATGTCATAGTTTGCTTCTATGTAAAAATAAGGAGGCTGGACCAGGGGTTCTCTAGGCTCCTTTCCAGCTCTAAGTCCTTCATCCTATAACTTGACTTAGCCCAAACAACACAACATTCTAGCAATGCCTGTTTTATAAAGCAAGGCTCCTTCGCTGAATGGGATGATGGGGGAGCACTTTTACTGTTACCAAAGGGACCCTAAAACCAGGTAAAACGTGCCTTCTGGCCATGTGTATTGAAGCAGTTTGTTGACTTCTGAGTCCTGTAAAACAGATCAAATTCCTGTATAAGAAGATTTACAACAGGGGTTCTTAATTTTTTGTTTGTTGTTTTCTGGACTCTGTTGGCAGTCTGGTGAAGCCTAGGATCCTCTTCTCAGAATAATGTTTTTAAATACATAAAATAAAATACCTAGGATGACAAGGGAAACCAATTATATTGAAACACATTCATCAAAATATTAAAAAACAAAAACAAGTTTGGGGACTCTTTGTGTAAGATCTCCTAGTTTAGAGGTTAGCTCTTAAGAAACTGAGGCTGGTTGGTTAATACTGTTGCTTCTCCCTGAGGAGAGTGGTAAACACTACTAGGTCTGAGGGATCCTTTCTTTCCTACTTCCCATCTTTATCACATCCTATCAGCATGGCTAGCCTGATGGCAGGGGAGCAGAACAGATGAGTTCTGGAGGTTAGAGGTCTCTTCTACCTCTGTGACCATGATTCAAATGAGACTGTAATGTTGTGATGTTACTGCCAAGAGTCTAGGAGCTGAGAACATTTTTTCTTTAAGCACCAGTGTGTTACATTCTCTGGTGCAGCCACACTGTCAACCCACACAAATCACTCATGCATTCTAGTATATGTTTGAGTCTTTTTCCCTTGCACACTTCAAAATACCGAGTTGTAAAATGTGCTGGCCTTTTCTTTGAATTACAAAGCCTCCCCTAAACCCCCAAAGTACCTTCCCTTTTCTCTCAAACTATTTTAAATACCCACAGCTAAAATGCTGGTCTTTACTGTTTAAATTACTGTGTGATTGAGCTGAGAACCTCACCAGGAAAAAAATGATGCTACCTTGTTAAGAAGAGAGGGGAAAAGCCACTACTTTCATGTGTTGTAATGAGGTCTGTGTAATAGGCCTGTGTGTCAGGAGGGCCGAGAGACAAGACAACAAGCCAGGAACAGTGGACTTGTGTGGGAGCAGGGTCTGTGCGATGCATGGCAATATCTTTCCCGAGTGCCTTACAAAAGAAGATAAAAGCAAGATAAAAATATCTTCCATTTCCCCCCCTAATTTGTAGTTTTCTGGTGTTAGCAAGGCTTATAAGACACATGCTCCCAATTAGCTGCTCCTCTTAATCTAAATGCTTCATAAATTATCTCCTGCGCTTGTGGATTATCACTTCATAATGCGAGTTAGCATTTAAATAAATAGCTGCGGTGTAGAAAATTAGAGAGGTTTACTTCTGAGGCGCCAGCATAATGAAGGAAAATACCACAGCAGCTGAACAGGGGTTGGGGGAGGATATGAAGAGACATATAGGCGCATCTATATTAGCCAGAAATTGTGCATTATTTGCAAATATTGCTCACTTTTCATTGGCTTTCACATTACCCAGGCAGGTTATTTTTTTTTCAAGGTTCATTAATTTGCTGAGTCTATAACCTAGAGCAGAAAGGCACCTTAGAAATCATCTAGTCTCATCCTCTCATTTTGAGGCCCAGGGAGATTAGAATCCTAGAAGGTTAGAAGATTGGAATTTTAGAATCATGGATTATGGGTTAGAGCTGGAAGTCTCCTTTGAGATCATCTAATTCAGCTTCTACATTTAACAGAGGACAAACGGAGGCCCAGAGAGATAGAAGTCCCTTACTTAAGATCATAAGAGCAAGTTCAGAAGCAGAGTTTATTCATATTATTTGTCCATGAGGTTTTCGTAGCCTTCCTGGGAGCCTAAGCAGTTCATTGATCATTGTGTCTCACAACCAATGTCTGTTACCAAATTCCCATCAAAGATTCCCAAAATCATCTCCTCACTTCTGTACTATCTCCATTTAACAAAGCTTTCTCTAAAACAGTGTTGAAAATAAATATTTCCAAAAAATGCTGGTGTTGAGAAATGTGATTAATATAAATATCATATTATGTTAAACTTTTACTATATGGAGTTATGTTTTAAGAGAATAGGATTTTACCCTCCTTTATATAGCTATATTTGAAGTGAGCACTAGATTTGGATACCTAGATTGGAGTCCCAGCCCTGTCACTTATTGCTGGAGTGACTCTGGGAAAATTGCTTCATCTCTGTAGGCATCAGTTTCTCCATCTATAAAATGAGAGGGGAGGAGGATTGGACTAGATTATTTCTATAGATGTTTTCCAGCTCTGACACCCTGTAATAATTAACCATTATAATAATGTTATGTTTTAAATAATTTTCTAAGTTAGCATTTACATATATACATATATAGTTAACATTATATATTTATATACTTTAAAGTTTGCGAACTGTTTACATATAGAGGATGCCCCCCCCAAATGTGAACACACAATAACTGCTATGTTTGTTCATTTTATTTTACATTTATTTTCTGAAAAGGAAAAGATGTTACAGAATTGTGGGCTGATAAAATGTATGTACTTTTTGTGGACACCCTCTATTTCATTTGATATTCACAACAATCCTGTGAGGTAGGTGCTACTATTATCCCATCATACAGATAAGGAAACTGAGGCTCAGAGGTTAAGTGATTTACTTAGTGTCACACAACTAGTAAGTGTCTGAGGTAGGATTTAAATTCAGATCTTCTTGGCTCCAGGTCCATCATTCTACCCCTACTACTACACATAGCTGATAATGACATAGCCATTTGTTTACCCTCTAAAGAGCAGTTTATAAATTCTGGCAAGAGGATGGGAAACAGTGATGACCTTGCTTAGTTTTACTACTGTAAAAATAGGTTTCCTACTACTTTAGGAAACACAGAGGGAAACTTGGTGGGGGATGCTGCTTGGTCGTTTAGTACTTATTTGAAAGACTTAACTGCAATATAATAAAAAATAACTACAGTTAAATGTTAAAAGTTAAATTGAACTTAAGAGACTTTTCTACAAGAGGATGTAATTTTATTAAAGGCATCAATGTGCATATTCATGGTACAAGCAGACAGGCATGTGAATGTTCTAGTCCCCTTACTGATACTGGGCTTGATCAATTTCAGGCACTATCCAAACTCAACCAAATTAAATTCCATAAACATTTATTAATTGCCCAAGTATTCAGATGATATTCTACGTGCTGGGAAACAAAGGTAAAAATAAAACATTTCCTGTCCTTAACGAGTTTATGTTCTTTTGGATTGGGTAGGTGAAGTGTTTGTAACAGATACATAAATACACAGTATATGAAAAATAAACATCATCATAGAGGGAGGTGTGCTAACAAATGGGGAGAAGGAGGAAAGGTCTTTTGTGGAAAGGGCATTTGAACAGGACCTTGAAGACGGATAGGAGTTCCAAGAAGAAGAGGTAAAGAACAAGGGCATGATAGGTAGGGGGGATAGCCTGTGCCAAGTATGGAGAGGGAACATCAAGTAAGTCAGTTTGGTTGTAAGAGAGCATGTATGAGGGAGAAATAATGCATTATCAGCCTGGGAAGATAGGTTGGAACCACACTGTGAAGGACTTTCAATACCAAACCCAAATAGTCTAATGAAATGTCTGAAGATTCCTTCCCCTGCCAAAGAAAATGGTCCTGAGGTCTCAGGATAGAGTAAAACATTTCCAGCAGAAAACATGATCAATATTTAACCCTGAATGGAAGGGATGAGATGGTCCTTTTGTGATAGGACAAGCAAGTAACTTAGATAACCAAAAACCCAGATGGGAAGATCATAGAGACGAGTACATTGGGTTGAAACAATTTATGAGTATTTCTTTTTTTTATATATTTTTTAATATAAATTTATTTATTTAACTTTTTACATTTATTTTCACAAACTTTTGGGTTCCAAATTTTCTCCCCATTTATCACCTCCCCCCATCCCAATACACTGAGCATTCTAATTTCCCCTATCACCAATCTGCCCTCTCTTCTATCATCCCTCCCTTCTCTTGTCCCCATCTTCTCTTTTGTCCTGTAGGGCCAGATGACTTTCTATTCCCCATTAACTGTATTTCTTGTTTCCTAGTAGCAAGAACAATACTAAACAGTTGTTCCTAAAACTTTGAGTTCCAAATTCTCCCCATCCCTCCCTCCCCACCCATTCCCTTTGGGAAGGCAGGCAAGTCAGTATGGGCCATATCTGTATAGTTTTGCAAATGACTTCGATAATAGTCATGTTGTGTAAGACTAACTGTATTTCCCTCCATCCTGTCCTGCCCCCCATTGTTTCTATTCTGTCTTTTGATCCTGTCCCTCCCCAAGAGTGTTGACTTCAAATTGCTCCCTCCTCCCACTGCCCTCCCTTCCATCATCCCTCCCTCCCTGCTTATCTCCTCCCCCACTTTCCTGTATTGTAAGATAGGTTTTCATACCAAAATGAGTGTGCATTTTACTCCTTTCTTTAGTCGAATGTGATGAGAGTAAACTTTATGTTTTTTTCTCAGCTCTCCTCTTTTTCCCTCCACTAAAAAGTCTCCTGCTTGCCTCTTGAATGAGATATAATTTACCCCATTCCATTTCACCCTCTCTCCTCCCACTACCTTTCTCTCTCCCCATTTACCTTAATTTCTTTTAAGATATGGTCCCATCCTATTCAATTCACTCTGTGCTCTCTGTCTCTGTATGTGTATGCATGTGTGTATGTGTGTATGCGTGCATGTGTGTACATGTGTGCGTGTGTGTGTGGTTCCAGCAACTACCCAGATACTGAAAAGTTTTAAGAGTTACAAATATTATCTTTCCATGTAGGAATGTAAACAGTTCACCTTTGGTAAGTCCCTGATGAATTCTCTTTGCTGTTTACTTTTTCATGCTTCTTCTCATTCTTGTGTTTGAAAGTCAAATTTTCTTTTCATGTCTGGTCCTTTCATCAAGCACGCTTGAAAGTCTTCTGTTTCATTGAAAGACCATATTTTCCCCTGAAGTATTATACTCAGTTTTGCTGGGTAGGTGATTCCTGGTTTGAGTCCTAGTTCCTTTGACTTCTGGAATATCCTATTCCACGCCCTTCGATCCCTTAATGTAGAAGCTGCTAGATCTTGTGTTATCCTGATTGTATTTCCACAATACTGGAATTGTTTCTTTCTAGCTGCTTGCAATATCTTCTCCTTGACCTGGGAATTCTGGAATTTGGCGACAATGTTCCTAGGAGTTTCTCTTTTTGGATCTCTTTCAGGCGGTGATCAATGGATTCCTTCAATACTTATTTTGCCCTCTGGTTCTAGAATGTCAGGGCAGTTTTCCTTGATAATTTCATGGAAGATGATGTCTAGGCTCTTTTTTTGATCATGGCTTTCAGGTAGTACCATAATTTTTAAATTGTTTCTCCTGGACCTATTTTCCAGGTCAGTTGTTTTTCCCATGAGATATTTCACATTCTCTTCCACTTTTTCATTCTTTTGGTTTTGTTTTATGATTTCTTGGTTTCTCAAAAAGTCATTAGCCTCCATCTGTTCCATTCCAATTTTGAGAGAACTATTTTCTTCAGTGAGCTTTTGAACCTCTTTTTCCATTTGGCTAATTCTGCTTTTGAAAGCATTCTTCTCCTCATTGCCTTTTGGACCTCTTTTGCCAATTGAGTGAGCCTATTTTTCAAGATGTTATTTTCTTCAGCATTTTTTTGGGTCTCCTTTTAGCAAGGTATTGACCCATTTTTCATGCTTTTCTTGCATCTCTTTCATTTCTCTTCCCAGTTTTTCCTCCACCTGTCTAACTTGATTTTCAAAATCCTTTTTGAGCTCTTCCATGGCCTGAGCCCACTGGACATCCACCTGGGATGTCTGGGATACAGAGACCCTGACCTCCACGTCTTTCCCTGATGGCAAGCATTGTTCCTCCCCATCGGAAATGAAAGGAGGAAACATCATCTGTTCCCCAAGAAAGTAGTTTTCTATGGTCTTATTTTTCTTCCCTTTTCTGGGCATTTTCCCAGCCAGTTACTTGACTTCTGAGATTCCTCTCCACCCCCACTTAGATCTGCCCAGCTAGTGCTTGGGGTCTGAGATTCAAATGCTGCTCCCCAGCCTCAGGGCTTTCCGCAGTGGGCAGGGCTGCTATTCAATGTGAGCTTAAGTTCTGGTGCTGGGGTGGGGGCAGGGCTGCCTCCCAGGCTCAGTTGCCTCAGGGGGTTTAAGTGGAGATCTTCAGTAATGGAGCAGAGCTCCTGTCTGCTCCGGGAGCCCGGGTCTGCTGCTGTCCCTGTTTCTGTCGCTGCCTCCCGAGGGGGCCTGAGTCACAAAGACACCCTGCTCCCCTCTTGGCCAGCCCAGAAGTCTCTCTCACTGACCTGTAGCACCTGTGGGTGGAGGGACCTTCGCAGCTGCCGGAGATTCCTTCCCTGAAGCCTGCTCAGATCTGCTCCTCTTGGGGCCTAGCAGCCAGGGCAGGGCCGGGGTGGGCTCCGCTGTCTGGTGCGCAACGGATCCTTGGGGATGGCTTTCCAGGGCTCTCTGGAACAGAAATCTCCTCCACTGAGTTTCTGCATGGCTTGCTCTGCTCCAGAATTTGTGGGGAGTTCTTTTTACAGAAAATTTATGGGCTGTGGGTTCGGAGCTAGCATACGTCAGTTTTTCTACTCCACCATCTTGGCTACTCCCCCTATGAGTATTTCATAGTTCTTTTTTCCTAGGTAAAGGAGCAGAATGTCATGAGAGCAGGTTCACATTGCATTTGGTCAGTGAAGTAGTGAAACTGGAATTGTCTTCATGTCCCTTTCTTTGAATGTCTCATAATCCCATGCCATGTAGATTTTCCTCCTTTTAACAATATTTTCATTGCACTGACAAAGAAAGAAAACCTTGAAGCATAAATAGCCCTGAATGAATGCTAACAAGTCTTGGTATACCTTGTATTGGTTCTTCCATTTAACCATTATAAGGTCTATTGCTTTCCCTTTAGGGTAGGAGTTCTTAACCTAGATGGTTGGTGGTAGGAAGCTCTAGGGATGGATTGCAGAGGGTCTATGAAGTTGGATGAGAAAACAGTAAAATTTTAATTTTCACTAACCTCTAACTGAAATTTAGCATTTTCCTTCAATGATTTAAAGACATTCTTCTGAGAAGGGTAGGCTTTATCAGACTGGTGGAGTGGGTCCATGATGCACAAAAAAAGGTTATGAATCCCTAAGTGTGGAAGCAAATGCCTGTGGTCCTGGCTACTGGGGAGAATTGAGAGTTGATAGAACTCAAGCCAATCCTTTGTTCATACTAAGCCCAGGATAAATATGGTGGAGAAGAGTGCCACCAGAAAGCCTAAGGAGGAACAAACTGAACCAAGTCAGAAAAACAAAGTAGTTTAAAGCTTACTTTCATACTGATCAGTACTGGGATTGGGCCCATGAGTGGCTGTTGTACTCCCAACCTGGGAGAAGTAGGGAGATCTAATTTTCAAAGCAAAAAAAACCAGCAACCCTGCTTTTGGAAATGCTATGGCTTTATGAGAATTGAATTTACTTCTCTTAAGGGTTTGTATCTTATGATGATAGTGATGAATATGGTTTCCTACTTGTCCAAGAAGTACACAGGGCATATTTTTATTACATTTGAAGATGTAATGACCTGCATCTTCTATGTAAATAGGGATTTAATAAGGTCTTTAGGGTGAGCAAAGTAAATTTGGAATGATTTGTTTTTCTTTATATTTGTACCTATTTGGATTTCCATTGGATATTTTAAACTCAAGAAATGAAGCCTTTCCCTTTGAAATGAATTATCTTCTGACTGATTTTTCTAACGCAGGAATGAAATGTGACCAAAGTAAAAGACGATAAACACTGCAGTTCACATTTGATCAGGAGGTTTTGCCCCCTTACAGAATGGTCTAAATGCTTTTAGAATACTTCAAAACTGAGGGTTATCAGAATTTGTGGTTCATAATCTTCAGGACACAAAAGGAAGCGTGTATTTAAGACTGACATGGGTAGGGATGTTCTAGTATGTAGCTCTGAGCCAAAAATCATTAGATAATAGTTTGCTACTGATGGGTTTGAAGGGCTCAAGGTTTGAAAACTCCCAAACCCATTTCTAAAGCATTTCTTCATTTGGGGCAGGTAGAATGACAGTTCAGTGAGCTTCCAATGCAGTCCATTCAGTTCAACAAACTTACCACCAATCAGGCAATGCTGTAAGCCTTGAGAAGGCAAAGATAAAAGAAGAAGCAGTCCCTCTCAAGGAGCTGCCAAGCTAATGGAGGTGGGGGAAAATGGCAAGACATATATGTAAAATGTGATACAATAGAAAGAGCACTGACTTTAGAGTAAGAGGCTCTGGGTTCAAATCTTGCCTCTGCATGATTTTGGACAAGTCACTTTACTCTCTGGGCTTCAGTTTCCTGATCTGTAAAATGAGATGGCAGGACTAGATGTCTTTTGAAGTCCCTTCAAGCTAGATCTGTCATCCTCAGCATGATACAAGGGGGTATTGTTGTGGTAGCCAAAGAGAATCAGTTAGAATGCTCTCAGAAAATCTGAAGAAAAGATTGCTTTTAGCTAGTTTGGAATCAGAAAAGACTTCATGGAGGAGGTGACACTTGGACTGGTCTTGAAGGAAGAGAAATATTTCAGTAAGACCAGAGATAGGAAGAAAGGAGGGCATAGAGGTGAGAGGTTGGCCCATGCTTTTGAAGAACAGGGAGGTGATGTAGGGCAGAATGAGATCAGGCAACTCCTAGAAGTTGGTTTGGCTGGAACATAGAGGATGAGAAGAGAAATAGAGTGAAATAATGATAGAAAAGTAAGCTGAAGCTAACTTTGACAACAGGTAAACTGAGGGAAGAGCATCAAGAATGCCAAGAGAAGCTTTCCCCCTCAAATAGTGAAAGTGAAATCAGATCTGCCTGCTTCCATCTTTCCAACTGATCTACTAATCATATTTCTTCAAATTTTATATCCCTGACCCTTGTAAAAGGATTGCAATGAAGGCGTTTTTTAAGCTGCATTTTAATAAGTCAATATGAAAGCTCAAAATTATTTAAAGCTTCTTAAAGAGGATTATATTTGATTTCTTGTGGGAATTCTGGAGTGTTGTATAGTGAAGATGTTCTGACCTTCTGAGGTTGTATTATATTAAAGCAACAGGATCCTTTTTATGGCAAAAACTTTAACTGTTTTATATTAAAATAGAGATTATTTGGTGCAAGTAGTATTTTGTTATCTGCTGGAGACATTAGCTGAGTCTCAGAGCTTCAGTAGAAAAGAATAACATTTTAGAGTCTCAGGCAAGATTTGTGACTTCTCTTTGCCAAGTATTCCCTGAACTCTTTTGCTTGACTTTTTTTTAAATTCTGAGAAGTAGAGAAGATTCCCTAAACATCTGGAACAAGGCCTCAATTTGGCCATCAATACACCTGGGGAAAGTGAAAAGTCTTCCTAGACAAGGCCATCCATCCAGTTCCTCATTTTTCATTGCCAACACAAACCAGATTGTCCTAATACTGATCGTGTACTTGCAACCTTGTGATGTCATTCTGTTCCCAGGCAATTTGTCCTCAAAAGGAGTCCAGTTGCAAAAGGAAGTCCAGGATGGGTAGGCACAGTTTGAGGAATAGAGTGGTGGGTTGTGTGTACCCCTCTCTGTTTCCTGTGGCCAGAACCTATAGCTTCTCTTTCCTTGTTCACCTCTCTGGGAATCTTGATCATGTGTGGTCAAGAGGAAAATTCAGTAGAGCCAGGAAGGGAAGAAGACTTTTTTCCCATCTCCTCTAGACAAGAAGAGGAGGGCTAATCATTACAGAGGAAGAAAAAAGAATTATGGAGAATTGACCAGCAGCTGTCTCCAAGGGTTGGATCACCTTTATAGCCCCTGGAGACTCGAGGAGCTCAAACAACACCTGAAGCCATCAGGAGGATGCAGGCCAGGTTGGGGAGATAGGGAGATGATGGTAATATTGTGCTGTTGTGTGGTGATGATTCAGTACCAGGATATGTTCAAGTATGTGTTCCATCTATTCTGTGTCTACCGCATCTGTCATGTAATCCAATGGATTACCTTTATTCTAACACAGATAATAATCCATATTCTAAGTCTTAACTGAAATGCAGAAGATGAGCCTTTCTTTCCGTAGTGTTTTATTTCACCAATGGGGGCACTTTCTCCCTCGAAGCAGATCTTAACCCTTCCACTACTTAGTAGACCTTTTCATGTGAGACTGTGGCTAAAAATCTCATCACTTTGTGGAAAACCTTTTCAGGATGAGCCTTTATACATTCAGCTAGACTAGGATTGATCCTTGGACAGTAGACATGTAGAACACTCTGGGCCTGTCCCTGAAAACTTTCCATCTTGGGAAAACCTGCCGGATCTGGCATTCCATTAGAGCTGTTTTCTAGAACCCAGGGTTAGAGTCCATGCTGTGCTGAGGCATCACAGTGGAGCCTCTGGGGATTTGCTCTGGGTGATGGCAATGGTAAGGGGTTCATACTTTAGATGGAGACATGAAATGATCTCTACAATCCCTTTCATCTCTAAGATTCTGTAATTCTTTGATTTTCTGAATGTAGTTTATCTCTTTACTACCTGTCCATAGTCTTAAATACTTTCAAAATATTCCTGAAAAATGATCAATTCTTTCATTGACTATCCCCACAGAAAGTAACATATATCTTGGTCATTTTTTGAACCAAGTTAAGGTAGGAGGATAGTGTGAGGAGGGAGAAACAACTTGGATGGAAAAGTGAAAATTTAGGTCATAGATTTTGATTCATATGTAAATGTGCAAATTGGGAATGATTTTTTTTTTATTGAATGAGGGGGAGGATCAATCATGTTAAACATATTTCCACATTAGTTAGGGTGTGAAAAAAGAAACAGAACAAAAGGAAAAAACCAAAAAGGAAATAAAAAACAACACAAAAGTGAACATAGTATGCTTCGATCTGCATTCAGACTCCATAATTCTTTCTCTGGTTGCGCACAGCATTTTTCATCATGAGTCTTTTGTAATTATCCTGGATCATTGTATTGCAGAGAAGAGCCGAGTCTATCATAGCTGATCGTCATACAATGTTGTGTTGCTGTGTACAATGTTCTCCTGGTTATGCTCACTTCACTCAGGATCAGTTCATACAGTTCTTTCCAGGTTTTTCTGAAATCTGCCTGCTCATCATTTCTTAAAGCACAATAATATTCTACTACATTCATATACCACAACTTGTTAAGCCATTCCCCATTTGATGGGCATTGAGGGTCACATTATTAAGCAGGTATACAACTGACTCACAATTGGAAGATGTTAAAATATTTCGTACTATCTTTCTTTTTCTAAATTTTAAACTTTTATTGATATCTTTTGTTTTTAATGTTACCTTTATCTTCAGATACAATCCTCTCCTTTTGAGAAGACAAGCAGTACAATACTCATTCTACATGTGAAGTCATGCAAAACATATTTCCATACTCAAGCTAACTTCTAAAAAATATATTTTTTTTTTAGTTTTCATCATTCACTTCCATAAGATTTTGAGTTCCAGATTTTCTTCCTTCCTCTCCTCTCCCCACCCCAAGATGGTGCGCAATCTCATACAGTTCTACATATATATTCATATTAAATATATTTTCACATTAGTCGTGTTGTAAAGAAGAATTAGAATCAATGGGAGAAACCATGAGAAAGAAGAAACAAAGAGAAAGAAAGAGAGCAAATAGTATGAGAAGAAACAAAAAAAAAAGAGTAAATAGTATGTCAAGCTGTCTTTTAAAACAGTAGTGAGATAAAAGGTGAGAATGCAAAGACTTCACAAAGGAAATAGGTCGTTATTTTTGCCACGGACCTGAACTGAACTTAACCAGTGATCAATATAAACTCAATGTACCTCTTCTATTCAGAGTATTCAGGAAAGGAAGACCTACCCATCACTCTGATCATAGTGTAAATAACAAAGTGCATGGTTTGAGTATGATGGTTTGGGATTGGAAGGTGGAACAAGAAAAGGATATGGATTTAGGTTCATGTTCTCTTAACTACCAATGTGATCTCAAGCCAATTATTTCCCCTTTCTGGGTTTCATCTGTAAACATTGGGGGTTGGAGTAGATGATGTTTAAGGCCCAAGTCACTGGATTCAACTGAACAAGAAATTTCCAACATGGTTTGAGTGGTGATGTACCAAATAGACAAACAAAAGCCCAATGGTTAAGAAGTGGCTAAATATATTGTGGCACTTAAGGAGCTATTACTGCAGGGTGAGAAAAAGATGATGAATATAGAGAAGTATGGGAAAACTTTCATGAACTGATGCAAAGAAGAACACACTGTGCGTGTGCGTGTGTGTGTGTGTGTGTGCGTGCGCATGTATATTAGATAGATTGACAGATCTAAAAGGCATGTACGTGGCCTGGTAGAGCACTGGACCTGGAGTCAGGAAGCACTAGATTCAGGTCTAACCTCAGATACTTATTAGCTCTGTGACCATGGGCAAGTCGCAGTCTCTGTCTCCCTCAGTTTCTTCAGCTGTAAAATAGAGGTAATAATGGCACCTAACTCACCTGACCAAAAGAGACAATATTTGTAAAGCACTTAGCATAGTGTCTGGCACACAGAAGAAAATAAATGATTATTCCTTTTCCCCTCTTCTTCCTCTAAATGTAAAAAACAACATAAAAAAAAAAGAAATAAAATGCATGTAATGAGCAAGGCTGCCTCCAAAAAAAAGAGAGATATGAAAAGACACGCTCCTTTTCTTCTTTTCAGAGGTGGAAGCAATGGGTGTACAGCGCTGTATATGTAATGTCAGATATTTTTGATACATTGGCTAATTTTGATGAGCTGTCTTTTATCTTTTTTTTTTTATTCTCGGTAATAAGGATATCTCTCTGGAATGGAAATGTAGGTAAGATGAAATAAAAGGATATCAATAAAATATATTTTTTAAATGATAGCTCACATTTCTATAACCCTTTAACATTTACAAAGTGATTCCTCACCACAACTCAGAGGTAGTTAGTGCAAGAATTATTATTACCATTTTTTTCCAGATGAGGAAACCGAGATTCAAAGGGGGTAAAGTGAATTGCCAAGCCCACACAGGTGCTAAATGCTTAAGTTGGGACTAAGACCCTGGTCTTTCCTGACTTCAGATGAAGTGCTCTTTCCATGATGCTTCATTGACTTTCAACAGCATCTGTCTTCTTACTACTGGTACTAATCACAAACCTTCCACACCTTAAAACAAATGTCTTTATAAGCCACTGCAGCAAAACCAAAACACATTATGGATTGGCTAAACCTCTGATAATGAGCATCTATCTTCATTAAACTAGGCTGGTCCTCAGAAAACAATTAGGCTCATTCTCAAACCCTCTCCAGCTTGGGAGGACCTGCCAGGTTCCACTGGGATAGCATTTGAAATCCCAGGGTTGCCTCCATTTCTGGAAGAGGTATCAGAGCAGCCCACCACCAATGTGCTCCTGAGCTGGCTTCTCAGGGATTCCCTTTTTCTCTGGTCAGTGTGACCAGGTTATACTGTATGAGCTGCCTTACAAAGGTTACCTTTAGCTGAGTAAAATTTGTCCCTGAATAAGCAAAAGAACTTTGACAGCTTTGTGGGGGTTGGGTGTTCTGTTCTTAAGGGATAGGAAAAAAATAAGGCAAAGATAATGTTCAGATCCCTGCAATGTGGGTCATGATGCTGGTTTGAGGCAATAACGAAAAGGCTAAGGATCTAATGAAGAAGAGGAAAGTGGGGGAGCATAAAGACTTTCCTCTCTGGCTAGCCCTTTAAAACCAAAATGATAGAGTTCATTTGCATTTAGATCTCTTTGGTTCCCTCTTTTCATCTAAAGACAAATCCTCACAAAAGGCTGCTTAATTAGACCAAATTAGATTTCCGCCTAGTGGCTTGTCATTCATTACAAAACGCTGTTCTTTTTCTATTTTGGTAATTATAAGCTGGTCTATACCAGTTTGCAAGCATTCACTTCAGTCCCCAAGTATGACTAGCATTCATGATTTTGTGCAGAGAAGAGGAAAATTATTCAGTTGCACCAAATCTGTCTATTTTTACAAGTTGGATCAAAATCATCAGTGGAGTCTTTTACAATAATGGGTATTCCCTTCCTTAATTCTTTAATGATTAATTGTAGTAGCACAGAGGTAGGTAATTTTCAAGACTAAAAGCTAAGTACAAACAGATTTCATATGTAGCAATTATGCCATATATTTGAAATCTTTACCTAAGTCATGCATCTCCATTCCATCTAAGAAATCTCCTATTAAATCATTTATAAGACATCTCCCCCCTTTTTTTCCTGTTAATATCTGCCAGCCATCTTTTGCCCTAGGAAATAAGCACATACGCTTATTCCTTTCATGCACCAGCCACTTTCTGTTGAATAAAAGAACTGGACCACCATGTGCTCAAAGTTGAGGAGAGGGAGACAGAGGGGAGTGAGGGTGGTGCTGCTGGAGGAGTTCATTTCGAGTCAGATGAGCTGGGTAGACTCCCAGCTTTACCGCTTACTGCCTGTGCAACCAGCAAACCTCTCTGGGCCACAGTTTCCTTTTTAAAATGAGGGGATAGGATCAAATGGTCTCTAAGGTTCCTTCCTAAATCTATGACCTTGTGAGCCTGTACCTTTCATCATGTGGCATCTGTTCAACCCCTCTAGCTGGACAGCAGTTGGAGCTCTGGTTTTAGAAAACTGGTGCAGCCAGAAAACTGGTGCAACTTGAACCATTTCACGGTTCAAGCATTTTGCTGATGAAGCAAAGGTTTCATGGTTCCAGTGTTCCAATGTGGAGGATCTCACTTAACTGAGCCAAGGGTCACAGCCTATACCCCTAAATCTGACCAGTTGTCTAATAATTGTCTTATCACAGAGGAGATTAGAAAATAGAGCATGAATGAACACTGATCATGAATCTGTCTTTATTAGTAGAAAACCAACTCAAATCATATTCCCTACTGTAAGCGTAGAGGGAGGGACTTTTCAAAGTCACAGATTTAGAGGAAGGAATCTTTTAGGTCATCAAAGATGCAACATGGTATTTACTCGTCATTTTATCATGGACAAACTATTATCTGGGCTGCATTTTCCTGATAGTGATATTAGTAACATCTGCTCTCACATTTCTGTTATAAAATAAATTTTATTGATATCTTTTGAGTTTTTTTAATACTATCAAAATTTCCCCTAGTATCCTTCTCTCTACCCACTCTCACAGAGCCATCTCATATAACATAATATTTTTAAGGAAAAAAATAAGAAAAAAGAAGAGGAAAAACATAATCAAGATTGATCAATAACATAAAAAAATCTGAAAATATGTACAATGTGACACTGTGGACCTCCCACCTCCATAAAGGGATGACATGGGAGTGCCTTCTTATAGCTCACTTTGGGAGTCATTCTTATTCTTTGACATTTTGCAACATTGACCTTTGTTTGTTTTGTAGTTCTTATTTGTAATTTACATTGCTGTGTTCACTGTATACACGTTGGTTTTACTGAATCAGTTCATGCAAATCTTTCATGTTTCTCTGTATTAATCCTATTTGTCATTTCTTATCACACAGTAATATTCCATGACATCATGTACCACAGTTTATCTAGCCATTCCCCAATTGATGGGAATCATATTTGTTTCTCTTTTTCTATTCTAAAAGGTAACAGAAATATTGTATGATGGTCATCTATGAATGACTTATAGTCTCAGCAATACATGTTCTAAGACAATTCCAAAAGAATCATGATGAAAAAAAATGCTACCCACATCCAGAGAATGAACTGATGGATTCTGAATGCAGATTGGAGCATACTATTTTTCACTTTTTAAAATTTTTTTTAAACTTTTGATCCACTTCTTTCACAATATGGCTAATATGGAAATATGTTTTATATGATTGCACATATATAACCTATATCAAATTCTTTACAATTTTAGGGAGGAGGGAGGTGAGAGAGGAAGGGAGAAAAATTTGGAACTCAAAATTTAAAAGAAAAGAATGTTAACAATTTTCTTTATGTATAATTGGGGAAAATTAGGAAAGCTCTATATAGAAAAGTATTCCTATAAACATTTTTGCATATATTGGCACTTTCTTCTATCAGTAAAAGCCCAGTAGTGAAATATCTGAGTTAAAGAATATGGACTTTTCAGTAATTTTATTTGCATAATTCTAAATTGCTTTCTAAAATGGTTGTACTGATTCACAGTTCTACCACCAATGTACTAGTGTGCCTACTTTCCCACAATCCTTCCAACATTGGCTATTCCCATCTTTTGTCATCCTTGCCAATTTTCAGGGTGTCAGGTTTTCACATTTCAATTCAGTTCAAGAAACATTTATTATGTACTTATAGTACTAGGCTAGTATTATACTAGCTACTGGGATTATAGAGACAACAAGGAAGTAGTCTCTGCTCTTGAGGAATTTATAGTCTGTGGGGAGGGAGTGGGGAAGAACTTGTAGAGAGAAAAATGAATACATAAATATTACATATACAAGGTAAATTCTGGGGGGAGGGAGGGCTCTAACAACTGGAGGGGAGTATGGAAATGAGGATGGGCTTCCTGGACATGATGGTATTTGAACTGAGCTTTGAATGGAGCTAAGAATTCTATGAGTTGGATAGAATAATAAATAAAAATGCATTTTAAATAATAAGGACAGGAGAAAAAATGTACCAGACACATATGGTATATGAGGAACAGTAAGTTAGAGTATAGAGTACTTCAAAGTAATATGCAAAATACCTAGAAAAGGTGGGCTAGAAACAGATTGTGAAATGTTTTAAAAAACCAAATAGAGAAGTTTTTATTAGTATTTTATCCTAGTTTTTACTATTTTATCCTATAGGTAAGAGGGAGACTCGAGCTTCTTGAGTTGGGGAGTGGCATGGTCAGAACTATGCTTTAGGGATAGCAATTTGACAGCTGTGCAGAGGAATTGAAAGGGGATAGACTGGAGGTAGGAAGACCAATAAGGAGGCTGTTATAATAATGTAGGTGAGAGGTGATGAGGACCTGAGCTAGGCAGGTGGCCGTTTGAATGGAAAAAAGCAGGGCCGATGAGAGATATATTGTTGCATAATTACATAAAATTAGAAAGTTTTTGAATAAACAAAATCAGTTCAGATAAAATAAAAAGAGAAGTGGATGGTTAGTTAAAAAAAATCGTAGGGGGCGGAGCCAAGATGGCGGAGTAGAAGGACACACGTTTATGAGCTCCGAAACCAAAGCCCATAGAATTAATGTAAAAAGAGACCCCCATAACTTCTGGGTCAATACAAGGTGTGCAGAAACGGAGTGGAAGAGATTTCCGTTCCAGGGAGCCCTGGAGACCCGTCCCCAGGGTCCGTCGCGCCCCGGAAAGCGGACCCCACCCCCAGCGCTGCCCTGGCCGCAGCCCCAGAGAAGCTGACCTGAGCAGGCTTCAGGGATGGAAGCTCCGGCAGCCGGGAAAGTCCCTCCGCCCACAGAAGCTACAGGTCAGTGAGAAAGAAGGCTGGGCTGGATGAGAGGGGGAGCAGGGCGTCTCCGTGACTCGGGCCCCCTCGGGAGGAAGCGGCGGCGGCAGAGATGGGGGCAGGAAGCGGCGGAGGCAGAGGTGTGGGTGGCGGCTGAGGCGGCAGCGGCCCGGGACTCAGGAATCCCCCAGCAGCAGGCAGGATCTTCATTACGGAAGGTTTCTGCATAAAACCTGACGGAGCTGAGCCTGAGAGACAGCCCTGCCCCCACCCTGCTCTATTACTGAAGGCCTCTGCATAAAGCCCCCGAGGGAACTGAGCCTAGGAGGCGGGCCCCCCACCCCGCCCCCACCCGCTCTGTTCCTGAAAGTCTCTGCATAAAGCCCCTGAGGGAACTGAGCCTGGGAGGCGGCCCTGCCCCCACCCCAGCACCAGAACTAAAGCTTGCTGCTGGAAAGCCCATTTGAATCTCAGAGGCCAAGCACTAGCTGGGCGGATCCAAGCGGGGGTGGAAAGGAATCTCAGAAGTCAAGTAACTGGCTGGGAAAATGCCTAGAAAAGGGAAGAAAAATAAGACTATAGAGAGTTTTTTCCAACAAGTGCAAATGATCCCGACCTTCAGATCTGATGGCGAGGACGAGAACGTATTCTTGCCATCAGGGAAAGATGTGGAGGGCGGGGCCTCAGTACCCCAGACACCCCAGGGGGCTGTCGGGTGGGCTCAGGCCTTGGAAGAGCTCAAAAAGGATTTTGAAAAGCAAGTTAGACAGGTGGAGGAAAAACTGGGAAGAGAAATGACAGAGATGCAAGAAAAGTATGAAAAACGGGTCAATACCTTGGTAAAGGAGACCCAAAAAAATGCTGAGGAAATTAACACCTTGAAAAATAGGCTCACTCAATTGGCAAAAGAGGTTCAAAAAGCCAATGAGGAGAAGAATGCTTTCAAAAGCAGAATGAGCCAAATGGAAAAAGAGGCTCAAAAGCTCACTGAATTTAATAGTTCTCTCAAAATTAGAATGGAGCAGATGGAGTCTAATGACTTTACGAGAAACCAAGAAATCACTAAACAAAACCAAAAGAACGAAAAAATGGAAGAGAATGTGAAATATCTCATGGGAAAAACAACTGACCTGGAAAATAGATCCAGGAGAGACAATTTAAAAATTATGGGACTACCTGAAACTCATGATCAGAAAAAGAGCCTAGACATCATCTTCCATGAAATTATCAAGGAAAACTGCCCTGACATTCTAGAACCAGAGGACAAAATAAGTATTGAAAGAATCCATCGATCACCACCTGAAAGAGATCCAAAAAGAGAAACTCCTAGGAACATTGTGGCCAAATTCCAGAACTCCCAGCTCAAGGAAAAAATCTTGCAAGCAGCTAGAAAGAAACAATTCCAGTACTGTGGAAATACAATCAGGATAACTCAAGATCTAGCAGCTTCTACATTAAGGGATCGAAGGGCGTGGAATAGGATATTCCAGAAGTCAAAGGAACTTGGACTCAAACCAAGAATCACCTACCCAGCTAAACTGAGTATAATACTTCAGGGGAAAATATGGTCTTTCAATGAAACAGAGGACTTTCAATCATTCTTGATGAAAAGACCAGAGCTGAAAAGAAAATTTGACTTTCAAACACAAGAATGAGAAGAAGCATGAAAAAGTAAACAGCAAAGAGAAGTCTTAAGGGACTTACCAGAAGTGAACTGTTTACATTCATACAGGGAAAGACAATATTTCTAACTCTTAAAACTTTTTAGTATCTGGGTAGTTGGTGGGACCACACACACACATGTACACGCATGCACACACATACACACATACAGAGACAGAGAGCACAGAGTGAACTGAATAGGATGGGACCATACCTTAAAAGAAATTAAGGTAAATGGTGAGAGAGAAATGTAGTGGGAGGAAAGAGGGGGTAACTATATGTCATTTAAGAGGCAAGTAGGAGATTTTTTTAGTGGAGGGAAAAAGAGGAGAGCTGAGAAAAAAAAAAAACCAAGAAGTTTACCCTCATCACATTTAACTAAACGAAGGAGTGAAATGCATACTCATTTTGGTATGAAAACCTATCTTACAGTATAAGAAAGGGGGGGGAGAAGGAGATATTGCAAGGGGGGGGGGGACGATGGAAGGGAGGGCAAAGGGAAGAGGGAGCAATTTGAAGTCAACACTTGGAGAGGGATAGGATCAAAAGACAGAAGAGAAACAACGAGGGGCAGGTTAGGAGGGATGGTAATCCAGTTAGTCTTACACAACACGACTATCAGGGAGGTCATTTGCAAAACTACACAGATAGGACCTATATTGAATTGCCTGCCGTCCCAAAGGGAATGGGTGGGGAGGGAGGGATAGGGAGAATTTGGAACTCAAAGTTTTAGGAACAACTGTTTAGTATTGTTGTTGCAACTAGGGAAGAAGACATACAGTTAATGAGGAATAGAAAGTCATCTGGCCCTACAGGAGAAAAGAGAAGATGAAGACAAGAGAAGGGAGGGATGACAGAAGAGAGGGCAGATTGGAGATAGGGAAAATTAGATTGCTTGGGATATGGGGGTGGGGGGAGGGGATAAAAGGGGAGAAAATTTGGAACCCCAAAATTTGTGAAAATGAATGTAAAAAGTTAATTAAATAAAGAAAGAAAAAAGAAATGAGGCCTTTATCACAAATATTAGTTGTAAAAATTCTTTCCCAATTTTCTGCTTCCCTCATAATCTTGGTTGCATTGGGTTTGTTTGTGCAAAAACTTTTCAATTTAATGTAATCAAAATTATCCATTTTGTACTTTATTATGTTCTCTCCTGTTTGGTCATAGATTTCCCCATTCTCCATAAATCTGAAAAATACACTATCCCTTGTTCCCCTAATTTGTCTATAGCATCAGCCTTTATACCTAGGCCATGTGCCCATTTGGACATTATTCTTGTGTATGGTGTCAGTCAGGCATTGGTCTATGCCCAGCTTCCACCACACTGTTATTCAGTTTTTCCAGCAGTCTTTGTCAAACAGTGAATTCTGAATCCTTCCTTTTTATCCCTGACATAGGGATTGAAGTGAATTATCTCTATGGTACTTTCAGCTGTAATAATCTAAATGTTTGAGTATAACTATTGACATGAAACAGTGGCAAGCCTTTTATTGACTTTCAAGTATTATATATATAAGTGCTATTATTAATTTGTTATTAAGACAGATTTAATATAATTGCTTATTATCATTTATTGGGGAAAAAAACATTTAATGACTCATGCCTATGATGAAGCATACTGACCCACCTACTGATAGGGAAGTGGACTCAGAGTGTATACACACACACACACACACACACACACACACACACACACATACGCACACACATTGAACATGGTCAATGCAAAAATTTGTTTCACTTGATTTATATTTGTTTGTAATTTTCTTTTTTTTCTCAGTGGAGAGGGGCAGGGAGGGAAGTGAACAAGGCAGGAGGGAGAAAATGTAGACCTGAAAATAAGATAAAACTGAATATTAAAAAAAAATTGGTACACACACAAAATAATTGCAACAAACATGTTTGATAACCAAGATTTTTAGGGAATTAATATAAGTAGATAAGCCTCAATAGATAAATAGTCAAAAGATATGAATAGTTTTTAGAAGAAATGCAAATGACCCACAACCATATGAAAGAATGTTTCAAAGACCTAAACATAAGTGAAAGATAAACTAGAACAATTCTGACATTTCACCTTACATTCATTATATTGGCAAAAATCACAGAGGACAAAAAATGGGAAATGTAGTAGTTATAGCTCACATTTACATAGAGCTTTAAGGTTTTGTGAAGCAAGAAGTACTTTACCACCCTATGAGGTTAGGAGGGGAAAATGTTATTATCCTTCTTTTACAGATGATGAAACTGAGCCTTAAAGAGGTTAAAAAACACAGCAAGTAAGTGTTAGAGTGGGGACTTGAATTCAGGTCTTCCATTTCCAAGGCCAGTGATCTTTCTGCTATACCTTAAAAACTGGAAAGCACTGTCAAATCCTAGAGATATTACTTAGTTTTGTTGAGTCATTTTTCAGTCATGTCAGACTGTTCTGTGACCCCATTTGGAATTTCCTTGGCAAAGATATTGGAGTGGTTTGCCATTTCCTTTTCCAGGTCATTTTACAGATGAGGAAACCGAGGCAAACAGGGTTAAGTGACTTATCCAGAGTCACACAGATACTAAGTATCTAAGGTCAGATTTGAACTCAGGAAAATGAGTCTTCCTAACTCCATGCCCGGCACTCTATCCACTGCCCATTACTTAGTTTGGACTCAAGTTAATGTAGGAATCCTCTCTACAGTACCCCAGCTAGGTGGCCAATGGGACTCTGCTTAAATACCCCTAATGATAGGGATCTCACTGCTTTACATGACATCCAATTCCAGTATTAGACAGATAGAGTTGTTAGAAAGTTCTTTGTGTTGAGCCAAAATTTGCTTCCTTGTACTAATAATAGTACCTGACATTTATATAGCACTTCACAAAGAGTTTTGCATTTACTATTTCACTTGAGCTTCACAATGATCCTATGAGATTAAATACTATAGCTATTATTATCCCTACTTTACAGTTAAGGATATTGAGGCTGGGAGACCTGGAATAGCTTGCCCAGGATTCCACAGCTATCAGGTATCTAAGGAAGGATGCAAACCCTTGTCTGATTTCAAGTTTAGCATACTACCCACTATTCCACTGTATCTTATTGGTGCTCTATCTATCTTCTGGAGTCACACAGAGGTCCTCTGTTCCTTCTGTCCCATGACAACTTATCAGATGTTTGCAGATAAAAATTACATATTGCCCCAGTATGTAGATCACTCTCCGCTTGTTTCAAATTTAAAACTTTCCAATAATAACATCTTGCCGTAACTGATACATTAAAATCCAAATACAAATAAGGAAAATGGGATCTTTATCTCCATACCTTCTTCTTCACTCTTCCTCCCTCCCCTACCCAGGTAAGGTTGGAATCTTCCAGTATTTTTAATGAGATGACTTTTGAGGTCTTTTTCAGATCTAGATAAATGAACCTATAATTCAACTATGCTGCCTGTGGTGGCTTCATTGATATTCTTCCAATTAAAAGCTATAGGAATGAGTTTGTTAAATATACATAGTTTGGGTCCATGGTATACACAGAGATTTCTTGTCAAATCTCTCTCAGTTATCAGTCCCAGGTGTCATACCTCTATAGTTGTTTACTAAAATTTGCATCAGTTTCACATGTTCAGGCCAAGATCTGGCTGGGGTTGGGGTTCCATTCCTGTTATGGAAACAGTCCTACTTTGTTGGCATATTAATAATTCAATTCATTCCTTGGTCACCTTGGTCAACTGATTCCTATAGTTCTCCTTTGTCAGCTCCAAGGACAAAAAATTTCTAAAGCTCCTTATACTTCTTGCATTCCTCTTATGTATTTAACATTAAAAAGGTCACAGTGCATCAATTGGCACAATTAAAAAAAATAATTTTACTCTGATATAAACATTTTCATCCTATGTCTTTTCTTTGCCTTATAGATTTAAAAAATACACTGTTGTCAGCTGATACGGCTTGGTCCTTCAAGGTATTTTAAATTCCAGGAATTCTATTAAGTTATTATACATGAGGCAGCATATAGTTTTGTTTTGAGACAATCAGGATTAAGTGACTTGTCCAGGGTCACACAGCTAGGAAGTATCTGAGGCTGGATCTGAATTCTTCCTGACTCTGGGACCAGTGCTCTATCCACTGTGCTATCTAGCTGTTCCCAGTATATTGTTAAAGTAAAGCTAAAATGGTTTTCCACATGCCATGAAAGCCTCTCAATTTCCTTTCCTTAAACCTGAGCTGTCCTCTGCCTAGGCCACATGAATAGCCCAAAACCAGGGCAACTGGTAACCATTATTAACCACCTGACACCTTCTCTCCACTCAGACAAGCCTAGCCCATTCTTCCAGGTTTAACAAAAGTCCCACTTCCTACATCAACCAGCCTTCTCTGTCTTCTACTTATAGTGATTTTCCCTCCTCTAAACCTGTACATGTTGTCTCTACCATGCATTCCCTATGAAACAGAGGCTACCTTACTTATATTTCATACACATGTCCTGTTTGCCTAACTACATGGCAAGCCCCTTAAAGGTCCCTTGGGGAAATGTTGTTTGTTTTTTTTTTTTAACATCTAGTCATTCATCCATCCAATAAACATCTTAATCATCCAGTTGATAAATGCTTCTTGGATGGGATTGCATTGGACTTGGTTCTGGGGAGATAAAACATGTAGATAAAACACAGTCCCTACCTTCATGGAGCTTGTAGTCTAGAAGAAGGATATGACACAAAGACAAAAAACTATAATATATAATAATATATGATAAGCTCATTACATAGTTGCTAAACCAAATTCTGGGCAGCTAGGTGGGATAGTGACTAGAGTGCTGGCTGGACTTGGAGTTAGGAAGACTCATCTTCTTGAGCTCAGATCCAGCTTCAGACATTTACTAGCTGTGTGACCCTGGGCAAGTCACTTAACCCTCTTTGCCTCATCTTTAAAATGAGCTGGAGAAGGAAAAGGCAAACCACTCCAGTATCTTTGCCAAGAAAACCTCAAATGGGGTCACAAAGAGTCAGACATGTCTGAAATGATGGAGCAACAACAAAGTGTTAAGGGGTAAGATCTTGTAGGAGATTCAGGGTAAGTGACCCTTGAGTGGAGACTCAAAAAATAATGAAGATGGTGATAGAAAACTGTCCCAACTTTCCATTCAACAAGACAAGTATGGAACTAGCACAGGGTAACCCAGTAAGCCCCCAAGGAAGAAAACTCTCAGAGCCCTGTATTCCAGCCTCCAAGTTTTGTCCTAGAGTCACCAGCTCCTTTCTCTTTCTCTCTCTAGCTCAATCATCTTTATTCACAAGCTTTATTTTAGATCAATATTCCCCAGTCTTGCTATGCTAACAGGTCAGCTGCCATTTTGTGTTAAACTCCTTCTCATTTATTACAATATCACTTTTTTATTGACATAGAAATAAAACTTACAATCAATGAGATATTATGAAATATACATCAAAAAAAGTCACTGGAGCTGGGGTTTTCATCTGTACTCTGGAAGGAACAAGGGTTTATCGAGGGAAAAAACCCCACACTGAACATTTTCCTGCACTATTACATGCTGCGATTTTCAATGAATCTATAAAGAAATTGAAAACATAAATAAGGTAACGAAAGAGAATGATCCTTGCAGCTGTCAAAACTTAAAACACATCAGTCTCCCTTTGATTTCTGTTTTAAGTTTTGAAAAGTACATAGATCATTCTCTGCCTTCTTTATTTCAGGGAGCTTCTGCCATGAAGCTACTAACTGTGCTCATCTGGGTTGGACCTTTGGTAGCTGATGGAATCAACTGACCAAAAAAGCATGCCATCTATTTCTCATGACGCCCAAAAGGGGTTCAACCTTCTTTGCAGTCTAAAACACTATTCTTTCCCCCTTTCAGTTCCACATCAAAGGGAGCTTGAACATATTCCTTCCAATTACTGCAATATGGACTGTGCAGTGACCATTGAAAAGAGCCATAGAAATGCGAGAACTGAAAGAGATCTTACAGACAGTCTAGTTATAAGATCATAGATCCAGAATTAGAGATCTCAGAAACCATATAAAGTCCAAAATTTTTATTTCATAGATGGGGAAACTGAGCCATAGAGAGGAGAAGTGACTTGCCCACCATACTAGAGAGGATTAAGTGGTAGAACTAGGACTGAAACCCAAGTCCCTTGTCTCTCCATCCAAAGGCTTTTGTTTCCCAGTATTCCACACAAAGTCTTCCAAAAATGAGATCACGTAAAGCAAGTGAGAAACACAGATTAAAATGAAATATAGAGGTCTCTGAAGATCCTGGGCTTTGCTTGGGACCAACATTATCACAGTTAGAAGAGTCCATAAATTCCTATTTATATATCTCACAGACTTCACCAGTCTTCCCTCTACTGGCCATTATTCCTCCTGCTCCCCCCACCCCCAGGAAATGGGGAAAGTGACTTACCCAGGGACGTAGCTAATAAGCATCTGAGGTTAGATTTGAACTCAGGTTCTCCTGATTCTAGGGCTAGTGTTCTAGTCACCGTACCACCTAGTTGTCCCCTACTGGCTGCTATTATAACAGGCAAGGAAAGAACTATGGCAGAAAGCATAAGGATGATACTCCTAGTGCTACAGGACAGGTTTTTTTTTGGTTTGTTTTGTTTTTTGTTTTTACTAAATAATCTGTATTATTGCCTGACTTCTTTAAAATCTTGCATCTTCATTACTATTTCCACCTGTTGAAATCTAGTTCATTTTTTTTAACCCCACCTTTGAATCCACATCATCCATGAAGTCTGCCCAGATCCTCCCAATTCAAAATGATTTCTCTCTCCTTTGAATTCCCCACAGCACTTCTATCTCTGTTTTGGCACTATTTTGTCTTGCACATTCAATATTGGTTAGTCAATAAATATTTATTAAGCGCCTCCTATATTCTGGCACCATACTAAGCACTGAAGATACAAAAAAAAAAAAGACAAAAGACAAAAGGTAAAAGACAGTCCCTGCCCTGAAGGAGCTCACAATCTAATGGAGGAGACTACAACAAAAACGTGTACAAACAAGCTAGGTACAGGATAAGTAGGCAATAATTAACAGAGGGAAGGCACTAGAATTAAGAGGGATTGGGAAAGGTTTCTTGTAGAAAATAGGATCTTAATTGAGATTGAAAGGAAAGCAGGGAAGTCAGTAGACAGATAGGAGGAAGGAAAGCATTCCAGGCATAGGGCCAGTCAGAGAGGAATGACTGAAGCTAAGAGATGGAGTGTCTTGTTTGAGGCCAGCGTCGCTGCATTGAAGAGTATGTGGTGGGAAATCAGGTGGAAGAAGGCTGGAAAGATAGGAAAGGGCTAGACTAGGCTCTGAAGGGCTTTGAGTGACAGAGAGTTTTGTGTTACCTGTGGACTTGTCAGCCCCCTCCTACAGCTTCCTGATGGCAAGGGGATGCCCTATTCGGTTGTTTGTTCTTCCTTCATACTCAGAGAAGACCAATGACATCTTGATGTTGAGGTGTGTGTTCTGTTGTGGCTGATCAGTCCAACATGAGCTTGAAAGGCTTTGACACAGGTTGGGCACAAATAGTCCACGTGAATATTTGGGATGGAGATGTCTCTAGATTTGCTCATAGCACATTTCCTTTGTGCTTTTCCTTTCCTATTACAATTTTGTTGATGAGATTACAGGTTCCTTTAGAGTTGAATGGGGCTTCAGTGGTCATCTAGTTTAATTCCTTCATGATACTGAGGAGGAAATTGGGGGGCCCAGAATGACATGTCCGAGGTCAAACAACTGGTAAAGAACAGTATTGGACTGAATTGAATAGAAAGTAGCAGATCCCGAATTTCAACACAGGTCCCTTAGTTCTGTGAGTAAGCTGAACCTTAATTGTAATACCAATTTCCTGACTTTTAATCCAGTGTGTTACATTATACTATGGTCATAGAGGTGCTTAATGGAGGTTCAGCTGAATTAATACTTTCCAATCTTGACCTGTGTAAGTGTATGAAACGATGCAAGAAATAACATTTCACCTGTATTCCTCTGTTTTCTTATGCATAGAGCAGGGAGAACTATTGGTTAACATACTTCACTGGGGGAGGTGAAACATAGGTGAATTCATTTTGAATGAAATTATTTTACAATCTTTTCTCTATTATTCTATATAGACAGACTCATGTCTATACCAGAGATACAGAGAACCCAAAGAAGCTGATGATTTTTAAAAAAAAAATTCTCTTTGGGTCTGGAAATGCAATTTTTTCTGTTAGTAGAACATCAACTTCCTTAATTCTGATTTGTTCAGGCTGGTTATTAAAACGAATTTGTCTCCTGCAAGCGTATACCAGCTGACAGCAGTGGGGTGTCATAGGGTTATGAGTCTCTAGAGCTGGAAGGGATTTTAGAGGCTTTATAGTCCAACCTCTTCATTTTAGAGATAAGGAAACTGAGACCCAAAGAACTGAACTTCCTGGTCCAAGGCCACACAGAAAGTAAGTGGATGAGGTGGGATGTCCCAATTTGGGCATTGCACCAGGTGATCTCTGAGGATCCCAGCTCTAATAGTTTACAATTGTGCTAGGTGGCCAGGGTATAAAGTCTGTGGCAATGGATAACCCACAAAACAGATAAGTGGTAGTTACCTTCAAATCACTGCACCCAAATGGAATGTCTGTCAATCAGAGTACAACAGGTGACATGACTTTTGTATGCCCCTAACTCACTCTGGCAACCTCACAGTAGTAGGAGCTCTATCCTTCCTGACTAGACTCTGGAGGAAAAATTCCCGAGAGATCACCCCCTGGAACAATGAGATGCCACCTTCAAGTGATTTGAATATACTGATTTCCTTAAATGCCATCTTGCTGGTTGTTTATTGTTTTAGAAACCAAGTCATGGTGTTTTGTTTCTTCCAGCCTCCTCACATTTGCCTTCTTCAAAACGCTGTGTGTTCCTTCCTCATCTACCTAAACCTGATGCTGAGTTACTAGCCCCCAGAGGGCCGCAGGAGCTCAGATCTGATGCATCCATGCACTTTGTAGCTCACCGCCTTCTCTGAGTGTAATCAAACATCGAGCTAAGTAGCAAATAAATCTCTCGATCTCATAAGCTGCACAGCGAGATCATGTAAATGCAAATGAAGGACTTGATTTCAAGCTGTCGCAGGGGGGAAGGGGGAGAAAATGCTGGGCCCTGTCACTGCAATCACTCCACAAGGCAAGAGTCGTAAATCAGCAATACTAATAGTAATGGCGACATGACAGGAGGCTTTACTGTACAAGGGAGGGTAATGAAAGTAGAGAGAACAGAAGGTAGTGGGGAAGGCACCCGGGGAAGCAGTGAGGGCTGCTCACTAACACTGACTGGCCTCCAGGGTTCTTAGGAGCGCTGGAATGGTGGCGCTGGCCTACTGAAGTGAACACTGTAGGCTACTTTCTAAGCTAGCCAGACTGTGGAAGTATCCAAAGAGTACTGACCACTCAGCGAACTGAGAGAAGAGTCAGGATTTCAGAGGGTAGCCTCCCTCTCAGTGTGACTGTTAGATCCTAGTGTCTCCAAATATCTTTTGCTCCAGATAGATAAGATAGACAGACAGACAGACAGACAGATAGATAGATAGATAGATAGATAGATAGATAGAGACAGAGTGTATATTTGTGTGTACACGTTAGTATTTATATGTGTGTGTGAGTTAATGCATGTATGTGTGTGTAAACTCAGGTCTAAAAATTCCATGTTTAACATTTCAGGTCTAAAAATTCTCACTGGTCAACTTGGATCTTGGAGCTACTCTCTCCCAGCCAGAGTTCCACCTCACCTCTCTGGTTGTGATTTGGTTTTAATGGTGTCCGTGTGGGAGTACATCAGTATTCCTTTAAAATATCTCTTTGCAGTGTCCAGCTGTCACCCTAACAATGCACTTAATTCAAAGCCTTCAGCTCTTAAGATGACACCAGAGCCTTTTGATACAAGAAGAGGCTTATTTTACATGATTGTTTATCTGAGCTTCTTATTATGGAAATAAATAAATATCCAGTATGCTAATAATGATCATAATTTGCATTTATATTGTGATTTTCATTCAAGGATCTTAAGTTGTTTTACAATAATGAATTATGTGTTTGATGCATGCACATTATGGTGTGTGAAGGCATATGTATGCATGTCTACATGTCTATACAAATATTTTATTTAATATCTAACAGGCAGTAACTCTTCTGGAGTTCCATGTAAGAGGGTGCATTTATGGAATTCATGAGAGGCGAAGCTTTTCAATTGTCTAACAAATGTTCATTTAAGCCTCTAAACAGTCGTATAAGGTGAATAAAGTTGAGCAGGAGGAAAGTGCTAGATTTGGAGTCAGGGTACCTGGGTCCAGAGCTTGCCTCTGCTACTTACGACCTGCGTGGTCTTCAACAAATCATTTCACCTTTCTGTCCCTCACTTTCCTCATCTGTAAAATTAGGAGGTTGGACTTAATGGATTCTGAAGTCCTTTCTAACTCAAACTGCTATGACACTAAGATCCTATCTGGTTTTTAGAGGGGAAAAACTGGAAATCTATTAAGTTATTCATCCCAATGAGGATAACAAAACCAGATCCAGATCTAAGTATCCTGCTTCCTGACAAATAAGTCTCATCCTTGGAAATAATCACTTGCTTACTTCTTGAAGGTTGAGGGGGGAGGAGGAAGAATTTAGACCAGGTAAATTGTAAGTGGTAAGTTTACCATTTTCTCTCCTTTTTAGTACTGTACATCTATATTACCCTCTTACTCAGTCAACTCCAGTGGCCTCCTACTGCCTCCAGGGTCAAATACAAAGTCTTTCTTTGGCATTCCAAGTCCTTCAATATCTGTCCCTCCTTCCACCTTTCCCATCTTCCTTCACCTTACCCCCACTCACCTCTATGCTCTGTGATCCAGGTCCACTTACTTCCTTGCTGTTTCTTGAAAATGACCCTGCATCTTCTGACTCTGGGCATTTTTCTCTGGCTTTTCCCCATGCCTGGAATATTGTCTCTCCTCATCTCCACCTCCTGCCTGCCCTGACTCCATTCAAATCCCACATAACCTGATTGACTAGGAAGTACTAGCAAGTAACAAATGTATGGTGTCTGGCTCTGGTAAGTGACTAGTCCTCCCTTGCAAGGTTAAGATTTTTTATATGTATACATGCATGTGTTCACATATGTGCATATATAAAAATATATATGCAATTCGGATTAAAATAGATATGATGGTGCTCCAAAAGGCTTGGGTCCTTTCAGTTCTGAACAATTTCAGGAGCAAGGACTGGCCAGCAAACTACTTACAACCACAATCTCAGAAAGATAGTTGTCCCCAAAGAAGGCCCTAGAAAATTAGGGTTGCCTTCTCTACCTAGGTTAGCCCAACATTGTTTCAGATTCCTAATTTTCTTCTACACTGGGTAGTAAAGGGAGATAACTTGCAGAAGGTGCCCAGAGAAAATTAGGACCTCAAGGGACATAGAGAGAGATGGTTTTAATTAGAGCTGAGAGATGGGAAATAAGGCAGAGAGATGACATCTTAATGAGGTTTAATGAAGCTGTCTGCTGATGGGGACAGCTGTCACCCAGATCTGTATTCCAGCCAAGTGGCTTTATAACAGAGGAAATTTTGGGGGAAAAAAAAGGCAAGGTTTGAAGACAGCTGGGGGTGGGGTGGGGCTCAACATTAAGCTGAGATTGTCTCTTTCTTCCGTCCCCCACCAACATTTAGCAGTGGTACTACCCCAATCACTTGAAAAACTATCAAAACTAACTGGAAATATATTTGTAGTTGCTTCTCTTTTTTAATTCCCTACTATAGTAAATGATGGTATGGCAAAAGACCTTAAGGACCTTCCCTGGGATTTTTCACTGGGGCAAATAACTAAATTAGGGACTTGTGGGATTGGCGGGGTGGGGCAAGTAGAGGGGTCAATGAGTTAAGCCCACTACTCCCAGAGCAGCCTACAGAAGGAGTTGGTGGTTTGGCCTATTTTTAAAAATCTCCAAGGAAAGCATTCCTATTCCTTAGTTTCTGTGGAGGCAAAGTGGCATTGCAGAACAGACATTCTATCTCTAAACACCTTTGGACCCATGAATGGCTGGTCTGGGAGCTAGCTAACCAGGCCCCCTTCCCTTGATTGGAAACCATATTTCATCCCCATTGCAGCTTTAATCTTGCTGTGAGCTGTCAGTGTGGGCAGCTGGTTGGGGATCTGGGTGTTTTTTGCCCAAGCTGTAATTTGTGACCTCATCTCCTCCATTTCAGGGATATCAGAGTAAGGTTGCCATGGAAAAGCAGGTGACAGATACCATCAAGCCCCGATTTCCCTGGCGTATCAATGGCAACTAATCTCCAAAGTCTATAATAACATGCTTTGCCCCAGACCTATAAATACAAGAAAAGGAGTCACAATTGAGAGCTTATCACTCATACTGTACATCTTAAACAGGGACTCACAAATACAGGATTATATCTACATATCATTTTCTGTGAAGTTTCCAGAAAGGGTCATGATGTTAAGGAGTTTAGTTGTGGTTCTTTAGAACAGGTCTACACAGGCAAAGTAGAGATTTGAGAAATTAGCTTATAAATTAAACCAATGTAGGCACCCCATTTGGAGGATTCAAGCCCAGTTTTCCCTTAGCAGCAGGGTTTTGTTCCTGAATATATCAGAGAATTGTCTCAATTCTTCATGTCACATTTTCAATTCCATTGAATTTTTAAAAATATGTTGACATTTCTGTGTCTTAGGTGTGGGGGTAAATATAAATATGTGTTTGAGTTTGACACAGACCCTTGTCTCAGGGAGCCTACTGTGGGATAGGACACTGGGAAATACCAGTTGTACACATACCTAAGTGCATGAAAAAGGTACAAGCTGAGTGGTATGGGGCAAAGGAATGGTCGTAAGTGATGGTAAAGAGGAGCAAGGAGAGGTAGTGCAGACTCCCTGAAGGATGTAGCTATTGACCTAGAGTTTAAGGGTAGCCTGGAATTTAAGAAACAGAGGTGCTTAGGGAGGGATAGGAGCACAAGGCTAGAAAACAGTGTAAGCAAAAGCTCAGAGGCAAGAAAAGTACCAGGTATATACAGGGATGGTTAATAATCAGTAGGGAAGTAATATGAAATTAAACTATTATATACGCTACTATAGAGAGGTAGGGGATGATTATGGATGACTTCAGTAGACTGCTGGGGCAGAGACAGATCAGATTGTGCTGGACCCGGAGTCTGGAAGACCTAAGTTCAGATCCTATTTCAGACTAGCCATGTGACCCTGGGCAAGTCACCCAACCTCTGTTTGCCTCAGTTTTTTTGTTTATAGAATGGAGATTAATAATAACACCAGCCACCAAGGGTTGTTGAGAGAATCAAATGAGATAATAATTGTAAAGCACTTAGCACCATACTTGGCACAAGGAAGCACTATATAATTGTTGGTTATCATCATCATTATGCAGAAGGTGACCAAAAGAAATGTTATCCCAAGGTGACTTAGCATTAACAAGCTTTATTAAGCACCTGCTCTGTGCCCCTAGCACCATGTTGGTATCTGGGGATATTTGGGCACTAGACTTGCGATCTCATTGATGTGTGACCTCCCTCCAAAGATGCAGGTCTTACTCCTTCCATGCCTGGCCCATCCCATGTAATTCTTATCCATGTTTTCCTAGCAGTTCATTCTCACAGGGTGTTCGTCCAGGCTCTATCGCAAATCTTGAGATAAAAAGACAAAAATGAAATAGTCCTTGATCTCAAGGAGATTATATTCTATCTGGGAATAAAACATGATAATTTCTTTTTTGGGTGAAGCAGGCACTAATGGGAACTGATCTCCAAAATCTATGATAAAAGGAGTCACAATGAGAATGTATCACATCATCATACTACTTTATTTTTTAAAAGTAAATTTTTAAAAATGATCATTTATTTTTTTCTCCCTTCCATTCCCTCTTCCCCATTGGAAAAAAAGAAAAACAAAATTCTTGCAACAAATGATGATAGCTAAGCAAAACAAATTCCCATATTTCTCATCTCCAAATATGTGTCTTGTTCTACATATTTAGTCTATCACTTCTTGGTCAATAGGTCTCGCCATACATTAAAATGAGATTGAAGGTTGGACTATGTCTGCTAGGTTGTTTGCAGCCTTTCATTTGCTTATTTTTGGTTTCTACCAGTACCCAAAGTCCTGCAACTAGTTAGTGACAGAGGAGAGATTATATGGCTGGAACCCTAGTGCAGCAGAAGCAGCATACTTATTTCTAGCTAAGGGTGACCCTGACATTTGGTCCTTCCCCTTCCCTTTCCCTCCCTCCCTTCCTTCCTTTCTCTTTCCTTCCTTTCCCACCCTCTTCCCAGAACACTGTGCAAGGTGTTGTAGGAGAGCAGCAGAGCATCGTATCAGTGCTGAATTTAGCTCAAGCCTTAGAGTAGGAAGAGATTTGAGTTTGAATCTAGCTGTCTGATCCACACAATTCACTGCCATTTTCTCAGCCTCTGCAAAATGAGGATAGCAGTTGCATTGCCTACTTTGCAAAGTCATGAAGAAAGTACTTTATAAACCTTAAAGCTCTATGTGGATATGAGCTAGGACTCCTCCATGAAGCTTCCAATTTAGTAGGGTTTTAAGACGGTAGTGTGTTTGACAAATACATTAGAGTAGTGCAAAACAACATGACCAATTTCCTTGGGCATAGATTTTTTTTTCATTTCTAAACCAACAACCCATAGATTAAAGGATACCCGAGCTGAGAGCCAAATGTGCCCCTGTGAAAGTAACCTGCTCCAGAGTTTGTCAGTCCACCTCCAGGCTATGAAAGCTCCCAGATGCCTCAGGGGAGAAGAGAGGGTTCTAGTGGAAGAGCCACATTTTAATTAACTTCCCCTGCAGTCACTGGAGAAGCTGGTAATTTTAATAAACAAAGGAGAAGGCCAAGGCTTTGTCTTGGTGCAACAGTGAGTCATATGGAATGAATTCCAAACAAACCTTCCCAGCAGAGACCTTCACAGGACCAGATATTTGGCTGCAGTCACTGCTCTGGAGAGATTTTCATCACATCACAGCGTCTAGGATTTGATATGGGCATTAATAGGAAAAGAAAAAAATAATAATCATGAATCTGAAAAGGGCCTAGAGATGTCATTTGGTCCATCCCTCTGCCTCTAGATAGAAACATGCAAAGTCAGAGCTGGAAGAGACCTGAGAATATAGGTCAGAGTTGCAAAGTATCTTCCTAATGCATAGGTCTGACCATGTCACTACTCTAACAACGATAGCAGCTCCCTGTTGCTTATAGGATAAAAGAAAACATGTCTAGCTTGGTGTTTTTAAAGGCTCTTTACACTCTGACTGTGAGTTTCTTTTCTAGACACATCTATTGGCTATTTCCGGAGCCTCAGAACACAGCACAGGAAAATAAGATAACAAGAATAAATACTGTTTTAATTGAATTGTCCTCAGAAAATAGAAGATTAGAAATGAGGAGGAGGGACCTTAGAACAGTAAGAGACCTTAAAACAGAATATCAAGGCTAGAATGAACCTTAGAATACAATATGTCTGTCCTTTAGGGAAAGTAGACTCTCACTTTTTTGCACCAAGGAGTTTAGCTCTCACAGACTGAAATGTTTTTATCTCTAACCTAAAAGGGAAGTGGTTTTTCCCATCTATAGCTCCCATTTCCTCTCTCAAAACTGATATTTCTAGCCAGCAGCAGGTGAGACACAGTATACCTCCCCCACTCCCACCCCACCTCTCCCTGGCTCCCAGCATTTCTCCTGTACCCTCATCTTCCACTGCTCCTGCCTCTACACCCCTCGATTATAAATGACTGGGATGCATTGATTGACTGAGGAACAGCTAAACAAATGGTTGTATGTGATTGTAGTATTACTGTGCTATAAGAAAAGATGAATATGAAGAATTCAGAGAAGCATGGGGAAACATGAACTGATGCAAAATGAAGCAAGCAGAACCAAGAAATACTATACATAATGATTACAATAATGTAAATGGAAAGAACCAAAAAAAAAAAAAGAAAAAGAAATTGTACACTGCGTATTTATAATGACCAAGTTGGCCCTAAACAATTAAAAAAGCACACCCTCATCCTTTAACAAATATACTTTATTTTAACACTCATTTAAAAAAATTTTTGAGTTTCAAATTCCAAATTCTTCAAATTCTCTCCATCCTTCTAGCCTCTCCCCTACCCATTGAGAAGGCAAGCAATAGGATGTTGTGTAAAATACATTTCCACATTAGCCATGTTGCAAAGAAGAGCAATCCACACTCAAAATTCATCAGCTCTCTGCCTTCTTCCTTTCTTTGTAGAAGTGGGAGACCCCGGTGTGGAATGTTTCGTAGTCTTTCAGAATTGTTGATGTTTGGGTTAATTTTGCCCAAATGACTTTTTCCCCTCTTCTTTATTCTTTGTTATAGCGATAGGGATTTATGCAGAAAGAAAGGTGACGTGAAAAGATAATATCTATAAAAAGTTGTGTTTTTTTAAGGGAAAAGTGATTAGATTATTAAAAGCAACCACAACCTGTACATTTTCTTCCTTCCCCGCCCCTTAGACAGATAAAAATGGTTTCTTAGACAGCAAAGTTGTTTGTTTTCCATGATTATCTCTCTAGAAGAAACTTTTGTGGCCACACCCTTTCTCCAGTCTTTGCTTCTTGCTATCATTCTCTTCATAACACCATAGTTTTAGAGCTGGAAGGGACTTGAAGGAAGTCAGGGACATCAGGAGTCCAACCCCTTCATTCTGCAAGATGAGGAAACTGAGGAACATCATCGTCATGGAGAGAGGGAGGGTAACAATGTGGAAAAAGTGATGACTGATTGTGGGAGGTGGAAAAAAGGAGGGAGAGCCTTCCAGACATGGGGGCAGCCAGTGAAAATGCCCAGAATCAGGAGACGGAGTATCTAGTTGGAGGAATGGAAAAGGAGACCATTTTCACTGGATTGCAGAATATGTGGGTGGTAGGGGGTGTAAGGTATAAGAATACTGGAAAGGTGTATGTGGTGGGGGTGCGGAGCAGGTTATGAAGGGCCTTGAACACTAAACAAAGGCTGTAGAAAGTTAGGGATGGGCTGTACTCGATCCTAGGCCTCCTGGCTCCCAAGTTAGTCCACTTGTGATTACACTGCCTGTTTATTGATTAGTTCCTTGGCATGACTCTCAGTTCTTTACTTTTTCTCCCACTGCTTCCTCTGGTAGGCTGAACTTGGGAAGACTCGGGAAAGGACCAGCGCTCTGCCTGGAATTAATTTTAACTATGGACTATATGTTCACGGGCTAGATGGAGGAGTCCCAGAAGGTGAGATGGTACAAGTTTGCATCTTGTAGGGCAAGAGTAAATCCAAGGATTGGAGAGGAGGGCAAACCAGTCTTTTCTTATCTAATGGGGGTCATGATTGTTCATTTGACTGAGATGTGGGCAGCAATGGGATAGGTCCAGCCAGAAGGAGCCAGGGTTAAGGATCCAGCTTAAATAGGTGGTGCCTGTGAAATCTACAAAGGCAAGATATCAAGTCCGGAGAGATGTCTTAAAGCTTGGAAAAGCAGACAGAAAGCATGGGTCTTAATAGTCACCTAAATGGCATTCTTTATTTCATTCATTTATTCATTCTTTTATTTTTCTTTCATCAATGATTTTGGGAGTCGGTGTGGTACAGTGTTTGAATTTGGAGTCATAGGCCTTAGTTCAAATCCAGGCTCTACCTATATTACCTCTGGCAAGTTGCTAAACATCTCTGGCCTTCAGTGTCCTCATCTCTAAAATAATGAGGTTGGATCAAATAACTTCTGAAGTATCTTACAGCCCAGAATCTGGCATGAGAGGAATTTTTCCAGAGGTACCTGCTCAGCTACTACTGTGAGTCCCTGAGTTAGGGGTAGGTTACTGCTCTTCTGAGGGGCTGACAACTAAGTCAGAAAAGGAGAGGCTAGAAACTTGAATGGCGGGGAAGAGGTTCATTGGAAATCTGGTGGGGGTAGGAAGGAAGGAAGGAAGAAAGAAAGGAAAAAAGGAAGGAAGGACTTAAAAGTATCCTCATTATTATTCTTTTGTCTCCCTTTCCCCATAGCCATTGGACACTGGAATGTTTTGAAACAGCAACCTACCTCCCCCCAGGCTATGACTCGGGATTTTATTGCCATGAACCGAGGTGCAATCAAGGCTGGTCTGGTGACAGCCAAGGAACATTTCCTATACCGCCAACTCAATGATATTCGAAGAAGTGACCAGGATGAGAGGCGTTTCAAAAAAGACCAGTCATCTGTCCCTCCAGATATTACCTATGGGGTCCAGTCACGGTAAGGCCTGGCTTGTAACCAATATCCCATCCTTCCCTCTGGGGTCTATCCCACCTATGGAATCAGAGCACAGACCAAAAAAAGCTACTAACTTGGTGATTAATGGGAATATCATCTCAGGTTTCCTGAGTGAGTTAGCATAGTTTGAGGTCTCAAAGAACCAAACATAGCCCAAACTCCTTAAATCAAACCATTGATTTATTGATAATATACAAACCATCAATGGTACCTACATTTCAAAAAAGAATACAAAGATGTACGTGTCAGTTTTGCAGGCTACTCAATTTCTCAGCTGTCACTTTGGTTCTCCGAGTAGCAAAAGTGAATGTGATAGTTCCAGAAAAAACAAAAAAACCCAGCATCATCCAAAACTACAGGGCAGGTCCTAGTGCCTGCAGTGTTTAGGGGTAGTATTATTTTATTCTCAAGAGGGCAAAGAATCTATAACCTTCTTTAGATACTCTGATATAGAATAAGCAAAGTCCAGTTAGCTTTTGAATGTTCCAGTCATGAGTAAACTAGATGAAGATATCCATGAGAGTTGGTAGAATTCCCTTAAGGGAAGGAGTTGCATTCATGGATCCATCAATTGTCCTGGCTGATTCTGTCTACCTCTCTCTCTGGATGAAGGGACACAGTTTCTCTTGACACCACTGTTATTGGTGCTTAGCAGCCATGTTTACATAACATCTGAGAATACTTAGGATGACAAGGACCTGTTTTTTTTCTAGATTATCCTCATGCTTTCACAAAGAGTTGTATCTTTTCCTCTCCAGACTGGGAAAGTCCCGTAAAAAAAATACAAAGTGTTTGTGGGCTCTGAAGAGGGAAAGATCATCTCTACTTGGGAGGATCAGGGAAGGCCATATAGAGAAGTTGGTGTTTGAGCTGAGTGCAGGTATTGTGTGGAGAAGTCAGAGTAGGGGAAAGGAAAAAACAGAATGAACAATGACACAGAGGTCAGAAACCATCAACAGGTTCCAACTAATCTAGTGTATATAAGGTGTGTGAAGATGAGGTAAGACTAGAAAGTGAGACTGAGACATCACTGATGCTTAGATGGGGGTGGGATGGAGAATGGGCTTTCCCAAGGAAGTTCTGAACTCAAATGGACCTGGGCTCATTTTTGTGGGAGGCTGATCCTAAGGAGGGAGGATTCAGGATTTTTAACCAAACTCCCTGGATCTTTATGCCTCATGCCAAAATCTCCGGGAAACTCTCTTAAATAGCTCTTAGTTTTGGCTCATGTTTAGAGTCTCTCTAGAGACTTCCAGAAAAGCTATTCAATATACAAAGTAGTAGATATCAGATATTTATTTCTTTCTCTGTGAAAGAAATACTTAAAATACAAAAGATTCATAAGTATTTACTACATGCCAGAAAGAATTCTGGATACAGAGGAAAGCAAAAACATTCCCTGCCCTTGAGGAGCTCAGTCTAATGGGGGAGACAACATGTAAACAATTATTTACATACCAAATATATACAGTGTAAATGTGAGTTAATCTTAGAAGGAAGTCACCAGCAGTGGGAGGTTGAGGAGGTAGGATAGAGAAAACTAAGAAAGACCTTCTTCAGAAGGTGGGATTGCCTCATGAAGAAATCTAGGAGGAAGTAAGGAGGAAGAATATGAAAGGCTTAGAGGATAGCCAGTGAAAAGTCATGAAGCACTCCAGCACAGTGAGAGGTTACACACTGGAGCAAGGTCCAATGCCTACACCTCATCAAGGAATAGGAACAGGTGCCAACTGGGAGCTTTGTCCCTCATCATAGAGTTCTGGGTGACTGATCAAGGACAGGCTGAGGAAGGGATTGTGCCCAAGGGTGGCTTTCTAGGGGTAAGGAGCTGTCTCCAGGCCCTAGGATGTATACTGAAAGTGGAGAAACTTAAAAATGAAATAGCAGCTGTGTAGCCTGGATCGCAGGAGCAGAGATGGGTCTAACTTTTAGCCCAGTCTGAAGCCTGCAGACAAATAACCAGGGCAGGAATCCCACAATAAAAGGAAGCTTGTGATTCTGTCACTTTGAGTCAGCAGACCTTCCCAACTGGTTAATAGGGGCTGAGTCCAGTAGCAAATCCAAACCCAGGTCAGGAACTTGCAGAGCCAGTGATCAGGCTTTGCCTTGAGTCAGATCACTGGGGAGCAGATCTCTAGCCTGAGCTGTCTCTGAGAGCCTGGAATAGTACAATATTCAGTGTCCCAAGGAAAGAGCTACAGGAGCAGCCCAGACCTTCTCTCCAGAAGGGCGTCAAGTTTGACCCTAACATCAAATTTGGAATTAGGATGGAAGATGGAAGGATGACTAAGTGAAAAAAGAATCCTCAGCATCAAAAATGAAGATAGTGACAGGGATGCTTAAGACACATATCCAGGAGAAGAAAATGACTCCCAAACATCTACAAGCAAAGCCTCAAAGGAAAACACAATGTGGGCACAAATTCCACTATAATTCCTGGAGTAGATGAAGCAAGAGGGTTTTTTAAAAGTCTTTTAAAATCTCTCTCTCTCTCTCTCTCTCTCTCTCTCTTAATAAATGAAATGAGAACACTAGAGAAAAAGATAGAAAAGAAGCAAGAGATATAGAAAAAAGAATTGGAAAGGGAATTGACAGCTTAACATAAGAGGTACAAAACCTTGCCCAAACAACAAACTACCTGACAATTAGAATGGACCAAATAGAAGTTCATGACTTCAAGAGACAATATTAAAACAAAGTCAAAAGACTAGAAAAAATAGAAGAAAATGTAAGGTATCTCATAATAGAACCAACTGACCTAGAAAATAGATTGAGGAGAAAAAAATTTAAGGATAATTGAACTACCTAAATGCCATGACAAAAAAAGGAATCTAGACATTATAGTTTCAAGAAATGACAAAATAAAACTATCTAGATCTCTTAGAACTAGATGGCAAAGTGGAAATAGAATCTACCTGTCACCTCCTGAAGGAAATTCTAAAATGAAAATTCCCAGGCACATTATAGCCAAAATCCAGAGCTTCTGATCAGAGGAAAAAATATTTTAAGCAACTGGAAGGAAATAATTCAAATATTAGGGAGCCTCAATCAGGATCACACATGATTTAGCATCTGCCACTATTGAGGGAGAATGTGGAATGCTCTATTCCAGAAGGCAAAGTATACAGGCTTACATCTAATAATAACTTACTTAGCAAAACTGAGTATAATCCTACAGGGGGAAAAATGAACCTTTAATTAAATACAGGACTTCTAGATATTTCATACAAACAGAGGAGTCAAAAGAAACACAAAAAGGCAAATACAAACAAAAAATCAGTAAGGATTAAACAAAAAGATAAGGTGTTTACATATTAATATGGGGACATGATATATATATGTAAATATATATGTATACATGCGCACACACATGTATGTTGGTTGTTCTTCATTCTCAAAGAGGACCAAAATGCCATCACCATGATAAAGTGAAGTTTCAGTGTATCCAACTGTGGCTAATCAGACCAATATGAGCTCAGAATGCTCTACCACAGGTTGGGCACAGATAGTCTGTGTGAATATGGGGGTTGTTACTCCAAATTTGTGCATCCTATGTTTCCTTTGTGTTGTCTCAATTCTGCTTTGCTCATAGAGCACAGCACCTTTTCTGATGTGGGCATGCCATGCTGAGTGGTCCTGTGCCAATGTCTCCCATGTCACACAGTCATGTCCAAAGTTCTTGAGAGAGACTTTGAGAGTGTCCTTGTATCACTTCTTCTGACCAGCCATGTGATCGCCTGCCCCATGTGAGTTCTCCAAAAAATAGTCTTTTTGGAAAGTGTACATTTTGCATTCAAACAACATGGCCAGTCCATCAGAGTTGTGATCAGCACAATGGTTCTTATATATGTGTATGTATGTATATCTCTATATATAGATATACATACACATATATCTATCTTGTTTGAATTCTATCATCATCAGAGGCCATAGAGCCTAATTAGACAGAAGGACTAAGAAGTGCTTCTACTATGTCTTGATGATGTTAAAGGAGGAATGGAAGGATAGGGAGAGAAATGCTCTTGGAGGGGGAGAGGGAAGGGAAAATAAGGTTAGAAAAAATTATCTCACATGATTGGGAAACACAAGTAGAAGTCTATAAAAAACAAGAAAGAAGGAGTAGATCTGGTGACCCTCGAATTTTATCGTCATCTGGATTGGTCAAAGGAGAGAAGAATAAACACACACAGAGGTGGGTACAGAAATACATTTCATTCAGTAGGAAAGTAGGAAGGAGAAGGGAGAAGAGGGAATTAGAGGGAGAGTAGTAGGTTAAGGAGATTGGTCCAAAGCAAAACAAACTCTAACTAAGGATGTACACAAATATTTATAGCTCTTTTTGAAATGGCAGTCTGAGAGGATGGCCAATTAGGGCATGACTGAACAAGTTATGATTTATAAATGTGATGGAACTGGAAGGAATGATGAAAAGAACAGTTTTAGAGAAACCTGGGAAAACTCAGATGAATTGATGAGGAACACAATGAACACAATCGTGGTAACAGTTTATACATTGACAATATTGTAAAGACAAATAACTTTGAAAGACTTAGGAAGAAACTCTTCCCAGATGTGATGACCAACCACAGTTCCAGAGGACTGGTAATGAAGTATGTGATCCACCTCCTGATAAAGAAGTGAGAGATTCAAAATGAATCACCATCCATGTGTGTGTGTACCTACATACACATTTTTTTTCTTTTGGACATAATGCAGAAATTCATTTTGCTTGACTATATGTTTGTAGCAGGAGTTTTATCTTTTATTATCAGTTGGTGAGGTAGGGGGGAGAAGTTACATTTTTTCTGATTAAAAAAATAAAATTTAATTTTAAAAAGTAGTAATGGAAAAGTTGGGAAGAAGGGAAGGATTTTTTTTGTGAGGGGAAAAGAATGAGTTATGTTTTGGAAATGTTAAATATGAGATGTCGAGGGCTCTTTGGTAGACAAGATCAGTAAGCATCACCCGAATGAAGATCCAGTAAAGTCCAGTCAGGTGGAAAGAGAACCAGGAAAGAGAAGGATCATGAAAATCTAGAGAGGAGAGAGCATCGATTGAGGAGAAGACGGTGATTGACAACGCCAAAGGTTTTAGAGAGGTCAAGAAGGATAAGGATCTCTGGTAACTTGGGAGAGAGCAATTTCAGTTGAATGATGAGGTCAGAAGCCAGAACACAGAGAGTTAAGAAGAGCATAAAATCAAATGAAGTAGAGGCACTTATTGTAGATGGCTTTCTCCAGGAGTTTAGTAATGAAAGGGAGGAGAGACATAGGATTACAGTAATGTTTAGAGCAAGTGAGGTTTTTTTTTTGTTTTGTTTTGTTTTTAAGGACAAAGGAGACCAGGACACATTTATAGGCAGCAGGGAAGCAGATGGGATAGAAAGACGACTAGTGAGAGAGTGGGGATGACAGAGGAGGCAATCTGCCAGAGAAGATGGGATGAAATGGGTTCAAGGGTGCATGTTTATTGCATTTTTCCTCTACATGATAAGAGAGACCCTACAGGAAAATATGTGGCCTTCAGGGAAAGGGAAATAAAATACTCAAAGGAAAGTAAGCAGAGATATCAAAGAAGGCATATTTTACAATTATTTTGGGGGGCTGGATCTACAATTCATTTATAGGGATCTATGATCATTGCCAAGAGGAAAAAGAATCTCAAAAAAAGTGGTCAGATAGAAATAGATTCCTCCAGAGGGTTACCCAGATTTGGATGAGATATTCATCTGATTCTTTAGGCTGGAGCTTCCTAGATGGCAGGAAAACTACCAGCAGATCTCTTTTCATCCAATGTTTATGCATTTGCTCAATAAAGTATCTGCAAATCTGATTCAGAAATAGAAGAGACTAGTTCAGGGATGGGGAACCTGCCGCCTTGAGGCAACCTATGGCCCTCTAGGTCCTCAAGTGTGACCCTTTGACAGAGTCCAAACTTCATTAAAGGGCAGCATTTGAGGATCTAGAGGACTACATGTAGCCTCAAGGCTGCAGGTTCTCCCCTCCCCCAACTAGTCTTTTCCCTTAGAGGATTTATACTTTGGTTGGCAAACAAAATAAGCATAAAAATAATCTGATATGAATAGATTTTGGAAAAATCATTCTCTACTAGATAAATGGTCCAGGCTATGAATGAATGGTAAAGCATTTAAGTGCTTACTGTGTGCCTAGCATTGGAATACAAATGCAAAAGAGAAACAAATTCCTGCCTCAAGAAACTTACATTTTAAGAGGAGGAAACAATACATGTAGGGAAGTTGTAGCCCTGGGGGAGATATTTGGATTAGGAAAGTCACATATATGAAGAGTGGAGCCATGGAGGGTCATACTACTAACTGACATTCATATAGATTTTAAGGCTTCCAAAGTACTTAAATACAGTATTTCCTTTGGCCCTCACAGCCCTTCGAGCTAAGTGCTATAGACATTATTATACCCATTTTAGAGCTGAGGAAACTGAAACTGAGATTGAGTGATTTAGCCAGAATGTGTCAGAGGAAGGATGTGAACTAAATTAAATCTTTTTACCATTTAATCTGGTCCTCTACCCACTATACCGTACTGCCTCTCTGAAAACCACCCCTCTCCCCCACAAAAAACCCCCAAAACAAGCAAGCAAAAAAACTGCTGATGAGAAATAAAATGACATACTTGCCCAAGGGCACACAGATAATGAATAGCAGAGTTGAGATTCTAACTCACATCCTCTGACTCCAATTTCATTGTTTTTTTGCTTTCTTTTAGAGGCATTTGGGATTAAGTGACTTGTTCAGGGTCACACAGCTAGTAAGTATCAAGTGTCTGAGGACAGATTTGAGATCAGGTTCTTCCAACTCCAGGGCCAGTGCCCTGCCCACTGTGCTACCTAACTGCCCCACAGTTTCATACTTTTACCACTCCCTACCACTCTTGCTGCTTTCTACATATAGTGAACCCAAGAGCCTTGGGAATGGCTGTGTTCTCCCTGCAGACTAGCCCTTGCAACCATCATCCAGATAAGCATCCACTGAAGAGATGCTACCTGGCAGCTACTTCTGCAGGGGCATGAGCCCCTACCATCTTAGTGCCCACAGTTACTGAAAACCCAGGAAAGAAAGTGCTTGTCACCAAAGTTCTCAACCTGTGTGGCCCAACATCAGAAATGGACATGGTTTTCATCATTGGAAATGACATCAAAGAAGACATGTTACTATCCATTTAGTGGCTGTACCCTAAGGGACATGGTATCTGTCCATCAGACTTGCAACTGAAACTTCTATGTGTTGCCTTTTCCAGTGCAATGTAAACTCCTTGAGAGAAGGGAATGACTCTTTTCTACTTGTGTTCCCAAGGCTTAGCACAGTGCTTTGTACATAGTAAGCATTTAAGAAATGCCTTTTCATGCATTCATTCATTCAAAGTGGCAGACTATATATGTTGACTGACATAGCTACATATGTTAAATAATCATTTCTGTTAGTCATAGCTATATTATTATTTCCAAATGCCCTAGTTCTTAAGGAAATAGAAATTTCTCATATGCCAGCACTGATTGGAGAGGCAGTATTTCAATGTAACAGTCACACAGGAGGCAGCAAGGGGGATACAGTGGCTGGGAATAAGGAAGATTCGGCCTCAGATCCAGCCTCAGACAGCCCTGTGACCCTTGCAAATCACTTAATCCCTGTCTGCCTTAGTTTCCTCGTATGTAAAATGGGGACAATGATAGCATTTACCTCCCAAGATTCTTGTAAAGATTAAATGAAATAATGTTTGCAAAGTGCTTTGCTAAATTCAAAGCAGTACGTAAATGCTAGCCATTATGATTATTTAGCCTGGAGATTTCTATTTCTGCAATAACTATCGTGCGCTCTTGGCTGCTAGTAACATCGTTTAAATGGGGTTATAATTAGAGGAATGTGAATAATAATAATAAAAATCTCAATAATGAAATGCACACACCATGCATTTCTACCTGCTTTTTATTTTCAAATAGCTTTTGCATCTCTTGTTTTGTTTTATTCTCACTCAGAGCCCTTTGAGGGACTCTTGGTAGCATTATCATCCCCATTGTACAGATAAGAACACTGAGGCTTACACAGGTGGTTTGGCTCATCAGAGGTCACACACTTAGAAGATATAACTACAGCCTAGATCTCTTGACTCAAGCCCAGGAATCCTGCTATCCCAGGCTACTGAAGGTATAGGGAAGACACCTGCAACCTTTTTGGATTCTGTGGCTGCCTTTGCCCACTACCATGTTCTAAATCCACTGGCCTGCTTGAAAGGACGTATATTATCATCTGGCTTTCAATATGAAATCTTAAATCGCTATAAAACCCATTGGTTACAAATTCCAGGAAAAGGGCATGATGAAGTGCTGGCTCTATCTTCTGTGATGGTAAATGGGCTTTGCATATGCAAATTGAATGGATTTTAAAATGGTATTTAATGACAATTTTCGTAGCAGACATTAACATTAATTGCATCAAAATGAAACTGCTGCATTAGGTTGCTGTTAGCAGCAAATACCCCAGCGATAAAGCTTTATCTTTATCAGCATCAGCTCCTCCTGATATGACAGGGCAGCTCAGCAAATTGCAGGGAAAAGGGCTTTTATGGACCAGAAATATCCCCCAAAGCAGGCCCCAATCAGCATCAATTTTGCTTTATTTCTTCATAAATGGAGGTTAAATGGCTGCCGCAAAGCTTGGCTGGCCTGCCCAACTTTCCCCGACAAAACCACAACCCCCACAGCATAAATGGAAGAGGTAGATTTAAAAAATAATCGGTTCTAGGCAGTAATGTGGCTATTACTTTAAAGTTATGGGGCACCGGGCCCATTTGCTAATGACCACCTTTTATAGTGCCTGATTGTATTTATTTCTTTACTTTAAAAGCATGTTAAAGACCAAATCATGCCCACATTACTGAGGAGTTAATGATACCACACCACCCAGCACTAAGTAGTTGAGAAGCTCATTCTAAGTTTAGGTTGGTGATCACAAAATTAGAAGGGATCAGAGAAATCATTGTCTCAGCCTCATTTTATAAACGAGGAAACTGAGGCTCAAAGAATGGAAAGGATCTGTGTAAATGTTTAACAACCAGTTCATTTTTAAAAAGTGTACACAATGTACATGACATCCTTTTAAGTTGAATCTCCATTTATAAACATTTTCTCCATCGCTGTAACTCTAAACAACAAAACAGTAAAGCCCTGATTTGTAGTGTTTGCTTATTTTGACACTGAAAATTTAACAATCAAGTTGCTAGAGTTGGCTCCAGTATACCCCTGAAAGTAACTCACTTGTTCATCAAGAGATAATTGTGGTCGAGTGGGTCAGTCAGTGAGACTTTGGTTTCAGAAAATCCCACCTCTGATATTTCTTATGTTCTTCCGTCTCCCATCTCCATGCCTTTGCACTGTTTGCCCCATATACCTGGACTTCTCTAATTTCTTGCTTCTGCTTCTTAGAATCCCTTCTGAGCTCAGCTCAAAACCATCTTCCTCAGGAGACCTGTGCCAGCTCTCGCAGCTGGTAGTACCTTCCCTCTAAGGTTACCTTTCGGCCTTTTTTTACGTACCTTAAATGTATCTATTTATGTGTATATTGTCTCTCATTGGAATGTAAGTTTCTTGAGAGCAGGGATATTTTTTCTTTTTCTTTTTCTCTCCAGAGCTTAATATCATGTATGGCACATAGTAATTAATGACTCAGTCAGTGCTGATTGATTAATTACTCACTTTGTGACCAGAGGCAAATCATTTTCTGTTTCCTCATCTGTACAATGGAAGTAATAATATATGTCCTACTTACCCTTAGAGGGATGATATGAGGCTTTAGTGAGATAACATAAGGAGAGCATATTGGTCTTCTGGGAGAGATAGGATGTGTAATTATCCCTATTATATAGCTGTTTTTATTTGTTTAAAACTTTTTTTACATTTATTTTCTCAATTTCATGTAAACAAAATTTGTAACTTTTAAAAAAATTTTGAGTTCCATATTTTCTCTCCCTTCCCATCCCCATCCTTGAGAAGGCAAGCGCGTGTGCAGTCATACAAAACATTTCCACATTAGTCATGTTGCAAAAGAAAATGCAGACTAAAAAACCAAGAATAATGAAGAAAGTAAAATAAGTATGCTTTAAGCTGCATTCAGACCCCATCAGGTCTTCTGGAGGGGGCGTAGCTTTTTTCAGCATATGTCCTTTTAAATACTCTTACATCACTGTGTTGTGAGAGTCGTTCACAGTTGATCATTGTACAATATTGCTGTTACTATGTATCGTGTTCTCCTGGTTCTGCTGGTTTCACTTGGCATCGATCTGTGTAAGTGTTCCCAGATTTTTCTTACAGATGTCTAGCATTTACATTGTTCCTGCTGGCAGCTCTGGGACTAAGAACTTAGTTTGGGCAGCTCTTTGTCCAACACTTATTCCACTCTGCTGGCTGCGTCTATTAGTGACCTTGGTTTGGATTCTGAACCTTGGCACAAAATAAACACCTTTGCAAAAGACTCCTCCGAAACAAATTTCCTTAAGATAGCACTTACACTTGCATTTGTGTTTACTTGTGTTTATCAGTACCACAGCAAATTATTGTATTAATTCCTGATGATGATGAAACTCATACTTCCTTCCTTGTATAGATCCACATGGTTCAATTCAATTCACTGGATATTTACTAAGCACCTACTGTATATATGCGTTGGAAGAGATACAGAACTCAGTTTCATAAGATGGGGTACTTGCCCTCATGGAATACAGAATTATGCCATGACACAAATACCACAACATGAAATCAAACTCGTTTTTGTTCCTGGCATGGAGGTGCAAGCCAAGGGTAATGTCAGGTAGGAGAGGAAACGGTCATTCAGGTGAAGTGAAATTCTGACCGTGTATCTAAAGAAGAAGATCACCTAAGACCAAAGACTCAGCTTTTTTTTTTTTTGGATCATAGGTACCTTTAGCATTTTGGTGAAATCTGGATCATGTCTCAGAAGAATGTTTTTAAATGCATCAAAAAACAATATATAGGATTATAAAAGAAACCAATTATACTGAGATACAGTAATGAAAACATTAAAATAATAAGTTTATGGACCTCAAGTTAAGAATACTTATACCTAAGCTAACAGTTTAGACAATTTCTTCCTTAAATAGCAGGTTGTGGACTGAATGATTTGGCTAACGTCCTCCTATCTCCATGTTTCTTGCTTTGTGTAGATCCTGCCAAAGCCAGTGAATTCAGATTTGAGGATATTTGGACCTTGGGTAGGTCAGCTGCTGGCTTAGAAATGCTGAATGTTGCCCAAAAGACTCTGTGTAAACGATAATGTCAGACAGTCAGAAGTGAAGCTATTTAAACAGCCCCCCCTTAATTATTGATACATTTTAACAAGTGTTTGCAAATATTCACATATCTCCTAGCACATCTTAATTGTTAGAGCTCTTAATTGGGCAAGCGTTGTCAATTAAGATACAGTCCAGTGGCATAGAGGGGAATAGAGCAGCATATGGCAGCTTGCGAATTCTGGGAGCTAAGATTAGCTCTAACACCTTCTGTGCACCATGCTTTAGAGTCATCTTTCTTGTGTCTGCAGCACTAGAGATACCCCACAGTTATGAAGTAAACTTCCCTTTCCTTCCCCCAGTTGGCCTTGTCCTAGATATGGAAGGAGGAGTTACAGTCCTACAGTCAGGAATGATTTGAGCGGGACTTTAAGTTAAGATTGTGGGATGGAGAGGAATTAAAAAATAACATTCATTCATCATCAATAACATTCATACTTTTATTAAGTACCTACTGTGTATGGAGTGCTTTGCTTGTGAGGGAAACAAAGATAACTAAGGTAGGACCTCCACCCTCATGGAGCTGTACACTCTATCTGGGGAGAAGGGATCTCTACATAATTATGTGGTACCTATAATGCAGACCAAGCTTGGGCCCAAGTCATCCTTGAAATGGAGGGAGCTCCATTGGGGTGCCTCTGGAAAGAATTCTGGAGAGGGAGTCACGAGGCCTAAACCTACTACTGACTAGTTGTATGACCTACAAGAATTGGGTCAGATTCAGTGTCAGAGGTGCTTACTATCCACGTGACTAGCCTTTCTCTGGACCCCAATTTCTCGTTTTTAAAATGAGGGGATTTAACTCTAAAGGTCCCTAACAGCTCTAAATCTTATGAGCCTATGAAAAAATCACAATGATGTTACATTTCAAAATGGGTTATTTGGCAATGAACAAGATACCCTAACATTTTTTCTTAAGTCTTGGGAGTTGAAACTTCATACTTCATTCATTCATTCAGAGGAAGAATCTAGGGTAAAACCAGCTTATATTCTTCGGGAATGAGGGTCAGAGTTGCTCAATTCAACCACACAAATTAGCCTGGCCCACAGACCCAGACTCTGAAAGAAAAGCAGCCGAGGAAAAGTAAGAATTATAATAAAAATGGGCAATGCAGCTGGCATTGTACTTCTTTCAGGAACTGCTGCATGCTGCCATCAGATGCATCATCAGCCTGACACAAATGTGAAGGATGGGAGAAAATTTTACAGGCTGTTAAAAAAATGTTTGCAGGCTGACAGGTTTTTTGAATCTATCTGCCAAGCTGATTTATTTTACAAATTTACAATAGGCCCATCAATCACCCTGGGTTCTTTTGTTATACTGTGAGCCAGTGGCCAAAACTTCGAACCACCCACCAATGAACCAATAACAAGCGCCTTTCTAGGACTGTTGCAGAAAATGGAAGATAGAGCTTTCCAAAAGCAAAACTTGAGAGAAAACAAGCAGATTTATTTCAGTCCTGAAGCCCCAGCCGGAACCCAGAATGACCACAAGAGGGAGCACATACCTGACTGCAAGACCTCTGGGGCTCTCCCTCCAGGAGCCATTCCCCAGCAACCCTGATGAAATATTAATGTTTTCTTTTAATAAAGAACTGGACCTGGACCCTTTCAGACTCTGCTGAAGTCCATGACCATTTGAAACAGGGAAGGGAGACTGGGATAGTTTAGATGGAGTTAGAGATGCTCCACCTTGCATGACAGATACTGCTATCTGCTTTGGCTGAGTCAAAGTCCAGACTGACCTAGAATGAGTTTCGTAGGAGATCTTGCTCACTGAGAGGGAGAAATAGTGTGGTATAATAGAAAGAGTCCCAGACTCCGACCCAGGAAGCCTGGCTCAGCTTAAGTAAGCAGTGTGTGTCCTTGAGCAAGTCACTTTTCTTGTTAATGTCTCAGTTGGTAAAGTGAGGGTGTTAGATGAGATGAATTCTAGATTTTCCTCTGGTTCTGGCATTCCATTAGTCTATGAGGAAAGCAAATGTAATTCCATTTAATGGACTGAGAAATCCTGGTGAAGATGTCTGTTTTCCTTTTTCTACCCCTTCCCCAGACTTCTCAGTTGCTCAGCTGTTCCCACTTCTATCTCCCTCTGGCCTCCCCAAAGCAATGTTTTCCTCCCTGGAAGGCCAGCTTTGTTACCAGAGTCATAAAAAGGACATTTTTCATCCCTTCTTTTTTTCCTTCTCTCTCTCTCTCTTTCCTGGCCTCAGACATAGATTTATTGTTTCCCTGATGCGTGTGGCATTCAGAGCAGGGAGGGGTCAGGGAAGGCGCTGATGGGACAATAATAGATAATACTGGCATCCTCCTGGGGCTTGTCCAGCTCCATACCCTATCCATCAGCAGCTAGCTCCCGTGCCAAGGTCAGCACTAACAAGCCTCTGCTAAGGTCCCGGCCTCCCCCATGGGGCCCCCACCAATCAGATTGTTTGGATTCCCACTCAGGCTTTTGATCTCTACAAGGGCTGCTCTCGGTGAAATGGTTTTTGCAACAGAGCCCTTGCCGGGTCTAAGCATCAGGAGTTGGTATTGGGTGCTCCATAGCCTCCAGGCGTCCTGCTTTCACCACTAGAACTGATTTTTTTTTTAATAATTAGGAACATGTCTAGCTGTTCTGAATCTCCACATGCTGGATAAAGGAACACACCCTTAGTATATCTGTATAGTCAAAGTTAAGTAAAAAAAAAAACCCACACAAACTGCCTTAGGGTGAGTGGGTGTTTAAGTAAAACTTCTTCTTTATCTACTGCCACTAATTCCTGTTTTGGGTGCTGTCAACTCCTCCGCCCTTCTTCTCTTCCCACTGCCGCCTAGCATAGTCATTGCTAGTCGTAGAGTTTATTGCAATAGCCTCCTTCCTACAAGCTAGACCATCTGACTGCTGTCAGACTAATCTTGCCCATGTGCAGATCTGGTTATATCACTTCTCTGCTCAGAAATCTTTAGTGGTTCCCCATCATCTCTCAACTAAAGTCCCCAATTCTTTTTCTTGCCTTCAAGGCCCTCCACCATCTGCCACCTACCAAGCCTTAATTCCTGTTATTCCTTTCCATGGACTCTATGGACTAGCAGCCAAGTCCTTTAATGTTCTTGGTTTTCCTGGCATTCCTTGGACTTTCCAATCTTTGTGCACTTGTTCATGCCTCGCCTTTGTCTCTTTGGTTGCTGAATTTCTACCCATTCTTTAAAACCCAACCCAAATGTCTCTTCTTCCAGGCAGTATTTCCTGATTCATACTTTTGGGAATGATCCTCCCCTTTGGACCTCATGGAGCACTTTGTTTATACTTTCCTGATATACGTAGATTGTTGAGCATTATAATTATTTTGTGTCTGTATCATATTCCTAGACTGTAAACTCTCTGAATACCGTCTCATTCAAACTTTGTATCTCCTTCAGCACTTGACATTTGCTCTGAACAGAGTAAGCACTAAGTAAAGCATAAGAACCTCAGAGATGAAAGGACCTCAGGGACCGTTCTAGTCTAACCCACAGCTTATCAAGTATCCCCTCATCATAACCAAGAATTTGTCATGCAGATTTATTTAAAGCCTACAATGAAGAGGGATACCAGTACCTCCAAAGACAACCCATTTCACCTTGGGTTAGCTCTAATTGTTAGAACACTTTTCTTTATTTTAACTTTAATTCTTTGCAACTTTCACTCAGAGCTCCTACTTCTGCTCTCAGAGCAAGCCTGTTAATCTCTTCAAATGAGAAAGGCATTCATCATTTTATTTTTTTTGTTAATGTATGCTACTAATCCCTCCCCCTGTGGGCAAACAAAACAATAACCCTTAAATAAAGTCTTCAATATATACATACAAAGGAAAATCTAACAATGACTATACCCAAAAATGTAGATACAGCCATTCTTAAAGACAGCTATTGTGTTCTTCCTCTCCCTCTCTGCCAAGTCTCTTCTTCTCCAGCTTAAACATTTATATTCCTTTCATCAATCTTCATATGATTCCTTACAGTCCTGATTTCCCTCTGCTAGAGGCTTAACAGTTTATAGATGTTTTTCCCAAAATGTAGCATCTAGAACTAAATATAACATTCTAGATGTGGTCTGACTAGGGACTTGTTCATTGAATGAATATCCCAAGGACAATCATACTGTGATTATGACTACTTAGTTCAGCTGGCGAGGGCAAAGCTAGACAGCCAAGGTCAGGAGAGTAAATCCCGTAGAAGCTAGTCTCTATCATTCTACTTTATGGCCTGAGACAGCTGTCTTGTACATGAATGCCCTGGGTTACAGAAAGAACTGACTAAGACAGTATAGATGACTTAGTGAGAATCTATCCCCAATATTAATGACACAGTTCAGGGCACAAGATGCTATTGGTAGCATCTGTTTCACCATATTGGTAGGGGGATGTAACAGCAAGCTAAGTGGGATTTTTTTGTTGTTTTCTTTTTGGAGTTCAGTTTCCCAGGCTCAAGTTAAATTGTGAGCATTTGAAGGCTCAATCTCCTTCGAACTGTAATAGTTCACAGCTGTGCTGAGTCATGTAGGTTTTGTGTCTACTGACTCTCAGTCAGTCAGGAGCAGAGTCTTTGTTATACATTCTGGGAGGTTGGTATTTTACTTTGGGGGTATGCTTATGAGAAGGATCTTGTGATTATCTGGTTGAGATTCTGAGTGGCTGTAAGTTCAGACCCTCCAAGTGCTCAGATGTAAAGGCTCTCTTGATCCAGGGGTGTATGTAAGGTATATAGCAATTTTGCTTTGATTCAGGCAGTAGAGCCGTCTGTTGGTCTTTATTTCTCTGCTTATATCTTTTCTGTTTGCATTTTCTGAATATAATTAAAAAGGATTGTTGACCCCTTAAACAGCTAACTTCCCTTTTAGAAAAGCAGATCTAAGAACAGGTGCCAGCAGCCATCCTAGGTATGCCAGTGTGGTTGCCTTTACAGGGGATGGAGAACAATTGACAAACCAGTAAATATTTGATGCTTGCAGAACTTTATAACCAAAATTATTGTTTTAATATCACATGAACTGATCATGTTCTGTTTTATGGATCACTGGGCTTCATGATCCTTAGAATTTAAGTTATGATTATTGCAAATTTTATAGTTATGAGTAACACAAAGGACAATGAAAAGACACATGGCTAGCATAAGTAGGGTACAGACTTTTGTATGGTTCATTCACTGGAAGTGGCATAAAAGACCTTAATGAAGAAACTGATGACTGAAAAAGGAGATAGACCCACCTGGGACAAGAATCAGAGATAGTAGCTAGGCAGTCTGAGTACACTGGTACCAAGGTACTGAAAGACCAAGAAGGCTTCTAGGAGATATGGGTGATTTGGGAAGCAATATGGACAAGATTTATACAGGATAAGAAAACTTGGAGGAATTAGGCTGCCTTCGTAATAGATGTGTCCACCCTGATGAAATCACAGATCTATTTAAACAACAGATCTATTTTTGTGGGGGGATTCAGAGTAACTAAGATTGTATCTAGATTCTTATTTGTTATACCTTGCACTCTCATTTCAGGCATGAATCTCAAAATATTTTTATAATTTGCTATTATCTTGAACAAACAGGTTTATTAACATGTCAGCTTGAAAATGTCTATGTGTGCATTCACTAGTCCTTAGACTTATTAATGGTATCATCTGAACAGCAGCAGTGGTCTAAAAGTAATACAATACCAGGGGTGCACATTTCAGGTACAACTCAATGGTTCTGGGTACCTCTCTTCATTGACACAAGGCACTTACTACCTTACAAAACCATCTATAGTGGCACCTTGTTGTTAATGAGAGTTTGATGTTAGGGAATGTTTTGTATGTGAGACTGACATAATGAGTTCCTTCCATAAAGTAGCTAGGTAAAAGATGTTATACTGAATTTTACTCTACAGTAAGACCCATTGTAACAACATATGTATCCAGGAATACATATATGTATCTAGGAAACTTCCATAGGATTTTCCATTCTTTCAGACCTGAAGTTGCCCTCTATAATACCACTTAGATTTACTCATTTTAGGAATAGAACAGGATCATTTGTATATATTATCACTTAATACTTTCTTAGTGCTTCTTAAGATGCTTACATATTCATAGATTATCAGAGCCAAGAGAGATCTTAGAACAGTGTCAAAGCTTCAAGGAACATTAGAACTCAACATGTCTGAACTTGAGAGGATCTGACAATGGAGAGTGTTACTATATGTGGTGTTAGAAGAGAAAGGGACCTTAATGAGCTTCTCTGCCAAGTTCTTAAATTGGGATCCATGGAGAGATTTCAAGGAGTCTGTGACCTTGGACAAAAAAACCCTACGTTCTTAGTTTCTTTCATCACCAAGTGAATTTGAGGATATCCATCAACTATGAACTAAAAAGAATAATATTCTGAGAAAACACCCATAGTCTTCACTGTACTGCCAGAGGAGCTTGTGATACCCTCTCCGAAAAGCTAAGAACCCCTGATTAGGTGTCAGTGCTTCTAGTTTCTAGACCAGCCCTCTCACTTTGCAGATAAAGATATTGAAACTTAGAATGGGGGGCGGGGGTGGGGAGGGCTTTATGATCATAAAGTAAATTAGTAGCAGAACTGAGACAAGAACCTGTTCTCTCTGAGCCCCAATCTAGCGCTCCATACACTATCCTAGGCTACCTAGTCCAGATTTCTAACCGAAATATGGACAGCAAAGAAATCTTAGATCCTACCTTAGAGCCTCTTCTCCATGTTGCCAGAATCAACGGAAGCCTATGGGGAAGTCATGTATAGAGAAATACTTCTGGGTTTTGCTCACATTTTCCTTCCCAGTGAAGCCGAAGGGAAGTGTAAGGCAGGAAAATTGTTTTTTATGTTCCCGGCAGGTTTGTCAGAAGTCTGTTTGGGGTACTACGAAGCTATGAGTGCACCCATCCTTGGATAACTAGCAGAAGCTTCTTAGAAACAAATTGGCCAAGATCCCCTTGCTTTAGGCTCCAACTCTCTGCAAGAACTGCTAATTGAATTTACCCTGGTGAAAAATGTTAACAAATTGCAAATGACCTCTTAGATGAATTTAGAAGTCTGGAATTTGCTCCTATCTCTGTTATCCCTACTCTGTCATTAGCTTTTATGCTCAATCCGCAAACAATTTTTAAAAATAACTGAAAGCCCAGAGGCCCCCCTTCCCTAATTAGTTATAAGCGCCACACTGGTGAGAATGGCTAAGTGCCTCAATTAACACCCCCTTCTCACTCCCAGTCTTGTTAAAACACACACACCCCCTGGCCAGAAGGGAACAATTAAGAAGAAAGTGAAGGAGTGGGCTGTACCTGTCTGTGAAGCTGGTCCACGTTCTTTCCCATCCCCCATTCCTGCTGGGCTATACAGAGAAAAATAAATGGGGGCTAGACCACCAGTGCTTCCTAGTTAGTAATAACATAGACAGTTGAAGGAAGTTAATGGTCTTAACCCAGGACTTTCTAGCTGGAGTTCCTTGGAACTAGAACTCTAAGAAAAATGTGGCCCAAGCCATTAGCACCTTCCTCATCATCAAGTTGCAACATATTCCTCTGTCCCTAAGGGAAATGCTTCTACTATCCTTGAGACAGAAACTGTGCCCAAAGGATCTAATCAAAAGACAAAAGGCTATCTAGTGGATTGAGAAGTAACCTGGAAGTCAGGAGAGTCCGAATGCTTGAGTCCAATGTTTATCTGTACCATGGCCGTGGGTTGGTTACTTAATCTCCATGTGACTTGGCTTCTCTTTCCCTAAAATAGGAGCTAAAATACTGGTTTCTAACTAGTTTGGGGAGATTTTGTGAAGATTAATGACATTTAAAAAAATAAATATTAAGTGCCTACTATGTGCTAGGCACTATGCTAAGCACTTTTATAAATATTATTTAATTTGATATTCACAACAATGGTGGGAGTAGGTGCCATTATTATCCCCATTTTACAGTTAAGGAGCCTGAGGTAGACAAGAAGTAAAGTAACTTGCTAAGGGTCACACCGCTATTGAGTGTCTGAGGCTGGATTTGAACTTGTCTTCCTGACTCTTTTCCTTACACCGCCTAGCTGCTTCTGATTAATAATAAATTATTTATAATGAAGTAATAATGAATATCTCTGTGAAGAGAAATGCCATTGAAATCCATGATATTATTGTTACATGGTCCTTATGTCAGAAAGGGCGAGAAGGTTGACTCTTCTTTTGGTCTGAATTAACTAGTTGTCTTGGCACTCTGTGTAACCTGTCAATAAGACACTAAGTCAAAGGCAGAGAAGGAAATCACCAGACAATCATCTGTTGACTTCATTTGACAAACAGAGAAGACCTCTTCTTAAGCATCCTTGTAGAGGTGACAATGGGAAGGGAAGAATGTCCTCTCCTCTACAGGAGCTTGTTGCCACACATCCATTTCAACACAGATTACATCACTACTATATGTGAAACACACATATGCATATATATGTATATGTATATATATATATATATATCGCACTAATACTTTTCTTTTCATAGTTTACTGAGGTCTTTTGTTTTAAAATCACAATCCTTCTTGGATATGGCCTTCTTTCCAGGGACAAAGAAAAACAGACACAGGGACCATGACAGAGAGAGCATACAATATTCTACTCCCATAGTACCCTCTACCTCTCAAATAAAGATATTGAAGCATGTTTCCACATCTCTTCTCCTGGTCCATGACTGATCATTATAATTATATTTATTGTACTTTTTGTTTATATTACCAGAGTCATTGTGCATATCTTTTCCTGGTCCTTTTTACTTCACTCCATATCAGTTCACACAAGTCTTTCCATGTTTCTCTGATAAATTCATTGTTCCTTAATCACATTTCATGACAGTCATATACCACAGTTTGTTCAGTCATTCCTCAATAGATGGGCACTCATTTGGTTTCTAGTTCTTTTCTACTATGAAGTGCTACTATTAGTATTTTGGAATATCTAGGACCTTTCTTCAATTTTGATATTTCCAGAACATAGATTTACAGCTATCATAGGTTCTTCAAAGACATCTAATCCAACCATTTCATTTTAAAGATAAGGAAACTGATACCCAGAGAGGTTAAGTGACTTCTCTAACATCAAAGAAGTAGTAATTCGAAGACCTGGGATTTTGAACCCAGGTCATCTGACTCCAAAGCTAGTGGTGCTCCATGAAAGGGACTTCCTTGGGACATATGACCTGGAACACTCTGGGTCAAAGTACTCCAATACATTTCAAAACCTCTTATTTTTGCAGTGAACACTAGCTCCAGGAAAACAGGGCTTGCTTCTTTGTGAAATTACCCCCCACTGGACACTCCTCATGAGGCTGTTTTTGATTTAGGTAAGTTGAGGGAAACCCATGCTATTCATCAATTATCCTTTTCACCCCTCCAAACTATGGTTTGGCACTGGAGACAGCAGTCCAGTTTCACAGCCTCGGTGATTGCCAAAGAGGCAGCGCAAACCCCTCTCCCAACCCTCTCCGAAGGAACAGTGGCCCTGCCTGGCCCCTTCATTCCAGTGCCACAAGAAGAGATGGATTTTAATTTAATTTTAACAAAATAGCTGTCTCCGGTGGAAGGAGCATCAAGAGCTAAATAAGGACCCGTCTTGAGCTGAATCACATTGAACAGACCTCTGTGCTGTCATTGATTTTCCAGAAAGAAAAAAATTGCCTCTGGCTACGAAACCGAATTAGTAGTCACTGATGACCAATTATTTTAGCCCGCTGTGAATGGAGAGCCGTACTAAAATCCGGTTTGTCAGACCCAAGGCTCCCTTCTCAAACACCTTTCAACAAATGTGTACCAAAGTCCCTCAGAAGGTTCCAACGCCTTCCTATCTTCCGCCAAGTTCTCCTGCTCCACAAAGTTTTAATGAGCAGAGAGGATGAAGATGGGCTGCCATAAAAGGAGCCCCCTCTAATCTCAACAGAGCACTATTTGGCAGAGAGGAATGGAGCCCACAAATCAGAGCTGTCAGGTCTCAACCACACGCACGCACAAAGTGTCAGCCTAATGTTTGCAAATGATAATTTCCATTTCGCTTGCATGTCCCCGGTGCCTTCATTTTAGATCAACCCCTGGTCTGGGGTATCAATTGCAAAGGAGTGAAGATGGATTTGATTGAATTAATTTGAAGTTTCTCGAAGGCCGACAACAAGTTGGAGCTCATTTTAATTTTTTTCTTCATTTTTCACCATATTAGACTTAGTTTTGACACAGTTTTGTTGTGACTGGGCTCATCAGGGCACCAAGATTCTTTTCCAAAAGGTTTCTGCCAGGTTATCAGCAAATAATTTGTATAAGCTGTTAACAGGAGCCCTGTCATTACTGACGGAAACTACTTAGAGATCCATAGGCAAACACAATTCTCTGTCTAAGAGACGGTGAAAACAGCAACACAGAATCCTCCTACCTCCCTCCCACCCCAAAATTCACTAGGGCATAGAGAAAGCCGTCTGAATTATATAACGTTCTAAAGTGCGCTTAGGGAATCCAAAACTACAGTGAGGAAAGTATAGATTTGGTAAATATATGGCTTTTTAATGCAGGTCTACACTGAGCCAACAACTCACTCTAAATTCCTTAGAGTGACTGCTGTCTGAATAATCCAAAGGAAGCAGTTCATTAGGAAATATGAAAGACAAAATGTGCATGCTGAACCAGACCGTTGAAGGGAGAGGTTCAATGATGATAAAGCAGCCGAGCATAGTAGAAAGAGCCCTGGGCTTGGATTCAAAATCAATCAATCAATCAGTATTTATTAAGCATCTACCATGCACCAGGCAGTATGCCAGAAAGTGGTGATAAAAATACAATGAATGAAACAGTCCCTGCCCTTAAGGAATTTATATTCTATGAGACAATGCAGATTTGGCTGCTTCCTGGGAAAGGAAATTTCTTTTTCTAAGTTTCTCCATCTGCAAAATGGGGGTAATAATACTTGCAGAAGCTGATAGTACTATTATGGAAGGATCAAAAACGTATGAAGTTTTTTCTTTTGTAATCATAAAATTCTATATAATGATGAGCTATCATCACAGTGATTACCGATCTCTCTCAGAAGTGGTAGGGGATCTCCTCAACCTGTGACTCACGCAGGGCTATGACAGTCCGAAATAAATGGAAAGAGTCCAGTTGTTTCCCTAAGACCTGGATTTAGGGAGCTTTCAGGGAGGGTAAACTTAGACCTTAGAGGGATGTCCATTGAAGTTGAGGGGTAAGGCACATGACATCTGTCTCTAGTCATCAATTAGTTGGCAAATATTTATTGAGCTGGAACTAAGTACAGATGAAGAATTCCAAGAATAAGATATGACTCCTGCCTTCAGAATGCTTGCATTTCAACAGAGTAGAGGGCACATAAACAAAAAAGCTAAAAATATCAAGCAATATACGAGAAATGCCCAATAAATTGGGCTGGCAGTAAGTGCTAAAGGATTTTCAGAGGAAAAGGAGCCTCAGTGACCAGGAAGACTTTTGGAGGAAGTAGTATTTGAGCAGGGCCATGAAGGATGAGTAGGATGAAGATCCCCAGCCTGAACCTCAGTCTGGACCCCTTTCTTACTGGCCAGTTGACAGAAAAGTACCTCCTTGTTGGAAGCTCAAAAGGCAGGGTACTGTCGGTACTACTGTGTCAAATTCAACATATACTTTTGGAAAATGAAACTATACATAATAGAACCATGGTTCTACATATGATCTTCTCTTTTTTGTATATAAAATGTTTATGTTTATTGATATCTATCAAGTTCATATTTTGTAATTTAAAAAAATCTTGATGAGAGTTTAAAGTGTTTTTAACAAATGTAAATCTAGCTATTGTTATATCTAAAGGTGAAATGCTACTGATCTGATTAATTCCATGTTTTCAGTTGTGAAACACAGTTTTTGAGTTGTTTAAATAAAGTACCCTTTTACAGTAGAGGTTGATTTTTTGAGGCAAGGGTTCCTGTCTGTTCTTCTTTACTTAACCTTCTTAGGGAATTAGCCCCTTTCTGGGGTGTTCTAGATCACTTCAGCCTCATGATACTATTATAGAGGGCTGGAAGCCTCACGTACAAAGCTCCTGTATGACCCTTGGTGCCTGGTTTATGCTCCCTAGCTCTCACCTGAACCTTCAGCCCTTCTCTGCTGGGAGTCTCCTCTTTACCTCTCCTTCTCCTAGGATTCAGTTTTGGGTATTTAGGAGAAAAATGGCTTTCCTTTACCTATCCCAGGGGAGCCCTGTAGTCTGTAATGGGGGCTTTTGCCCTATTCCATGTTCCCATGACCCTTTCATACAACTTTCCACAGCCCAGCTGACTTCTTCTGGGTGGCATGGTAACATGAAAGGTGACATCTCCCCACCGAAGCAGAGACTAAGATGAATTCGCTCTAGGTACTTGACCCCTGATGATACTACTGACTTCTCCTGCATATTAGAACTCACATCCTTCATCATCTACCTTAAGGAAAAGCTTAAATCTTTTCTGAACCCCCTTCCTAAAGCTTAGGAATCTTTGAGTGCTGCAGGATAAAAAACCCAACATTATTTTTAAGGACTTTGAGAGTGTCAAGTATTGTAAATCTGGTATTTTGTATTAAAATGAAAAGATACCATGTAGTGGAGTCATTAGGGAAGGTAGGGGGAATTAGGATGCCTGAATTTTATTTTATGCTTTGAAATTTATTTGCTAGACAATCTTGGTTGGATTTGTGGTATCTAGTTAGCTCAGACTGAAAGCTCATTCATATTCACAAAGTATCTCAAATTATCAAGAAAAACAACATAACCTCATGGGTGATGGAGCAGGCTTTGCTACTGAATTGCTGCGTAACCTTGGGTAAGTTACTTGACCTCTCTGGGCTCCAGCTTCCCTAGCTAGAGTGTCTCCTCTGCCATTCAGTAAGAATAAATAATTAAGATACTATATGTGAAATAATTTCAGCTTCTCAGAATAAGGTGTATAAATTATACTTATAATTATTACCATAGGGGCTCTGAGCCTGTGGCAAAATCATTCACTCTGGGTGAAAAGATATTCATTTTATGATACAGAACTGCATTTACATTTGGGAAAAAATACATGTGATTTTTAAATCTACCTGCAAAAATAACCATTGAAAATCTTTATAATGAAAAAGAGAGTTAAGCAAAATGGCTTATCTAGGCTACTCTAGGAGGACGACTGAAATTAGTCTCTCCAAAGTTAACTGTGATCTCTTAATTGCCCAATTCAGTGGCCTTTTCTCAGTCCTCATCCTTCTGCCTCATTTGATACCACTGACAATCTCTCTTCCTGAGTACTCTTTCTCCTTGGGATTTCTGTGATAATACTCTCTTCTGCTTCTTTTCCTTCTTCGTTTTTTAAAAAATGGATTATCATCCATGTGGGTGTAGGTACACCCCCAGGCTCTATCCAAGGTTCTCTTCTGACCTCTCTCTAGACACTTTCAGTGATCCTATCAGCTCCCACGGATTCAAATATCATATTCATATAGATGTCCTAGATTTACATATCTAGCCCTCATTTCTCTCCTACAGTTTTGTATCACCAAATACTTCCTGAAGTGAATGTCCCATAAGTCTCTCAAATCCAGTATTTCTTTCCTCCCCCAAATTCACCCTTTTTTAAGCTTTCATGTTTCTCCTGGGTGTAGCATTTTCCTTCCAGTCACTTAGATTCACAACCTCTAAGTCACCCTCAACCTCTCATTTTTCCTGACCTCATGTATCCAACCAGTTGCCTGTTCTTGTCAGTAATAACCTCCATAACATTACTTGCATCCATCCCCTTTTCTGTGATCACGCAGCCTCCACTCCAGTTCAGCCTCATCCCCTCTCACATACACTATTGTAATATTTTTCTAATTGGGTTTCCTGCTTATGCTTTCTCTTCTCCAATCTATCATGCCCAGAGTTGCTAAAGCAAGTTTCTTTTTTTTTTTTTAAGTTTTTTTCATTTTTAGTTTTCAACATTTACTTCCATAAGTTTTTACTTTTCTCCACCTCCCTCCGCACCCCTTCCCAGGATGGCATGCAATCCGATATAGGGTGTACATATACATATACCTATTAAACATATTTTCACATTAGTCATATTATATATTATATTATATAGAATGGGAGGGACCATGAAAAAGCAACAAAACAAAACAAAATAAAAAAAGAAAATAATATGCTTCATTCTGCATTTGGACTCCATAGTTCTTTCTCTGGATGTGGATGGTATTCTGGCATTGTTTTAGGTCCTTGAATTGTCTATCAAAGTCAGTCATCACACACTGTGACTGTTACTGTGTACAATGTTCTCCTAGATCTCTCACAGAGTAAGTTTCTTAAAGGACAGATTTGACCATGTCATACCTCTGCTCAAGAAGCTGTAGGATTTTTCTCTTACTTCTAGGATGAAATACAAATTCCATTGTTTGGCATTTAGAACCTTTAACAATCTGGCTCTAGCCTTCCTTGGAATCATGTCTCCCCTTTGTGAGCATTCCTTTACAAAAGAGGGGACCTACTTGCTCTTTCCTATTCACAAATTCCATCTCTCCCATCTCTTCTCTTGTAGTCCTCTCTCCTCACCTCTACCTCTTAGTCTTCTTCAAAGCTTAGCTCAAATGCCATCTTCTACATAAGGGTCTTCCTGATCATTCCAGTTGTTGCCCATACCCTGCCCCACTTCCATGGAGCTCTATCTCCCCCAATGCCTGCACACAGTAGGTGTTTAATAAATATTTATTGACTTCAACCATGTGGATCAAGGAAGGAAGCATGCATTTCCTCATCATCAGACATTTGCTTTTATATGTCTGTTTTGTTCCCATAGATAGAATGTTAACTCTTTGAGGGAAGAGACCATTTTATGTTTGTCTTCCACGGAAACAGTTCTCTGCAAAATTGCCAGTGATCATTAATTGCCCTATCAAATGGCCTTTTCTCAATCCTCTTCTTTCTTGACTTCTGGAGCTTTTGACAAAATAAACAAGTGAATAAGCATTTGTTAAGCACTTACTGTGTGCCAGACACTGTACTCGGCACTGAGCATATAAATAAAAGCAAAAAAGACAATCCCTGCCCACAAGGAACTTACATTTTAATACAGAAGACAACACATAAAGGGAAACTGAAATAGATTGTGGGGAAGGGAGGAAAGAGAAGATACCCACCCAGTGTCCCCATGAGGAAACCTAGAAGAATGTAGCCAGTGGAAAATGAAGAGATGACTGGCCCAGGCACCCGCCTTTAAATGGAGGTTCTAGAAGGAGCTGTCTCTGTCAGAGGGAGGGGCCCCAAGAACAGAGGGAGTGAACTCTGGGGCCGAAGGGATCTTCCAGGATGAAGAAGTTTGCCTGGTGAGAAATTAGACCACCTTCTTTTCCTTAATTCTCTCCTCTCCAGGTTTTCATGACACCGCTCTTTCCAGGATCTTCATTTACCTCCCATCCACTAACAGTAGATCACCCAAGGCTCTGTCCAGGGCTCGCTCTTCTTTTTCTTCAGTACTGTTTCACTTGGTGGTCTCATTAATTCCCATGGTTTCAATTATATCTATAGACTCTCCGATCCACTTGGATAGTCGTAACCTTTCTTCCAACCTCTGGTCTCACATTTCCAACTCACTTTTAGACATCTTGAATTAGATATCTGATAACTATCTTAAACTCAACGTGTCCATAACTGTCAATGACAACACCATCCTCTCAGTTACTGGGTTATTATCCTTGATTCTTCATACTCTTTTTCCCTCTACTTCATAGTCAATCAGTTGCACATACACACATATATAGGTGTATATAGATATATATATGTATATATACGTATATATATGCATGTCTCTGTGTATATATGTGCATGTATATATGTATATACATATGTATATGTGTATGCATGTATATATATGTATATAAAATCATTTATACCTTTGTAAAACTCTCATATGCCCTCCCTTCTCTTCTCTGGTACTACTACTACTTTTATGAAGATCTTCATCACTTCACAACTGGACAGTCACAGTGGCCCTCTGGTTGGAATCCCTGACTCTCTAGTTTCTTCCTCCCATCAGTACATCTTCCACATGGATGCCAATGATAATCCTAAAGTATAGATCTGATCATATATGTCCCCCCCTATTCAGTGAACTCCAGTGGGTCCGTATTAACTCTACAATCAATTATAAAATCCTGTTTGGCTTTTAAATCCTTTTATAAACTGGCCCCTTCCTGCCTTCCCAGTCTTATGCCTTTTTCCCGTACACATACTCTGCAGTCCAGTGATGCTGACCTTGCTATTTCTGCCATGAGGCTACATTTCCTGACTGGCTGACCTTCATGCCTGGAATGGTCTCCCTCCTCATCTTCTCCTGGCTTTCCTGACTTTCTTCAAGTCTCAGTTAACACCCCACCTTCTGCAAGAAGACATTCTTGCTTCTCTCTAATCTTAGTGTCTTTCCTCTGAGACTACCCGCAACTTATCCTTTACATATTTTGCTTGTTTTCTTGTTATTTCTCTTGTTTGACTATGGATTCCTTGGAATCAGGAACTTTTGTGTTTTTTTTTAATACTTTCTTATTACTTTCTGATTTTTATCACCTACATATTTATACATAATTCATTCAGTAGATATTTAATGAACATCTGTTATATGCAAGACCCTGTTCTAGATACATCTTCAGCCCAATGCTAAGCATGTTCAGAATTAGGACTGAAACCTTGAAGAGGTAAATACTTTGATTATTGAATACCATATTTGATTGGTAAAAACATCTGCCTTCACAATATAAAACAGAGAAATCACTATGTTATATTCAAGAACAGGAATCACTTGGGCAATGAGATTTAAGGGACGCTATTAAGTCTTTCTCCCATCTCTAAGCCCACTTCAAGGTACTTCTCTCACTAGTCTCTGAATTCTAGCATTACTGATTCATTCCTTTGTGTTAAACTTGTCCTTTTTCCTTTAGTCTTTAACAATAAAAATACTGTGCTCTTATGAGGAAATGGTCCAGTAATTCCCTGATATTTTAGAGTGAATCAGTTTATCAGATCACTTTCTTCACTAACAAGAAAAACTGTAGTGACTTGAGAGTTTTGGGAACATTGTGGTGTTGTAGAAGGGAGCTAGAGGGAAAGTAACCTCTATGACTGACCCTGATTGTAACTGTACTAAAACCTCAGTAGAGATAAAGTACAGAATAGTGCAGATGTGTCCAAGCTTATTTGATTTACCACCCCCTTTTCAAAAAAAATTACTCAATGCCCCCCTGGAAATCTTTTATCCTTTGATTTTTTTTCTAAAAGCTGCATCATTTCAAAACATATAAATTTTTTAAACTAATACATCTTAAATTGAATAATTTATTGTAGATTTATGTTTTTTCCTGCATTGAAATTTTGATGATGCAATATTGTGTCATGTAAACATGCACAACATGATCTCCTGCCAACATTTGTTTGTTAAGACTTGTTGGCAGACTTGGCCACTGATGGATTGTAATTTGCATTTTGTGTGTTTATTTGGAAAATAATGTAATCACTACGACTTTAACTCTGTTACACAACAGATGGAACATGTATGAAGTTTTTCAAAATTCTCTTCTTTTCTTATGCTTCCACTGCCCCCTTATTTTTATTCAATGCCCCTCAACTGCACAGGAGGCTACTAGTGCCCCCTCATCTTTCCAACACCCCCAGGGGGTGGTACTGCCCACTCTGGAAACCTCTGGTTAGTGGATAGACTATGGAAATTCTGCTAGACATGGAATCAAGTTCAGATTTGGCTTCTGATAACAATGTAACATTGAATAAGTCACTTAGCCTCTCTACTCCTCAGTACAACTCCCTACATTGTAGGTGGAATGGGATTTAGGTCAATGGAGGGAATGCCTACAACAGTTTTTCACATAATCCACAACGATAGGATATGGGAACAATCCAACCCAAGGCATATTATTCTTCCTGAGCAAGATGGTTCAAAGAGTTTCTTCCTCCGCAAATTTTAATGGATCTATCCAGTCTATGCCTGAGACTCTGAGAAAACCATTATCTAAGCTGAGTTTCAAGACCTCTAGTGAGGGAAAATCCATCAGAAGCAGCCCATTCTAGTTTGGAATGACTCTGTTAGGAAGTTTTTTTCTTGCACTAAGCCAAAAGCTGCCTTTGCGCAATTCTCACTCATAATTCCTGTGAGTTCTAGCCTCTGAACAGTCTCCTTCTCCCACATAAGAGCTCACTCAAAGGCAGGTACCATTCCCTATCCCTCCCCCTCCTCCCCCTCCCTCAACTCCAGTCTTCTCTCCTTTAAGCTAAACACCTCCACTTCCTTCATGTATCATGATTTTATGTTCCTGCCCCATCTTAATCACAGTTCCTCTAGATTGTCTCCAGCTTCTAAATGGGAGAGTGTGGAGCAAATTTATATGGCAAATGTTTTTTTTACTACTTTTCTGTTTATAGTGTTTCATTAAATGTCTTTGTTTTGAAAAAAGTGATGGCTTTCATTCATAAGTAGTTTGACCACTTCAAGAAATCTCAAACAAGTTTTTAACTGCCAACTTTTCTATGTATTATTTTATACCATAAGCCTGTCATCAACTATGTTTTTCATTTACCTAATTTTACTTATGTGGGTATAATTTAGTATGTAATGTATACCATACTTGCAAACATTATAATCACATTGCTTTAAAAAAAATTCTAAGATTCAGACTTCACTTTAAATTGTACTCTTTGCCCCTCCACTCCCACCCCATCAAACACCACCCATTAGTCTAAACTGGAGAGGAAGGATGGTTGTATTGGGTTTGACCTAAGAAATGTTTAGGGCTTGGATCTATGCCATTGGCCAGTTCCACTAATCAACTCCTATACCCCATCCTTTCCAATTTGCATCCCTTTCCCTGGCTTTGGAATGGGGAAGGGAGCATGACTCTTTTAGAGGAGGGGAACTTCTAACTAGAAAAAGGTAAAGGCATAAAGCTGTAGTACTGGCCTGTCGTAAATGGTCTGAGCCAGCTGCGGGAGGAACACAGAGAATAGCAGAGGCTGGCCTGGCTGCCTGAGATATATGCAGTAAAGAGAAAGGGAGGAGGTGTTGAAGGAGCTCTTCTGATATGAATGGCCTCTCGGGGTAGATATCGCTAGATTATGCCTCTGGTATCATTAGAAAACATGACTATAAATTAGGCTGTTCTGAAGCATGGGGTGTGTAATAATTAAGTAATAAAAGTCACCACAGGGGTGAAGGAATCAGAAAACAAAAGAGCCACTATTTGTGGATGTACTGCTGACTTCTGCCTCCACTATAAAAAGATCATCTGGCCATGAGTGGCATTTCAAAGCTGATGGCTGCTCTCGATTCAGGTGGTATCCTGCTGAAAGCCTGGCAGCCCAGGGAAGTCAAAACAGCTTCCCAAAGGGAGTCATACTTCTACCAAAGAGAATCCTAGCCAGGAGGGTATGGCAGGAGGGAAGACTAGCCCAAGGTAGTCTTCTGTTCCTCAAGACCCAGTGCTTATTGTTGGGATTCACATGTTGGTCTAGATGGACTCTGTCCCGGACAACTTTGAATATTTAAAAATATCTATCCTTGTTCAATCTTGCTCTCCTTAAGCCTTTTCTTCTCCAGCCTAAACAGCCCCAGTCCCATCAATTAATACTCATATGGCACAATCCTGAGACCCTTCACCATCTTGGTTGATCTCCTCAGGACACTTATCAATGTAATTCCAGAAATGTGGCACCCAGAAATGAATGCCAGATGTGGTCTGACCTGGGAAAAGTACAGTGGGGACTATATAGTGTTCTAGTCTTGGACACCATCCCTCTCTTTATATTGTATAAGATCTTTTATTGAACTTACAATCTACTAAAAAGCTTCCAAAAATTTTTTCAGACAAACTTCTGTGGACATCATTAGATGTTTCTCCCATCTAGCATTTAGGCAGTTGATCCTTCGAACCCCAGTGTGAAACTTAACATTTGCCCCTTTGTTGTTAAGTCACTTCAGTCATGTCCAACTTTTCATGACTCCATTGGGGTTTCCTTGGCAAAGACACTGGTTGGTTTGTCATTTCCTTCTCTAGCTCATTTTACAGATGAGGAAACTGAGGCAAACAGGGTTGAGTGACTTGCCTGGGGTCACATAGCTAATAAGTGTCTGAGGCCATTTTTGAACTCAGGTTGGCATTCTATCCACTACTTCTCCTTGCTATCCCAACATTTGTCCCCATATTTTTAGATTTGTCCTATTAATTCTAACCTTACTCAGAGAGGCTGAGAAAGTTTCTGAGAGCTTTCACTATCAAAAGAAAGGGTTAAAGTCAGGGGGGAGAAGATAGAGATTAGAAGGAGGTTAATCAATAAATGGTTTTCTTCTATAGTAGATTTTAAGGGTGAGATCAAACTTCCAGTTGTTGCTATTGGTAGTTTAGAGATTCACAAAAGGAGAAGGGGATCCTTGGGCTCTGAAGAGTGACTTTCTAGGGGTATGAAGTGAAGTGCGTGGAAGACCCTTTCATAAAGTCAGACTTGGAGACCTAGGATTTACACTTGTAGCCCTAGTGACTGACCAAGAGCTGATCATATAAGAGCATATAAGGAGTGTTGCTGGCTGTGCCACACCTAATGTAGTTCCCTGATATCAAAGGCCTGTATCTGAAAGTCTGGGCCTAGGATGCCATGGTTCTAGATGGGGTTGGTAGAAAACAAGCCACTAGGAGCCAGAGATACTTCAGATGATGTAACTAAGTACAAGGCTGATCAGAGGAGTTTAATAACTTACTTCTGTTGCTTTTTTTACTTCAAGATAGGTAGGCTGCTCCATAGGCTACTGGCTAAATTTCTGAAAGCCTCCTAGGGTTCATCTGATTTTCTGCTTCCCCATCTGTCCCTGTCAAGAAGATCTGAGTTCAAATATGGCCTCAGACACTTACTAGTTGTGTAACCCTGGGCAAGATATTTAACCCAGTTTACCTCAGTTTCCTCATTTCTAAAATGAACTGGAAAAGGAAATGGCAAACTGTTCCAGTATCTTTGCCAAGAAAACCCCAAATGGGATCACAAAGAGTGGGACATGACTGAAATTATTTACTTCTGTGGCTCTCTTTACTTCAAGATGAGTGAGCTGTTCCACAGGTCACTGATTAAATTTCTGAAGGCTGCCTAGGGTTCATCTGATTTTGTGCTTCCCCATCTGTCTATATTTTTGTTGGTCTACTTGTATAGCATTTTATGATTTTTCAACACAATTTTACATAGAGTATGTCCTTTGACTTTGTGAGACAGCAACACATTACCCCTATTTTGCAGATGAAGAAATTGATACACAGTAAGGTTTCTTTGTTCAGAGTTACTCATTAGCTGGTAAATGTCAAGTGATAAGGCTGGGTTTGAACTCAGATACTCCTGACTCCAGCGTTTCTATCCATTGTGCTACCTTCCCTCACTGTCCCCATAGCAAGTTTAAATGACTTACCTAGAGTACCACTAGTTCATGGCAGAATTGGAATTAGAATGCAGTTCCTATAAAGCCAATTTGAATGTCCTGTCAAGGATACCATGCTGTCTTTATCAAAAGTAGTATTCTCTGTCTATTCACCGTGCAGTGCCAGTTGTAGTCAGGTCCCCAATGAGCCTACAGTTTCATCAAGGCAAAAATAACTATCCTTTTCCCTGTTTCTCTGCCATAAGAATTCACTTTGTTGGCAGGCAGTATGGTGTAATGGAAGGCACATTACTTCTGGAGTCAGAGGACCTGGATTTATATCTAGTCTCTGGGACTTACTGTGTGACCCTGGGCAAGTCACTAGACTTCAGTTTCCCCATCTACAAAATGAGTGGAGTTAAACTACATGGCCCCTGACATTCCTTCAAGATCTAGGTCATCATTCTACAAATTGCTGGCCAGCAATCGAGATCGTCTATAACTATTCCCCATGATATAGCCACTTATTCTAGGGGCTTCTTCTGGGCAGCTTGGAAGACTCCTTGGACCAGGTCATTTAGGCAGTCGACTGACCTTAACTAAAATGTCTATTTTCTCTCCTTCTACTGCAAAGGCACATCAGCAATAATGAACAGTTGCTCTCTGGGGATATTCAAACATCGCCTTGTAGGCAGAAATTAGAAATTTTTTGGGCAAAGATACTGGAATGATTTGCTTTTCTTTTCTAGTGTGCTATCATTTTATAAATGAGGAACTGAGGCAAATAGGGGTTAAATGACTTACCCAGGGTCACACAGCTAGTAAGTGTTAGAGGCTGGATTTGAACTGAGATCTTCCTGACTCCAGACCTGGTGCTCTAATTTCATGGAAGGAAGGGGGTTGGCATTTGGAATCTAATTTTTCCATGATTCACAGAGTTCCAATTGGGGGACTTTATAGCAATGAGGAAGCAGATCACAGGAGTATGTATGACCGGTAGATGCACCAAAATAGTTTACCAACAGGAGGCCCTGTCTGTGTCATTCCCTAACTCCTAGGGATTTCTAAGAAAGTGGTTGGCCATCTTGTACTTGAACAGAGGTGTGGTGGTTAAGACCCAATAGTTGGCTTTGCTTTTTCCTAAAACCATGTCTGGTCTCTTTGTTCTAGGCCTTCCACGCCCTTCTTTGATCTGATGCAGCACAAGTACCAGCAGCTATGGATACAGGAACAAAAAGCAGCCCAAAAGGCCATTAAAAAGGAGAAAAAAAACAAGGTAACACTGGAAATCACCTTAACACAAACTTTTGGGGAGAGTTGTGTCATCGTTGTTTTTCATCCTAGCCTCTCCATGACACTGTAATTCCAGGAAAAGTGAGATACTGATTCAAGCCCTTATGATACTTGCTTTTGTTGGGGAAAGAGTCAAGTTCTTTGTTTCTTTGCTGACTAGAAGCAAATACTCCAAAGTCTATTCTTTTGTCATGTTATAATAAGGTTCCTTTCAGTTCCAAGTCCTGTTCTATTTTTCCTATGTGTTATTATGATATAACATAATTATTTATGAGTGCCTTTTTCCTCCCTACTCAATTGTAGGGAGTCTTTGAGGACATCACCTAGGTCTTGTTTCATTTTTGTATTCCTCAGCTTCTATATTGTGCTAGAATACACTATTAATTAATGTTAAGAATGATCAGTCAAATGAACTGCCTGCCTCCTGAAAGTCAAGGTTTTTTGTTCTAATTTTTAAAATGAGTTTCTCTTTATACCTAGGCAAGAATTTATTAAGTGTCTACTATGCTGGGTACTGTACTAGGTGCTGGGTATACAAATATAAGGAATGAAACAATTCCTACTCTCAAGGAGCTTACATTCTTTTTTAAAGTGTGCAAATAGAATTTTATTTTTTCCAATTACATGTAGACAATTTTCATAAGATTTTGAGTCCAGTTTTTCTCCATCTCTCTTTTCCCTCCCTGCTCCCCAAGCAATCTGATATAGATTATGCATGTACAATCATGTTAAACATATTTCCACATTAGTCGAGTTGTGAAAGAAGAAACAGAACAAAAGGAAAAAAACACAAAAAACAAGTGAAAATAGTATGCTTTGCTCTGCATTCAAATTCCATCAATTCTTTCTCTGGATGTAGATAGTATTTTCCATCGTGAGTCTTTTCAAATTAACCTTGGATCATTGTAATGCTGAAAAGGGCTAAGTCAATCATAGTTGATCGTCGCACAATGTTGCTGTTACTGTGTACAGTGTTCAAGAACCTTACATTCTCTTATCCTCCTAGATGCTGAAAGGCCTTCCTGTCATCAAAGAAAGACAGATGGCCAAAGCATAAAACCACTTGACCTGAACTAGGGTAGAGACGACTTTTGTGCTTTCTGAGAAAGTGTTTGTGAAGCAAATTAAGCCAATTAAATTATCACAGGCCTGTTCAGTCTACTAAAGAAAACAAATTGTATTAAGGACTTTAAGGAACAACGTTCACTATGTGTCACCAACAGGATGCTGCCAATTAACAACCGATTCTTATCTGTTCATTACAGGAAGCCTGCAACTAGCTAGAACTAACCATTCAATTTAATATTTATTAAGGGCCGACTATGTGCTATGCCTTGTTGTAGGCCCTAGGAATATAAAGGCAAAACAAGACGTAGCCTAGTCCTGATGAAGGTTACAGTCAACAAGTGGCAAATAGAAGTATTCACAAACAATTATAATGTAAATCATAATACAATCAGTTCCTTGAAAAGGTACAAATAGATTGTGTGAGAAATTCAAGGAAGAAGAGAATTTCCGTTCAACTTAAAAAGCATTTATCATGTGTTACATGTTGGGATGTGATGACAAAACCAAACAAAATTCTGCTTTCAAAGGGTTTATATTCTCCTAGGACAAACAGAACTTTTTTTCTCATAGAATTGTAGAACCTCAGAGTTGGAAGAGACCTTAGAATTCAGTACTACCTGAAAATTAATCCTCCCCATCATATCCCCAGCAAATGGCCATTTCACCTCCAATTAAACACTTCAAAAGGCATAAACTCCCTATCTCTTGCAACAGTTATTTTTAAAGAGTTTTAATTTTTTTAAAAAGTTCCTCTTTATATCTAGCTGATATCTATCTAAGTATCATTTTTGTCCATAAGTACTTTTTTCTGCCCTTTGGGGCAAAATAAACTTCATCTTTCCTCCATGTAAAAACTCTTTAAACAATTAAATTGTTTAGTCATTTCAGTCGTGTCTAATTCTATGTGACTCCAGTTGGGGTTTTCGGGAAGCCACTAGAGTGGTTTGCCATTTCTTTCCCCAGCTCATTTTTCAGAGGAGAAAAAACAAGGCAAACAAGGTTAAGTGACTTATCCGAGGTCATCTAGTGTCTGAGGTCGGATCTGAACTCCAAAGATGAGTCTTCCCCAAGTCCTCTCTTCTCCAGGCTAAATAATTCCAACTATGACATGACTTCAAATCTGTTTACTATCCCAGCCTATCAGGAAAGATTGAGTTAGCATTTGCAGAATCTCTGCATCTTTTAATTGAGAAGGACAGAAGAGGCTCCCACCTGAATATGAATCCCTCCTACTGCATGTCCAAAGTGGTCATCCTTATGTGGTCACCCTATCTTTGTTTGAAGACTTTTGACAGAAGAAATCTGCCTCCTTTAGAGGCAACCCACTGCATTTTTGGATAGCTCTAATTGTTAGGAAATTTGTCTTTCTGTGATGCCCACACGTTGTTCCTTGTGTCTTCTGAAGCAGAGTCAAACAAGTCTAATCTCTGTTCCACAAGATAGTCTTTTGCATATTTGAACGGAGCTACTTTGTCCTTTGGATCTTGTTCTCCCTAAACCTCTTCTCCAGTCTGAACATCCCTAGTTCCATCAACTAATCTTCATATAGCATGGTCATGAGGCCTTTCAACATTCTGGTTGCCCTTCTCTGGACACTCTTTAGCTTGTCAGTATCATTCTGAAATGGAGCACCTAAAAGGAACACTAGATGGGCCTGCCCAGGGCAAAGTACAATGGACTGTACAGTGTCCTAGTCCTGGACGCTGTGACTCTTCAACTGAAAATTATGTTTACTAAGGGTAACTAAGTTTACTAAGGTTACTAAGGGTGCCCGTCTGAAAATATACATAATTGGCCTGAGAGGCACAATTCTAAGTTCATTCTGTTCTATACTACCTGATATTCTAGGTTTCCCCCACTATTAACTTCTAAATAGTTTTCTTTTTGTATGTAATCCCATTGAAGCAAAGTAACTATTTGTTACACAATAGTCCATGTGTTATAAAGCTACACTTGTGTTCATGGTGCTATTGAGATCTTCTGTAGTATGCACTGAATTTGCTTTTGACCCTGCTTCTTATTTGTTGTATAACCAGAGCTGGATCATTTGATTTCTCTGGTTTTTTTGGTGTCTTTGTCTATAAGGGATGCTGTTTGGAATGCATTTCTGAATCGTGGTCTAAAAGAATCTTTGTAGCTTAAGGGTAGCAGGAGAGGTAGAAAGCCAATATTCCTTCCATAAATCTATCATGGCTTCTTTGTATTTGGACATTAGGAGGGAATACTATAAGTGCAATTTATTTTCAATAAATCTCAATACATGTTCTGCTGTATCTACTGAATTCAGCACCTATTATTGTGATAGATATAAATTCAGTACCTTTACTGTGCTCATGAACCCCAAATCTGCCACAGCCAAACCATGTTGAATAATCCAGTTATTACATCAGTAGTCTTAAAGTGTTCTGTGTACTTGCTGTTTTACAGCAGAATGCCCAACACACATCATCATAACTGCCAAATATTCAGCTGTGCAAAATAGTATGTTATAGTGCTTAAGTACAAATTGGAGCCATGATTTAAAAAAATAAAAAAGTAAATACTTAAACATAAATGGTTTAAGGTGATCTACTTCCTTGGACCCATGGTAATAGTTATTTTCCCAAATCCAAAAGAATCATTACACCAAATCATCGGTTCCACTGTGTGAATAATAGTTTGTAATAAATGAGTCCCTTTTCCCAAGAAAACAGGAATCTCTTGAAGATCCATGTTCCAAAATGCTGCTTGGTGATGTATTCTACATGGTGTATATTCACCATTTCCACTTTTTGTTAGAATGTATTTAAATTGCTGTCTTCAATTCATCATACAGGACAAGCGTGAAAGCTCCCCTTGCACTTCTTAAGAACTCTGGACCAGGCACCCCTGAAGAAGGCTTTGCTACCCCTACCTTTAGCAACCTTCCTCCAGCAGTCAGTTGTCCCAATGGACATGATATTAGCTCTTCTGTGCCCAGTCTGCATCATTGTTTTCCCCTTAACTGTATCAAAGGCACAGTCACTGTTTGTGCAATCAGCTAACTTGCCACACTATGAGTATTCTTAGGCTCTTGGGGGTGGGGAGATACGTTTTGCTGTATCATGGATTCCAAAGTAGATTTCTCTAATAATAATAATTTTGCTAAGTCATTTTTGACTCATATCTGACTCCCTGTAATCCCATTTGGGGTTTTCCTGGCAAAGATACTGGAGTGATTACCATTTCCTTCTCTGGGTCATTTTACAGATGAGTAAACTGAGGCAAACAGGGTTAACTGATTTGCCCAGGATTACACCGCCAGTAAGTGTCTGAGGCTGGATTTGAACTTAGGAAGAGGATTCTTCCTGACTTTGGGTCCAGCACTCTATCTCCTTCCTTACCTAGATGCCCTGAAACCCTGATACAAATCACAAATTCCATCATATTTCATGATTTTCACAAGGCAGTCTCCCAGGGCTTTGAATTCTCTCTGTGCCAGGTTCCCCAGCTTCAGCGGCTGAGCAGGTTCTCACGGAATCCAAAGGGTAAAAGAGAAGTGACTGGCTGCACCACCAGAGCTAAGATGATCAGCAAAATACTTCCAAAACTATGTATTCTTGTGCACTCCTCCAAGAATCACCTACTTACTTATCCGGGCAGCTAGGTGCTGCGGTGGATAGAGCACCAGTGCAGGAGTCAGGAGGACCTGAGTTCAAATCTCACCTCAGACACTTGACACTCACTAGCTGTGTGACCTTGGGCAAGTCACTTAACCCCAACTGCCTCATCCTGGGTCATCTCCAGTCATCCTGATGAATATCTGGTCACTAGATTCAGATGGCTCTGGAGGAGAAGTGAGGCTGGTGACCTGCACAGCCCTCCCTCACTCAAAACAAAGTCAAGGGCAAGTCATGTCATTATTTCTCTGATGATATGGTCTTCTTCAGCAACAAAGGACGAACACACACTTACTTATCCTTAAAGGCAAAGTTAAAATCTAGTAGGAAATAAACATCTGATGACAATTACTGATTTACCTTGCCAGAAGAAAAGCATACCTTGTTTCTTTGGAATTTGAAGTATAGGATCCATTATGACTTTATACTGCTTATCGGTAGCAATTTGTTTACTTGCATGCTAGACCTACAATAGTTGTTTGACTTTCTTGATGGGAGTCACTGGGATCTCGGAGATAATAGTGGCAATACCACCAGCCAGGGAGTTCTTGGTGAAGGAAATGGCCTGTTCTGTCATGGTTACAGAGGAGGCAGATGGTGGACTTGGAGGGCAGACCTGGTACGAGAGGGCTAAAAGCTATGGAACATTTTGTTGCCTGCACATTCCCTTGCTACACCTTAAACTAAACAGCCACTATACTTCTCTTAAAGTAACCTAAGATCTCATACTGACTTTACAATCTAATAAAATCTCCAGGGTTGGATTTTTCTTTCAGACAAATAACTATGGACATTGTTAAATGCCTCCCCTATCTTGTATTTGTGAAGTTGATCTCTTGAACTCAAGTGTAAGACTTCACATTTGTCCCTATGAAATTTCAGCCTACTAGATTTGTCCCTTCATTTTAGGTTGTTAAGATCTATTTTTTGAATCTTGACTTCCATCTAGTGTATTAGTTATCCTTTTCAGGACTGAGTTTTCTTCAAATTTAATTATTAAACATGCCTTCTATGCCTTTATCCTAAGTCATTAATAAAAATATGAAGCAGCATAGTGCCAGCCCCTGATCCCTGGAACACTCCAGGAAGACCTTAGCCTACCAAGCTGATACTGAACCAGCAAGGAGCACTCTTTGAAAGCTCCCAGTCAACTGGTTCTGAATCCACCTAATGGTATGATTGTATAATCCAGGTTTTTCCACCTTATTCAAAAAATTATAAGAGACTTTTCAAAAATGTTTTGCTAAAACAAAGTAAACAAAGTAGATAGCATTCCCTTGGTGTGTCACTCCAATAACCATATCAAAAAAGGAAATGAGATTAACTTGGCACAACATGGTCTGTTCATGAAGCTTTGCTGGCCCTCCGTATTCACTGCTTCCTTTTTCTGGATATTGATTAACTGTCATTTTAATAATATGTTGTAGAATAATATGTTGTTGCCAATTAAAGTTAAGAGCTCTGGCTTAACATTTGCAAACTACGTTCTCATTCCACTCCCTGCCACACACTTAAAAGAAGTTGGAATATGTGGCTTTCTAAATGGAAAGAGCACTAGAAAGGGCATTAAAAGACCTGAGTTTGTGCTGTGTTGTTGTTACTGAGTCATGTCCAAATCTTTGTGACCTCATATGGAATTTTCTTGGCACAGATACTGGACTGGTTTGCTATTTCTTTCTTCAGCTCATTTTACAGAAGAAGAAACTGAGATAAACAGGGTTGAGTGACTTGCCCAGGGTCACACAGCTAGTAGGTGTCCGAGGCTGAATTTGTACTCAGGTCTTCCTGATTCTGGACCTGGGACTTTATCCACTGTGCTACCTAGCTGCCCGTTCATCCTCTTGCATTCTGTCTTTTTTTGAATGCCCTTTAAAAATCCAATTTGGTTAATGAGTTTCCTGTGGTTCCACATATTTCTCTTTAAGTAACTCTTCTTTCTTTCCTCCTCCTTATATTTGTTTTCATTTCTATCTTCAGAATTTCAATCCTAAGAGTTTTTTGTACTTGCTGAGCTGATTTCTCCTATAGAATTTTGTCATAATATTACATGTTTCTTTAGTTCACCTTACGTGGAACCCATTTTGACCATTTATTCATGGACATCTGATGCCATGAGTTTTGTTGCTGGCTCAGTGCTCAAATTTTTGTCTCCTGTGAGTTTCTGAGTATCTTTACTGCTGTTTTTCTTTTTTTCCTTCATAATAGCTACCTTCCTTGGCATGATGACTCCACACACAATTTTCTCTTTGCTCCTTCTGTTCTAATTTAAGGCTCTTGATTAGATTTGTAAGACTCTGGTCAAATACATGATTATCAGCCCTTTCTTGTTAAGTGTGCTCCATCCTTGGCCAAGAGCCTGTCATTCCTATATTTTAAACTTTTATCTAGAAATGCAAATTCTCTTTTCAAACTTAATCTTCTTAACCAACTGGATACTTCCTATGTTTGCCTTTCTCTTCTGAAGTCATGATGAAAACACTACCTGTGCCAACTTCCAGATTTCTCAGTTTCCTTTGTGGGATCTTCATGGAAGTCACACCTACTGAAGGCAGGTATCCCCAACGACTCTGTCCTGAGCACTCTTCTATTCTTCCTGTATATGATTTCACATGGTTTCCATTATCATCTCTATACTGAGGATTCTCTGATCTCACCTCTCTTCTGACTTTCTGGTTTGCATTTTCAGTTACCTATTAGACATCTAAAACTGGATGTCCTGTAGACATCTTAAACTCAATATGTATGAAACTGAACTCATTATGTCTCCCTAGATTTTGAACTTCTCTATTTTCACTGAGGCCACCACTATCCTCTTAGTCACTGAGGCTCACAACCCTAGGTACCATTCATGATTCCTCACTCTTTCTCACCTGCATATCCAATCCATTGCCAAGTCCTATCCATTTTTATCATTATGGTATCTCTTGTATATGTCCCCATCTCTCTGATGTTGCCAGCACCCTGATGCAGACCCTCATCATTCCATCCCTGGACTATTACAATGACTATTACTATTACAGTTGGTCTCCCTGCCTCTCCAGTTTTTCAAATTAATCTTCCAAAATTAATCTTCCTAATGCTCAGAACTGACCAGGTCACACCCTCATTCCTTTTTTTTTTTTTTTTTAGTAAACTCTAGTGGCTCCCTATCACCTCCCAAATCAAATATTATATATATATATATAATATAAAATCCTCTGTTTGACTTTCAGAAACTTTCATAACCTGGCCTCTACCTATCTTCCTAGTCTTCTTAGACCTTTCTCCCATTTGTATACCCTGTGATCTAGTCACACTGGCCTCCTAACTGCTCCTCACACAAGACACTCCATCATTAGACTGGGCACTTTTACTGGCTGTTCTCCATGCCTGGAATGCTCTGCCTTTTTATCTCTGCCTCCTGGCTTTCCTAGTTTCCTTTAAGTCCCAGTTAAAATCCCATTTTTTTCAAGAAGCCTTTCCTAATCTCTCTTAAAACTCATGTCTTCCTCCTGTTGATTGCTTATCTCCAATTAATCCTGTATATATTTTGTTTGCACACAGTTGATTGCATGTTGTCTCCTCCGTTAGCCTGTTTTGAGTTTTTTCCCTGTATTTATATCTCTAATGCTTTAGTGTAGTGCCCATCATATAGTAGGTACTCAATAAATGTCTATTGACTGACTGACCAACTGAAATTTAACATTTCCTTCCATTATTTAAAAGTGATATTCTGAGAAGGGATATATAGCCTTCACCAGACTGACTGAGCAAGATCTTTAGTCCTTTGTTGTCACTAGCTAAAGTTACTGCGTATCTATGACAGTAATAAAATGACATTTCTTTCTTTAAAAATTCTGATCTTTCAATAATTCAAACTTTTTTTACATTTAATTCAAATTCAAAAGAATGATCCTCACATTTCTCTATATAACCCATGGTTTAGAAGTGGTTATACCTGTGCTCCTCAGTGAGAGTCCTAAATTACCCTCCTCTTTACATAGAACCAAGTTAAATTTTGGGTAACTTCTCTCTATTAACATCAATATATCTCAATTTTGCTTCTACTAGAACTAATCCATGGGAACATTTAAATTTCATTCATTTTTAGCTTTCTCCTAGTTGATATTCATTACCTAGAACAATAAACTCCTAGTAACATATGAACGATTAGCATATTTATTCAAAGCTGTTTTTTATCTAGACCTATTATCTCTTTGGCATAAGCAGCTCACAGTGAAGAAATTCCCTCCATCAAGGCAAGATTGCAACAGTTCTGCAATTCATAGAGAAAACTTAGAGAGTTTCTGGGGTATCTGAAATGATAAGTGACTTGCCCAGGGTCACACTGTCAGTTTATATCAGAGATAGGATGTGAACCTAGCCAGGTCTTCCTGACTTTGAGGCTGATTCTCTATCCATTATGTCATGCTGACTCTCATTACAAAGTGTAATGAACAGAAACCGGGCTCATACCCAAGTCCCATAATCAAAGGAACAGTGCCAGCTCCCTCAACCTCATATAAATAAAAATCACAGTACTGGTAGAGGAAGTCTCAGGAGTTTGAATACAGTTGGAAATTTAGGGGAGATAGCATCTGCATCTTGCCACTCACCTTCTTATTGGTTCTGATTGAACCTTTTTCTGGCATCTTCCCAAGCACACAATCTGCATCCCATCTCTCCCATCTCCTAGTCCTTGCAGGTCTTTAAATGGCACCATCAGATCCTGACAGCTTATGAAGTAAGTAATCTTGCTTATCTCAGAACTCTGGGCACTTGCCCAGCAGCCCTGTCCTCTTTTTCCTTACCATCATCATTTGGGAGCCCCCCATACCTCTACCATGACTATCTTCTTTCCTCCAAGTACTTCCTGTCAATCAGTGCCTGTGCATTGTGGGTGACCTATGGTCATCTATTGGTGAACCATGTCTACTATTCATACAATTTTTCACTAATGTTGTAATCATATCCTTTTTCTCTCTGATTAGAAAGATCCCACACCCCTGCTTAGTTATGACAGAGCTCCACTGATTAACAAAAATGTATTTAATTTTGTTTGAGTGTGTGGGGGGAATATAAAGGGAATGTAGTCCTCCTCAAAGAACGTTCTCTGAAGTCCTAAAAAGAGGCAACGCAAAATTCAGCACCCTCAAAAACTAGCCAACTCAGCTACACAGAAGAGCATTTCCCCTCAGCAGAAATATCGACCAGCATGAGAATAAGTCTACTGTCTCTGCTCCTTGGCTTTTTCTATCTAATGCTAGCCCTCAGGAATCTGAAAAGCCAGACCATTAAGGGATGGAATGCCATAATAACATTTTAGAGCAGCCAATGACTAGTTTATTGGTTAATGGCTCAAGGAACAGCCGAGTTAATGTGGTAACGACCAGTTTCAATGGGACGATTGTCATTACAAACTATGTTTTATAGCTCAAATGCAAAAGCCCAGTTTTTTTAATTAGCAGTTATTTTATGGCTACCCAGACTGGTGTGTTAGAAATCTATGGATTTCCTAGTCTCCCATCAAGATAGCCTCCCATCAAGCTTCTCTCCATTTTACAATGTAGGTATCTAAATAGAAAAATGGTGTTAAGGTGGGAGATGGGGGAGAGTGTGGCATCAGTCTAGCTCTGCTCCTGATTGGCTGTGTGAATTTGGGCAAGTCATCTTCTATCCCTGTATCTTTTCCAGGTATAAAATAAAAAAAGTGGACTTCTAACATTGCGTATTCGAGATATATATTATTGCGGCCTCATAAATTGTTCAGCTAGTGATGAAGTGATAGAACACTGAGCCCGGAATAAGGAAGACCTAAGTTCAAATCCAGCCTTAGCTACTCACTTACTTTGTTATCCTTGGCAATTCAGTCGCATCAACTTTGTCTGCCTCACTTTCCTTAACTGTCAAATGAGGACAATAAGAGCACATGAGGATAATTACAAAAACACGTCTCACTGAGTTGCTGTGAAGAACAGTTGAGATAATATTTATAAAGTGCCTGGCACATAGCAGACACAATAAATGGTTTTTTTTACCTTCCTTTTCCCATTCATAAATAGCCCTTTATCATCTGGCTCTAAGTCAGGAAAGATACAGCATAATATTATAATCTAAGAACGCCACAAATATTGTGGCAATGCTTTTAAAGTTTTTCACTTTTATTCTGAATTTAACAAACCCAAAGAAAAATGACACTTTCATATTCGAAGTAGAGTAGATAAAGGGGACTATATGCGAAAATGTGACTTCTATGTATAGGTTGCTTTTTAAAAAAATGTACATTCAACATATTAATTTCAAAGCTGTCCTGCTTTGTTTGTGTTTTATTCTGAACTTTATTCAGTTCTCTTTTGGGCATTCAAAAAAATGTTTCCATGATTTTCCTCCTCTTCCTCCTCCTTATTCTTTTCCCCCTCATCCCCAAATACAAAGAGAAAAAAATCCTTGCAACCAGTTGTTTTTTAACTTTTATACAGAGTCATAGACTCTTAGAGGCAACCTCTTTCAACTCCTTGTCCAATGAATGACTCTCTTCTGCAGCATTCCCAAATTATCTCATTTATCTCATTCAATCCAATCAGGAGGGAAAGGGGAATGGTAGAAGTGGTGAGCATTTGGGCAAACTGATGAAATATAATTAAAAGTCACCAAAGGAGGACCTGTAAGCAGAGATTATTAGGCTGAAATAAGGAATTTAGAATGGCTCTGCCCCAAATACAGTCTGAGGAGAAAGTGTTAGTACAGTTGCTGTTAAATTTATTCCTGACTAAAGTTACACAATTATATTCTTAAGCCATAGAGGACCGTCTATCCATCCAAAGTATTTGCAAGTGACCTATAGACAGATTCATGGGGATGATATATTACCTCCTTAAACAGGAGGCAATGATAAGAGCAAGGAGGGCATATTCCAAATGGAAAGAGGTATATGACCTGATTCCAAAATGGATTTGGACTGAGGGAATTTTGTCCAAGTCTCAGACTGGTTACCACCTGCGTAAGATCAGTAGGATTTTAGGATCATAGATCTAAAATAGGAAGGGATCTTAGAGTCAATTGGATACAGTCCACTCACTTTACAGATGAGGAAACTGAGGCATAGAGAAGTTAAGTGGCTTGTCCACTTAAGAGACAACTGGGTGGTGTAATGGATAGAGCTCTGGGGCTGGACTTTAGTTCAAAAGTGGCTTCTGACACTAAACCTGTGACCTTGGGCAAAAAACTTAGCCTCTGTCCACCTCCATTTCCTGTAAAACGGGGATAGTACATATCTTCCAGAGCTGTTGTGAGGGTCAAATGAGGTGGTATTTGTAAAGTACTTAGCAAAGTGCCTGGCACGTAGTAGATGCTTAATTTGTTTCCTTCCTTCTCTTTCTCCCTTGCTCCCTCTCTTCCTTCCTTCCTTGTCCAGGATCATGGGGTTACTAAGTATCTGAACCCAGGGTTTCCAGATTTGAATTATATATCCTTTCTGGAATTTCATAATATGAAGGGGTAGGACTGAGTAATTTCAAACATCCCTTGCAGCCTTAAATTTTATAATCTCACCCAGTATTTATTAAATAGGCATGTTATATGCCCATAGCCTTAGAAAGGACTTGGATAGAGATAGAAGTATGTGAAGTTCCCCTGTCCTCAAGGAAGTTATAATCTTTTAGGAAAGAAAATACTTGCTCATATGAAACAATTAGAAAATAATATAAAAGAATATTACCTCGACCATTCAGGGCAGCTATGTAGAGCAATGAATAGAGCTCTGGGCCTGAAGTAAAGAAGACCAGGACTCAAATTTGGCCTCAGATATTTACTAACCGTGTGACCCTGGGCAAGTCATATAACCCTGTTTGCCTCAGTTTCCTCATTTGTAAAATGCTCTGGAAAAGGAAATGGCAAACCACTCTAGTATCTTTGCCAAGAAAACTCCAAATGGAGTCATGAAGGGTGAGATATGACTGAAAGTGACTGAATAACATCACAGAAATTGTTATTGATCGGCTGTACTGTGGGGGAGGAAAAGAAGTATCAGACTTGGTTCTTACCCACAAAGAGTTTATCCAGTAGAGAACTAAATCTAATATAAGCAAGGGCTCAACTGTATGAAACAATTAGTGCTGTTGCTTGGCCGGGGGGAAGTGGTCATGTGGGCTAGAGTTATCCAAGGGGCCATTTCAAAGCTAGATGCTTTCTCCCATAATGCCAGACCTCTAAACACGTTTCCTCAGAGATAGGGGACAGGCCACTGTTCACCCTCCGCATCATACTCCATCCTTACCCCACCATCTGATACCTACTGCCATGCCACTGAGCTACCTGAGTACCGCCGGGACCAGTCCTCTGCAAACCCTGAAATGATTTTCCTTGACACCCTTAGTCTTCTCGTTTGTGGCTGTGGCTTTTCCTTCTGGTGGCATTCTGAAAAACACAAGCTCTGCCATCAAATCCTATCTGTCACATATTACCTATGTGACTTTGGACAAGTCACTTAACTTTTCTAGTTCTCGGTTTCCTTGTCTGTAAAATGAGAGTTAGACTAGATTGTCTCTAGTAGTAATAATAGCTAACATTTACATAGCATTCACCATGTGCCAGACACCATGCTAAGTGCTTTACAGTTATTTCATCCTTACAACAACCTCAGGGCGGGGTGGTGGTGGTGGTGGTGGTGGTGTTCAGGTGCTATTATTTCCATTTTACAGGTGAGGAAACTGAAGCAAACAAAGGTTAATTGACTCACCTAGAGACAGCTAGCAAGTGTCTGAGAACAAATTTAAACCCCGGTCTTCTTGACTTCAGACTCAGTGCTCTATCCACTGTACCAACTAGCTGCCTTAAGGTACCTCTCAGCTCTAAATCGATGATTTCTCCCCACACTGCCCAGGCATTTGGTGTCCTTCATTCTCCCTTGCCCTCCTATCCAAATCTTTTCTTAAAACACATTTTCTGAAACTCATTGACAATAAAACTTCCACTGACTAATTGCCTCACTGTCCAAAGTCTGATACCCAAGCTTGCCCACTGAAGAATCCCATTATCCCAAGTTTATCTACTCCCTTCCCCCGACTAAAATTTCCATTCTCTCAGAGTGGGTGTTAAGAGGAAACTAATCTGGTTACTTGATTAAAGTAATTCACATTAAGGTATGAATGATTAATAAGCTTGAACAATCCCAGATAATCATTGCATTTTTAAAGAAGAGCTTGTTAACCCAATGAATATCTAATGGATAGAGTATATTATTTGAGCACAGGGGACCTTCCCAGTCACCATCCTCCCCCCACCACCCTCCACCCCGCCATACATTTCTTTCCTACCCCCAAGCCAAGGAAACAAGACACTCCTTTGGAACTCTGCTTTTGAAATATTGCCAACCCTGCAATAAGGTGTAAGTGACTGATAAAAGTTTACTTTTTAACCGAGAGTATTTCACCTTAGACTAAATCAGGGAAGCTCAAGCTGCACAGTTGTAGACATGGGGTAGGGTATTCTTTTGGGTTTAGGGCCTTTCTTGGCACACTGAGCACATGGACAGCTGCCTGCTTGGGTAGGACCATCCCCAAAATAGCCGTTCCTATCTTCCTTTTCCAAAGGAAGGACCCAGTAAGAACATACTATCTGTTAAAATCTGATGCTAACTTGATTAAAAAAAAAAAAAACATGGATTTATTTTTAAAAAAATATTCCTGAGATAAGGAATAATCTTTTGTGATACTGCCCTAATAATAATCCCCTACCTTGTTCAAATACTTTTATTTTTTCAAATTGCCTAAATTCCAGCTGAACTTCAAAATAACCCCATAATTTAGGCAGCACAGCTATGTCACAGAAAGGAAAATGATTTTTAGAAAATTGAAGTGACCCAGTGATTTCTGATCTCTTAGCTCTCAGACCTGGACCCTTTCCATTACATCTGGCTTCCTCTCTGGGTAACCAGTCTTGTTTCCAGGAATGGCTCATCATTTCTTTCCATTTTACTTTCTCCTAGGTCACCCTTGGGAGGTTCTATGAGACGAGGACCTGTCAGCTGAGGAAGTATAAACCACCAGTGAAACTGGACCCTCTTTGGCATATGCCCCACTTTCAAAAGGTCAGTAGGTTCTAGAGTTGTCACAAAAACAGTTGGGTGTGAAGTTTCAGAAAGGAGAGTAAGACCATGATTGTGATCTAGCTGTCAAACTCTAGGAAGTTGAGGCAGAGAAAGAGATCATAGCAATAGGTACCTGGGGGTGGCAGCTACTAATATGAGGCAGGCCTACGCAACACATGGTGCACCAAAGGATTTCAGGCAGCCTTGAAAAAACATAGAGGATGTAAAACAGGCCTGCACAAGGCAAGGTACAAGGACTAGGTTTGATGTGGGGAAGAAGCATGGCCCACCCTGATGTTAGTGTCCTGGGATAAAGCCCCGTTCACTTTTTGCTAGTTATGACTCTGCTGTGTTCCCTCCATGGTCAGGCTCAGCTAGGGCAAAATGCCACATGCCATTTCTTACCTCCTCCTTTGCTAGGTGTAATTTTCACTGAGTTATAAACAATTGCCTTACGGCAACACCAGGCAGCATTCATTAAGTGGCCACTGTGTGATGAACACTGCTCCTTCACTGCAAATATGGCCTACTCAATGTTCGAAGGGGATAGGTCTGTACAAGGAGGCCCTGCTATTCCACCTCTTGGGGAAACCTTCCGACAGTGATGGTTCATTTGAGTCAAGAAGGCTTTTTGCCTTGCCCTGGAGTTACCAGAAAGCTCACACATTTGCTGTTGCTCTAAAGAACCTGCCTGACAGTGTCCCTGTGGAGGTCAGATCCCATGGTCACTAGATTTTGATGTGAATTCACAAAACTCACCTAAATTGGCCCAGATAAGTATCACAGTTAAGATTTCATACTCAGGCAATGATTCCTTGTATTAAATTCCACTTCTTGTCCTCTTGTGGGAGCACATGCATCCTAGTCAATTGCTGGTGGGAGGTTAAACATCAGGAAAAATAAGGTACCAGGCAAGAGTTAGGGGTATTACCTAGAGTAAAGGCAACAGTCTTGAGGTGCCAGGAAATGGCTCCATGGTTTGCGAAAGTCCCAGCCTGATTTGGTGCTGGGGAAATAGTAGGCAGCACAAATCTTTCCTAGCCCTCACTGTGGGCTGAGAACAGGGGACTGTTCTGTTGAGCTAAACTGCAATTTAAGCAATGAAGAGGGATGGTGGCTTCCTGAAGCTAATGCACTTGAACAAGATGCAGAGTTTCACGGGAGAAATCTGTTTTGCTCCACCTTGATGTTTTCCTCTTATGTCCTGCCTAAGTCAGATCCATTAGCATATGTCAGTGATCATCTCCCCCAGCTGCCTGTCAGCACAGAACCACTGCTGCAGGTAGTGTCAGGGAAAGAACATGACCGATTGCTGTTGAACAGATTGTGGAAGTCACATGAGAAATGGGGAGGGGGGAGCAGCCGCTTTAAATCTCCCCTCACCCCAGACCTTTACATCACCATCCGTTTTTCAGTCTGTCTTTCTTGATTTCTTTTTTTCATTTTCAGGAAAACTACCAATCATTCTCTTTCTCACATACACAGATTTAATGCCTTCCACACTCTCCTTCCTGGCCTCTCTTTCTGTCACCTTTTTCTCTCTTTCCTCTGGTTTTCCACCTGCATTTTGGAGGACTGGTCCATCTGGCTGGCGTGCTCTGGTTATAAAAGGTTGGCAACAGTTTTCTCAACAGAGTAAAATGCCCTTAATCCTTTCCTAACTCCCAACTTTAACCTCCCTCTCTTGTTTCCCCCCACCGAGGGAGAGTCCTTCCCCCACCCCTTTCCAGCCATAATCTGGGACATGTACATAGCAATGGAAATAATATTCAGTAGGGTTTCAGATGCTTTTCTCCCCAACAAAAGAAATTAAATAGTCCTTCTGCTTATCCTCTGGGAAAGACTTCCCAAACCCTTGCACGTAGTAGGAGTCTCAGTTAATAATTCTCGAAGGCATATGTGAATGCATAAATAAAAGGACATGTACTTTTTAAAATAGAATTTCCTTCTGAATATTTTTATCTCAGAAAATCAGAAAAGGATACAATCTGTCCTTAGGAAGTGCAGAGTTTTTGAGGCAGGTGTTCTTACTCTAGATTTTGGCTTCTTTTCAGCCATTGCAGTAGTAACCGCTCGCATTTGTATATCATTAAAAAAAATTTCAAAACATCATCTCATTTTATCTTCATGATACCACTTCCCCTCCCTACCCCAAGCAGTAAACAAAGCAGAGACTGACTGATATCCCAGTTTTCTATCTGGGGAAAATAAAACCAGGGAAATCAAATGACTTGCCTAAGGCTACTCTGAGAATGAAAGGTGAAGCTGGGACCAGGACCCGGGACTCTTGTCTTCCCACACCTCCCCCCCCCCCCCCCCCCCCCCGCTGTGATCCTGAAGCCAGAATAAGTGAGGGTGATAGAAAAGCTTTATTTCAATTTATAGGCTCAAGGAATCATAAGAATTCTTCTTGTGCTTACTCCACCTATGAAAAGCATCTCAGACTAGTGAGGGTGTATCTTATTTACAGAACTCTAGAGATGGAGAGTTCTGCCTCCACAGCTCCAACATGCTCCTGTCCACAGCCGCTTCCTGGTACTTCATACAGCTCCCCCGGCACCACTGCCAACTGCCATTCATTTAGCCACTAAACATAGTTGGGAGCAACAATAGCTCCTGGGAATATTTATCCCTCTCTGCTTTTGTCAGTTACAGTGGGCAAAGGCTTTGCCATTGTAAGTGAATTAGCCCAGGAGTTGTGTAGCCCAAGGACCCTTTTTTGTTTCATCCCCCTTTTAACAGGACTGGTACTGGCTTTGCCTGGATGCTCAGAGTAGCAGGGGCTTTGTGCTCTTCTTACAGATCACTTTCCCTCTTATCCCCCAACTCTGCCCCCTTTCCCCAACCTCTTTCTCCTTGCCCTATTTATCAGCCCCCACCTCCTTTTTCTCACTCCCAATCCCTCATCCCCATTATGACGGGAAAAAAATCTTTTCCAAAAAGTTAAACCTGTCACAATGATGGATAACCTAAATGGACTCTCCCCCCTCATGAACAGATGTCGAAACTGAACTCTGTCAGAAATAATTAAACACCTTTCACACAGAAAAGCGGCAGGCAGGGGCACGGGGAGCACACTCATTCTGTTGGGTCAACACAAGTTAGCAAACTTGCTTCTCCAAAAACTCAGCGAGTCTATAAATGGCGATGTTTCTCTGAAAGAATCTACCTCCCGCTCCCACCCTGCCCCAGTCCTGCCTAGGAGTCTCTCTCGTATCTGAGGTGGAAGAGACCAACTCATGGAGAATAAACGGTCTCTCTCTGCACCTCATTCTTACCAAGGCTCACTCCCCCACCTGCCCCCAGGAACAGGCAGAGGTGTGAGCAGATTTGAGACTTTCTCTCTTTCTCTACAACGGACTGTAATCTTATAGTGGACCTATATTTTCAGAATTTATAATCCCAGCACTTACACACGGGTTGGCACATAGTAAGTACTTGATCAATGTTTTTCATCCATTTTTCCATACTGTAATGACCAGTAGGAGTGGAAGAGTAGGGCTAGAGTTACTCTGATGTACAACTTCACTGGACAGGAGGACTCATGATGAAACATGAGTTTCTCTCGATGGAGGCATGATGGATTTAAGATAGAAGATGGAGACGTATTCTTCTAGACAACAGTCAGCGCAGGAATTTATTTTGTTTGTCACAGGGGTTTTGTTTTTCTTGTTTTCTTAGTGGGGTAGAGGGGAGATAGGAAGGAGAGAAGGCAGATCTTTAATTGAAAATAAAATAAATTGCAATTTTAAAAAGTTCACTGGAAAAAATAAAGTTTGGTGAATATAAAGGCGTTAAGGAAAGGAGTGGAAATAGGGATTTTTAAGAGTGGTAAAACCCAGGGCCAAAAGTCAGCTCAGGGCCTTTTCTCTCACATCAAAGGATTTGGGGGAAAGAATTCATTGTTTTCTGTTGATTACATCACAATGTGACGGGCTCTTTGTAGATTCTCCCCAGCTGTGTTTAGAATCACTTTTTTTTTTTCCACAAGTGTCTGCCTGGAATCTATGGGGGGTGATTGGGATGGAGAAGGCAAAGAAGACGGCTGATATGTTCATGGGGTTTTTTGTGTGCTCAGGAGTAGGGAATATATGGTACCAAAACCCCTTGACCAGTTAATAGAATTCTTGCATTTTACCCTGGATCTGTCTGTGTGACCTTGGACAAGTCACAACTCCTCACTAAGCCTTATTTTCCTCCATATGTAAAGTAAGGCCATTGGACTAGATGATTTCTAAGGTCCCTTTCAGCACTAAGCATCCTATGACTATAGAATGGACAGGTGGCTGGATCAGTGGGTGGCTGGACAGAGTGGGGTGGGATGAGCACCATTCCCAGATATCCCAGTGTTTCTTGGCAAGATCTTAGGTATGTCATGGGCTGAAAAGAATTGGGAAACACCAACCTTATCTGGCAACAGGGGAGCAATACGGAGGCATTGGGCCTGAAGACAGAGTGAGAGGCATCCCCCACTCCAAGCACTCTTGGCATAAACCTCTGTAGGACAGATCTCAGCAGGACACTCAAGTCAATCCAAACCATATGGTTTATTCTTTTTATAAAGGTCTCTTAGGACAGAGGCTCCTGTTCCACTCTGTGATTATCCTTAGTGTGAAAATTGTCTTCTTCATATCTAACTAAACTCTCACTTGCTACAATTAAAGCCCATTTCCTTTTCTTTGACCTCAGTCAGACACAGAAATAAAATATGGGCCTTGTCCCCATGCACCATGAGGCTATGGGACCTCCGGAGCTCTCTTTACTTCCCAGAGCTTGCCCACACACAGCTATGAATCATAGAACTCATGGAATGTCAGAGCTGAAAAGGTCCTTTGAACATAAGCTATTACACATGAAAAAGATCATAGAATATAGAATGCCAAAAAGATGGAAGGGGTCTTAGAACACAGAATGTTAAAGCTGGAAGAGGTCTTTGAATGTAGAATGTCCAACCTAAAAGGGACTTCAGAGCACAGAAAATTTGAACTAGAAGGTTGTGTGTGTGTGTGTGTGTGTGTGTGTGTGTGTGTACTGAACCCTTTTGGCAGTCTGGATTTCATCTCAGAGTAATGTTTTAAAATGTATAAAATAAAATACAAAGGATTAAAAAGAAAGCCAATTATACAGAAATACTATTATAAAATATTTTTAAAAATAAAGTTCACCCACCCCAGGCTAAGAATTCTTGCTCTAGTCCAATTCTGAAGTTCAGAAATATTTAAACTAATGGTCCTAGGTCTCTTTTAGCCAAGGAACCTGTCTAAGGCACCCAAGGCAGTCTGCCTAAGCCCAAATCCCTATATACCCCCTTCTCCCCCAATAGACTTTGTCTCTCCTCCATAGCACCAACAACTACTGATATTACATAGTCATTCGGTCACTAAAGTATGAACAAATAGACTATTTTCATCTGGCTGCTAGTTTCAGCCCCACTGGTTTAGAATAATGGTACATGCTATTAAGCTAACAGTTTGATTTACAAGCTTTCGTGCTCTGAACCCTGGGTTCTGACTCTGTCTCTCTGTGGAAGACTAACCCTGCCTTTAGTCTCCTGGGCCCAGCTCGCTGATATAATAGGAAGAGGTGAAACATGACGGCACAATCAGCCAAGCAGTGACATTTAGAGTTGCAGTTGATTAGTGAAAGCTGCTGAATCTAAGAAAGGATTTTCCTTTCTACCTTTAAGCTCTTTTACAAATCATAACAGGCTGGGAAGTTAACTCTCCGCTAAACCCTGAGGGAGAGAAGCTCCCCTGTTTGTCTATTCATCCTCTTGCCATTCTCTCCACTCCCCCCACAAAAGAGGGGGGAAAATAAATTCTGGCTTTTATTGTTAAAAAGATCATTCTCTTGGACCCCATCTTTTCCTTCCCAGTTCAAATGATGGGAAAACTTTCCAAGTTATTCTTTCCAAACCTAGGAAAGAAAAAATTCAGGTCCCAGGGATCTCTGAACCAGTGATGAGGGTAAGAACCCTCCAGCTTTCTTTGTACTGAGATGCAAGTCACTTCATATTTCTAAATAGGGCAGCAGAGGAGTTTAGGAGAATCATGGAACGAACAATGGGAAAGGTGATTCGGACGGTCAGAAGTGAATGACATTCTTTCTTTAAGTATAGCTATCCCTCCTTGCAAATCAGTCCTTTTGGGAGAATTTTCAAATCACTACTTTGAGAAAATAGAAGATTAAAGTTGGTTTTCCTCAAGTCAGAACCTCCAAGTTACAGATTTTTTAGATGGTACCTATGAGGTGATAGTACAAAAAAATGTTTTGGGGGTTAGGACAAAACCTATTTTCATGTAGAGATTCTCTCTAAGAAATTTTCGCAATCAATGAAGATTGGCACCTTACGTTCCTAGAATACCTATGACATTGAGAGACTTATTCTGGGTCCAGCAGGCAGTGCTGTGTGTCAGTAGCAGGACTTGAACCCAGGTCTTGCTGTATCCTTGGGCAAGTCACTCAACTACCCTTACCTCAGTATCCATCCTCATCTGTAAAATAAGAGGTTAGACTCGATGCCCCAAGGGGCCTCTTCAAGTTTTCTATCTGCGATTCCAATGCAAAAATAATAATTTCTGACTCCAAGGCTACCATCTCTCTATTCATTATGCCACCCTACCTCTCCTGTGGTACAAAAACCCAGACAGAAAGGTTGTAGCTGAAGATCTGAAAACTTTGAAAGATGACAAGAAGAAGAGTGGGGTTCTTGGAGTGAACTATATGAGGTCCAGAATTTGTCACATTGATTCCTTTGGGGGGAGTGGGGCTCTTCCACCCATTGGGAATATAAGTCTTAATTTTATAATGAAAGCCAATGGAAAGACATTTTTAAGACAACATTCCAACTATGTATATTCTAAATGCCTAACTGTGCCTGTCACTTAGTTAGAATCCTAGTGTGCTTTCATCTCTGAGGAATACCTTTAAAAATCTTAGAGAAGCTATCACAGTCTCCTGCAGTAGTTAGAGACATGATCTACCAACCATGAAAAGGAAGTTCTTGCTTCTGTCTTATTTGAATTCTTCCTATTTCAACAACACTTTCTTTCCTGCTCCAGCATTGGATTTTTAATTTCTTCCCTTGCCTGCTCTTAATGAAGTTTGGCTCAGGGATGCAAGAATCACATGGCACCTAGCTAGCAGCAGGTTCCAACAGAGAAACAAAATTAGAAGAAGCTTCACTCTGCCAAACTCGTGGTTCAGCTTTTGGCAACTGTCAAAGGGGGAGGGGCTGAATCCTGACCTTGGTGACACTGTATTTTACCAAAGTAGAACCTAGCTGATTGTTCATGGAGATAGGTGTTCTGAGTTAGCCTAAGTGATGAGCTTAAGAGATGTGGAGAAAAGGGGCTAGCTGGGGTCTTTGGAGCTTGGCCTTCCTTACAACCATGATCCCTTTCTTTTACCCAACCCTGAAAAGTCCCAGGCCTAAGATTCTTGAGAATTTTACCCCAGGACCAGCTCAAACATGTGGCCAAGTTAGCTAGATTCATCAGTTAAATAAGTATAGTTCATATTTATATGGGATTTTTTAGTTTATAAAGTGTTTTCCTTAAAACAAAAAAAACACCCAGAGGAATGTTGTTAACAATCTCTATTTTATAAATGAAGAGCATGAGGCTCTAAAACATGAAATGAATTACCCTGAGTTACACAGCACAAGGGGCAGCTAGTTGGTACAGTGGATAGAGTCCTGATCCTGGAGTCGGGAAGACTCATCTAACTGAGCACAAATCCAGCCTTAGACACTTACTAGCCGTGTGACCCTGGGAACACTAACTCTGTTTACCTCAGTTTCCTCATCTGTAAAATGAACCAGAGAAGGAAATGGCGACCACTCTAGTATCTTTGCCAAGAAAATTCCAAATGGGGTCACAAAGAGTTGGAAATGACTCCATGACAACACCAACTGCAATAACACAGCACAAACTCGGGTCTTTCTAATGTCCATTCCAGCGCTCTTTCCACTTTACTACTTAACGATGATGGTGGTGATAGGCAGCATTTCTTTAGTGCTTTTAAGTTTTGCAAAGCGCTTTACACTTATTATTTCAGTTGATCCTCATGACAAACCGCCTTGGGAGGTCGATGCAATTTTACTGTTGCTTAGCCATTTCAGTTGTGTTTTCTTCGCAGATATTGGAGCTCTTTGCCATTTTCTTTTCCAGCTAATTTTAGAGATGAGGCAACTGAGGCAAATGAGGTTACATGACTTGCCCAGGATCACACAGCTGATAAATGACTGAAGCAGGATTTAAATTCAGGTTTTTCTGACTCCCAGCCTTTGCCACCTAACTGCTTCTATAGTGTTGCCTTTGAATGTCTAGAGAAGAATCAGTGTTGTGCTTTGAAACACAAACTTGAGAGTCTTGGTTCTGCTACTTCTTTTTGGCAAGTCATTTCCCCTCTCTGGGACTCAGTTTCCTAATCTGTAGAATGAAGAGGTTGAATTAGGTGATTACTCAGGTCCCTTTTAACTCTTAGTCCTGTGAACTATCAGAAGGGCTGTTGAAATATCTATACAAGAAATTCTGAGCCAGAACTGGTCTGATTGCAAGATTTTGAAGTATTTTCAGCTCTTGAGATTGTAGACAAATATTAGAGCTATCATAGGCTACCATAAGGCTGAGTGTTGGCTATATATTAGAGAGGGAATCAGGAATTCTAACTAGGTATCTCATAGAATATCCTGATCAGACCCTATATTGCCTAATTAAGACCCTGTCAGAAAAGAAACACTTCATAGGCACAAAATTCCTATAGACTCAATTCAGGATTCTGAGTTTAAAAATCCAGGTCATTTTTTTTAAAACTGTAGTTTGGTTCCCTGGATGAAAAAGGGGTCAACTAGATGATCCAGGATCTAGCCTTGCTTCACTAAATGGTGAAGAGCTGTATATGAGAGGTCGAAAGGTCACAAATTAATAGACCAGAACCTTGGAGTTAGAAGGGTAGTTAATGGTTTTTTAGCTCCAGTACAAGAATCCTCTCTGTAACATCCCAGAGACAGTTGGTAGCCTGGCAGACGGAATACTCCTGGAGTCAGAAAGACCTGAGTTCAAATCCAGACTCAGATACTTACTAGCTGTATAATCTGGGGCAAATCACTTATTTTCTTTGTTTTTTTTTTTCCTATTTTTTTAAAATTTATTTATTTATTTAACTTTTTACATTCATTTTCACAAAATTTTGGGTTCCAAATTTTCTCCCCTTTTTTCCCCTCCCCCCACTCCAATACCCCAAGCAATCTAATTTTCCCTATCTCCAATCTGCCCTCTCTTCTATCATCCCTCCCTTCTCTTGTCTCCATCTTCTCTTTTCTCCTGTAGGGCCAGATGACTTTCTATTCCTCATTAACTGTATGTCTTCTTTCCTAGTAGCAACAACAATACTAAACAGTTGTTCCTAAAACTTTGAGTTCCAAATTCTCCCCATCCCTCCCTCCCCACCCATTCCCTTTGGGAAGGCAGGCAATTCAATATAGGCCATATCTGTGTAATTTTGCAAATGATTTCCCTAATAGTCGTGTAAGACTAACTGAATTACCCTCCATCCTACCCTGCCCCTCATTGTTTCTCTTCTGTCTTATGATCCTGTCCCTCCCCAGTGTTGACTTCAAATTGCTCCCTCCTCCCTTTGCCCTCCCTTCCATCATCCCCCCCTTGCATTATCTCCTTCTCCCCCACTTTCTTATACTGTAAGATAGGTTTTCATACCAAAATGAGTGTGCATTTTATTCCTTCCTTTAGTCAAATGTGATGAGGGTAAACTTCTTGTTTTTTTTTTTTTCTCAGCTCTCCTCTTTTTCCCTCCACTAAAAAAGTCTCCTACTTGCCTCTTAAATGACATATAGTTACCCCCTTCCATTTCACCCTCTTTCCTCCCACTACATTTCTCTCTCACCATTTACCTTAATTTCTTTTAAGATATGGTCCCATCCTATTCAGTTCAATCTGTGCTCTCTGTCTCTGTATGTGTGTGCATGTGTGTATGTGTGTGCGCGTGCATGCGTGTACATGTGTGTGTGGTCCCACCACCTACCCAGATACTGAAAAGTTTTAAGAGTTACAAATATTGTCTTTCCATGTAGGAATGTAAACAGTTCACTTCTGGTAAGTCCCTTAAGGCTTCTCTTTGCTGTTTACTTTTTCATGCTTCTTCTCATTCTTGTGTTTGGAAGTCAAATTTTCTTTTCAGCTCTGGTCTTTTGATCAAGAATGATTGAAAGTCCTCTGTTTCATTGAAAGACCATATTTTCCCCTGAAGTATTATACTCAGTTTAGCTGGGTAGGTGATTCTTGGTTTGAGTCCTAGTTCCTTTGCCTTCTGGAATATCCTATTCCACGCCCTTTGATCCCTTAATGTAGAAGCTGCTAGATCTTGAGTTATCCTGATTGTATTTCCATAGTACTGGAATTGTTTCTTTCTAGCTGCTTGCAAGATTTTCTCCTTGAGCTGGGAGTTCTGGAATTTGGCCACAATGTTCCTAGGACTTTCTCTTTTTGGATCTCTTTCAGGTGGTGATCGATGGATTCTTTCAATACTTATTTTGCCCTCTGGTTCTAGAATATCAGGGCAGTTTTCCTTGATAATTTCATGGAAGATGATGTCAAGGCTCTTTTTTTGATCATGACTTTCAGGTAGTCCCATAATTTTTAAATTGTCTCTCCTGGATCTATTTTCCAGGTCAGTTGTTTTTCCCATGAGATATTTCACATTCTCTTCCATTTTTTCATTCTTTTGGTTTTGTTTGGTGATTTCTTGGTTTCTCGTAAAATCATTAGACTCCATCTGTTCCATTCTAATTTTGAGAGAACTATTAAATTCAGTGAGCTTTCGAACCTCTTTTTCCATTTGGCTCATTCTGCTTTTGAAAGCATCTTCTCCTCATTGGCTTTTTGAACCTCTTTTGCCAATTGAGTGAGCCTATTTTTCAAGGTGTTAATTTCCTCAGCATTTTTTTGGGTCTCCTTTACTAAGGTATTGACCCGTTTTTCATACTTTTCTTGCATCTCTCTCATTTCTCTTCCCAGTTTTTCCTCCACCTGTCTAACTTGCTTTTCAAAATCCTTTTTGAGCTCTTCCAAGGCCTGAGCCCACCCGACATCCCCCTGGGATGTCTGGGGTACTGAGGCCTCGCCCTCCACGTCTTTCCCTGATGGTGAGAATATTTCCTCGTCAGATCCGTAAGTCGGGATCATTTGCATTTGTTCGAAAAAACTCTCTATAGTCTTATTTTTCTTCCCTTTTCTAGGCATTTTCCCAGCCAGTTACTTGACTTCGGAGATTCCTGTCCACCTCCACCTAGATCCGCCCAGCTAGTGCTTAGGGTCTGAGGTTCAAATGGACTTTCCCCACCGCAGGCCACTAATCAATGTGAACTTTAGTTCTGGTGCTGGGGTGGGGGCAGGGCCACCTCCCAGACTCAGCTCCCTCAGGGGCTTTATGCAGAGACTTTCAGGAACGGAGCGGGTGGGGGGGCGCCTCCCAGGCTCAGTTCCCTCAGGGGCTTTATGCAGAGGACTTCAATAATAGAGTGGGGTGGGGCAGGGCCGTCTCCCAAGCTCAGCTCCCTCAGGTCGCTTATGCAGAGACTTTCAGTAATGAAGATCCTGCCTGCTGCCGCTGCTGCCTCAGCCGCCGCCCACGCCTCTGCCTCCGCGGCTTCCTGCCCCCGTCTCTGCCGCTGCCGCTTCCTCCCGAGGGGGCCTGAGTCACGGAGACACTCCACTCCCCTCCTCCAGCCCAGCCTCTCTCACTGACCTGTAGCTTCTGTGGGTGGAGGGACTTTCCCGGCTGCCGGAGCTTCCGTCTCTGAAGCCTGCTCGGGTCAGCTTCTCTGGGGCCGCGACCAGGGCAGCGTTGGGGTGGGGTCCGCTTTCTGGGGTGCGACGGACCCTGGGGACAGCTCTCCAGGGCTCTCTGGAACGGAAATCTCTTCCACTCCGTTTCTGTACACTTTTCAGTGGTCCAGAAGTTATGGGGGTCTCTTTTTACATTAATTCTATGGGCTTTGGTTTCGGAGCTCGTAAATGTGTGTCCTTCTACTCCGCCATCTTGGCTCCACCCCCCCACTTAATTTCTTTGTGACTCAGTTTCTTCATCTGCAAAACGGGAAAAACAATAGCAACTATCTCCCAAGGTTTTTGTGAGGATTAAATGAGATATTTTCAAAGTGCTTTTCAAGGCTTTAAAACATACATTGTGAGTTCCCCTACACTGAAAAAAAATGACAGATCCTTGGAGTACATGAGTATGTGCTCATCTACTCATCAGTAGATTTAAGGAGAGTAAAAGGGGATGGACAACATATAATATTTAAGGGGAAAATAGAGCAAAGACCACTTGATGAAAGTCGAAGCAATAGATGCTTTTGAGTCTCTTCAGATTTTAACAGCTGGAAGCAAAAAGGGATAGGTTTGGTTAGGAAGCGGTATGAACTAGTGGAAAGACTTCTGATCTGGAGTGAGAGGAGTTTGAGCAGTTCTACCTATGTGACTTTGAACATATAACTTTACCTCAGATTCTCATATGTAAAAAAATAGGTGATTCTACTTTTAAATCTACCATCCTACTCTTCATTTTCTAATGATGGGAAATCCACAAATTCATTGACAGAGACTCTTCTTTATAGAGGCAAACTCAAGCAAGAAAAGTCTATATGTGTCCTTGTCAGTATCATCAGCCATAGTTTTCTGTGAACTTCCAGAATACCCTTCAAGCGGGCAAATCAAATTCTTCATATTGGCAGCAGGTATGACATGAAACGTAGTCAGTGCTGGGATTTCTGCTGGGACCTTGCTGTTCTACCTCCTTCTATTTTTATGCTAACAAGGACAGACCCTAGAAGATGCAGGTGAACAGTATAGCAAAGAAGGCCTCCTTCAACATGGCGCTGTTTGAAGAGATCTTTCAAACAAATAAGCAATTTGCAAAGGTTTGCAAGACATTTCTTGGTTGCACAATGCTGTAGAATGTTGCAATCTGACTTAATTCCTTTCTTGGCACTTTGTATGAGGGAACGGAATGGAGTCAGGAGACTTGAGTTTGAGTTCTATTTCCAACACTAACAGTTATGTGACCTTGAGAAAATCACTTCACCTCATTAAACCTCACTTTCCCCATATGTAAAGTGGGGATAATAACACTTATACTACCTAAGGGTTGTTGTGAGTGATATACTTTGGGAATCTTAAAGTACTATAAAAATGAGAAAGCTATCCTTAGATTTATTCTGCTAAATTTTGGAGGACAGAACTAGAAACAGTGGCAGAAGTAAAAATGATATCTGCCATTAATATAGTACTGTGCAAATATTATTTCAGTTTATCCTCACAAGAGCCTTGGGAGGTAGGTGCTATTATTGTACCATTTTACACATGAGGAAACTGAGTCTGAAAGAGATAGACTTGCCCAGGGTCACATAACTAGCAAGTGTCTGAGACCAGATTCAAACTTAAGTGGTCCTGACTCCGGGCCCAGTGCCCCAAAAACTTTGCCACTGGCTGCCTCAATAAGAAGACAAGTTGGGACACAAAGTACAAAAGCACTCTCTAAAAAACATATCTAAAAAAAGTCTGTCTGACAACAGAATGGACTGCTTCAAGAGCAAGCGAGCTCCCTGTAACTGGAAATTTTCAAACATATACAGGATATTTACCTGTCAGATAATAATGCTAAATAATAATAAAC